>JAMKCF010000006.1:11884646-13250241 GCA_023634235.1 Pisaster brevispinus
TCTCCTCCTTATACAGAAAACAACATCAAGTAAGCTACAATATATAGGAGAAGGAATCCTTTCCTATCACATCCGGTTGCTTTGTGTGGGGATGGAATGTACCGATCGATTAAAAAGTGCTGAATTCATATATCATTGTGGGGATCCTTTTTTTTTGGGGGGGGGGTTCATGAGTAAAAGTACTGAATTGTACTTCCCAATTGAGCTGTCAGATTTGAAACTAGCCAATTGTAAGAAGTAACAATAACTAATACACTTTCGGGTACAACCAAGTGTAAATCTCTTTGGAGAGAAATGTTGGCTCAGAAAAGAGCCGGTGTGGTCTCGACATTACGAACAGTATACACTGCTCGTCTTCAGGAGTCAATTGTATATTTTCATATTTGCCAATCCTGTAAACTTAATTATCCCAATTTTGTCCATCAAAATGAAGATGATTATGTTTAATTTTTGGCGATGGGCTGAAGCGCCGGCAGCGATTCTGTTTAAACATATATGGGATGGACAAATAACTGAACAAAGCAGCAAACACTTTCAGGTAAAACTACAAGGTAAGAAATGTATTTTTATTTCAGGAAGACCCCAAGGCACAATCGAGTATGGGCGAAAATGTCACAATTTCGCAAGGTGTTTATAGACAATGGATGGAAAGCTGCACAAAGATCCACTACGCGGGTCCAGCCCTAGAGCTGTATGCGTACTTCAATACTTCAGGCTTGCCGTTGCGTTTAAACCCTACTCAGTTTGCTTCATTTTCTTTTTACGACAATGCCCTCTGAGATTGTGACAGGATACAACAATACAAAATATAATAAGAATGAAGAATATGAAAGAATATCATCTCTGTGTACCCGCAGGTGTTTTTAATTTTGTCTTCAGCTTGGGAATGTTTCTGTTAATCTTTTACCACAAACACGTGATAGTGTTTTCTCAGCTGTTAATTTCACCTGGCGTTACTTCATCTTGAATTTTTAATAATAACAAATGTGGGGAAAACATTAGTTTGTGGTTTAATACTTTGTTAAACAAATTTATTTGAATGCACATTTAACGGAATATATGCACAGCATCAGTTTCTGAACAGTTACTTCTTGTTTTAAATCGTATTTGCTTCTTTTCTTTCTTTCTCTTTATTCTTTGCCTATTGATATGTTTTGAAAATTAACAACAGAACCCAAAAGATGGTGTTGGGCTGACGCAAACAACCTTACGAATCCGGTTTGTGGGGTCCTGGTTTTGTTGATTTATTATTCCATTTTCTAAAGAATTCCTCTTTTGGGTCCAAGTTTAGCGAAGGAAAACTTGTGTGAGGTCTATTGTTCCATTGTGTAAAAGATCCCCACAAGGGCATGTGGGTTAGCACTGCGTATGAAGTGTAGACCTGAAATCAAAAGAGGTCAAATCAAGGCAGTTTTTTGAAACACTATGTGGACTTACACACGTCCACACAGTGTTTTCACCAGTGTTGAAAAAATATGTTTTTTCTTTTAGTGCACAGAACAAAGGAATGTCCACAGAGGGTATAGGTAAAGTGCTTAAGGACACGGACCCTTGTGAAGTCTTACCTAATGAAATAAAGCTATACCCTAAAATATTTTTAGTTGAACTTAACCTCACAGGTAAATTCTTTGGAAAAACGGAACAATATAAAACAACAACAGCAGTATCCACTGTGAATACGAGTCCACTCAAGTTGAGCTACCAAAAATTGTAACTGAAAGTTTCAAATGAACTATTTTCCAGGGTGCTTTCTACGGGTTTACAGTTGAGTAATTGTTTATTAGCTCAGAGCTTCAAAAGATGGATTGGAAAAAATTGCCAGACAGTTTAAAGTTGAAACAATTTGCCATGAGGTGTGACTATGTCGTGATTGTGCAAAGTGCGTAGATTGATGGTGAGTTATAAAATTGTTTTAAAATAATCATGTCAAAACTGATAGTGTGTTCCCCTTTTCAGTGTTGATGGCAATGTTGATGATGATCTTGACATAACTGTGGTTATTCAAAGTGGTAGAATGCTCTGTAAACTTTTGAGTTTCCATTATGAGTTGTTGTGGTAGGGATTTATGCAAGTAGAGACTCCAAGGCACATAGTCAATTGCTACTCGCAGAAGTGTTGAACTGAACAAAACGAGATTTCACGGGCCTGAGTATGAGGTCTTGCTTTGGTGATCAAATTGAAAGAAACAATTCAAAATAATGTTAAAGGGAGGGTACAGCTTTGGTAATTACTCTAAAAATTAACGAACTTAAAAACTGATTTGGCAAAGAGCGCTCGAGAGCTTTTGATATTATAAAACGTTGTTAAGACACGACCTCATTTGAAGTAATGTAGATTGAGAGAATGGGGGAGTTTGTCACCCAAAAGGTACAATCTGAGAAAAGCTTCATGCATACAGCCTTTCACTGGTATCAAAAAGTACACAAATTTATGCAACAAGGTTTTTGTTTTGTTTTGTTTTTGTTTTGTTTTTTGTTTTTCTCATTATCTTCTTGCAGCTTCCATGACCGATTGGGCCCAAATTGTTACAGGTTTGTTATTTTATATTTATGTTTGGATACACAAAGTGAGGATACTGGTCTGTAACATACCAAAAGTATACCCTGCTTTTAAACAATTCTGTCAACACACTATTTAAAACAATCATCCGATAGGCCTATAGTGTGTGTTCATTAAAAACGAAAAATTAGTGCTTGGAAAGGAAGAAAAGCGGGTTCCCGCTTTGCATGATGAACAGTTATTCGCTGTTTCCGTACATTGGGACTAAAATAAAGACGTCTGGGGGAAAAGGTTTTTTATTAGTAACACAAATTTAAGTTTACTTGAATTATTAATCTTTTGCCAATGTGTTACTACTATCAAACACTGTCCATGAAGGTACATATGTAACGGCGGGGGGGAGGAAACTTGAGATGATATATGTAAGTGTTTTAACTGGAGACAATCGCCCAAATAATAGGGTAAGCTTGCAATGTTGAACAAATTATACAATACAAACTAGGCACGTTTGGCAATTTGGAGACTTTAATGTAACGTAACGAGAGCATGGCTGGACAATTGAAACTCATCGGGTCCGTAAGAACGTCGGGGCGGGGTTTCATTGCTGTAACTCACGTAAACGAACTCCCGGCACTTAGCGTGCAATTACAAGTAGATATTCTCACAGCGGATTTTAATATGGCAGCCAAGTGCTTTATGATTACCACATGGTGGACAGCTTAACGTTATAGTACTTCAAGGGTATACGTTGAATGAAGGTAACTCCTATTAACGCATAGTTATGGATTTTCAACTTTTTTTTTTTTTTTTAAGCATCTTGTGGAAATGATTTCATCAGGTTCTAACCCCCGTTGGAAATCAGGGGTCAGACATGCTCTCATTTGTCGATGAATTGAGCATTTGCGTTAATCTATGTTCGAGATATGGTAAGCTACAATATTACCATGCATTCAGTGTCTTGGCTGCAAAAGGAGAAGCATACCACTTAAGTCGCAAATTTGCCATCATGCCCTACATTATCTCGAATCAAACAAAATAAGCGATTCTACCAGGAACGGGGGTTCTTCCATTATTCCCATTGCTGTATTCGTTCTTGGTGCAAATAAAACACGAGTAGGCCTACCGCTAGTGTTCTGCAAACAGCTACTGCCAGAACGCATTCTCGAATCGAAGTAGAAGCACTTTTTCTAACCCAACCAAATGATGTACCTTATTTTTATCCAAAGAGTGTATAAGCATGCCTGAAGCAGCAATTTTGTCGACACTTACTAAAATGTTGTACCCCTTTTATCTTGATTTTAAAGTAAATAAGAACTAGTTCTTGAAATACATTACCCATGTTATACCTTATTTTGATTTAAAGAGCATATGAATGAACATACCAGAATCATCAGTTCTTCTAACAACCTAGCTTCATCTCATCATTCATCGGATATCACATCATTCATCTGCTAATACGATTGGGGAGTTTTTTGGGCAGCGGGAGCGACATAACACTTCGTGAACTGGACGTAATATTTTTACATGAGCTATGTCGTACGTCATCCTTCATAACCATATATTGACTTTTCTTAATCCCTCTTTTATGATAGCATTTCGGTGATGCATGTTGCTCAGAGTAATTTTGACATACAAACCAAACTCCCTGTGCCAATGTCTAGATTCCAATACTTTTAAAATTATTTTACCAGGTTACTTTTTTTTTGCGGCACAGCCAAAGGTTTTACAAGATTGCCCAATTCGGAGCGTAGTGGCTAACAATTGTGAAAAGAGCCTAACAAAACTTGAGTAACTGTGGATTTAGTATTGCTAATTGTTGTCATGGCAACATTTTGCTTAAATAATTGACTAAGCTATTTTTGTTCTTCTTTTTTTTTCAAGACTCCTTCTTGCGAATTTACAATATTAAATAAAACATATGTCCTGAAATAAGTCGTATAACTACTACTAAGTCCTTATTTGATTTGGTATAATGCGAATGCACTCAATATTTAGCCTTGTGAGGTTTCGGCTCATTTTGCTGTTCCATTACACGCAAAACTGTGTGACGTATGCATTTCACCCGCACTTTCAAACCGATGACTTATTTTTATGGGTTATTAACACAGTGGGCAAACATCCTTTGATCGCAATAAAGGTTAGAAACACACAGGCACGTTTTCGTTCTATTTTACAATACTTCAAGGGTAGCTTTTTCATTTTCTAATCTGTAATCTTCTAACTTTTCTACAACAATAAAGCGTAGATGTGAAATTTCTGTAAGGAGATCATAACATAATTATTCACAAATTGAAATCTAGACCCAGATCGTCATTCTCTCAAACCAAATGTATATATTAAAAAAACACATTCCGATAGTCAATGCTCTGTCTTAGACTCGAAAGATTTCGATTTGGTCTGACTTAATTTGATATTTCTAAAAATCGTGTTTGTCATGTTGTGGCTGATTCAAGCTGCCAGCTACCATCATGTATCAATAAGTAATTGGTCTGTTTAATGACTTACCCAAGTGCCTTGCTCAGTTTTTGAGTCCAAGAATAGAGAACACTTTTGTGAAGCCAACAACCCCGGCGGTATCAGACAGAAATATCCATTCGCGAGAAGACCTTCTCGACAAAAGAGACAAGAGCGGTTTCGATCAGTGATGAGTAAACTGATGTCTCTTAAAAAATCGTATATGCCGGTTGCGTTACTATCCAGAGGCTCACAAGATCATTATAAACATGTTTTGATGGCAGGACTAATAGTCAAGCTTTGCACAGTAAAGTCGAGAACAACTGCGGTGGGTACAGAGCGTTGAATCGGATAAAGAAAACAAGCCAGCCGTTCCAGTTGGGATAATTTGCTGTAACGTATAATATCGAAACCTCGCTCTAAATGAAGTGAACCATCGATGGAAATTCACAAATTTGTAAATACACTGCTTTTTGGATGAACGCACACGATACTTTGAAAAAGAAATATTGCATTAGATCACTTTTATACGGGCAATATTATACCCCCATGTGCGAGAGCTACTGATACATGGAAAGTCTGTCCGTGGAACGGGGCCGGTCGTGCTTTGGTTGATGCTCAACAAAATAGCGCCATCTCTGCCTGAGTCAATTTGATTGGCCCATTACATTTTGTTGATCGGTTTGGACAGATGACATTAGCGCGTGATGGGGGAGTCGAATAACGATTGCTTGGCTTTGGTCACCGATTGCATGCACGGAGGCTGGGAGAGTGGCTCTGATCACGTATCTTAAACTCGCAATTCTTAGCCCGGGTGCATTTAAATACGGTAGGCGTATGTACAGCGAGATGACGTCTTGGTGGACGCGACTCCCTCACTCCGTTTCTTTGAAGGAACTTACAAAGATGACGAAGGTTGGGAACCCATCTCGCACCCCCCCCCCCAATGAATTTCAATTGGTTAATTTAAGATACGTTTCAGTTGGTGTTTTTTTTACTTTTTTCCGAAAATCGTGGAAAAGAACAACGCTGTCGGAAGATCATGTCCAAAAACTACACATTGAAGCTGCAGGTGATGAAGACCTTTTTGACCAGATGTAATGAAAATTCGAGATTGTCGCAAGTCAAATGATTTGCAATAGCTGAAATGTTGTTAGAGTTATCTAACAGTGTTCTTTATTTAATCATACGGCGAATCTTCTAATTTAACATCGAAGAATTTGGTGTTTCAAAGGGTTAGTTGCTATTTTAATAATTGCATTTCTCAAAAAGAAGCTATACTTGATTGTTAAATATGTTCCACTTTGTTATTCATCTCAGTGCCGCTTAAGTTTGTTTTTAACTCTGACTTTTAGATCCGTCCGCACTTAACTTTTCACACAAAACAAAATATTGTTACGTTTCTTATGACAAGACGTTGTGCACAAATCATGCTCCCCCTATAGGGGAGAAGAAAAACTTGTGCAGGTTATGTCAACAATATGGTTCATGTAGCATTCTTGCTGACTTCATCCCGATCTTTTGCCAATTGATACAAACTTTTTGGAATTAATAAACTTTGTCACTGGTCAGTCTATATTGATCCGTACGATGAGACAAGGAACACATTTCCACTGACCATCCTTGCCCAGCAGTGATCATTATATATTGAAAAGAACCTCTTCTTTTTCTGTCTTTGTTTTCTTTTCTTTTATACCAAAGTTGAATCGCCTATTTGTCCATGGTCTAAAGTTTGCAGTGCCATACAAAACATAACCAACAGTCATTTTGAGCGTTCCCGCGTTGCTTCTCTTTTACACTTTCAAGACAAAGTGCAACAATATTAAATCATCTTTTTAGCTTAGATCTGAAAGCGCACTGATCATTCACGAGTCTCTTCGAACACAATACTGTCAAGGTCGCGTGGAGAGCGCATTGTCAAACCGAACGATTCGCCATTAGTTCTTTTGATTGCAGCGATTGATTATGCCTAACGAAATGACATTTATATTAAAATAAAATAGAAAATATAAAAATATAAAAAAAAAACGGTTTTCGATGTTAGGCAGGGTGTACTTCTGATAATTACTCCATAAATAACCATAAACATTTACTTGGTAAAGAGCACTGTTGATATTATTAAACAGTTTTAGTAACGATCCCCTTTGAAGTAATGTTGTTTTAGAGCAAGTGGTAATTTTCATCCAACAATTTGATTCTGATAAAGGTTTCGGGCATAAAGCCTTTCTCGGGCATCTTCAAGCACACAATTCTATGCAACAGGGGTGGTTATTCTTTCATTGTTTTCTTGCAACTTCGATGACCAATAGAGCCAAAACGTTCACAGGTTTGTTGTTTTACGCATATGTTTGTATATGCCTACACCAAGTGAGGGTACTGGTCTTTGAAAATAGCCAAAAGAATACCCTGCCTTTAAAAAAAACTATTGTCGACTATGAACAATTTCCAGAGTTGTTTGGATGGTGGTTTTTTTTAGTGAAAAAACACATTGATGTGAATAAATCTACTCCTAACACCGTTGATGAATCTCGCCTTTAATTCGTGGGTTGAAAGTCTATCATCATGTGATCTGGTTTCAGTAACCAGGTCCACCATGTTGAGTATATTCTTCACTGTGTACATTTGAGTCATTCCATCCCAGTTGATTTATGAAGATACAATGGATTTATTTTATTCAGTATACGATAGATTGTACTCATCATTTAACGGAAATTGCATAGACATATGGATATAAACACCGAGCTGTTGAGAAAATGCAGAACTTATTTCCTGTTATGTTTAAACCGTCATTCTTAATGAAATGTGATCTTAAGAAGTTAACTCAAAAAGATACGAAAAGGGCGCCAGATATTGAATGTATTCACCAAACTAAAGAAATGTATTCCTTGATTTGCTCCACAAATGATTGCGTATACAAACCCCAATATACTATAGGATATTGTCGAAATGTTCTCCACGGGAGAAGTACTTCAAAGTGAACATTAATCCAAGATGGTTTGGGAAAAAGATAGAGTTACATGCAATGCAATGATGGTCACGTGTTAAGCTTTCCATCTCTTCGTGTGCTGTATATAAGGGGTGTTTTTTGTTCGTCTGTGAAGTGACTGTCGTATGAGACATCAAATATCAGCACACTGTCTCACCGTTTAAACATTGACTTGTGGAGTATCTTGACCTATAACGAATCTGAAAGTGCACGTCAATACTCGCTCAAAATGGCGGGAAAATCGGTTTCGTTTTTCAGTCCGGACTGTGTTGGGGTAAAACGTGTGAAAGGAATGTTATCGTTCACAAATAACAAGGACAGCGCTGGTCCATTTGCGTTAAATCCATTTGGCACGCAATACTCTGCTTTACCATCTGTTACCATCATTCTTTTTTACATGTTTTCCCTCTCTCTCTCTTTTAGGGGTTTGTGCTATTTTAGAAAACATATTACTGTCATTTCTGTAGAAACATTCATATCCATGATCCGGAGAACAATGAGCAGCTGCCGCAATTCTCGGGGTGATTTCCGCCTCCCTTAGCCGTGGCTGGCCTGGTGTGACGGCGTCTTTGTGCTGGATTGAAGCCACTACACCTGTCTGCTTTAGGCATGTCCCTGAGATCAATGGCTCTGTAATAGAGCATGCCCCCCAGCGACCAAGATCAATATACCCATGGACTCGCTCGACTGGCTCCCGGTCAAAAGAAGATGAGCTTACCTCGACCCCCACTCCTTTGTACTCGAGATGAGGTACCCATGTTACCTCCCTACGAGTATAGAAGGGAGCAATCACGGTGCTTGCGTATGAAAATTTTCCCGGGGCAGCTGGCCTTTGTCACGCACGTATCACGGTAATCGGGAAAAGATAATATTTCTCGCAAATTGAGTTTCTGTTTTGACTGGATAATGTCACATCACAGCGAGAGATGCAGAGCTTAAATAACATTAGATTATGGCCAGCTGTAATGGGGAAGAATCTGCGACTGCCAAGAAAGCTTTTGAGGCAAAGATTCGAAGTGAATTGAACTGTTTAAATGCAAACTAACAGCCAACAGTCCGGTCAACCAGCAATTCAATAAGTCAGCTATACAGTCAATATCCAGGAAGCTAACCAACCAACCAGATTTAAAGTCGTGGGATAAACCGCTTGGTATCTAAACTATTTAAGCCGATATGTAAACAATCGTAACCAGGTTTCAAAATTGTCAGTTGGTTGATCACTTCTTTATAATTTATTTTTTTCTTTTCTTTTTCGAAAATGCAGGTGTAGAGTAGACCATTGCATCAATTAACTAGTTAAAACGTTATTTTAGAAGTCTGCCAAACGGTTAGTTAGTTAGCCAACCAAGTATATCATATACTTGGTTGACTACTATCCATAGCCCATTGAGCTTGTCAGTCGCTTAAATAACTCCACCATTAATTGGTTAGTCATACTGCCAGTAAATTAACCGTTCTTTTGGATCCGGTATATTAGTTATTTACTTAGTTCAAGAGTTCGTTAGTTAGTTAACCAGCCCGTTATGTAATCAGTTAGTGAGTCGTCAGTTTTCAGGCAGTGTCGTTTAGAATGCTTTTTCCAGTCAAGGTGTACACCGGCTATTTTCTGCTATTTTGGCATCCTATACTTAGCCAATTAAAGGTGGGTAGACACCGGCTTCGTTGGGCTATATTTTGTCCACAAAATGGACCCAAACTTGATTCTAAAAGTCTTGCAGGAGTACAGTAAAATGGTCCCTGTAAAATAAACCATCATATTTTGCCCGTTTTCGAGCATTTTTAAAGACATTTAGGTCACATGATTTATCCATACAGCAACTTCGGTTCGGATATTAAATCACCTGATCTTCGGATTTGGTTTTCATTCAAGCCATATAAAAGTTAATTAGTGCACCAAATTCATCTCTGTGGTTTGTTTGTTTTTACGTGTACTCATGAATATTTAACAGAAGCGCTTTCCATGGTGTGCAGCATAGAGGCTAGCGAGACACAAACCCTGAGGGTATCTGAGCAACATTCCTAAAGGAGCTGTGTGCAACGACGCTGATGATGACCGACGTACAATGAGTATGTCCAGCCTCACGTCCAAAAACACCAGAAAACTCATGCGGTGCGGAAATGTTATTTTTGCAGCCTGTTGAACTTGATTATGTGTGTTCTCTGATGTTAGTAGTAGTGTTAAACGTTGTACGTTTATCGCCTTCAGATGTATGGTGCTGTTTTCTTTGTCTCTTTGTATTACACATTGTTTTGTAGAGGATGTGTATGCAGTCTTGATCTACATGCCTCGCCATTTTACTAATTACATTTAACAGAGCACCAGCCTACTTGCATCATTGCGCAACAATGTCTATAGTAAACTTGACAGTTACAACGGCGGACGAGGCGTGTACGTTGATCTTTGAAAGCTTTTGTTGTTTTATCTCAACATATTTCATCATAAGTGAAATTTTGATTAATTTGTTTTCAATAATTATCTTAAAAGTATTGTCTATGATTCTGAATTACTAAATTTTGCACATGGTAAATCGGACGGGTATGCTCCTACAGGTTACATCCATTTATTTATTACTTTTTAGTTTTTAGGGGTCTTCTGCAGCTGTCGAACACGTAGTTTCATTATTTATACAGCTTACTTTTACACATTTGTGTCATTTTGTATCTAGGTATAGAAAAACGACAACCAGGATTTGGATGATTGATTTTACTGAATTGATTCAGTAAACATTGGTACAATGTTTGCTCGTACTATTTGAGAGAGTGATTGAGCAGCTGCTGAAGCTACACATAGTTCTCAGACCAATTTGACTTGCATAAAAATCTATTTTTGACATGAAATAATATAATAAGTTTTTAATGAACTTGAGCTAACCATCAGCTGCTATGTACACACGCAATGTGGCACTTGTATTATTGTTTTTTCACTTCAAAGGTTTTACTTTGGTGTTGAAAGATCCTTGGCACATTTAATAAGAGCAGTTAAACAAACTCTGCGTATACCTTTCATTTGGGCCCTTGGGACACTGAAGTATTAGTAGTTGTTTGGGTACATTGTTGGTTTGTTCAACTGGCTATGGAGTAAAAAAAAGGTTGACAGGAGTTGCTCTCGGCAGAAACGGTTAGTGGTCGGTGCCTAACAGGCCAGGAAAACCACCCGTCATATACAAGCATTTTGCAAGGTGACGTGACACATTTCACAGACAATTTAGAAACGTAGCATCAAAGGTTATAAGCAGCAGACTTTCAGATTTGTAAAAAGTTGAAATTTTGTGTGTGTTTTTTGTATTATTTGCTATGTTTATTTATGTATGTATTTTCTTACTAATACTTATTTATTTATTTATATAGTTACTTATTTAGTTTGTTTGTTGGGTGTTTGTTTGTTTGTTTGTTGGGGTGTTGGGTGTTTGTTTGTTTGTTTGTTGGGATGTTGGGGTGTTTGTTTGTTTGTTTGTTTGTTTGTTTGTTTGTTTGTTTGTTTGTTTGTTGGGGTGTTTGTTTGTTTGTTTGTTTGTTGGGGTGTTTGTTTGTTTGTTTGTTTGTTTGTTTGTTTGTTTGTTTGTTTGTTTGTTTGTTTGTTTGTTTGTTTGTTTGTTTTTGGGGGTTGGTTGGTTTTTTATTACTTGAATCATTTATTTAATGATCGATTTATTTATTTTTTATTGCCCTTACTACCAGTCACGTATCATGCATTTAGATGGATTCAACATCGTCTGTTTTGCATGAATAAATTAATATCCATTCTCTGGCTTTACAAAATACGCCATGCAACCATACATCAACCTGTACTTATTTATTTATTTGTCTAGTTGTGAACCCAAAGATTCTCAGAAAAGCGAACTTAATCACTACATTAGCCATGAACCCCATGGAGACAATACAAGCCAGGACGTTTCAGTTTGAGACGTGGGAGGAACACTCCAGAGTTTTTTTTTCCTATGGGAAAACCAACGCAATGAGGTAGAGACTGCAAACTCAGTTCACATAGTGCCCCTGGCTGGCGGGATTTGAACCGGGGTCTTAGAGGTGGAAGAAGATGAAGGATATTCGTTTGTCTTCTGCTCTCTACGGCACATTAAACATCTTTTTCTTCTTCTTTTTTATTAATTTATTTTAGGCACATTACAAATAATATTTAATATTATAACCAATCACCCAGAGAAATAATTCGATTGATGGCGACGGACTATAAGCAACGGTGATCGCCACTTTAACGTGCTATTTTCTCGACTTACGTAGTATTGTAAAACCTTGCCCACAACTACCGGCTATACAGGTTCTGGTATCTGGTTTTTATAGCTACTTGCAGGCTGAAAACCAATTATGTTCTCCTGAAAATTTGCAATTTGCCGATCCTATATTTTAGTTATAAAAGAAAAATAACGTGTGCAAAGTAGTGGTATGCAATGGTTTATTCACTTTTCGTTGTTGTTTTGTTTTTGTTGTTGTTGTTTTATTTTTTTTTGGGGGGGGGGGTTTAGTTGGGGAGGGGTTTAGATTGGAAGGGGGTTAGAGTATGTTTTGTTTGTCGTTATTTCGGGGTCCATAGTTGCAGGTAAGACAGTATGCTTAATCTAAATCCCTCGGCAAACGCACAAATCTGATAATCTCAGTATAAATAATAGGCTTTCTAAATTTAAATCACTTTCCAAGGTTAAGTGTCGGCAAGTGAAAACACGGAAAGAACATGGTACTTTTATCCATACAGGTTTGTTATTTAGCAAGGGACTCGGTGACAAGAAACAAATCTACATTCATTTGAGGTTCGGACTGTTTTCTTACCCTCACAGGAAACTCTTAGGAGATTAACTTGGTCTCTCCTTCTTTGGTAAGAGAGATGAGTGTCAGGTCGCCCTTGAAGAACCCGTATGATCTGGTGTTTTAGTCGTTGAAATCGGAATTCAGGTGTCTCTTTATAGTTAGTACAGGCTGTCCTTGGTTGTAACATTCAAGGCTGTATATTGTGACGGATCTATGAAATGAAAGTACATTCATTAGGTTTGTAAAGAGTAAGTCCATTTCCATTGTCTAGTTTTAAAAAAACACACCATCCAACTGACTCCCACGATTTTCCCATATACAGAAATCCAGACACATGTAGTGCCCTCAAAAGTGAGTGGTCCCTGCCCCCGCCTCCACCACCACCAACACATGCACACCCATGTTTGTCCCTGTAGATAATCATTCCCCCCAGACTTTGTACACCAAGTTCCCTATGGAGCACCCCGGTCTTTAGAATTCCCCTATGGAGACCTTTTGTGTTCCCTTATCTGTTTTGTTCTTAGTCCCCATAAGGTAGTGAATATGAAATCATACTGGAAGCATTCTCTTTTGAAAAATCCTAGCTACGCCGCTGAACTAACCCGCACACAGGTAGAAACAACGGATACGTTGTGAGGACAGCAGTGTGTAACTAATTACCAAAGTTTAGACCTAAGTTTCAAATTAAATATGAATTAACAATTTTCCTTCAGTTGCTTTAGAATTCAATGATATTTCAAATTGAGGTATTTACCTCCGCATTTGAAAAAACTCGTCAGATGATCGTTAAAACCATGTACAACAGCAGTTTAAATGCTGAAATGTAATAGTTCCTTGAAGGACATTACAGTCTATAAAAAACTCCAATGTCAGAATTAACCTCGACTACAGTTCTCACGGAAGACTGCACCATGTCTGGGTCAGGCTGACCCGGATAGTGATTTTAAAAAATAGTGTTTGGTCTCGGACTCTGCGTCAGGTCGACCCAGATCCGGGGTAATTTTGACACAGAATCGGGGTCATGATTTTGACCCAGAAACGATTCAGACCCCCATTGGACCCAGAAACGGTTCAAACCCCACTGGACCCAGAAACGATTCAGACCCACTGGACCCAGAAACAATTCAGACCCCACTGGACCCAGAAACGGTTCAGACCCCACTGGACCCAGAAACGGTTCAGACCCCACTGGACCCAGAAACGATTCAGACCCCACTGGACCCAGAAACGATTCAGACCCCACTGGACCCAGAAACGATTCAGACCCCACTGGACCCAGAAACGATTCAGACCCCACTGGACCCAGAAACGATTCAGACCCCACTGGACCCAGAAACGATTCAGACCCCACTGGACCCAGAAACGGTTCAGACCCCACTGGACCCAGAAACGTTTCAGACCCCACTGGACCCAGAAACGATTCAGACCCCACTGGACCCAGAAACGATTCAGACCCCACTGGACCCAGAAACGATTCAGACCCCACTGGACCCAGAAACGGTTCAGACCCCACTGGACCCAGAAACGGTTCAGACCCCACTGGACCCAGAAACGATTCAGACCCCACTGGACCCAGAAACGATTCAGACCCCACTGGTCCCAGAAACGATTCAGACCCCACTGGACCCAGGTCTGGATCAATTTCGACCCGGAAGTTTTCGGAGTGTATTTCCGTGAAGTCAAAACTGATAGTTACTATGTCTGATACACGATAGGAAGTTGTATTAAACAAATAATATTCAGGAAAAGGGATTAGCTTTTAATTGTCTTATCTATTTTTAAAAGAAACACTACCACATGCGAGAAATTCATCCCAAAACACATTTTCTTGAATCAGTTTTTCATACCTAAATAAGCACGTCACTGCACTGTGTTATTTCAAATCAAAATTGAGCTGAACTTTTTAGGCCTGTTGAGTAATTTACATTTCGTATGAAAACCAGGGTCTGATAGCGTGTGTCTATTCTTGCACAAGAAATATCAGACAAAACATCAAGCGTTATAAAATGTGTTCCTCGAAAATTTGACCACCGCCTAATTTGATGAAGTGAAAGTGAGGATATGTTTCTTGAAAACTAAGTGTTATGGTAGGACAGGGTTTTATTATCCATTAATGATATCCTCTTCACCCGTATAATAATCTGCTTATTGATCGTTATCTTCATTGATTTAGTCTGCAAAGTATATTTTGACGAATCTCACTAAAACATGTTTACGATGATGCGACATTTTGCAGATCGCGGGGGAAATTCGCTGTCACAAAACACTTTCGTCAAGGATCTGAAAACAGATCTAGTTTACTTATAATTTATCTGTTTTGGCGCATTAATGTGGCATTATTTGATATCATTGACCTGGCGATTTTTAATTGGAGTGGGGTTGTTGATAATCGCATCTGTTATTTTCCTCTTGTACGTATTCAAAGTTCACTGTAACGGGTTCCAATCAGCTATAACGGATTGACAACTCGCTATAACGGGTAATCCCCTATAACGGGTGGCAGTCTATTGCAGTTATTGCGGATTCGTAAATGAGACCCTCCTTTTTGAATCAGTCAAAACGAAGTGTGAATCAGTAATAAAGGCTTTCGAATTTTTGATTTGATATTTTATTCTTGTTGGAACTAATGGGCTTTCGTTTTAAATTGAAAGATGTTTAGAAACTGCATTTCAACATGAACTACATATTTGTTACTTCGCTTAAGAAGGAAGGGAAATGTCATTTCAATTTTGTGGTGTACTCATTTTTCATTAGATAAAGTGCTCATACGAGGTGGGGAAAGTTACAAGTTTCAACCTCACGTTAAAATGATGTCAATTGCCAGTGCATTCGATACCCAGTGCAAAATTTGTCAACATCCAAAACATCCGTTGACATCATTCTGAGAAAAATGGGTTTGTATATTTTTGTAGAGGGATGTTTTGGTTCATTGTTGACTTTTTAAAGAGAGACATTTTTAACATGATGTCATTGGATTTCAACAACTAATAAGTCTTTACATTCCAAAGAGGAATATTTCGTCGATCAAAAAAATTCAAATTAAAGGTCGCTTTGATTGAATATCATTGAAAAAGCCAGCCGACAACACAGCTGGCTAAAAATACCTGTACAATGGATTTGTTTACGCATTGGTAATTTTATGAGATAGCGTTTATTGCTTTGTGAACTTCCACGAACCAGCAACTTTTGAATAAAACAATTAAGCACAGAATAAAATGTGTGTTTTTTATGGACCTCCACCCACAAAAAAAAGTCAATAACAGTTACGCATGAGCAGGCGAGAAGTTCCGCACCAGTTGTATCTTGTTATGTTTTTCGTTATACTAAAAAGTATGGTCTTAGATTTATTTTTGTCAATGTTATGCTGCTTATAAGGTAAAATTAAATCGAAATATGCAATAAAAGAAACTTGTAAAAGTTCCAGCTGAATGATTTTTGAGAAAACAGCCTCAAAAACTATCACGATAATTTCATCTAAGCGAGGCTACAGCGGGTACCAACCGCATCTCTGGACGCAGCATTCGCGAACGGGTGCCAGCACTCAGAAAAAAAAACGTTTCAGGCATGAATCGTTTCTCAGATTCAAATGTTTTAAGGTGAGAATTTATCCAAACCATATTTCTTCGAAAGTGTACTCTTTTCTCAAATTAGTTTATGTACCATCATCATATGCTTCTCACCAATACATTTTTACGGATACTTTTTGGAGTATTACTAGTCTGACACCCTACCTTTAACGCCTGTTAAACCATAAGGCGCGAGGAATTGCTACTGAGTTTAGGGGGGGGGAGTCAACAAAACATCTTAAAGACCCCCGTAAAATTGTACGTTCACATGTACTAAAGTTTGTGTCATAATGAGTAAATGAAGAGTCTGGAATTTTTGGCTGTAGTTTTGGAATTTAGGTTATGTGTAGCATTTGAGCGGCACATTTATACAATCTATCTTGTGTTTGTTCATTTTATGCAAACTGTGTAAGTTCGACTGATTTAGAAGGGAGGAACATAGACCGTATGCGCCCCTTAAACGTAGGCCGAGCCTAAATGTAGCCTGACCTTGTTGCAACCCCAAAATTGTACCCTAAAATTAGCACCGTCCTAATTTTAGCCCCGAGATTGTACCTTAATAATATAGACCCGTCTAAGTTGTTTCAAAAATTGTACCTAAAAGCAGCCCCAACCTAATTGTAGCCCCAACCTAAGGTAGCCCCAAACTTAGACCTGTTTTGGCTACATTAAGGGCTTGGGCTACATTTGGGGGCCGCACAACCGTGCAAGTCTCGCGCGTATTTGAACATTTTTGCGACCACTTTGGTCCTCCGTACATTGCTTTAAGGCGTGAAGGAAACAAACTCACACACTTTCACTGTTCACAATGTTTGAATACGCGCGAGACTTGCACAGTCTATTATCATCGACTATCCATCTACCGAACTAAAGTGGGAGTGTTTTTGCGTTAGTTCTTTTCCAAGTAACTTATCACGTACTTTTTTTTACTTGGCTAATAAATTTATATCCTCTCCTTATAAGTTTGGTGAAGTTCAACAAAAGTACATTGTGTTCTCCGTTGTAATTCCTGGTTCACCATTTGATTGATTATGGGTAGCTCTATTTGTCTACCCCTTCAGGGAAATTCTAGAAAATTCCAATTTAGGTTTGTCTTCCGCTGCCTGACATGCTACACTCACTATTTAACACGGTAAGCACTTGGAACTATAGAGTTCACTCTTACATCAGCTGTTTAGATGTTCGATATCACTAACTGTTTGCAAGGGCCATTGACATATTTTGTTCCTGGAAACAAAAATGTCCCACATGACTAGTCTTGGCGAACAGCATCAAGAACTGAAGCATGAGAATATTTTAAGCGATTCTTCGGGCCAAAACATAATGAAAATAGATTTATTCAAATAAACCTTCACAACAATAATTCAATTTCAGTGTCCAAGATCTTGTAGATGCGGTATACAAATTATGCAACGGCGCCTGTGCACATTTCTCATTAGCCACAATCGATCGCTCTCTTGTAATAGAAACGTACAAATAAAATCAAACAAATCGCCAAAAGGGAATCACCGTAAATGGAAATGAAGTGTTTTATGAAATGAGATTCCACTCCGTGATAAATGCCAGCATCAAACAAAGAAATGACCAGGGTTTGAAACGAACATTGGATGGACCCAATACACTGATAACACACATGCGGCTACTGTCTATCGATGTTGCGCTACTTTGAGCATTCTACCTTCATTCTTTGAGGGACAAATTGCATGTGCAGATAACTGTGCGGTTCCAACCCACACGGGCGTTGCCGTAAATGCACACCGTATAGGAACACAGAGAATCCGCCTCCCAGAATGGCCCAATGATCAATGATTTTCCACATCCATGCTACAAGAATTGCAACAACAAAAAATACGATTAAAAAATATAAGTTGCAAATGACCCTGTAATGCTCGGGTGGATTCAGGCAGTTATTGTATTTTATTGTATTTGTTTTATTATTTTTTTATTGGCTAGGTTGTTCCGGTTAGAGGGCAAGCAATTTATTTATGGAGTTAAAATGTCTCCTGGTAACCTCGGCTTAAGCAATTGGCAGGTTTTGTTTGTGCGTGTAAAACCTTTTTAACCGTCTTAATTCGCAGTCAGAGGTGTATCGAATGGTGTTTCAGCCCTCGCCTGTGGTTGATAAAAACGTTGTTATAAAACGGCAGCTTTGGAAATACGCGTGTCATTGTGTGACCATCAGCTGCCAATGAACAGTGTAGGGCCTCTCCTTTAAAAAGTGCAGCAGCCACTCACAACTATCCAAATACTGAAAAATGTTATTCTTTTTTTTATTTAACTACATTCGCGTGATAAACACGTTCTGAGCGTGTGAGCATCTTTATTTTGGTACTACTAAAAAGTAATGAAATCTGCTTTAGATGTAATTATTTTGTATAAAATAAAGATCTCTGCCTGGCTGTATGTTTGATGCTCATTGATGTTGCTCGTTAAGTTGCCGTGACATACCCACTTGCTATTTTGATGCATATGATTTTAACTACTTCCTTGGTCCATAAACTTGTGTGTGCAGTTTATTTTTAAATCCTGCTTTAAATGTGAAGACACACGTAAAAAACATTAACTTTGCTGCTAAAAACGCTTCAGTGAAATCCGTTTTTTGTGATTGATGTTTTTTCAGCACGAAATCTTCGCTCGTCATGGCAGTATGTTGGAAGCATTGGGGGAACTATGCAAGTGTTTTGTTGTTGCTGTTTTTCAGTCTAGTGTTGTTTCTGTTGCTGAGCATGCTACTGTTGATGCTGCTGCTGCTCATGCTACTGTTGTTCCTGTTGCCGCTTATGTTGCTGCTGCTGGTTATGCTAGTGTTGTCTCAGTTGCTGTCCATGTGTTGCTTCTAATGTTGCCCATGCTAGTGTTGCTGTTGTTGCTGCTCATGCTAGTGTTTTGCTGTTGTTGCTCATGCTAGTGTTGCTGCTGATGCCCATGCTAGTTTTGCTGCTGGTGGTGCTATGAAAGTGTGACTACTGCTGCTCTCGCTACTTTTGCTGTACGGAATTAATGCTATCATCTGTGTAGCTGCTGCTAATGGTGCTTTAGTTTTTGCTGTGCTTATGCTTGTGTAGTTGCATAATTCTGCTGCTGTGCTGGTGTTGCTGCTTCTCGTGCTTACTTTGTTTGCTGCTCATCTAGTGTTGTTGCTTCTGCTCGTGCTAGTGTGTTGCTGCTACCCATGCTAGTGTGTTGCTGCTGCCCATGCTAGTTTTGTTGCTTCTGCTCGTGCCAGTGTGTTGCTTCTGCTCATGCTAGTTATGTTGCTGCTGCTCATGCAGGTTTGTTGCTGCTGCTCACGATACTATTTTTGTGGCCGTACGGTATTCAATGTTATAGTCTATACTGCTGCTGCTAATGATTTGTTGTGTTTATATCTTTATTGAGTACACTGCTGAAGAAATAATTTCGGCTGCGAAGTGTTGCGGGTCCCGTTACGCTTATTTTCAAGACAATGATAATGGACACAAAGTGGGTGTGGCAAATAATCTTTAAGTAATTTTATAAAATGTCTCTAGACGTCATCAATTCCCCGAGTGAATAGCAAGGCCACGTCGCAATGTCTCCACAACAAAGAAAAATTCCCTTTTTCAATACACAACGTGAACAGACCATTGTATTCTTAATTGATTTGCAGTGGCATCCGCTATGTCAATGACAAAAATGGCAATTTGTCCGATTAAATAATAATACAGAGAAGATTAGACATGCGCAGATGAACGAATCCTCAATGCCTTGAAATACAATTGAAAAAGGCTCTCGTTTAATTTAATGCAAGGTCGTCAAGATAGACAATTTTTTATGGATATGCCGATTAAGGGCACAACAGCGGAAAATAACTGTAAACGGCTCGCAAAAGAACAAAAAAGGCTTACAAAACAAAAATACAGCGTTCTTAATTTTCCTATTTAGATTTATAAAAGAAGACTGTTTCCCTTTTGGTGCCCTTTCGTCTGGTCCGTATTTGTGTGAACATTTGACAAGCAGGCGCCAGACAAAACAGCTTTCAAATAATGATGGAAGCTGATGGTTTGGGTTTAAATTTCAAGTTGCTATCTATTCATGAAGAGTAGCGGTGCAGGAAATGACTTCGAATTTCACATTGTGTACAATGTCACGCTGTTTCTCCCTGGCCTCGGTTTGGTGACACACATTTCAACTACAGTATCTTTACCATTATAGACGTTTATCTATAGGTGATCCCATTTTGTCAATCTCCCTGCATGTATTTAACATTAATCCGTGTAGGGTTCTTCACTTAAAAAGAGGCGCCAGACTGCTTTCTTTGAAGCATCGGTTAGGCCCCATACACTTAAGAAAGTATAACTAAAACGGTTGTACGTATGGATATTATTTGGATACAGGTGCCAAGCAGACAATGCAGATCAGCAAATCGGAGTTTAAAATGCTGTCACATTATATATCACGCCTCCCATATAGTGGAAAACATGACACTCTGGAAAGTAACGGGTTAGAGTTGACCCGGATTCCGGATCAAAGATTCAGCGTCAGTTTGACGCCAAAATGGGAAATTTTGACACAAATTCCAGGTCATGTTGACCCAAAAAAGGGTCAATGCTGCCCTGTGGGTTTCTTTCTATACGCTGTTTCCTTCAGCAGGATTTTACGTTGCACCTTAAGCACTTAGAATACATCCTTGCCTCGAAGAGGTCTACGCATAAGTATTAGTAAATCAAAGAGATACGTACGGAATCAAGACAACGGGGAAAGTATTTTGATTTGTATACTTTTTTCACAAAACAAAATGAGGATATGTGGAAAACAGTTTGATCATTTCCAGGAATCGGGTGCTCGATTTCATTAACAGTAACCCAAGATGCAACTCAGATATACCAGTGAACCAGCAAACGAAATTATCCTTGTCCTGTCTGTAGATGCCTGGAAACGAATAATTTAGGTCGACTGCCATTTTCTGGTCGTCATCAAGTTGACGTGTTACGCCAAAGTACCGGAGAACACTACGGGGGCTCCTGCAGCACAATTTATACAGATAGTTGACTTACACTCACTTTAAAAACTCCTGGATCAGAATTAACCCGGATTCAGGGTCCAAAGGGGCCTGACCCGTCTTTGGGTCATACTCAGAAAGTGGTTAAAAATGGGATTTCTCCCAGGATTCTACGCCACTTTGACCCCTGTATGGATCATTTTGACACAGATTCCGGGTCATACTGACTTAGAAATGGGTCAGGCCCCACTGGAGCCGAATTCTGGACAAATCTGAGTCAGAAGTTTTGAGAGTTTACTTTAACTAAGATGTCGGCTTGTCCAGATAATTGATCTCGCCAAGCGGAATGACTTATACTGAATTTAAAAAGTCCATTTTACTGTGGAAATTTATCACGCCAAGACGAATTTCTGAAACTTAGGTGGTAGGTTGACTTCCCAGTTTTACACACTAACAACTCCAGATCAGAATTGACTCGAATTCCGAGTCTCATGAGGCTGACAAATTTTTGGTTCGGACTGTCCCGGAAAGTCATTTTTTAAAATGGCATATGAACTCGGATTCTTCGTAATTTTGACCCATTTCTGGGTAGTTGTGACACATATTCCGGGCTGTATTGCACCAGAAATGGGACCCAGATCCGTATCAATCCTGACCAGGAGCTTTTATAAAGTGCAGTAGATCGTCTTGGCGAGACAAATTATCGCGGCAACTCGATTTATTTTTAAGTTAACCATTTTTCTCTTTGAAAGATAAATATCATTTTTACGACAAATCAACTTTATTCCATAAAATAAGTCAACTCGGCGAGTGTATTGACACTCAAAGGGCTCTGCACATCAGGAGGCCATCACTTATTCAAAGAGGACAAATGTCATTGAAATGTCTACATTCTGTCTTCACCACATACATAACATTAATTCCTGATGCTGTGTATTTGTAAACAGATTTAGGCAGTGTTTATCCAGATGTAGCCATCCTGATGAAAATGCATTTCTTGCTGTTCTTGTCCATAATGTTCCTGCCTAAGATCTAATGTCACCTCTAAATCTTCTTATTCGTCTGCCTCTTCTCTTTTTCCCCCGTCCTTGGTTGCCATTCCATTAGTCTTGCTGTCCATCTTGTGTCTGTTCTTTGGGCAGCGTGTCCAGCCCATCTCCATTTGGCCGCAAAAAGTTTCCTTATGATGTCTGTAACTCCAGTTTTCCTTCGTATTTCTGTAAAATGTGGCCCTGTTTCTGATTTAGATGGGACTAATTTGTCTTTCCATTGCTTTTTTTCGGACGATTAATAGTGTGGCGTGTCGTGGCGTGTCGTGGCGTGTCGTGGCGTAGCGTGTTTAAGTTAAAAGCACCGGACTCAAGCTCTGATGGTTCTGATCAGCAGAGTGTGGGTTCGAGTCCCGGTCATGGCTCTTGTGTCCTTGAGCAATATGCTTTACCACACTTGCATTGTCCTTTGGATGGGACATTAA
This sequence comes from Pisaster brevispinus, assembly GCA_023634235.1. Taxonomy (NCBI): domain Eukaryota; kingdom Metazoa; phylum Echinodermata; class Asteroidea; order Forcipulatida; family Asteriidae; genus Pisaster; species Pisaster brevispinus. The sequence goes on from JAMKCF010000006.1 coordinate 11,907,347, forward strand.
GGCATAGGTCCCGTGTACTGGGAATGGTAGTGCACGCAAAAGAACCCAGAACACTTATCGTGGCAGAGTAGGGGTAAACCCCGGTGTTTCTGGTTCACATAGCAAGCACAGGTTTCCTCAGACTTGCGAGCTACAGTGATTAAGGTCACTTATGAGCCATCATTGTTTTCATTACCAGAAATATTAAATAATAGTAACAATAATACTATTAATAAAACCGCCATGTGTGCCATTATATGCAGTTTCCCTTTAAAATTGCCTGCGCATATTTCGATTACGAAAGCACTGTATAAAACCACGAAGCCATTCAAGCCGTAATGGACCTGCATGCATAACTGGTCCAATTCAATTTAACATTGACCTCGGGCAAAAGTGATTAGCTTATTTTTGATGAATCCCATATCTTAAACGTTTTCAGTCTGTTTTATTATTTGTCCATCTGAAATAATACGCACTGCCGTATCATCATGTAATGCGAAATTGAGAGTTTAATGCTTTCGATTTTTGTTCATTCGTTAAATTGAAATAACCCATTATATCTCAAGAAATTTCTGAATGTTTCGCTTGCAATCAACGTTGCACAATTTCATCTGATGTCCAACCGCAAATTGCTCCAATAAAAACGTTCATCCATTAACAATAAAGGACTTATTTTCTATAAGTATAATTGTAGGCCTACACAAAGATAGGCCAAAGGCCTAATCTTAGAAAAAATATCCGAGTGATATTAATCTGGAATATTTTTTGAGAGACAAAAAGAGTTCTGATACTACGCGTGTCAAGGGTTAACATTATTAACAGGTTTTATTTTATATTTCCTTATGTAAATACTCTGTCGCATGACCCTGCTGACGCTTAATATTGTTGCTGCCAAAGTCACCTATCGCGTCGATAACCGATGTGATATAATATTCAAATGTAAGATTCCTAATAAAGTTCCAAATATTAATGCTAGAAATAGAATATGGTTATGCAAATTCGTCTGAAAATAGCACAAGTGTTTGAATCTCAAATGCTACATGTGTTACTTTTTGGATTTATAGGTTCTGTTGTGTTACTGAGTGTTGGTTCTGAACCAGGTGACGTACAGATGGAATATGTCAGTGATAGGCATATTTTTTATTTTATTTTATTTTATTTTATTTGTTTATGCGCTTACTAAATTTCCTGTTTAATATTTTATTTCTCACTTGCTTCATCCTATCCCTCCCCCCCCCCCAAGAACAAATTAGACACCCGAAAGCCTGTTCGTTTAACAACGAAGTAACTTTGGAACAAGAAACTTATCTTCGATCTTCTCTCCTAAAGTTTTAGACTGAAATTCACTCGAATAGATTGAAACAACAGTTACAACCTGATTTGTCCCTAGTTTCAATCAATTAGAGTCAATTTCAGTCTAAAACTTGTAAGTGATTTGGCAAGCTGACTTGCGCCGACAAGATGAATGTATTAATTTAAGGAAATGCAGGCCCAAAGACATTTTTCCATAACCTTATGGCGCCTGGTATTTATTTTTTTGAACTGCTGTTTTGAACACTGTTGACAATCTCACCATTAACATTTTACGTCCGACATAACGCTTGCATCTACAATCATACAGAATTTTCATAAGTATTAATTGTCGCACCTGTTTGATTTAGTCGTTGATAATTTAAATAACATACATTCATATATATATATAACAAATATTCGTTGTAAATCATCACTTCTGTATTTGGCACCTTGTAATTGGCTATGTGTCTCTTTATGCAAGGGCGAGTATGGACTCGTCACTTCGTAAAAACAAAAACAAAATGCAACAAATTAATAGATTCACAAGTTATGCTATTGCTAAAAATCTATTACTTGTTAGGGCCTAACGAATGTTTACAACAATTTGAAAGCATGAAGAATTTTGAAAAGAGGACTGACTCCACGGAATATTTTCTGGATTTTGACGTCGTGGAAACGCTGATGGTCGAAGATTGGTACTGTAAATAGTAGGAAAAACATTATAGATGAAGTTTAATCTCACGTTTGATGCCCCTGCTAATAATCCTAGTTATCGAGAGAAACTTGACCCTTATATGAAATGCTTTCATGTTCAAGAAAATTGTACGGCTATCACTGCGTCACTGGGTTCGAACTCTGGTGTTTCTGATCAGCAGAGTGTGGTTTTGAGTCCTGGTCTTTACACGTATGTCCATAAGCAAAGGGACTTAACTATATTATTGCTCAGTCCTTTGGATGGGACATCAAGCCGTAGGTCCCATGTGTTGTGTAATGCACGTAAAAGAACCCAGTTACACTTATCGCTTTAGAGAAGGGGTTTGCTCCGGTGGTTCTGGCAGTGGCTGCTGAATGCGCGAAAGCACCTTCTAATAAGATGCAACATAAATGGGTCTCACATTAAGAAAACACTCAAAAACCCGTCTTAAAAACTTTTATACAATTGTCACAGTTTTGGTTGTGCTGTGTGTGAATTGAATCCAAAGTGACTGAATGAACTCTTCCTCGATCATGCAATACAATTTTAAGTTCGGGGAAAATTCATAAGGATTAAGGGGTCCGACCCACCAAGAGCTCTCCACCACCCAACCCGATCCTTGACCAAAAGTGTACTACACTATTAAAGTGTGTGCAATGCCACCAAACACTGTGATTTTTTAATTTATTTGACGCAGCACAATCCGACAGGCCACCTCCATCTTTCACGGTCTTTTATACTACCCCAAGGCGAAGCAATGTGTCAGATTTCGACCATGTATTATGTTTCGGAAGTCGGTACGCCATATTTGTATTTCGCCACGCGTTTCATTCTTGGAGCCCTTAAAGGAATGATGCAGCATTGTGTTTTGAAAGGACTTAGTTCCACCTTAGTCCTCTTGTTTGCAGGGAAAATGAAATAACCCATGAATTTGTTTTATCCATATGGTTGCTCACGTTCGTGGGGGACGGGTTACACGTTTTGTTGTATTGTCTCATTAAATCATATGCCACGCTGACAGGAAATAAGATAAAACCTAATGTTCCCGCTAAAGTTTGGCGACCAACCCTAAAAACGTTGCCGTTGCTGCGATCATTTTTATTGCACTTCTTTCTTTCTTTTTGTAGCACGACACGGTAAAAAAATACGTTTTTGGTATAACAAATGAGAGAAACCGTTTCGAGTGTTCTTGCATGGTACTTGAAAAATTAAGAGCAAAATCACAATCTTTACAAGAAAAAAAAGATGACATTTGCAGAATTTCATCTTGAAGCCCACGCTAAAACTATTACCATGGTAACGGTGATGCACGGACAATGGCATTTTCATGAAAGGGTATTTTCTTTTATCCGTGTAATCTTTTTTAAAGATTACGCTGACTGAAAATGATACAGTTAGTAATTTCCTAACCTTAATTAGGTCTCCGCCATCTATAGTATTGTCCTTGCATTCAATGTTGTTTGAGTTTGTGCATCAGTTTAAGCTTCATTTTGAAATTGTTCATTTTGCTACGTAGACAAAACAAACACGGCTTCATCCAGGTTTAACAGTAGGTAGCAGAATTGAGTTCCGACTGACTGATTTGTCTATACACTCTAAAAACGTCCGGTCAGAATTGAGCTGGATCCAGGTACCGTCGTGAGCCCTGACCCATTTTGGGGTCAATTTGACCCGGAATATGTGTTAAACTGCCGCAAAATCTGAGTTCAACTCCCATTTAAAACACTTTCCGGGTCAGCTTAAACCAGAAATTGGTCAAGCCCCGGAACCCAGGTCAATTCTGAACCGGGAGTTTTTAGAGTGTATAATGGGCCTGTAAGGAACTATAACATTTCAGCGATTAGTGCTATGAAGATAGAACGACATGATCGAGTCTTGTCATATTATAAACAACACTTTAAAGTTCCGCTCAGAGTTTTTTTATTAGCCCACTCGTTCACTGCTTCGAGGAGGAATTGTTTTTACTAGAACATATTGACTTTAGGACAAAGAAAATTGTAAATATAGGGAAGTGGCTTCATACAGAAATTACATTAACAGTTCCATTTAACTATTTTCAGGAACTGAACATAACTTTAAAATACTCATGTTTTTTATTGTTATTCGTTAATAAAGACCTTTTTCATATAATATTAAGATATTTCAGATAGACTAACTTTATTAGTTACAACATTGTTTGTATGCATGCTTTCTCCACGTAGCGCTGTTCGTAGTGTGCCAATGTTGTCATCAAATAAATATAATTCGGGCGTGTATCCTTCACATCATAACAGCAGCTTTGGTATTTGTGACCGTCGTGACTGCACGTTTGCTGTTGTTATTGAAGAGGATTGTTGTATTGACCCAACACGCCTGATGCAATCACACACAACATTTTCCATCTTCGGTTGCGCCATTTTGGGATTCACGTTTCCCGTGTGTAGTACAGTGCGCATTTTCGGTTAGGCGCTCCCGGTCAGACGCCCACCACATTTTTATATGCAATTTGACTTCAAAAATGTCAGACCATGGGCGTACAGTAGCCGCATGTGACAGGAAAAGGTAACCCCTACCTATCTTAAAGGTATTATACAGTATTGGTAGAGCTGAAACAGTAGCCGCAGACAGTGTTCATGTTTTGTGTGATCAACCATATAGTACATGGAATAACAAACTTGTGAAAGTTTGAGTTTAATCCATTGTGTGAGTATTAAGGAGACAATAGTGAGAAACATGCACAATTTTCAGAATGTAAACACACTGTCCTTAGTTTGGATTTTAACAACCGAAATCAGCTGTTGCGTCTTTTAGGTTTTCAGATACAATTTTCTCAAATATGACTTCATTTCATGGGAAAACACTTCACAGAAAAAAATTCTAATATTATGAACTTCATAATCAGTAACCTTTCAGACAAAAAATTAGCAATCATGTTTTTTTATCCTTACCATTCTCGTATAATACATTTAAGCCCCCCCCCCCCCCCCACACACACACACACACACACACACAAGTGTGTAAACACCTCCAATCGGGGACCTCCTATTGTCCCTCTTTTGTTTGGACTTTAACTTTTTGGCAACAGCTCCCATTGGTTTTGTACACAATTTCCAACTGGGGACCTTTACCCAACCGGGGACCCTATTGTCCTCTTTTGTTATAGGTCCCCGGTTTGAATGTGAAAACAAACTCACCCAACCTTACGGATCCGGTTTGTGGGGTACTGCTATTGTTGTTCTATTGTTCCCTTTTCTAAAGAATTCCCTTGTGGGGCCCTATTGTTCCTATTGAAATTGCCTTGTGGGGTCCATTGTTCCATTGTTAAAAGTACCCTGTAAGTTGGCATGTGTAAGGGCACACACACACACACACTCATATTGTGTGTTTTATTACAGAGAATGACACAAGGGAACAATAGGCCACGCTTCTCAACATGCAAACATGAATGCCTGTACACGAAAGGTTCCATGTCAGGGTAATTAAACTCAAAGCTACTAAAATTAAATGTCACATCATCAGTATATTCTGTTCATATAAAAAATGGCTTAATAAGGTGATTACTGAATTCGCCCTCGTGTTTAATGAGGCAGAATCTAATCTTTTAAATCAACCAATTTCTGACACAGTCGTGTTTACAAGTCAACGAGTGGGCTAACACTTAGAGCAATTACGGTTGGCCTTGACGGATTAAAAATCCTCGGTGTCTCGTTTAGTATTGAGAAAGACTCGTTGAAATTTGTAATTTGCCTAGAGGGGAGGGAAAACAAGTTCCACACCTAAGACCACACGTGACTTATAGTTAGTAGTGTGTTATTCTCTGCCGTTGTGGGGTCATTTGGGTCAGACAAGATGGAGATGCGTAACCCCACACGCATAGGTTTAAAACCCGGTCTTGTGGTCCCGTCGGTAGGTCAGTCTAAAAAAATACCTTTACTGAGCGGAAGGGTCATTTGACGGTACCACATAATCACTGATTAAGTCATTTCTTTAAAGTGTAATGACTGTGGGAGTCGATTTCATTGGTATCTTAGAATGGATCATTCCACATATCTAAAAGGGGGAGTCAGTACCATACGTTTTTTCCTAAAATGGATGGTGTTGTAGTAAATAAGGGCCTTGCCATGCCTGTAAGAAATTATATAATTAGAAAAATAAACAAATTACTAGTTGCTAAAGGACTCAAATAATCTTAGACAATAGCTGGGCATGTGAAGAAGACACTTAGAAATTAAACTATTGAGAAATGCACATATTTATTTTAAAATATATAGGCTATATAATTGGATTGTGTGGTAGTAATTTGGCCCTTTCGCCCCTCGGGATAAAGTCGGGGTGTTTCCACACCCGTAAAAGGGGTAAGTAAATTAGGGAAATAGTTTAATTACTGGGAACCTAATGAACTCAAATAATTCTAGACAATAGCTGGGCATGTCAAGAAGTCACTTAGATGTAAAAATTGATGGGAAATGCACAACATATTTTGTATGGTGTGGTATGATCAAATGGCCCTTTCAGGGACATGCGCATAAATTAGGCTCTTAACGCATTTAAGGGAAGTCGAGTCTTCAGAAGTCGAGTCTGAGTTTTGCTCTGCCCCACTGGTCTTATCTGAGACCGCTGAGATGGGCTGATGATCTGTTACAAATTCTTACTCAGGATATAGTGACGCATGATGAGGACGATTGTACTGCAGTCGGCGCAGCGCGCACACTCACAACATGATTTACACACGATGGGGCTCCATTGATGAAATGTAAACGATTTTTTAAAACCAAAGTTAGACGGCTGTTGCGATCGACCCCTATTTAGTACGAGGCAAAGAGTGACAAGAGTTATTTTCAATGGATTTACGCAACAGAGCTACGTTAATATTGATCGTAGAATATTTCGTAAACAGGAAGAGATGACCCGGGGTCATTAGGTCAGGGGAATGGTTCAATGCGCATGTGCATAATGTCAGCCCATCCCAGCGCCTTAAATACGGATGAGGCGCTGGGACCCAGCGAAAATCTGAGTCCGCTCCCATTGTGTCGAGGTCAAGAGTCATGAAGGTCGAGTTCGAGTCTGAGTTACGAGTCACTCGTGTTTAAAAATAAATCATCTGTTAAAATCTTTCTGTTTGTATGCACTTTGCTAGCAGGAGATCGGTTGAAATATTACTAAATTCTTGAAACTCGCTACTCTTTGCACAGTAGCAGCCACTCACTACTTCTATTTATTTATTTATATACATTTTTTTTTAAATAAGCAAAATAAATCAGTAATTATCATTATACTGTCGAGTCCTGAGTCGCACTCACCGAGTTCGAGTCCCAAGTCTAAGGCCAGACGGTCCAGTCCCGTTTGAGCGTCGAGACTCAAGTTCGAGTCCGAGTCATCAAAATTGTAACTCAAGTCGAAATCGAGTTTGAGTCACAGGTCATGCAACACTCGGTTACGTTAACTTACACTTCCACGGGCGTAAAGACAGGGAGAGCTAGTGGTACAAGAATCAATGCCCTCTTCATACATGGGCATACGTATGGCCAGGGCTAGAGTACCATAACCCAACTGTACCTGTTGTAAAAACCGAGTTGGGGGACCTCTTATTTCACCAGGGGTTGGGTATGTTTATTACCCATCAATAGGTGGATGTAAATACAGAGAGGATTCACTAAAGCGTATACCCTCTTCGGTACAAGAAAAACAAAGTGGTTTGAAATAATGAGCCATTACCCTTGATGACAACCCATTGAAAGGAAGGGTCCGCTTTTATCCCCGGTATTTAAACCAATCAAAGTGGGTACCCTAATCCACCCAGGAAGAAGGGATACCCAGCTGTGATCTCATTTTACACCATCATACAATCCTAGTTCTAATTTGAAATTGAGGAAAAATTAATGTCATTCTTACTACGTTTGTGATGCTTGAAGCTTTGCATGGTGTGGAAAAATATGTATAACTAAAGTTATTCAAACTAAACTTGCAGGTACAACTATGTACAGCACTCCTCCCAAGAGAGATTTACGCATGGTTGTATCCGTAAGTTTGCTAGTTAGAGTTACTTCTTGTTACTAGGTTTGTTTCGGGTTTTTATCTTCTTCTACTTCTGCGCTTCTAATTTCATTATTTCTAACTTCTTTCGTAAAGAGCAACAATGGTTAAGTTTCTTTTCATTCAATTTTGTTGAGTTTTCCTCGTCCTATGTAATAATTATGTGCTCTTGCTGGAAATGGCTCCCTATCAAACTACCAATTTTCTATTAAAGCAGAAAAGCAATCTCTACCGCATCTGAATAAACATTTGAAAGAAATCAATGTTAAACCCCAACTTGCCATCTGGCTTCATTTCTCGAGTGGTCGGGGGTGTTATCAATTAGGCGTCAAGTATGCTGCATTTCTTCTCGTTAAGCATTCAACAATATGGCAAGATGGGCCCAGTTCGTCGAAATCAATTTCAACTATTGTGAAGTCTTATTTAGTGCGAGCTCAAACATTGTCCGCAGGTTACGGGACAAGTACATTGCGCCCGGTCATATCGGAAAAGCCGATAATTAAAAAGCCACACAGCTTCATACGGGAGATATGGAAAATGATACCCTCTCCGTTAATAGCTAAAGAGTGGATATTGCCAGGTTCTTTCTTTTTTTTCTCTCTAGTGGATTCCGGCAAGTCCTATAGCTCCTCCGGGTCAGCGGGTGAATGGGGGAGAATTGATGGGTCGGATGGTGCTATGGCTCCCCATGATCGATGCTCCAGAAACGGCATATACACCGAGAGAGACTCTATTGAATTGAGCGTTCGGGCGATGTGTTCCCATATTCGGTTGCCCGAGCTAGAAGGCACACTTAACAACGCACACTTAAACTGGTATCGATCATACAGCCTCAACAATTATGCCCTCGAAATATGGTAAGGATAGATTCATATTTATTCGGCGCAATATTTGAATGTAGGGCAAGCTCCAGGAGAAGGCATGGACATTTTAGAGCGGGCCGGATGTATGGCAACGAGAAACTAGGATCAAGTGCAGCTTCTAGCGCCTCCTAATGGTTCCCATGGAAACCGGCCTTTTCCTGGGATATTGGGTTGTTGGTGAAGTGTCGTTGAGACTGAAATTAATGTAAATGTTCCTCTTGTCTAAGCAGTTGGGCTTTCATTTCACATCCTTGGGATGGACTCATTTCAAACGGGACACGTCTTTGTCAAGATCGACTCTTTTTTTTCTCGACTTTTCTTGAGCTAATTGAACCTTGGAGCACTTAAAGACAAATGTTGTTGCCCCAACTGCCGAGCGTGCGTTTAACGAAAACGTTTGTACCCTGACGTAAGTGCCAGTGTCATGTATTTCAGGCTAACTTATGCCAGGGTGTTTTTCTCCTGTTTTCTTCCAGACTGTTTTGAGGGGGTGGACAGCCCGAATGATTTCCAAAAGCTTCATGTAGTATCAAAAATGATCTGCAGATATCTCATTATGTACCAATGGGATAATATGTATCCCTCGGGCCTTCTTTGAATCCTTCGCTACTTCCAAACGATATCCCTCATCCGATGGCTAGGCAGGCACAGTCCCGTCTGTTGCTACCCTCAACTCAGCCACGCGTCGTCAACAAGCTTTACCTTCTCCTCCTGATGCTAGGGCGATTTACACTCCTACTCTATAACCATCTGTTACCTTGGCAACGCTCCCCTGTCGTCATAACAGCAGCAAGATATCAGCCACAGATGAAAAATCAGTAGAAAAAAAACCGCAAGACTCAGAGGCTGACGATTTTTTGTCCAAACATCGACGTTCCTCTGGAGAGCTTAAAAAGATCTATCCGGTATGATTTTTATAAAAAGGCTATGTCATGTGGCAGAAAGAAATAGATGCTATCGACCCCATACAGAGATATAAATGGCAACTGCTAAACCCAGCTTGTTTTTGTTTTATTTTTTTGAGCTTGGATGGGGAAAAACACTTTGTATGCTTTCTGAACATAACTTGCCATGTTTTATGATCGACATGAGTGTGGGATTTCACTGCTTTAGTTAGGAAATTCATTTTGATCTTACCGAAATTTAATGAACAATAACAAGATCTTGGATTTCTTTAAAATTTTACGCTGTTTTGTTTCATTTAAAAGTTAGTATCAAGTAACAAACCACAATGGAAAACTAACAACTTCGTTCAACCCCAAATTATTTAAGAATTACCAGTAAGTTTCCCTTGTATAAATACACACCCGGCTATCGACAGTTAACGATTGTATGGCTGCTGACTAACACTTCCAACAAAGATATTGAAAAATATGGAGCCTGGATAGTTTAGTTAGTAAAGCGCCGCGCCGGCACGTCAATCCGGAGGTTGTTGGTTCAAATCCCGCTCTCGTCATGTTTTCTTTGTTCAACCCCAGTTAAAAGTTAAGGAACATGTTAATGTGGGAGGGAAACGGAGAAAATTCTACGCAATCGGGGGAAAGCATACGGTTATCCACATGCTAGGCTCAGGTCCGAGGCGCGATTCAATCTGTGGTTAAATTCATCGAAAGGCAAGGAAAGATACCACTTTAAACCGATCAGACCTCCAGTCGCTTCTGCTGGGGAAATGTGATTCTGAAAAGAAAAAGGAGCATGGTAGGGTCTCGAACTGCCCTTGTTAGTGGAGTCTTCCTCTGTGTAAATAAAATAAGGTAATTAAAAGAAAGTGAAAGCTCACGATGGTTATGGTCTTGATGATAAAGTTTGTTTGTGCTAAAATATTAATGTCATCTCGGTTTTCGTATCCCATTAATTTCAATTTTAAACTTCATGAGATTTTACTTAAATTTTTGGGTGAACAAAGAACAATTTACTTGAGCGGGACATGAACCTGCGACCTCTGGATTACCGTGCCGTTCTTTGTTCAACCGGAAAAAAAATGTCCCTTCTGTTTTTTTGTTCGTGTGGTGGCACCCATCTCTCCTAATGTTTTTGTTTTTTTTATATATAAAATGATCGGGGGGGGGGGGTAAGTCGACAATTCCTCACCCGAACGCTATGTATACTGGAGTACAATATCCCTTAAAATTCTTTTATGAATGGGGCGATAAAAAATTCCCCTGCAAACTTCGACTTTTTAATTTTTACTGCAAGCAAAATTAAGATCAAAGCAGGATCGTGCCCAGAATCCACGACAAAACAATTTCAGAGCCAATTTATGACCATCTGATCTTTGCATGTCGACAGGCTGAAAGAAAAGTGTAATAAATGTGCCCATTAACAAACCAATGAGGTGTGTGATGTTTTTAAAATGGCCTATTCAAACCTACCAAACCTAGGCCTGTTATATTACAACAATAGAACACTCATATTAAAAGCGCAATATCACAAGAGACGGATTATTAATTACGACAGTAATAAGTACAACGACCTAGCCAATAATAAACTAACGAAAAGAATACCTTACTGAAGTGATGGATGTAATTGTTTCCCCCTCAAAAGAGAGCGATTCAGTTGACAGCAGTAAAATTAACCGCGCTTAATTTGATAATTAAAAGTGCATTAGTGTTTGAAGCCCACAATTTTTCGTTAATTCCTGAGTGATAAACATTTTGTTGAAGTTACAAAAGCGAAGAAAAAATGTATCAATGTCAAAAATTTTGTCCTAAAGGAACGGTACAGTTTATATTGTTATTCGGTTGAGTTCTGTCTCATTGTTGAAAACATTTCATAGTAAAATTTGACAAATTTCACGATTGGGTTATTATCGAAGCAAATATACTTGTCAGTCCTCCACCGAAACTCTAGGAATGGCAATTGATGCCCCTAAAAAGTATTGTTACTTATTTTGACTGTTCGAACGATAATGAACGTGTATTTCACTTTTGACTCAAAATAGCAAATAAATCGTTTTGTAGTTTTTTCAAATACATGAACGATCTATCTTGTAAAAACAACGATGTTCTTTCACTTTAGTTGCGAAACAAGTCGGCCACGGGAATCAATTTTCATGTTGAAAAACTGTAGTAACTTCATGCTCGGCCACAAGAGGGCACACTTTTGCAGTCAACTGCAAGGGACGTAATCAGTCGCTAAAAGAAGAAAACATGTGAAAGAAAGAAGAAAAAAATTAAGGAAGACAACATCTGAATGCTAGGTCAGGTTATTGGCCGAGGTTGATATTAAATAGTTTTTAAAAAATTATAGATTCTAGAAAGTTAAGAGCTTTCGGTTGCACGAAGAAAAAATCCGCCAATGATTAGGTATTGGTAAAAAAAAAAAAAAAAAAAAAAAGTTTTTGTCCAGATCTTGACGTAATATCTCACGAGCAGCCAAGAACAAACAATGATTAAGCATGTTACATGTAGTGTGTGCATTATTACAATATATTTGATGATATGAAATACATACACAGAAGTACTATCCATCACATCCCATCCTCGTTTTTCGTTGCGCTGGTTTAAATTGAAGGGGGTGATAATTTAAGAAAGCTGCACTTTATGACAAGGGTCTGTTCTTGATTCTTGTGGTGACGATTGCATTGTGAGGCCTACAGAACAAAATTTGTCATCAGGGTTAAATAAGACGGCTTTCAGCGGGTGGCAATCAAGTCCGTTTTTGCCAGGCTTTTAGGCACCCATCCGACCGGGGCCGAGCATTCAAGATGACGGTTATGCTCTGGTTGGTTAACAAGAGGTCCTCTGCATTAGCATTATGGCGCCAGTCTCAATACTTTGGCCGTTGGATTACAATATTTAGTACTTTCCAGTTCAAATATCTATCCCATAATCTATTCATAGAAAGCAGTTATTAAAGTGCATCAAACATTGCAAAACAACGTAATGTGGTCAACGAGAACAAACTTTATTAAACAAAATGTGATTTTGACCAGCCGAACAGCCGCTGCCGACGCCAATAGGCCTACTGGATTGGGTATTTTCCGAAGATGTGAGCACCAATTTGTTGACATTGTCACAGATTGGTTGGATGGTGTGTTTATTGGAAACTAAAGGTTTGGAATGAAATCCATTCACAAAGTATGTATACGCATTTAAAAATCACTTCAACAAAAAGCATTTGTCGGAATGACTGATACCCTGTACTAAGTTAATTTTGCGCTGCAATACGATTCTCATAAGCTGCTACATCAATTGTAAATCAGTACTCAACTGAAAACACTTTAGTTATTTTTGTATGTATATAATAAATTTGAAAGGTCCTAGACGTTATCAAACGCGGTTTCCTCTTCAACTAAACGGATAACAAGAATTCAGCTGTCGGAACTTAACAATGCTACAAACAACACGCCTCTTTTAAAATGGAAAGCCCTTGCTTCCTCATGGTGTAATTGAAACTATTAGAGCCGCTCTCTGAACTGTCTCTCAGCACAATAAGCCTCCCCAGTTTGTTATCCTTCACATTTAGGCGTACCTGATGATTTTTCGCTTGACATTTTGACTTAATTTATCCAAAATAAAGCAGGTCGGAGAGTTAATTTCATCATCCCTTGATCTAGTTGAAGGTAACGATGTTAATAGATAAAAGTATAAACCTCACTTGCGGGGCGCCTCTAACAACGTAACTCAAGTGTGTGTCATTTTACACCTCCAATCCGCTGCGAACGCTTGGATAAAGACTAATCCTTTTGAATCCGTTAACCAATACAATTAATAAATTAGCTCAAACCTGGCAATTCCTCACTTGGGACTGCGTCATATGATAAATGATATTACAATCCTCCAATCATTTGCCGTGGATCCCGGGGAAGAGCCCCCACCTTGTTAATTGATAAACTTATTTACGTTTTTTTTTCCGTGTGTGCTGTCAGTCAGATGCATTGAGCAGATCGCATGGTGTTACAACATCAGACGTGAAGGCATTCCATGAATTCATATACACTGAATCAAAAAATCAAGTTCAAAACTAAATTATTTGGTTACCTTCTGAGACCGCAATCATATCCTCATGTACGTCATACGTCGTGAACCAAGAGCTTTTATTTAAGCGCCAAGGTCGGATAACGGATTTAGTTTGGGTATTTGACTTGATCCCACTCCACTGCGTCAAAACATGAGGAAGGAATTTCCTCAAAATAACGTTGACCATGTTCATGCATTTTGGAGTTGGGGTTGGTTTTTGCAGTAATCAATCTGAGCTTTTCCAATTTATTGAATCATCCTTCAATATCTAAAACTGATGATTACTTTCTTCATCGTCTTCTCTTCGCATGTATTTGTAGGCCTAAAGGGTTAAAGTGCAGGTGTCCTTTAAACAAAAGCAACATATAATTACGAATAAACAGTACAATACATATATACCCGAGGAAGCCAACGGAAGTAAGCCTCAATTACAATGAATAAAGTAACGTATTTTGTGAAATACTCTCTATCTATATACGCAAAACGTTGCTTTTCATTCTCTCAACCCTTACTCTAAACTTCTCCGAGAATGATACCATACAATTATTTGTATAGGCCTACCTGCCGCAAATAGCTCGCCTCCCCCTCTCATATTTTCATGTGAAAGCTTCATATTTTATCCCGGTTTGTAACTTGTTAGCAACCACGACCGAAATGCGATCCATTTCGAGTTCACAAATACGCCATAACAACTTGAATGCAACCCTCGAGGGAACTTCTCCTGTGGGCTTTATACTAGTTCTCCGGGTGAAATTGTATATAATATGGAATGTAATGAGGCCTTATCCGCATTGGTGGCTACGCTACGGACGTAGCATACTTCAACACATGGTGACGCAAAAAACTAGCCGTAGCCGTATAGCTGTAGCTGTCGATTGTTTTAATCCATGATATAAATGTATATATAAACAATAAATGACAATTTCATTTCGGTGTTTTTGAGATATTGCCTAAAATCTGGAGCGGTAACGTCCATGCAGGAAGAATAATCCCGAGTTGGGATACACAATCTGAGAAACGTTGCATGCAGAAACAATTCTCAGATTGAAATGTGTTTTTGAATCCCTCTCTCTCTGAAACCACTCAAACGTTATCAACAGCTGCATCGCTTCTTACCAAGAAAGTGTTTGTGGTCATATTTAGTTGGAGTAATTACCAAAGGTATACTCTCCCTTTCAGGCCAGGTGGCTTGTTACGTAAGAAAAACAGCAGTTAGGCCCTAAAAAAAATAGAGAAGCAGTTCAAACTGTAACTCTGTGATTCTTACACTTGTGTTGTGTTGATTTGAAACAAAGCCAAACCAATGGATCATACAAAGTTCAAGAAGACTACAGTGAACATTTCTTGTTGCTTTCCTCTGTCCCGTGTCAAAGTGTTGTCGCTTAATAAAAGGTACGTGATTTGTCGATCTGGGGGGATGTCAAAAGAACCAGATTTAAATGCAGTATCGCCCCACGGTAACATTCTTATAGCACGACAAATACAGGATTAGCGATTCATTATAATTTTGTTTTGGTTATGTTTATACTAAAACAAATATAATTTTAACTCGTTAACCAAAGGATATATTGAAAGTCGGGCCTTAATCGTTTTGCAACCTTAGGTTTTTATATATTTCCCTTTCAGCCAGCTGTTCAGAAATCATGTATGAAATTAACAAGTACTGTCAGAGTTCCGGCTAGAAAAATACGAAATTTGGGAACATACTTCTGCAAGGAATCACTTATGTTGTGCTGTTACTGAAAGCCCTACAGTGTTCTGAAATGACCGGAATCTGCCAGAGCGTGACACGATGGGCCGAAACGCGTCATCAAACACGTTCCTGAGCTTGAAAATAACATCTAAAACGGGGAAGCAATGGAGAGAGAAGACAAAACGAGGTAATAAAATAGCGGGCTTGGAAAGGAACGCTGATGGAGATGCGGTGCGGGGATGGTAAGGTAGATCAACTCTTATGTCGACGGGTCTGGGACTTGCATGGCCCTTGTGTCACGTACTGCTGTCAGCACTAGTAAGGTTTGGATCTAGCCGGGAGACATCGGTATTGGAACACCGCCAAACGGCGAAGCTCCCTTGTCTCTGGCCGATCAAAGAGAGCGCTATTTGAAGCACACGGAGTAAAATTGGTACTTTTGCTCAAATTTCGATTACGTACCAATCGCTCCTACATGGCACAAGAGCCCTTCTGAACCCTGAGTGATTTCACTTAAAACTGTGAGGGTCGTAACAAATATCTCAGGTTTACTTCTGTTTGAGGAAAACAAAAATGTGTTTAAATCAGGATGAAAACTTATTCCCGTCTTGGTTTCAAAACAAAAACCTCATAAATTTAGAAGATTACATTCAACTATTCAAAGTGCTTCAACATGAGACTTTTGGGGACACCTTGGTGGCTACAGCTGCGGCAAGATCACCGCGTCATTCTGCACTCCAAAGAGCTCCCGGGTCAGAGTTGACCCGGATTCTGGGTTCCAGGGTGGTCAGACCAATTGTCGGGTCAGTGGCGGAAAGTGGTTGAAAATGGAATTTAAACTTGGATTCTGCATCAGTTTGACCCACTTCTGGGTCATTTTGACAAAAACACCAGGTCATACTGACCCTGAAATGAGTCAGGCCCCCCAGGGACCCGGATATGGATCAGACGTTTTAAGAGTGTGCGTTGAAGTGTAGTACGTCTTTATGAACACAATTACCAACAATTGTAGCCGTAACCGTAGCCGCAAATAGTGTTAAAATCAGGGCCCAATTTCATAGAGCTGCTTAAGCACAAGAATTATGCTTACCAGAAAAGGGTAACCAGCTAAATTTTTGTTTCCCAAGTAGCATCTTTGACTGGTATCCTGCTTAATGCTGTTTAGCAGAAAACAAATTCAGAGTTATTTTCTGCTTCAGCAGCTCTATGAAGTTGGGCACAGGACACGTTTGGCATCTAAAGGCGTTTGCATGGTTCAATTGGCGGATAGTTTCAATGTACCGCAGGGTCGTACATTGGAAATGACCCAGAGAGGAAATTGTGTGATTTCTATCCGAAAGCTTGTTGTAATTAAATGGCAGTGAGCATCCTGCGAACTTATTTCGTCTAAAGTGTCGACAAATTTGAGTGTCCAAAGATTGCCTGCGGGTGACATTTGGAAATTTTCGTGGTGCCCGTTTGAATACTGCCCGCAAAACGGCCAGGGATGCGGTTGGTACCTGTTATCACCTCACTATTAACGTGGATGGATTTGACGTTCTTAGTGGAAATACGGTGATTTTTATTTATTATTATTTAACTTTTTTGCTGTTTTCTCAAACACTGTGTTCATAGGAAACGTTCACAGGTGACTTGCCAAAATTGCCAAATAAATAAGAAGAAGAAGAAGAAGAACATAACAATAATAATAATAATAATATAATAATATTGTTCTCTCTTTTACATTCTTCCTCTTTACGTGCGTTCTTTCCCCGACCCACGCTACATTTATTCGACGATAATCTCTGTTTGTGATTTTCAAAACTGATTACTGACGGGGATAAAATCACACTAAATACTTCGAAATCCCAAAAGTGGCATTCGAGCGATTAACATCTTTAAATGTTCTGTTTGTAAAGGCTTCATTATCTTCAAGCATCTTCTTTCCCGAAGCTCTTCTTCATCTTAATTTCCGCAGAGGAGACAAATAGACACAATCTCAGGTTGTCTCTTCCCCCACGTGATGTGGAATACAAGGGGGGAAAGAAACACTGAAATGGGGCCGGGGCGAAATGTACGAGAAAACATGGAGGAGAGGACGGGCGCTGCCGGCACGGGCAATAATGATAATTTGCACGGCGGCAAAAATCAATTCGGGGCGGCAGGTGAAACGGGCCGGCACCGCCGGTCCGTTAGGGGGTAAAGTGTGCAGTTTGCAAAGATTGCCTGTAGCCTCCGTATGCGTATGTACTTTTTTTAAATGTGTTCATGGAGCGGTTCTTACTGTTAGAGAGAGTATCTGTAACAACTCGTGCCATAAATGCTCATAGTTTGGGCCGGCTTGTTGGCTTGGGCCTTGGAGGGCCACTCAACCCACGCGGGTTCGCATGAATATAGAATGTCTTCTTCTTCTTCTTCTTCTTCTTCTTCTTCTTCTTCTTCTTCTTCTTCTTCTTCTTCTTCTTCTTCTTCTTCTTCTTCTTCTTCTTCTTCTTCTTCTTTCATCTTAGGTACACACTTGCATTTTGACTGTTTATATTCTAAATCGTTGCCACCGACTTAACTTAGGATTACAATCGATCCTACACGCGTGGTCTAGTTAAGTTTGCGTCCAAGGTTCGTTTCAGTATTAACATTTGCTCAAAATGAAAGAAGATGCGTGCTCCTCAATAAAGGTCACCATTATACCTGATGGACTGATGTCACTAATCCGAGAATAGCAAAACCACAGAGGGATAAAACAAAATAGACTAAAGACGTCTAGTATTAAAATAAAATGGTAAAAGTCCATCGATACTACATTGCATTTGCAAACTTTAAAGAGGGATGTCGATCAATAATTATTGAGTCTGCCTCACTGTATCAAAAAGATATGTCCGTCCCTTGCGGCGTTAACATAACATGGTATTTATATAGAAACCCAAACCACGTTGCCATCGTTACTGAAATCAATTGAGTACCACATTATTACATTACGTTTGTGTTGTGTCTCTCGATGGACCTGGTAATGCTGTAACGTATTATAAAGGGTTGAGTGATCATTGTGTAATCATTTGCGTTGTGTTCCATTTGTGCTGGCATAAATATCGTAGGCCTTCCTAAACGGAGCCAGGGTATTTTACCTTACAGCCTCAGTTTGGTTACATTAGCTTTGATGGAAGAAAACAAAATGGCTGGACCGTGACAGACGTCTTTAGGTCTTTATTAAGAGGTACCAATGAATTTCAAAGGGATGTACACAATATCTAAACAGTAGTTATCTAGTAAGCAGAAATAAGCAGTAAACCAGTCGCAGACGATTCGTTGGTGGTTACCTTATTCTGGTAACAAAAACTACTTACAACCAATAAGGATACTTTTTGTGATTAAGCAGCTTTAGTGAAATTGGACCTTAGCTAGCGCCAAAAAATATTAAGCACAGACAAAAGGTTGCTTTACAGAAGCAATTCACCCGGCCAAATTGTCATGGTTTACATTTGTTGCAACTGGTGCCCTGCTATCAAAGCAATTAGATCGGCGAAATTTTCTGTGAGCCAACACCATGGGAAACCATAATATATAGAGGCAGGAGGACAAAAAAGCTGGCTCCTTTTCATGAAAAACTACACTTACACCCGTATCGATCAATGGGTATACTAGGAACTATACAGACATGGCTGTGGGAGGTCTTCAGCGAGACACTGTTTGGTCGATTCCAGTCAGAGCATGGTCAGAGAGTCACCCACCCGTGCTAATCAGTCAGGACGTTAGACCGCCTTGGTGACTGAATTTACGCTTCGTTACAATTTCATTTCGGCCTAAGTCTTAAGCCATTCAATCCGTAAATAACTACAATCAGTTAAATATAGACACACTTTGGGGAGCAGCCGGAGGTCACCGGATTAAGCAACGTCAATAATCCAAAAATAAACCGAATTGTTACTTTTGAGGTTCATATTTTAAAGGGAAAATCTACGTAAATCGATTGTTTTCGTGGGTTCAAATGAATATATTTGGGGGGTTTATTTAAAGACCATGGATTATTAAGTAGCGTTTGTTTTGTTTTTGTTATTTGGGGTTTGTTTTTGTTGTTTTTGTGGGGAAATAGGGCCTGAATATAGTAAATTGTACTTTTTAGAGCAAAATAGTGTATGCTAATTCTAGTGGTTTTGAGGGAGTGAATTGATGGTGAACAATTAGCGAAGAAATGAACATTATTGGAAATACTGTTTGCAATTCATAACTTGAAAGCTCAAATGAAGGGTTTTACCTCTCGAACATTTGATATCAAATTATGACAACAATAAAATGTAAAATAACTGAGTTTACCGATGTACAAACAAAAAAGAAGACAAGAAGAGATTTTCTTGTTCATGGGCAAGGGCACTTGGTGAACATCAAGGACCACTTAATTGATCATTTAGAATGGTAAACGTTGTGAAAGTCAAGGTAGTGATGAGTCACCATAACAGCATATTATACAAGTCATATAAAAAACATTATTGAGCAGAGTGTAAGTTAGAAAGGGAGAGTAGTGGAGAGGAGTTGTTGCCGATGTACGAGCTGTTTACGAACACCTCGAGCACACCGACAAAACGTATATCCGGTGAATCTCGAAGAAGCCGGAAATGATTCGGTTACCATCGATTGGGGCGATTTAGCAGTTTACCTTGTTGTCACTTGTGTTTACATTAATGAATCGGATATTAAAGGGGCAGTATGGAGGGAGTTTATTGGGTTGCTGTTGTTGTGTGCTTAAACCAGCCATATGAACTTAGGCTAAGTTTCTGATTGGGTTAATCCAGTGCCAGACCATGTCTCGCACATGGCTGTACTGTGGACAGAACACTTGACCTCCTGTTAGTAAAACGAAAGCTGTCAGATTTGTAGAAATCAATTTCGATTATTGCAAACCGTGTATTATTTTTTTTTTACTGTGACTGATATCATAGGTATAGTGAGAAGAGGGACACAGACTAAAAACAAATCTCCAGATTCAGAATTGACCCAACTTCCGGGTCACCTGGGGCCAGAATCATTTACTGGTCAATATGACCTGGAATCTGTATCACACTTACCCCCAAACTGGGTCAAATTGACGTGAAACCCGAGTCTAAATCCCCCGGGTCAGCCTGACCCAAAATGGGTCAGGCTTCTGAGATTCTGACCCGGGATATTAAATGTGCACTGTTTGACAGCTTCAATGAATATAAAGTTTCAACTGTTCTCGCGTGCAATTTCTTCCAGAAGACCACTCTAGACTTCTTTGTACAACCTTTGCCATCATCGCAGGCCTATAGTAAAGTATACACACCATGAAAATGTGCACCATGTAGAGTTTGTATATATAGTTTCAACAATTTCTTGAAGGTTTTTGTTGAAGACGGTCATCAGCTGCGGTTTTCTGATCTCTTTCTGTTTGAGACCATGCCATTAGAACAGGCAACTTTAAGTTGGCGCGCTCTCGGGGGGGGGGGGGGGGGGGGGTGTGCAACGGTTAACACTATGACAATAGCTTCTACCGTCCTTTAGGTCCAGAAGTGTAGGGCCATAGAAGTGAATAGGTATAGATTAATGTTGAGAATATTGCTGGATGTTTGGGATTCCTCAGGCCAAACCTAAAGGTTCAAATAAATATGGTGACCTGAAGTATGGTATCGCATGATGTAGGTGACGGAAATTACTCTTAAAGGTAGGGTCATAGACAGGTTTTTGTCAACGTAATGCTTTTTTATTGGAACACTATAAAGAACAATTCAATAAAAGTAAAACATGAAAGTTTCAGCTGAGTATAGTGTCTACTTACTGAGAAAACAGTACTTTCACAAGAACGTCGAATCCATCCACGTTTGGCGAGGTGACAGCGGGTACCAACCGCATCTGTGGCCGCAGATGTCGCGAACGGACACCAACCCTTGCAAATTTGATTCATGCATGCTTCGTTTCTTAGACGCAAATGTTTAGGGGTGAAAAGTTATCAAAACCATATTACTTCGAAGGGAATCCTTTCTCTAATAAGTTGATACTATTATTATACTGCGGTGCTTTTCATAAAGTAAGTGTTATGGTCATAAATTGTTGGAGTAAAGCCTATTTACCAATCTATGACTCTACCTTTAAATTGGGCCTATACTGCACTGCAAAAACACTTGACATTTACAAATAATGGCTATAAGTATTAGTTAACTCATTAAAGCTATGCGATTGTTATAGCCATATTGCCCTAAGTTGACCAGTATACAAAATACACTTGATTTATACATGATATAGGTTGTTATTGAATCAATTAAAACTCACTTTAATTGTAAAAAGAGTATAATTTACAAAAAGTACCATCAGAGTAGCAAACAGTGTATAGGCAGATACCTGCAGCCATTAAAACAAACTAATTCGCCACAATCGCGTGAAGTCCTTTTAAATTAATTACGTTTGGAATGATCAAATTTGGCTACAATTTACTCCTTCTGTCTCCAGGATCTTCAGGAAAATTCTGAATCTCAGCGTCGAACTCTGAAACGAGGTTTTTTGCATCTTTCAAAAAGATACAAAAGGCATTTGGGCCTCACTGAGTGGTATGTTAGTTGGGTTTTTTTCAAAACAGGGTTATATTTGTAAGCAGATCGAAGCAGACTAATGACTTTCAGCTGATCAGTGCATGTAAAGTTGAAATAAATAAATAGCTTTAAAAAAATTAAGTTACCTAAGCTATACTCTCTTACCGTGAGCGGATTCTTCTTGGTGACAATTGCTGTTCGCCCCAAAGACGCTCGAGTGCAATACTAATAATTTCCCCACGGAAAGTCGTTATAACCTAACGAGGCTTGATCTTCCTATGCCATATAGATTTGTACAGCTGACGGCTTGATGAGAATTGACTCTATCCAATTAATAATGCCTTGTTTGTTGTAGGTAAAGTACAATGTGGAATACAGTCAATGTGCCATCGCCCCCGTGCATTATACACTGCCGGATAACAAAATAAACTATGTTGACGGGCATTTTTAAGAAGTTCTTAAAATACCAGATGCATTAACGCAAGACACACAAACAGCTTCTTAAAACTCGGGCAACTTTTAGGGTCAATGGAAAGGGGAAGTGTATAGCACATTAATACCATAAGCTTGTTTTTTTTTTATATTAGCCATCTTGGTTATGTTTCCTGATATGGGCAACGCAATATGGCACTTCTAATTCTCGCACAAAAAAACTGGCACCAGACCATGTTTGTTCAACCTTGGCTTGGGTTGGTCGGGTTCGCTTTGGGGTGGTCGGGTTGGCGTGTATACAGTGGTTCCTCGTCTTCACCTCTAGCACCCCGGGGTTTTCCTCCAACATCTAAAACTGAAACGTCCTTCCTTGTATTCTTTCCAAAGGCTTCTTGGCTGGTATAATGATTATGTTCCCTTTGGCTTCACAACCAGAATTAATATTCAAAAAATAAATAAATATATAAATAAATTGGTTACATTTGTGGTTTGTGACATCATACAAAATACAACTAGCACACTCTATACGAAAAGTAATATAAACAAATTTATGTCACCGTGCTTAGCAAATATATACATGCATCATCAATTCCATTTCCCAATTTCACAAAAGTGGATAAGCGCACATGTTGCCATATCTCAATCAAAGATAAATGGGTTGCTACTCCCATATACCGGGAAATCAGCATTGCACTAAACTGGTTCCCTTCCCAACTCTGCTTGGCATGAAGTGTGTCACCATAAATGACTGGGATGAGCTTCCTCAAGAAACCATCCAGCTGCCCACATTGGAGCAGTCCAAGGAGGCCATCAGCTGCGAGTAGTCATCCAGCATCAAGTTAGTTTTTGGGTGGTTTTTTTTTACTTTCACATATAATTCTGTTTGTATATATTTTGGCACCCAAGTACACAAGCCGTCCACCGTCGGCAGCCGCACCCTTGTCTAGCTGCTGGACAGGCTTTGACAAGTAGCAGAATAATAGATGTAAGATGTAGATGTCACACCCCAAAATCCCCCGGGTGGCATTGACCCAAAATCCCCCGGGTAGAATTGACCCAGATCCTGAGTCACAGGGGGGTCCCGATGTATTTCCGGGTCAGCATGACCCGGAATCTGTGCCAAACTGACCCGAAACTGTGTCAAATTCAAATGTTGTGTCAGACTGACCCAGAAATGAGTCAATCCCCCTCCCCCTCCCCTCCCAGTTTTAGAGTTTATATTGTCTGTTTAGAGTTTAGAGAAAACCGAAGCAATTAAAACCGAAAATCGGGGTTTTTTTTTCAGAATGGGTATTCACTCATCCCTACCCCCAAAAAAGAAAACAACTTAAAGGCACTATACAGGATTGGCAGAGCTGACAATATAGTCGCAGACAGTGTTAATAATTGTGATCAATCATTCACATGAAATAACAAGCCTGTGACCGTTTGGGCTCAACCCCTTATGTGTGTCGGGAGAAAATAGCCAAAAACCATACTCAATTTTCATCTAAAAACACACTGTCTTTATTTTTGGTTGTAATAACAGAAACCAGCTTTTACGTTTGGTGTGTTTTTGTTTTTGGGGTTTTTTTTTTTACAGTTTTCAGATTTACAGTTTTCTCGAATATGACTTCATTTCAGACGGATATTAACACACAAAATGGTTCTAGTAGGTATGAACTTAGTGATCAGTAAGCTTCCAGATTGATTATAAACAATCACGTTTTTATCCCTGACAATCCTGTACTCTACCTTTAAGTTAATCCAGGTATGGTTGGTTATCATCTGTCCCCACACGGCCACAATTGACATCCGCATCTACACCTCCATACTCTCACAGAGGCCACCGCCGCCTGAAACGCAGTTTCAAATTTCCCACACTCCCGTACAAACAATTGGTCAAAGACAGGTTCAGTACATTGACCGGCTGTACATAAAATTAAAAACCATAGCCTATTTATACCGTCGAGACTTATAGGCCCTTTCTTTAAAAGAATGATAATTTGAATGAATATGGTATCCTATTTTTATTTCTCTCTCGTTTTAATTTAATATTTTTGTGGTTAGCCACGTGTCACAGGCTAGAAAGTCTGATCATGTTGTGCCCTTAAAAATGCCGTTTATAATATAGCTGAAACTGGTGACAACATCGAACTGTGGAATGGCACAATTTTCGTTACCTTTTTAGCATTCCGTTGTGTACAGTTTTTACGTCTGCTCCATGATTTTCTTCGCTTTGGTGAGCATTCTCCGGAATGAAAGTAATGTTTTTCTATACACTTTTGATTCCGTCTGTATTATAGTTTACTCGAAATTTAATTTTAAATAAACAGTCGGCTCTATTTTTTCTCAATATAAGAATAAGTAGGGCCTAGACCTACTTATTATGATTAGTGTACGATGGTTGTCGGGACTTCTTCAAACGCGGTGAGTTTCTCTTTTCAATGCGTACCCCCATGTTATTATAAGCCCTAGTTTAAATTTATAAATGAACACGATGATAACTTTTTGTTTTTAGTCATAGCAAATTTCGAAAGGATTGACAAGAGTTTATTACACAAATACCTCGCAGACACATTTCATGTCTGTATAGGTTGCTTTGTGTTACAAAGATCCCTGCATGTTTGCATGTCCGATCGACCTTCAACTCCAGATGAATATGCCAGTTGAGCTGTTTTTCGATGCTGCCTAAATGTTCTACTCAGTATGTAGTTATTATTATTTATGTAAATATGTTGTATGGTGTAGTTACACACAATCTATGAGCATACAGCTACAAGTTAGTTGCTACAGGCAAGTGGGAGCAAAGACTTGATTTGTATATTTTTATATATTTTTTATTTAGTTAGTTAGTTAGTTAGTTATTTAATGATTTATTTATTTATATCTATATATATATTTTTTTTTTGTGTGGAGTTATGTTACTTCATTTATTTCACACTCAAAACATTACAGCTCTTCAAATAGACATTCCGCAAAAAACAATAAGCAACAAATAAATTACAAGTAACTACCAAAGAATGAATCTACAGGGGAGATCAATGATAACAAGGGATATATACAGTTTGTACAAAAGAAATTTACATAAAAATAAAACACACACAGCCCACTAACTGAATGAGGTGGGCAAGAATGTTAGGATTATCCTTAACGAAACGAAAAAAACAACAAAGGGGTTTAATAACTGAATTCTAATTGGTTTTTCTCTTTGATGAAGCACAGATAGTTATTACGAACTGTACAGATTTTAACTTTTCACAATTCATTCTGCCCCTCTCTAGAGTCAAAAACCGTTTAAGATTGAGTTTGAACTGAAAAATGATGTCAATGTCGGATGGATTCTTAGAATCATTAAAGACCCCTTTTCAACGGATATTCCAGATTTGGCGGAGCATTTTAACGAAAAGAACTTGGACTGGTTGTGGATCATAGCCCAGAATTCTGTTAGGGTCGCTAAGACAAAAGTGTCTGTTGTCTTACGGTGTATTTTCTAATAAGATACTCAACAAAGATCCAAGCGTTGAGTGCTAATACAATAAATGAACAAATACTGATGGAATTTTGATTTTTTTTTACATTAACAACTTTATTTATTTATTTATTTATTTAATTTTTTTTTTCTTGATGTGGAGTTAAACTACTCCGTTTATTCAACAACAATATCAGCATCAACATACATCAAATAAAACACACTTATAAGCGCTCCAATAAATACTGCTATCATATAACAGATACAATGAGCTACTGGAGGTAATACAAAAAAATGATAACATACCAAACAAAATATTAAAAAATTTATTTATTTATTTATTTATTTATTTATTTATTTATTTATTTATTTATTTATTTATTTATTTATTTATTTATTTATTTATTTATTTATTTATTTATTTATTTATGTATTTATGTATTTATTTATTTATTTATGTATTTATGTATTTATTTATGTATTTATGTATTTATTTATGTATTTATGTATTTATGTATTTATTTATATATTTATCTATTTGTTTATTTATTTATTTATGTATTCATTTATTTATTTTATTTTATTTATTTTATTTATTTATTTTATATTATATCGGTTTATTTTGTTTTATTTACTAGGGCTTTAATTATTATTGTTATAACTTTTGTTTTGTTTTAAACGGGTGGCTCTTTGATGTAAGGAACCATTATTGTGCATTTTATTCGATTTCATAATTCATTTTTGGGGGGCAAGAAAGGGGAAAGGTTGACTCCCCAAGTGTTGGCTCCCAATGTCCCCCCTGCCTTCATGCCCCCATGCCCCCCCCCCTCCCCTGCTGGTTATGCCACAAGAAGTTCAAATCAGCTTTCATGATACTAATAAAAATATTTACGAATCTATGTCTGTACCTTTCAAACTTAAAGCTATAGCATCCAATTGTTCGCCCGATCAGCGGTTACAAAATCGTTTCAACAATAGATAGCTATCTTCATAGCCAAAGGAAGTTTTAAATTTTCACTTGAGACACTGAAACGAAACTAATGAAATCGTAAACGACTAGTAACAGTTAGTTAAAATATTTAAATAAGTTGCTGTCTGGACCCAAAATGATCTTGCGTCACCAGATGCCATATACGAACAATTTGCATCTTACAAAGATTTCGTGCATTGTGCGGGGCACTGTAGGAATTTAGGTGTGTGTTTTTTTTTTCGTTTTGAAACAGCACCATCTTTCGACATGTTTAAATTGTTAATCTTTCAGCGAAATATCGGGCGATGCAT
This sequence comes from Pisaster brevispinus, assembly GCA_023634235.1. Lineage (NCBI taxonomy): Eukaryota > Metazoa > Echinodermata > Asteroidea > Forcipulatida > Asteriidae > Pisaster > Pisaster brevispinus. Next base: position 11,934,518 of record JAMKCF010000006.1, read on the forward strand.
CTTTTATCTGAAGTTGTTTTTTAGGTTGCTTTCACCAGGTTCCTATAGATAGCCTACTGTGGACAGATAGACAGTAGAGTTATTCAGTCAGTCCCCAAGGATGACGTGACTCAGTTTGTAGTACCTTTTTCATACTAATACGTAAAGTAGACGAGGAAATTAAATATTATCAAAGCTCTGCTCATGCCATTAAGTCTTAAGTCTGAGCCAAGCGTATTGTCGAAGAAATCCAATTCAAAGGGATGCCTTTTTTTTCCTTCTTTTTTTTCTTCTCTTTTTTGAGGAGGGAGTTTGGCGGGGGGGAATACTTTCCTGTCTGCATGGTAGTTAAATGAGTTTCACTTTAGTGTTCCTAAAGTCAACCTTGTAAATGACGTCAGAATTTCGAGATATTGCAGAAAAACATCTTGGTTGCAGTTGATCTTGCCGAAAAATAGTATTATTATCATTACTATATCTATTGTGCTTACACCTTACTGGTATTGACGCCTTATTGGTATAGACAGTGGACTAGTTAAGGATGGTACGGGGACAGTGCCCCCCAGTGATTAGATATTCGATTGCTGGTACACCCTAAACACTCCTGGGTCTGAGTTACCCTTGACCCCAGGTATCAGGGCCCTGACCCTTTTCTGAGTCATGCTGACCCGGAACTTGGTTCAAAATGGGATTTGAGCTCGGATTCTATACGCCAGTTTGACTCATTTCTGGGAAATGTTGTTGACTCATATTTCGGGTCACACGGACGTCCTGTAAATTGTCCAGATTACGTCCCTGTTTTTTAGATGTAAATATGAGGAAACTTTGTAAGACGGCAAGACTGTAAACCAATAACATGGAATTCTCTTTCTACTCGATCTTTGAATCCTTTGCTGAAAATCGAAGGGAAAGTAGCCAGGAAACACGACAGAGCATCTATGAGAAACAAATTTCCGGGGTGCATACCCCAGACCCCATGCCATAGGGCCTCGCGCTTCGCCTTTGGGAGGAATTTGGGAGTAAATCCTGTATCTACTTCTGCGATGGGACTGACCCGTGATTTGGAGCTTCCTATACACACAGGCTTGTTTTCATTGCCTCTCTTTATTACCTCTACCATGGATTATCAATCACAATAAATTAGGTCACCTGCATTTACTGGCCGTACTGAAAATTATCAACTTGGAAATTAGCCTTCAAAGTTTCTGTAGAACACACTAAAGGATTTTTGCTTGATGCTTTAATCCTGTATAAAGTGCTCTCCATATTTTGATTTCGAGAGTGCAGTATTGGGGCCACTCTTGTTGTGGATAGTTTTTGATAGGGAAAAAAATGTTTTGTCGAAAATGTCCTTAGAGTTTGCTGAGTCCTTTTCAGGTTTTCATAACATTGGTAAGATTGAAGATATAAATGTTCACAGATTTACAAAAACATACTCATAAAGATGCTCGTGGTGGACACTTTCCCGCTGAATTTTAGTTTTTTGCTGAATTTTGGGAGTTTTGAGGAAATGACATTAGTTTTGATCTTGCGAGTCCGGAAACTGATGCTAAAAAAACAGTACAAATAGTGATGGGGTTATGGGGGGGGGGGGTTTCTCGTGACTCTGATGACTGAGTGAGCTTAAACTTTCACAGTATTGTCCGAGTTTTTTCATGGTAATGTTGGGTCACACAATGGTTGGATACTCGTATTTTATAATGTTGGCCTCAGGCTTTGAATGAGACAAAGTGAAAGAATGAGTGAGTTCATTGTCGACAAATAAGCGCGACTTGTGGCTGGACTTACCCGCAACTCACCCGATATTCACCCAATCCCCCGACTCACGACGTTGAGGTTTCACGTTCTATCACGTGGTGGATCACCCCCGGCCCCCACCTCCTTCAAGAAAGGTAAATTACTTTTTTTAGAAGAAAGCTCCACTCAAATACTATAATTAAGCAGTAAACATATTACATAAAAAAACACAATTATTTTCAGAGGAAAAACAACTTGCATTTGATAAAGAATAATGTGTCTTTTTTTCATTCGTCGTCTGTGATTATTCCTCATCTAGTTTCTGTGCTTAAGCTTACACCCCCCCCCCTTGCACTTTTTAACAAAACAAGTATTTTCTTAAGGAATATAATATTCTCACTTCGCTGAAATCTTAATTCAACCTCGGGAAATTCAACACCTTTTCTCGGTACAGCTTGAGCCACCGAGTACTTGCTCAGTCGGTGTTTTTTAAGCTCTTCGTTTGCCCCAGAGGCTGATCGGATTCGGTTCCCGCTTATAACACAAATGTTGTTTTTGAAATGATATACGTTTATAGACAATAAGAGAAACATAAATCACTGACGGGCGGGACTGCTCGAAGACACTGCCATTTTGTTTTCTTAAGCTGGACGGTGAGGGCAGTGTTCATAAATTGCCCCTCCATTATGAGCCATGCGTCTTCGAAATTAAACAAAGTAATTGTTAGTAAGTGTTTGCTTTATCTGTGAACTTGGGTAGAATAATAAGAGCAGGTATATGTTATGCTATGGGCACACGATCAGCAAAGAAGTCTTTGACTTCCCCCATAAATATATGGACCATGATCACAGCGAGATACACTGCGCCATTATCTAGAAAACAAACCTCAATTAAAATTTGATTAAGTCATCTGCAATTGGCCTTGAAACTCATCAACTCAATCCAATTCAATGTATTTACTCATCATGTAAAGGTTTTCTTTTTAAATATAAAAACCTTCACAAAAGTACATCTCATTATTATACATTTATATTTACACGAGGTAAAAGAGAACGATTGTATTCCTTTAAGTTGTTTAGGTAATCCAAACATGGTTTCAAACGATAGTTGTCTAAGAAAATAGTGTACGGAATTTGTTTCCATTGTTAAATGTTAAATATGCCGTCCGTAATAATTATTCATTAAAAGTGGATTAGTGGTTAACTAGGTGAAAGTACATTGTGAGAAGTGGAGACAAAAACAATATTTATAAATCTGGAAACTACACAAACACCCGCTTAAATCAAGTGTTTTTTTCTTCTCTGACGTGTGTAGCGCGTATAGTAATCAAATAGATCTAATTTGAAACGACTAAGCCCGAATTATGTGTTCATTTTCGCACAAGGTCAAAGAGATCTGGAGGGACTAAAGTGGGATTGGCCTATTCATTGACCAACGTGTGTGCTAAGTTAGCATTTCAATTGATGTCTTCTATAATATGAGTCACATTCAAAGCCAACAGCCACTGAATCAAACAGCGTTGTGCCGTTATTGTAAAGTACGACAACAATTTATTTCTTGTTTATGTTCTTCCTTTTTTCAACGACTCACAGGTTTTGGGGCTGTGGGGGGTTTGGGTGGGTTTTTTTGTATTGTATATAGTTTTTATGCAATAAAGCCTATTTGGGATGTGAAAACATTCTCAGCCGTATTGTTTGTCTAAGTGTGCTGTTAGTTGTGACAATCAAAGCTCAAGACAGTTGATGTAAATACTACTATAATTAATAGTAAGCTTACATCCACCCCCCCCCCAAAAAAAAAAAAATCATTTTTAGGACGTGCATTATCGGGACTCATGCTTACAAAACAGGAATGCAGTTCAGGAACTCAACAGACTAGGCCTACCTGTAGCTCATTAACCACTGGAACAAATTATTTTCAATATTTTTGTCTCTTAATTTCTACTTGACATCTATAATTAGATAAACGGTAAGATCCACGATGCAGACAGTAAGATCTCCACATCAAGGTCCATAGTGGTGGGGAAAGCACCGTGCCAGTGTTAACTTCCCGACCCGAGCACACGCCTTACGGGCACCCATGTAATACTACATCCTCGTATTACTGTTAATCAGAATATAATTTCATTTCCGCAGTTAAATCCATGCCTTGTTCGGTCCCTTCACTAGACAGTGTCAAAGACTGTTCATATCCCGAGCGGTAAAGTACGCCAGAAATGCAAGGCGTTTTGGCTGTAACCGATATAGCACTAATCCAGTAATACGGCTGCTTCCGAAAGCGGGTTTCTTTCAACTTAATTTGGTGCGGTCATCGGTTCAAGTTTCACAATGCGATAACAGGACGCTTGCAGTGACAATCCCTTGTGTATTGGACTCGACTTCAGTTGCAAGCCCACACTGTTCCAAATTCTGAAAGCAAAAAAAAAAAAAAAAAAAAAAAAAAGACTGAGCACGCCGTGGCTTGCTGGGCAGAGGGGGCAAGATGTGTTTTTCAAAACTCCATTTTTTTGTTGCGGTATACACTCTACGGGCAAGGAAATCCCCCTTCAATTTTGAAAAACAAATAATAAGCCGACTTTTTAGAAAGACCTCCGAGACGCTGGTGTTTACTTTCTTGCGATAAATCATTCAAAGTGTGGATTTTCATGAATCCCTTGCTCTAGACCCGGCTTCGAAATGCATCGATATACCAACTAATAAACTAGCACGTCTAGAATTTCAACATGACGGACAAGGTTTGTATTTCAATTCAAAAAGACATTCGTCTTTTCTGTTCTATCCCCCCCCCCTCCCCCTCTTCCTCGCTCCCTCTCTACCCTGTTTTTATTCATGTCTTTATCTCCCCTTCTTGGATAAACTGAGGATTTAAAAGGGGTTTACGGTCTGTTTAATTTGTTCGGATTATTCCATGTTGAAGCGATTTAAAAATGCATGTATCAATTTCAACATCTGAAATGAGCTAAAGCAAGTAATGTTCAGCATTATAACTCCTTGTCATTTCCACAGATCATGCACTGTTACCGTAAAGTTTACATAAGACGGTTCTGATGGTCTTAAAGGTCTGTATTTACATGTAAATTGTATTTTCTTCGGCCACAGCATGTTTAACCAACTTTAACAAATTGAATTTGAAATTCCTTATTGCTTGAAGTCTGAAAGGATCAAAATGTTTCTCGGCTGAAGAACAAACATTATGTTTCATAACGCAAAGAAACAGCCACTTATCAAATCAAACCGATAGCCTGCTTTCTCCATTTTTGTAGAGGGCGCCCTACTGCATCTCCATTAACATCTGTGGGTTGACCCGTTTTAGGTTTTGAACGGTTCGTCGACCGATGTTCTCTCAGCAGCCCTAAAAATACCAATGCAGCAGCTTGAAAAAGTCTGGATTGATGACACTGACGAGAAATTGCTCTATAAATATCAATTGTCAAGATTGATGCATGGCTACAGTTGGATGTTCTAAAGAGAAGATATTAAAATGTCTCATTTGGGAAAGGCATGTCAATCGATAGGAACCGTTTGAGTTCTTTTAGCCTGACAACAAAGCTGATTGCAATAAGGTACACTGTACATGCGTTGCCAATAGGAAGTTTATAGAAGGTAAACTAAAAACTCTTGCGGGACATTATAGAAAACCCTCACACAATAATAGCTTATTAACCCCACTTTACTGTCGGTGTTTCTCAGACCCTAAAGCAAGGACAGAGTTTGCTGTATGCTCAGACACACCACCTCAAAGGAGAGATAAAAGCCCCTTCCACTCTTTAGACAACTTTCCCAGGAAATTCCCGGGGAAATTCGGTTGACCTTTTCACACTTTAAAACGAACATGGGGTGGGGGTAAAACTCACCGGGAATTTCCTAGGCTTTGATTTCCCGGGATCTGGCTCTGCAATGTGACTTATTAAGATGAACACGCTGTTTACCTATGCACACAGTTAGACAATGGAGAATTTTCTCAATGTTTTGCCCATTCCACGGTCAGGTCAACCTATTCTAGCTCGAGCCTCGTAGTGGTTGGACCATTTTAATTTACTCTTACTCGTGCAACGCTTCGTTTGTTTACCATTGAAAAGTTCTTATTACAATAATGTTTTGTTCTATCTTACTATTTATAAAGCACGGTGCTGAATTCTATGCACATTGAATTATTTATCAAGCCCTGATGGTAAACAGATCCAGATATTTAATGACACGATTTACTATATTAAGGAGGACGTGGTTATAGCCATGGATGATTGCCAGGCACCGCGATGTTTAACGCTGATTACTATAGCATTGTTTCCAAAGTGAGGACTCCTGATGCCTCTTATGTACTACAGTTGACGTAGTCACTGTATAGTTTAAACCACACACACAGACATCCGTGACATTCGATTAGTGGAGCACACGTCACGTGTCATCCCTTTTTGCTATGTACTTCTGCCGTGAAACTCGCGAAATTTAATATTGGATAGGCGCCCGTCCAATTACAGATAAATTATTGGACACTTCGCAACGTCGTTTCCAAACTAATCGTTCCTCGCCCGATTGTCCAAACGAGGCAAGGTCGTGTCTTGACGGACACTGTTGGTGTATTAATGGACAAGGCAAACATTCCTTGTGAACCTGTGAAATAGCTGACGTAAGCACAGAAATTCCTCCTTCCGTAAGCGTCTATTCTTTGCTTATACGTTATACAGAGCCATAAAACTGGGCCCAGATCGAGGCTTATAACCAATATAGTCTGGTGCCTCCTGTAATGTGACTTACAGCAAAACAAATCTTACCCCAGGGCTTTGAGAGCCAACAGTGAGTGATAGAATAGCAGTGTGCGGGTGTGTATGAAAACACCCTCTATACGGTGTCCCATCAATGCTAAAATCGTGCAGACTTCACACGTAAAAAGACCGATGTAATTGAAATCGGTTTCGATGGCCGTTGCTGTGACGTCAACATCAAGCCAGAAGCAATCGGGAAAACACTTTGAATTTGCTTCCTGGAAACTGAAATGTGCATGTTTTAGTCCATAAAGGGAACCACCCGTGGGAGTGCATATGTCTGGCTAAATGATGCTCTAAAATGGAAGTAGTCCAAATATTACTTTCGTTCAATGAATTACGAACGAGACTGTATCATAAATTAGACGCCATGCTGCGGTTTTTGCAACCCCAAAAATTTGCATTTTTATGTTGAAATGGGTGAATTAAGTCTGTGCTAGCAAACCTAGATCCCTGTGGGGGGAACATAACTAATGGGTGTTAGTTGGCGTCACTCAGCTAGTTGTTTAAAGCGAAGAATGCCTAGTGACGTGACGTCGTACGCTTGCGCACATGCAATCATTCCTTGCTAACCTGTGAAATACGCTGACGTAAGTGCAGAATTCCCTGCTTCCGTAAGCATTGATTCTTTGCTTACGGTAAGCAGAGCCATTAAATTTGGCCCGGATCGAGGAAGCCATTAACAATAGTAATGTGACTGACAGCAAAGAAATGTTCCCGTCAGGTACTTGATAGCCAACAGTTAGTGATTAACTAGATGATAATGTAATTTTTAACGATAACGGACCAACAATGGGGGATTTAACCTTCCCTTTCATTATGTAACATTTGCTTTTCTCTATGTATGTAACTACTCTGGCGTCATGTTCGTCAAATGGGCTGTGAGTTAGGACGCACTTCAACTACAAAAGCAATGGAAAGAGGTGACGCATCGGGCGACACGGTGGCCGACCATAATCGGATACACAATTTACTTCTTTATTACACGATAATTGAAAGAAAAGAGACAATGAAATGGAAACCAAGGACTGAAGAACAAAAGTACATAATTATTATCGATAATTTATTGGTTTGTAGACAGAGCGTTCTTCTTAATGCAGAGGTAAATTCGACTCTTTGACATTTAGACCGAGTACATATTTTATTAATTTTTGTTTCCTGGGAATAATTGATACTTTTTGCAGGTCAAATTTAATCTGATTAAGAATTGACCCAATCTATCTTACCTCTTCAGCAGACCATTAAGAAACTGAATTAAAACAAGATAGCCTAAACAAAAAAATCAAGACCTGCTTATAGCTAGGGGTTGTCACGCGAAGTGTAAATTGAATGTACAATTCTTGAATATTTGATGCCAATAGTTACCCCTGCGATTGTGATTAAACACTAATAACTTTTCTAAAAATCCTCGTGATTGCGTACAACCGCACGGCAAGACATCAACGATCGTCAGCCATTCCAAACCATCAGTTCCGAGACATTTAAATCAATTTAAACAAAACAAGTCCGGAAGATAAATAACTTGGCTCTTTTTTCTTAAGTATTACTAAAAATAAACTGGAGTATTTATAATGTTCACTGCAAACAACCATGCAAACATTGACGTTTTGCCGTAAAGGGCGTTTTGCCGTAAAGTCAATAGCGGGCGCTATTACCAAACTAGGAACTTATCCAAAAGGCAGACGTACACACTACAAACATGTGCGCGCCATTTACGAAGATGCAGGAACACCTAGAATATGATGCGTTGTTACAGAAAAACAGGTAGAAATAAAAAAAAGTAGTAATGTAATACCTGACAGTGGAGCAGGTACATGGACTGAGACATCAACTAACAGAACAGTAAGTATAGCACATGCTTGTATTAAGGAGAAAACAAAAAATTCGGAAGGTGTATGTATGCAATGATGCATCAATGCATATGCCGGTACATGTGTTGTCTGGACTCTGGTTGTATGTGTACGTGGCTATTGCAGTTACACAGGTTGCTTACGCCACAGGGTTGATGTACAGTGTTAGACTCGATTTGCAAAACTCACCTTGGCTTATTGTCGGTCAGTCCGAGCAGCTTACCTCTAGTAGTACTACTACTACTAGTGGTAGTACCGGTACTAGTAGTCTAGTTGGTTTGGCATGTTTGGGTTCTTGCATGCATAGACTGGGCACCTGCAGTATTGTTATAGTGTAAGGATTGCCCTGGTCTTTTATACAAGCCCATAGTGGTTTTATTGGAGAGAAAATTTGTGTGTGTGGTAGGTACACATGTACTATAATACACATTCAAACTGGGGACCAACAACAAAAGAGGGCGAGGGTACTGGTTGGGTGGAAGGTCCCCAGTTGGGTGAAGGTCCCCAGTTGGAGAGTGCTTACAAAACCAATAGAAGCTGTCACCAAAAAGGTTAAGTGAAAGCAAAAGAGGGACACTGGGAGGTCCCAGAGTGCAGGTGTTCACACATTTGTCAGTGTGTGTGTGTGAGCATGTCTACCCGATAAAACCGAGATAAAACGAGAACTTTAACAAAAGGGATCCGGGTGTTTGACAGAGTAAGGAAGTCCTTGCTTTCGTGTACAAAACCAATGGGGACGTCGCTAAAAAAACAAGTTGAAACAATGGGAGAACAAAGATAAGTCCTCGATTCACGGGATTCACAAACGTGTGTGTATGTGTGTGTTCACACAGCGTTGTTATGACATTGACATGCAAGGCTAAAGGTACATCTGGCAGGCAACCAGCAGGTTCTAAAGGTGGGCATCTGTCGTATTCATGAGCCTCGAATTGTGATGTCAGATGTTCGGGCTTAGTCTCGCACTAATTCAGTCCCCAATAAGTGTGTGAAATTACCTGCTTTTGAGATATTTGGACAAAGTCAAACAGTGTTTGTGCCCCCATGCGTCCAGCCTGTTCAAAGTGAGGCAAATACATTGTTAAGTCCATTCCTCCCCTAACACTACATTCCCAAGTCTCTACCAATAATAGTTATAGGGGGGGGGGGGGGGGGCAAGCAGGAGAAAATACAGTGGGGAAGGGGCTGTTTAAGGTATCAAATCACTCACTTAAGTTCATTTTGTTTGATTCCATGGAGGGGAGGCCCATCCCGTCCCCTCTGGTTACGCCACTGGTTTATACATGTACCATGCTCGATATGTGGCAGAGGGTGCTCCCCCCCCAAGGGTTACCATACTTTATCACACCCTTTTCCTTCTGTACGTAAGTAACGCCCCCCCCCCCCCTCTCAAATTGTCTAAAGTTTCCCAGAGATTCCCAGAACACAATGAAGACACAATAGAAGGGGGTACATCATGCCACATATCAAGCACCAATTGCACACACAATCTTAATTACATAATGTTAAGTAGAGCAAAATCCAGCCATAAGGAGTTAATTTTCAAAGGCAATTGTTCTAGAAATGCAATCCAACAAAAATCATAGAAACAAAAACAAGCATTCCTTTCGTGCAAAGATTCACCAAACTGTTTTATTGCATTCAGATAAGATAAGATTTTCAAATTAGTTAAAATTCAGTCAGTTTATTATTATTGCATAATTATAGATTGTTTACAGATCATGGCCTGCTCCCTCGAGAAAGAAAATGGCAACGACACCTTTTCAGCATTTTATCACCAGACGACACATCTGATGTTGCACTTCAACAAACACATGCAGATGGAGTTCCAGATTAGCCAAATTTAAAGGTAGGAGCAAGCAAGTGATTTGTCAGGAGTTTTCCTGATTTAAGGATTTCCACTGATTTCCCTGCGCCTTTAGAGTTTCTTGAAAGAGATCAAACTGCCATTACAGAGCTGAAATGACTTGGCCCTTGTTATGACCAGACCTTCTGGTTTCTATTTGAAATGATGTAAACAGAGTCTGTAAACCTCTAACATGTAACATCATGTTCAATCTGGGAGCTTTATTTCCACACCAAGAGGAAACTGTCATCCAATTTTCAGGATTTGTCATTTCCATATTATCTCATTCCTGTAACACAACACTGTGGCTTTGGGAAGAGTACAATTATTTTAGTCTTCCAGCTTGCAACAAGAAACAACCTGTGAAATTTTTCAGGCCTGGAATTACACAGAGGCCATGGAGGCCGTGGCCTCTGTTGCCCTAGTCTTGACCTTGGTACCCCTTGGACTTTAAGATTGTTCTATGGATGTAAAGTGCCCTTTGCAAAATGAAAAAGGTCTTGCCCTCTCCAAGATGAAATTTCAGGCCTGTCATAGACTTTAAAACTTTCCAATGGAAGTGCCCTTTGCCAAATGAAAATTGCATTCGTTTCTCGAAGGTGAAATTCCAGGACTGAATCTTGTAATTTTGATTTAACCATTACACTCAAGTGTGATAAGCACTTGTCAAGAGCATAGTCGGTGCTGGCAGAGTCCTGCCAGAAACAAAACATAGGCTACTCATGTGGGATTCGAGCCCACGACCCCAGTATTAAAGAGCTTTAGCTCGATTTCACATAGCTCTAACATTCATCTTTACATGAGTTGTCAATATTGCCATAGTGATTTGTATTTTTTACATCACACTTCCAAATAAGAATCTAGTTTGGATGGACAATTTTCTCCCACATTATTGTTTTAGACCTAAATATATCTCAGGATATTTCAAACTAAGATATACAGTTTATGTCAAAGCCTAGGCTATACAGACTAAGACAAGTTGTTCCTTTGGTTTTATTTGGTTATCTAAATTCATGTTTTTGAGCTGCACCAATGACTGCTAAAAGTATGATGCAAATTTCTTATTTATTGGAACGGGCTCATTATTGTGCCCAAACAATGGATACATTTTAGAATGGATGTATGTTGACAAAATATTTGAAAAAAGCTCAGTTTTACATTCTGCGAAGCAAGATTTAAAGAAACATACACTTCAGTTCAGAGACGCAAAACACTGCAAAACAAATCACAAAAATTTGACCTATACATTGGTTGCATGCAAAATAAATACTGTAGAAACCTGAGAAGATGTAGATAAAATATGTTCAACTGCAAATACAAAAATCAAGACATTTTCAAACATAGAAAGACTGAAGGTGGATAATGTTGGTTGTAAGTCCCATTAAAAAAAACAAGTATTATAGTGTTTTTTTTTACTGTGATAACTTTTTAGTTCGTATATTGTCAAAATGCATTTCACACCAATTGCGACAAAAACAAACATTAACGAGCAAAAGGAATTAAGTGATCGTGTAAGTTTTGTGCAGTGTCAGTGTTGAAATTGAAATCATGAAAAAAAACTATGTTCGGTTTTGTTTCAGACCATTGAATGAATGTGAAACGTGTACATGTGTAGTTACTGTAAGTGATGTCTTGTAAAATGACTGCGACTGTTTCAATGCTCGCATTTGCAAAAAAGGAACATTAATTGTGTAGTGTAATATATTTATTTAAATGAATGACTTGAAAGCACACTTTTGTCACAATTATTAATGAGCAATTATCAAAGAAATCAATATATAAAAATTGTATAATGCTGGAAGTATTTGGCAACTCTCAATTTTGCATCAAATATCTCCTTCAGTTTAAGTTAAACACAAATTATTGGCACCAAAAGTTGTTAAAAGCTTAAGCAAAAATAATAACGCAACTCTTTAAAAGGTATTTCGAATTTTTAAGTGTGAAAACAATCAAATTTTTACAGTTGATTACAACAATTTAGTATATATATTGAAAGGAAAAACGAAGCCGCAATGTCAAGTGATTTCAACGTGTTCCAGCACCATTACATCACCAATATGAAAGGCTCAGATTTTGATTAGAGCGCCCCCAAACTTTAAAAATAATCTTATGAAAGGCCTATACTTCTATTAAAGCGCCTCCATACTTTAACATTGGTCAAATATTCGCACAGTTGATTGATGACATTATTTTTACTTTTAAAAAAAAAACATTAATGGTGAAGCTTGTATTTTCGAAAGTTTTGTAAATTTTAACTGACTTTCCCCCCTCATTATACGCAAAATAAAAAAGGAAAATAAAATCCTTATCGTTTGAGAACATTTTGAATAAAACTTCAAATAATTTTTTTTTTCCTTCTTTATTGTTGATGACACGACTCTTCATTATTTGATCACAGTTTTAAATTATCCGGTCCAATATGTTTATGTGCCTTTACAAATTTACAAAGTATACTGATCACAATTTCACTTCAACGTGTCAAGGGAACCCTGTTCTCGTTACAACAAGGGAATATTTACTTTGCAATAGTTATTTTTCAACAAATACCTCATTATTCTCATTTAAACCAAATATCAAAACAGCAAAAGGCGCACTCGTGTTGTGCTCAAATACATCGTGTTAGTAAAAATGAATTTAGTCAACGTGTCTTCGCTTGGATGGAATGGACAGCATAAACTAATTCGTTGCGTATGGTTTGTGCATTAGCCACTTTAAAAGTGCAAAGGAAAACGTTTAGTGTTTATTGGTCGTGAATGAATATGAATTCATTTGGACACTGAGAAACCGGAAAATACTCTAAAAGTGGTTGTTGTCAATTTGTGAACATCAGAAAAAAAAACAATTTATTTTTTCTTTAGTGTTCTACTCATACAAAAAAACTTCTTATTTCGTGCTGATACTGCATTTTTATTAAAATTGGGTTTAGATGTACGTGTCGCAGCTGGGTTTTGATGTTTAATCAAGTTCCCATGCATCTTTGGTAATTTAAGTTCCCCTCACAACCACCTACTTCCATTTATTATTTTTCTTTTTATTTTGTTATCTTTTTTGTAAAGACACCTTACAATGTCCAGAGGGTTTGTGCATAGCTGTCCCCTATGCGGATAGGAGGTTGGACTCTAAAAAGTAACCGGTACTGGTAACCTTTCCTGACCCCTGACCTCATTAATATTGATCCAGTTAGGTGACTAAGTGCAACTACCGGTTACCAATTGATATTATCTGCCGAAATGGATTTTTTCTTTATGAAAATTTCTTGGCTTGGGATTTTTGCCCATTTACTAAACGGTGCACCGTTGTTTATTTATCTTTTACCGCCTCAATGCCAATGGCACGCGTTCACTCCTTCAAATTCGTGTTTCTTCCCAGTAAATATATTGTCTCTCAGGTCCGGGTTCGTCTCAGGGAATGTCCTCCGGAACGACTGTCTCGTATCCGTGCGCGTGAAGGAATCCTGCATCTTCAACAGCTTTGTCTGAGGACGAGGCCCGAAAGGCGAGCTCGGCTTCCAATCCAGCCGAGGATCACGCGTTCCTTCCGGATTAAAGTAACGGCCGTCCACCTGGGGGTTGCTACCGGGGTTCTCAAAGGCCGGGTAGCTCCAGGAGTTGGATGTACCACCTAGTCTATCACTGGGTCTGTATGTTCTATTGACCACGAGGGGCGAGTCCCCACCTCCTGTGGCAACCTGGGCCGTTTCGTTGATGCGAACAGATTTGGGTGTGCTCCCAGCTGACGCGCTATTGTACATGTTTGGTAGACTTTTACTCAGTTCTCTGAGGTCGTATCGACTGTTTTCTGGTGTGACAACGGTTTTGACCTGGTCGGGGCTGTAGCTGTAGGTGTAGCTAGACTGTGCCACTGGTTTCTGGGCTACAGACGCCTCCAGTCTTGGCATCCCCTGCATTAATTGTCTCTGCGTGTATTTGGGTGTGATGTACGGGTTCTTACCCGGGGAACCAGCGAACTGAACATTCATGTTCGGCGCGGAACCGTCTGTCATTGCGTTTTGGCGGTTTCTTGTCATTTCTCCCATGGCGGCTTCCAGTTTATAGGCGTCGGTCAGTGTCTCCGTTTTGTGGTAGTCCCAAGGGGTGACGTAATCGTACTCGTAAGGGTTTTCCCCGTCGTGATAAAATGGCGGCTTGGTCGTGTATATCTTATGCAGGGTGTCGTAGTACACGGGGGATTGTAGTATAGGCGTGGTGTAATCCACTTTGCGTTTCAGCATCCTCAAGTCGTGATGATGCTGCTGCGTCTCCGCTTGCTTCCACCGTGTATTCTTAGTCAGCTCCTGGAGCTCCTCCTTCTTCCTCTCCGCCATCTTCTTCAAGTAGCTCCCCTCCTCTTTCTTTTCTTCGTCCGTGATGATGGGGAGGGAGTTCAAAGGTTCCACGCTCGCCTGTTGTTTCATCTCTTCCAGTTTTCCCAGTTGTACATCGGGATGTTGGGCAGACTGGAGCTTCTTCCATTGATCCGTGACGGCAGGGTTCTGGAACGACATCTGCGTCTCTGTTGGAAGGTTCTTGTATTCTGGAACCTGAAAATTAATTTTCAGCTAAGTTAAATATTTTGTTGACACTGCATGTTAAAATAGGCTTACCTTTATTCACCTACTTAAGCATGTCAGGCCTGGAATTTGAGAGAGCAAGGCTATTGTCATTTTACAAAGGGCAGTTACATTGGCAAATCTTCAAGTCTATGGAAAAAGTTTGTAGGAACACCGAGGCCAAGACCTGCGTGGCCTCTATGTAACTAAATTCCAGGCCTGACATTTTATCATGTGCATGTACTGGTTCAATGTCCTATGAAGTTGATGCATCCTAATTACAGCCTCGGTTTTCAAATTAACTTCGAATAAGGCGCCAAAGGAGAATTCAAATTGCCCCCAGAAACAGCGAAACATCCTGCTCGACGAGAGGTCTCGTTTAGGTCAATCACCAGACCACAGAGTGATTTTACACTGCATTGTGTTATCACATCCGATCGTGTATTTTGACTTGATTGACACTCGAGTGTTTGCTCTCTCCAGTGCAAATTTTTGTATGACATAAACATGTTAAAGTGACTACTCAATACGAGTAATGGTGTGACAAGTGCACTTGGCGGTACATTCATCACCCACTAAATGAAGCATTTTAATGTAATGTATATGCACGGAACCATGATTCACTGTCCTGTGAAGCTGATATCCAAAGTGTTGCGTTAACTTCATCATCTTTGTATTGTGACATCGCACTTTGCTTAGCAACTGTTCTGATTGATTCGCAGTTAAGATCAATTTTAGCTCTTTGTGAAATCGAGACCTGTGGTGTTTCTGATAAGCGGAGTGTGGGTTCGAGTCCCGGTCTTGGCACGTGTGTCCGTGAGCAAGATGTTCCCCATTGCTTTGTCCTTCGGGATGGGACAATAAGCCGTAGTTCCCGTGTACTAGGATTGGTAGTGCACATAAAAGAACCCAGAACACCTATCATATGGACGAGTAGAAGTTAACCCTGGTGTTTCTAGTTCATATAGAAGCACCCTTGTTTACAGGTTTCCTCGGGCTTGTCAGCTACAGTGATTAAGTTCACTTATGGTGCATCCTTGGTTTTATTACCAGGAATATTAACAATGTTATTAATAATCTCACCTTGTCCATTTCAATCTCCAGCTTGGGCGAGAATGGAACGTACTCAATGCGGCCATCTTTGATGACACATCTCACGCACTGGTTGGGACCGATCAGGCGGGAAACGCGACCTTCCATGGGTCGAGGTGGCATGAAGGTAGGATATGACCGTGGGCGCTGAGAAAAAGATTGTTTAAAAGGGCAATCAGTATAATTTGAGCCATTCACAGAAGTGTCTGTGGCAAAGTGACAGGATATTTGACATATGACCTGCTGAGAAGGTAGAGAGAAATCATGGTTAATCATGAAACGATGAATTATTTGAGAAGTTCAGTGGGTGAAGATGTTCCCAACCTCGAAGTCTTGTCCTTCTGTACGGATTATCTGCTTATGCGGGGGATGGGGGAATAACAAATGTTAGTTGCTGTGGGAAGGATAAATATCAATTAACAAGCATGCATGATGAGTGGTAGCCACTCGGCGATCAGGAGCCGCCCTGCGTCCATGCCTAGACCGTCAGTTTAAAAGCATTCATAATGAAATGGAGCGTGTACACGAGTGACCTGAAAATTGGAAATGAAAGTAAGGCGGAGTAAGCTACGGCTTTGCCCAGACTTTAAAAACTTCCCGGTCAGAATTGACATGGATACGGGTCCCGTGGGGACTTGGCCATTTCTGGGTCAGTATGATCCGGAATCCGCGTCAAAAAGACCCAGAAATGGGTCAACTTACGCAGAATCTAAGTTTTAAATACAAAACTTTTTTTTCAAACCACTTTTCGGGTCAGCCTGACCCGGAAATGGGTCAGGCGCCCAGGGATCCGGAATCCGGATCAATTCTGACCCGGGAGTTTTTTAGACTGCATTGGCTGCCGATGCAACATTAAAAAGTAAGTCTATTCTAGCCATAGCCGAAGCCAAAGCAGCCACTTTGGACGTGGCCTTAAATCGATTAACACAGTTGAAGTCATCGCGATCGCAATCGCTATCTAGTTGCCACAATCTCGCTTATTAACCAAAATGCCCACATTGACCAGCTAGGCTTCTATTACTATCATAAATAAATATATCCAGTAAATTGCATTGTTCATTGTATTGTGGAATGTGGAATTTACAAAACTGGTCACATATGTTGACAGGTTTACTTGAAACGTGCACAAGATGGGAAATATCGCTGCGTTTCAAACATACCAATACAGTTTTACCTCAAAAGTAAAATCGTAATACATTGTAACTGCAAATTGCATTATCATTCCACCCACTTAAAGTATCGAGGTATGTCATGAATGTGTCAATTTCCCCGAAGGAAATCACTCGTATGTTCAGGTGTGTGTTATTACAAGGAACTTACAGCCTCTTGCGTCTAGAAACATCGACTGGCCTTTTGAAGTGTTATTCTTGTCAATAATGTGCATGGGTGATATTGTTTAGTCACCACTGACTCTTTTGCCACGAGATTTCATGAGTAAAGGGTAAATTTAAACAAAATTGTGTAGGCCTATGCATGGACCTGACCTGTGAACATAAAGTGTTGATGAAATAATTTCATCATTGAATGCGGGAAACTTGATTTAAAAAACCATCAGACTTTTTACGACTGTAATTACAAAACATGCGCAAATTTGTACCTGTTTGAGTAAATGTGTAACTTAAAATGTCAATACTGAAAGGAACACGATTCTTGTATGCAGCGCAGTCCTAACTACATTTATCTATAAATAGAATAGAGATCGTCAAACAAAAGTAGTTTACCATACCCAATCCCTAACAATCACACGTTGTAATGCCGTTGTTTTGTACGCCATCCACTCATCCCCATGTTTACTTTCTCCATTCACTAACGATTCCCCGTTAGATTTAGAAACCAATATTTTAGTCCCTGACATCTTGCCGCTTTTTAATGTATTGACAAGGCAACACGTTGGGCAGCGAGCAAACGGAAACCCCGCGAAATCTCGTGTTTTCTCATGACAAACAGTCACAAATGGAAAAGGGGGAACAAGGAGAAAGTGTGGTTCGATGAGGTCTCCCGTGACCAAGTGGACAAAATGTTATGTTTGTTTGATCAATACTTGAAACACGACGCTGTTTTGTAAATAAAACTTTTCGTGCATTAGCCTCCAAACTAGCCTCTGTGAATCTTTTGATTTTATTTCATTGCATTCACCGGATCTTAACTGCTATTGTGCCAAAACAAGACTTTATTGCCGTATTTGTTCAGTGTCTCCTTACAGTGTGATATGTGTTCCATGTTGAATGACATTGGGGCCAACCTTAAAAGCTGATTAAATTTAAACTTAAATTGACTGGTCGTGTTTCTTAATTTCAAGATTTGTCACGTTTTGGGTTTTTTATGACAAAAGGTTGTCACATTCGTATTATAATCGCAACCAGTTATTAAAGAATGTTAAAAATAACTAAATATTGGCTATTTCTAGAAACACAAGACGAAGATGCGTCTTCCCTAAGTCTTAAAAATGGAACAACGAAGACAATTGTTTAATGACATACAAATTTTATTGCAAATACAAATATATGTGTAATTAAGTTACAAATTCAGTGCATGCTGAAAAATAATTAAAATAGAGTGCGTAAAAGATTGATATTTTAAAGGCCTATATTTAAAGCTACATTCAAGTTGGTCAATAATTGTGCTGCTGGTATTTTTCTAAATAACTATAAAAGGAGCAATTCATCTCCTGAGCAACACAGGACCAAAAAAAATGAAGACAGTTCCACTGTAAAAAAAAAAAAAAAAAACTAATCAAACCATGTTTTAATCTCGTTCATTTTGGAACCGTTTATAGACAACCTGTAATGCTTAATGACGTCATATATCGCAACACATTGCATAGTTTGATATTGGAACAAACATTGCACAGAAGTATGCTGTTTTATGTGTATGCTGTAAAAACTCTAAAATGCTTTTGTGTTAATTCGTTCAAAGTATCTTCCGAAACCTTTTATGCTAAATATGATTGAACATTAGAAAAATGTCACTTTGCATTTAGCTTTCTTTCTAAACAATATGCATATAGCGTTTGATTTATAGCCTCGATTCTTCATTGAGTTGTACAATTGTACATGTACTTGTGACGTTAAGTTTGTATCTTACATTTAAGTTAATTTGTCATAAAATCTATTGTTTGAGTTTTCTGGTGTTTTTGTTTACATCATGAAGGTGAGATTTGATGAGGATCTAGCTGTTACTCATCTACGAGGAACTTAACTTACAAAAACTGTAACTTGTATAGCAATCTTTCCTAAATACATTTAGTGAACTGTAAACGGATTAGTATACCATTACGACCAATTCACTTTGTTGGTGACGGTTTTACTAAATCAACATAGTCCGTTAACGGTTATTAACTGTATTCATTGAGGGACTGTATTCAGCGTAAGGTTAAACATTAAAATATTTGAAAGAGCGCAGGTTTATATCTTTTGTTTAAAACCTTAACCCCTCACTGTCTTTTGCTGAAAACTTCCTGAATTCTCCAAAATAATTCATTCAATTGTAATCCTTATGCCCGGTCCAAAGTATTTGTTGTTTGGCACCGCAGTACCCACTCCTACAAAGTCAGACATCTTCTTGCATAGATTTTTGAGGTTTATTGGGGATGGTCACCCTGGCAATGGATAATCAAAGGCGTACGACCAAGGTGACAGGGGCAACTGCTCTCCCAATAGGGCAAAACAGTGGGGGAAATATGGGTACAGCAAGGAGGGGAGAAGAATGAAAGAGAAAGCCTAAAGCACCTTTTTTTTACCCGTTATTAGAATTTTGTACTTTTCATATGTGTAAAATTTGGGGCAAATCAACTCCTCTGCCCCCCAAAGAGTCCCCAGATGCCCATGCTAATAATATTATATTACAATATTTCCCTTGATTTTCACGCTGCCCTTTTAAGCTTGACACACTTGACAGACTTCACTTTGCATTATGAAATCATCGCGAGCGCGCAGACAAATCAAGAACGCAGTCCGTGAAGCCGGTGTCATATACAGGTATAAGACTGACTCTGATATCGAAAACGCGCAAATACCAGAATGATATCGTTCATTTAGAAAAATTGTCCCTCATGCTCTCATCATCGAGGGAGGTATGAATTATTGAGCGCTGTTCTCTGCACACCTCTGCGCAATAATGGAAGAGCTGGCTTCGGCTGAAACAGAAAAACCAAACAGATAATGTTTAGAAAAATAATGTGTACATGAATATCTGACGAAGCTTTGCAGGCCGGTTTCAACACTTCTAGAGGTTATGGGGAAAATTTAAAAAAATCAATTAACTACTTTAGACCATGTAACCTTTGTTTACTGAAATAGTAACTTTGTAAATTCCATGGCACTTCCTGACAGGCAAGAAATTAAGGTGTTATGGGAAATGTTATTTTTTGTATCATAATTTCAACATAAAAATAACAGCTTTGAGATGTGCCCCCTTTCTTCATAACAAAAAGTGGCACAAATCAGACAGTGTATTAAAATTTAAGATTTGATGTTGTCTTCCATTGAGTTGTGTACAAATTGTGCCCGCAGGAAGATCAGGCTCTATGGCTATTGAAAACATGTGATGTCACAGGTTACATGGTCTATACAAATAGTTAGTAAGATACTATCACAACCAGAACCTTGAAGTAAAGATTCTGGTTGGTATTTATTCCAGGATTCCCAGAGTACGCCATGTAGTGGAAGTAAAGAGTTTGTGTCCGTACCTTAAATGAAGGAAAAGAAATCCACTAGTTTATAGCTTAGCCTATTTGACAAAAATTATGAGTACATTATATGAACTTCAATCACAGAAGTCCAGAATCGTTCATGTCATCTTTGTCAAAGTTTTATGTTCTATTTTGAAAGGATTTTTTTTTTCTTTTGTTAAGTTTCGAAATACACTTGAACTTTCCTATAAAACCTCTCCCGGTAGCTTAACTCCTGTTTGATTCGTGTGATAAACACTTTCAACGTTATAGAAATGGAATTAAAGTTGTAAAAAATTCAGGGTCATAAGAAAACTAAACTTGTGGGTACATGTATAAAACTCTTTTGGGAGAAGTGTTAGTTTTGCCGTTTCGAACAGTATAGTCTCCTCGTCTTCAGGAGCTTATGAATTAAAAAAAAGTGTTTTGTCCGTAATCGTTGTACAGCTGAGTTTTCGTGACTATGTTCTGGAGATACAGACTACACTGTATCTACATATGTTTATCTTAGAATATATTTTTGCATTCCAACTGTATGACCACCATAAAGACCTTTTGGTTTTGTAGGAATAAATACACAATTGTATCTCACAATTTAGCTCTACACTTCGATTGCATTCAATATACACTGCACGTTGCTATACTTACTAGGCTATGGTTCTCAATTCCCGTTCGTTTCTCCATGTCGACCTTTTCGTCGAAATTGTCTAGTCTGAGGGCATTGGCGGGTCCGTACCCAGTGAAATTCTTGGAGTACGTGGTAACCCACTGCGAGCGTTCGACATTACGCAGTGCATTAGCGGTACGGGGATGGATGGAGAAATCTAAGTGTCTTGGGGCGTGTGACGGAAGCACAGCCTTGGGCGGGATAGGGTAGAAGGTCTGCTGGCCGCTGGTGGGAGTCTTCCGGTTCTGAGAGAGAGACAGACAGACAGACAGACGGTAGAGAAATTAAAGCTTTATCAAACAGTCTTGAAAAGAGCGTTTCTTCCAAAACCTTAGAAACAAGTTATTAAAAACATGGCATGGAATAGGGGCAAAACATCCATAAGCTAGCAATTTACTTTTTGTAGGAACTTTGGTGGATTTATTATTATTAAATATTTTTTGACATACTTTGACCATACTTCCTCCTGATTAGCCACCTTGGTTTATATTGATGAAGTGTGCATAAATTGTTTTCTTACTGAAGAATTATTCTGTTTTTACCTGGAAGAAGACATCACCAGGCCAGGACAAAGGCCTCTTGTGTGAATCTAATGGAAGATCTTGAGTCTCCCATCTATCACCAGCACCTGAAAAGTTAAACAAGGTTAAGTTAACAAGATTGCTAACTAAACAAGGTTTAGATATCTAATTTCCTGATTTGTATAACAACCAAGTTAACCTCAATGATCAATAGAGATCGATGGTTGACCATCAACATTGCTACTTTAGTTTGTATTGTGATTCGTTTTCATTTTTAACATGGTTTAATTTACTTGATTAATCAGTTTAAGGTGATAACGAGAGTACATCGGGTTTAGACATGTAGCTTTCAAAAATGTATCAAAACACACCACAGTTTTACCGGGAAAATATTATATGAAACTGAATTAAATGGTTTTTAGCACTGTTATTTACATGTGGTTATTAAATGTACAAATATTTATTTATTACTTTTGTCTATAAAACCATTTTGAATGCTTGTGTTTTCTGTGAGTCTCCGCTGTTGTCTTACCTTTGCTTTTATGGTTGATTGTCACATCGTAAGCACTAGCGGGCATCTGAGGGTGGAGTGTACCGGCGGATTTGGCTACCTCCCCGGTCTTGTAGTCATCTGGTGAGTTGGAGAAACTCGGGAACATTGCAAACCGTGACATGTGAGAACTGTAGGGATGCTCGGCTGGGAAGGCCCTGTCGATTTGGATTTTCCTGTAGGGTATCAAGAAAGTTATATTTGTTTGTAAAATCTATATAAGAGTATAAACTGGTTTATACTTGTGTGAAATAATGTTGTCTCCGTAAAATTATTTCATATGAATATTGTATTCGAAATTCATTTGAAAATTGTATTCGGAATTAGTTTAAATTCTGTAACAAATTGTCGCCATTATTAGGTGTTTGGAAAAAGACTAATGCATTGTAATGTAGTCACCCACGTTCCATTCACGTCTACTGGGAACTTGAATGGACTTATTGGCGAGAAGGTCCCCATAATATATGTATTTCTTTACTTTTACAAACTAAATATAAAAACAAAAGCAAATACTTACGTCATGTCGACTTCTGTAGGTCTTGGCAACCTGGAACGCGATTGGAAGAAGAAAAAAGTATTACAAATCTTCCAAAATTAAAACACAGATAATATTGCATAACTGTCTACAATAAAACGACAAACATTTAACATTGCCTTCATTAGCTCATGTAATTAAAAAACAAAACGAACAATCAGGATACTTACAATTGATCATTTGATCTGATGTTACTTCTTTTTAATAGTGTCAAGTCATAATACTGTTCAACTGGGAGCCCCCTGCGAGAAAATATGACAAGTTTTGGATTGAAAAACTAGGAGAAATACAGTAAATTGAACAAAATATAGTAATCCATATTTTTAAACAAACACAAACAATAATTAAAAATTGACCTCTGGTAGTCTTGCCACAATTCAAATATTTCTGATAGTTTTTAAATGATTGTAAAAACGCAGCGCGATTGTTTGTCGTGACTTTTCTTACCAACTCATATGTTTGATAAGTACACATTGGGAGAAAATTTTCGGCGATTATGAATTACACTGGTGGCTGCGTAGTAATGTACACGAAGGAAACGAAGTACTCGTAAGTAGTTAACACAGAGACGTATCAAAGGTCAAAGTTCAGGATCCACATCAGTTGTAGTTTGGGGTTTCGGTGGCCGGTTTTTGATGGTGTGTGCCGTT
This sequence comes from Pisaster brevispinus, assembly GCA_023634235.1. NCBI lineage: Eukaryota > Metazoa > Echinodermata > Asteroidea > Forcipulatida > Asteriidae > Pisaster > Pisaster brevispinus. Next base: position 11,957,922 of record JAMKCF010000006.1, read on the forward strand.
TCGTTTACAGCATTTAGTCCGTAGATGTCGTGTAGAACTTAATTATCATTTCAAGTTTAAACACAATCAAGTAATAAACCACATGATAAAATAACTACGATCACCATAACTTAATGTTCAATTCTCGACAATAGTATTTTATACAACTACAACTCAATTTAATTTGTACACCAAACTGCCTAAAATTCTATGAATTCGAAAGGGTCCAGATTGCATGTATTAATAACCAACAAAACAGAGAGTATACTGATTAAATTTCAGCAGTTACATTTCCAAAGGTAATTATCGTGTGTACGCATATTATACTGATACAATATTTACCGATACAACAGGTGGTAATATTACAGTAACAAGGCCCTCCCTATAACCACTAGTCTTACGTGTAGTATATTGGGTGAAGTTTGCTGAACACTCTCTTCTCTTTCATGTGAGGGTAACTCCTCGGAAGTGACGGCAGTAAGGACGTCATTTTGGACTCTAAATCGTCCAAAATTACCCCTTAAAATGATGACTGGTTGTCTGAAGTCTCGTTCATGTGTTTGCGTGCACTTCCTGACGGGCCCCGTTGTCAACGTGAGTGTATACACACCCCAACCCAGCACCCCCCAAGCCAAGTTGCCATGGAGTATGTAAATGAGGTTTGCAAGTAGTAGACCATGTAGACTGACAATGATCGATCATTGATCGTATAGAGCCACCTGTTAATGTATTCATTGGGTGTTTGTAACAGGGACGCAGAGGGCCAACACTGACACGGGGACCAGTCTCTCGTGAGTGGCGACAAATCAGATTTTGAGGTAAAAGGCATAAGCTTGTTTAGGATTGGACACAATGTTTGTTTGTCTTTAGAGGGCTTCACTTGGGCAGTATAGTGGAATTTCTTTCCCCGCGTTATGTTGCTGTCACTAGATTTGTGCACCGTATGTTGTCAAACTTATGAACAAAACATAAACGATGGAACTGGCTTCTTCTATTGGGAGGGTATACCTTTGGTAATTACTCCATAAATTAATTATCATGAAAACTGACTTGGTAAAGAGCACTGGAGAGCTGATATTACAAAACATTGTAGGCCCTATTACGAAATATTATGACTCCCTTTGAAGTAAAGAAGTCTGAGAGAAATATGTAATTTGTCACCTCAAAATTTGAATCCGAGAAAGGCTTGTAGCCATTCAAAGGCATCTGAAAGCACATAATTCTATGTGACATTGTTGAGTTGGTTTTTTTTTTTCTTTCATTATTTTCTTGCAACTTCGATGACCAATTGAGCTCAAATTTTCACTGGTTGGTTATTTTATGCGTGTGTTGGGACACACCAAGTGATGATACTGGTCTTTGACAATATTACCAAAAGTATACCCTGCCTTTAAAGACATCCGCAGCCCCGCTATACTAAAGTAGAAGCTATATTGTTAGAAGTATGCCTATATCAATCCTGAATTCTCTCATGCACAAACGGAACTGTTTTAGCAGTAAATATAAAATCTACGAGACCTATTATTTGAAAGAACTTCCCAGTAGCATAAACGAAAATGTTTTCCTTTTTCTTGGTTTCTATTTTTTGTAATGTTAGTTTGTGGGGGTTTTGGGGGGAGGGGGTTTGTTTTGTTTTTTGCATTTGAGCATTAAGCCTATTGTGTTATACAAGATATAACACAGTGATTTTCGTCGGATTTTCGGGGGGAACTTCAACGATTATGGCAAGTGACTTTAATTATAATAGGCCTATAGACTGTTTACACAAGCATTTGTTTGTACTTGTATTTGCATTACTGACAACTTCCTGTATGGAATACCGGTAATTACCTATAAGACCTTTGACGGAATTATGTCCGTAACCCCCCCCCCTAACACAATAATTAAAGATACAACGTATCTTGCAACTGTATGTAACAACTGCCGTCGTATTATAACCCTTTTTATAATCTTTTTTTTTTTTACGAACCGCCATGATTAACTCTAAGTTAGTTTAACCATACAAAGATTGCTCCAGTTTAACTTTAAAAAAGTTAACTAGTGAGTTTTTCATAAAACATCGAGAACAGTGAAACTTTGTTATCAATAGTCAAGAATTAAAGTGACTTGTACACTTTGAGTGTCCAGAAAATAACAGCGAGTTTACATACGATCATAATCGAAATATTTATTTGCATACTTATGTAATAAAACAAATGTTTCAAAACACTTAATAAGATTAAGATAAGAGAATGAAAATATACCTTACCTTATAATTCTGTTTCTGGCCGCATTCGAGTCCGCCTTGTGACGTCACATAACAAAAGCGCTTATGAAAATTTTCCACAACATTGACACTCAAAACCGACTTACCTCGGATACGGATCCGTCCCTGTGCCGTAGTGTCGATGACCTTTCTCCACAGCGGGTGGGGGCTCACTTTTTGGTCGGTGCTCCTCCGGGAGATTGACGGGTCCCTCGCCCCCGTACTCCCTCGCCGTTCCCCATGGTATCTTCGGTGTTTTTTCAAGTGCATCCCGATGATGCTTGTACCTGACCACAATAAAAGCAACTTATTAGTGATAATATAAACAATCAAACACAACTTACAAACAAATTAAAAGGCTCCCGAAACGAATTCAAGACGAATGTCTTTAGATATTGACAGAGGAATCGTTTTCTTTGCTAAACTTCTCTTGTGGAAGTTTGGGGGTTTTTTACATTCCGCTGTCGACTGAAAAAAAAAATCAATTGCTTTTTATGCAACAGCTTTTTAGCGCCTTGTGATTGATCAACGTTTAAAGCTCTGAAATGGAGCACGTTGTCAGCACATGCTGAAATGTTTTAATATTTCCATAGTTATAAGCATATCATACACACTGGGCAGCTCATATGCCAAGATATCCTAAGCTGTAACATGCAACACGTCCTAGAGGGGGTGTCAATCAACATGGGACAGTGATTGGTTAGAAAGGGCAGGACAAACTCTGCCGGCGTCCTTTGTGTACAACATTGGCACGTCAATTGCTTTATTAAAAAAAATATTAATTAAGCAAACAAATGAGCTTGCATTTATCCAGGCAATCCCTGGACATGCAAACAACAACTTTAAAAAAAACGCAATTTTGTTGTATGTGTTCCAAAGGCCAATAAAGAAATTCGAACTACTGCACTTTGGAACTCAATCCAGTTTGCTGTCCTCCATCTTACAATCTATCCCATTTTCAGAGCATTGTTAACATACACTTTCTGTCTTTATTCACCTTGAGTGGCCCAATATGTTGGGCAACTTATATATTTATAAAAACAATCATAAAATACTTGCGCTTTCTTAAGAAGTTATTGTTCAATTCACGAATCTTGGGGATGTAAACGCACCATAAAAGTATACCAACTGCAAGCAGACCACCATTTTGTTTGGGCGCCCTTGAGCGCCACATAATGTATAACTGTTTTGGTACGATTCTGCCCTTTTTAATATAACATTTACAATACTTTTTTATGAAGATTAAATTAATTTATGAGTTATAAGTAATGTGAGACTTTTGGAGACTCTAAGTGGCAGCAGACTTACCAGGTACATCCACTGTTTTTGGAAATGTGAGCACGCACAGAACGACGTAAACAATGGAAATGTATACCTGGTGAGTCTGCTGCCACCTGGCGTTCAAAATTCTCTCATTAGAAAGTTTTATTGCATTAGTGAATTAGGGTTTTTGTTTCGTCTTTGTTTTGTTTTTGCAATGAATGCCGCCCGGGCTGTACGTTTGTCACCCAATGTTGGCGAATCTCGTGACGTCGCAAAAGGCATCGAGCTAGGCTTTGTCTTAATATAAGTGGCTTCGGCCAAGGCTAGGGCCATTGGGTGCAAATATTATATGGCAGAATTAAGCTGTTCGGCTTCCGATCGTAGCCACTCTAGAAGCCATCAATTCAGACACAGCCTTAGTACATTTACAAACATGTCTACCGCCTGTTGCTAATCATTTTTGGGATTGTAAAAGATGATTGCCTCGACAGATATAGGATTGCATTTTACAAAAGAGTTTTACCGTAATACAAGTCACAATACACCTCCTTTGAAAAATATCCAAATTAATATCTGAAAAACACTGCCTTTCAGTGTAGTGGGATTATTTGGAGAAGGGACGTGTTTTTTAATAGCATATCAATATCAGACAGGGGACGTGGGTGAGATGAGTTTGGCGTCAACCATCCCATCCACTCGATTTAACAGGGCTCACAGACTGCAAGTCTCGTACGTATCGCAAACGAGAAAACAACTCGAACGAAGACCATTACATTTTTCGATTAACTCAAATTGTTTAACTTGTAGGATCCTATTAAGTATACAAAATTATTGAGAATTAAAGGTCAACTAAGCATATTTTGTACCAATAAAATTTCAATTTGTGCGACATTACATACATGTAGATGGACGCCAGTTGGGCAAGGAAGTTACCGGAGACGGAGGTCAAGTCATGGGTTTTCTTTATTGATTTGCTAAAATTATTTTATCTGATATATTTCATCAATTGGCAAATTTTGACTTTCCCAACAGTATGATAAAGATTTTATACCCATAAACTACGTTAAAGTAATGGTTGAAGAAACACAATCGCATAAGACTCAATACGGTTGGGACGAACTTGATCCCGGAAGTTCGAATACGCGTACAGTCTATCCAGACTTTCAAAAAAGAACATCATAACGTGTCAAACCACCAGCCATCGGGCAAACAGGCAAACAGTTACTGTGCTGTTTTTGTACCAATTTTACATCATTTATATTATCTATTTGTTTATTTTAACTTATCGGGCGCAAAATGGTTGAATATACAAAGAGATAAATGAGAAAATGCTATATTTCTTGTAATCATCTAATATTTTGGTTTCATATAATTATACAAACTATTGATGCATTTTGAGATAATAGGCCTATAACTTTGTTTAAATGTTGATTTTTTTTATTTTTCTGATTACACCATGACCTGTCCTGCTTTCAGGGGGAAAACGGATTCATAAGATTCAAGATATCTCCGTTTACAAATTCATTTGCAAACGCAGCGTATAAGCAAAACAGTTAAAATTTGGAGCAATCCTTTATCACAGTGTTCCCCCGAGCGCTTCTTTGTCAATAGGGTCGATACATAAATGCATATTCAATGTACATGTGCATCCAACCCCTACCTTCCTCCCAGTTCTACCTTTCGATATTCATAAAATGCTAAATGGTTTCCCATTTTCCTCGGAAACCATGATTAATTATGGGACTGGCAATAACAAAAACAAGTACAATCATCTCGGCGATTATTTGACTGACATTCTTAGTTTTCTTTCTATCTTTAACCCATGGTTAATTAATAATGGGCCTGCCAATGACAAAAACAAGTACAATCACCTCAGCGATTATCTGACTGACACTCTTCGTTTTCTGTATATCTTTATTTTTTACTTTTATGATTTGACTTTGACTCCATCACTGACCGAAGTCCAGAGCTCAGCCTAATTGCAACAAATGAATTTTTGATCACCCTGACACTTTGTGGATAACACTATCACGTCGTGTTTGCTTTGACACCATGGACGTGTCAATGATCAGTTAAGCGATAACTGTATGTTTAGTGACAATCTAGTTTATTATGTTTACACTGTTTTAAACTTCAGATTTTTTCAACTGTTGACAAGAGAAGTTTAAGTTCCAATCATAAACTGAGTCAGTTCATGATTGATACCAAAAATAAGATATTCTCTCCGATACGTCAGTTCAACTAACCCTTTATATAATAATATAATTATGGGGTTAAACCGACTAACTGCAACCATGGGCCTTTATCATTGGGCGATCTTGTCTTTCATCTACCCAATTCAATACTGGTATTTTTCTGTGATTAGGTAATCGCAGCTTTAAAAGTGAACCATGTGCATTAAACAGATAAATGTGTTGGCTGAAAAGCAAGACGCATTCTTTTCAAATGGTGTGCATACGGAACCAGGCCACTTTGTTTGAAAAAAGAGTGACCGTGGTCATTCCAGGGCGTTTCCTGGCAGGCAAAATATAATACCCGTGTGAAAAGTTGTATACCTTTTAATCAATAGTTCAAAAAAATATCAGCTTGGCAAGTGTCGAGATGTAAAAAGGTAATATTTAGTCAATAAGACATTGATGCAGCAATCCCCCCCCCTCAACTTGAAACCAACTTGAAACCTCTGAAAGTTCATAATTTACGCGTTTAGAATATTACACTGCAAACATAATGAGTACCCCCATGGTGCTGCACAAACATGCATGTACTATCACTTGTAGGTGGAGTCAAGGAATCGTGGATGAATGAATAATTTCGCTGTACTTCAGGCTGGAACTGAAGGACGCGGAAGTTTATTTGTATTTGCACAATTGACAATAAACTATACGTGATTATATTACCTTTCTGTTTGCGTATAACCTCATAATTCTAAATCAGTACTTGTGTATGGAGGTCACCTTCATAAAATATTGGTTGGAAACTTCAAACTTCTATAGCACCCTACTCCTATTCCAAGCTTACCTCTTTTCCTTCTCACCCCCCCCCTTTCCCCGGTAAATGTCAAGGGAAAGTACGTCAATATTTTGGTGGGATAGTAAATCAAGTTCATTTCATTGTTTTCAATAACCGCACAATACAACATATCATCCACTTTTGGTCGTCACGTTTTAGTGATTCAACGAAAAGTTGTTTTTTTGTTTCGTCATGATTGGTTTCAACGTTAGAATCTGTTCAAATCTTGCTTATTTCGATTGCAGAAAACAAACTGGGTGTTGGGTGGAATTTGTATGCTATTTCTTCGACTTTGACAGTCTTTCAGACGGAAATAAATCTCTGGAAGATTTGTACTCGTATTTTTACTGGTATCGGACTCAATGGGGTGTTCTGAAGTGTGGGTTCGAGTCCTGGTCTTGTCACTTGTACCCTTAAGCTTCATCATTCGCTCCATGTTCTGTTGAACAAATTTTGAAATCTACCCGCAATTGTGTAACATTGTTTCCCTTTTATGTTGAATGTAATTGTAAACATCTGCATAATCATTGTACGCAATCCTCTGTTTGCAAGGTGCAGCTCTGACCTGTTCGTAGGTCTATCTTTAATTGCAAGTTGGAAACTCCAAATAATCAAGTGTATGGGGGAAAATTTTCTTGCAGATTACAGGATTTCAGACGAACTAATTCTCATGACAACTAGTATTGAGGTTTGTTGATTAAAATTTGTTCAAACTCTTATAAGGCACCCATCAGTCATGCACCAGTAAAATATACATGTACCTCATGTAGAAATTGTCCATACACATTGTAGGGAGATGTCATAAAGCTAAAAAATATGACCGGTCCGTGGGGGGGCGGGCCTCCACAGAATGGGGCCTACAATCTGAGATGATTGCTTTGATAAAAGGTAAAGCTTGGCCATCATTATTTGGCTGCGAGTGTCAAAAAGGAAAAAAAATAATAAATCAAAAAATACAAGCTCTATTGCTTCGACATTTGATAGTAATATTTGCATTCCAACCCACAGGTTGCAACTGAGTAACTCATCTTTCCAAAAGTTTAATACCAGTTACAAAAAAATTCCAAGATAAATATTCTCACTTTGTTGGCTGTTAGTAAGACCCTTCGCAATTAAGTCCAAGTTGTGTGCAAAAATAGTTCGAAAGTCCGTAGTTTACTGTGCTTAGCTACGTGGTTGATGGGATAAACAATGTTGGTCATGTTGTCGTCTGCTAAACATTAAAATGTCCAACTTAATGCACACCACTTTATTCTCTAGTGGCTTGTTTTTAGTCGTGATAATATACACACTTTTGTCTCTAAGGCATTTTACTCACCTATTAGAGGACACTGTTGGTCTTTGAGGTACAAGGTACGGTGTGAATAGCTCACTGGATTGAAAGTTCCTTGAGAGGTGATCATTTCCTTGGTGTTCCTTATAGTAATGGTGTAAACCTAAGGGTCCGGGTACTGCACTCACACTTGCGGCTGCCATAATGATCCAGTTTTTAGAACTCCTTTGCAAAATCCTTTCCTTTGGTTAAGGGAATTTGTTATCCATCCGTTTTGTTTAAAAAATAATACAGGGATTGAAAATGGGTTTTGATAATCAACCGAGGGGTCAGACCTCCAAATGATACATGACACTAAACGTTACTCACATGGGTTTCCACTACTACACACTGGAGACTCTAAACATGGTAGCCCTAGTAACAGGGCCGACGGCTCTTTGACGATGCCAGACTTTGTTATGTAAATGAGGCTAATAGACTTTACAACTTTGGCCTTTGTACGCGACAGTCTGTGTGTTGTGGGTGATGAGTGTGTTTAGCTAGCCGTGCTCAGTGAGGCGTGGTGGCTGTTGATGGAGGGTGGGGGGTCTGTGTTGGTAAGATTTTGGATGTCAACAAGGGGTAGGGGTCATTGGGGTGGTGGTGGGTGAACAATAGGTGAATCTCAGGTTAACAGGGGCACATTGCCTTCGGATTGGGCGCTTTGGGCTATAAAAAGCGTTTATTATGAAACGAGTTGTGAGAAAGTATAATTGTAGTAATATTGTATGAGTGTAGCTCAATGATGGCAAAGTGTATTGAGCAAAATCCATGCTTTTATATGGTTAAATTTGCCTCTTCCTCAAATTTCATCTGAGAGTACGGCTCAATTCAGATGGCACTGCTTGCCACGAAATTCCACGCTCACGGCTCATAAAAACACACAAGGCACCGTAGGCACACAATTCAGTGGTAAGCAGAGTCATGAATTTGGGCCCAGCTCTGAGAAATGCAGCATCATTAAGTTGTGGGGTTTGTTTGTGTTTTCGTGGAATGGTTCTAGTGATGAGTGCTAACACTACTTGTAAATTTGACACAATTCTAAACTTATAATATTTGGGTTTTTGTTTGATGGATGGTATACAATAATCACTATTTCACGTGTTCTATAGTTTTTCTCATATATACCTAAGTGTAATCCATTTGAAGTGAGTTCATTTAAATGTTGACAGTTGATGCGAACTCGCTTAACTATTAAAAGTTGGAAATCACCCTTTGGGCGTACAGATTCTCTTAAAAACAAAAACATTTGAAAATTCGTTATAGGACACTTTCCCATGGTGCATGATCTTACAGGACCCACAGCAATATTTACAAGTCTCTTGGGGGATCACATCCCATGATTGTTGTGACCGTGTGACGTCCAAGTCCGGTTGAACTTACAGTATTACTAATCATCGGTTCCAATCTGAGAGCGCACTGATTATACAATTCATACCAGTACAGGTCCACCAGACAAAACTTTCCGGAAGTAAGTCTATCAGTCGTGAAAATATTGTAATGGCATGTAAAGACCTTATTATAGTTTAAGGCTTAATTCGAATCCCGCAACCTAATTAAGCACGTGAACGTGCACAATGCCATTGACACGCATGTTTTGGGTTTTGGGTTTTTTTTTTAACTAACCTGACCAGTGCTGGGGGGGGGGGGGGTTTATTGGCTGATTGGACGGCATAGTTTATTGATATGAACACTAGAAGATGGAAAGTAGTTTGCAGTCTTTGTGAAACTAGTATGATCTTGTCACTGCATGAGCTCAGGTATTTTGTACGCTTGACGCGACAAATGGTTCACGCAGGTCCTGGACTATCCCACCTCTGCCACCATCACCCGACCCATTCCCCACCCTATTGCCCAATCCCAAATCAACATGCCCATTACTACCCCACCCCACCCCATCCCTACCTCACTCGGCAGTTTTCAGAGTGCACACTGTGGAGGAACTCTTTGTCTGGTTCATGTCATACTATCCAACAGTACTAGAGAGTCAATGCCTTGGTGCCCATCGAAATGTTCCAATACAAATGTCCATCATAGAGGTGCCCTTTACTGTGGACAATGCCTTGCCCTTACAAAGAATTCCTATGTGTTCATGAGATTCGTTTGTGTGCAGGGAGCCCTCTATTGTCACAGAATGGATCAATACATACAAAGACTCCGTGATAAAACATTATTTTGCTTCAGTGGAGCCTATCCAACATTTCGACTTTGTGTGAATGTTTCAAGACCAATGATTTAAAAAGGTTTACACCCACATTAGTTCTTACTACGTCAGATAATGTTCAACTTATTACTGAGTTTGTGTGGACATATTCCAAAAAGATTACAAAAGTTGTGAATGTGTGCAGGACGTAACAAGTAATACCATTTAAAACAAGTTGCATACGGCTCGGTTGACTTTTCTCTCAAGTTCAAACGAAATTTCAGTAACTGCTTATGAGGTTCGGATTATTCATGTCAGGATTGAACAATTACCATGCAACTTTCAGATTCTTCGACAGTTGTTATTCTTGTAGTTCTTTATTCATCTTTCTTTTAATTGACCTTCTGTATTATTTGTTGTTTCTGGGGTTCTGCGGATCCTTAAAAAGTATTTAAAATTTTTAATTTAACTACCCAAATGTAAGGCCTTAAAAAGTATAACAAGTATTAAATTCAGGTATTCGAGGTCTTAAAGAACTGGGTGAAGCATGTAATGAATTTCCTATCAGCTCCAAAAGAACCAAATAACGCTGCGTGTAAAAAGGTAACAAAATGTGAGCAATTATAGCTGTTTCTCTCCTGCTTTATTTATACTTATTTTGGTATTAAATTTTAAGGGTAGCAATAAAAGGGTCTATTTAAGTCTGAAATTTGACTTTTTAAAGTGTGCAGACACCCTGTTATACATTTTGCAATTTGGAAGTAAGACTATGTATGCTGCGTCCAACATGAGTTGTAAAATCTGGAGATCACTTCACACACTTTATACGCGCTTGAATCCACCAACATACTTTGAAACACAAGCAACCGGTGTGTACATCGCCAGTATACATGGACCCTCTTTCTTGTATCGTTGAATCGGTGTCATGATTAATACCCGCTGAGACGTGATCCGGGCTAAACATTAACATAGACCCAGAACAATCCATTACAGCAATACAAGGTGACCCATTTTTCCACATGTCTGCTTGATTTGGCACCATCCATTATTGCTACGTTAAGTACAGCCAGACGAGCTTCGAATTAGGTTATATTGGGAAAATGTTTTGAGCAAGACTCCCGCGTTCACTTCCTATGTTAAATGTACATAGCTGTCAGATGACGGACATTTAAGCATGAGTCAAACAATTTCCAGGGCGTCTTGTATGTAATATTCGTTCATAACTGACGCATATTTCAAATCTGCTCCAACTTAAGGTGCAAACTGTGAAATTCTCCCCGCTGCCATGGCAACGCACTGTTTTCCACCGAGATGGGGTTCCAATGCATGCATTATCTTATAAGGGTTTTACCGGGGATGTGGTTGAAACTTGATCAGATCTAGTCTTGCGTTACTGATCTTCAGACGCGGTGCTGGAGTTTCCAATGCTCGGAAGTGATTCGGTATTCACGAGTAAACGAGCAATTGTATTGTGTAGTAGAACACACATGAATATGGTTGATAAATCAACCAAAGAAAACAAAAACATTTAATGTGCAATATTTGATATTAGTGTACTGAACGGCTGTTTTTAGTTTCGTTATTTGTTTTAAATACTTCAATCTACTCTTTTTTTTAGTGTTTAATGTCTGTTGAACATCAATGTTAATAATGCATTATAGCTGAACCTTTTTTACCCAAGGATGTTTGGATGACTTGACCAGTATTTTTATTGTAGATTATGTTACAAAATGTACTCTATTCTCCGTATGAACTTCTTTGAAGGTTACCAGGGGATGCTCAATGTTCCTTTTACGCTCTAAACACTCACGGGTCAGAATTGACCCAGGTCCCAGGGGAACTCGCCAATTTCCGGGTCAGGTTGACCCTGAAGCTATCGTTTGGAGAAATGGGATTTCAGCTTGTACTCTGCGTCAGTTTGACCCATTTCGGGGTCATTTTAACACAGATTATTGGTCCAACGCTGACCTAGAAATGGCTCAGGCCCTCTGGGACACCGAAGCGGGTCAATTCTGACCAAAGGTTTTTTTAGATTGTAAAGTCATACCAGTTGAAATGCCCTTATATACTATCCTTTCCTATAAAGCATGAATTCGCTTTACGTTCTTCAAAAGTGATGCACCTATAAAAGAGAATTTGATCCCATTGATTACTTACGGTCCAGGAGTAAACCGATATTTGGGTCAATCCAGGTTCGCTTAATCAGGAATACACGATAATTTCCTAAGCTTTATCAGTTTCACTTGAATACGGTTTAGGCTTATTGTAGGCTATCGTTAATGGACATCTGATATTTATTGTTGCTCTATATACTTTGTTCTGTGTAGTTAATGTCTGTGATGAATTTCACCTGTGTCGTATTTTTTCGTAACTTGTCTGTGTGCACAAGTAGTAATTGGTAAGGCTGTTTTCTCATGTTTTCTGGTGGTCAGTATTTATCTGTCTTTGAATTCTTACAACATTTAATAAGACAATGGTGGAGCAAGTTTATTGTTTTACAAACATGCATTTTTCTATGTTAGTATAAATTTCGTGTCCCGCATCTATTTTAATGGCAAATGTTCCTTAATGCAATGATGCTTACATCACACATTGCAAATAACACGCAGATGCATATAACAATGAAACAATGAAGACAAAACCTTAATGCAATGGTATATTTACGCTCCTCAATGCAATTATGTCTTGAATCTGACTTGACACGTATATCAAAAGCATTTGGTGCGTTTATAGTAAAGTGGGAAGTACTTAATGGGTATAAATCAAACTGCTGCCTTTTGGGGACTTTTGTACTCGTTTTGGGGACTAAGACTTCTGTAACTAAATTGTTCCATGTTTTCACGGATATCGACACTACTTTTCGGTAGGCTGACAATGACTTTCTATGTAGAATAACGATTTTACAATTTGCGTCTTTGTCCTCAGAGAGAATTATTTTAAATATTGTTCATAGATCGGAAACTTGTAAACTTGCACCCCAAAGCTTGATTAAAAAGAGTTGCATATAAATAATCCCATAATTTGGTGCAGTTGTTTTATACAGGAGAACGAGAAACTGCATGCATATAATATGTATAGGGATGCACATTTTTGCCATAATGTTGTCTCCAAACCTCAGCCCTTCATACTCGAGCCGGAAGATATGCAAACCTGATAAATAAGTTGATGTCATGCCAGGTCCTGAAGCGCGGAAGATGCCATTATCGCCGTCTCAATAGGGAAGGCTGGCGAGAGCGGCAAAGAGCATCCACGTCTTCCCCGTAGGAGCTTGAGAGGTATCGGGGGACACCATGGTGACGTTACTGCCGGGTCAACACGGCCGGAGAAATCACAGCTCTCTCCCTGTCTCTCTCTCTCTCTCTCTCTCTCTCTCTCTTTCTTTTTCTCTCTAGTACTTGTTGAAATTTATTATTTTCAACCAGGGCTCGAATGTGTGAGACCAAAAGCAATTGCTAATGCGTTAATTTTTTTTTCATGAGTATTCAAATCGGGGTCTTGCCTGGAATGAAAATATTTGATTGCGGTCGTCATTCAGGCTGTGATAAACTATTGACAACAATGCGCGTTTATACGATCGTTTGTAATCTGTCTCGTGATTATTTCCTAATTTTACGAGTTTTCATCGATCACGATTAAACTTCGGAATTTATTGAAAGACTTGGAGGTGAATGAAAGCAAGACAAACGTTTCCTTTAATCTGACCATACCTCTAGATTGTTATTTAAGGTTAATGTAGAGGTTTGCAAACCTCATAAGTGAAACAGCTTTTATATTCTCGTAAATTATGGGGAGGGCTCAATTCCATATTAAGCTTCTCCCCTTTCTGAGTCTCACTATGACTCGATCGTGTAACACACAATATATACTCATATGTTTATATATTCTTACATTCATATTTTAAATAGCTTATTTAAAAAGTAAAACTTGTAAATACTTTACTGAACTGATGCAATTCATACTTAACTAATTATAACGCATCCTCTCCAAGTTTGTTTTTTCTTCTTCTTCATCTTCTTTTTTCTTTTTTTCTCTTTTTTTTTCTTTTTGTTTTTACCTAAAAGGCTTTGTGAAAACGAAGGTTAGTTAATATATATGTATACATATTTTTATACTTTAAAAAAAAATCAGATTTGTGATAGCAGTGGCAGTTTAAAGCGAAAACGAACTGTTTAACATTACTCAAATTGATAATATTTTAAGCTTTCTTTTCTGTATTTATTCATCACATCTTTTAATCCCTTAGGAAGGTAGCTCTGCGGACTGCTTGGTTTGTTTTTCCTTTTTATAACACCTCTTTCTGCCTTAAATAGGCAGGTACACGTATCGTCTGTAATGTGTTCCCTGCAACAACAACACAACTTTATGTAAATCATTGTCTGATTTGAACGAAAATTTTTAATGAATAGCAAATAGGGCAAATAAAATCGATTTTAACCTTACGCTGGAACAGCGTTATTTGCGAACAAGTCCATGTATGTTTTATTGTTCCAGAAAATTTGAAGAACTGTACCAATCTCATAAAAAGTTCAACAGTTTTAACCGAGTTCAACTGTTATGTACCGGAACGTAAAGGTAGGGTCGTCGTTTGGTTGGCGTTTTGTCGGCGTAATGCTGATTTATAGGCAAAATTATCAAGAAATATACAATGAAAGTCACATGCGAAAGTTTGAGTTGAATACAGTGCCTTCGGGAGAAAACATCATCATGGTCGTCCAATCCATCCACGTTTAGCGGGGTGACAGCGGGTACCAACCGCATCTCTGGTAAACGGACACCACGGACATTTCCAAAAGTCACCTGTAGGCGATCTTTGGAAATTCAAATATATCGACATACTTTGATTGATTTCTAAACAACGAGGGCACTTCAGAAGAAATACTTTCGCAGGATGCGATACTACCATCTTTATAACAAGTAGGCACTGAGACTAAAATTACACATTTTTATTTATTTATTTATTTGTTTTTTGAAGGGGGGTCATTACCAAAGTTTGACCCTACCTTTAACACAATCAATGTAAACAAATTGGAGCACTAAACCCCGTGCTGGTACATCAGTTTCATTGATAAACATCACTTGAAACGAACAATAAAATAAAATACCGGTATCGTCAACATCGACGGATAACATTGTTGTCGTTTACGAATGAAATTTCTTTTCCACCCGTCATCGCCCAGAGTGTTAGCGAATGTTTACCAGGGCTACGCGACAACTGAACATTATTACTGTAGTGAAGACAAATTTATCATGTGTGGGTTGATCAGGTAAAGAAACTGTCAATGCCGTTAAATCACATTTTCTTAAACCGAGCAATTCTTTGGGAATTCTTTATATTCCTACCAATTTTGGTTCAGCTTTTGTAGTTTCTACACGATGGAACATACTCCCTTTTATATATAAAATAATAATGATATCAATAAGTCAACATCTAAGATGTACTTATACACGTCTATAGATTACCATAGAAGTCAAAAATTATGATTTCTCCAATTTTAACCAAAAACAGTAAGTGTATTGGATTAATGAAGGAATAACCAAACTCTGCCCCGTCACAACTGACCCGGGGGCCTGACCAAGTTCTGTGTCTAAATGACCTAGAATTGGGTCAAAATGACGCAGAATCAGAGTTAAAATTCCTTTTTTAAATCCCATTTCTGGGTCAGCTTGACCCAGAAATGGTTCAGACCCCCTTGGATCCCGAATCCGCGACCCGTGAGCCTTTAGAGTTATAGCGTTGAAATGAGGGGCTGAAAACCCGTTGGGTTTGTCGATTCTTTCGGCAAAGAACACGATCGAATTAACTATACTAACCCCTCCCACCATGTCGAACTTGCCAACACGGAGACCAATTTAGCACTTTACTTAACAAAAATAATTTGGTTCCATTCGTGAAATTTACCTTTCGATAAAAGCATATGGACTCCAGCAATCAGCTGCCTACTCCAGGCAACAAACAACGTATGCCCATGCTCATTGGCTGGTACCCAAGGTTTTTGAATGTTATCACCTTGGCATCATTTGCTCGTTTTTAATTACAATTTCACCAAATCGATGCCATGCCTCCAGTCAGTTCAAAATTAAACTTTGTGATTGCGAGTTGATATCCATGGAGTAAAAATAGCTCAAAAGAATGTATCTAGATTGACAGGAATGTTCTATATGTTTGGAATCCATGTACTTACAGGGGTGCAAAAGCCCGCTAATGCCATCGCTAATTTATTTTCAAGAGCAGTTATTTATATTTTCAAAAGCAGCTAAAAACTTTCGGGTCATCCAAAAAAAAAATTGTTTGCAGAACGGCACAACTTGAGGCAACTACGCTCTAAAAATTCCCGGGTCAGAATTGATCTGGATTCCGGCTCCCCTGGGCACTGATCCATTTCTGGGCCAGTATAACCCGGAATATGTGTCAAATTGACCTTGAAAGGATTAAGATACCATTTCTTAACCATTTTTTTAACCACACTTTTTTTTAACCGCTTAACCACTTGGTAATTTCCTCTTAAAAGTTGTGACGCCCTAAAAAAATAAAGCAAATGCAAACAATGTATGTGTTTAACCCGTATAATTTCGAAATTGAATCTCTCTGTAGCATTTGAGGTACCTCGACCTTTCCGTTTACATTTGGAGAGATGTGGTATGTTTATTTATAATTCCCTCCATGCAATCAATACAATCGCATAAAACAGTTTCGCTTTGTGATTGATAGCCGTAGCTGGGACTGGCTGTAATGTTTATTGTTTATGCCGTCTGTTGGGTGTGATTAAAGGTAAAATGAAGGATTGGTTATCATCGAATAAATAGTTTACATTTTAAAACTCTCTGATTATGAAGTTTTATTTCAGTGCCAATTCATGCAGAGCTTTACTTTCGTTTTTAATTGATAGTTCCCGATAGATGCCATCTTTATGGGCTACTTGGGTTTTGGCTTTGAGCTGCGTCAAGCGTTCACACTTTTCTTTGTCGACCAATCATGCAAGGAACTTGATAAAAACCCCGCGTGCCGCACGCTGCGTTTATGCAAGTGCGTTCAAAAATGATTGATTTGCCCGTGAAAGATGGCTGACTTTTACACTGTGTGACGTCTGGGAACTATCTATACTACCGCAGTCGAGGAGATGGCGCTTGAAGTGTAACTATTATATACCTGCAGAAATCTCTATTAAAACTTTGTGTGCACTGCAACGTGACCATCTTTTTTCTCTCTGATTCCTTTTTTTGTTAATGAATCTACACAGGTTGGTCGAATTGTGTGTTTGTTCACAGGCCAGGAATGGTTTTTAATCTTTTGTAAAAAATATGTGATACGTAGTCCTTTAAATGATTCAACGAGGGGAAAAATGCGTCAGGAAAAACAAATATACATAAGCACAGATAATGTTACTGCAGCGAAGTCACATTGTCGATAGCTGTCCCCTCTCGATTTCGTTTTGGTATTAAAGTAAGCTCTGTTTGTAGAAAACCAACATGTTTTGCATACCCTCTAACCAAATTTCGAGTGGAATTACGTTGTTCAAGCAAAGAAATTGTTTTTGTCTATATTATTCTAACGAATATAAGAAGATTTTGCCTCATAATACTTCAGCGTAGATTTAAAGATATGATTCCTTTCTTCTTTGTCCCCCTCTTTTTCGTATCTGTGATTTCTTGACTGTTCATGTACCGTACTTGCTTGTTTTGATTTTCCAAACTGAAGAAATGTTTCTTTCAATTCTTGGTGACGTATATTCCCCTAGACGTATTCCCCATATAAACTATTATAGTCCACGAAGTCATTCAAGGTTTATGGCATGATACATGATTTACCAGGTTAAAAGTCAACAAACCCATGGTACACAATATTGGACAATTTCTTTCAACAATGCATACAAGCCATGACCTTCAAGTCTTTGGCTTACAGAAAAAGTTGTGGGTTTACATTTTATTTTCGAGGCTTGGCTTATGATTTTCTCTCCATTTAGTGTATAGTGCACCCATGTCCTGTACAACCTGCCAAAACATGAACCATTACTCGTGACAACCCATTTGTGTGTTTTTGTTGGAAGCGTGGGGATAGAACAATTATTTTAATATTTTCCTTTTTGGGTAATAAGGAAGTGAGTTCTCAATAATAAAATTGGATATAAATTATAACAAAATACACATACACACATTGTTGTTTATCAAATATGTAATCCATGTATATAGTTTTTACCTCGACAGAAAATGCTTGTGTCAGGTTTTGAAAACTGAACAATTGTACTCTTCTTCTTTTTTGCGTCCCTACTACTTTGTGTGTTACAACGCCCATCGTTTGGATATAAATGCAGTCATGGGTTTCCTCGTACGGGGATATATACATTTCGTCTCGTAACTTCATTTGTTTAATTTCAAAACATTAT
The DNA here is from genome assembly GCA_023634235.1 of Pisaster brevispinus. Classification (NCBI taxonomy): domain Eukaryota; kingdom Metazoa; phylum Echinodermata; class Asteroidea; order Forcipulatida; family Asteriidae; genus Pisaster; species Pisaster brevispinus. Next base: position 11,976,254 of record JAMKCF010000006.1, read on the forward strand.
TGCCATCTTAGCCGGCTTTGGTGTCGCCTACGAAACACCGAGCAGTCGGCACAACCCTCCCGGCGGATACCCGCTTGGGAAACTCGTACCTCGATAGAATGTTTGCTTTCAAAATAAAATAAAATAGTCTTGATATCAAGTTAGGATCGCCAGGGGAAAACGGTGAAGCTTATAAATAAAAACTTGATTTAATTTGTTCTGATTTAGAGTAGATCATGCTTGGTTATATGAATAATTGTGTAATGTTTAGAACAATTACTATTGTGTGCAAAACTCGAATGTCGCGTAATAAGTGCATGTAGCTACAATAATGGAAACGCATTTGTTTTCATAGTCATGTAATAACATAATGAAAACCCGATATAAAATATATTTCAAAATACAAGCAGTTATTTATAAACTCATTCAGCGGAGGTCTAGGAAATTAGGCACTGGCCACCACAATGGATCCGCTTCTGGTTTCACACATTTTAATACACACTGCATTTGCAATTGTGTCGGCTTACAGTATTTTAAAGCCAGTCTGTCTTAAGGTCGTGATTCCGTACAAATTACAACTCGACACAAAACAATGTGAATTCAGCGGACAAATCTGATTGTAATGTTGTTTTCCTATCTCCTTTAAACAAATTATGAGACTTACCCGAATAAATTAATCTTAAATTCAGATTATCTTCTCGTATCAAGGGCCCTAGTTCTACGGCGGTAAACAAGGTTTACAAAAGAATCTGTGCACTGGTTCGCAGTGACGAGCCCCGTGCACAATAAAACCGTAGACTAAACTACAGTCGTAGATATTATCATCAGTTATACTGATCACGTCTCCTCTCTTCTCTATTCCCGTTCAAGGTCTTTGGAAAGGAACAGAGAGAGAGAGAGAGAGAGGCTGGGACCCGACCTGCTTTACAGATCAACCACTTGAAGACAAACCAGGTACGGCACCGACGGACGAGAGGGGTGACGGGCAGCCAGCCGTAAGGGCTGCCTGCTAGAATGTTAAAGGTAAAGTGTAGGGTCTGTGAGCACTAAAAAACAAAAACATTACAATTATAAGATGGCGACGGGTGGCCGTGAGAGGGTTGTCTGCTTGAATCTTAAAGGCACTATCTGAAAATTCTCTGACTCTTGACAAAAACATCAACCGTTGTTCGTTGTTGTCACTAAAGGTGACCACCTAGTTCAATACTGCATGGTTCTGTGTTGGCCCATCCCAACACCAATCATACATTAAAACATTTCAATGCGTTTGTGCGTGCCTTCATATTCACTACCTTATGGAGACCGAGAACAAAACAGAAAAGGGAAAACAAAGGGTCTCCATAGGGAAATTCTAAAGACTGGATTGCTCCACAAGGAATTTTGTGTACAAAGTCTATGGGAGGTTCTTAACTACAGGGACAAAGGAAAGAACAAAAGATGTCTCCACAGGGATACAAAAACTGGAATGTGTGGACACGCGGAAGGGCATTTGTGGGGTCCTGACAACAATGGAACAATGGACCCCACAAGGTAATTTCAATAGGAACAATTGGGCCCCACAAGGGAATTCTTTAGAAAAGGGAACAATAGGCCTAGAACAACAATAGCAGTACCCCACAAACCGGATCCGTACGGCTGTGCCCTTACACATGCCAACTTACGGGGTATTTTTAACAATGGAACAATGGACCCCACAAGGTAATTTCAATAGGAACAATTGGGCCCCACAAAGGGAATTCTTTAGAAAAGGGAATAATAGAACAACAATAGCAGTACCCCACAAACCGGATCCGTAAGGTTGGGTGTGTGTGTGTGTGTGTGTAACTTTGAAAAAAATATATATTTACACTCTAAATCAGTTTGATGTTTTGATTTTTGTTTAAGAACATGACGTACAACAGTTGAAACCAAATGTATATGTACAACGAAACAAGATGTCGTTCTTAAAATGATACAACGATTTAACATAATGATCTGTATAAAAACTTAAAGTATATGCCTATGTAATTATTTTTGGGTTGGAGGGCGCACTTGTTAACGGGTTTTTGGATGTGAACAAGGTAAAAATATGGTTATGTTATTAAACAAAGATAAGAACATTAACATAAAGTGTTGTTGGGTCGATCTCATGAACTTTTTTTTCACTTGATGATAAGTATTGTTATCGAGAAAGAATTTTATTTCGAATTCTACGCGCGAGTGTAATGTGATGAAGAAACCCCTCGGTTCTCAATCTTTAGTTTAAACTGACGTTGTTTATTGTGGAAAAATGACAGCTCAACAAAGGAAAGGATAACACCTTTCCATTTTGTAGATAAAGCTGTTTATCAACCTATAATGATCGCAGACTTAAGGCAACAACCGTCAAATGCTGTCGAACACAAAATAATTACTCTTAAGGGGAAGTCATTTTGAGAAAAGGTCTTCATTATTCTCTGTCTCTTTGATGTATCATCAGTTTAAGATAAGGGGAGGTGTGTGCACTGACTGTTTATTATTGAGACCTATCGTCTATGCTTAGCATTGAGACCTAACACCTTCTCCGTCAAATTTTAAGAGTTTTTTTTTTTTTTTTTTTCAATATTTAAAGAGTGAGAGTGCTCGTTGTACAGCGTTTTGTTGCTGTTATTTTTCCTCTGTTTGGCATTCCCTTTAACACCGGGGACGTTTTCATGAAAATTCATGGCAGGTTCAGTTGAGAGCCTAACCTGCCGTCTGACGGAGGGGCATCTTGAGTTTATTTGGGGGTAAAAGTAGCTGGGAGCAAGACTAGATATCAAAGAAAACCATAAATACAAGGTACGTAGGGCCTGACTGAAAGGTCAAGGGATGAATGCTGAGAGGCATGGGATCGCGTCATAACTACAGCATGTGTGCACATTGAGGGAGTGGAATAATAGCAGAGACAAAAACATTCAGAGGGAGATCCATATTTCTGGCAAAAGTTCTATTTAGATTGCGTAGGGGGAAACACAGTAAAGAGCAGGGCATGTATTTTTTGGTTGTGGGTGAAAATACGAAAATGGTGCCAGGGGAACTTATATAATCCAAAGAGTGGCATATTTTTTCTTCTCGTTTTCTCTTCTATTAAGGGGTTGGCAAAACTGTCCTTATTTCACAATATGCATCCGAAATACGAGTCAGTTTCCACGCCCCACCAGCATATATCGTATTCAGAACCAATACGCAAAAGCGCAGCGACACACTCAAAAGGTTTTCTAATAGAAAATTGTCCGGTAACAATACTGAGTTGAGATGAATGGGTGGTTGGGGGATTGGAAGGTGGTATTAAAAATGAGACAGAACAAGTGGGATAACGATGGCGCCACAAAGATTAAATTTCTACTTGCTTTCTACTCATTATCTCACTTGCAGTTTCGTTTTACCAATGTATTATATGCACTGGTTTGTATATCCGTAATGTGTGTGCCAGTATTATTGACGAACTGGTAATTCATCTCCAAAGGACAAGAATTATCAACTTACAAAATTGCCGGGTTTGGGGGTGGGTTTCGGTGCGATTTTGTCGAAACTATAAGCGCATGTACAGTTCCATTACCGACGTCATCGTTCTAAAAATTTGCACCGGTTGCCTCAGTATAGCCTGATAAGGGTCGGGTACTGCAACTGTCTTATTTATTGCAATTGTCTTATCACTGCAACTGTCTTTTTGCTGAAACTTATTTACACCAAAGAACCTTCAACCCTTCAACTCTTATCAAAACTAGGCTGAACCAAATGATTATGATTATTGTTAAGGATATGGTTAGTTGTGTTCAGGGGTGTAGTTTTTGTCAAGGATGTAGTTATGATTAGGAATACGGCCTACAGTTATGGTTAGTTATGTGTTATGGTTAGGAATACAAGTTTGGTTAGTTATGTGGTTATGGTTAGGACTACAATTCTAGTTAGCGTTGTGGTTATGGTTAGGAATACAGTTATTGTTAGACATGTGGTTATGGCTAGTTATGTGGTTATGGTTAGGACTACAATTCTAGTTAGCGATGTGGTTATGGTTAGAGAGACAGTTCGAGCGAGGGTTAAGGTTATGATAAATGTTGTATTACGAACGTTTTACAAAGAAGCTTCTATCAGTCTCACTAGTTACCAGTTTGGGGTGTGAGTCTCCCCGCCCCCCCCCCCTTACTCTCAAAATGGGATAGAATAATTAATAAACAAATTCCGACTTAATAAAAAGCCCTCAGAAATAAATTGTCTGTTCCCCCGCTTGCCCCAAAATAAATAAATTAAATGTATAAATAAACAAACTAATAAATAAGTAATAAGTAAATAAATACATAATAAGTACTTTATTTAATTAGTTCATCAATAAATTCTTCAATTAAATAAAAATTAAAATGTGTGGTTGCGCCACTGCTTGTTAAGAAGCAAACTATCACAAAACACAAACCAGGTTAGGGCAAATCAAAGGTTTTAACATTATTCCCAAGTGGAGAAATCTAAATGAAATGACGATGCAGAAATGATCAGTACATTTGTACGGGTTGGTGACAAATTATAATAAATCGGCCGATGCCTACTATAAAATGGTGAAAATTGTTAATTTAAATTGGCCAATCAGAATGCATTGTTTGACGTCATTTGTGTACTGACAATACGGCAGAAGAGTCCCCCGAGTCAATACGTTACATGAGTTATGTCTATTTGTTGAGTGAAATGGATTTTGTTCGCAACCACAATGCTTCTCTGCTATAGGCACAGCATGATACGATTACAAAATAGACACACATGTACAGTAAGGTTGTGTTACCTCGACTACGTATCAATGTTCATCCTCAACATTGATTATAAAAACATGGCAGACAATGGCCGTATGTGGTATAAATACTTTTAACATTTTGTAATTGCTCCAAAATTAAAATAGAATAAAGGCAAAACACACGCAAATATTTATTCGGTGCCTGAAACGAGCAAAAGTAAACGTCTGTACATGTATTGACTTAAACTAAGCTATACAAATTAAACATTATTGTTGCTTTTCAAAACAGCTTCATTATGTTCGCCCTTTCCAAGCTCAGGGAACAATGTTGTTTACGCGAAAACAAAAGCAATTCTTGACACTTTTTTTTAATTAAAAGACAATCCAAGGATAGTCCACACCAACTAAAGCTAATAATTTAGACTCACGCTTCGTTTCACGTGTGAACGACCTCGAGTTGACACGTGGCAACTGCTAGCCGAGATGAATTGGAATTAATTATACACAGCACTGTTTTGTGCTGGTACCCTCCATGATTGTGTCCCAGAAGTTTCTCGAAGGGCTATTGCTCTGATTGGTTCGATATGGCTAGTCATTACGTAACGTCAGCCCGCATTCTGCGTTTTATTATGGATTGTGCGTACACATATGTAATTCGTATTATTGTACCGCGCACATAGATCCTCGTCATTTGATTGGTGGAACACACATCACGTGTCATACTTTATTTTGCCATGTATTTACTTCCGCAACGCGCCACACTCCAACGTTTAATGTTAGACTCCTCTATTGATAAATATAGGACGCTTGAGACACTTCGCAGCGTCGTTTTTAAAAAAAAAACGTTCCCGCCCGCTCGTCCCAACAAAACAAGGTCGTGTCACGGCGGAAAAGATTGGTGTCTACTTGGAGTAGAGTGCATGTGATGTTGCGTAATTTAATAGTTTTCAGCGTGTAGGGTGGACGCGTTTCTGGGTCTATTTTGTGTTTATTGTGCGGGACAAAATCAAATGACAAGGATCAACGTGTTTGTTATTATAAGACAAAATATTAAATGCCTTTCGTTCGTGCATTGTCTCAGAACATAACCACTCGGTGAAATCTGTCGTTTTTCATTTCACTCGGCTTCGAATAGAATAGTCAAGATTTCACCTCATAATTATTCTATACGACATCGATTCATATGCATCAAGTATTTGTATTTAAGCTTTTGTTTTTATCAATAATATGTAACCGATAGAAGGAAACCAGTCTCACACAAAAGCACTAAGTTAATATTTGGAATTAAGTATTTGATTTAATTTATTTTGGTCTCCTGTATCTGGAGGGGCGTTCGTATGAGTGTGACCCAGTTAATAATAATAATTTACAAGATGGCTCCCCCTTTGAAAGTTGAAGCTTTGTAACATATTCCTCGTGTGTGTGGGGGGGGGGTAATCTGAAATTTGGGGTAATTACATTATTTCTATTAAAATATTGATAGTTTGCATGCAAATGAAAGGTTCGCAAACTTAATGCATAGTTCAGTTAGGCCTACTCAAACAAGTCTATGAAAAAGGCACCTAATGCATGTCCATTGACCTCAACGAACCTTTGGAATAATTATGCATACTCGACTCGAATGACATCTTGGCCGGATGGTGAATGCTGTCAGTGGTATAGGGTGAACTCTCTGTGGTAATTACGGTGATGTATTTCCCATATAGGGTGAAAAGACTATAGGATGGATCCAATTTACATAGAAATCGAGAATTTCATGATACCTGGCCGGTAATTTATGACTCGTTTTTATCAGCACTTTCCACCTAAAAACAATTACTTGAAATATATTAAAACAAAGTACATGGAATTATTTTTTTAGTCTTTCTCAATCATATTGTAGTATAACCTACACCGTGGTTGGAACTGCGCGCCACCATTGTCTTAAATAAAATACGTTAAATCCGTGTTAGTGAATCTGGCTCTATAAATATGGAATAAATTATGATAACTGATTTACTTATATTGTTCGAATTACATAGGCAATATATTGTCAACACGCGAATTGTGCCCCGAGTGCTATTATGCCCATTTCAATATAAAGGTTAGAAATGAGTGGAATTCCAGGCTATGTATTTGCGCCGTTTGAAGAGGAAAGGTCACCAAAACTGCAGCGGAAAGTTCTTCTTCTTTTTGCACATGATTATTGACATCTATTGCAGGGTCTAATTTGGGGTTGTTATAAGCACCTCTGTGTTGTACCTTAATATGTTTCATGGCTTTTTGTAATGATTTTTTACTGGTCTCTTTGTCTCTTTGTAGCCCATTTTTTACTCGTAAAATAGTGAAAAAATTCTTTTAATACATTATAAAGCATCTATTTTTATATGGCCAGTGGATGTCAAATTTCTATGTTCTTTTATCGTGGACAATGAAAGTTATAGAATTAAATTGATCGGAATACAATTATTTCACGCTTTCCCTAGGCCATATCCTGAAGATTGAGTTTCACAAGAAATACTTTTCATGAACCCCGCTGATGGTGGACACAATTGAAATGAGCTTCGATGTGATAAAGACACTTGGTGGGGGAAAACATTGCAAATAAGCCCCGGTTACTGTCCACTCATTTTGAGATGTACGGCTGATATGAAAGTGAGGTTGATATGAAAGCGGGGCTGTGGTGGCACATACTGCAGTTTGCCTGCTACAGTGAAAATGAGCTCCATTCTGATTTTTAAACACCACCCTTTCATTCCTGACATAACAAAATAAAGAAAAAGACATACACAAATACTCAACTCATCTGAAAGCGAGGCTGCCCCGCAAACATACAAAGTTGTCTGGTTACCTAGGTAATCAATGCAAAGGTACAAAACTATTGTAGTCAAGGAACTAAACTACATCTTCCCTATTCAGCTGAGTTGACCTATGAAAAATGCATGGTTCTTTCTACATCGTTGTTTTGTTTTGAGGGGTTTTTTATGGGTTTTTTTTATTTATTTTGTTGGTGTGTTTTTTCTCATTTATTCATGTAATATTTAATTACACGTGCGCAAGCGCCAAATGGTGAATAGGAAACGAAAACAAATGTTTTGAGGTTTGGGTTTTGGGGTTTTTTTTTGTGGCAGGAAACCCCAAATGGAAAAACCAGTGCAATCAGGTAGGGATTGATGAAAACCAATCCACATGCAAGGCTCCAGGTCTGAGGATGGATTCGAACAGGGGTCCGCATGAAGTGAAAGTCAGGAAAAGAAACCACTAAGCAAATATGATGAGTTATAACTCATATGAGATTCCTATAAAATAACACCACAACTGCCCACTACAGCACTAATAACAATTTTGTAATGTTACAAAGTCTCTGTCCGACTCGCCAGCTGCAAGTCTAGTTATACAAATTAAAAGGAAACATCTGCGCTCTCCCACTCTCTCTTTCTCTGACTGTCTTCTCCCCCCCCCCCCACCTCTCTCTCTCTCTCCCCCCCCCTCCCCCTCGGACCTTTATGGTCTCGGTCTTGGTCTCGACCGTCTGGTCCCCTCCCCCCCCCCTCTCTCTCTCTTTCTCTCTCTATCTCTCTTTAATCGAGGCCTGATATTAAAAAATACCCTTTTTTGTCGTGACGTCACCTGATCAAGGGAATGAATACTGGAAACACCCACTCAGCCAAAAGTACAGTGCAAATTACTGTACTTTGAAACGTTTCATGTGCAGAAATCGTTACGGTGACTTGGGAATACGCTACCGGTTAAAATGCAATGACACGTAATTGCTCGGTTCAGAGCCCCATAATTACCATAGGCTGGTCTATGCAACGGCTGGTAACGTTCAGCAGCCAACCGTGCTAACATTAAACCCCGTTGAGCTTGCCCTATCGTCCCATCCTAATTTAAAGACAAGAGACAAAAAGAAAGACACCGCCTGTAGGCATTTGTTTTAAGATCGCGTCGTGATGAAATCTCGTGGCTTAACGTAAGCCTTCCCGCGAGATTTGGTATGGAGGGGGAAAACTAAATTGAGAGGAGGTGGGCTGCTGATTGGTTGGCGGGTACGTGTTTTACGGACAGCGTGAGTGTGTGATCACTCGGAATCAGTGCCGTGCCACACACACACACACACACACACACTGAGATCGAGCTGGCTTCGCATGTTTTATAATCACTCACCGGTTTGCCTATACTTGCGTGTATTTTGCTCTCTCCTCGGTCACCTCGCACCATAAGAGACTATTCATTCCTGGATGCGGGGCCGTAATGGACTGAGGTAACAAGAAGACGAGGAGTTGTCAGCATACGGGCGTGATGACGCTATGAGCCCCGTCCACTGGGGAAACAGAAATACGCTGTACACCACGACGTCATTAAATCGTCGACGGGTATATACATGCATCCTGTGAATGGCCATAGGGCAAGCACGCAACATTATCATTCGGGATAGCAGCTTGCTCGCACACGTACACACATGCCACTGACAACTTAACCTACCGTCAATTGTGATGATAATGGCTTATTCCTACCGATGAGACCACACCAGCGAGTCTTCTGTGGTCAATATGCTCATCTTTCCGTAATCGGAAATCTTTTTGCCAACTTGCCAACGAATTGCCTCCATAGTTTTCGGATATTATTACAAAAGACTTGGTGTTCGGTTGGAGCAGATTTTTGTGGATATTCTTTTTATTATCTTATATCTACTTATGAAGGAGTTCGTAATTTCAAGATTGTTGATTGATTTGGGATATTTTTTCCCGCCCAAATAAAGTATCCTCCGTTTGTTAGTCTATTCGCCTGTTGGATTTGTCTTTGATGAGCGCGTACCGCTGCCGCGACGTGCCGGTTCGTTTGCTACGTTCAGCGTGGTCCGGTTTATTGTGGTTTGTCTATGGTGCTCAGGAGGATCCAGAATCCGTCATGTCGGCTGTACCCAGCTCCAATCAGGTCGAGGACTGGCTTCAGGCCAACCCGGAATGGTTCGAGGATTACTTCCTGAAATATGGATCGAAGAAATTAGTGCAGAAATGGATCGAGAACCACAAGAGCGAAGTGGTTGGGACGGGTCTCAATAATGTAAGTCTGCGGCCAATATCACCGTCCACCCAGCGGCGCGTTACGTACGCTCAACTCACCCGCAGTAAGAGTCGAACTAACTCCCAAGGTGATGAGAAATCGGATAATAATAACTCCACTCCCGAAGAGGTTGCCCCAATTCGGCCCAGATCCGGCTCCAGGCAGTACCTCAGGCAAGATTTTGCCAAGGCGAGGTCCAGAACGTTGTTCAATACCTGGGCGTCGCCTTCAAGTCCCGGCATGGACAATAAGGACCAGGACAATGACGGAGGGCCGATCTCTCCCCGGGACCCAGCCAACTGTAGACGGGGACAGCTGCGAAGAGCTTCCACGGTACCGCCGGAGAGACACTCAATCAGTATGCTGAGTCTCCTCTTAGAGCCCAAGGTCCGACTGCCGCACCGGACCAGCATCACCAACGAAGCCAAGCTGCAACTCCGCTCCACTGATGAGCGGGAGTTCTTCCTGACCCTGGTGAAGGATATCTCGCATGACCTGGACTTGGACAGTCTCCGAGATAAGATATCCACCAATGTTGGTATCCTGGTCAACAGTGAGAGATCCTCTTTGTTCCTCTTGGAAGGACCTAAAGGACGGGAAGTGCTTGCCTGTAAACAGTACAGATTAGGATTTGAGAGAGACGGAAATTTTGGAGGTAAATCCGTACCCTGGCAAGATGGGGGAATTACACTTTCTCTTGGTGAAGGGTTTGTTGGACGAGTAGCTGAGACAGGACAGGCTCTGCGGATCGAATCTCCGGCTGAGGTGAGTTACCGTTAGTCTCGACCTCATGGCATGAATACAAGCGTCATGCCTTAATGGAACAACCTATTTATTTATTCATACATGGATCTATACATGTTTTACTCGTTAATTGAAATATGTATTCATGTATGCATCTACATATGTAATTATGTATTACTATCGTACATATTATATCCGCAGTCATTAACTCCTTGTTCAGCTGGCCTTCAGGTTCAGCCCTTAATGGTCAACTTTCGCCATAGATAATCCGACCGGCATTATGCCCAATCCAATTAAACCTAACAGTCAGTCATTTCAGGTATAATGTTCAAAATATATTAAACTGTCGCCGAAAAAAAACTCACTTTTGTGGTGAAAACATACAAGGATTCAAAGATGTTTCATTTTGGGTTCTGTTTTTGTTGGAATAGGGCCTTTATAATCCCAAACTCCATTATAAATTATCTAGCATATTTTAAAGAGGCTTTTATTATCATTATATTCAGTTGATGGGTATCGCATAGCCTCTAGCAATCCTTCCTTTTAATCAAGATAATGCACTGCGAAATGATTCTGTAAAATTGCCTTACTTGCAGACTGCTGTTTCATTCACACACAAAACTCACGAATGCCTTTTCTTTTGGGGGTTATTTTTTTATGGGAAATCGGGAGAGCATACCCACCATATGATCATTTTAACTTCAATTATTATCAGTACAATTTAGATGAGTAATTGTATAGTTCAATCGAATTATATCCAAAATCATCGGCTCTCGGCTGTCGTTTTTTTTAGTTGTGCCCCGTTTAGTCTTTTCGTCATTTTCCTACCAAATATTGGTACCCTCGAAAGGGACGGTTGAGAGCCCCCAGCCCCAGTTTTGCATACAACACAATGATCGGCGCAAGCTTGGCACCTATTTGATCACTTCATTTCGCCACGCAAGCTTTTCATTTAATTGCATCCCTACCTGTAACATCGATAATGCATTATCGAATCAATACAAACCGCGGGCCGACTTCCATAGCCGATCGACCATATTTCTTAACTCCCGTAATTCGATCTAACTACTTTCCTAATAGTATTTTGTCAATTGGAATAAATTAAGTTAGCATTTTAAAGTGAAATGAATCGGACTTCAGATAAATCTTTCGACCTCTATTATTACTTTCTGATAAAGATGTATACAAACTCGGAAATCTGTTCAACCTTTGCATCTGAACTTCACCGAACAATGGGAGTTACGCTTTCGTTTTGTTTCACCAATGAATGGTTAGATTACTTCAATGAAAGTTGCCCTTCACGTTGCCCAAAGAAAAACGTAAAAACATCATTAAAAATCCTTTACGGGTCAGAACGGATCCTGAACTGACCAAGATACGTATCTGAATGGGAACCGTCATATGGGTCAACTTGATCTGGTACCCAAAAGTTTGTTTATGTTATACCTAGGTTCAGGGTCATATAGGTTTTAAATCAATAATAATACTGATCCAAACTGGGTCAAGACAGATCAAAAATGGGTCACTGACCCAGAAGGATCCAGACACCGAGTCAATTTACTCATTGGGGTTGTTGAGTAAGACCATGCCTTGAAAATGGATCCTGTGGAATACTGAGAATTTTTAAATGAAACATATTTGTTTTTCCTGGTGTCTTTGTCAGCATGACGCGTAAATGGGTCAGACCCCCTGAGACCCGGAAGTCGGGTCAAGTGTGAAAAAGTGATTTTGGGGGGGGGTTTGTTTTTGGTGGGGAAATATTATTAAGGTATTCTCAACGCAAACCTACCAGCAACATTTTAAATTTTTTAATGCAATTGATGTAAAACGAAAAATTTAAAAAAGATAAAGAAATAAAATATACATACAAAAAATGGTGGACTCTCGGACGGTATTGTATGCTAGTTTCAAATGTCATTAATTGTCTAAATCCACAGACGGATGATTTTGACAAAGTAATTGGTTACAATTCCCGATTGTTTCAGCAGACGCCAAGAAGGTCACAAAAGTCTCCAGCACGTCAGTTGCCCATGCCTAAGGAAATCGCTTCTTTTTTCCAATTTGTTTCGCTATCAGCATATCGTCTTTCTTTTTTAATTATTTTTTTAATAGTAACATATCTCAAACAACTTCATCAAACAGGTCGTGCTTTAGATTCTTCCCGGAAAGCGCAGATTTTGCATCGAACATTGCAACAACAAAAAACATAATAAAATAACCCTTGTTTTCCATTCGTTGTGCCATAATGCGTTCGAAAGCAAATTTAATTTGCAGCTGGCGAATTGTAGATGCCTTCGCGTAAACCGTATGGCACTGTTGATGTTTAATTTTTCTCGTTAAAATAAACAGCAGTAGCGCGCGTTTTCCTGGTGTCTGAGGGCATGGACAAGAAGTGAAATTGTTGGTATAATCATTGGGTTACACTACTTCACATATTAACCTGTGAAATGTACATTTGTCACATTCCCTGTATTCAATAGCAAGCATTAATATACAGTTCCGTATAATAGTTACGTCAAGAAGCCGGACGGTGTTTCTTTCGTGCCACGTTGTAGCAACGTAAATTTGAATAGACCTTCCTTTTATAATAAAAATAATAACAACAATTAATAACAACAATAATTAAATGACAACCATACGACTTCAGTGGAATCAGAAGAGCTTGTTTATACACAATAGCTGGCCCTCATGGGAACAATCGTATAAATATTATATGGGTCAGCATATGGAAGTATCCTCCGTTATCTAGGTTGTATAAATATTGAAGTCAGAATTTTTAGATTCATCCCTCAACGTAATTACGGAATTTTTAATCATAAGTTGTGTTGAAGTCGTTAAAGTTGTTGCTGCTGCTGCTGCTGATGTTGCTTCTGTTGTTGTTGTTGTTGCTGTTGTTGTTGCTGCTGCTGCTGTTGTTGTTGTTGTTGTTGTTGTTGTTGTTGTTGTTAGTGTTGTTGTTGTTGTTGTTGTTGTTGTTGTTGTTGTTGTTGTTGTTGTTGTTGTTGTTGTTGCTGTTGCTGTTGCTGTTGCTGTTGCTGTTGCTGTTGCTGTTGCTGTTGCTGTTGCTGTTGCTGTTGCTGTTGCTGTTGCTGTTGCTGTTGCTGTTGCTGTTGCTGTTGCTGTTGCTGTTGCTGTTGCTGTTGCTGTTGCTGTTGCTGTTGCTGTTGCTGTTGCTGTTGCTGTTGCTGCTGCTGCTGCTGCTGCTGCTGCTGCTGCTGCTGCTGCTGCTGCTGCTGCTGCTGCTGCTGCTGCTGCTGCTGCTGCTGTTGCTGCTGCTGCTGCTGCTGCTGTCACTCCTTTTCTCTTCCGGAAATTCGGTACACTCTTTGAAGATGCAGTTTCCACGGAACTTGTCAGGCCAATATTTGTTTCTGAATTTGATTGTCGAAAAAGCACTGAAATATGTCATAAGTTTTTTAAAATATCGTACATATACAAACAGACTGCCCGAATTCTCCAATTGGACACTGAAACTCCTTTTTCTATTGAGGAGATGCACACCAGCCTAACATTTTAGTGAGCAAATTTGGATGTATAGCTTTGAAACAATTTTGAAGTGTTTTGAGCCCTTATTCCAAGCCATGGGGCCAATTTAACGGTCATGGACTCGGTCTTGGTTCTTCGGGCAGTCTTCTTGGGTGGAAAGCACAGTCCCGACGGGGGAGCTCAAAATATGTTATGGTGGTTTGGTGTTCGGATCCGATCAATCCGCAGGCAAAAGAGTTGGCTAGACAGTGTGGCTACTCCGGAAAGATGAGTGTTATTCCGAAGCCATGAATGTTTAATTATGACATTAAATTCGTTTGCTCTTACATTGTGTTGGTTTTGTGTTGAAATGAAATAAATCAGACACATTCACGTTAGCTTAGTTTCTTCCAAGCCTTTCGTGGACTCCGGTTTAAATCCCGGACCGGAGGGGTGCAGTCCCTACATGATTTGTGTGGATTTTCCCCCAGTTGAGGTTTTGCTCCCACATCAGAGATTTTTTCATCGTCTTCTCCTCACATGGATCTTAACGGGTTACAATGCAAGGCACTTTTGAGCGTTTCTAGGTTTCATTATTATAGATATAATGATAACGAGTTAAAAATTCCAAAAGAGTTTCGTAAAAAAGAATTTACACCTTTTTATTTCTTTTTCTTTTCTTTTTTTGTACCGTTTCTCCTTTGGGGGGTTGGATATTGCAACCCTTTTCCCCGGGACGTCATGTTACCTCCAGGCGACAGGTTTAAAGTATGTCCCGTGAGTTGCAAAATTAGCTACTCGGTGAAATCTCTAAAGAATCCAATTGTCGTGTAGTTGAAGAACCCACGAGAAGGAAATAATTCCAAACTCTATTAAAAGGTTTAAACGGAGCTACTCAAAATTTCAGCAAAAATATGTTTTCTTTATCACAGCATTTTGTGTACTCATTCCTATCGTTTTTATTACTCTAGGGTAGATTAATAAAACATAAAAGCAAAAATAAGTCGATGAAAGCTGCTCTTAGTTTGAATTGAATTGATCTGCAAAAACAACTTGAACAGAATAATCTAAACCCGCACTGTGGCTGTTTGCAATAAACATGTATTTACATATCAAACAATTCGTTCAACTACTTTCCCGTGATGTTTGGCCAAAACCGTTTGACCCTAAGCGGACAAACATACTTAGAAAAACTCTTTTGCTCCCACTAAATTGGCGCAAGACTGTTCCCTTCCAGCCTCGGTTTGGCCACTTGATATTTGTAGGGAGATGGAAAAAACTACTACGCGGTTATAAATGTAATGTTGTTTTTCTATTGGGCGTTGGAGTTTTGTGCGATAAGTTTTATCGACTTGGAAAGTGACAAACGTTATTTATTTATTCAAGTGAACTTGAAATACGGCGGTTGAAGAAGCAATCAAATCGTCAGTAAATAACTATGTAAAAGACGGTTGTATTCATTGTACTTTACAAATAATTGCAGCTGGCGTAGCCTGGCGAAAACACTTACATTTGTAAAGCGTTGTGATCATTTCCAACCCGTCAATTCCTACCGACTCACCAACTCAACATAATTATACGCAACACTCATGCAGCAATCCTTGTGTGTTTAAATTTGCTAGTTTTCGTAATGTTGTCATGTGTTGGTTTGGACTCCTAAAGTGGTCTTGGTTATGTCAATGATATTGTGTTTAATGGAGAGTTAATGAGTGGGAGGCAGTGTCCATGCATAACTAGAATCTTATACACTGTAAAAACTCCCGGGTCAGAATTGAACTATATTCCGGGTCCCAGGGGGGCCTGACTAATTTCCGAGTCATGCTGGCCCGGAAATTGGTTTTAAGAATGTGTTTAAACTGGATTCTGCGTCTTTTTGACCCGTTTCCGGGTCATTAAGACATGGATGCCGTGTCATACTGACCCAGACATGGGTCAGGCCCCACGGGACCCTGATCCAGATCCGGGTCATTTCTGACCAGGACGTTTTTGAGTGTCGTGGAACCCACCATTGAACAACCCGGCTCCCAAAAGTGATGGTGTGCCCTGAACTGAGTACGGCCTGGTCATGTGCTCACCTTGTTTATAAGTGGGAGATAGTGGACTTGCCAGCTTGTAACTGTTCACACTCAGTGGGCTCCTTTGATTAGCTCACCCGGGTCGACCCGGGTGCGAATTTTTTTTTCCTGAACCTTTCGGGCAGTACAGTGTACATATGTACGTTGGCCAGAAAGCGGTATTATGTGACGTTCCTCGCTCTGATTGGCTTAAACTCCACGTACACTGCCCGAAAGGTTCAGGAAAAAAAATTCGCGACCCGGGTGCCTTCATATTCACTACCTTATGGAGACCGAGAACAAAACAGAAAAGGGAAAATAAAGGGTCTCCATAGGGAAATTCTAAAGACTGGATTGCTCCACAAGGAATTTTGTGTACAAAGTCTATGGGAGGTTCTTAACTACAGGGACAAAGGAAAGAACAAAAGATGTCTCCACAGGGATGAAAAAAAAGAACGTGTGTGCTCATTCGTGTGAGGCCCTGACGTGAGCTAACAGAACGCCAACTTCCCATAGCATGCATACCAATGCATCTTGGGAAAGTCGACCAGAACTGTTTTCATTGTGTGTGTTATGTCCGAAACGTTTTTCTTGGATTCACGAAAAGATCGTAAAATAGTTCTTTTCATGGTAAAACTGCAACGTTAACTTTTTCAATTGCCCCGTTGATACAAAAGTACGCATCAACGAATACAAATATATACTTATTGCTCACAAAGTCGCTGTTTGGGTGTGAACATGTGTTAAACTTCCTGAAATTGTCCCACTGAATAAACAAAATTGAGATTGAGATTGTTTTCGTCGTGACGTCATGCACCAGGGTCAGTCCCAAGTAATCCGCTTCACAAGCAGGTTACTTGGGTCAAACCCGGTTGAGCCACAACAATGACGTCAAAGCTACTCGACCGCACTGGGCTCAGCAGAAGTGGGTCGACCAGGGGAAGCTAACCGAACACACCCTATAATGAAACACAACACTCAACTCTGTCCCCATGAAGCCTACCGAGTCTGGAGGTGGAGACTGAGTTGAGGAGCTTCACCTATTATCAACAGAGTCTCTGAGAACTTGCTGAAGCACCTGAAGCTGGACATCTAGCTATTGCGTTAGCCAGTACAAAAAGAGATGGGTAACGCAATGAAGCATCGTGGGTTTGTTGTTGTTTTGGGGGTTTTAGGGCGGGTTTTTTAGAATTGGTGTAATCGTTCAACCGTGTTTCTAAAGAATTTATAAAATCTACGAAATGTCATTGAAAAGTGCAAACGCAGTGAATGTAATCGGTTTGCCGTAGTTCCCAGCTTGTTTGACCTTTTTTCCAAACATGTTGTCTTATGTTGTCTTTCTTTTACCTTGCAATAGCATCGAATTGTTTTGCAAACCATCGAATTTGCGGATCAGGTTGGCTCGGTGGTTTCTTTCCCTGCCTTTCACCTCTGTGGACCCTGGTTCAAATCCCACTTCAGACTGGAGCTCGCAAATGTGGATTGGGTTTTCAGTTCCATCAAATGAAACTTAGTTATTCTGCTCAGCTAAACAGTGAGTGATATCTGTTCTGTGTGCGAGGCAACACAGTCGTTGATGTCTAGGCCTATATACACAGCAGTTATACGGCAGACTGGGCTTTAACGCCGCCAGACTCCGTGTTAATAATACAAATTTAATCCAATCAACCGAGGTGATTTATTGCCTAATAATAAACATCTTTGTTATTTTCCAAGGAACACTTTGTCCGGGAAGAGCTTGTCTGCCTGTCTGACTTCCCTCAATCCCCCAACCCCATACGGCACAATACATTTAATGTTTGATGTGCCTCTTATCGTCTCCTCCAGATTTTGATTTACTGTGGCCTTTTTTTCTCTTTTCTTTTGAGGTACTCACAAGCAGTTTTATATAGAGGATGAGAAAATCAACCTCGCCCCCTAAAGAGTATACAACTGTGCAATTATTAATAGTTTGGAATTTGGGAGGAGCGACGATGATGTTTGGATGAATGTCTTAGGCGCTGAATATATTTTGTTTACTTATTTATTCATGTTCGGTTAGATGAAGAGCAGAACCTGATAATTATGAAATTGTTGTACGTCTTATGAATATTCATAAGCGAGGCTACAAATGGATTTGAAGTTTTGGCAGACAGTCTTAGTCATCCAAGCCTTTGCTTAATAATCAAAAGTCATTTTACAGACGAGTCCGTAAAATTATACCACTTTCGAAATTGATCTGAATCTGTACACGAAACGTCGTGGCCGAGCGGTCTGTCGCACTGGACTCATCCTCTGGTGTTGTCGCGACGGTGTGCATATAGCTCGGGCCCCGGTCGCGGCACTTCCTTCCTTGAGCAAGACACTTAACCATAATTGCTTCGTCCTTCTGATGGGACTTAAAGCACTGTAAGGTCCCGTGTGTTGCGTAACGTAAGAGGTTCACCCGGTGTTTCTGGCGTGGTTGTCTGCACATTGCGCTGCATCACTTTGTAAACCTTTACCTTAATTATTATTATTATATGCATTCAGTAATGAAACCAAGGATGCTTTATAAGTGAACTTAATTACCGTTAGCTCGCAGCATGAGGAAACCTGTAAACAAGGGACGCCATAGTCCGTTTGGGGGTCACATTGACTCGAAATTCAAGTCAAAACAACCTGGATTATTGGTCAGTGTTGACCCGGATACTGGGTCTTGCCCCCGGGAGCCAGATCCAAGTCAACTCCGACCCCCGTGTACTCTGATCTTTCAGGGTTTTTTCTAGTACTGCTTGATTCAACTGTAGATTCAATGGGAGGAAAAGTGGACTGCGTTTGTAAGCAGTTTTTGCCTTCCGTCGCTTAAGCTCTGCATTCAATTTTTACCATAACTTACAACAGCCGTGTAATATTAATAACGTTAAATGACATTACAGAATATTTCAATAAATCAGCGTTTAATAGAGTCCGACAAAAGTCAGGTTTGATTAAGCAGCACCGAGACGATGGCGACATTGTGCCGTCAGTTTGACGGATACATACCCCTTCAATATCGTGCAGCAACACACTGGCGCATCCGGTGATGGTCCAAGTTTACACAGAAAGCTTCTTTGTGGCACTTTTACCATGTACCCCTTTTGTCAAATTGTACTTCCTGTCTCAATTAACGGCCTTAGTCAATATTCTACGGCAGACACTGTTTGGTGATGCTGGTGTAATATCTGTACGATCAGGCGGTGCTGGTTTACAAAATAGTCGCAAGTTATGTGTAAGGAAGTTGACAATATTTTGTTTGTTTTAGTAATTAAGCTCTTTTTGTTTGGCTAAGAAATTCATGAATATTCAATCTGCATCTGAATTTTGTGGTAAAGCTATTTGTTATTCATGAGAAGTCGAGATGCAGAAATGCATAATTTTTTTTTAACACAAACTACATGACGAAACATGTGGAACAAAGTCGTCTGTGCTACACCTAATTGTAGCTCTTACCTTAAATTGTTGCCCCAGCCATGTAACTAATGTAGCATCTGCCGTAGCTCCATTCTAAATGTTGTCCTACCTATGTTTCTAAATGTAGCCCAAACCTTGCACGTAAATGTAGCCCTGGCCATGTACATAAATGTAGCCTCGACTATGCACCTAAATGTAGTCCCAACCCTGAACAAAACTGTAGCCCCAACATTCTATATAAATGTAGCCCCAACATTGTACCTATAAATGGAGTGCCAAGCCTGTACATACGTACATTTTAGCCCGAACATGTAGCCCCGACCCTGTACGTGGAAATAAAACTAAAGTAACATTAAGGTACAGGGATGGAATACATTTGGGACCGCACGTACACTAATTACACGTATGTGCCGCACAAACATTCATTGAATTTATACCTAATTAATAATAATAAGTTGAAGTAGTTTTTCCCCGGCTGCAATCCACACGGCTAAGCACTGTGATCACTTCTTTAAATCAAAGAGCTTCAACCTTATTAATACATTCGTTCGTATTAGCCTCTCGCAAATCCTCAAAAGGCGCGGACAACTTGAGTTTGATCTTGTTAAGTTGACCTTAAGCTGCATTCTAATTGAAGCTGCCGTTTTACAAGTTTCGGCTCCCTTTACACAAATCTACGTATCGTATGTTGATCTCATAGGCCTAGGCTTTGTAATTTATGAAGTAGTTTTCGCAAGCTCACAGTATGCAGTGGAAAATTAATCTGGAGTTGTTTTAGTTATTATGCCAAGAGTTCCCCAAAAGGGACAAACAATCTTAACCCATGGGGCCAACATTTTAGGAGAAAATAATGAAGACATTTTTAGTTTTAGGGGAAGAAAAAACCAAATGAGGATCGCCCACTTTTCTACAGACTAAAATCAAGCGATCCTACGTGGGATTCGAACAGGGATTCGGGAATGAAAGTCGGGGAATCGTGAGGGACTGAAAACTTAATTGATACACGAGGCTCTGGTCAGAGGTGGGATTCGGATATGAGTCCAAAGACCATAAGGGCAAGGAAATATACCACCACTGATGACCCCGCTGATGACCCCGTCCTCCCTGATGTGATTTGCCAAACACCTCTGTGCAATATGGAGCCGTCTTTTTAGCTAATCTGTAACATATTTGAAATGGATGCCGCATTATTTGGACTGCGGCTTGCCTTGAATGCGGCATATCATGACATCAGTAGAGCCCGTGACCGATGAGCAAGGAGCTTCCCAGAATGGGACAAGATAATTAACATTGGAACAGAGTCAGCCACATGCACGAGATGATAATAACACTTAATAACATTTATTTCAAACTTTATTATTATTTTTTCTGGTATGAATCATAAAGTGGTTTGGGGTTTTTTTTATAGCAAAAAGCGACTCGAGGGACTTGAGCGGATGCTTTCAGTCTGTCCCCGTTCATGCCACAAACTGCTGGATGTAAATTCAGTCCAATCATCCTCACTATGCTGAGTGACAGTCATGGGTTCCATTGATGCATTATTTTGTATTGCACCACGATTCATATTCTACTTTGTTTCTTTTCCGGATGCATTTTTATCCGCTTTCAATAAATGAGATACCGTATAATTAGAAGTTATACATCCTTGGTTTCTTCTTGGAGTACATCTGCGGGCATGTCATGAACCAGTAATCGCTTCAGATTCCAAATTTGTGACAATGTCATCAATGTTGGTGTCCCCATACTTTTATTAAACAGCGTGTATCTTTTACATGTGTTTTATACATAAGCAGCAAAGCTCTGAGAGTAGCGTATACTGCTCTCGAAGCCTGTGGTGGCTGATCGGTCTTGCGCATCAAGTTCTGGTGATAGAGACATCGGGTAATGGGTTGGAATCCTAGGCGTTAGAATTGTGTCCTTTATGGAAACACTAAAATGGTGGCTCTAAGGTGCTCTTGATATTTTGGTATTACCTTTTTATGACCGGGTAGACATCGTAGGTACCGGTTAATAGTTAGTTGACATTTAAAACCATGGTTTTAGCAATCAAAAAGCAATCACTGCTTTGCGCGGCTTTTTCAGCCTAAAGTAAAAAGAAGAAGTGATGCTTGATGAATCTTGATGGGACGTCACGTGGAAGTCTTGACTGGAGCTTGGTTGAAGATGTGCTTGAGCTTGTGTGATGCGTGGCCGATGTATTGGAGGCTGGTGGTGGACTTGAACTGTGGTCGTTCTTCTGGTGGGAGGCATGGCTTGGGTTGGTTGAAGCTGAAGTTATTGTATCTGTTGAGTCGTAGCGATGTCTGCTTCAAGCTGTGTTGGTCACAGATGCTGAAAGCACGGCGAACCAATATGTTGTGGACAGGAGACAAGAAGCGTGGGTGATGGACTGAAGAGGTGTGTAGATACCGATCTGTGTGTGTGGGCTTGTGGTGTACTGAGTGGACGAGGTTGCCATCTGCTCTGTGTGGAGCTTGAACATCCAGAAAGGAGATGGTGTTGTCCTCCTGATCCATGCTGAGGTTGATGATTGGATGGTGCTTGTTCAAGTGCAGGAACAAATTTTGAAGTGCTGTGTTGCCGTGAGGCCAAACACAAAAGTGTGTCCAGTTCAAGCTCTTCAATGAACAAATCTGCTTTGACCAAGGATAGAGGAGAGCTCATGCGGCCCCAGAAGTTGGTCGTGGACTTGTTCAGGAGTGAGGCTTGTGTGGTCTGTGATGGCAGGGTTTGCTGGGGGACGTTCTAGGGCGATGCTTCTTTGGTTGGTAAATTAGTGAAGACTGAGAGCCTAAGTCAAAACTGACCACAATGTCAGATTGAATGAGTCGGAGGTCCTTTATGATATTGACGAGGTGGCTTGAGATGGTGATGTGGTGCGGGGTCATGCAGGCCTACCAGTGAATGGGACCTTGGAGAGCTTTCCGGCCATGTTGTAGGTTGGTTAACTCATAGAGGCCACTTTAGGGCGGAGAGGAACATCGGGCTTGTGAGTCTGGGGCTGACCGAAGAAACGTGGGCAGGAGGATGCCGGTACGTGGATGTGTTGATGGCTTGAGAGTGGTGGAGAGACCAGAGGTGGTTGGTAAATCTTGCTTCTGATGGCCGGGATGGAGTTTCTTAACATATGCCTGTACATTAAGGATGTCAGTCACCTTGTGGTCATATTCTATGACCACGGTGGCATTACTCTTGTCGGCTGACGTGAAGTGGATGGTGGGTGGCGTCGTTTTCTTGCTTGCTTGTATTGGGACCCGGTAGCTACACATTCTTGAGAGTTTGCAGGATCTGGATGTGGACTTTATTAGCAGCTGTATTGTCCGCATGCTTTATTGCTGGTCCGGTGACTTGACGAAATATTTGAATGGAATCATGTGAGGGGTATGAGGGCAAAGTTCATTCCTTTGGAAAGAACCTTGGACCTTGGTTTCCATAGGTGTGAGTTTTTGTTGGCTTAGGATCACCAGTATGTTGTTGTGAAGGCCTAGGCGCTACGGCGTAAACACATATTTTTGAAAGATTACTATTGAGCCAATGAGATAGCTACAAGTTTTTCAAAGAGATGGGTTTTTTCACACTCTCTCTATCTCTCACTTAAAAGTATTGTCATAAATTGGTAAACACTCAAAACAATTATGACGATAAAAACCTTTGGTGACAAGCACTGCAGCTGTTGATATTAAAGAATTCCATTTGAAGTAGCTTGGTTGGGATACTTTTTCTCCTTTGAATCTGAGAACATTTTAAACCTGAGAAACGACGCATGCATAAATCGTTTCTTATATGTCTGAGCGTTGGTGTCCGTTCGCGATAGTTGCGGTCAGAGATGCGGCTGGTACCCGCTGCCAACTCGTTTAACGTGGATGGATTCGATGCTCTTGTAAAAAATACAAAAAAAAATTGTTGCTGCTGTCTCAGCAAGTAGGCAGTGTAATCAGCTGAAACTTTCACATTTGGTTTTTTTTTATCTTTCTTTTCAATGTTGCCTATGAATTAGCATTACGTTGACGAATCGAATCTATGACCCTATCCTTAAATGAGGGCAGTTCAAAAGACATAATGAAAATATAATAGTATTACCAGTAGCAATGCGGTGCCCCCCCCCCCCCTCCCACTCCACACTAGTTATCATAACCACAACGCAGACCATTCTTCAAAGTGTCCGATCCATGGTGTTTTTGTCCAAGAGGAGAAATTCAATGAGATAGATACAATGAGCTTAAGAAGGTGGAGGAAGACCTCGGAATGATCTAAGAATATTCAAGGTGTTTTTCCTGTTGTGACATAACTCCCTCGGGCACGTTCTGTCCTCGTCTTTCTATATGCGGTAATTGGTTTGATGTCTTGCGTCATAGATGTTAAACAACAACATTTTAAACGGATTTTTTTTCCTCGCGATTTTGATCAAGATCTTTTTATAGATCGGTGTCCTTACTGTAATAAACGCCGATGTTGTTTCGTTAAAGTGGCATTGTCCCTTGCGTTTTGATGTATATATAGTTAGATGTAAGTCCCTATTTTGTTAACTTATTATTTTTTCAGCATTGTACATTTATCCTTATTAACAGCGTCATCTATTTAACACTTATGGGACGTTGTTGCCGTTTGTTTGATGGAGTGTTTGTTGGGGTGTTTGTTTGTTTGTTTGTTTTTTGTGTTTTGTGTTTTGTTGTTTTCGCTTTTGGGGGGTTTGGGGGTTTTGGGGGTTTGGCTTTGTAATTAGTAGTTAGAAAAAGACAAATTAAACCAATCTATTAAATTTAACCATTGGTACAGTATTTTAGTTGAGTAGGAAATGTAAGCAGACATTGTTTATTTTAGAATTAACTGATAAAATAAAATAATGTTTTAAATAGTAATATTCAAATTCGTTAATGTAACCCTAAGTCGAAAATAAATAAAATAAATGTACTCAAAGCTGGTCAGGGTTCGACGTATCCCAAATACAGACTATGTCCGCGAAAGTGTGTGCGTATAATAAGGAGCAATTTATATCAAGTCATTTTATTACTTCTTTGTCATTCATTTTTCCTTACAAATTGAAAACCTTCAGGGTTAGGCATCTGGGTTACATGATCGGTGACACCCATGCTTGGGTGGTATGCTCCCAAATCATGGTAAACGTTGTACATGTATACACTGCAAAAACTATGGTGTTAAAATTGACACCATGGGTGTTGTCACATATAGATACCAAAGAAAGAATCATAACTATTATCAAGGGGCGTTAAAATAACACCGCTGTTGTTGTGTTTGCAGATGTTAGTGTTATTTTAACACCCTTTAGTCGACATTTTGAGTATTTGTTTGTTCGGTATCTACATGTGACATCACCCATGGCGAACATTTTAACACCCCATTTTGGGGCAGTGTACTGACTTGGGTCATGTGACTTACAAACGAGTCACGCTGACCCATAGGTAGTTATGGCCCTAAGACCTGAGAAAGTCTGGCGCCCCGAGGGCTGGGTTTGCATGCATATGTATATGCTCGTGGATGTGTAATGCACGTGCCTTCCTCACGAGTTGATTTACCAAAATGTTCACAACAATTTTAATCATGTTTTGACGACTGCTTTATGTTACGGCGTCAGGCGCTTCCAAAACACTTACCCTAAATTGGATTTTAGATGTTTATGAAAGGAGAACGACAGGAATGAAGGCTTGCGCAAACGATTTGGGGGAAGCCATAGCAGCCAGCAGTACGTCCTAGCTGAAGCTATTTATTTTTCCATCAAACATCTTATAAACACATAAAAATAGTTGCCATTTTTGAGAGGTGATTGGCAGCTTCATGTCAGTAGTAATGACTATTGCAGAAATCTCAAGTTAACACTCCCTGAAAAATGTATGCGAGTGTAGTCATCTACAGGCAGTGTGCTCAGGGTCCTGAGGCCCGCCGAATTGATTCTAAAGTTTTTAGTAAATTAAGCAAACATGTAGTTAGGTGGGGGGGGGATAAGTTAAAAAGAAGATGGTGGGTGTTTGTTGTTTGTTTCTTTGTCTGGTTTGTTGGGGTGTTTGTTTGTTTGTGTTCATTTGTTTGTTTGTTTATTTGTTTGTTTGCAGATATCAGAAACAAAAAGATCCTTTTTTCATTTCAAGTAATCAACTTGTCGTCCATCTTTCTTACACAAAAGCGCAGTGGCACTGTTATAATACACTATTTCACACAGTATGGGTTCGCACTTTTCGCAACCATGGAATATTATGTATAAAGCCGTGAAGAAAAGTGCAAAACTTTCTGTGGCCACCCAAACACTTGGGGATGCAAATATCACTTAAATATTATGCAGTTGCTTATGAAAGTAACACCATCACAGTATGTGTTAATATTGTCGCTATATGCTCATTTTTTATGCGATTTCTCTCTCATTTTTTGCGGGGGGTTGTCAAATTTTAAGGCTAGGTCACACAAGGCCAATTGTTGTGGCAACTTGGAGGCAACCAACTGCACGCACTGCACGCACGACGAACACTTTGACAGCACAAGAGGCACTGTTGTTAGCAGCAACTCTTTATCCCAAGGAACATAGTGTGAAAACTGAAATGTAAATGAATGTTCTTATATAGGAGACTGCCTTGAACTGGTTGCCTGTAAAATTGCCCCGTGTGACATGGGCTTCAGACAGCACCTATACGGCAGAGTAATTATTCATTATCAGTGGAGTGCGCGGGGTGTGTGATTTCGTTCCCAGGGATAACAACAAGTGTCCAGTGTAACTCATTGACGACGCACTTAAATGGACGCAGTTTTAAGATAGGACAGCTTGACGTCGCCCTTATAAGTGGCTTCTTATTGGATTTGCCGTGATGGACCTTTCGCGCCAAAACGGATTCCCTGTGGCAGAGGGCTTATAATGTATTTATGTATTAATTCTCGGCAAAAAAAGTCCTATATCAGGTCACGTTTTTACCAAACTTTTGACAGTCAGCAAATGATCAAATTGAGTTGATTAACGATGTATAGAAAAAGATAAAAATGATTTTATATACTTGCCATCCAATGATTAAAGTCGGGACCGCCGTTTCCTTTTTTAGGCCTGACATGAGAAAAAAATATATATAAGTAAATAAATATTTCTGTCACAAAAACGTCTTACTATAGTCTTCAGAGTTAGAAAACTTTGGTTCTGAAACCGCGCCCAGGCTGCGTCACTTCTGTTACTTTAATTATTTGATCTCCCTCAACTATAACAGAACATGTGTTTAAGTTTATACGTACGAAGTGTGGACCTGAGAACAAAATAGGTCCACATTTTAGGGACGTGTGTGAACTTTACACGTCCACACACACACAACCTCACGGGTCGTGTTTGTGGGGTCCTGCTAGGCCTATTGTTGTTCTATTATTTCCGTTTCTAAAAGCTCTCTGTTGCATTCACTCTGTGGATATTCTTTTGTTCTGTGCACTTATTTTAAAAACATCTTCTTTTAAACTGTAAGTGAACGTAACAAAGGATTGTTACGTTCACTTACAGTGTTTGCAACCGGAGACTTATAACAAAAGGGGACGATATGTTCCCCGGTTGGGTGAAGGTCCTCAGTTGAAGAGTCAGTTGAAGAGTGTGTACAAAACCAGTAGGAGCTTTCACCAAAAAGTTAGGTACAGACAAAAGATGGACAATAGGAGGTCCCACTTGCAGGTGTTTACACACTTGTGTGCGCACATTCTTTAAAAATGCATCCTTGTGGAGCATTCTTTTGTTTCCTTTGTCCCTGCGCTTAACAGTTTCCATAGACTTTGTACACAAATTTCCTTGTGGAGCACCCAGTCTTTAGAATTTCCATGTGGATAACTTTTGTTTTCCCTTTGTTGTTTTCTACTCGGTTTCCATAAGGTACCGAAAATGATCGCACACGTTAAGAAAAGGGACAATAGGCTACGGTTGCTATCACAAAGGAAAACATTGTGGTCCACGGTTCATATCACAAATGGCTGAACAAAGGAGGGTCCACGATTGCCGGTGTTTACACACGTGTGTGTGTCTGATCACGACTCAAACTCAAACTCAAAGAATAGTTCATTGCCTCTTCTTCTCCCAAAAGATTATAAAGACGTCGGTAACAAAACTACGCTTCAAAGAAAGAAATTTAAGCCTTGCGGGGTTGTGATAATTTCCTCTTATCGACCATGGGGGTGTGACAATGACTGTTAAACCTTAGGTTGTGGGGGTTGTTTTATAAAAACACTTCAGAACCTTTGAACAACATCAAACGAATTATGTTGTTTTTCTTGGGGTTTGCGATCCTGAATTAATGATCCAAAAACTAATCAAATCACTATTTAATTCTATTCGATTGAAGATAAAATTTAAAAAAAGGTTAATCAATTGATCTTTTTAATGTACAAAAACGCAGTAGAATTAAATATAGATTTTTTTCTGAGTGGTACAAAGCAGTGGTTGTCTCTCTTTATACATCGATCTAAAATCTTGATTGTGGAGTGCAATGTGCTCCATACCACCTGTCTGTTTGACAAAATCAAATTTAAAAGCAAGATTAAAGTGTAGCGAACCGAACGGCAAATGCCAGTATTGATAGCCGTTTCCACTTTGCACATGAACATACCGGTCGAGTTGGAGTGAATTCCCGCAGTGTGTAGGCCCTGCGGTTATCCTACACAACCCACGACTGACTTTTATTAAGTAAATTACTCACATATTGGCTGTTTTGTACATCTTCTAAGTTGGAATTCATCAGTCCTCTAGATATTAGTAATTCATTTTTAAGAGTGGTACTTCAATTATTTCATACTATCTTATTCATAGTTTCGAAAGTTTAAAGAAATTCGTCACACATTTTGCCGTTTTTAGATTTAGTCGGTCTTACATGGCAAAAACAATTTCTAAAATTTCATAATTTGTGTTTTCGTAAATATCTCTCAATAGGCCTACTGTGATGCTCGATTTAATTATATATATATTTTTGTAACACCATATAATTCTATAAATAAATACCGGGTATAGAACATTGAAGCAAAAAACAGACAAAGGCCTATGCCACGATTATTGAGAAATTGTACAAAATGGTATGTCAGGCGTCACCATTACAGTTCACTTGGTTTTTTAGTAATTTTAGTGTAGGCCTACTATAGTATTCCAATCTATATAATAAATGAAACAGGTTGTTTTGCGACAGCTTGAACCATCGGCTGATTATACATTCAACCGCAGAGTCAAACCAAACAGCAATCTCTCTTTCCCATGTTTGCCTCATTAACGAGACATGGAAAACAGCTGATGGCGTCAGCTATTCGCATAATCCAAGCAGTTTGGAATTTGAATGTGATGCTGTACGTAGCGACTGCGTCAGTACACAATCTTAGGCCTCGAACTTGCTTTGCGAAATGGCACATAAATTTTTCACATTTACAGATCACTTCTATTGAATAGAAACATTATTGTTACAGGTTACCAACGCCAAAAGCAAGAGATACCTAAATGTGCACATCCGCATGGGTACCACCCTTGCTGTCGGGTGCACCTGGGGTGAAAACAAAATACAATCACGGAAAAGGGAAAGGGAACCCATCGCTATAGAATAAATCACTAAAAAGTAAAGGCTGGTACCCCTTACTGTCAGATGTACCCAGGGTGAAATCAGGGGACGATCATGACAACAAAACAAAAGGGAACCCATTGCACAGGCTAATATAGAAGAACCCACTGAAAAAGGTAAATCGGTAAACCCTGGTATCCCTTGCTGAGTACCCATCGGGGCTAAAGCAAGGGAAAGTCATGGCAAAAACAAAGGTAACCCATCGCAAAAGCAAGGGGCGTGTGTGACATGAGTTTCGAAGCCTATTTTACATTTGAGCAATGAAAGTTACAGATGATTCTCATTGTTTCTTCTTTGTTTTCCGTTGGTTTACAATCAGTGCCAATCTGATAGGGCTTTGGGCAAATACAGAAGCCTCAGACAGGTCCCCCTAGGGCGAACATTCAACAAGTACAATTATAGTGTTTAACCTTTACAGATGTCCATGCATCGATACACACAAAAACAAAAGAAGACAGGCTACCAGACCGACTGGATTTGCATTTATGTTGACTTTTCCCGGGGGCAGATTCATTATGCTCAAAAACAGTTGAACACTAATTATAACAACGACTTAACCTAAAGCAGAGCCATCTGCTTGATTGTTTAATCGGTGAAGTTGCTCCATAGAAGGCCATTTTAATCTATTAGACCTCAATAAAGACCGGAGCACAACTTTCTTGTCCGATCAGCTGATTTCATCTGGTTCTTCCTCCCGATTAGATCCCGTAGAAAGGAGAACTGGAAAACACTGCACGAAGTTTTGTGCTCTTCGTAGTTTCCTCATTCAAAAAAAATCATTTATATAATGAATTCCTAATAAATGTTCAACTGAAGAATGCAGATATAGGCCTGTCTGCACTATGACATCATTTTTAAAGAAGAATAAACCAATGTTTTCAATAAACACAACAAACCAATCTGTGAGATTTGTTGTATCACAACAGGTGGTCCCTTTTTCATTAGTTAAAAGAACAACAAATCGGTGATCATACACTGGCTTGTTTTGCTTGTAATTGGTGAAGATTATGTTGGGGTATTTAAATTGTTAGTGGCGGCTGCTGTATTTGTTTTTTTGCGGTTCCCTTTGTTTTATTACAAGAAAGACTTCAATAAAACTCAACAGTGCCAGAGTAAGGTCCCCGCGTTTAAATCAAATTAAACGGATAGGGGGTGTCAAGGCATCTTCCTTTTCATAGGACGAGCCAAAGCACGGGACGCATTACGACATAATTACGCAGCATACAACATTCAGCAAATTTGTTTTGTTTTTAAATCACACCTCGGCTCTTACTTCAAGCGTGGTAAACAAATACATGTAGTTATCTCTGTTACTTCACGCGCTAGCTGTGAACACGCCTTGAAGCGTGCCTCATACACAAACTACAAAGCTAACATGATAATCGGAACACTTCAATCTAACCGTAAGGTTAAACTTTTCTCTTTGGATGGAGATTAGAATAACAATTGTCACTCATGTTATCCATCGGTAGTCTCATGATGTTTTTAATCGAAGTATTTTGTTTTTATCAGAAATTGCTTACTAAAAAAAGTACATATTAATTGATGGTAGACAGAGATGAAAAATATACTACAATACGCCTATGGCTTGACAAGGACAACGGAAGAAACTTGTTTGGACAGTGTAAGACTTGCGCGCATTTTAAACATTTCAGTGCGCGTTTTTTGTTTCCGTCACATGTTCACGCAATGTCCCGAAAATGATCGAATACGCACGAATGGTTTTTTTCTGTTGTCTTTGCTTGTTGCCTTTGTTGTTGAAGTAACCTCAGTAATTTGTTGCCCACTATGCAAATTATTTACATTGTTGTCGCTGTTATTGCTGTTGTTATTGTATTTTGCTGCTTCTGTTTTTGATGTTGTTTGTTGTTTGTTGTTTGTTTGTGGTTTGTTGTTTTTCATTGTTTGCTGTTTGTTGTTTGCTGTTTCAATGTTTAACTGTTTGTTGTTTGTTATTTTTTATTTTTAAGTGTTTCTTGTTTGTTGCTTTGTTTTTTCTGTTGTTTATTGTTTGTTGTTGTTAATGTTGTTTTTGTTTTACTACAGGGGCTGGGTGTAAAGCCCTGTACTCATGACGTGTTAACATATATAAAGCAGAAACTATTTTGTAAAGTATTTGGTATTTGGAAACTGCCAAATACCAAATCCTTTCTATATTCATAGAGAGTTTCATTGAATCTAAATTCAGTACATACACAAAAAGACCAATTAAATTAAATGTCTACACCTTCCGCTCGTTTTCTTCCACAGCTTTCGTATCTCAAAGAAGCAGAGACGCTGATTGGTCTACAAGTTCGGTCCGTCATGTGTCTACCAATAAGAAACAGCGAAGATGACATCATCGGTGTGTGTCAGGTGACGAATAAAGTTTCTGGTTCAAGGTTCACGGAACACGATGAAAAGGTTAGTCCACAATTATTTTGTCTTATTTTGTGAATAACGAACAACCCCGTACATAAAGCAAAGCAACAGGTAACTGGCGGCGGGCAACCTTGTTTTAATTTATACACTTACATATAATATGGAACCCAAGCGTGGAACTCAGTGCTGTTTATCCTTGTGCAATCTTCCACTTGTGTTCGTTTTCCCTTCAACACCGAGAGTGGCAATAAAATAGTCTGCTCCCTTTTTGGTATAATGCCAATTCCTTAAGGATCATTCGTTATGGTTCTATTGGAATAAGTCCGAGGCATGGTAATGCTTCCTGGCTGAGGCCTAAAGCCAGTCATTCACTCCGTGCATGACATTGCAATGTTGTAAATCGCAGCAGCCGCGGTGCCCAGATAATTTATTCACTCGGCGCGCGTACGATGGGAAAATTAATAACTTAAGACATTCAGACTCATATTGTATCTCACAGCTTGCCTTGTCTTATCACGTTCAAATAGCCGCCGCTTGGCCGTAAGCTTTCAGTCCCTTGTGCATGCAAGCTCCCCTAATTAAAAGTTGTTGTAAAGAAGAGTCTTAACAGTTTTGGTGTCAGCGGCTGATTTCACATGTGGCGGGTTGAGTTCTGGGTTGACATGGCTCTTGGATACGGGGAGATACAACAGCAGTCTTTGTTCACTTAAATGATGTGTAACATCGTCTCATAAAATAAAGGCTGCTACCGGAATTTAGAGTCTGAACTATAACAATAGCCCATTATGCACAAGCGCCATCTTAAAAATACACCGCAATGCATTTGGGTTAAACTGAGTACAGTTTTACCGTGTTGCTTGAACTCGGATTTCACCCAGAATCCTTTGAGCACCGATCATGCGCATTGGGACATGCATATGGGCTATTCGGGGTCTGATTTTAAACCGGGTAAATCTAGCTGAGATGCAGCGTGTTTGAAGTTGATCTCATTTGATGCCGAAGAACATGTCAGTGGTGCTATAAAGGTCACAATACTACCACGTCATCGTTGTTCGCTACCAAAATTATGTTTATAGTTACTTTGACGAATGGAGAGTTCGTAATAAATGGGTGACGTCTATCTAGCCCGTACGTCCTTGCTTAACAGCTTTCAAATTGTGGGTTTTCAAGTCACGTAGACAGTCAAGTGAAAAACCTTGGATAAACCAGCTCCGACTAGTTTCATCTGGATGAACGTCGACTTGGGGATGGCCTTACTGCCGCATTAAAAACCCCACCAAAAAAGTCAAATGCTTTACTCTGAAAGAGGACTTTTTAGAAATGCCCGGCACGACTGCATGGATTGTTGTCATCTGCACCGCAGAGAAAACACGACTGGGACTGAATGTGATTGCCAAACAAGCATCACAGGTCAAGTCTTGTCGGTCCAGTGACCGAGATGATTAGTCTGTAAGAATGCATGAGGTTTGAGCTGAACGCACGTGGTTTGGTTCTCAAAACGTTGAACACGCAGTAAGGGGTGGGCCGAGGCTGGCAGTGGGTACTTCTGCACAGTTCAAGGGCGGAGGTGCGTGAGCTGAAAGGGCATGGGATAAAGTGGGGTGTGGTGTAATGTATGGTAGGGTGTTGATGGAACATGCTGTGGTTTTCATTACACTTAAAGGTGAGACAGCAGTGGGTGTGATGTGGGGCAAGTGGGCCGTATGGGCTGGTCTGGACAGGTTTGGGAAATGGCTGGGTGTGAAGGGTCGCACGAGATTCGGGTGGATCGGGGTTCTTCTTTCGTGTCCATCCTCTTCAAATGTTTGACCAGGATTCGGCACAGCTCACTGCCTTCCCGTTTGCTACCATCAGGTTAAAGGCCGAACTGCTCCTCAAGGGCTGGGCATCGTAGAAGCTTTGACATAGTTTGGGGGTGATGTGCCACATTTTCTATTGGTGTCGCCATCGTCGGTATATCCCCTTGTCCTATATTGTCCCGTGTACCTCTGTACGTAGTCTATGGTGGATGCGTGGTGTGGGAGGTTGTTGTGGGGTGGGCCAACAACCTTTCCATATTGTAGATACACCCGCCCACTTGCCCAAACCTGTGTCCAAGCGCAAAGAGAAGCGATTCACGATGGCTGATGACCATTCATGCTTTACGCGTGGGCTCTAAAGACCATTTGGGCATGCAACAATTACACCGTAAAGTGACCCTGTCGCACCATCACACGCTGCCTTGAATAATCGGCGTGCACCCTTGGTCTAATGAATTGTAGACGCACACATCCATGTAACAGACGGGAATAACAACCTATGAGCAAATGCGAAATAACTTAAAGACAGCATACAGGGAAAAAAATATTCGGAGGAAAAATATTGATTGTGTTCAATCAGAAAGTTCACTGATTGAACAGTTCACACCAAAAGCAATCCTCCAGAGAAACATTTCCTTATGAAATACAGTTAAAAAATAGCATGTGAAAGGGGGAGTTGGGGGAAGGGGCTGGTTGACCACAAGAGGTGGGGAACACAAAGCACCTTCCCCCAACCCCAACCCCCTTTTGTTACCCTCCTTTCTGTTCAGCCTCCTGCTTTCTCTGTGTGTTTTCATCTATATCATCTATTCCCACTTGACTGCTTTTGTTACATCAGAATACCTGTTTATGTTTTTAGTCTTGTCATTTAGCCTTCGAGAAAGACTCTGCTAGGGTCGAAACGTCAGGCCACTAACAATTTTTTTGCAAGTTATGAAGTTCGTTGTTGTTCCCAGTTGCAAGGCTCACTGCGACTCGAACGTCCTTGATATCCTAGACTGGACCATTAGGCCTATATCCAAGAGTGGGATCAGTTTCCTTGGTTGTGGGTTTTTTTTATGGGCTGGGAAAATTTATGTACCGTACCCAGCGTACAAAACCCGCTACATGGCTAAGCATGTGTGTCAGCATAGCCAACACACGTCCAACCCTTTGAAATAAATTGAAACATTCGAGCCGAATGTTTAGTGTATCAGGCTGTGCCCTAAAGTCTTGTGAGCCTTTGAGTGGCTTTGCGGTTTTTAATTTTTAAAAGATTAAAATGGTAGAAAGACTAGAGTTAAAAATATAGTTAACAACAAAAAACAGTTGAATATGACTTCTTACTGCCATTGGATATCTATTGGTTTTTAATTCTGACCTGACTGTGTGTATTGGTTAGCCCAGAATCTTGCCGTTTTGACAGTTAATGGCTTTTGTTCTAACTTGTTTTAAAGTTATCTAAACTGTTACGAATTTGCTTTTTAACTGCGGAGCGTATGGTGTAATGTATGTTGTGCATGTATATGCAGTGCGCATAAAGTTTTACTTAGTTGGTAAATGTTTATTTTTTCATGTACATTGCTTAGCGATGTGTTTGACATTTTACACTTGTTGTTTTGGTTTGACTCTCCGTTTCTTGTTTTTGATGCGTGGCTTTTCTTAAACTGTATAAATATTTTACTTTTTAACACTTGTAAACATGTCGGGGCCTTTATGGATAGCAGTTGCAATACTGAACAGGCTATACCATGGCTAATTAAAACTGAAAATAAATCAAACAAATAAATAAGATGTACCATCCCTACAATGTTTACCTCAAACTGGACAACATTTTAACGTCGCGGATAACTTGAAGTGATTCTCTGTTATGTAGATTCCATAATGACACAGTCGGAATTGTTATGATCTATGGGACATGTCTTCTGAATGGTGCTATTAACGGCACATGTAGTTTTATGGTAATTTCAATTCACTTTGTTTCCACATCCAACCTAAATCATTGATGAGTTCGAGCAAAAAAAAACAGGAACAACAACAGCAGCAGCAGCAACAACAAACCAAAACAACTGATAGATTTGTTTAATTTGAAATAATGACAGTTTGATATTCACTTCACGGTTTGGAGTCCTTAATGCCTGTCAACTGCAACAGTGACACTTTTGCCAATATTTCTGCTTTCTTGAATAAATTGAGAATTGCTCTTTACTTTTGCAGCTGTTGGAAACGTATCTGACTTTCTGTGGAATAGGAATAAACAATGCCCAGCTCTTCGAGACCTACATGAAGGAGTATGACAGAAATAGGGTAAGCCCAAATTCATTTGAATAATTAAAAAACAGTCAGTTTTTTTAATATCTGCTTCTTACACAATCGTTGCTCGGCAGAAAATGGTTAGGCCTACTGTCCAAAATTGTGTAATGGTAACTTTGACTAATTTCATTCAGTTTTGTTTCTACATACTGTTATTATATTTTATTGTTTTGCACTTGCGGTTATTTATTTGCACACCAAGTTGGGACCATGGCCCGAATTTGCAGAGCTGCAAGCGAAAAAAACAGTTATTATCAAATTTAAGCAGTTAAGTCAAACATGGCCCGTCTAGAAACTACGACTGCGACTTCGCCTCCGTCCAAATAGGCCCAATTTTGAGCTACATAAGTACATAAGAAGCTTAGCACCATAATATTATGCTTTCCAGAGTAATGTTACCAGCCAAAATTCCATGTCACGTGTAAAATGTTTAACTGATATCCAGCTCAAATTTTGTTTAGCAGAAACCTTCTAAGCAATACTTTCTGCTTAGGCAGCTCTATGAAATTGTACTCTGATTGGAAACCCGGTGCCGAAAGCGCGTGTCTTCAAAACAACAGACTGAGCTTAGGCCTGAGCCGATGTCGATTCAGTTGTTTCCAATGGGGACTTTTGGGACGCTAGGTGGCAGCAAACTTACCAGGTAAATCTAGCGTTCTTGGTAATGTGCCCATGTGTAAACCTACGTGAACAATGGAAATTTACATAGTAATTCTGCTGCCACCTAGCGTTCCAAAGTCTCATGGGCCTCATATTACAACAGAAGTAAACTATTGAACACAAGTAACATTTTGCCCGGTAACCCATTTCCGTTCATCAGCATGACATTTGCAACTGGTGTGCACTTAAAGAAACTTTAACCAAACCAAAAGACTGTTTAACTAACGTCAACCGAACTGTGAGGAGCTCTGGTGCTATCCAACTTATTGAGGTCCTGAGATAAATTAATACTGCAAGATGAGGACATCCTGAAAGTAGGACGTTGTCTTCCCAAGATGTCTTATGTTGGGGTTATCGACATTTTCAGGATGTTACCATCTCTGAATTATCTCGGGAAATTGACATCCTGCGTTCAGGACATCGTCATCTCGAGATAATTTATCTCGAGAAGTCGACACCTTATTTTAGGAAATATATAATCTCAGGATGTCGTCATATTACGTGTATGATGTCATCATCCTGCAGTAAGTTATCTCAGGATCGCAACATGTCAGATGGCACTTTCAGAGCCCCGTAGAACTGCTATTTATTGTGCTTAATCAGCTCTATGAATTTGGACCCAGGTCATTGAAATATTAGTACCAGGTCTTACATTTCTACAGAAGGAATAAGCACCTTCTTCTTTAGCACAACATTTCTTTAGCACACATTTCTTTCTTAATAGCAACTATGGTTACCAGCCGGATTGACATGAGATTGAGAAAAACAACTGCTGTCCCGCTCTTAACTTTCTTGGGGCGGGGGGGGGGGGGGCAAAGCAGGTAAACTTGCTAAGCTGCTCCATGGATAATGCTTGATGACGAGTTCAAACTGAGTGCCGTTAAACTATTCATATAGGTTCGAAGACGCCTTGGCAGGGTTTTTATGTCTGTACATCAAATACTCGGATGAGTATTATTAACAACAACAACAAAAATCGACAGATCACTCTCCCTGGCTACCTTTGCTAGTCCATCTTAACAATCGGCAACCTTATAAACCATTCTCCCGTCGGGACAACAAACAGACGACTTTGACTTTAAGATGAAATATGTATACGCAGAAAATATACCAAAAACGTATAATATCTCATAAAAAAACAAATGACGTGTTGAAATTGTAGGTGTTTTTTTGTTTGTTTTGTTTTGGGGGGCTGTTGTTTTGGGAGGGTTTTTTTGGGGGGAGTTGCTTGGGTTTTTTTGTTTTGGGGCTGAGGTGCTAAATACTTAGCAATTACTATAACGTGGAGGAATGTTTTTGGCAAAACGGTTTTTGACGAGAATGAATTGAAGGTTTTTGTACGTAATCGGGCATGTGATTTCTGAGGATTTTTCCTGATTTCAAGATTTTCTAAAAAATGCCCTTGATTCATCCAGTTTTCTTTATAGAGTGTAAAGCATTCTCCAAAGGGTGAAAGAAATAACCCATGTTGTACCCAGACGTGTAGTAATTGTGCATTTCTGGTGATGCACAGAGTCTGTAAATCTCATGAATTGTAACATCTTGGATGTTTTGGGTCTAGAATAAGAGGGAACCCAGGCCAGCAAGCCATTTTCAGGAATTTTCACTTTCGGCAAATCTCATCCCTGATACATACAAATACAAAATGTTATTGTTTCTTTTTGTTTGTTGGGGTGTTTGTTTGTTTGTTTGTTTGTTGGGATGTTGGGGTGTTTGTTTGTTTGTTTGTTTGTTTGTTTGTTTGTTTGTTTGTTTGTTTGTTTGTTTGTTTGGGGGCTGGTTTTTTGTCTTGTGTGGGTTTTTTTTAGGTGCTGTTTTGTTTTACAATAAATATGTAGTATTGCCACCTTGAAAACAAATAAATACTGACATTCTATTATTGTAACACATACATTGGCATAATCTGTAACCAAATGCTTGTGTATTTAAAACCAGACACTCCTCAGAACATCGATTCCGTAAAAAGCAGGCCAGTTATTTCCATTTTCCTACCTCCCCAAGGAATTCTCCTCTCTTTCCCTCGCACTCTCACCTCCTCCACTGCAACATCAACGGCTTGTGTTTCTCCCCCATCAGAATACTGCTATACTCGAGGTACAGTTTACCGCGGTAAGGCCACAGCGTGGCTGGACTCAGATAATGGAAAAATTAAACACGAGTGGAAAAAATGCTAAAAGTATTTCCCCGGTGACTCCTGTGCAGTTTTATTCTTTACATACCTCTTGCCTTAATGCTTTTCGCGGGAGCCGCCATTGTTGTGTTTCGAAACGTTTTGTAAGCCCAAGTGAATTAACGGCTAAATAAAACTGCATTAACCTTCTGGGGCTGAAGACGTAGCCATTAAGTGTTTACAAAATTCAAATATTACCATTGTAAGGGTTAAAATTGTGGTGCCGTTTATAAGTAGATTTAAACCTAACAAGATTTCATGCACAGTTGCTAGTTTTATTCATTGAAATTATCATTTGATCTCAATTTAAAGTGACTTCGTGAAAATATAAACCTCTATTAGAAATTGCTGTTAAGAAAGACCTTTAAACATTTGTAGCCGTCTCGTTTCAAATCATAACTAAAACGAGACTGGAGAGAACAATAGACTGGTGCTTTTCCAGTAGGAAGAACCAGTACCCACGGTCGTGGTCATTTATAGCAAGCTTGACCAACATGGTTGCACCAGTGGCAGCCCGGTGAAGTCTGTCCGTGAACCTCACAACCAAATTCTTAATGAAATGGTAAATAGTCAGACTGTTTAAAAGTTTTTTTCTGATCATCATTGTTGAATTTTAGTCAAAAATTGTTTCCCCCCCCCCACCCCCTTGATGGGCTGGGGAATACCAAATTTAACTGATTTTGATTAACATGGATTCAGGCATACCACCACAATCAGAGTACAACATTTCGGAGGTTGAGTTACCATGAGATGTTAGATTTTGTTAGAGCGAGGAAAGATATCAGTGAACCACTCAATGCAAGTTTTATTCAAAGACCCTTTCATGTTACAAACACTGAGACTTTCCATGGTGGTAGAGTTTCGTTCTGTTCCATGCATAAGTAAATTCACCGCCACTAGATGTGATTTCTGTCTTCCCTGGAGTATTTCTTCTGGAGTTTTCACCCCACATTTAAACCTGAAACGTCCTTCATTGTCTTCTTTCCATGGGGGTTATTGGCTAAGCACAGTGACTATATCATATGGTTGTTGACAGTGGATACGGCGATGTTTATCAAATGCTAAAACATTTGGACTGAAAGAAAAATCAAGTGAGGCCTAATTCCGGTCATGAATCACAGCACACCGTTAAACTGAAACCACAACAACAAAATCGAAGACAGCATTCTAATTTTCATTACTTAAAATTTAAATTTTTATTATAGGTTTTATCCGGCCATTTTAGGCAAAAAATTAATTCAGTTTCATGAACACGCATTAAAAATTGTGCGTTTAATTCCCTAATTCATTCAAACTAGAGGGGTTTTTTTTAGCTACAATTGCATGCAATTTGTTTTCATTCGTTCACACATTCAGGTTCGTTTCAGTCATACTATTTCATTTATAGACAATCAAGACTAAGTTTTCAGCATTCTTCAGTTGAATTTCTACAACCTGTTTACGAAATTGACTGGTTGACCGGCCTCTTGCTGCTGGCTTTTGCGAAATTAAATGATGTTTGCGACCTAATGAATTTGAATGATCTTGTTTGACAAGTGAAT
Source organism: Pisaster brevispinus (assembly GCA_023634235.1). Classification (NCBI taxonomy): domain Eukaryota; kingdom Metazoa; phylum Echinodermata; class Asteroidea; order Forcipulatida; family Asteriidae; genus Pisaster; species Pisaster brevispinus. The sequence continues at coordinate 12,016,056 of JAMKCF010000006.1, forward strand.
GCTACAATATTGAAATTGAATTACTCCTTTTGACTGCTAAAGGCTGATGCGACAAAGCATTCATTTTCAAACGAAATTGAATGAGCCGGGTGTTAAATTGAATGAATATTTGTTAAAATTGGCAAGGAAAACTCTTTTCTTTCTTTTTTGTTTGTTTTGTTTTGGGTTTTTTTTTTTGGGGGGGGGGTTGTTGGGCGGTATTTATTTTTTCTTGTTTACTTTCGTTTAACGGGGAAATTGCATACGCTGTGTGACTATAACTTGGACTTGTTCCAAAATCACAGGGAAACCCCCACTACGATTGTAACGTGATATTCTTCATGTCGCCATCCCCACAATCCCCACATCACCTCATCTATGTTCCTTTCTCTTCAGAAACTTCTGGAGGTTGCACATGACCTGTTTGAGGAGCAGACGTCCCTGGATAACGTGGTGCAGAAGATTATGCAGAGGGCTCAATCGCTACTCAAGTGCGAGAGATGTTCAGTGATGCTAGTCAAAGATCCAACGGCTGAGGTAAGTGTCTTGAAGAAACCATCAACACTTCTTCACAAGAGTCTTCTTAACTTTTGTTATTATTATAACTTATTTATTTTTATTTTATTTTTATTTTTTTGCTTTGTGTTTTTGATCGAGTGATTTCAAATCCGAGATCCCATGTTAGAGTTACATTTCAAAAAGGTGTTAAAGGTCACAACTTCGCTTTGCTCTAAAAACAAATAAAAGTGTAAATGAATTCATCGATAATTGGGATGCAAGATGACAGTTAACAATACCAGGTAAATTCCAATCACTTTGTTTTTCTGAAACTGCGCACAACTAGCGTTTAATTTTCTCAACAATACAAAAAGGTCCCACACACAGCAAGTTAAATATACAGAAAAGTTAAATTTTACAATCCTGTGAATGTCTAAGGGATATGATGTCATCAGAGTACAGGTAATAATCCCGGTCATGACACACGTGTCTTAATTCAGCAAGACACTAATTGCTTCCCAATACCCAGGAGTAAGGTTCCGGCATTCTTGCTGGGTAGATATTGTTTACCTGACTTGCATGCAGGCGCCGCACCTCCCCAAGGCCAATGCACATGCGATTTGATACACGCTTTTTAAAAAAGTGGCTTGAAAAGCGGTTCTCGGATGCTCTCAATATTTTAGTTATTACCTTTTTTGGCCGAAAAGACATCGTAGATACCGGTTAATATCTATTTTACACTTAAAATTTACATTTTGTAATAAAGAATTCAAGTCGAAAATGCACCTCTCCGCACGGCTTTTTCAGCCGAGATTTAAGACCTGTTTATCTATGATAATGAATGCATTGACCCCTTGACGTCATCGGCGGCTAGAAACACAGGGTCTACATTCGACAGGTGAAATATAAATAATTTAAATAATTATTTCCCCCTCAATTTAATATTTTATTCCTTAAAACATCAATTAAATCTTGAATTAATCTTTTTGTTCAGGGAACGAAATCGTACTTCGGGGGAACGACAGCAAATCTTTAAGGAACGAAAGCGTATTTCCAGGAAAAGAAGCTTATTTTTAGGAAATGAAATCATATCTCGAGTGAACGAAAGCGTATTTTGAGGGAACGAAAGCGTATTTTGAGGAAACAAAAGCATATCTCGAGTGAACAAAAGCGTATCTTGAGGGAACGAAAGTGTATTTTGAGGGAACGAAAGCGTTTTTTTAGGAAACGAAAGCATATCTCAAGGAAACAAAAGCGTATCTTGAGGAAACAAAAGCGTATTTTGAGGGACCAAAAGCGTATTCGGGGAAACTTTAGCATATCTGAAGGGAACGAATGCATATCTTGGGGGAACAAAAACAATTCTGGGAGAACGAAAGGGTATTTCTGGGGAACAAAAGCGTTTTTCCGGGGAACGAAAGTGGATTTCTGGGATATTTAGAGGGAATGAAAAACATTTTGAGGGAACAAACTTACTTCAGGGGAATTATTAAATTGTTCGTTCAAAATAATCATCGAAATCATAGGCCTATATCTTGAAGGAACAAAATAATACTTTGATTTTGAAGGAAGAAATAACAAATCGGGGAATCTAATGAGGAAACAAAATATTATTTTGAGGGAACAATTATATTAGTGTCTGAAAGAAAATGTCACCTCTCCCTTTAGGGGCTCTCCATAAAAAAAGTAAAACCTGTTTGTTAGGAACGACGTCAGAATCAAGCCAAGCTCCGAAACCGCCTTGCTTACTCAAAGAATAAAAATCCCAAAACCACAATCCGTTGTTAATTGGCTAGCTGGTTTTTTTACTTCTTGGTTCGTCTATTAAAGAGTTACATTTACGGCCGTATTGATTGAAAATGGTGAAGTTTGGCAGTATATTTGCGTTAGCTCCGTACAATCATTATAGGCAAGTCCAAACTAACTAGCCGCCGATGACGTCACGAGTCCATCGTCGCGTGGTTTGTTTGACCTCGCGTTCTTCAGACTTTAGGCTGGGAGTGTTTCGAGGAAAAGAAATTTTTACCCTGTTTTAGCGTGAGGTAAGGGACTCATAATACTTTTTTCTATTTCCTTGGGGACTACATCTATTGGAAAAATTTAACATTTCAGAGCAGCCTAGAAACGCTCTTTAAACTGTCTGCTTTTATTATCTAGTCTCTGAAATGACATTTTTATCTCTCTTTTTGAGAGCGGATGACATTTTTCATCATACATAATTGTGAGCGAGAAGCACGTCTGATACATCGTATCAATTCTTTATTCCCAAGCGAGTTTGTCATAAAAATGTGTCTGAGTGTCCAATATGTCATCAGCAGCCGGCGAGATGTATCCCTACCTCGGCCGACTAAAGTTTCTTATCTATCGGTGGGGATCAATGCATGGACACACTCAAAGCTAATGTTTCAAAATACTCGGGTCTTGAGGGTAATTCCTTGAGATTCTTCGCTGGGATCCGGTTTAAAATCTTGCAACTCCACGGATAAGTTGATGATTTATACCCACGCGTGTTATGCCAGGGACGCTGCTGGCGTGTGGCGAAGGGTTGTCCGAGGTATCAGATTCCACGCTCTACATATGTATGTATATTCATTTTCGTACCGATTTCAACATTTTATAAAAACGACTCCCATTCCCCGGTTTCGAACCAGCCCACGGGCCTGATGAGCTTGTAACACCCCAAACTTGAAAAACTAAAGCCGTGTTCATGCGAGATGGATTTGGATACTGCTGTATTGGGTGTTTTTAGGGTTTATCGAAGGGGAGTCCATCCCGCGGCAGAAGCTGGAGTCAGCAATGACAAACTCGAGAAATCCCCTTCCACAATTGTAGCCAACAGCGGTTTGTGCATTCGGATGCAAGCTTTTTTGTCCTCTTTTATTATTTGTTCCTTCCGAATCATATGTTAAGTTAACATTTCATTTCCTTCCATTCAAATCCAGTTGCTTAGCCGTTTAGACTCAAGATCATCTTGGGGGTCTAAAAGTCCCTTAAGTCAACAACTCTTAGAAAAGATGACCCCGAGACGGGCAGTGGTTTGAATATCTTCAATGTTAAAAAGAAAAAAGCCGAAACGCCCAGGCAAACGATTCCACGCGTAAACCAACTCACCTTCGAAGGAAAAACACTCGACTTTCTGTGACGCACGTACATTGTTCCCCGGTTATATCACAATCCATTATCGTACAGCACTAATTAAAGAACACGCGATGACGCGCACCTAGCTCCGGCCAAAATTAGTAAACCAAAACAACCGGCTATTTTTGTACAGCGGTGTTGGAACTTGATAGCAATCTTGTACGGTGCTTAATCATCACTTAACGAGGGGTACAAATCACTAGTGTGATTGGATTTGACCTTTCGGTGTTTTTTAATACATTACAGACCACTGGGCTGTTTGGTTTGATCGAGCTCGATTACTGGTAGTTTTTCTCTCCTCAGAAATGCATCCTATTCTTGAAGGTGCGATTTGAGTACTCGTTGAAACTTGTCCGGTTGCAGCCCTCCATCATTGTGTTTTTGATGAAGAGTAAATTTTATTTAAATTATCTAACTTACAACCAACCTGTAAAATGCCATAAGATGGTCATGTCTTCGACAGGATATTGTTTATTAGTTATCGAAAAAGCCAATAATTTGTGGGTGACAAATTTCCTTGTAAATTGTTATTATTGGCATTATATCTTTCTGGTGATGGAGCCGAGGGGCCCTCAAAAGTGACTAGCAATGTAACCCGTAGGCCTGAAGTTACCTGCGTAAAGAAGATGATTTGAGAAATTTCAGTTGTTGATATGAGAAGAAACGCTCAACTAGGATATTCAACTCACACAATCAGGTAAGGAATGAAAATCCAATCTATATGCAAGGCCGGAGTTCGAACCGTGAGTCAGAGGTGAAAGACCGGGAAGAAACCACTGATTCAACCTGTCGAACCAACATTATTCGTAAAAGAAAAACACCCAATTCCATATTAAATATTGTGAATTTGACCGAACCTTTTTAAAATAAAAATTAAATTTAAGTCAACCCATTTAAATAGGAGAATGACTCGGGATATAGTTTCGAAGAAATAATTTTTCCCAATGGAATTAACTCCTTTGCTTTAATTATTTAAAAGATTCATTAATTCATTAAATGTTTACTCATTTGAATTAACCGTTCCACACACAAAAATAATAACGATGCCGGAAATAGCTCTTAAGCTATTCCAAATAGGCAAAATGCATCTGTATGCAAATTGAAGGAGATGTGACTTCATCAGAGAGCGCAATGTTGAATACAAATGTATGGCATTCGGAATTCAACAACTTGTATTATTAGTGCCCACCTTAAATACATGGTGCCAATGTTAGTTTGTTGGCTATTTCAGTTATAACATTGGAGATTGAACTAGATTAGAGTATGCAATTACTTTTTCATTTATTGATTATGTTTGTAAAAACAAAGCAGTAAAAGTAAAATGTTTAGTCTCGATTGATTTTGCTAAGCAACCAACTAAAGGGACACGTTGCCTTGGATTGGGCGTTTAGGGCTATAAAAAGCGTTTGAACGCGTTTGTTATGAAACGAATATGGTTGGGAAGATGTTTTAAAATTAGAATATATTGATCCACTCAAGTATGCCTTAAAATTGTGTGTTTTTTTCTATTTATTTCGCGAACCAACACGGTCTGCCATTTTGTGGAGTCAAAAATTTGTTCTAAAAATGGCGGACCGTGTTAGATCACGAAGTAAAAGGAAAACAACACAATTTCGAGGCATATTTGTGTGAATCATTATTATGTAATTTTTTTTTTTACATATTAATTTTTAAATGAACGCTTTCAAACGCTTTTTAAAGACCTGAACTTGAGCTATACGCAGCCTGAGTTACAACACACCTTCAAACTGACAGGAGGTGTAGGTTTTTTTCATAAAAACTTGATACCACACTACAAATCATTCAACTATCAAAAACCAATACAAAATGCAGTGTGAATGTCAAGCCACAACAACTTGTCTAATTCGCATATTATGTTGATTTGTCTCCCGACACCACCAACACATCCACACATGGTTGTTGCATATTATGCACAAGTCTTTAAACACGTAACACACGCAATCTCTACATCAGCCCGTCTGTTTTCACTGTCGTAATGTCGTTCATGTATGAAGGATATTAGTCCCTAATTATTGATCACGAGGTCTGATAAGAAATAGGTGCAGATGTGACATGCAGGTATCCAAAGCTTGCCTGGAAATTTAGCGCCTGAGATATTTAAAATTCCATTATTGCGGCCATTAGTGTAGCCTGTTCGTGCACATTGGTGTAACTCGAGAACACCGTTCGTGACAGTTGATACTATTTCTTCAAAAGATCTGTACACGCGCGGACCTTTATATACCTTTGGTATACAACTGTGTAAAAATATCACAGAGATACAGTTGTGAACTTGTCTAGTTGGTTTGTAAGCACAGTTTGTGATGGGCTTTTTTTCTCTTTCGGTGTAGACAATTAATACCGAGTGATACAATCTGTTAGTTGGACTTGAAAAAAAGTGTGGTGGAGATATGATCTAGTATTAGGTTTGAGGTAGCACAACGTGAATGAAAAAAGCTCTCCTGTGAGTTATAGGCGTTGTGACAAGAACCAGCGGTCTAACATCTCGACGTTTCGGTCTGTAAGCTCTGATTGTCTTCGGGAGAAAGCTAGCCTCTGACACTTCAGGCTGTACTCTGGCGCACTCATTGATGCGCACAGGTGGACAAGTTCGAACAAAAGATCCCGCGGTGAGAAGATAGCTCAATGATGCGCAAAGGCGGGAAAGCTGGTACTGAAAGCTATAGGTGGAAGTGTTTAAGCGTCGAATACCAAGTATGGACCTGAGAACAAAAGAGGTCCTCACATTGTGGGGACTTGAAACACCGTGTTTTTTTACTGTGTTGGGGAATAATATATGAGTGCACAGAACAAAGGAGTGTATGCAACACAAAGCTGCGTGGGTGGGGAGTTCGTGCTCATTAAACAGTGTTTTGAGTCCAGCTTTCTCCTGAAGATGATCAGAGCGTACTGAGTGATGGAGTCGAGTTTTGTTTGGTTTTTTTTTTTTTTTTTTTTTTTTTTTTTTTTTTTTTGGGGGGGGGGGGGTTGGTTTTGTTTTGTTTGGGGTGTTTGTTTGGTTGTTTGGTTGTGTTTTGTTTTGGGTTTTTTTTTTTTTGGGGGGGGGGGTTAAGAACCACCACAACTCATAAGAGAGATTGTTCATGTACATGACGTTTACAGCAAACATTACCCGAAAATGTATTCACTTGTTTTTGAAAGTACGTGTATTTACTGATGGAAGACATCGAGGGGTTATGCAGAAATTTGGGCCATGCCTGTTGTCTCACGTTTCTCTGTTCAGGTTTCTATATGATCTGCCACATTTATAATGTTTGCATCAGTCAAACTTGAGCCTACACCGTGGACCCTCTCAATCCAAGGCATCTTCAGCACAATGGGCCGACAACTTGGTCATGGGGGAGGGGGAAGACAGATCGGACCCCTGTCAAAATTAAAAGTCCAAGCAGGTTTATCAAATAGACACTGTACACAGTGAACGCTACAATTATAGGACGTGTAGACCCAAGTTCGTCTAGCGACGTAGGTTTCACGTGGGGGGCCAATCACCACGGGCATTATGTGCCATTCTCTCCCCCACTTCATTCGTGTTTGCTCTGTGTCACTACCAATGATAGAGACACGTACGGCTACCCAAGAATGCGCTCTCCTTGCCAAGTACTCACCACCTTCTTGATCATCGGTAAACACTCTTTCCTCCTTGCTCTTGCTCCGTAAACACGGACGGGAAAGGTTCCTGCTCGCGCTCCCCCCCCCCCCCTTTACGATACGCCGGTGCCTCACTGTACGTTCCACACGTATTGATCTCGTACGACTGCTGACTTACATTTTTCTTTTCATCATTGTAAAACATGTAGGCCTATATGAAAAATATTATATCCCAACCTGTTGGCCCAAACTATACAGAGCAGATGGTTGTATTGTTTTCTTATTTAAGTGATAGCGGACTTATGGCAAAAGTAAATCTCAGAAAATTACTCGATCACAACAACAATCGTGTTTTAAATTGGCGTTCGGTTTGAATGCCGAACAGTAACATCTAGGCTTGTTATAGGCCTACCGGGTTCAGTGGGAAGATCAAATAATTTAAGTCTCCAAGCTCATTGATCGTCAAATTCATTCATACCAGTACCAATCCAGGGCTATATTCCCGTCTGAAATTGTGTCAAAGTCGGGAATAGCTTTTGACAAAATCATCTGTGGCTTATTTCGATTGCAGTTTCGATTGCCTCCCCGGCGTGTGAGGGTGGAGGAAGAAGCAACGGCCCTCTACAATAAAAAAAATCTCCCGGGTCACAACTGACCCGGTTCTGGGTCGAAGGGGGGTGCTGCTGACCCTTAGATGGGTCAAACTGACGCAGAATCCCCGCTGAAATCCCACCTTTAACCAGATACGGGTCAGCCTGAACCAGAATACGGTGACGCCCTTTATGAACCGAGATCCAGGTCATTTCTGACCCGGGCGTTTCAGAGGGTAGCCGAAGCGGACGAGCGTTCACAATCTAAACAATACGTCTCAAACATAAACAATATTTCCAGCAGTTAATGTAATGCTCAAAGGTATAAGAATAGCACAGCTATACAGGCACAGTAAATTATAATAGACATACAATGAAAAGGTCAACGGTCAAAACGTGCCTGGCTTTATTATGTATAGACAATTTTTAAATAAACGATTTAATGATGTCTTGCAAAAATCATAATATTTCCCAGACTACAATGGTTATGAAACATGACATTATACTCCTCCCCACCCGAAAATTGTTAACCCCTTTCAGCTCAAACTTGTTTGTTCTTATACCATGTAAAGATTTCTGACACTGGAATACACTGAACATATCATTAAGATTACTATCGTATTTTTAACAAGATTTCATAGGAGTAGTTTATAGTCACTGGCATTATTCTGTAGCATCTTTCCAATAATAGCAATTTTTTTAATTGTTACGAGGTGACCATGACGTTTCATCCAAGGAACGAAATTCTGGGCTCATTGTTTTTCATCTTCTTCCTCTTCTTTTTTTCGCAGATAATAAAATATTAGGTAGGTTCCCAGGGTAAAACTCGTGCTCGTAAAGAAGTACCAACCTTCTTTCAAAACAGCCGACCACGAGCCCCGTTGATTTTGCAGCGCACCTCATTTTAATGACAAATTGATGCAGCTTGCTTCCGCATATGGGATGGTTGAGCACGGACATCCTTTTACATACACGCCCACGCCAATGCATTCTCTCACTATAGCTTCAGCAGTTTATTAATGTAAGAAAAAACGAGGTTCAGTTTAATGACTGACGGCATACAGGACTGCACAGAATTGAACACTTCAAAAATCTTTTGAATTGCAGTGACTAATTGCTAATATCTCACTCTACCTACATGAATAAGGCCTGTGGGTATAGATGTACAGGCGTTTTTCTTCGTGACAGGTTTTGTTCCTCAGTCTGGATGGAATTACAGTTAAGGTGAAGATTCCCTCCAGAACTTGTCGCATGTTTTGTCTCTTCTTATTTTTAGTGGCGAACCCAGCCTCCTGTATCCGTAAAGACATTCAATATATTTTACCTCTACATGAGGATGAGGGGTAACTAGTGTGCCGGTTAAATATCAAGAAATATTCTTTAAAAACATTCCTCGTCAGTCTTTTCAAACAAAATTACTGTCTTGAATAAAGTACTGTGTGATCCAAAGGTACACACTCGTTCCAGACCTTTACTTCCCCCAAATTTCTTACTTGCTTTCAGTGTATCAAGTATTCCAAAACCGTTCTAACTCCAATGTGTGGTGTTTTTTTGTTTTGTTTTTTAATAAACTGCACTCAATAGGCCCTTAACTCAAACCTCCGTGCCAGAATTGACCCGAATCCGGGTCCCTAGGGGCCTGACCAATTTCTGGGTCAGTGTGACCCGGAATTTGTGTCAAAAAATGACCCAGAAATAGGTCAATCTTACACATAACCCAAGATAAAACCTTTTGTTTATTGGTCATTTTGACCCGGAAACGGATCAAGCCTCCCCCCCCCCAAGAACCCAGAATTCAGGTCGATTATGACCTGGGAGTTTCTATAGTGTAAGCCTTAAGCAAACTTGCTGTTCATTGTTTCAGAACATCTATCCAAACCTAGGCTTGAAGGTGTGTATATTATGGTGCCGATATTTATAGTTTTTCCCCATTCAATGCTGTCAAACTGAGGCTGAAACTAGTCATGGTCTTATCACGTTTTGGAATGACTCCAGAAATAAATATCAATAATTTAGAATCCACACACTGGGGAGATTTACAAAGATTGATACAGAAAGGCCCACAATGCAGGTTGAGTTTGGAAAACGATCAAACTCCACTCGCACATAACACTGTTCTCTGAAACGATCAACATGATGGACTTATACAAGAAATATGGCTTTATATTCATGGTCGGATTTCCATGAACGACCCCCCCCCCCGCCAAATTGGATAATATTTTGAAGGTTTTGTGGGCGTCTAATAAATATTTTACTAATTTGACGTCTGAGTCACGATTTTCACGCAACATTTCCGGTTATTCCATATTTCAAGCCAAACTAATTATGAGACTTTTTTATTGCAACAATCAATCTTGTTAAAATATCATTAGCTGACAAAATAAAAGAAAATAATTGACAGTCACCTCGCAACCAGGGGTCGGTTTTGTAAAGCTGTTAATGAAGATATCATAAACAGATGCTTTTTTTAGGCAAAAAATAGCAGGGCACCATTCTCTATTACAATACATAGTACTTTGGACGGTAAGCAATATTTCTCTCCTTAAAATTGTTTTGACCTGAGCAACTATTTGAAATTTTGCCCGGGGGATCGAAACGTATTCCCAGCTCTCATTCTCCACTTGATATCTCCATCCCCATACTTAGTGAAGTGATATGGTGTTTATGGTTTTTTTTTTAAGAAGATGTCGCCATGTTGGCTGACTCCCTTGTAACTATCAGTTCATGTAATCTTATTATATGGATTCACGTTGGCCATCCTCGTTTGTCAAAGGCAGCCACGCTACAGTTGGAAACCTTATAAAAATTACAATGCACTTTGTTTAAAACGGAATGGTTACATATGGTGGTGTTTGCATGTGCTTTTTAAAACAAAATCAAGACAAGATTCAGCTCACGAATTTTAACACATGGGTGTATATTTTGAGGTATATGTGTGTGTCTTTTAAAGGAATCCCTATGTGTTATTTGATTCGGGAATTCTCTCAAATCTCTGGAGTTGGAATTTATCCGGATCCGGATCTTGGAGGTCTAGACCCATTTTCGGATCAGTATTACCTGTTTTGAACTTTAAGTCAGCTAAATCGGAGTCAATGTCCGATACTTAGGTTCATTGTCATTTTGGCTGGCGGATTCCGAGCCAGGATAACCCATGAGTGGGCATTGACTGGCCTCATTAAACCCGGGTTACGGGTTTAATTCTGACCCCGGGGTTCTTGTGTGTGAGCATTTCTGGGAATTCTCCGTGTCCGCCATGACAGTGCGTTAACCTGGTGTGCGGCCAATAGCATTTGACACCTAATCAATAATGTCATCCTTTCCAATTGTCAAGCCTCCTTTGCCATCCATCCAACGTAGATGCAGCCTCACACCTTCCACACCCGAAAGCTACTTTATAAACCTAACCACATGAATTATGTACTCAGCTACTTCAAAATTATGTACAGTTGTCTTGACGTGCAATAACAAATCGACTGACAGCCTGTCCAAATGATTTAGAGAAAGCTCTGTTTTCTGTGAAAATAATATGCAAGACGTGAGAGCAAATGCGTTATGGTTGTAATCACTTCAGTCTCTTATATCGCTGGCAACTTGAAGTTTCGTGTGGGCTGTTATGACGTAGTGTTTGTTGTGATAGTATTTCATTGTATGTACATGCACGGTTTTTTTCCCAAGCTGCTAAATGATACATCATCGCTTGCGTATTTTTTCTAGTTCTTTTTATTCAATTGACATGAAGGTTACTGTTTTTCTAAGACCAGATTGCAGACGGCTTTTGATGTGTTGCATTGTACAGATGATACATGAGGAAACACTAAACTAAATTGTTCATTATACCCTCTATACAAACAATACTTCTCGTGTATACAACATGGCAGGTGCTGCCAATAGCAACGAGTCAGCCGCTCGTTAACAAAGGGAAGCTCGCTGGTCTAGCATGACATCTACCTGTACTAGTACTGTAGTATACGGAATGAAGAGGGTTCGATTCCCAATCGGTACCTGTGGCTTTCACCACATAAAAGCCACGAGAGGTAATGTTTTTGGTCTTGTTGTCATTTGTATGTGAATGGTATCTGCTAAGTTAGTATCTGCATAGATGGGAAGATATCAGTGAGAAGAAATTCTTCAACAATGCCACTTAAATATTAACACTAGACCCCTTGCAATGTGACGTCACACTCTCAAACAGCGCCCTTACTGAGGCAAAATGAGGCAGATCACTAGCCTGAACGTCTGATGTCACACTTAAAGGCTCTTGGATAACGCAAGATGCCTGCCTGACCGGATGTTTCCAGATGTACCTTTGACCTTGCATTAATTTCACGCGGAGATTCCCTGTCAGTTCACACGTTCAAGTACACATATCACACGGTGAATTAAAAGTACATGATGTACACAACATTTTGCACACCCTGCATGCAGCAGACGATCGAAATTGCAATTTGACAAATGACAATTTGACAAATTACATCACTGCACGGACCAATCATTTTACAAATATGGAAAACTTACGTTACAGCACGTTTATCCAACGAAATCATTGTATCCAATTAAAACATTGGGCATGTAAGACCAGGACCTGTCTTTATCCTTGCAGATAAAGACAGGGGACAAGTCTGGTAGATCATTGGACGATAACTGTTCTTGGACCGTAAATTGTGCCCGTGACCTCAGCGTACCGGCAGCGTTGCGCATTATACCAGGGGTCCATTAAGAAAGAAAGTTCTCTGCAGTACCCATCAGCCATTGAAGAATTTGGAGTTTAGCAGAAAAGTGACACAGACGGTGACTCCAACCCCATCGCCTCTGTCCAAATAGCATATATCTGCTACCTTATAGCTTTCCACTTTTCAGCTTTTGTTTGAAATATTTTTCATTTGCGGTTTTTCCCGGAGGGTCCGATACTCCTGATGAGATATTTTCAATGAAAACAAATTGTTTTCCCTTATTGTATGATACATCATCGTGGAAGCGAAAATGTTAGTCCGATTTGTACTTTTAAATTTGTTATCAAATGAGAGGGTCACTTTGTTTTTATGTGTTATTTGTGCACGTTCCTATTTGCAATTTAAAAATTTGAAACTGCGTGTCAGGGGCAATTCCTCGCACTCCCCCCTCCCCCCCCCCCGGGGGTAGTGTAATAAGCCTTAATAAAGATGAATCAACGAAATTGAAAACAATCTGCTGGAAGTTGTTTCCATCATCATGTATCGTACCTTTAAGATGCAATGAATAAATGTATAATAAATGCAGGATGACTGATAGTATTACCGCAACTTTACACAGTCTGAATGATGAAAAAGATATTACACGACCAGATTTATTTCTCACTGTGAATGGCCGTTACTCATAAGTTTCTTTAAAGGGGCAGTACACTCTTAGAACTTCCGGGTTAGAATTGACCCGGGTCTGAGGGGTTCTGACCCATTTCTAAGTCAGGCTGACCCCGGGACTGGTTTTAGAATTTGATTCCGCGTCAGTTTGACCAATTTCTGGCACTGTTTGACACAGATTCCGGGTTGCACTGACCGAGAAAAGAGTCGGGCACCCGGGAACCGGAACAATTCCGACCCGTGTGTACATCTACCGTAATTGGTTTTCTGAAAAAAGTTGTTCACAAATACATCAACTACAATTTGAAAATGTTTAGTGTGCAGCACTGCTAAACGGTTACGTATCGTGAGGTTTTTTTTTTGTTAATTGTCATAATGCATACTGAAATAAATGCCGGGCAGCATTTTGTGAGTTAAATTTGTACAATGTCTGGTATGTTGACTTGCTTGGTCACAGCCGAATCCCTCAGACTAAAGACAGTGCTGCTGTCATATGTAGCAAGCTTTTGCATTATACTAAGAGACTCACGCACCCGTACACGATTTCTAACGAGTATGGAGCAAGGTGCCATATTTATCCTGTTTGGAAGTTGTTGTGTACTAAAATCCATGTTTAAAATCTGAGGGAGTCACAATCGAGTACACACTTTGTAACGAGCAAGATAGTGTACATGAATTAGTCAGAGTTAACTTACAAATAGGAGTCTGTCGAAAGGGACAGCATTTCGAATGAAACTGTTTCTCAAGATGATTGGTACCACCTCTATAGACCATGTAACCCATGTTTGCATAGAGAATGCACTTGTACATTGCAGGGCATTTCATTGCAGGCAAGATACTACCCTGGTCTTACGTAAAGTCAATAGTTATACAATTAAAGCTAGACAAGTTTTGAGATGTGTCCCCTTTCTTTATATCAAATGTTGATAAATGTCAGACAGTGCAATCTCCATACAATATACGATTTTATGGGCTCTGTACACAATCGTGCCTTCAGGAATTCCAGGCTCTGTGGTTCTTTTGTAAACATGTGAGGTCACAGGTGACATTGTAAGTCAGCTTTCCCACTAACGATGATTCTATTTTTGTAACCATTTCAACGAAAACGTAGTTTTCACTGTTGATGGCTGCTACATTTTAGAAATATTTACTTGATCATTTTTGTTTGTTTGAGCTTCAATGGAGCCTTTAATTAAACAAAGGTACATGTCTGTGTTTCTTGGTGCGATTCAGTCAGGCCTGAAATTAACATTCTCAAGGCACAAGAATAAGATCATGATGACATACATCACAGTGAAACATGGACATGATCGCTTGTTGAAATTCCTGCGTCAAGTCTGATGAAATTCAAGCAACTTCTTGAACCCCATGTCAAACAGTAATGGTCTCTCTTTATTCACCAACCGCCCCCACCCTTATTGAGATCAATGTAACACAGCCAAGGCAAAGATACATGTTTAACTGCTTACAAGGTACACGACATAATGCTAATGATGTTAGTATAAATGGTATGCTGCGTCCTAAAACTTTGTTTTTTCGTAAAACTTAATTCATTGCAATGTTACAAAGGAATATACCATCAATGATTTACCCACAGTTAAAACGTTTATTGTTATGGTTATATGTTATATGTTGAATGGTTACATGGTTATGGTTGGTTATGCTTATGGTTATTGTAATGGTTATGGTTATGGTTATGGTTATGGTTATGGTTATGGTTATGGTTATGGTTATGGTTATGGTTATGGTTTTGGTTTTGGTTTTGGTTTGGTTTTGGTTTTGGTTTTGGTTTTGGTTATGGTTATGGTTATGGTTATGGTTATGGTTATGGTTATGGTTATGGCTATGGTTATGGTTATGGTTATGGTTATGGTTTTAATGTAAAATTGAAGTTGCTTTGCAATGTGAGACAGTCACCGTATGTTTTTAGTTAACCCTCTGCACACATTACAACTCCTCTCGATTCTCATCTATATTTGTAACATAAATGGGGGAATGATGACTTAAAACTGTTAATCAGACTCTTCCCCACAGGCCCTTATCAAAGAGTATACATGGAAACACATCCCTGTAGATCAAACAGAGCCTCGATGTCTGTCCACGTTCCATCTTTCAATCAAGTTTCTTCACTACCCAAATGTTTCCCCAACAAACAACACATCGGGTGAGGACGATGACGAACACGCTCGCACTACAACCTTGGCCCCCCGCGTTGAGACCCCGCTCGTCCCGTTTCACCTCTCTCTCTCTCACTCTCGCTCCCCTTCAGCAACACCGATATAATCAGACAGCAAATAACAGACTCGTGTCTTCACTTGTTTCCCCTTATTAGTTGGTGACATATGTGGTTATCACCCGTTGAACGTGTGTGCGGGTGTCACTCAACTGGTACCCGACACATTTTGATAAGGCGGGTGTTAAATTGACCATGTCAGTGCTGGATTGCCAGTGATGATGCTTTCGATAACAACTTTTTTCGAAACATTTTTTCAGGGCCATAATTTTTCTACACAAATATTACCTCAATACATGCTTTAGTTGTCGAGGTCTATAAAGAAATGCACCATAACTTTTGGACAAAACGGGCTCTCCAGCAAAATGAATATCTCAGAGCAATGTCATTACATTTGTATAATATATATTTTTTATTTAAGGCTTAGACCGAGTTAAGCTATTGATGTGGCTACAGCAGCAGTGGTACATGTTGCAGTGTATGAGTAAAGCAGACATGGTGATCTTACCATAGCCCAAGCCAAATGGTGGAATCCATCGTTGCAAAAGATGGCTGTTGTTTTTTTCTTTCTTTTCTTTTTCTCGGGCACTTTACCAACTCTTACCTTCTTTACCATGGTGCCCGCACTGTCGTTTTTCAATAAGCCAATTGCGAGTTAGATTTGAATCATGTCTGATTCAATGACTTGCTTAGTGGCAAGTTGCCTTTTAAATTTGAATTACTCGGACTATAGAGACAGTTGCTGTGTCTCAAGATTCGGGGTAAGCTTTTGCGGAGTAACGTAAGAGACAGCGAACACCCAAACACAATTCGTAACCATGAATGTGTCCGGCACAATAGTGCTAGGCTTTGCCTACCTGGAGGTTGCTAAACAAAAGCTTGCCCGAATTAAATGACGTAGAAACTCTCTCTGTAGTCTGAAGAATTTATATTTAACCGGTAACATACCAATCTAACTCGCTATTAACTCAAATATTTGAGAGAATTAGTCTGTAAAAAAAACTGTCAGGTCACTTTTGACGGATGATATATTTGCACCTTTTCTTCCTCCAGACCATCACATTCTCCAAGGTCTTTGATCTTCCATCGTCTCTCCACAATGGCCACAGCACCAACACCATGTGCTGCACCGGTGTCAAGTTGTCGAATGGTATCATCGAGCATGTCGCCTCTACGGGGGACACTTTGAACATCTACGACGCTCAAAATGACCCTCGTTTTGATAAGGAGCTTGACAAAGCCACTGGTTTCCACACACGCTCGATCCTGTGTATGCCAATCAGAGACAACAAATATCAAATCATAGGTAAGCAGTCAAGGTTTCGATCAAAACATTTAATATCTCCCAACATTAACTTACTGTAGACGAGCAGAGTGTACACTTTATAAAATTCCGGTTCAGAGTTGACCCGAATCCGGGTCTCGTGGGGCCTTACCCATTTCTTAGTCAGTATGACACAGAATCTGTGTTAAAAGAAAGCCAGAATCCTGGCCCAAATCCTATTGTGTGATCAGTTTCTGGGTCAACCTGACCATGAAATCGGTCAGGCCCCCTGAGGTCTGGAATCCTGGGTCGATTTCACAAAACCCTTCCTAACTTAGGACTAGTCCTGGGCAATGCTAGGAGATATGACTAGTCCTAAGTTAAGACCAGTTACTGGTCCTAACTTCAGATAAGACTAGTCTTATCTCTTTGTGAAATCGACCCCAGGTCAATTCTAATCCGGGAGTTTTTAGAGTGTACTGGTGGAAACGTCGAGACGTACCATTACGTCACATTGGTTCTTCTTTGAACTATTGCCTCTTCCTGAAAAGATTACTTTCAAGTGGCTGTTCCCTGCAAAGTGTAATTTCTTTCCTAAAATACCTAATATTATTGCTGTGATTAGCTCTTCCTTGGAATATACACAAAAAATACAGCTTTTTGCTTGAGATACAGTCTGGTTCCTTTTTCAGTGTAATGAATATTAGCATTCCGTCTGTTATTTGATAAAGGGAACGTGACCAAGATGGTGGCAGCATGATAGAGGTTTATTGTGACTTTAAAACGAGGTGCATTTTTTTCCCTTCGGTGAAGGGAAAGACAAATATATAAATTTAAGTGGAACTGAGTTTGAAGACGGACTAGCAAACGTTGCCTGGAATGACTTCGCTGAATTATGTGTAACCCCAACTGCCTTGAGTGATTTACTAAGGGATTCTTCCCCACTGAACTTTACCCAAACTCCAACACAATAATGTTAACTCAAAACGGCACCAAAAACTGTTGGACACTGATTATGGTGGTATGTCTGATCCCATGTAAAGCATTGATCAGTTTACTGGGATCATAGAGCAAGGACCTACTGCACTTCTCAGAGAGTCAAAGAGAATAACAACAAATTAGCAGTTTTGATTTTTGGGGTGTTTGAGAGTGCAAAGGATGTCCATTATGTACTGGACGTTTTATTCAACGTCTAAACGGTTGTTCCGTATGCACTCCTTTTTCCATAAAGTAGTATCTACATACAAAGTCTTTTAGAAATACAGAGAACAAAATATATGATATATTTGCAAAGCTTTGGTGAACTGAAATGGAATCTTACCTTTAATGTAACAGCCACTGCTGCTACTGCTTCTTAGGTACTTATCCATTTAGCAACAGCAGCTCACACAAAACGGGTCAGGCATACCATGGAACATGTTCTGAAAATCATCCAAGCTTTCCTCTTTCAGCCTTCAATATTCATTCATGGCAGCAGCAAAGATATCAAACTAGGGCACGGGAAATGTCTCCATGTAGTGTGTAATTTTAAAAAGGGGGGAAAGGAAGACTAGCAGGTGCTAACCTAATAAGATGTTTTGTGCATGTCACAAATAAGTAGAGTACGCAAGTCATTTGACCATGAGCAATGAACTTGGTGTGATCTCCAAACCTTTATTAAGCAGAGCCCAGTTTCATGAAAACTTGCTAAGCACAAAGAAGTATTGCTTAGCATGAAACCGGTTACCAGCCAAAAGCTTGTGCTATTGTGACTGGTGGTCCTCTCAAAAATTAAATTGGGCCCTGCTGTGTAGCCATGTTTTTCTTCCATTTGAAACAAGATCATTCAAACCGAGGCTGGGGGACAAAATTGTCAGGTACCTTTTTTCGAAGGTATACTTTGGCGAACAGGGAACATTGGGGAGGTTTTTGGAAAAAATGCTGTGCATGTGCTAGCTGCAAACAACAATTAGTGTTCAGGACATAATATCAATCGGTTTTATAGGGGTTGAATTTGGTTTGGGTTTTTATTTGTTTGTTTGGGTTTTTATTACAGGGATGGGAAATCTCACATTTTTATCTAAGAACCGGAGGTCGTTGGTTCAAATCCCGCCCCAGTCAATTTTTCTTTGTTTTTTCCAAGTTATGTTGATCTGAGTTCAGACCATGTTTATGTCTGTTTAGTAAAAGATGTAGCTGTTATTCGTCAGATATAAGGAAATCCTGCTCTTTGATCTACTTCTCTAGTGCTGAGAATATCGTTCCCGAAAGATCATTTAAATCTACAACTCTAGGGGTTACCAAAAAAATAACTCATAGCTCCCTTTATTTGGATCCTAGTTTTAGACCGTTTTGTGCCAATCTCATATCTCTTTGTTAACAAAGGATTTGGGGGGTTTGGGGGGTTTAAACGAAAGCTTACATGATTTAGAGTTGGTTTTGATGTTTTAAACATCTGGATGCAAGTTACCGTCTTTGGAATGATGAATCCCATAGTCACTTGATTGAGTTCTGGCTGCCCCCTACAAGCTAATAACACAATCACGAATAAATAACTCCTGGATTTATTTATGGTAAATAATGACTTAATTCATCTTGATCAATCCCCCTTTGGCTAGACGTGCCTTTCTTCCTTCATTACCAGATAACAGTCAATATTTATCCGCCAAGCCGACCGTGGCTCTTCGGTGCACACATTGGCTGACACATCATTTTAATAAATTTGCCTTCTTGTGGAGATAGCGAAGGGGACGTTCCTGGACGTTCAATATATTTATTTCACTCATTTTGAGAATGCAGTAATGCAGTAGGTGATATTGATAGGTCATAACTAATGTTTTTAAGACCGAGTATTTCACATTTTTACGCTACCATTGCTATGTTGTGGCGTAGATTTAATAACGCTGCGGTTCTTTGCATTATACCCTTTCGCATGCATGAAAAGTTCAGTCAACGTATAACCATAAACAAATAGACTGTTCAAGTCTTGCGCGTAACGATGACAAGAAAACCACTCGAGCGAAGACTACAATTTCTGTGGAATTAAATCTTATTTTAAAATTATGTTTATACGAAATTCTTGAAAATCTAAATACTTTTAACAATTTGTTAGTGATACCATTTCAATTTTCGTATGATTCAAATAATTCGTTAAACTTCACTTTGAAACAAAATTAAAACTTCAGACGAGGATGCTTGTTTTTGAGAAATCCCATTTGCCAATTACTCCCGAATTTGTGCGACCATTACATAGGTTTAATGAATGTCTGTTTGCAAAATTCCTAATTGTATACTTGTAACTGGAACGGAGGTCAAGTTTTATTCTCGGGTTTTCTTTGTTGAATTAGTAAATTTATTCTACTTTCATACATTTCATGGCAAAATTTTACTTTCCCAACAGTATGATTTGCATATACCCATAAACTACGTTACACTAAGTATTTGAAGAAACAGAATCGTGCACGCGTAAAATTCAGTATGATTGTGACCAACTTGGTCCCGGAAGTCCGAATACACGTGAGACTTGTACAGTCTGTTACATGTTATTCTATTGACCTGAGTATGAATTATGCATACAAATTTCTCACTGGTTGTTTGATCCAAGAAAAAATATATATATTTCACGCCGTAGAAATGAGTGAAGAAATGTGTAGACGCCTAGAATAACCAAGTTCGTAAAGATAGCTTTGACGATACTCGCTTTGAGTCAAGATAAGGAAGGCCGACATTCTTGCTTGTGTTCGAAAAATTGCAAGAAAACACAGAATTTATGTAGTTAGTCTCTTTGGATCGTGATAAGGTAACGCTTATAAATGGTGTCAAATCTGCTACGCCCAGTCCTTGAGAGTCAAGAAAAGAATACACTGCTAATGTTGACAAAAACTACCCCTAAACCTTATGCTGACTCTTGTGTAATTAACATAAAGTAAGTTATCAGTAACGTTCCAAAAATGGAATGACAAGAATGTTTTCAACATTATACAAGGCTATTAATGTTTCAACAAGGCTGTTATTTTTTAGAGCACAATGTCTTCAACAAAACAACACACAACTCGGGTATAGACTGCTGTTTAGCATAATGCAAATTGAAGTCGTCTCTATACGTGTACATGGTATTTGGCGTTGAATTATCGTGTACCGAAATTGTTTTTGCTTTATCAAAGATGCTGAGTGCATTTTGTGATATATGGAAAAGAAATTTACTCCAACGAGCAATTAAAAAGCAAACCAATATTTATTTGGCTGGGTCGCGCAGTTTGCATTGTACTAATGTATTCCTCCATTGTGAGTAAATTATCTTGAAATTTTGCGTCAACATAAAAAATTGCCAACTTGTTCTTGATGGACCCCGCCTGGTTTGGCTGCTACAAAGCGACCCTTCGTGCGAGCCGCGGCTGCCCGTTAACAAATTTGTTTTCAAATTCGAACCTTGGAATTAATTTGACTTGAATCGTTTGAAGAAATGTGAAATCATTATGACTGTGAGCCTATCTGAATTTTGTATCTGAAAATATTATGCGTCTAACGACCGAAAGTACTTAAACTGTTTGAAGAAAAAAGTGAATGCGACAGTATTGTGAGGGTCAAAAAATTATTTATTTTGTTTGTAATAAATGTGTTTGTTTTGGGTTGTTTTGCTTCGTTTTTTGTTTTGGGTTTTTTTGTTTACCCCTAAAATGTCTTGTCCAGCTACTTTAATGCATGCATTAAGCCACCCTCCGTTCTCATGGAAATTTTTCAGAGTGTAGGCCTATATATCTTTCCATCTTGATTATAGTTTTTTGTTGTTTTTTATTGCTGGCTCCTACTGTAAAAACTCTTTCAATCTGCAATGATCTGCCAACAGAAAACACGCATTATGTTCAGTCAGCTGAATCTCCTGATAGGGAATTCCCACAACGCACCGAACGGAAAGTGTATTCCTGGCGAATTTTTTGACAGATTTTCAGATTCTTTCATCTCGATTTGCATTCATTAGGCTGGAAAACATTGTGTGTGTCAGGGAACCGCCCCCCCCCCCCTTGTCTACCTGTGGAGATCATTCTAATGCGTTGCGCCTTTGTGTATGGGGACGTTATTATGAAGAGTTTTGTAATTGATTAAATGTGGCACCAGGTATGGGTGGCTTGTGTCTCGGGTTGCAACCTTCCTCGGTTCATGCACTCCTCCCGGACCGTCTTCCGCATACGAAGACGACAGAGCAAGCTCAGAGAGAAAAACACTTCTGCGCTCTCTTGATTCAGATGAAAAGAAAACACCATGATATGGCTGGAAAGGACGGAGACAGACGAGAGGAGCTTGGTTTCGGGCTGTCGGGGAACTGTCGTAATATTTGTATGTTTTACGATTGTTTTAATACAAGATGGAGTACAGTTAAGACCTGATTTTGGCTCTGAAGTAACAGTAACTTATGGTTGAGTTCTTTATGAATTAGCTCCGTCGACGTCACAATAGGCTATGCCTATGTCTTGTGTTAGACGCTTGGGCGTTGCTTTAGAGGGGGCAATAATTTCAAGTGGTCGGCTTTTATTTTAATGAAGTTATTAATTGCACATTAAAAACAGAATACATTGAAAAAACAGTTTACCCTCGTTATTAAGAGCACTGCTATTAAGAGGTTCTGCTTAAAAAGAGTGTCATTCTGTGGTGAAGTCTAGAGTCTCACTTCTGCTTTGTGTTTCTTTGTTTTCTTGTCCTCTTATAACAGTGTTTCTGTTATAAAGAGGTAATTTAGCCAGTCCCAGCGATCTTTTTATAACGAGAGTCGACTGTATTGCCTTTTCGTTCAGTATTCTGCACATTTGCCTACTTCGTTCATCTATGGGGTTGAGAGAACTTTATATGGCAAAGGGAAACCAAATTTACCCCTTGTGATCAATTTATTCAGAATTACTTGGATTAAATGAGCAAAAGCACTGTGCTTGTCAAGTTGGCCGGATGCTAAAGTGACCTCGTGTCGCACGGACATCAACTGGACGGAGGACTTGCCCCTTGCGCCAGCACGAGACTGCCTTTTAATTAAACACCATCTAAAGACTGCTGTTCCACGTGGCACAGGACGGGCATTAACCATGCTTTCAAGTTGCTGCTCTTCAAATAATTAGCCCAAAAAAAGACCGACCGTCTCTTTAATATTAGGGCGAGACTACATGGCCTTGTAAGGACGAAGCCCAAGTTGATCAGGTTGCCCCTGTACAATTGATTGAAATGGAGATGACGAGTTAGCTACCGATTCATTTACCTCTCTCCTCCCATCAGGTTGGCCGGGGTTAGCTCGTATTTGAACGCGTTTCAGTAATGTCTATGCTATTGTTGGTGCTCCTCGCTA
Organism: Pisaster brevispinus; assembly: GCA_023634235.1. Lineage (NCBI taxonomy): Eukaryota > Metazoa > Echinodermata > Asteroidea > Forcipulatida > Asteriidae > Pisaster > Pisaster brevispinus. The sequence continues at coordinate 12,039,010 of JAMKCF010000006.1, forward strand.
ATACACATCCCTATATCAGTGTTTCTTTAAGCAATGTCATCTATACATGGCGGGGTTTTGTCCGTGGAGCAGGATGCGTTACAATGAACAAACCTTCAGGGGCTTCAGGGGGTGTGGGAGAGTATCGGTTTTTACGGTCGCGGTTTGGCATGAGGAAGTTAATTACAAGACACACAGACAGATGGATGGGAAGTTGCAAAGGCAATCGAATAAAAAAGACTCTTACAGAGTGCATTCTTGATTGTATATGTGAAAGTGCTGCAGCTTCATCAAAGTAAGGCACAATTCTAAAGTGCAACATTCGAAGCTTGCATGGTGTAGTAAATAATAGGAGGACTGATAAAAAAGCAAGTCTGCGGGTGAAAACCGTGTGAAATGTTTCTTCAAAAAGGCGGTGGTTCAGAGAAGAGAAGAGTAGAAGTGGTTGAGTTAAAGGTGTGCAGTGGCTTAAGGGCACGTGGCACGTCGGGCACGTCTTCCCTCTACACCCGTATCCCCTCCCAATATGGCCCTTTGAAATTTAAACTACCCGAAACGTGAGAAATTTTATGAGTGTTTATGTATTACATTTTTGCCCTTACACCGATGTGCCTGTGGATTGTTTTTCACAGGACTCGGGAAAGTGCTGAGTATACAATGCTTAACTACATCGGTGTAAGGGCAAAAACAAAACTAAAAAACTTCTGAATCTATATAATTATGTAGTATAACTGTTTAAAACTTTTTTTTTAAACATACAATCATGCAGTGTGTTTTTTCTACCTGCACGTCAGATTGTCTTATACAAAATAGTAAACGGCACAAGGGCGCTGAAACGGGACTATAGTAGAAAAATGCAAACTCAAACTACAGTTTATTTGCCATAAGGTGCCCACCTAGAAACATATGGTGCACCCCTAGTGCCCCCTTAAATTAACTTAAGTTCACCGCTGAGGTGTCGACGTTTTTGAACAGACACTCTTGCGCGTCTTCTTAAATTTGTAAACGTAATACGATTCAGCCCACGTCATAGTATCCGAAATGGTTACAGAAAAATGTGTTATTTATACTATGGTACATTTTACACTGATTGTTATTTGTCCAAAAAGACAAATTATTGATTATACAATCGAATGTAGGAAACATGTCAAGAGGTACAATGACTGCAAGGTTGGTAATTTTTCTAAAATCATTTCCACCTCAGGGAACTAATCATTGTATCTTAAGAAATTGTTCCTTTTTTTTTCTTCTCCCTCCCTTCTAGGCGTTGCCCAGATTTTGAACCGGACAGATGGTTTTCCGTTCGATGAGAATGACGAACAGCTGTTTGAGGTAAGAACAAAAAAGCTGAGGAAGATAACATCATTTGGGAAATATAATCTAGGCCCCCCTGGTATCATTTACAAATGGTGAATGCTGCAGCCTGTGACGGTAGAGTCTCCCATAAACCTGTTCAATAATTCAAAGATATAACACAGGAAAAACTGCTGCCATAGACGTTGATCGTGTTTCTCTTAAAGCCAGTGTAGTCTCCTCGAAAAATATCTCAATATTTAATGACAGCTAGGATGTCTCTATAGGAAGCGACCTAACCTCCTGAAGAGTTTAAGTGTAAACAATGTCCGAACATTTATGCGAAAATGTAGGTAAAACATGCACTTTGTGTAAGTATCATGCCAGGTAAGGATTATTGAAATGCGATCTGAAAAAACACAATTGTTTAATTTGAAAGCTCACTGAATATCCAGTTTATACCGGTACCGATCCTCCAGAGAACTGTTTCTGTCTGCAAAACTGTCAACATCTAGAAAATGGCATTTGAAGACCAGCATTATCAGTAGACCCCTTGCATTGACCGCCATCTTTGATGTCAAACAATGGAAATGTTCACGTGTGTACATGTACGTGCCCGCGCACAACTCTCAGTCAATGATAGGTCTTCCTTGTACCTCGGTGAGGGCGACATTTGTGTCTCGTGACGTCATATGCAAGGGGGTCTAAATACAGCAATCGATCAACCTCATATGCACGTGCACAAACATGTTTTCCATGAACGAAATTTTCACAGGTTATTTGGATGGTGTGTTTATTTAAAACTTGAGGATTGGAATGATTTTACTCGGGCAGAAAAAAACAATTGTGCATTGTCCCGTTTTACAACTTAGAATGATTTTAGGACATTGTATTCAAACTGCCTGTAGCTACCAGGCAAGCTCTGTGGTGTAGTGGTAAGAAAGCCATCTGCTGTACAAAGGCAAAGGTCGTGAGCTCAAATCCCACCCAAGTAATATACCTGTGGATTTGTTCATACAATGATTAACATACTTTGATGTACGGGTAAAAGCACAAATAATAAAATGATTTCCCCACGGCACTCACATAAGAAAAGGAATTACACAACTTCCCTTTAAGATTTAGATGGATTGGCCTGTTAGAAATCAGCCAACTGCACCCATTTTTTTCACCAACCTTCCCTCGTAAATCATATTTTCTCAAATGTCAAAGCGGTACAATTCGATACGAGGGCCTCTATGGATGCCTTGTATTGAGTGCTCAAAGGCGGAGGGCCCGAATTTAAGAAAAGCAGATCCAAGCTGTAGAAGTAGTTTGATTTAATTTTGAAGTCACCTGACGGATGGTTTCAATGTTGATTGAGCCGAGTTGAAGGCGGGGAAACACTCCAAGGTGTGTGCATGGCAATCCCGTCTTGCAGTGAAAACACACTTGTCTGTAAAAAGAAAAAACCCGCATGGCCCCCGCGTTCAGAACTCTAGTTCTGTTTACATTACCTTGAGCGATTCAATTAAGGTTCCAAATCACACATTGTGCACATTGCCACACAATATTCTTACAAATGTGGAGCTCACGTAACGTGAATCATAATCCACAAGCCTGCGATTTAAACATTACATTTTTCCTCTGACGCCACGTGGTTGTTTTTGCCCTTCAAGTTCTAGACAGTTTTCCATTTGTGGTTGGGTGGAGAACCCGTGGTTCCTCAGAAGAACGTACTTGCCTTTAAAGTTTGGTGTTTCGTTTCCAGACAAACAGGAAACCATCACTTTTTAAAAGGAGTTTTTTATTTGTATACAATAACACACCCGTGAAAGTTCTCGATGCAAGGTATTTTGCACTCTAGAAACTCCCGGGTCAGAAATAGCCCAGATTCCGGGTCCCAGGGGGGCCTGGAAAGTGGTTAAAAATTGGGTACTTTAACTCGGATTCTGCGTTAGTTTGACCGATTATTGGGTCAATTTTTACAAAAACTCGGGGTCATACTGACCCAAACGTGGGTCAAGCCCCACGGGACTCCGATCCTGGTCAGTGCTGCCCGGAACTTTTTAAAGTGTCATACCTTCGGCTAAGTCTTTTTCGTCCCGGCGCTGAGAGACTAAGATCTAACCGCAGATCACAAACACCTCATCAAAACTCTACCGAAACTGTCAGTCCGACAACTGTTATGAGCTAAGTGCAACGTCAGTGGTGAAGCACATCCTTAAATGTAGCAGTGCATTAAGATGGAGATGTAAAAGTTGATCTGAACGACTGGCTATCTCGCCTGTTCCTCATCAGTGTGTCAACCGGTGTTAAATGTAACACCCTTCCAGGGCTTCGATGCACATGTTTTAATTTGTAAAAACCAGTTACTGTACGAGAGTCTATTTGATAGCTATAGACCTGGCTGACCCACATGTATGAAGAGGTCCTCGTGTTGCACTGCATGGCATTGCCCTTTACAGGTTCCATTAGCATCTGACATTTGGACAATAGAGTCATGGTCGAGGGGTCCAGGGAGTTGAGGGGGAGCTAGCTGTATTCAAGTCGTTACCATTTTCTACAGATTCACGGCCGGGCCGATTGCATCGCCCGTGCCCTTAATCAAGATGGCCTTCGGATGGGATGGGGTTTAAAGCAGTAGGTGCCTTGTGTTGATTTATTAACTACACCTTAAAGATCAAACAACATTTATTGCTGTAATGTGAGGCTTAATCCCACCTGTCTTCAGCTGTAGCACCTTTGTTTCCGTAAGTTTCTGAGCTAGAGGGAGCTTTTGAACTGTGCTTGGTTTTGTAACCTTGAATATTCAATCAATAATAACATATATGGCATAAAAGTGATAACTGATGTGGATATCTCCAGTTGGCATAGTGCACCAGACTCAAGAGCCCTCGGAACACATGCAGGTTCGGACCCTGGCCTGGTCAGATACTATGTTTGTTTTCTTGAGAAGGGTACTTAACCACAATTTGCTTCTCTTTGCCCAGGTGTAAACAATAGGAGCTGGATGGTCTGGATGGGCACTATATTGGAGTAACCCTCAGTGCTCATAAAAGCAGTTTTAGGCCCATAGAGTTGAGAAAGTTAGAGGCATTGATATTATAGTATACACCTTATTCTTTTGTATGAGCTCTTGACCAAGGTGAACATATTTTGATAGGTCATTTGGTAACTTCAAGCCATTTCGTGGTGTTCTTGTTGAGGTCTATTTTCTGCTCACCGTTTGCTGGTCTGAAGTCTGGGCAATAACGAATGATGTGGCTGATAGTTTAAGGTCTGCCGCACTGACACAAATTTGAGCTTGTAGCTCAGATGCTGTGGGGGAATGGGCGTTACGGCCCAAGCCAGTTCTGAGACAATTGAGCTGAACCCAGGCCCCAACTTTAAGTATATACCTGATGACAAGGGTAATACAGTTGTGAAACGCCTTAATAGAATGTAGAAGGATACATACGCTATAACAACAATTTAAAAACACAGACAAACTATAAAGTGTTTCGGTGTGTCTTGAAAGAGGTATATAAAATGTCCAATGTTTGTTGTACCAAATACTTGAACTTTGATTTCACATTTAAAACCTAAATGGACGTACTTTGTACTTACTGCACTAACTGCACTCTCGTAATTATGTGGTTTTCTTTTCATCAACTGTCATTTGCATGCAGACGAATAGACCTATGCAGGAACAAACAGAACAACTTTTGAAGCAGTCCCGGTTTACAGCTGTGTAATTCCATCATGTAATAATACCGTCAGTTCTCATGTTTGTTTCTTTCCGTGTCGTGGTTACAGTGTTGGAAACTGGTTGCCATGGGCGACCGTGGGAGTTTGTCTATTTGCACATAAGTACCCCACTACTGGCGAGGTGGAAAAATGGAAAGGGAAGGACATTCTAAATGATTCTCAGTTCATTCGTGTCATGTTTGATGGCGAGATAAAATGGTATCCATAGACAAACAACGCCGGAGAGGAAGTGCAGCGTTTGATAAGGCAGAGATGGAATAACCGGGCGCTAATTGTTGGTGGGAGGGGAGTTACAGCAAAATGGAGGGACGATCTGGCAAGGATCACATATATGGGAAACCCGATCTAGGAGGATAGGTGACTACAAGCTGAGCTGTAGATCAACATGAGCATTATTCAAAACCATGTTTGGCATTTCAGAGGAGACGAGAGTAATTGGAGATCATGAGCCCTGCCTTATACAAGAGCCGTTGATATTCAATCCGGGAGTGCAAGTGATTTTCAGCTTTACGAGGGCAAACAAAAATCACTGTCAGCGACTTGTTCGTCTAGATGTAATAGATCGAGTTTTAACTAGCTGTCTGGCTTGTTTTGTCAGAAATTAATTTGTCCGTGGATGTCATGAAAAGATATTTAGGATGATTGTTTTCAGTAAAATAAACGGTAGAAGATTTGCCGATGACGTCAACAAATACAGGATTCTGCTCAACTTGTACAAAAATGTCTCTTATTAATTGGGAATATATTGTTTTTTCTGATACGGGTTGATATATTGTGCTTTTGGAAAAGTGTATCTTAATCATGGCAGGAAAGTCGAGTCATTAGAATGTTCAGTAGGCATGATGAATTGCTTGAGGCAGCGTAACTAATTCCCCTCCCCTCCCTCAAATCTCCCAGCCACACCCACCCCTTTTTAGTTCTGTTTGCTTCTCCCAATTCTCTCACTCACTCTTTCCTCGTCCACGGGATTTTGTTTGTGCTGCAAGGTTCCCCAAGGTCCGTGGTTGTGCCCAGTTTATCACTTCTGTTACCCTGTCTCCCTTCTTTACTGTTAACTCTGATTGATTGCCGGCTGCCTGACTGACTACGTTCTCGATCAAACGGAACTTTGCAAAGGTTAAAATGTGGAGATGTCAGAATGTGTTTATTCCAGATGTCATTTAGGGGGAGACATTGCAATTTCTCTTCCTTCCTCGCAAGGAGGCATTGATCACTGCCTCTTAGCGTCCCTTTGTGCGTAATCTCCTTGCTGACTTATAATCAGAACATACTGAGAGACAATTATCTCTAGACTTGAGTCTGGAATTTAGCCCTGGATTCACGTCAATTATTCATTGTACATGAAAGGCTCAGTCTCGAATCATCTTTATTTTGTCAGACAAAAAATGGATTACGAATGGTGAGAACACGAGAAGATCAACATAACTTACCTCACCCCGAAATGCATATTGTTTTTGTCCGAACGTGGAAACCTTTCGTTTTAGTGGCTCTTGAAGTAAGGAACAAAGTTTCAAAGGGCATCATTTGATTCGAATAGTTGGAGCTTGAATATAGACAACATAACCTTGTGTTTACAAAAAAGAGGGACCTTGTACATTCCGGGGCCTCTCTGGCAGGCAAGACAATGGTCATATGGGAAATTCTACATTTTGTTTGTTAATTGCCAACTAAATTAACAAGTTATGACAGTAACCGCTAAACAAGTTCTGAGATGTGCCACTTTCTTCATGGTTGTTAAAAATTGTACAGTGCAGTCTCCATGAAATATTTTACGCTTTCTTCCATTGCGCTGTAGAGTTCTGCCTGCAGGAAGTCCAGGCAGGTTACATAGTCGACAAATCAGTAGGAACAAAAAACTATCTACATGCATGTAATTATGCAAATTGCGTCGGTCTCTCATACTCAGAGATCTGCATTACCGTATTTTAATTTAGAATGGTACACATGCATTAATCTAGTCTGCGGGGCTTTGTCGCCGGTGTGTACGTGTATCTGATCTCGATTCCTCTTTCTTTCCTCATCAGTGTTTCAACGTCAGCTTGATTATCAGGTTTGTGTGAACGTAGACGCATGTAAATGGGGTATTGATAAAATAGCAACGGAACCTGCAGTGACTCAAAGGACGTATCCGAATTGGCGGCTACAGCTACGGCTACGGCTACGGCTATGGCTACGACTGTTGCTAAGGGTGTTGCTATAAGGACTTCCTATACTTCAATGTATGATGACGCGGCGATCCAGTAGTAAAATAAAAAATAAAACATTGTTCTTTATCGCCGATTACGAGACTTTGAAACACTGTGTGTCAGAAAACGTACAGGTAATTTTTTAAGTAGTTCTGAGCATGCGCACGTGTATAATTCTGCTGCCACCTAGCGTTCCCGAAAGTCTCCAATTAGGCCTACTTCATTTTTTTACTTGCTTTACCTATCCCCCTCCCCTTCCTCAAGCCCCAATCAAAAGACATTCCTGGTTTATGGGAGTCATTCACCATAACCCATAACATAACTCAGAATTCATAACACAGCTGTTGTGATTGAATAATTTGTCCAATCGGGTGTGAGTAAACAGACTGACAATCACACGCACATTCTGATCAGGTATTCCTCAGGAGCGCAGCTAGACTTCTTCCGATTGTGATTTTTGATTAATACCTTTCAGGTGTTTTCGGCATTTTGAGAAGTGTGACCTTTAGGGCTTAGGTCTGTCGAGTCGCTGTTAAGAACGCCGGATTCGAATCACAACACACGCGTTGATCTTTAGTTCCCTGCTGCAGAGAAACACTCAACGGATGTCGGCAGCCATTCCTCACCATGTACGTCTTCCCCATTCTCTATTTAACATCCAGCTCAACGAGCTGAAGTGCTTTTAAAACACACTCACAAACACGGGCATTACAATAGAACCACAAAAAAAGATATCAAAAGAAAACCGTAGATCCTGATAAATAATGCACAGGAGATTCAGTGCGATATAGTCCGGAGTTTATACCTGCCACCTGCACGGGTGGCCTGAAAGGAGACTTTCCCCGGGGGTAAACTCCGAGTCGCACCTGCTGATGTTTGTAACAAGGCGAAGAGGCGTTAGACTGTTAACCATAGGTGCTAGACGGTAATGAGTGAGTTATAAACAGGTTGAGATCAATGCCATAGCCAGAGCCCATAGAAATGAGGTCTGCGTACACTGATATGGGATATCGGTTGTGGGCTCCCTGAATGAAATAATAACAGTTACATAAAAAAGCAACACCATTTTATAATGTCAAAAAGCATGTTTCAATTTAGACATCTATTACTTTACTGAAACACCTCTGCAGGTACTTGATGTGGTTAGCTATAGACAAGAACAAGTTTAATGAATTTAGTTAAGATTCCGAAAATGTATCAATAATATGTTGATATGGTGCCGCCATCTTTGTTTTTCCCGGTATAATTTAGTGTGAAAAACCGAGGCTGAGAAACCAAAGAAGTTGGCTATGCGGGGTATATGTCCAACTTTTGTTTAATCTGAGAATCTGAAGTCAATATATTTTTGATGTTGCAATGACACACCAGGAAAATGACATCAAGAAGCTCTACATGGTCATGGGGGTGGGTTAAGGTAGTTTTAAAACCCTTCACAAAAAACTCAAGAAAGGAAGTAGAAATGGGCAATTTAGCATGAATTATGTTGTAGGGCCCCCTTTAGAAAGTAAACCCTGAAATCACGGAGGGATGTTTGTAATAAAAGATCCCAACTCCAGCCTGCATACAGAATATGTGAACGTATATGTTTTCAAAATAGAATGCGAGATGAATGGTTTTTGTACCTGAAACCAGGTCAGCCTTTCTCCAGACACGTACTGAGATGTTTTCATGTCCCAGGGAAGACGTTCAACCCGAGACGTCATCGCAAGAGTTCGGTCACTCGGTCCAAGTACGAAGCAGCCTCGTCTCCGTAGCAGAACACTGACCTTTGGATCCAGCCACATACCCCCTCTGTGAACCTGCCGATGTAAAAGTACGGGGGCTATTTTGGAGCCCTGGATCGATTTGTCTCGTTTGGAATACGCTCTCCGGGGGCTAGTTGTGTAATAGGACCCATGTAGAGGATGCCCTACTCCTAAAGGTGCAAGCTAACCAGATTTACCTTTAAAGGAGATAATGATGTGACGTACCTTGGGTGAAGAATGTCGGCGGATACATTTGTGAATCAAGTGGTGGTATTAGATAATCGTTTGAGGTTGTCTATACCAATTTGGACTGAGGATTTCTAAAGGAAAGGGGATAATTAGGTCCTCCACCCCTCGGCGTATAAGGGGGCAGATGGGTTGGTTTGCCAAAAATTTGACACACACCAAAAAACAAATGTACGAATTTCCAATACATTGCCTTGTAAGAAAATATTTGGGGGTTTTCGTCCATTGTTTTTCTTCTTGCTTTATCCCAATTTTACCCACTCAGTTTGCCCGAATTTGAGACGGCACAACAGTATTGTGTCTTCGGTTGACATCACAGTAGAAAGGAACAACAGCAATGACTATAGGTAAACACCCAATGTTTGTTTCAAATAGAAATGACCCATAACCCATTTGTGTCTGCTATAGTTTTGATATAATGTAATATGATCAACGCTGACTCAATGTCAGATTTAACTCAGTTTCTCGCAATCTCACGTTCTTTACTGTGTTTTATCTCTGAATTGTCTGACAGCTCCAAAACACTGCAGCCTCAAATGTGTATCCAAAGTAATAAGTATGTAAAATTTGAAATTATTTAGGTTAACATTTTCCTTTTAACGGTGCAACTTTTTGGGGGTTTTTTGGTTTAATGGCATATGCTCTTTCCGTTGAGAGCTTTCACTTGATAACTCGGAAAGAATATCAGAAAAACACTCATGATACACTCATCCATTCCACTGTATACTATCGGAATACAGTCTCTATTCACATTGGTGCTGATTACTAAGGCGCTCCCAACACAGCGTTTTGCATTAGCCTGCCCAGCCTGCGGGTTGCAAATTTCATTTCGTTTAACCGCATGATGCTGGCCTCGTCATGATTATTGCCAATGTGCCTATATTTCTTATGTGTTACCGTTTTCCGTTGCCACAGTATGTCTGTGTCTCAGCTAACCATTATGATTTCTTTTGGTGTTCCCCATTTTTGGGACTCGTGATTCGAGCGGGGCTGACTGGACTTGAGTTCGGACCCACGAGACTAACTTTGACCCAGGGTAGCGTCGTATAATCATTGAAGGCTGTGTTTCCCGATAATTCATTCCTATTTGGAAATATTATCTCACCTTTATCATCGGGTGTGTCTTGCAGGCTGTTAAACTTATGCATCGTTAGAATAGGTGCATATCTCCGGAAGACAGAGTTCGTTCCTAATCGAACAGGAAAGTGCATTCTGATCTAACCATCCATAACCACATGAAACGTGTGCAGGCTACTTCCATTCACTCAAACAGACACATACAGAGATTTGATTTGATTTGATGTATTAGGGAATGGTGGTTGAAAGGACAAAGACGGTCACGTTATATTTATTAAGTGCCGTTGGTTGGGGGAGATTTCTCAAGCTATTTCTTGGATGTTTTTCCTTGCCCTTTTATAAAGTTGTTATACAAACAGTACAATCTAAAACTCCTGTATCAGAATTGACCCGACTTCTGGGACTATGGGGCTGACCAGTTTCTGGGTCAGGTTGGCCCGGAAACTTTTTAACTCGGATTCTGAATCACTTTGAATCATTTTGGGTGTCATTTATACACAGATTCCGGGTTGTTCTGGTCAGGCCCCACTGAAACCGGAATCCGAGGTAACCTCTGACCTGGGAGTGTTTAGAGTGTAGTGGGTGCATTCTATTAGCTTCACCGACGTTGCCCGAGTAAAGTCACTTGAGTTAACAGGAACAACCGCACTCCTTCTTTGAATCGTGTCAAAATGACCCAGAAATTGGTCAAACTGACGCACAATCAAAATCCCTTGTTTTGACCAGTTTCCGAGTCAGTCTGACCCAGAAATGGATCAGGCCCCCTGGGACTCAGCATCCGGGTGTATTCCGAACCGGGAGTTTTTAGAGTGCATACTTACTGTAAAAAGAAATTGAGGGCACGCGGAGACACGATCCAAAAAATACAAGATTTATGAAAAATAAAACATGTATTTTTATGTCCAATATTTTAGAAAGCAACTTGTTACTGCGATTCAGTAAGTTGTGTTTAGTCTTAAGAAACGTGGATCTCCAGCCAAACCTTCCCAATCCCATTCCGATATATTCCCCTTTACCTATATTATGCATGTTATTATCACCTAACATTTCCCTCTTGTCATAATGTTACTTCAAAATCATCAAGACAATCGAAAATCCCTCACGTGTCAACTACAAAAAGATACAGAATAATGTAGGATATAATATTTAAGTCACTTTGCTATAGGAGCGGAGCGAATAATGAAGACCTAGAGTGCAATGTCGCTCTGGAATTTACCAAAATGGATATCTCGTTACACACTCGTTGTACGGTAATAATCGAGGCGACGCACACCTGTGCCTCAAGTACATGTGTGATGGCCGATAAAGTGCATTATATTACGGCGTCCCCTCTCTCCTAAAGAGAGGCCACTCTGACTGATTCTCTTACTGCACTGATTTGATTGATTTGATTTGAGGGGATCTGATAAATTATTTATGAGCGTGTTGATAGTCTGTGACAATGCCTCGATCGACAAGGTGTATGTTCCACGGAGGGTATACAGTGTGCACACAGGTATATCCTGTACAACTTTAATGATATCTTATTATTATTGCTTGGTTTATTTCAGAAATAAAACATTTCGCAGCCTTCAGGAGGTTGAATTGAGTTGTATTTTTACAAAAGTAAGAAGATTTAAAAGATGTCAACATAAAAAAAATTAGCGAATGTTTTTACCAAAACACATAAAAGAGTATTTTACAACTACAACCAGACTGCAGCTATATTCGACATGAACAACAGTGACGCCTACTCAGACTTGGACAACAATGACATCAACTCAAACTTGGACAACAATGACATCAACTCAGACATGGACAACAAAGACATCAACTCAGACATGAACGACAGTGACAGCAACTCAGACTTGGACAACAATTACATCAATTCAGACATGGACAACAATGACATCAATTCAGACATGGACAACAATGACATTAACTCAGACATGGACAACAATGACATCAACTCTGACATGGACAAAAAAGACATCAATTCAGACATGGACAAAAAAGACATCAATTCAGACATGGACAACAATGACATTAACTCAGACATGGACAACAATGACATCAATTCAGACATAGACAACAATGACATTAACTCAGACATGGACAACAATGACATCAAATCTGACATGGACAAAAAAGACATCAATTCAGACATGGACAGCAATAACAGCAACTTATACAAGGATAAATATTGCAAATATTGTTTTTTAATACAATTTCAGCCGAAGAGTAGTATTATTGTCTTCCCTAGGCGCGGGTGTCTTGCTGTAGATGATGGAGACTAAATGACACCACGTATATTTACAACATCAAGGACTTGTGCCATCTGCGCAAAGTGTTCACACATTAGAAGAAGGAAGCAAACAGTCCCTTAACTTACTCTTCTTTTACTTTCTTTTACGTCATACTTTGGTTGAATGCCATGGCAACTAATTTTATCTTCATCTTCATTGATTTAGTCAGCAAAATACCGATACATCACACTTAAACATGTGTGCTCCGTGTAGATGAGCTTTACAACCATAATTAAAGTTCAAAGTTGGTGCTGCTGGAGACTGGACTTGAAGCTGTCTAAAGTGGTGCTGCTGACTATGCTAGCTGATTTGAAGCTGTCTATACTGGAGCTGCTGACTATGCTAGCTGATTTGAAGCTGTCTATACTGGAGCTGCTGACTATGCTAGGTGATTTGAAGCTGTCTATATTGGTGCTGCTGACTATGCTAGCTGATTTGAAGCTGCCTATACTAGTGCTGCTGACTATGCTAGCTGATTTGAAGCTGTCTATACTGGAGCTGCTGACTATGCTAGCTGATTTGAAGCTGTCTATACTGGAGCTGCTGACTATGCTAGCTGATTTGAAGCTGTCTATACTGGTGCTGCTGACTATGCTAGTTGATTTGAAGCTGTCTATACTGTAGCTGCTGACTATGCTAGCTGATTTGAAGCTGTCTATACTGGTGCTGCTGACTGCTAGCTGATTTGAAGCTGTCTATACTGGAGCTGCTGACTATGCTAGCTGATTTGAAGCTGTCTATACTGGTGCTGCTGACTGCTAGCTGATTTGAAGCTGTCTATACTGGAGCTGCTGACTGCTAGTTGATTTGAAGCTGTCTATACTGGAGCTGCTGACTATGCTAGCTGATTTGAAGCTGTCTATACTGGTGCTGCTGACTGCTAGCTGATTTGAAGCTGTCTATACTGGAGCTGCTGACTGCTAGTTGATTTGAAGCTGTCTATACTGGAGCTGCTGACTATGCTAGCTGATTTGAAGCTGTCTATACTGGAGCTGCTGACTATGCTAGCTGATTTGAAGCTGTCTATACTGGAGCTGCTGACTATGCTAGCTGATTTGAAGCTGTCTATACTGGTGCTGCTGACTGCTAGCTGGTTTGAAGCTGTCTATACTGGAGCTGCTGACTATGCTAGTTGATTTGAAGCTGTCTGCTGCAGACTATGCTTGCTGGTAGTGCATACTAATCAATGATGGTGGAGATGAAAAATGAGTGATTGTAAACCCTTGCTTTGTGACTAAGCTACCTAAACTTCTGATTGTGGTTCTTTAGATACCCGTGTTTTTAACAAGTTCACCAGTTAATCTGCCAGTGTTTCAATTTAGAACCTTTAAAACCCTACAGCTAGGGACCTGTTGGTTGCAACGCACTGTTGTACGTTGTCGGCACATACTGGCAAGCTTTTACCATGGTTAAGAGAGGGTTGTTGTTTGTTTTTGGGGGGTTTGGGGGGGGGGGCATTTTCAACGATTTTTTTTTATCTAGGTGTGTTGTTGGTATGTCAAGGTATTGCCCGGGTTAATTTTAGCTTAATATTTTGTTTCCTCAATTAATCAAGTTTTATAGTTTGGTTGCGTCTACCATTGTAAATTGGCATAACAATTTTGTACACAAAGGTAGCTGGCAGAGTTTGTCCTTCCCCGTCTAACCGAATCACTGACCCCTGATTGGACGTGTGGCGAGATCCTGTTTAGGTTATGCCATTATGAGCTGACCAATGTGTACGACTGGTTAAGACAAAATGTGTCAGCAGGTGCTGACAGAGGCCCTTGCAGGGTTTTGTAAAGTTAATCAAGTATAACTTTCAAAGACTGCTTGACGGTGCTGTTTACTTGCTCGCCACTTGTCTCACTGCCTTAATTACGTGGGTAATCATTCACTTTCAAAATACAGAGGAAATGCCCAACTTGTAAATTTCCCAAATTGTAAATATGGCCTTTGGTTGTTTTACAAGTGGCGGTTTTACCCGTGCATGTGGTTTGCTATGGTGAGTGATAGAGGAAGTACTTTTTGTAGCTCTCCCCATCTGATCTTTAAGTCCAACCAACATTTTAGGAAAAAAAGCAAAAATTTACCAAATGGCTTGAATTGGGACTCCTCTCTGTGTCGCTACGCGACGAGCGACGCTGACGAGCACATGTACCTTTTCCTCTCACATTCGCCCCCCCCCCCCTCAAATTCATATTCGCCCCTCCCCCCAAAAAAAATATATCTCCTGGTTACGGGACTGACCGCCCCAACCGATATACGCCAATTGTATGAAGTTGTTGAGCTTAAAATGTATGTTTGTTTGTTTTGTTGAGCAAAAACAACCGTGAACAAACTATACAGGCAATGTACATTGCATGGATATCGGCTGGTAACCAATTTCTGCTTACAAGTTATAGCAAGGATTTCATGCGCTGAGCAAAATATTTCTGCCGTTGTATAAAAATATTGTAACACTGTCTCTTTTGAATCTGCTTTCCAGGCGTTCACGATATTCTGCGGCTTGGGAATCAACAATACGCTGATGTACAATGAGGTAGCCAAAGCTATGGCCCGACAGAAGGTGGCGCTAGAGGTCTTGTCTTACCATGCGTGCAGCACGTCGCATGAGGTGGAATCACTTAAGGTAACCAATAATATGACATTCAAAAATATTCTCACATGACACTCACAAATTCGAGTTCAAACAATGGAAAAATATGTTTAAGCTTTACATGGGAAGTGTGGACCTGAGAACAAAAGACGTTCACGCAGTGTTTAGAGACTTGAACCCCTTGTGGACTTACACACATCCACACAGGGTTTGTTTAAAGTCTGGAAGAATATACATGTAATTTGTTTTCTTAAGTGAACAAAGGAATGACTGTCCACAGAGTGTATGCAAGGCAGAGCTGTGTTTGCAGGCCACGCACAACTCTAAGCCAATGGCAGGTGTAAGTTTGACCTCAGTGTGTGGAGCTGTTGTAGATTGTGAAGTCATGCCCAAGGAGTGTACAATAAATCATCAATAATTCCTGGACATTATTTTGGTATGTGTTTGTAGCGGTTCTTGGGGGCAACGCAAGTAATGTTGAGGCTTGTGAAGTGTAAGAATGTGTGATATCCCCTCAAGGCTGAGAAGCTGACTTGGCATACAGGATGAGGGCCAGAAGTCATTGTTAGCTGCAGAGGGGAAAATAACAAGTGTTGCTAGCAACACTGCCATTCATTACTTGTTCCTTGGCAAGGA
The DNA here is from genome assembly GCA_023634235.1 of Pisaster brevispinus. NCBI lineage: Eukaryota > Metazoa > Echinodermata > Asteroidea > Forcipulatida > Asteriidae > Pisaster > Pisaster brevispinus. The sequence goes on from JAMKCF010000006.1 coordinate 12,054,764, forward strand.
AATATTTCGGGAAAATGTTCTGCTTAGCCGAAGCCTTATTCAAATTGGTTGGTTCGAAAATGCCACGATTGTTATAATTTTCCCATGCGGTGCCTCCATTCGAAGGAAATTAACTGAATTTAAAAAGAAAATGATAACAGGCCCTTACACTGCAAGCCTACCAGGCCAATATTGACCGGAAATCCGGGTCCCATGGGGCCTGGCCCTGGTTGTGGTCAGGCTGACCTAAGTATGAGGTATTTTAACCCGGATTTTTTGCATCAGAATGACCCATTTCTGGGACATTTCGATACAGATTCCTGGTCATACTATAACCCACAGCTGGGTCAGGCCTAGACTGGTCCCCTGTCCTTATCCGCAAGGATAAAGCAAGGATAAAGACAGGCCACTGGTCTTACAGGATGTAATACTAACAATTTGTGTGCATTTTCTACCAAAAACAATGTTGAAAAGCACGTTACAATTAAAATGCAATCGTTGGAACAGGCGAATTAAAATGAAACAATCGAAAAAGAACATAACGACAAATAAAAAACATCAACGACTACAACTATTAATAGAGTTAAGAATTTTTCAATTTGAGCTGTCCATTTTCTACTTTCAACGAAACATGGACATAAAAAACACCAGCATCATTATCAATGCGCTGTTTTTGTTGACGAACAAACTCTTGGCAACTAAATACGTTGAATTGCACGTGCACATTGTCAACATTTCTTTATTTAATTTCCATTCAATCCAATGTTTCACTTAGGCTTGTGCTAAGATGTGAATTTTTCTCCAAAGTACAGCAGTACAAAAGAAAACTATTTAATAAGTTACTAAAAATACAAATTAGAGCCAAACAATGTAAAGCTCGCATCGTCTCAAAATTGAATTTTGATTAATTTAACTTTGATTAGTTCAACTCATTGCTATTGAACAGTAGTCTAATCGTCAATATTCCTGTCTTCATTGAGTTAAAAACCTATTCTTTGGGTAAGTTGGTTCGTTAATATTCCTTTCCAAGATGTCTTTTGCAAACAGGACAATACAAACTGAGATGAATACATTATTTAATCAAACACACAATGGGAAGAATTATTTTGAAACACAATTAGAATGCGTCAGTGGTCGTTGGTTATGATGCTGTCAGTGGTACCTAAGCATCTCATTTTCACTACCTTGCTCAGAATGGAAACCTCATGTTCGGAAATATTATACCGGCAGCTGAAATATTGAAACATTTCGTGCCTTTATTAAACCACAAGCATGACACATAAATCGTTGTAAGGTGTATACAGTTAAGTCACTGTGTGTGACAGCTCTAATTTATCACGGTCCACAACTTCTATATCTGTTTTCCTTTTCTTTTCTGTTTTCCTTTTTTTAATGTCTGGACTTCTCTGGCGATAGGGACGTGTGCTCTGCAACAGGGAAAGGGTTGTGAGGGAGAGAGCGACCCAAGGAAGAAGCGTTGCCCATGTTTGACATGTTGACTGATTCCATTCTGAAATCTAATTAAACGAACTGTGTTTAATGGGGAGAAGGAAGCATAAGTGATTGTATTAACCCTTTGATGAAGATTTACAGTGACCTGGTGGGAAATGTATGTTGACTCTATATTTTTCGCCATCTGGGAAGACCATTTTGTATCTGTTCTCTTGAATGGAGATGAGGAAATCGATGGTCTTATACTGTTTTATTACAGCAGGTATGCAGTGTGTGGTGTGTCGTGGCCGAGCGGTTAAGAGCACCGGGCTCTGGTGTTTCTGAGCAGCAGAGTGTGGGTTCAAGTCCCGGTCGTGGCACATGTGTCCTTGAGGAAGATTACCATAATTTCTCTTTATAATAAGAAAGAGTATAATAATAATACTGCCCTAGAATACTGCCCTAGTAACCGTCAGCTGCTACCTCGCTGGACCTCATGACAAAGGATCAATCTATATTTACATTTAACCCTGTGGGACCCTTGATTGATGACGTCAAGCGAGGTCGAAGCTACCAGTTACCCTTTAGAGTCTGTCAAACGATGCTGAGGGACCATGCACAGCAAATTGCTTCCGTTCCTTTACAGTCATTCATTAACTAGATGGCGTTAAATGTAACTTGACTTCATCATGGTACATCCATCTTATTGTTTGCCCTATCACATCAGTGAACCAAACCGAGACTGAAATGCATCTTAGTTCGACCCTCTCTTAGGGTTTCTGGTTTTACTTCTTAGAAAAACAGTAGGATTGTGCTTACATTGGTAGTTGTTACAGTGTAAATATATACACCAGTGTGAATATTTACACCAGTGTTTATCAGCTATGGTTTATTCCATGGATACGTATAGGTTAAACAATGTGCGCAAATAAGATGTGAAGCCTTCCCAACGCATGTAGCTGAAAAACCTTTTAAGTGCGATTGGAAGCTTTACAAGGTTGGAGTACAATCAAGTGACGTTTGTGTATATACTGTGTAATGAACTCTCTCTTTATATGAGCTCTGGTGGTTCTGTGAAGAACCGGTGGTTAACAACTCGACGTTTCGATCAGCGTACTGCTCAGATCGTCATCAAGAGAATAGACAATCAGAGTAAACCTCACTTGGTTATTATTTTATTCAGATTCACAGTTAAGTTTCAGAGCTCAAGCCTGGGTTCAGTGAGAATCTGTTATCATAGACGCTATAACACACGAGGAATATGACTCCCAGTCTAAGATGGTACTTCAAGATCTTTTACCCAATGATTACAAACCACCGCTGCGTTTGTGTGGCGTTAAATATTATCCAAAGGAAACTTTAACTTTTCTTGCGAGGGAGATTTAATTATGTCTGCCACTTCAAGCGCAAGGCCTTTAAAAGTAACGCGCCCCCTCTCTTTCTCTCTCTCCTCTGGAAAGTGAGAGGCTTCTCTCCGTTGCCGGGACATTTGGGTTGATATTTTTTTCCAGGTCCCCCATGTTTATTCTTGACTGCACTTTGCTCGTCATATTGTCCGTACCATTAAGGGTTTTTTATGTTTTCTTTCTTCTCCCTGTGAGATACCAGATCGTACACACCGGTAATTCAACTCCAATGTCAATGGTTTTGTCTGCTGAGAAATAAGGCCCTGTCAAATATACTGGGCAAGTCTCTGAGTGCAACGGGGACTGGGAGAGTTGGGTAACTTGACGACGGGTGAGTCCTGAGCAAGGCAGCCGTGTATAAATTGACACACTCTTGTGCGGGGTTACTTAAGTGTCTAACTGTATTCTTGAGCAGAGAATGATAAAACAGAAAATCATTAAGGTTTGGCATCCTTTGTGGATGGTTGGATTGGTTTGCTGTGGGGGCTGGAGTACTTTTTTCACCATTCCAACATATGTAGACATGCTGGGTAGTCTAAATACAGCTAAAATCAAATCGGTATGCAAAATCAGGCATGCCTCTCTAAACAAAATGTTGCGCGGCCCACTATGTTAAAGGTAAGACGCAACATTGGAAACAGCAATAACAAATGCAGGTGTTACCCTGGGGAACAAAACTAATTCTGTTGACAGAGAACAAAGCGTCATCTGTCACCGATGTTTAAAAACTATTATGTTAAATCGTTCTACTCCCGTCGGAAGAAAACACTTCTAGTACTTTTAAATTCACTGGTCGTTATAAGATAAAGGCATATGAAAGAGTACGTTCATTATCATTTCCTAGTTTACACGATAACCACATTTAACCAAAAAGATGCTAATTGGTAGAAATTAGCGTACAACATTGTCCTTGCTTTCGTTTAAGATAAACTATTTCGAAACGCACTTTTGTGTGTGTCTTAAGCCCATTAAACCGATGCTTAAAACCGGTTGCCGCCCTTAGCTTTGTACATATGAGTTGCCAGCCAACCAGCGCCGAAGCTAGGGTTTAATAATATTTAGGGGCACAAGGGGTGCACCATTTTTTGTAGGGGGGCACTTCTGGCCCATTAAAACTGTAGTTTCTGCATTTTTCCTAAACAAGCCCCCTTTCAGCGCTCTCTTTATGTCATTTCCATTTTATTATTTTTTAGAAAATCGGCCGTGGAGGTGCAAAAAATACATTGTGTGTAAATAGAAAAATTGTTTTGAAAACACTGAAAATGCTACATTAAATCTCATCCAAATGTAAGTTTTTATTCGGGTTATTTTAAATCTCAAGTCCAGATTTCAAATGGGGGCGTATTTCAAAGGGGGCGTATGTGCGCCCCGCCCCCCCCCCTTACTTGTGCCACTGCCGAAACCTCATGTACGTATATTGAACATGACTATTGTCCTGCTAAACACTGTTAGAAAATAAATACAACAAGCAATATTCCAACATGTTGGGACCAGGGCCCATTTTCATACAGCTGCTTCAGCAGACACTGTTGCTTAAAAATTTTCTGCTCAGCAAAATATAAGCAGGAAACCAGTTGTCAACTGTACATATGACATTGGTATTTTAGCTGGTAAACTGTTTTCTGCTGAGCACACTTGTTTTGTGTTTTGCTGATATCTGTGCCTGGCAGCTCTATCCAATTGGGACCTAGTATAGGCCCAATTTCCTAGGGCTGCTTAAACACAAAAAGGAGCTTAGCACAACAAAATTATGCTTACCAGAATAAGGTAACCAGCAAAAATACCACTGCACATGTACCATCTGTGACTGGTATCCTGCTCATATCAGCTTAGCAGAAAACTGTAAAGGATTTTTTTTTTAAAGCAGTTTTATGAAATAACGCCCTGTTGTTATCTGTTGCAGTGACACATCTTAAAACTGTATTGATTCTGGGTGGAACTCACAAGATTTAAACCACCTTCTTTAATATCTACTTTTAAATACACATCTCCAGGCTTCCTAAAACATAACTTGCAAAAAATTCAGTCCTGTCGTTATCATCATTGAAGGCAGTGGACAATGAAGCGTGAGTAAAGAGGGGTTGGGGAGGGGGAAAAGGACAGGTTTCACACGCTGGTTATTAAACAATCCTCTTCCCTTGTTATTTCAGCGGGCCCTGACGATCACAATGCCTCCAGAGCACCTGGGACTCAAATGTTGTTGAGACATTGATTATAATACCCCACTGCATGGAGGCATCTTCACCGTTGAATGGCTACGACACTAATAACTGTTGCTGTTTTGTTATTACCGCTATTTCTTAATTCTCCGCGTCGGGAGTTAATTCTAAGTAAATTCCAAGCCCCTGGATACAAAATTGTGTTAATAGAAAGAATTGTCTCTTGCGTCACTTGAAGGTGTATTAGCAGGTCTTTTGAAGTCGGCTGATTTTCTTGTTCAGGCTTCAATTTATTTTACACACACTATTTGAGTGTTTCTAGTAATTGTTGTTTACTGAACAAAAATGTTTCTCTAAAATCTTGCAATCCGATGCAGTTGCCAGTGTATTGTTGCATCAATTTTATACGGGAACGTGTAGACCGAACCATTAAACCCCGCCCTGTGATGTCTAGACCAATCACAGTAGTGTGTGAGGGGGTGGGGATTGATACGTTTGATATGTGTTGCGTAGTAATGACTGATCAATGGGCCTTCCCGAAACCATAACTTCGACCATGGCTCTGGCTCTGGCTCTGGCTTGGCTCCATTCTCCTGTACTTAAAGTGCACGTAAGTCAAAACTACCGACGAAGCAGAAGCCGTGGTTTCGAAAAGAGTCAAACTAGAAGACAAGACAAGACGTGGCCAGCTGGAGTATTATAGGGCGGTGGTTACCAACATGCGCAGATCTGTGTTATTGTAACTAGGTAGACTGGTCCCCTGTCTTTATCCTTGCGGATAAAGACAGGCACTGGTCTTACATGCCTAAATTATTTCATTGGATACAATGATTTCATTGGACAAACGTGCTGTGACGTAAGCTTTCTACATCTGCGTTATGATTGGTCCGAGGTGATGTAATTTGTCAGCTTGCACTTTCGGTCGTCTGCATGCAGCGTGTGCATAATGATGTGTACATCAATATAGTGTTGTTTTGTTGACTATGTAGTATGTGTACATGTACGTGTGAAATGATTGCGAGGTCAAAGGTATATCTGGCAACATCCGGTCAGGCAGGTATTTGGCGTTATTCACGAGCCTCGAAGTGTGACGCCAGATGTTCAGGCTAGCAACTAGGCTGCTTTATGCCTACAGATAAGGCCGTGTCAGTATATGACGTCTCCAACAACACCCTTAGCAACAGTCGCAGTCGTAGCTGAATCCGCCAATTTGGATAAGGCTTAAGATTTAACGAAAACCACCTTTATGTAGACGATGTTACTCATGACGTCACATACATTTACAAAAGAGCCACCGAGCCTGGATTTGCCGCAGGCACAAAGTGCACACAGTATTGTTTTCACGTCGAAATTACGACGAACTGTCAAACTCTCATAAACAATCTTGCCTGACAGGAAATGGCCTTGACTGCCCAAGGTCACCATTTTTTTTGTAAACAAGTGGACTTGGAGAAAAAAAACATTTCAAAGTTTCGCAGCAAAAATATACTTACACAAACTGTATCGTCCCTCACGCTGAAACTGACGCAGAATCCCAATCCAAATTCAATGTTAGAAATGGGTCAGGCCACCCGGAACTCGGAACCCCGATCATCTGACCCGGAAGTTTTAGAGTGCAGTGTATTGCTCTAATCACGAATGGTTATAATATGGCCGTTTTGAACAGAGACATTTAAAAACAAATCTTTGTAGATCTTTCATTTATTTTGTTTCCGAAAATATTGATACCTTACTGTTATGTGACTGTTGCATTGCCAGTATTGTAATTTTCATTTGAAACCGGAAAATCGTACCAAGAAGCTGTACCTCATGATTTGAGCTTCACCCCAAACAGAAATCAACAAACTCATGTGCATATAATATTCATTGGGGATATTCGGCAGAACCTATCCGTAGAATGATCATACGGTTCGGGTTTAAACCGCTTAGAAGGTTTCATCTCTTGCATTCTCTTTGTGTTATTGGTCCATTTCCTGACGTCTTTGCGTGTATGGCTCTAAGGTAATCGTGGTGCTGAGGAAAAGACTGATTTGACGAGATAATTACATTTATTTTACCGGCAGCCGCAGACAAACTTGGCGATAACCCGACGAGATAAACAGAGGGGCTCTTGCGTCCATCGTAAAGATGTGCAGCGTGATCTATGAATTATAACTCAATTTCGCAAGACTAATCTACACACCATGCAGTTCAATTACATTTTCTCATTACGGGAAGGGCTGCGGCTGCGGGGCTCACCCTCAAGCCGGGTAATGTGGACTCGTTAATGGGCCGTCAAAGAGTCAAACGCGAGGGGTCGGTAGTCATCACTCAAGGTTAACAGGATCTGGCATCGCTCAGCTTATACTCAACGTATACTTTTTAATTCCACCCGTTCTTGTTTCTTGGCAGATTTCTCGCCTGCCGCAGATCCAGGCCCTGGGGATGACAAGATTCGATTTTGATGACTTCAAGTTGGATGCCGATGAGATGGTCAAAGCCTCGTTGAGGCTGTACATGGACCTTGGATTATTGCAGAAATTCAAGATTGATACTGAGGTGAGGGGAATGTTTCTCCCGGGGATGGGGAGGATGCTTAAAGATACTATCTCGTTGCGCTTTCACTGATCATGTTGATGGAACGTATTGTGACCCTTGATCCGTTGTACCCCGATTGGTTCCCTCTTTTGTTGATGAAGGAGTATCTTATTGTCCCCAATCGGGATAACACAACTACAAAAAAGAGTCACTGATAGTAGTAAATACTCAGACTATCCCAATTGAGAAAATACTACAGCTCTCGTTTGACAATGAGGGAAACTACAGTGTTTGCCCTGACGTAAATCATTACAAAGGGTTTCAGGTTGCAAAGCCAACCCATTTCGGACCGCACTACCCAGATTGGAAATCTTGTTTCCAAATGAAACAAATTTGTGTATTCCCAATTCTGAAGATGATAACTACTTTGGGCAACCGTAACTACTATAGAGAATATCAAAACTCTCCCGTTGTGATATACTTCAGCTATTATTCAGAAACAAAGGAAAGTGTTTATTTTGTTGGTTTCTGTTTTTCTTTTTGTTTTACAGGCAATGACACGTTTCTTGTTGACAGTGAGAAAGAATTACCGTCCAGTTGCGTACCATAACTTCAGACACGCCTTCAACGTTCAGCAAGCTATGTTTGCCGTTCTGCAGGTCAGAATCCACAACTTATCTTTTATACAAAAGTAAATTTTGAGTGTTTATGAATCAAGTATAATCTTATAGTGAACTTTATTTCAAATCTGGGTCAGACTTGATCATCTTGAGACAGACGACTCTCTTTGATCAGTCTTGAATCTCTTTGGTCTGACTTGACTCTCTTGGATCAGACTTGACTCGCTTACGTCAGACTTGACTCTCTTAGGTCGGACTTGACTCTCTTTGGCCAGACTTTAATCTCTTTGGTCAAACTTGACATTCTCGGGTCAGACTTGAACCTCTTGAGAAAGACGACTCTCTTGGATCAGTCTTGACTCTTTTTGGTCAAACGTGACTCTCTTTGATCAAACTTGACTCTCTTACGTCAGACTTGACTCTCTTTGGTAAGACTTGAATCTCTTGGGTCAAACTTGGCTCTCTTTGGTCAGACCTTTTCCGGGATGCGCGTCCGGGGGCCAGACCCAGGTCAACATGACACAGTTTAGGGTCAAAATTACCAGGATTCTGCGGCACAGGCACGTTACCTAAGGTAAGTAACCGATAAGGGTAGCGCTGAACCGAAATATATATTGTTCTCCCCGAACCAGATCCAGGTTTATCTTTCCCGTTAACTTTTTTGAGAATGTTTTGTTTGTTTAAGTTTGTACGCGATTTGTGAGTACCATTCTTTGTACAAGAAATACAATCATAATATTGACACCATGCTGTGTTAATGTCTTTTCAAGAAATACTGTATTTAAAAATAATGAATATTTTATATTGAAGAACAAACAAAATTTATTCTAGGTTTGCAGGACAAGGTCATATTGACATCACACAATGATGACAATCTCAGACAATTGCATCCAAACTAATGTTATTTTGTTTTGTTTTTTAACAATATGTGTCTAATATGGTTGCATATTATAACCCGTGTTTTTGGCGTGTATTTTTCTTCTTTTTTTTCTTCTTTCTTCTTCAACAGAATACAAGTGTGATTCACTACCTCACAGAGCCGGAGCAGCTTTCATTATTGGTGGGTTGTCTTTGCCACGATCTGGACCACAGAGGCACCAACAATGCATTCCAAGAAAAGTGAGTTTACCCGAATGATGTTGAAAGTCAAACGATCCCTCATAACGCTCCATGGATTCTCCATGTGAGCTCCACTTTTGAGGACGCTAGGTGGCAGCAGACTTGCCATGTGAATCCAACGTTCTCGGAAATGTGCACTTCCACAGAACTACATGTACATAAACAACAACAACAATTGTCTGTTGGTCTGCTGCCAGCTAGCGTTGCAAAGTCTTCAGCTGAGTTCAGTTTTAAATGCAGGAAAGTTATTACGTAAACCGATTTAGGCACCAATAATTAATTCTTCGAAAAGTAAACTGAGTCAAGTGCACAGGAATGCTACTATCCAAGCATAATATCCCATGATACACTCCTTGCATGCTCATTGTAGTTTTACACTGGAATGGATTTGTTTCGTTTGAAATACTTTTGTCTGTGAGAAATGTCATTGGGATTTCAAACATTACCTTGAATAGCATTGTCAACTTTCCTAAGAAAAATACGTACAATTTTAACCTTGTACTTGGTTGTACGCTGTGTGCAAAACTGTATTGGTTGTCTTGAAATTTTGATCGGTTGGTGTCAAACCACATTTCTGAAAGTTGTTAAACTCTTTTCAGGTTCTTTGTTTCTCTGAACTTTACGGATAACACTTTCAAAATGTGGGTTTTCCAGTGCTGTAGTAGGCCCACTTGTACTCGGTACTCGAGAACTACCCGAGTACCGTTGTAATGGTACTCGTATCCGTACTTGGCTAGGAAAGTACTCGTACTTGAAGTCGATACTAGACATTAGATATCATAACATGTACTCGAAGCCCTGTACACGACACTCTACTGAAAGTTTACTTGGACTCGGTTCCAAGTACTCACGGTCAAAATACGGGGGTTTTATTTATTTTGCGTCAATGTAAATTTAAGCCTTTACTATCCAAGGAAAAAAAGAAGAAAGCTTTGAAAAAGTTATAATTGAAGTTGTCTTTGATGTATTCATGTAAAGATGGTTATCGTAAGAGTAACACATTGTCACAAGTTAGTCAGAAAACAAGTAAATACTTGTTGAAACATAATATTGCAGTATTTTTCTTTACCAAAAAATTGTTCTCGTACTTTAAAAAGTACTCGTACTCGTACTTGTACTTGTACCTGTACTTTACAAAGTACTCATACGCATATTTGGACTCATACTTGTACATTACAAAGTTATCGGACTCATACTCGGACTCGTACTTGTACTTTCAAAGTACTCACACTCGTACTCATACTCGGACTCTTATTTGTACTTTACAAAGTATTCGAACTCGTACTCAGACTCGTATGTGTACTTTACAAAGTACTCATACGCATACTCGGACTCGTACTTGTACTTAACAAAGTATTTGTACTGATACTCAGACTCGTCTTGTACTTACACAGTACTCGTACTCGAACTCGTACTTTACAAAATACTCGGACTCATACTCGTTTTCTCGGACTCGTACTCACACTGGTATCAAACTTTACAAAGCACTCTTGCTCGTACGAGGTTTCGTACTTTACAAAGCACTCTTACTCAGACACGTTGTTGAGCTCGGTACTTGGATATCAGAATACTCAGTGCTCGGCCGCCATACACTCGGCAGTACTTGTCGACTGAAAAGTACTTGACTTCAAAACTGGGTTTGGAGTGACTACTCTATGTACTGACAATCCTTTGAACGGCTGCAATTCGTGGAAACTTACAAATAGTGACCTTAAAGTTGTGTTTGTTTGGTCTATGTCCGCAAGGTTTTGTTGAGGGTTTGAAAATTTGACAGATTGAACCAAGTAAGGCCGATTTGACCAACACATGCAGTACTGGCACACACTTCTGTCGCCTCTTGAACCCGGTGTGTTATATTCCGCCCTGTGTTTATACAACTTGGTTGTATGTACAGTTCACTGAGTATATATGACCATAGCTCTACTAATTTGAACTGCCAGCTTACGGCTATAGTGATAGATGACTGACAGATGAGGCTAGGCGGTTGACTCATCTCCTCGCATCTGTCCAAATTGACCTAGTTTTTTGTAGGAAACTGACGAGCTAACCGCAACGACGACAAACACTGCTCAACCTCCTTGCTAATAATAAATAATAAAACCTCAAATTAAAAATATAGAGGGGCTCCGGGGCTAGATTCAGTTTTGTGATGCACTCATTTTTCATTACATAGAGTCCTACTGGAAATGGAAAACAAACCACTAGTCTCTAGCCTTGCGAAAAAATGGTGTGAAAGCAAATGTGTTTGATACCCTTCAAATGCAATTTTGGTGAATAAAATATAAAAACATTTCAAACATATTCAAAAATTGTTTTTGACCGATATTTTGTTTAATCCGGAGATACACTCTGTCCAGTGCATAATGCGACTGAGATAAATTATGAGTACATTTTTTTAAAATATTTTTTCGGACGAAAAATGAACTGTTTTAAAACATATTTAAAAATCTACATTAAGAAATGTATTAGTCAATGCGTTTTGAAAGATAATTTTATATACAAAACAGGGAGGTGTTTGGGTTTTTTTGGTTTATTAATATTTATTGATTTGAGAGAATACTTGACTATTGTTTGTGTTGGGTTGATTTTATTGTTGTATAATATATATATTTACTTTTGCAGGAGTCAGTCTCCGTTGTCACAGCTGTATGGTTCAAAGGCCACCATGGAGTACCACCATTTCAACCACACTGTTATGATACTCAGTAGCCAGGTGAGTATAGTTTTGTTTGTTAAACTGGCAATTATAGAAACAAAAAGTATATAGGAGAATAGCCTTTCTAAGCCACTTTATAATGCCATTATTTAGACCACACTGTTGTGAAGCCGGGTGTCAAAACATGCCTCAGTATAAGCAGCTTGGCATATGGATGTTTTTGTCGTGTTGGAAATTGAGAGAAGGGGGGAAAGGGAACTGAAGGGGAACCGAAATCTACAAAATTCTGGGTCAGATCACCTGCAGCTGAGAGAACGTGTATTTTTTATAAAGCGTTAAAGCATAACATGTTTCAGCATTTCATAACATAATTAAATCCTACATACAACCGAATTTGAACTTAATGTGATCTTGTTGTCATGCCAAACAGGGCCACAACATTTTCGGTAACATGGCAGCGGAGCAGTACAGTGAAGTCATGAACGTCCTCAAGCATGCGATTCTAGCCACGGACTTGGCTCTTCACTTCAAGTAAGTCTGATAACCTCGCAGAACTTTAAACTATTGCAGCACATTTGTGCAAAATTAAACTGGACGAGAAAATAGAATTAGCTGATGGAAACTGCTTCCCAACCAATAGGACCTGTGGTGTAAATGCACCTCACAAATATTTAATGATCTGACGTATCAAGCGGATAGAAGAGTCTTTCTCGAAGGTTAATGACAAAACAACACATACATACAAGCCTGTACAAGTATACTAGGGTAACAGAAGCAGTCAAGTTGTCCTTTAGTGAAAAAAAACCCGATACAAACAATAAAATCCCGATACATTTAACCCGATTAATTCTTTGAAGCTCTAGCGGCTCTGCAGCTCTAGAAAATCGGCCTTGTTTGAAGATTTTAAAGACACAATACAACATTTCTTAGCACAGGAGTAAAACACACTTGTCTGGTTGGAATTTTACAAATCATTTTATGTGTCAAATGATTGATTGTTATTTGTTTTGTTTTTCCCTTTTCTATCAGAGTAAGGGGACAGTTCTTTGAATTGGTGAGGTCGGGAAAACAGAACTGGCGTAACATTCAACACAAGGAATTGCTCAGGTAACGAACTTAAAGTGCAGAATTAATGTAGATTATTGAGATGTCAAAGAATACATGTGTGTTGTCTTGTCTGTGTAATATGTAGATAAGCCTATTATTGGTTCTTGGTTACTGTGTTTTGTCCATTTCGAGCTCGTTACGTTATGCATCCCAATGTCGACAGCTATCATGTGCGAAAGCCCATTTATGCCATCAAAAGTAATAAATCTTGTCGCCCCAAAAAAAGACTTGCCAATACACAAGATTTGCTAAACATAGACTTCCAAAAAACAAGACTCGCAAAACATGTACTTGCTAAAAACAACACTTGCAAAACATACACTCGAACAAACCAAAATTCGCCAGACATAATACACTTGCAAAAAAACAATTTGTATTTTCGATGGCACTAATGGGCTGTCGTAATCATACAATGCAACTAACGTAAAATACCTTTGTTTCACTCATCTTCATCGAAAACTGCAGTAGCATTTAAAGGAGAAAAGATCAATACGTCAATAATTATAAGTCATAACTATGACTTAGCTCATTATTATGAACTAGCATTGCCCAAACTGTACGTTTTCCTACACTGACAAAGTCATAATTGTGACTTGTGCCAATTAGCTTAAGTCATATTTTTGACATATTTTATATAAATCATATTAATGAGATTTATCTCATGTATGTACGTAGGGAACGCAAGTGCGCCCTCAATCTTTCTTTTGGCACCTCAAGTCTTTTTGGTTTTTTGCTGGAGTTTGTATGAGACACACACCCACATTGCACAGTTTAGTCTTTACTTCTCGCCACGCTATGTCTGATCATGGCTAAGGCAATGCTATCTTAAACTCTGGTTGTATTTGTGTAGGCGTATTTGTCAGAGACCCCCCAGGAATGGGTTTTTTCGGTTGCCGTTTAATACTGCTGGTTTTCACCGAGTGATTTTTTTTTTTTAGTTGAGGATTGAATTGAGTTAATCCTAGATTCTCGTCATCCAGTGAATTATTATTTGTTTTTGTCTCCAAGTGCTCGTCCCCTTTCAATAAAGAACCGACCTCCCTCCCACATCCCCACATAAATACGTCATAACTATGACTTGCATTTAGTCATAATGTCAATGTCCCTTAAACGCTTCCCTTAGAAAACGGTTCGATTACTAACATTATTGTCTTTGCATAAACTGCGTAAAGTCATGGTACAGAAATCTACTTTCATTCTTTATAGGGGAATGGTGATGACAGCATGTGATGTTGCAGCCAGCACTAAGCCATGGAGAATACAACATAAGGTGAGAGGTTATTTTATGAAGTATAATTACAACCAACTGAAGAGCAGTCATCACATTTGGTGTTCAACTGAAGAAAACGTATGTTCTGTATCCAGTAAGAAAATATTCATCATTTACTCAGACGCAAATGTCATTATTAAGGTGGAGTCAAGTTTGAGAAAGTCACGCCTTCCATTGTGGTCATTTTCAATTGGTAAATACATGGTTCCAACTTTTTACATTGGTTTACTTCAACCGTTCCAGTTGAGGGATTTATTACCTAGTGACAATATGAGAAGTGACATATGCAAGTAAAACTTAAGAGTACAACCGATCTCTTCGGGAGCAATGTTGGTACGATCACGACGTTTCGATCAGTTAACTCTGATTGTCTTCAGGAGAACAATTTCAAGGTTTTATATTAATCAGAAAGCTAACTACTAAATACCGGTACACACTGAAGAATCATTACATCAATGCACAAATTGACGATTTTACTGACATTTTGAATGGTTCTGTTCCCAGATTGCAGAGTTGGTAACTAGTGAATTCTTTGATCAAGGAGACAAAGAAAGAAATGAACTAAAGATAGAGCCAGCGGTAAGTTCCTCATAAAGTGAATCTTTGTCCCGAAAAAAGAGTTGGAAATGATCGATTTCTTGTCTTGTCAAATGAAAACCGTACAAATTTGTCATATTCTACACTTTTTCTGCCACCACACTTCTATAAAAACACCAGAAACTTCGGGGAAAATCACTTTTTAAATGCTATATACAGACATTGCTATTTTTTTAGGAACAGTCGTACTTTTTTGTTCTGGGAAGTTGCCAATCACAAGGCCCTAAAACAGGTCACTTCAGGTGAGAGCTAGGAAAGGGGAAAGGGGGATAAAAGAAGAGGAAGTCACAGAGTTGAAAATTGCCATTGGTACAGACTTTAGGAGACAGGGAAGTAGGTACCGGTAGTAAGGCAGTACTTGGGAAGAAGTTTGATGAGCTCCACCGAGTATTAGCTTTAGAAAATGCTTCTTTATATTTTATATGCTGATATTCAACTTGTGAAAATCATTAACAAGAAGTTTACACTGAATTGATTTTAAGCTGTTGGTGTTTGTATTAAGGCAAACTTCAATGAGTTGAACAAATTTCTCTGCTTATGACTTCAAATGATTTGTGTGGGTCTTCAAATGATGCAATTCCTTCCTCGACAGTATTTTAGACTGAAATTATGAACCCTTGAGGATCAATACTGCAGTAGGCCTCAACCGTGCGTTTCGGATTTGAAACTAATCAAGTTTTATTTGCGATACTCATAACCAATCCTCTACTTTGTTTGTAAATACATGTACTAAAAGTTGAGTTATTTTTTGGATGTTTTTCATTTCATCAGTCGATGTTTGATCGGAACAGAAAGGACGAGTTACCGCAGATGCAGCTAGGATTCATCGACGGAGTTTGTCTGCCACTCTATGAGGTCAGAACGCTCTGCTCAATCGAGCAAGATGTGTTTGTCGGGGATTAATCACTTAAATACTTTTATGTGGTAAACTTATATAAATTTCACCCAGGAAACTTACCGAGTCCAATGGGTATTTTTACCTGTCACCTTCTGCCCAGGTAAACTAACCTGGTCAAACTAACCGAGCCAAAAAGCACAGTGCGGACTCATCATCCGGGTAAAAACAGTCAGTAAAATACCACGCACGGTTCACTGCACAGCCATGATCACAGCCATGGTCACATGGCACACGGAAGTGAACTTCAACCTGCATGTACTGGTTATGTTCACACTCATCTTGTTGCGGCAGATTCAGAAATGGCGTCCTTTTGCTTGCGTTGTTTTTTTACTTTTTAATTGATGGGCTTCTCTGCAAAAATTGTTTACAAGCTAGGTCATGTAATTGTGTCATAGCCGGATAAAGGTCACTGGCGTAGCGCCCTCATGTGTTTATATTTAGTCAGTCGGTTTGTTTCACCATCGCATCGGTTAGTTAATACCTGCGTCAAATAAACCAAGTGTGGACACCGGAAATAATAATCCAATGAGACAATTTATTTTCAGGTTCTTATTCTTTGGTGCCTCTCTTTCCAGTCAATGGTAAAAGTATCGCCAATGTTCACCACAATGCTAGAGGGAGTCCGCGCAAATCGTAGGAAGTGGCACGAGCTGAACGAACAGCGCAAGAGGAAAAAGAGCACATCGGAGATCAGTAAGCCCATCCTCTGCTGACGACGGGGCAAGAGTTTGAACACATCCCTGGAATGCACACTCAGACACAGACGATGGAAATGAGAGCTGCTGTAGATGTCCTAGAGTTGCTGTCTTGAGTAGTTTTAGGTGACTTTGTACACATCATCCAGGAATATGACATGCTGAAGATGATCAAAAGAGGATATCGGAGAACTGCTTGTAAGATGATTTGAGAAAGTCGAAATTCAAGGGAGGTGATTTCTGCAAAGACTTATAAGACTGACCCTCATTGTAAGATCAAAAGTAATTGCATCAAAAGTTGCGAATTCAACCACCTAGAGTGATAATTTCATGTAGATGTAGTTGTTTCCACTGAACGAATCCCAGGCATATGATTTCTAAGGATTTTTCCTGATTTCAGGATTTTTCCTCAATCTCCTTGACTCTTCAAATGTTCAGTCACCAAAGGGAGAGAGTAACAGTCCACATTGTGGCAATGTACTGAGTCTGTAAACCTCCTGAATTGTAACATCTGGGAGGTTCAGGATCTGTAATGAAGGGGAACCCGGACCTGCAAAGACATTTTCAGTAATTTCCACATTCTGCAGATCTCATGCCCTGAAGTCCACTTCAAAAACACAGTTGATGTCAGTCAGTCAGTTCTCCTAGCTCGGGGTACCCATACTATTGATGTCAACCATTGGGAAACGGAAGTCCAAATTCAGCAGTACGAAATGACAATCCCACAATGTTATTTTAATGTGCTCTAGATTGCACAGCTCAATAAGCAGATCCTTTCAGCCAGTTTGATGTTGTACATGAAGAACACTGTCTTAGGGGATTTTGTCCCCCGGCGTGTGTGTGTGTGTGTCCTCCTTATGCTAAATTAACATTGGCTGAACTTAAAAGTGATTCAAAAGAGGGCGCTGTCAGACGAAATTTCTACACAATTCACCGTATGGGGGACAGAATCTCCTGCCGCACCGTTATCAATATTGCATAAAGCTAATTCAAGAAACAGATGTACGTTTGCCGTTGAGCCGTGGGTCATTTGGCAGGAACGGGGGGCTGGGGATGGGCGACCCTGCAACATAAAGTTTGCTAGGGAGGAGATGGTTCTTGCCCCTACCCACCCCGATCCACCGCTCTATGGTATTTGGTACAGTCTGCCTGCGCGAAAATCCGACGCATTTTGTTCCACAAGATACCTTGGCCTGAATTTCATTTAAGTTTTGTGCATGAAATAAATCGATTGTATAGTGTGCTTATTGTCATAGCTCACGTTTTTCATTAATTTAAGAGAAGCAATGAAGTATATATCAGAGCAGATGAGATCGGTTCCCCAATGTACATTTTGTCCAGCAAAGAAATATTCTCGAACTTTTTTTTTTTGGGGGGGGGGTTTCGAAAATAGAAATTTATCTTCCACTGGTAGATTTATTTATCAATGTAAATGTTGTATTTAATTGACGTTGATAATAATTGTAAATACGTTTTATAATATCATTCCATTTCAACGTTTAACGACGTTTAGAAACAAATGTTATAATATTTCCTTTTTTATAATAAGGCTGTAGATAATTATAATAAGCAAGATTAACTCAAAGGAGTGGTTCTGAAGGGGGAGTTTCGTCATGATCACAGCAGGCATGTGAACTCTTACCCTGTTACAGCACGAGCGCTGGTCGTTGCATCACAATAATAAACCGTGCAAGTCCCGCAAGTCGAACGAAGACTTTATCATTCTATGAAATCAAACCTTCTTTTTAAACTCTATTAATACAAGACACCTAAAGCAATTTGTTATAAATACAATTTCAGTTTGTACATGATACAAATAATTTGTTTAAAAAGACTTGCGATGAGGATGATGTGGTTTGGTTTTTTCAGAAATCCCTTTTGCCATTCACACCTGAATTTCTGTGACCATTACATAGGTTCAGTGACCTGAACGTTTGTTGGGAATTTTCTGTTTTAATTGTATACAAATATCTCGACAGAGAGGTCATCTTTGTTGATTGTTTAACTTATTTTACTTTCATCTCTCACATATTTCATGGCAAAATTCTACTTTCCCGACAATGACATCACTTTTATAGTCAACAACTACATTAAACTACAATGTTTGAAGAAACGGGATCGTGCACACGTAAAACTCTATAAATGTTGGAACATTGATCTATATTATAGAGAATTGGTTGGTTCCTAGTTGGTCCCGAAAGTTTGAATAATTATGCGCAAAGTCTTTAATGATGGCGTCGATTGTGAAGCAACGGTAAGCGCACATGCAGTAGCAGGGTTTAGATTTATAATTCCATGTACAGTCGCAGGCCTTCTTTGATGACGACAGTCCACCTTTAACATTCAAAGGTACAACACTCACGGTATTTTCGAGGGAGGTAATTTACAACTAATATCTAAAGAATTATGTTATATGCACAAATTGTTTGTCAACAGCATGGTATAAATATAACTTTTATCCGCTTTTTAGTCAATGTAATGCGGGTTCGCCGTCAAAACTTATAGAAAATTTCATTCAGCAACTTAAGCTGGTTAGAAGGCTCTTGTTTGTTTGTTTGTTGGGGTGTCTGTCTGTTTGTCTGTTGGGGTGGGCGGACGAGAGATACATTGCGGGGTGAGTTTTAGGTAGGATGTGTAGTTGTGGGCTTTTTTTACATTGTGGGGCTGTGCCCACAATGTTTTTAACAGGAAAGATTAAAGAAAAGGGATCATAGACAACACCTGTGGAAAGCCCACAATGTAGCTCTCCTAAGCATGTCTGTTGGGCTGTGTGTCTGTTGGTGTGTGTGTTTGTTTGTTTGTTTGTTTGTTGGGGTGTTTGTTTGTTTGTTTGTCGGGGTGTTTGTTTGTTGGGGTGTTGGGGTGTTGGGGTGTTTGTTTGTTTGTTTGTTTGTTGTGTTTGTTTGGTTGGTTGGTTGGTTGGTTTGTTGGTTGGTTGGTTGGTTGGTTGGTTGGTTGGTTTGGGGGGTTTGTTTTTGGTTTTGGGTTTTTTTGAGGGGTGATCGTTCGTTTTATTGTTTTCTTTCCGCAATTTGTTTTTGTGGTTAGGTCTCTGCGAACGAAAATAACAATAATAGTCTGAACTGAAATCTGCCGTACTGTTATGCATACTGTGCTTACCATCATGCAATCTTTAAATCGAAAGTGGCACCACTCTTTGTTAAATTTGCCCAAAAGATTGTTTTTAAAAACTGTTAATTGGGCACCAGGTCTTTGCTAATGGTAATCTAAATGTTTATGTATAGTCTGAAACTTCATATAATTCAAGAAAAATTTGAAATCGTCGACCAAAATTGTTTAAAAGGGTATGATGGAATGATAGGGTCAACATGAATTACTATACGAAGGAAATGTAAGTTGCAACCTTATGTTTATTTACGATCATCGAAAATTAATGAAAGTCAGTACCTAAAGCACACCAGATCTAGGGGACAATACGGACTGTGGTCTGGTGAAATCAAGTGACTGTGTCACCATGACAGCGGCGGATACAGGGGGCGTGGGGGGCGCACGCCCCCCCCCCTTTGCTTGAAAAAAAAAAAAAAAAACGAAAAAAAAAAACGGGAAAAAAAAACTCGAGGGGAAAAATAAGGGAGAGACAAAATTAAAGACATAGGCCTTACCTGGTTTTTTTTTAAGCTACTAATATTCCATACCTCGTACACTTTTTTTCACCATTTTGTTGCTTGGTGAATTTTCACGCCCCCCCCCCGTTTGGAAAATCCTGGATCCGCCCCTGCATGACGTGCGCTCGTTTTTGCCAAGTTGATATTGGCTGGGAACCAGGCAGTAGCCGAATACACAGATTGGTTGGTTACGTAATACAACTATGGACTCAATTCCACGAAGTTGCCAAGCCGAAATCATTGCCTTTAGCAAATAAAACAGCAGGGCACCAGTCGATATTGTAATTGTAGTAGCATTTTCACCTCTATCTTGTTTCCGTGTCAGGCAAGTTTTCTGCTGATAGCCTACCCAACTTTCTGAACTTTGGTCAACGGATATTAAATAAACGTTGTTTGGTCGTTTTGCGATCTACTTAAAAGACTAAATATTATTACTATTCCACCATAGACATTTCTTCCGTAATATTCTGGGACCGTTTAATGAACATTTACTATTATTAAAGAATCCTTAAAACAAGTAACGACGTCTTTGACCAGTTGTGTTTTTCAGAACTTTCGACATCTGTTTTCAGAGTTGACATGGGACCTACATACAATATTTCTTGTTTCCCTTGCTTTCCCGAACAGTACTAGTAGCGAGTGGTGTAGTACCTGTACTCGTACTCGAGTAGTAATGGGAGTCTTTGAACACTAGGTGGCAGCAGACTTACCAGGTAAATTTCCATTGTTTACGTAGTTGTGAGCATGCGCACATTCCAAAAACGATGGATTTACAATTTGTTTGCAATTTGGGTAGGGTCTGCTTACAGACCAAGTGTTTTTGATCTGTAGAAATGAGCCCCGGAACCAGACGGTTGCAATCTGATTCGTAATTATTCGGGGAACAGTTATTTGAAAGCTGACTGCAAATTTGATTGGTAATCTGTATTTGCTTTTACTGAGCATAAATAAAGAGAAACATTTGAAAGCACTAAGGCACATCGACTGTTGTAAATTTTACGCCCCTAGCGTACATGTGACACCTTCGGAACAACTTGATGCTGGTGGGTTGAGGCCCTTTTTGACTATCCAATTTCTGACTACATTAAACACCCAGTACCAATCAGAATTTAGTCATCTGTTCAAAAACTTCTTTGCTGTGTAAACGTCATTTTATAGTATTCACGGTAGTCATACGTTTGATACCTACCGCGTGATGGCGCCCTCCCCCATGTTCACATTTTTTTAAGAATGTGTGGGTGAACCCTCATCAAATAAACTCTCATAGCAATTAGCGTACAATGCAAATTAAAAATTAAAAAATACAAAAAAAGATACATAGAAGTTTTACAGCTTTTCACAGTAATTTTCCATTGTCTCTTGAACTTTTATCCTCTGCTCAATATTTGATATGGGGAGTCCCAAGTCCCGTCGAGTTATTCTCCCTCCAAATAAAAACACCCCTACCCCTATGTTAATTTCCAAAAGTCAATCTTGAAAAAATGTCTCCAAACCTCTGGATTACCGGGTCTCGACCGCAACAGTGGTATGCGCTGGACGCCTTTTTTTTCTTCTTCTTTTTTTTTTTACATTTTTAAAATCCCAACAGTATAATTCTTGAGCAACCTTGTTGTGCGTGGTCTACTTGAGTAATCGTATTGACAAACGAACTTACTGTTGACAGAGCTATGCATGGCTAATTCGATTATTCATGTGCTGCAGTCATTCAATTGAGCGCCAACAGTGTGTGCCTCTCTTTGGAAAGTGGATATACTCAATCCATAGAGAAAGGCCTTCGCTATTAGCTTAGTTGGACTGACACGCATAGTTGAGCACCGGCCGGGCCTTTCGAACTTAATATTCCCACGTCGAAGTAGTACAGATTGCAGCAGACCTGGCTTGCCTCGCTTCCTCCATGTTTGGAAGGTAATCAGACAGCCTTTTTTCCTCCGTGGACAAAGGTAAGCAATGGCTGCCATAAATGATCATCCATTAATCCAATGTCAACAATGTAGTAGGGCCTGTACAAATGCGTTTATATTTCGGCTATATAATACTACTATAGCTGGGAAAGGAACTATTTAGTGTGGTTTGCTATACACTTTGTGTATTAAATGCCTAGGGTAAAAAAGGCAATCACAAAATGTACAATGGTTTGACCTTGTACACTCTAGAGCCTTTCTGACAGGCTAGATACTGCAGTGCTCAACGAGAAATTTTTATAATAGTTGATAATAATTCAGATAAGATTTAATATTTTCTTTCAATGACATGTGTACAAATCTTCAAGGCATTGTGGCTCTTTAATTAACCCTCCCTGCCACGAATTACGTAATATGTGCTTGTATGACAAGAGTTACTACAGTTTGTAGTAGGTTTGGTGAAATTTTACCACACCCAGGGATAAAGCTATAAACCCATTATTATTAATCCCAAGACCTTTCAGAGGGTTTGTAGATGTTGTCAGTCATAATAATTGTTTTAAAAAAATCATTTCCAATGTTATTTTGGTAAATTATTTTGCTAAATACAGGCCTAATGCATACTTCCGAATGCATACTGTATTGCGTGACACTAATTATAGTTTATAGAAGGTTTTGGGGAAATCTACTACCCCTCCCCCCCCCCCCCCACACACACACACATGTGGATGTTTGGGTTAGCATGGTGTCTTTTACCTTGATAAAGGTCAACAAGTCTCACACAGGCTTCCTATGATAGCTACAATAGAGAATGGTTGATGGTTGTACCAAGTACCCTATCCCTTGAGACTTTGCCAAGATTTATGTGTACAAACAGATGCCAGCCCTCCCCACTGCAGGATTTGTAATGAGATTTTCAAGGTGAATGAACTCTACCCTGTGCAAATAACACCTGCCATATGTTTCTGCATGGTTTGATGGTGGACTGCCCAAAAGTTGATTTTTTTTTTTATTTCCTGGGCGGAATTATGGGGAAAAAAGGCAAAAACCTACTATAGACTGTAGTATTGCCAACTCCGTGATGTAACAGGTTG
Organism: Pisaster brevispinus; assembly: GCA_023634235.1. NCBI lineage: Eukaryota > Metazoa > Echinodermata > Asteroidea > Forcipulatida > Asteriidae > Pisaster > Pisaster brevispinus. The sequence continues at coordinate 12,077,839 of JAMKCF010000006.1, forward strand.
CATGGTCTATAGACAGAGCCGTAACTGGGGTAGAATTTTAGGGGGCACAAGGGGGTGCACCATTTTTTCAAACATTAATTAACAAAATTTGAAACCGAATTGAGCATGGGAGTTGCATGGACTAAGTTGTATTGGCGGAGATGCCTCAAAGTTCGGCTCCATTTCCTCCTCCACATAAAGTGAACATTTACTCCTCTAGCTTTTTTGCCAACATCCCCACCATTGCAAATTAAGTTCGCCCTCTGTTGTCGATGATCTCTTTTTCTGTTGATCCTCTAAGACATGTTGTATACTAACGCAGTCGGCCTGTTTTGATATGTATACGTAGACGTGCATTGATGAGCTGCTTCTAATGATTCACGATGAATTTGTCATCACTGAAGCAAAGCATCAACTCTTCCAAGTCGCTTGTTTTGCCCCGACTCCAGTCAGCAGGCACGGCAGCCAACTTGGCCCTCAATGAGCAAATCCTTCAAAAAATTGCCAACGGGGAGAAGGTATATCACTTCGCGTTTGGTCAGTCTCCATTTCCGGTAGCTGACGGAGGTCGTAAGGCACTGGCTGAACATGCATCAGAAAATGCATATCTACCCGTAACAGGTACAGTAACCCTTTAAAGAGTGGTTCTAGGATGCTCTGAAATATTTAGTTTAAAAAAAAAAAAAATCTCCAAAAGATGGAGTCCCCTAGAAATAAAAAAAAGTATTAAGAGTCCCCTACCTCACGCTAAAACGGGGTAAAAATGTATTTTCCTCGAAACACTCCCAGCCCAAAATCTGAAAAAAACGCGAGGTCAAACAAACCGCGACGAAGGACTCGAAACGTCATTGGCGGCTAGCTAGTTTGGACCTGCCTTTATGAATGTGCAGAGCCTATGCAAATACACCGCTAAACTTCACCATTTTCAATCAATACGGCCCTAAATGTGACTCTTTATTGGACAATCCAACAGGTAAAAAATCAACAAGCCAATGTACAACGGATTGTGATTTGGGGGTTTTCGTTCTTTGAGTAGGCAAGGCGATTTTTATATTAGTACAATAACAAGCAATTTTCAAAAATTGTCAAAATGATTACATTGCTTGTTATTCCACCTAAACTTGTTACGCAGGGGCAAATCTGCGATCGCCCTGACTGTGTGCTAAATTCAACACAATGTGACGGTTCTCTACTGTGACTCAGCTTTCCCATCCACACTTGTTCCGCGTTGATGAATTCATTTTCATTGCACGTAATCATATACAATAGAATATGTTTTGTACAGAATGACAGCAGAATCCAGCGCTAACCTTTAGTCAACGTAACTTTTAGTCATTTGAACATTTAGTCAGATTGCCATTTAAACCAGGCAAGCGTGGTCTCATGTTTCACTCAACGCGTTTAGTCGATTGATTCGTCAAAATATGAAAACAAGCAAGGCGACGACATATCGAATGGAAAACAAATGTATTGGCCCATAAACAAGTTACTTACATGATATGTATTTTAGTGAAGTAATAATTACTATAGCGGCTAGGTGGGTGCGATTCATGCGTATTTAAAATGTTGCAAAATTAATGTGGGGTAAGGGGTAATTGGAGGGGGCACCCATGGTCCATCATTTTGTAGAATTGGTTTGGTAAGGGAAGTTTAAAACGGTGCGCAATGTTGTTTTGTCTTATTATAACATTTTCAGCATGCAAAGTACGTGTTGAGTGGGGTTCCGTCTCCTGCCCGCACACTTCTCTCGTCCCTTAATTTTCTCTTACGCCATATAGCATGATTTTGGGTGTTTGCACGTCCGGTGTTGAGTTTTAGAATGGCTGAAGGAAAACTGTATGCATTGCTATTTACATGTTATTTGTCAAGACTTGAGTTGATCAAACTGATGGAAATTTGACTGCACCGAATACAGCAGGGAAATCGCTATACCACAACCAGACAACCGAGATGGCAGACATTGTTACGGTTTTAATAGTATAGATTGTCTTAATAATTGACACATTTCATTGGCAATAACAACCATTTATCGTTAAACCTACTTTTTGTGTGATTGCAATTTTTTTTAAACTTTCTCCGTCACGTAACCCAACTTTCTCCGTCACGTAACCCAACCGCCATCTTGACAAAGTGACGTAACTTCGTTTAGTTGACTACAGAAACATTGCTCTGGGGCTAGGTTGATCCAGCTGGACTAGCTAGTTCAACCATGCAGCGTTCGAATGACAACTAGATCGACTATGGCCTAAGTCTATAGTCGACTCTAGTGGGCCACCCAAACTTGCTCTGAGCTGTATGGTCTCGTGAGATGATATAGATGGAATCAATGGCTGAGTTTAATATAATACAACACTATTCCATGTATGTTCTGTTCGAGGAAGTATAGCTGAGTTGAATAGAACACTATTCCATGTTTTGACGAGGAAAATATTCTCTCCATTGCACAAATGCAAAACATTCATATATTTGTTTATCTCACATTTCGGTAGATCTTCGGTCCTTTTGATGAAGAATAAAACTGTAGAACAAACTGCGCAATAGTGTTTTCTAGCGTAGGCCTTCCCGGAACATTCTACGGGGGCGTGTTGTGCTGCAGCAGACTAAAGTTGATAAAACTTGAACCCTGTGCACGCTGAAGAGGTATTGTAATAAAAATAGAATATTTCTTTTAATAGAGACACACCGGCTTCGTTTGGGATATCAAACCAAACCAGGTCTTCCATGAGTAGAGTAGAACAGTCCCCTAAAAAACCTATAAAATTGATAAGTTTTCAAGCATTTTTCAAAAAGAATTTAGGTCATGCGATTTGAGTTCCAGATTTTAGGTGTGTATAAATCACTTGACCTTTTGTAGTTAATTTTATTTCCAGTAGACCATTACATAGGTTAAATGATAACATTTACGTCAACGTTATCAATTGTTTACAAGTAGCATGAAGGATAGGGCCTATGGCAAGTCATTTCCTTAGTTTATCTTGTTTGTGTTTGTTTTTTAAGAGATAGTGTGACGTACGTGTACATGGAAACATCTGCTTGTAAAATTGCAAACATTGAAATTAACTATAAAAGCTTATAAAATGTAACATTTTACACCGCGCGGTGCCACATCAATTGGGGGCACGTGCCTACACCCCCCCCCCCCTTCCCCTCATGTTAGTTACGCCACTGATTCTGCGGGCAGATGACTCATGCTAGCCCACTGAGCTTACCCGATAACATGAGGCAGCAAGGGCCCAATTTTGTGGCTCTGCTTACCGCGAATTTCTGCGCTTACGGCTCACATTGTGTGCTTCACAGGTAAGCAGAGCCATGAAATTAAACCCTAATGACTTGTACTGAAAACATGAATGTATGAATGCAGGCCTTAAATGACTCTATCAAAGGTATCATTATATTTACATTTCTTCAATCAGGTTTACTTGAACTGCGAGCCCAAATATGTGAGTTCCACGCAGAACTGGACGGACTGGACGCACTGGATCCCAACTTAGTTGTAGTTGGACCCGGAACGAAACAACTCATCTTTCTTCTTGTTCTCGTTTTTAACGGAGGTAAGTGGGAAAGAAGGAGAACCGTTTACATAGTTGAATTTTTAAAGTGGATTTGATGCAAAAACTGGCTGTTAAATCAATAAAACCGGTGGAAAACAATCTTCGGAACACATATATAAACATGTATATATGAACGATGAAACAGGTCAGTTTTAAAGTATACTTTTTTATTTAACTACCCTTTTCTACACAGAAAAGCTATTTTATTTGGGTTTTATTCAGCATTAACCCGTATAACAAACTTTAACTTTTTACAAAGCTTTTGTTTTTATAATATATTTTGGGGCGTTTGATATTGCAGATGTACTGATTCTATCACCGACTTGGATTACGTATAAACCAATCACAAATCTGGCTGGTAAGCATGTGACTGTAATCGATTCATCCCAAAAGGACGGCTGGAAACTCACACCAGATGCGCTGGAAAAGGTTTTCTGTCTTTCTTCGTTTGTTGTTGTCATTCATTTTTGTCATTTTCTTTTACAACTCTTAATAGAGGGCTTGTACCACTAAGTCATGTTATTTATTTCACTTTTTCTCCAAAAGGCAATGCCCTGGGGGAGTCACAGTCCTTAATATCCTAGACTGGACTATTTTACATATCTATATAGAGGGGGTAAGATCCCAGAGTTGTGTGGTGTTGTTTAGTTTAGGGGGGTTGGGGCGGGGGTTGAGGGGCTGAAAAAATGTTAATATTACTGTTCACTTCTTTTAATTGAATGCACAGTCGAATTTGTTTTGAATATTTAGGTGTTTTTAGAGAGGGGTTGGGTTGACTCTTGGTTTTGCAATAAACATAGCTTTTTTCGAATTTATTATGCATGACGAATGTTCATGTCGTTTTTGTGTTTTGTTTCTTTTACTTATGCATAGGCACTTTCACTGAGCAATTGTTCAAGTTACCAACTGTTGATATTCTGCAACCCAGACAATCCAAGTAAGTGTACTTTATTTAATTGTGGGTTGAACGAGGAAAAAATAACTAAGGAGACCGCCAACATTAGGGAAAAATATCTCATGGTATTAGAGCGCCGGTGTGGCAGGATATTATGTGCCCCCCCCCCTCTTTTGAATCAACCTCCTTCAGCCCACATGGGGACAGAATCTCAGGGAGACATATTTCCCTATGACACCAGCACGTTAATCAGGAGGTCTTAGGTGCAAATCCCGCTGTAGTCAATTTGTCTTTGTTGAACCAGACATTATATAATATTTACACAGCCAGTTTCCCTTGTGGTTTATTACTTGACGTGTTTTATTTCGTTTGAAAGAAGGCATGAAGAACAACTTGTTATTTCGGAAACTCATCAGACTGCAGTATAGCCATGTATCGTAAACCCATAAAAGTTAATGACACGCATGTAGGTCTATAGTTGTTTTTATTGCCACATACATGTATACACATAATGTCTATAAAAACATTAAAGTACTATAAATAAAAAATTAGTTACGCACTAAAAATCACATGTACTCTATTCCTTACAAAAATTTACATTAATACACATTACAAAAGTATTAAAACAGTAAATACCGATGTTGTCTGACACCTTTATGTTTTGTTTTGAACTTAAGTGCCTTTATTTGCATGCCACTTTACCAAGTACTTGATTCATGTTCGTGTTCTGTTTCATAACAACAAATAATTGTCAATGGTTGAGCTTTTCAATCTAAAGTAGTTACAGTCATTATTTGATGGCTCTCTAAAAGTTCAAAGGGAAACAAATACTAAAATCATCAAGATGTCCAATAGACCAGGCACATCTCGTGAGTACTCGAACATTTTTAGGACCACTTTGGTCCTACGTATATTGCTTTAACGCGTGAAAGAAACAAACTCGCGCGTTTTAACTCGGTCCAATTTTCGAATCGCGCGAGACTTGCACAATTTAATATAGGCTATATGGCTCAGAATATAGTGCACACTTTAAGCTATTGATCTTTACGCAAACTGACTGCATCGGTTCTGTCTAATGCATATTTTATTATGAGCAGTCATTTTATGACACTTTATGACTGATTGAATATTATCAGCTAAATGCATTGCGAGTTGGCAAGCCACTTCGTGTGTTCACACGCAAAGACTTGTCAAAATTACGTGTGGAAGTATAGGTATCTAATAACATACGACCTGGTACAAGATGCTGTAACAAAAACTGTAATGAAGTATAAATAACACAAAGATAAAATGTATATACACCCTCCCCAATATACAGCAAGAAAAGCACATTGACATTAAAATTTACGATAAAGTTATCACAGAAAAAAGTACATGGCCGACAAAATGCACTAAAAAGTGCCACAATAAAAAAATGAGGACGTCCGGCAGGAAAAAGCGACGAAGGAAAGCACAGGAAACAGAAATCTGACAAACAGAAAACCAAGGGACAAACCAATGGGCAGTCATCAGATGACACTTAATGACTGGACAGTTAAGTATATTACGAGCTGGGAAGCCACTTCGTGTTTTTACACTCAGAGGACGTGTCAATATATTATGTCTCGAAGTTTGTATATGATAACAGACGATCTGGTACAAGATGCCGTAACAAAAACTGTAATGAAGTATAAAAAGCTAAAACCCAAATCCACCCCACCCCCATCAATAAACGCAAATTAACGTAAACATGTATGATATCATTATCACAAACAAAGTACATGGCAAAGATAAGGCCACAATAAAAGGGGGGTCAAAACGGCAGGAAAAAGCGACCAAGGAACAGAAATCGAACAAACAGAAAACCAAGGGACTACAGATGAAACAAAATGTGGGCTACCCAAAGATAAACGTGAAATAAAACACTATCATAAAACACTATTAAAAAGTACAGTCTTCATAAACACAGATTAAAGTTTGACTGGGAATCAACCAATGTTCACAATACTTCTCATCAATAAAATCAGTATTGTGTCTTTATTGAACTCGTACGGGTGGTGGCAATTAATTATTCGCGTTCAAGAGAAACACTTCCATGTGGAATAGAAACACTTCTACGTGAAAAAGAAACGCTTCCACGTGAATACCACAATGAAAGAGAAACACTTGCACGTCAAAGGGAAACACCACCTCAGTGAAAGAGAGACCCAAACTTGTCGAAGAGAAACACTTCCACGTCAAAGAGAAACACTTTCACGTCAAAGATAAACACTACCACAGTGAAAGAGAAACACTCACACGTGAAATAGAAATGATACTGCAGTAAAAGGGAAACACTTCCACGTTAACGAGAAACACCACCGCAGTGAAAGAGCAACACAATCACGTGAAATAGAAAAACTACCGCAGTGAAAGAGGAACTCTTCCACGTCTAAGAGAAACACTACTGCAGTGCAGAGAAAAACATTCATGGGAAAGAGAAACACATTCACAGGAAAGAGAAACACTACTGCAGTGCAGAGAAACAAGTCCACATGAAAGAGAAACGTCACGTGGCAATGCATGCTTCACAAATTAGAGAGCATAGCTTAGAAAAAGTAGGAAGTGCCTTTTCCCCGTTGAAAGCTAAACGGAAACATGGACGGTCAAAAGTTCACGAACACCAACTTACCGTTCTATATTAAATATGCAAAATACAAAGTTGGAGCAATATTGAGGGCGCACTTAGAATCCCTACGTTATCATGCCGTCTAAAACTGTTGTGTGTGTTTTTTTATTAACTGATTCCGTTTATGAATAATTTTCACGCAGCTCTACCAAACCTTGTATTTTGGGAGTTTGTCACTATAATAGCTTTAAATTAGAATGTCAAACGCATTTCAGTTCCTACTGGTTTTACGTTACAGACTAACTTGGACAAGCGTATTTAAAAAGCAACCAATCCTTCCAAAAATAAGGTTTGCTAGTGATATTTATTGTGGCTGACATTTGTTTTTATATTTTTGTCTTTCGATAGCTGGCACCTCGTATACAGAAGAAGAGTTGAAGGCTTTAAGGTAAATTAAAAAGAACGAAAATTAGAACTTCCAATGAAATATGCGAACGCCATAGAGTTGTGCTCTATAGGCAGACGCACAAACGCGTGTGCGTCAAGCAAATGTTTTGGGAATACCGCTTAGTCAGTACAGTTCGTCTCAGTTTGGTATTTTAATGGGATGCTTATGTTTTTGTGACGTAAAGGGGCACTATCGTCATGGTCAAAACAGGCCTGTAGCTGTACATGGAATTGTGAACTCTCACCCACTTACTGCATGCGCCCTCCCTCCGTGCAGGTGAGAGTTCATAATTATAATATGGAGCCTCGCTATCATGGGCAGTGCGCCGTATCGCCGTACCTCTCGTTACTAAAAAGCAATGCATGCTGAGGGAAAATGGCACGGCGAAATCGATCACCCCCTGGGAACGAGGTTTTACGTACAGCCACGGGCCTGATTTGATCATAATACGGCCTAGAGCTATTAAACTGTTGTGTTGTTATGTGGAGTTTAGAACTATGCAAAAAGGCTAGAAAAAAAGGGCAAGAAAAAAGAGTGGCATGGATGGCTAGTTCGTATAAAGCGCTTGCCTCTCACCAATGTGGCCCTGGTTTGATTCCCGGCTAAGGCAGTACGTAATTAGAGTTGCTCGTTGGTTCTCTTCTATGCTACGAGGGGTTTTCTTCAGGCCCTTGAGTTTTCCTCCGTCCGGAACAATCAAACACTTTCGATCTCTGGCTGTGCTTCTTGGTCATAATAATATATGGGTTGATGTGGCCGGCTGCCAAAGGCACCCTACCATGGCAGGGTCCTTTGCACTTCAGCTTCTCGGCTTCAAGGTAAAGGATGATTATATAGCCTCCCCAAATCAATAAGCAGGAAAGAATGAAATAAACTTTCAAAACAATAACCATATCGTTATCGTCAGCCGAATATCGAAAAAAAATGTTTTTCCAAGGCAAGCCAATATTTGTTTATACCATTTTGTTATATTAAAATACGTTTCAGCAAACCATCAATGCAAGTAAAGGGAGTTTCAGTTATTTTACAGTAGTCCACCCGCTTAGAAGTATGGAATAATTGGGAAAGATGGGAGTTGAGATAATTATGTTTAGGCCTTACGCTGTATCATTCACGAGTTTGTATCTGTTTTGATTGAGGATTGCGCTTTTTGCTCAAATTGGATATCAGTTTTAAAAGAAGATATATTTATTAATTGCTGAAAATGTTTCGGAACGAAGATATTTCATCCGAGCTTTGTTTTTGTTTTTTGTGTTTTTTTATTGCAGTGTCGTTTTTCGCAGACACAATGTGGTCGTACTGAGTGATGAGATTTACGGCCGAACAAAGTACGACGGCAAGTTCCTGAGTCTGGCGAAGGTAACGGTGGCAGGGATCCAAAACTCTCTGGCTCCGTTGTTTGTTCTGTTTCTAGTTATTGTTCTGGATTTGGCTCTTACCCTGGATCTGGCTCGCAAGAGTTTTGACGCTGGTCCTGTGCACAATTTAATAGCTCTGATTACCGTTTTTGCGTTTAAGGCCCTGATTCAGCCCAAATATCTGACTCTATCTTTAAGGCTCTGACTCTGACTAAAGCTCTGACTCTGTCTAAGGCTCAGACTTTGACAAAGCTCTGATGACTCTGCCTGAAGCTCTGGCTTAACATAAGGCTATAACTCCTAAGGCTCTGATTGTGCCTAATGTCCCGACTCTGCTTAAGGCTCCGGTGACTCTGTCTTAGGCTTTGACTCTCACTAAGGCTCTCTGACTCTGCCTAAGGCTTTGACTCTGCCTGTGATGAGGCTCTGATGATTCTGTCGTAGGCTTTGACTCTTACTAAGGCTCTGACTCTGCCTAAGGCTCTAACTCTGCCTAAGGCTCTGACTATGCATAAGGCTCTGGCTGTACCTTTGATGACTCTGAGGCTCTGATGACTCTGTCTTAAGCTCTGATTTTGCCTGAGGCTTTAATAATGTGGTTTATATAGGCTTTGACTCTACCTTAGGCTCTGACTCTAGGCTATGATATCTCTGGCTTAGGCTTTGACTCTTATTAAGGCTCTGGCTCTGCCTAAGGTTACGATGACTCTGTCTTACGGCTCTGACTCTACCTAAGGCTCTGATGACTCTGCATAATGCTTTGATTCTACCTTTTGTGGGTTTCTAAACCTGCCTTAGAATTGGCAATAAAGTGTTGTAAATTTGTTATTTACCTATCCATGTTTCGATTTTTACAGTACTATCCGGAAGGCACCATAATATCCAGCGGTTTATCCAAATGTTTCGGTGCTGGAGGATGGAGGGTAGGTTGGCCTTGGTGTTATCTTGCATCTGGATTTTTAAGTTGATTATTAAATGTATTTTAAACATTGATGTACCAGACATTTCAGTCAATGTCTTCAGCTAATTCAAAAAATTGTATGAATTTCTTTGGACAATAAATTGATTAAACCACACCTGTGCTGTATTACTCCTAACGTCATCTATATCTATAAAGATGTTTGCAAAATCAACTGTTATCAATTATTATAATAAAGTCTTGTACCAAACTTTTATCAAGGTGCGCATGTTTGGTGAAATAACGTTTGCAGAGAATAATTGTCAACAAAGTTGAGAATCTAATCCAGGGATTAACGCCCTTCTAATTTTGAAACATTTCTGTAGAATAAGGTTGTGTAATAATGCGAGGCATGACTGCAAACTATGGATCTGTCTTTGTTTCTGACTGTGGCTCTGACTTTAAGAGGTCAGCCAGTTTGGAGCCTAATTCGAAATGGCGCAGCGTCAGTGACAGTTTAAACATTATGAAACTGCGCATTTTCCGCAAAGACGCAGTACTTTGTATTAGTTGGATAATTATAGAAATGCGTTGTTACGGGGATATCAATACAATTATAACAAGTGAGCACCTCTGGCCAAAATGAACTTAACGGATTGCGCACAGAATAAACAACATATGCAGTTGTTGCATTTTAATGTTCAAATAACTGTTTTGCTTTCCGTGGGCAGCCCTACCGGGATTTGCCGTCCCTTCTCGGTCAGTTTCGTTTGGTTTATTTACTTTATTTGATAATAACAATCCATGAGCAAGATTAAAGCTACAGGACATGTTTTGGTTGCCTTAATTAATGCAAGCCACTAAATTGCTTTCAGTGTGGATACAACATCTACCCAAAGGAGTTATCGGAAATCTACAAGGCAGTGTGTAGTGCTTCAAGCAACACGCATTCGTGCGCCCCGGCCCCCATGCAGTATGCTGCCATTCGCGTAGGTATCAATATCATTCAGGCCATTCCGGAGCTTGAAAGATATGAACTGAACATCAAGTTGAGAAAACTATACATAACCCCGATGTGTCTAAATTGTAGTTTTTCTAAGATCAGCTTCCGTGGTGTGTGGAATGTCAGAGGGGACCAGTTAACAGAAGCCAACCATGAAAATCGCCAATGTGTCACCACTGGTTATACTTTGCTCGGCCACACCGGTCTCATCCAGGGCCCAATTTCATGGCTCTGATTACCGCCAAATTTTGCACTTGCGATCACTTTTCTCCGCTTACTGTGCAAGCGCATAGTTTCTGCGCTAGCTGTGTACGCGAAGAATGCCTGGTACAGTGCAGTACGCACGCGCACAAGCCAAAATTCCCTGCTCACCCGTAAAATACGCTTGACGTAAGCGTAGAATTCCCTGCTTCCGTAAGCACCGATTCTTTGCTTACGGTAAGCAGAGGCATGAATTTGGGCCCTGTGCTGATGAGCTTGTAAAAGGTCTTGTTCAGGATGTAGCGATGCATGATGGAAACGATTGTACTGCTGTCCAGCACAATGCATACAATCACAACACGGTGTGCGGACACACACACGACAATGGCAATGTAAACATTTAAATAACTTTTCTTTCTTTTTTTAAACAAAGGTTACAGAAGAATAGAACTATTTCAGGTATGATTAATGTTATTAATGTTTTATCTCATTCTTAAATTCGCAGCTTTTAAAATTATCAGAGGACACGCGTGAATACATAAAGGGTTGCAGATGCATCATAGGAGCTGTAGCTAAGATGTGCCATCGGTAAGTGAGGCAATCAGGCAAACGACTACTCACTATGTGCTGGTAATTTCACTGAGTGCGGAGTAACTGTTGGAACTAGAGGACACGGGTTAAAGATAAAAAGTTTGTAAGATGTCAGTCTGTATAAATGCTCAAGCAGTTTACAGTTATTGTTTAGCACATTATTTTTACAGATACTTCTCATTTGATTGGTGGAAGACGCGTCTATTGCCATGTATACGGTTACGACACTCCAACATTTAATGTAGGAGTTCTATATTTATAAATATAGGACGCCTGGGACGCTTCGCAGCTAACCTTTGCGCGTACTAATAGACTTTACATTGAGTACCGTGTGTATTGATTGAAATACGTCTTATTAGCGTGCGTAAGCTTACGCGCCAACACGACGTGCATGGCAATGAACACACCGATCACGCGTAGCCAACAGGTTTTAACAGCTCCAGCTAGTTCTTTATCATCTGTTTAATACCTCATTGTTGAAAAAATATACATAAATTATTCAATATTTAGATTGTTTACGGTTGAAATAAATTATAAATTATATGACCAAGTGACAAAGATCTATGTGTGAGGTATATAAAACATAGTTAGGATGCATTTTATTCACAAATCACTCGTTGAAATCTCGACTGTTGTCTTTCACTCACCTTCGCCTCGTAAAATGGAACAGACCAGATTTTACCTCGTGATCATATTCTGCTATATTAAACTCATAATGTATCCAATAGTTGTACAATATAATGTGTACTTTATTGACTGTGGCTGTTGTTTTTTACATTCTTCATGTTCTCTTGAATGATGTTCTCTTAATAAGGTGCTGAGAGCAAGACTAAATTAAACAGATTGAAGTGAGTTTGCTTCTAACAAGTTTAAGTTGTACATAATTGTGTATAACTATGGGGTTTTTGCCGTCCATTTTCAATATAGCGAATTGGATGGTGTAGGGGTAAAGGCCGTTCTTCCGTTGGGCGGGTACTACATTTTCCCAGACTTCGAGGTATTGCGCCCAGTCTTCAGAGAGAGGGGTATCTCTACTTGCCAGCAGATGTGTGACGACCTCTTCAGAGAGCAGAACGTGGCCGTGAGTTGTATTTTTTTTTAAAGGCGCAACTATTTTAAAACAAAAAACTCTCGTCACAATCTTCCCAGGAAATACTTTCTGGTGAACGACTTTCTAAAATTTTCCTTGATCTTCTTTGTTGTCAAATTTAAAGCTATAACTTTCTCAGCTTAATTCTCAATATTGTAAGCAAAAAAAAAATTATTGTGGGGTTTCTGTGTGTGCAAGGAATTCAATGGCGCTTTCAGATTTTTTTATCAATTTAACCTTGGTTCTTGGGTAAACTACAATTGGCTATTGTTTTGACTTTAAGGTGATGCCAGGTGGTCCGGAGTTCATGAGACCAGCCAGTGAGTTTACTGTGCGTCTGTGTTTCGTGAATTTTGACGGAGGAGCTGCCTTAGCAGCATGGAGAAAGCAGGGCTGTAAGGAGGAATTAGACCAACAGTTCATTCAAGACAATTGCACCCTGACTGTACAAGGAATACAGGTCAGTGACTTCAATTATAGTCTCAGCAAAATAATAATTCGATTCTGTGTAGTTAATTGTGTGGGTTTAGTGTAACGAACTCAATAAGCCCAAGTCTTATCAGATGTAGGCTAACAAAGAAACTTTAAACTTGAAGATAAAACATCCATGACTTAAGTGATGTTTGAAGTTTTGCATTGTGTGAAAATAAGAAGTACAACTAAACTTGCGGGTACAACCATGGACTGTAAAAAATCTCTTTTGGGAGGAAGTGGCTCTGAAAAGAGCCGGTATGGTCTTGAGGTTTCGAACTGTACTCTGCTTGCACGTCGTCTTCTCCTGACGAGGAGCAGAGTATACTGTTCGAAATATCGAGACCACCGTCTCTCTTCAGAGCCAACACTCCTCCCAAAAAGAGTTTTTACACATCCGCAAGTTTACTAGTTATAGTTACTTCTTGTTATTGACTTTATTGACTCATTGGTGGAACTTCATTCACAATAAGATTTTAATTACGACCAGGGTCCAAAAGTATGATACTAATTGGCTCATTTCTGTTTCATATTTCATTACAGGCCATTGTTGCTTGGGTCAAAAAGCTTCAAGCCTGCGATTAGTGAGTGCTGTCACGGTCCTTATTTGTCGCTTGATGTGGGACATTATTCCAACTTTAATTTGAACAATTTGTCTCTTAACCAACTAGGAAATCGTTAAGTGACCATAACGCCTGCCAAACGTATAAAAATATTAGTCTAACCTTTACTGGAACCATCGGGGCTAATCGATCAATCAATCTTGCACCATATCCCGATGGACGTCAGACGTTGGCTCCACGAATGTTCACTCCCCACCGTCCTGCCTACGTGCACTCTTCGGTGTTCCAGGTAGAAGGTGCTACTAGCAATGATGTCATTTTCCCATCTCTTCCTTGGCCCACCCCGTCTTTTTTTCACAATGACTGATTCTAGTAGGATGAGTTTTAGAAGTTTGCTGTTTTCCATTCTCACTATGTGGCCAAACCAGGCAAGTTGGGTCTTGTAGATGCGCGAGGTGATTAACTCTGGTGGGTTACCACCTTGTTACTCTCCTCCACACCTCTTCGTTTCGCACCTTGTCTTGCAAGGAGATAATGTTTGGGGTTTTGTGGCGGCAGCGCATTAGTGGAAGGCTTTCTAAGTTATTAGAGGGTCCAGCCTGCTGAGCAATAAAGGAGAACAGGATAAACAAGTGCATTTACTTATGAAGCTTCCTGTGTATAGGGAACCCAAGTGCGCCCTCAGTGTTCAAGTGTCTGATCAACTTTGTCATTAGCATATCTTACAATAAAAGTTAAGTTCGGGGTCGCAACCTATCTGGGGAGGGATAGTGTTATGGAGCTATCTGTAAGTATTGTTTTGTATCTGTAATGTTCATCCCCTGTCCTGCTCTAGGTGAGTTTGATTTTACTTTTGTCATTTGTATATACTCCTAGGCTTAAAGGTTATTCTTTTAGTTTCTAAAGTTTAAGACCGATTGTCGATTTACATTTAATTTGAACAATCACTGCTTATTTTCTATTGTGTGAGGACAGTGTTTAAAATTTTGATTATTGAAGTTCTAGAACGGAAGTTCCTTTTTTAAGCTCTTATTTTGAATTGATAATTATTGACTTGTTGCTTTCCATGCTCTTTAAACTTTTGTATGCTTACAAAATGTACATTAATACATTGTGTCTCAGTACCATTTTGCTTTGAACTTGATTTATTTAATGTTACTATAATATTTTCATTAATACTGTTGAGAAGGACACAGTGCTCTACTTTATTTCATGGAAAGAGGCAAATAGTAGTTTTGTTTTATAAGTTTCATTGATTTTAGTTATGTGCATTTATTTTTCTTTCAATTTCCTGCATCTAAACTTTTTAGCCAGTAATCATTTTGATCATAGTTTTGCTCTATGGTTTGATATATCTTTGATTTTAATTTCTTGTTTGCTTTTAATCTTTTGCATTTACTTTTATTTTGGACTTGAAAGTCTATACCAAATCTTGTTTGTATATATAAGTAGAGGACCGGCCTCCTTCCCGTGTCTCTACAACTAAGTATATTGATGAGGATAGTATGGTGGCATGGCATCGGCGGCTAGTGCGTAAAGCGCTTGCCTGTCACCAATGTGGCCCTGTTTCGACTCCCAGCTAGGGCCATGTGAGTACAGTTGTGCGTTGGTTCATTCCACATGCCACGAGGGTTTTTCTCTGGGTCCCCGGTTTTCCTCCCTCCGGAAAAATCAAACACTTTCGATCTCTGGCTGTGCTCTCAGTGGTCATGTGGCTGGCTGCCCGAGGCA
Organism: Pisaster brevispinus; assembly: GCA_023634235.1. Taxonomy (NCBI): domain Eukaryota; kingdom Metazoa; phylum Echinodermata; class Asteroidea; order Forcipulatida; family Asteriidae; genus Pisaster; species Pisaster brevispinus. The sequence continues at coordinate 12,093,205 of JAMKCF010000006.1, forward strand.
CCCTAGCATGCCATCAGCTCGAAAACCTTGTAGCCGCGCCCTTCGTAGTTATAGCTTCTCAGCTGCAAGTAAGAATATTTAGCCTGCCAAATTAGTATAAGTTTTATATTGTTATTATTAGGAAACTTAGGTGACAACACCACCAGGCTCCGTAATACTCACAGGACCTGAACTTTCCCATGGGCTATACAGACGGTCACAGTCTGATTCAAATTCTCTTCCCCCATGAACTATTTGGTATATAATTAATTTATTTAAAAGTGGAATGTTTAATCTATTAACAAATAAATAATAATAAATTGTATTGTAAACTCTAAGTCACAGGGATGTACTGTAGCTCACTTAGCAAGTAATAAAGTACCTGGGTTAGCTCGCTGTCTCGAGCAACAAGTTATCGCAAACTATGGGTTGAGATCCAAGAATGGTTCGTGTTCAGTTTTTTTTATAAACCAAAGAAAGTAAATTAAACAAAATTACATATGTAAATGAAACTGTACACCCTAGAGATGACAAAGCGTGATGCAGAGGGATCCATTATGCCTACATCGGGATTTGTAGAGCTGACAAAAGTAGTCGCAGACCGTGTCCATGTTTTGTGTGATCAGCCAAATACATGAAATAACAACATTTTGGCTTTCCGTTGTTTGGGTCGAGAGAAAATAGTGAAAAATCATGCACAATTTTCAGCATGTATAATTAAACACAATGTCCTTAATTTTGGTTGCAACAACCAAAATCATTAAAATGAGAGAGTCTTCGTGTTTTCTCATATTCAATTTTTGGGATGAAATATCACCTATCTCATAAATTTCGTTACTAGCCTATATAGGCCCCCCCTACAGTTTTTTTATTATTTTATTCTGATATCAACAGCCCCCCCCCCCCCAGTGCTCTTTAGCAAACTTATCGTTAACTTGTGAAGTAATTACCGAAAGTATACCCTGCCTTTAAATTGCTAGTTATAGGAAAAAAGCCAAGTCATTATTTTGTACGAGGTACGAACTAGCCTGACCAAAAACTGGCAAAAAAATCTTATTCCATTTACGTTTTTTGATACTTTATCGAATTAATTCTTATTGCTTCTAAGTATCACTGGAGGGCGCTGTTATAGTCACGTTGGCTCGTCAGTGACCCTGTGAACTTTCGTCTGGTACCCGCCTTTCTTTTATCGTTGGGTCTGTGTATGTGCAGTGCGATTACTTTCCAAGTTGCCATTCTATTTGTGTACGATAGAAACGAACACGGACGTACATGTACATTACAACGATCTGAACTTACCGCTGATGGGTGAACTTTCTTGCTACTTTTTAAAGGTAAGTCAACATTGTTTGCTTGAGTGTGAGAGGTTCAACAGTAAAATTGTAACAAACTGAAGTAAGAAGACAGAATTTATAAGAATAAAATGGACCTGTCGGGTTACGACTGTGAAGAATTTTGAAGTTTTGTTCGCGTTGTGTGTTCTGACGTCGTGAACCTGAACGTGTGATCATGATCAATGACATACAGATCATAGAGAACGGACAGAGAGAGCAGGCGCTGCTTGCGGGCCGGAAGTGTTTCACAACGGCAGGGACAAGTTGTTGAAGCCATGGCATGGGGTGTGCTTTCACGGCTGTAGACAATAACTGTTTTTGTTCTAAACAGATACGGTTATGACTGGTTACTACTGCGAAATCGCACTCATTCATGTATTGTATACATATATGAAGGGAAGGTTCTTATCCCAACTTCAAAAAGTGGGAAATTTTCCAAAAATTGTGCATTCGTGGTCACCACTCTTCTAAAATCTACGTATTCACTATCAAGCTCCCAGTCCTCTACCCCTTTAATAGATGTTTTTTATGAAGTGTGCCTGTACTGTTTTTATAGCCCCACTTGTGTGGCCAAGCTAAATCCTTTGCCACACGTCCGGACCGATTTTTTCTCAAGCTTACCAATAAAAAATTCAAGGCACATTCCCTTTGGACGGGCAAGTCGGTGGTTTAAACCAGCTCAATGTGTTCACTCACCTCTTAGTCTTAGTCTTAGCTTGACCTGGGTGTTTTGGATGTTTAAATATTAAAAATAAACAAAGTTTTAAAAAGATATTTAAAGAAATAATTTGTCTATTTCCTCCAAGTTACTTCGCTCGATGTTTACTGACCGCGGCCATTTTGGATTGATCCCAATCATGCCAATAAATTCTTGACGTCACAGGCCGGCCGGGTTGTTGGCAGATGGAGGATGCAATGGTTGCTTTATGTATCCGCTCCGATCCTTGACCTGGGTGTTTTCAATGTTTAAATAAATAAAGTTTTAAAAAATATTTTAAAGAAATGATTTGTCTATTTCCTCCAAATTACTTTTCTTCCCTCGAAGTTTACTAATTGCGGCTATTTTGGATTGATCAAAATCATGCCATTCATATCACAACATCACCGGCTGGCTGGGCTGTGGGCGGGTGCAAACATTTCAATGGTTTTCTTTATGTATCCGCTAAGCCTGTGACGGTTACACGGTTACACGGTTAACCGACCGATTATTCGGTTACACATTTACGTTTTTTCGGTTCGGGTAACCGTAAAACCAGTTCTAAAAATGGTGCTTTGTTGAAATTAGTAAATCCGTAAATGTTTTAGACCGCAAGTCGCATACTTCTATTCTCCCGTCAGTTCTTATTTATTTTTTTCGTCGAGCGTGAGCGTAAACATGTCAGATCTTCGAGGTGCGCCGCGAATAATAATCTTCGTCTTCATGTTTTGTCTACGAAAATAACCACAGAGGGGACCCTGGTAAGTGGCAGACAATAGAGGCAAGATAAGTCTTAAGAAAATCTTGGACAGGTTTGGCCCATTGAGAGTGCGCGCTTTCAATAGTGGGTTCACCATCAAAGGAAACTAGCCGACACTGAACTTTCTTTGAGTAGATAAATGACAGCGTCCAACTTTCTTAGCTACATTGTAGATAAAGGCGGCTTCCACAGAGGAAGCGGATTTAGAAATATTATACATAACATAACGGGGTGAAAGGGTGGGAGAGAGCACGCTGGCTGCTTCTTGACCTGTCACCGCTGGCTGCTTCTGGACCTATCACTGCTCATGTACTGTAACCACTCTTATCCAATCAGCACCGTCGAGTAATCAGGTTTGGTGTCGGTCACCTGTCAGGTCATGTGTTGCGTCATGTCAGCTTTCTTGTTGCGGTTGCGCCAAGCCTGTGCAGTATGCCAGTGCGGCGGCTTAAAAATGCACTTTATTGATAAAGAAACACGGACACTTGAATGACAAAGATTGTTTATTTCACTGGATACAATTTCACAAAAATCCGTTCGATGGCAGTGAACATCGTGCTCTTTTTTCAATTTTTTTGAACTCCATTTTTTCCCGAAACGGTCGGTTACACGTGTAACCGACCGTTTCGGAAACGGTTACACGGTTACAAAAAAAACCGTTTACGCACAGCCTTAGTATCCGCTCCGCCCACAGTGGGTACAACATAGTAGTCAGCTTTAGTTTTTGGTGAGAACTTTTTTATGGAAATTCATTTTAAAATTCAGTTGACAATGCTGAACCAGCAACTAGACTTTTGAGTGGTTCTTGTTAAAATTCCACATATGTATAGATTGTAGATCATGCTTTCAATATCAAACCTCAATTAAATCCAGGCATTTGAGATTTTTATCTGATTCAGGATTTTCTCAAGTTTTCTTGAAAGAATGTAAAAAGCAGCCACCAAAGGTAGAAAGAAATAGTCCACATTGTGTCCAATCTCATAGATTTATAGTTCTGATGATGTACAGAGTCTGTAAACCTTGCAACCTTGGTCTAAAATAAGGGGAAGTGGAACCCAGGCCATCAAGCCAGTTTCAGGAATTTTCACACTAGGCAAATCTAAGCCTGGACGATATCGAAAATTTTGACTGGCGATATATTATCGGGTAAATATCACTGAAATGTCGATATATCGTCAAGATTTTTGAAAATTGAAAGTACACTATAGAATGAGATAACAAAGATTCAATCAAATGTGGAAAAAACAGTTTTACCTCATGGAGGAAATGAGCAATTAAACATACAAACCGCTGAGATAAAATCACTGAATTAACATCCAGATTCCATGAAAACAGAACACCTTACATTTTTGTGAGTTTTTTATCACTGGTTCCAACTCAATTAATTCATAGTTTCGACCTCCAGGATCGGACTTTGCAATCTCTAAAAGCTGGTGCTTCGATTTTTATTCCGATTCGTTCATTGACATCGCTGCACAACCATACACGTTACGTAAATACATGTATTTTTCAGTGCACCTGACGTTTCCCGACAACATGGTGATTTCTCACCGAGGGAATTTCCTCTGCATTTTCGTACCCACTTTGTCCCCTAATGATAAAGTATACAACACTAGGAACGGTGGCGGCAGATAGAACATACGCGGGATCGAGGTGATAGATACTACTATGAGATGGCAGCACTGCGCGAAGCATTACGTCATAAATATTCACACCAGTCGGCCAATTGGAAAGCGGCCAATCGGAAACCAGCAAATCAGCATGGGCCAAGCACGTTCATCCAGGCTGTGTCAGCAAAACTATGAAGAGAGACCAGCATGGTTAGATGGGAAGACGTAAACTGAGACTACAGTTTCCTTCCTTTTTTTTTTAAAGCCGCAATCTATTCTACATCCAAGATCCATGTACTTGGATTTGCGGCATCCAAACCCAAACAGGGCTGTTTCAGCGGAGCCGCCATCAACGGCTTGCGCTATTAAAAAACACTTTTCAAAATTTCAAAGACTGTAAAGATTACGAAGGCGGAATAAAGATAATTTATAGAAGTTTAAGCTAACAAAAGATGATATCGTCGATTTAATAAAAATATCACAATAGTCACGATATTTTGATATTTTCAAAACCGATGGCGATACTGACGATATTGTTCTTGATATCGTATCGTGACGATATTATCACGATATCGTCCAGTGTTAGGCAAATCACATCTCTGTATTTTTATTTAATTAATATGATCTGTACCTGCAGTACTTTTTTTAGGCCCACAGCTTCTTGAAATCTTGGATAGCTGATAAAGTTATGTAATAAAAGTATTGTTTAGATGTCACTGTTTTGTGCCCTTTTGGGCCAGGTAGACATACACACGTCATGACATAATGCCACGGAAATTGATGAGAACTTGCACATTGCACATTTTACTGTCTCTCTCAGCTTAAGTCTGATCATGCATTGAAATTTTAATGCATGGATTCCCTTCATGCCTTTTAGTAAAAAGATCATTTTCATATTCACAGCAGTGCTTTGTTATCCCCTAACAATCCCCTTTCAACTTCATGCCTTTCTGCTCAAAATGCTGTTTCTGAAATGTGAAATATTGCAAATTCTGCTGATGTTATTTCATACTGGCAGGCTGTGCCTTTTTCATTCCCATCATTACAAACTGTTTAGAAAGAAGATCAAACCTGACTCTCTTATTATTGTATTGATCTACATGTACATCGTGTCAAGATCATGTCTTGCATTATAGCTGAGTCTGGGGTTTTTTTTTCTTGCTCAGTTTTAATTGGAAAATCTTGCAGTCATCCTTGAAAAAGAAAAAACATTGTTATTGCAGACATGTCAGGTTGTTGTCGTTGAAATGTGAGAAACCAGCGGGGAATGACTGGCATTCGGGATTTGTTATTAGACATGCATTATGTTTCAAAAATGATTTCGATCCTTGGATTCATTGAGGTCATGTCCTCTGTTTTGCTAATTTTCTCACATCCATGTACATGTTAGGGTAAAAACAAAACACCATAATCCCCTATGCAATTGATACATCATTTTCAAAATGTATTTAGGGCTTTAAGTTATACAATGGACTGCAGGCCCGAGGCCAGTGATTTTAGTGTCGGGCCAGTAAACTCACGACTTGACAAGTCCGGTGCTCTTGTGTTGGTTTTTTTTAGTTTCAATTAAATAATACCTCATTGTGTAATAAAAGAAAGTTTGATGTTCAACTGTTGACTTTGAGTCTGGTACCGGTAAATATAACTCAATTCTGTTGAGTATCAAAGTATACACGTACAGTTCTACCCGTTATTAGAAAGAAAAAAATCTTCTCCAGTGCTTGTTCAAATAAAAATAATTTACACAGTGATAAACTTCATAGAAAGTTCTTTCTCAATAAGATTCTGTTCTTGTAAAATAAATTCTGGTCTGGTAACAAATTTGAGCTACAAACCCTGCGGTCATGTGGAATTTTACCCCAAATTCAAGAACTTTGTAACCACTGCTAATTATTGGATCTGAACTTGCTTCTCAACACAAGAGTGCAGGGGTCATGGTCGGGTTCAAACCCCAAGAGCTGTCAACTCTCCCCGATTCTGCAGAAAGTTCCCTGAAAATCAACAATTCTTTCCATGTTGTGATGAACAGATTTGAAGTCTTTCTGGTTAAATGCAAACTTTTGCGGCATTATGTTGAATGTACAAGTATCTTCCTGAATTGCGGTATTATGTTTAATGTACTTATAAATATCTTCCTGAATTGTTGTACAAAATCTCCCTGATTGCATTCTCAATTTTCAGAAGACATTCTACTTTCAAGGGGAAATCCATCATCGATTTGTTTTTATTAAGTTACTCTGTAGTTCTCATCCTTTTGTTTTCAAAACACACCATGTGTAACTAATCTGTGAAAATATCAAACTGGCTGGTTGTTTTTCTGAAAGTGAAAACAGTTTACAGTTAATGTTTTGTGGGTGATTTTGTTTACATTCATAACATATCAGGCTTATTTGACTGCTCAGTCAAAATAAGCACTCTGTGTTTTATGGAGTCTTCATATGTTACTTAGACCTCAACCTTTGACATAACATTTCTCTGGAGGATTGGTGCTGTATTGATGTGAATTTTATAATCAGTGACCGTCCCCCCCCCCCCCCCCACCCTTCTCAAATCCTGACTGTCATCTTTGAGAAGCCCTCGGTCTTTAATAATGGAAGTGTCCTTAAAGAGGTTTAGGCGTCACAGTCACAAGCAAAACATCCAGGCCTATGGACTAAAACCCTGTTACTGCAGGTGGCTTCTCCTGCCCAACTGGCTCTTTCTACAAAATACCACTAGGACTGTGGAGACAAGTCTTACAGTACACAAGCCATTGGGTTTCCACATAATGATATACCATTACCAGCTGCACAAACAGAAGAAACTCATGCACCCATTGCTAGCCTAGAAGGTGGTACTTTGTGGCCGTGAGTTAGTTGTACACGTAACATGTTCCTGATTTTTTTAAAGTAGGGTTTTACACTTACTTTTAGCTATAAAAAGGATTTTTAGTTCCATGCTTCGACTGTGTGCCAAATCCCATGCTTGTATACAAGGCCAAAATCCCATCCTGTATTAGTATACTTAAAAGGTGCAAATCTAAGGGTTTCTTTGATTTGATAGATTTTCAATGAAAGCCAACTCAAACAAGAATAACTTGTACCAAATTCCAAATAGAAGTACTTCAAACAGACAATTTCTTCCTACTCGTTCACTTTTAAAAAGGGACTTTCAAAGTTTTACTCTGACAAATTGAAGGCAAGTAATATGATTGCTAACAAAAAAACACTCACTTCCATTATACATGTAGCTTGTGATCAAAAGATGGATGCAAGCATGAACGACGTGGCCTGATTTGACATCATCAGAGCCACCAACAGTCATGCATGGGATGTTTGAATAGACAATGAAAGACTGTGGTTTAATCAAAATTAACTAATCTAATACTTTGATTGATGTTTTCTTTGTGGAATGTATAATTCTTTGTGCATACACGCACTATGTAGCTATTCATTCAGTAGACAGTAATTGCCAATCTCAAACCCCCGTCTCCATTTATTTTACTTTCCACAATTTGATTGGATCAACTAGCAGCAGTGAGCTTTGGCAACCAGCACACAATCAGCAGACAGAATAGAAATTCTAATATGAAAGTAGTACAGTTTCTTGAAATAAGGTTTATTAAAAAATGAGAGGAAGTCCTGCTACATTATCCACTTCGTGATCAACTTGGGGCTATTTATAGATTAGGTATGGCAATGGAGAGGGGATACAGGCAAATGGTGGCCTAGTTAGCCTCCAATTACATTGTAGCCAACTAGATCAATAATGGTCTTGAATGGTACATGTACAATGTAGTTATAAATACAGCATTTCCTACTCAAGACGGGTGCATTCTCCTTACATAGAGCACCTCCTCAAGACTCTTTAATTCATAGAAAGTATGTATGTTTAACTTTTTTGTTGTTGCTCATCCTTATTTTTTTTATGAACAAAATTTATTATTTAATTTATATTATTTATGTGAAGGCCATGTGTGTATGTACATATTTCCCACGTCAATTGGTAAACTGCTTGACGTTGCTAATTTAAAAATTAGCATGTTTTGGGTTTTTTTTTTAACTCTTTGAACCTTCTTTTTGGGGGGTTTACTTTGAATACCATTTTCAAACCCTGACTAAATGAAGTAAAGACAGCAAACTTTCTCATAAACTGATAAACTATGGAATGTCTTGTACCCTGAATAGACCCAAACCTTGGCTGTATGCTATTGATATGGCAGATAGTGTATGGTTTTTAGTCCCTACCTGATTTTGTGGGTTTTCCTCCTTTAAAGATTTTCCTCCCACATCTAAAACTGACATTTCTTCTCCTTTTCTATTCATTTCTTATTAATGTTGGATGCATAATAAAATAAACTGTTAAAACTTAAAGAAGGGGGGCATAAATGCTATCGCATTCCAGCAGCATCCGACAGGCAGGCCCCTTTAAGTTCCCTCCGGCTTGAAGTTCAAGGCCTACTTAATGTAGTTTGATTGGTGAAATCAATGAAATTTACATCTAGATACTGAGAGTTTTAATTGAAAAATCTCCCGGTCAGCCTTGAAGAATGGAATATCAATAAGCTGTCAAATAACACGCCGGTTTAAGTGAGTTCTATACTACTCTCTTTCGACATGTAGAGGCTGAAGAAGCTTCAAGCCTTGTGAACAGGTAAAGCCGGCTGTAGATGGCACAGCTGTACCCTTGTGGCGAAGAGAACATAGTTTTAAGGCATTGCGACATCAAATAAGAATTTATTGTGGGTTGTGTGTTCTCAACGTGGGGGATGCATGGTTGAAGATTGACCTGCAGAAAGCAGCTGTAACCAAGCTGTTGAGTTATACGTGCATTAGGAAAACCTTTATGCCATTGTTCTTATTATCAAAGAATATTTATAGCACCATGGACATAGTGTTATGTGTCTGGGTGTCTTTTGGACAGCCTGTTTTGAATTTGGACACTTGTCATTTATCTGTCATTTACATGTAAGTGTATTCTAAGTGAACAATTTGGATACCTAGTTTTAAAATTTCCGGCAAATTTGGACACCCTTTTACTAAATCCTGGTCATGGAGATATAGTTCAGGGGGTCTAGGCAGAGTTCCAACATGTTAAATGCATGCGTCTGAAAGTAGCCAAATAAACATATTAGTCTTTAAAGGTTTATCCCAAGTTCCCAATATACATAAAATAACAAACCTGTGAAAATTTGGGCTCAATTGGTCATCCAAGTTGAAAGAAAATAACACCCTTGTAGCATAGAATTGTGTGCTTTCAGATGCATGAGAAAGGCTTCATGCCTGAAGCCTTTCTCAGATTCAAATGTTTGGGGTGGAAAATGACCTAGAAAAACTACATTACCTCAAAGGGGGTTGTCTCCAATTGTGCTTTATAATATCAACAGCTCTCCAGTGCTCATTACCAGGCAAACTTTTGTGGTCATTTTTGTGTGGAGTATTAACCAAAGGTCTATAACCTGCCTTTAATATTTCATGGCTGCTAATTACAACCACTATCTTTGACTGATCAGTATTAGTCATTATTCAAACTCTAACCATCTGCCCATGCTTAAGTTTCAGCATACGTACATTTTACATACATGTGTACAGTATTACAATGTCTATGCAGTGTAAGATTTTTTCTGTCACAACTACTGCTATATTTTTGAGAAAATTTCACCTGAATACTCAATTTATTATTTCACTATTGCCAGATTGAAATTACCATGTAATAAAGTTACCAGGTATTTTCTTGATAGATTCTACCCATTACTTGATCAATTTTTCACAGATTTATGTTTTTACTTGAAATAAAAGAAGACTGGAGTGAAATTAACTCTTCCAAAAAACAATCCTTCATGATAATTTTAGTTCAGCTCTTAGTTGAGTTTTTTTTTCAGCAACAACAACCGCCGGCTTCCCCCTACTAATCCCAAAAATTTGAAATCTCACAATATTCAAATTTGTTGCGAAGCACAAACCTTGGACAGGACCTTGCACTGAGAGCAACTCAATTTCTTATTAATATATGTTGTTCCTCCCGCATCCTTTGGCATCGGCTCTAAGAAAAAGGACTAAATAATTCTGACAGTCCGCCGTGGGTAATAAAGATCATAATAATGCGAGTTGACACTTTGCCGTGTGGTCGTTAGAATTGGCAATATATGTGGACACACTGAAATTGTCTGGAAGTGAGAGATTGTCTTTCTTCTCTGCTGGTCTCATAAATTATTCTACCTGGAATGGAATTGTTTTTTACACTTCACTTTTTCTTCTTCATGAGAGAACAAAGACATGTTTTTTGTTTTGGGTTTTGGTTGTTGTGTGTGTGTGTGTGTGCCCTTACACATGCCAACTTACGGGGTACTTTTAACAATGGAACAATGGACCCCACAAGGCAATTTCAATAGGAACAATAGGGCCCCACAAGGGAATTCTTTAGAAAAGGGAACAATAGAACAACAATAGCAGTACCCCACAAACCGGATCCGTAAGGTTGGGTGAGCGTGTCTACCCGTTGAAACCGAGGACTTCAACAAAAGGGATCCGGGTGTTTGACAGAGCAAGGACGTCCTCGCTTCGCTTTCATGTACAAAACCAATGGGGACGTCGCTAAAAAAAATGAAGTCCAAATAATGGGAGAACAAAAGGAAGTCCTCTATTTACGAGATTTACAACTGTGTGTGTGTGTGTGTGTATTTTTGCCAAGTATAGGCTTTGTTACTGTAAGTATAAAATGAGGCCGCTTAGAAACTACTGTTTGAGGACTTCAAGAGTTTCCTTGTACATTTACTATTCACTGTGTAGAGATTTTTTTTCTTCGAGTTTATTTGTCTTTCTTCGTTGATTAACATCAGTTTTATCCCACGCTCTCTCTCTTAAAAACACTTATGCCAAAATAAGAATTACAGTTAAGACTTCCTTCTATTGTGAAATAAAATATCTCTTTGCAACCCTCGCCCTTGGAATATGGAGCCTTTTTTAGAACACGTCTCTTTTCCTTGCCTAGAAATCCTTTTATTAATATTTCCTTTCCTCCAACCCCTTATCAAAAATACAAAAAGGAAAATGCCAGCCCTACTTTTTTAAGGTTGGCAAAACTCAGGGCAGTGACATTTAAAAAGAAAAGGTCTAAAAATTAATTTCAGTTGATTGATTGAAAAAAAGACACGCGTTATGTGGTTGAAATCTGAAAAAAAGTATAATCTAGCATGAAATACAATCAAATAGCAAGTCAGTTGAAATTATCCTCCACCAGAAATCCCTTGATGTTGCCATAAATCCCAAGGAAATACTTATTTAGAAATGTTGACATCTAAGCAAACACAGTGACGCAGTTATAGTAGGAATGATTGAGCTGAAGGAAATGCATAGTACATGTACGTGTAACATTGTACACCTATCTTTCTGCTGATATTTCTGCAAGATCTGGGGCCCAAGGCAAACTGCATGTTTGTTTGTCAGAGCTGAATATCAACCCTCTCCACAACACATTAATTTATTCATTTGGGTATTTTTATTTTTTTATATATATATATTTTTTTTTGTAAACAAAGTTTTCCTGTTAAATTATAATGAAAAGAAGTTTAATTGTTCAAGAACTTTGTACATTTAATAAAATTAGAGAAATTCCTTTCTAAAACTTGTTGTTGTTAATTTATTTACACTGAACCAATTCTCATCAGCTACGGTCAAACACGACAAACAGCACTGGTGGGCAATTAAAAATCTTTGACAAAACAACAGGCTAGGAGCATTCTTGAATTTAATTGTTTTCCGAATCTGTTGTTTGTTTGTTTTCAAAACAGACAGTCATGGGAAATAATTGGCCCCCCCCCCCCCAAAAAAAGAGAGAAAACAGCGACATATTGTACAAGGTGCAAGTTTACAAATACTTTGTTTTTACAAATTCTTCTTTAATTGAAGGAAATACATCACACAAAACTATCTTTGGTGTTTTTTTAAATTTTTTCTGTAATATCGATTATTCATTACAATATTGGTTTTTACAAAGCATTTTTTTGCAAATTATAAGCAGGGCCCGAATTTGGGGAAAAAATCCACAAGACTGCAGGGCTTGTAGCTCAAAACTTTTACTGGACCAGAAAATTTGTTACAAGACCGGAATCAAAATGAGAAGAACACTCTACACAGTTTCACATTTGAGCTGTTTTTGTACCAAGCACTAAGAGAAAATTTATCAAGTTTTTCTTGTGGGTAATACTTCAATACTCAATTGATCAGTTTAATTTTAAAATACAGTGACGTGTTGTTATTCAAAAACACAAGACCGCCGGACTTGTACGGTCAGAAGTTTACTGGCCCGACACTAAAATCACTGGCCTCGGGCCTGTGGTCCAGTGTCAAATTCGAGCCCTGATAAGTATCTCAAGGTTTGTCTTAAAATAAAACAGGGAGAAAACACTCAAAATAATTGGCATGAATATTTCATTGTCTTTTTTTTTTTACTACAAATCGACTGTACTTGGCAAATTTCCTGTTGCTTATAATGTGTATCAAGTACTCTTTGCTGGGATTCGCTGTACAAGTTTGATGTCACCAAACTCAACATAAATTCGAACAACAGACTGTAATGTGAATTTTTAAAAAACCATCCAGCTAGTGTGTCAGTGTGGACCAGTGGACAGTTTGAGATCATTTTTCCTTATTATTTAACTTAGGTTTGTTATAAAAACTGCTCATTGCTGCCTGCTGGCTGAATAGCAAAACAGTTAACATTTAGATACTTAAAAAGCCATTCAGGTTAAAACATAATGAACACTGAAGTGCAAAATTTTAAAGAAATATATCCCCCCAAATTATGCAGAAATAATGATTTTTACAACTACAACTGCAGGGCTCAAATTGGGGGGAAACCCCACAGGACTGCAGGACTTGGACACAATGAACATGTAGCTCAGAATGTTTCCTGAAATATTTACCAGAATTATTTTTACAAGCCAGAATCAAAATGTGACATGCTAAGAAAAGACCAGAATCAAAATGATAACCTGTTTTGATTTGAACAAGCACCAAGAGAAGATTGCTCATTATTTTTTGTCGTATGGGTACCTGTACAGATGTATGTAAACTTGGATACTCAACAGAATTGACAGATATTTATCAAGCTCAAAATCAACAGCTTTACATAATTTTTCTTAAATTATAGATACTAAACAGTGAACCGTAGCAAAAATGCCCAGACTTGTCCGGTCGTGAATTGACTGGCCCGAGGGCGAGGCTAAAATCATCGGCCTCGGACCTCAATCCAGTGTAAATTTAAAGCCCGGATCGGTCCAATTAATTACCAAGCAACACCTTTTTAAAGGTTTTAAAAGATTTTAACTTGCGAGTGCAACAAGTTCTTTGTACAAATAAAAATATGCATGAGTCCCTGTTTATTACATGTATGGTAATTATACTTTCCGACCCGGGTTGAAAGTTTTTCTCATCTTTATTCATCAACCCATTGATGTATTTATAGATCTAGCTTGTTGCCCTGTGGACATCGTTGGGTATTATTGGTGCAGGATGCACTCTATACTGATTGGTAGAAGACCGCAATATGGATAATGGAAAGGGGGGAGAAATGGAACTTGGGGTTTGAAGGATTGGCGCCACTTTGTCTCAAAGAGCTGTAGTCTTGTCTCTTTAGAGATGGCATCTGTGGCTCTTGATAACCCACAGGGAGGAAGCCTGACGTTGCAACTTTGTAGCACTAGGCAAGACGTGGAGAAAATAACGATGACAAAAATAGATGGATGGATTTTTATTATGGAACCAAAAAGTGTTTTGAAAGCATTCCTGATGCACTTGTTAGGTTCATGTTACCTTACCGTGGTCAAAGGGATTTGTTGTGATCATTGTTGGTACAGATCAGTGCACATTTAGTGTGAATTTTTGTTGAACCGCGGTGGAAGAATTGTTGTCATCCATGGTTCACTGACCAGTTACATTTTGCCCACCAGGTTCGTCAGAGTAAATACTGATATCTAGTTATGGTGTAGTGTAAATGTACTGTCAGACGATCAGTTTACATTAAGTTATGTATTTCTTCTGCATACAGTGTGCTTTCAGTGAATATAACTCATTGTGATTTGGAGTACCTAAGCAAGTGATTGTTACCCAATACAAATTTACAGCCCAGCATAACAAACAAGCCTAGCCCCAGGGGTAGAGTTACACATTGCTGTGGCTTATTTGATTCGCTACTGACTTCCCCCTGACTGCAGGGTGTGTACAGTTAAGCCCTGTCAGTCCAGTGCAGAACACGGCTCTCCGTCTCTCTCTCTCTCACTCTCTCTCAGCTTTCACACTTGACTGTCTTTCATCCGCGTTCATCCTTGGATGTCAAGCCACTGCTCCTGGAGGAACGGTAAATGAGAGACGGTGATCTACACTCCTCCTGCACTCAGTAGAGTAACATTACAATACACTGTATACATGTGTACAAATGTAGTGGTTGAAATTCAACTTGGAGAATTCAGGGAGATCGATCGTTATTGATGTTTCTTTGCTCATCTTTTCTTTGACTGATGGTTGAGAAGATGGTAAGCGTGTCTAAATCAGTAGTGAAAATAACGTGTTTCATTTGTTACATTTTTTTTTCAGCAAATCTATTTTTCAGTGTACATGTATGTAGAAATCAGATTGAATTTTGGGCAGCTTGGGTAAAAACACTCAATCGGCTGGGCTTTCTTAGAACTTCAGTCTACTACTAGTGGGTAATCTACTAAAATACTAAAAACTGCATTTGTAATTCCATTCTGATTGTTTCATACAGAAAGCCTCTTTGTTAAAATTCAGGATAGATTGAACAAATTGAAGTCATTTCTTTGAAACTTTATTTTTCAACCTGACATGTACATGTATCTTCTATTTTCTGTCATCATTTTGTCAACAACAGGGAATTGTCCAGGAAGGATGTTTTTTTGTGTTAGTTTATTGGGTACAACCACCTTTAATGTGTCTGTTTGTTTGTTCTGGTTGTAAACTGATCTTATGATGGGATTGATTTCTCAGAAAAAAATTATTGGCAAGTATACTCCAATTTTTAAAGGTAACATGTATGGTGATAGATTGTTGTTTGTCAAGGAAATGCTAATTTATGGACAAATTATGATACAATATAAGTCACCTGTGAAAGTTTCAGCTGAATACATAATTTACTTCTTGAGAAAACTGTCACAGTACTTTCATCAAGACTGATGAATCCATCTACATTGAGTGAGGTGACAGCAGGTACCATCGCGCATCTCTGGACGCACCATTCACAAACAGACACCTCATGAAATTGTAATCTCCAAAAGGCGCCTTTAGGGGATCTTTGGAGATTCCAAATTGTCAACATACTTTTATTGATTTCTAATCAACTAGGGCGCTTCACACAAATAACTCTGGATTATGGTTATACCAACTTTACAATAGGTTTTCGGATGAAAATTACACAATTTTTTTCATGGTCATTACCAAAGTATGACACTACCTTTATGTTTCGGTGATAAATTATAACGCAGAAATCCCACTGCCTAATTCAAAGAGAGACAGTGTAGGTTTGTTATTTGGTTCAGTTTGGCAAACATCACAACATTACAAGTTTTATGTACCATGTTTCCTTTTGTGTTATCCAAAAGTTTCTAAGGTTTTCTCTCTTTTTTCCCTCTCAGTTTGAGGTTGGACTTTCACCTCGTTGTTATGCTTTCAGATTGACCCTGTTCACTCAGGAGCTGTATAAACAAACACGTTTGAAAAGTGAATGCATACTTTGGAAAATAACTGAGGTGAACACCTACATGTATATAGTACTTGCTAACTTTGTCAAGCGTTTGGTAAATACTTGAACTGTGTGACAATAATGAAGTTCAAATACCTCTAAAAAGCACTACTGAATGGCAAGGCTTGTTGTCTGTGTACTTGGTTATTTTCACACGACAAAGGACCTCTTTATGGTGCTGATTTGCAGATTCCCGGTAAAACAAAAGATGCTCAGCTGGTGTTTATTTGAAAAATTGGTTGTTTTTATTTATTTCAAT
Source organism: Pisaster brevispinus (assembly GCA_023634235.1). Classification (NCBI taxonomy): domain Eukaryota; kingdom Metazoa; phylum Echinodermata; class Asteroidea; order Forcipulatida; family Asteriidae; genus Pisaster; species Pisaster brevispinus. Next base: position 12,109,577 of record JAMKCF010000006.1, read on the forward strand.
GCTGTCATTGTAATGTATGTTGTTAATAAATCAGTTAGTGTTTCATGACAAAATTACAAATGCATTATAGAAAGTTTGATGAATTTTGGTTTTTAAAGGTATACGGTCAATAGCTAAACACATGGATGAGAAATGTCAGATTTTAATCTGAATTTAGATTTTTTTTATCTATGCCTGGTGGGAAAATGTAGCAATTATTTTCTTCAGATTAGATATAAGAATTTCTGCTCTTTGATCTTTATTTGAACATAAATTTCCTCATGACAAGTCAGAAAATTGTTGAATTTTCAAATTTTACTTTTACAAATAGTGGAGTGGTAAAACTGGCAGGGTCTGTGGACGTGATACACTTCCTGCAGATAGTGGAAGTGTCTGTTGTTATATTACAAGTTCAAAATACAAGATACATAGTACCTGAATTAAAATGTATTGATTTTGTCTAATTGCACAATCTGTCTCCAATTAGTTGTCCTGCTGCTTTTTACTGCACTTTGCATAATTGTTCCATAATGCAGTGAGTGCCATTTACAAACTACATGTGTAGCTTAACCCATGGAGGTAGGAATTCCTACCTCCATGCTTAACCAGTTCACTTTGGTATCTAAAGCTTTTTTCATTACCTATGTGGGATTTTTTTCAGTTAAAAACAGTAACTTTTTTGTCCAGCCATTAATAATTTGTTTAACTCAATGGAACTCCATTTTGACACCCATATAAAGACATTTTTTCATTGGCATTTGCAGGTTTTAACCCTAACCATTCTAAATGCAACAATATGCACCAAATGGTAATAGTTGTTGTGATCTGTTGCATTTGGCAGTCAACTCAGATGTCATTCTTTGACTGAATTTGTTGCATTCAGCAGTGAAGTGACTTCACATACTGTAGGTTTGGGTGCTTCTATTGTATCTGAACAACTTATAATGGGTATTTCAAAATATTTTTTTATGGGAAAAGTATTGAGAAGTATGATGTAATATTAGGTAAGAATGATAATTCAAATCATATTCAAAAGACTGTATAATAACAGTTAACAGTTACAAGTCACCACTACACATGTGCATACTGTTGCATTTAGCAGTGTAAACACCCGTGCTCAGTCCTTTCACAAACAGCATGCCTGCACATTGCAACAATGTCCCTTGCATTTGGCATGGTTCTCATTTCAACTGTGTTGCATTCTGTTGTATTTGGCAGGCTATGTAGAGAGACCCTAATGGGGGCTAGGGTTAATGGCTCGGTTTTGGTTTGGGGGGGTTTTTGACGGTCATGTTTTTGAACAGTCAGACCTTTGGAAAGCTGTTATGTAACGGCCCACGCCAGGTCCAACAGACAGCATCCTGGAGAGATATGAAAGACCTCATGGCAATGCTGTATAAATCTTTCTTTACAAAGTCTTGGCTGGTAAAGGGACAGGTCTTCGGCAAAGGCATTAGGCACAAATCTATCCAAAGAGTTAATCCCTTCATTGTTTGAACGGAACCACTGAACCATGACCACAGGAACTCTGGGAAACAGTTGCCTGGGTACGCGCAACTCGCCACTTAGCCTCACCACACGTTGGGTGTTGACACACTGCTGCGTGTTTTTGAAGACCGTTGCGCGTTTTTGTACTCTGAAGTGAGCTGGTTTAAGTATAAAATTGTATTGTTAGAGAAACAGGCCTGAAATTTTAATCAGGACAAGAAAGTTTTTTCTCAGTGCAGGGCACCTCTACATGTATGACTATGAGAGAATTGTACATTTCTATTTGAACATTTCTAGGGACACCAAGGCAATGACCAGGGGCATTGTGGCAATTGCCTCTGTTGCCTCCTGTTTTACTTCTATAGCTCTGCATGCCTAAAGTAAAAACATATTGAGCACATATTGAGGGACGCCCTTCATGTGTATATAAGAACTGTATCTTATTATTTTTACTAAAAAGACAAGCTTCTTGTCAACTGTCTGTCAGTCATGCAATAATAGAAAACAAATTAAATGATCAATGCGAATCAAATACATACAGCAAGCCTGCCTGTTGTGAAGGAAGATACGCATTTAAAATTTAATACGACCGACAGATATTCAGCAGATCGCCCGGAACCTGTGTTTGCATTTTACATTGAATCACTGCTTGAGAGCACTTGCCTTAAACACTGTTGGTATGTAAATTCAATTCAGTTTAATTCACTTCTGGTTTGTTAACAAGATCTGCTTGTTTCAGCCTGCAGGCTGAATTTTCAAACAGTCAAAGAGATGTCGCATTATACTATGTGTTTGCTCATAAACAGATAAATGATATGTTTCTATAGGTGAAATATTTTGAACTGATATGCTGGTATTTTACAGGTGTTTAGTCAGATCTCAAGTCTAAATGTCCGGTTGCAAGTTTTCAAGAAAACCATTGAACTGGAAGAAATTTATAGATACCCTGGGTGTTTGTTTGTTTGATTGGGGTTTTGTTTATGTCTTTTTTTATACATATTTATTTATCACAACTATTGTGTGCTTTTGGTGTGTTTGTGCACTACAATGTAGTTATGTAGTACATGCTTTATATTGTGTGTTCAGGCATTCAGATGAGCTCAGTGGTTTCTTCCCTGCTTTTCACCTCTGTGGCCCCCATTGAAATCCTGAACCAGAGCCTTGCTTGTGGATTGGGTTTTCAGTCTCTACCTGATGGTATGGCTTTTCCCTCTTTGGTTTGTTTATCACCTCCATCATCTAAAACTGCACCTTTCTTCAGCGTGTTCTCTTCACAGATATCTTCGGGCTTACTGGTTACAGTGCTATCGACCTTTATCATGGTACGGCCATCTTGGGGTTTTTCTATTTGACCCAATGTAACCAAACTGAGGCTAGTCACTAGTAGAAGGAAAAGACAGTCTGGTCCCTTGCATGATATGATAATTTGAACTGCCATTGTCACTGCTGTATTTAGGATACCTGACACACATAACCATCCAGGTCTATAATCACTCTTGAGAGTCCTTGGTTTCATTACCAGATAGATATAAAACAGTAATAATAATCATAATAATAATACCATTACGTGGATGTATAATACATAAAACATGTACCTAAACATGTACTACATTGGGTTTATAGTGTGTTGTTCTTGCCACCAAGACACAAGAGTTGGCAGGATCAATTACAGACGGTAATTACTGTTAGATTGAGTGAGTCCTTTATTGCTGCTCATTAACTTTACTTAGAGACCCATTATTATTAACGATGGTTGCTGATTGGAGTGAAGGGTGCTGAGAGATGCCCCGGTAGACAACAGCTGAGGCCACTTGTCAACAGCGGTGATGATGTCAGAACCACGGCTGAGTGCAGCATCTTGGCCTTTGCACATTCACAAGAGTTTTATCAATATAAATTCACAATGATGAAAAAGAGGCTTTGGGGAAGGTAGTCAGGCTCCGTTGATTTTAATGTTTGGGTCATACTTTGGTAATAACCCCGGGAAAAAATTTGTAGTTTCTAATCTATTTGAAAGCTTACTTGTTATAAAGATGGTAATGTTGGTAAAAATCCTGTGAAATTGTTTATTTAAAATCTTTAAAAGTATGTCAACAAATTTGAATCTTTCTAAACTCACCTCAAGACGAGTTTTGGAGATTCATATTTCTGTGGTGTTCTGTGCTGCAGCCAGAGATACGGTTGGTAACTGATGTCACCTCACTAAACATGGATTGGTTGATGCTCTTGATGAAAATACCATGACAGTCTTTTGCTGTTTTCTGAGCAATTAGACACAGTTTTTAGCTGAAAGTTTCACAGATGACTTAATTGTATCTTTATCGAGAACTTGGCCTACATGTTAATCAGCATTATGTTGACAAAACCAATTCATGACCCTGCCCTTAAACTGGTAAGAAACAATACAACATGTACACGTACAACGTACGTTGGACTTTTAATAATTTGTAAAGTGTCATATATCTATGACCAAACCTATTCTGAGGCACTGGAAAAAAGAAAAAAAAAAAAAAAAAACACATTACAAGATACTTAGATTGTCAATAAGAGATGTAATTAAGAGCACATTAAAGAGAGATTTGCACACTAACAAAAAACAAGTGGATAAACACAATATTCTAGAGTCAGTCAAAAGTAATGTTGAACAAATGTGTTTTGACCATGCTTTTGAAAATGTCCAGAGATTCTGTATTTCGAATATTTATTATGTTTTATGGTAAAAAGTTCCAGAGTTTGGGAGCGGAAACTGAAAAGGCACAATCGCCATAGGATGTGGTTGTTTTAGGGACAGTTAGAAGAAGTTTGTTTGTAGTTTGAAGATTGCCACTTGGAGTATAAGGTGAGAGAAGTTCCTTGAGATATGGTGGTGTCTTGTCATTCATAGCTTTCCATGCGAGCAATGTAATATTGAAGTCAATTCTTTGAAAGACTGAAAGCCAGTGAAGTCACCCAAGGCAGCGTTCGGTACATTGCAGTACACTGTAAATATGTAGATCATGCTGCGCACAAGGAAAAGTTGCTTTGCAGAAATTTAGGTTACCGGCCACATTGATGCTTATGACACTGCCTGCTTTTTTTGCTTAGTAAATAATTTTTACATTCAAGTTGATGAGCAGCACAATAACATTGAGCCATTATTAAAATGAACGCTTATAGAGTGGTACTTTCCCTATGCTTTGAGCAACAGGTGGTCTGTGCATTGTGTTGATCACCGTCTATTGTTCTCTGTCTATTGTCATGTATTGTCACTTGGGTTGGTGACCATGTCTCATCTCTTAATGGTTGCTTGGATGCACAATTGAGGCAATACAATGCGCTGGTTGCAATCTGTATCGAATTTCCTCCAAAAAAGCTCTTGGATGTCATGGCAACCATTGAACGCATCATCCAAACCACAAGTGTGCATTGTACAACAGATTTTAATTGCTCTACAAGGTAAGATTGTGAGTCGTCGTTTTGTAAGGTTTCCTTGTGAGATAGGGAAGACTTTCAAAATCACCAACTGTATAATTCATCACTTACAGTCGTTAGGTGTGAAGTTATTTCTTGATGTTCAAACAAAATAAATGTAGCCACTTTATGTATTACGTAGCTTCTTGAAGATAAATTTATGTAAGGAATTGGGTGAATTTTACATCGGATGGAACACAGAAAAAGCGAAATGAAAGGGTACTAGGCTGTGTACCAACTAGCGTCTGTGGCTGCAAGTGTGGGTCCAGGAATGTTACCAGGGAGGGATCTAAAAAACAACCCACTCTCCCACCCCCCCCCCAAGAAAAAAGGAAAAAGGGTGGAGGTATTAGGGTTATTATTAAATGTGATGGCGCAAGTTTCATGTGACATCACAGTGGTCCTTGCAATTACAAGTTTGGGGTTCGAATCCTACCAAGCTAACCACTGACTTCTCAATGACTAAAATAAGTATTGCCGTCTAGGTCTAGTTACTGAATTACAATTTCTTGATTTGTGCAATTCATTATCAATGATTTAAAAACAATGTTTTTATGAGAGAAATTGTCAACTTGGTGTTTATATCCCCTTAAAAAAGTTGGCAAGTTCCCTTGACGGGAAGATCATCTAAACAAACAAACAAACAAACAACCCAACAAGCAAACAACAAGTTTGAAGCTTACAAAAGGAAAAAGCTAAGTATAAATGTATTTGCTTAGCACTAATTTCCAAACAGCCAGTCACATACAATATAAATAGCATGATATTTTGGCTAGTTACCCTTTTTTTCCTATCTTTAGGCTGTCTGGATGAAACCTGTGAAATGTACTGTACTCTGTACACGACTTGAGATCGATCTAAAATCTGATATTGATCTTCGGCACATTTTCATTACTGGAGTGTGAAGCTGCATCCTCCCTAGACTTTCTCATCCAGAAGATTTCCCAAGTACTTCCTACAGTTATTCCACATTCGGTGTAGAATTTCCAGTGCAATTGCCGTTGCTCATAATAATAAGCAATTCTTATACAGCGATTTATCACACCCGACAGGACGTGCTAAAATGATCATAGATTTGTATGACAAATATGTAGAGCAAAGTGGGACTTATGTATAAGACCCATTTATATAGAACTGAGACCATCTTTACTCTGCCTCATTTGAAAGTGCAAACAATTAATTTTTAATTTCTATGGATTTGTTTTGTCATTTTGATTGATGATTTTTACAGTCGCTCTGGTAGATTCCGCCTTGACTTTTATTGATTGGTGAATTCATTATTCGCAATTTTATCACTTCGCGCGGAACACCTGTTTGCATTCCCAGGCCTAGTGCATGTTCAATGCTGCGATCAAACATCTATTATTCAATTTCATCCCCCCCCCCCTTAAACAAATTAAATAAAAGATTCCAACATACAGTAATGAGCGTGTACATATTATTTCTATACCTGAAATATAAATTGGAGGGATTCTGGCTTCAAAAGTTGTAGGTGTTTACCAAGGATTTTAGCCGTACATGTAAGTCGGATTCTAAAAGCCAAAATAAACCTCTCTGGGTGCAGATGTGTTAGCGGCATGTGGGTAACTGAGGGACTAGTTGAATTTCAGGGAACATTTCTAGGGAGTATGCTACACAATGTACGTACCAGGCGTGTGATTTCTCAGGATTCTTCCTGATTTCAGGATTTTCTCAAAACCTCCTTGGGCCTTCAATTTGTTTTGAAGGAAATAAAGCAATCATCAAAGGGAGACAGACGTAGTCCACATTGAGTTCAAACCTGTAGTTTTGTTAGTGATGCACAGAGTCTGTAAACTTCCTGAATTGTAACATCTGGGAGGTTGTGGGTCTAGGATAAGTGGAACCCAGGCCCCGTTAGTCATTTTCATGATTTTCCAATCTCTGCCCAATCTCATCCCTAAAAACAATTGAAACTGCATCACGTGTGTTCAAACTGATGCACAATCTTACAACTGTATGGCCGCTTCCAAATTGGCAGCTACAGCTGTGGCTAGGACTGTTGCTAAGGGTTTTGCTAAGGACATACATTTATGTACATCGACTGTACTTCAACGCATGATAACGCGGAAATCCAGGGGTAGCTGTAGCTAGAGCTGCCAATTTGGACTCTGCCAATGGTATGTATGGATGTATCCCTGGCCTTGCAACACACGACAGGTCAAAGTAAGCACTTTAACTGACTGTGTTGTCAGTTTCTGTAAATTATGGGGTCTAAAAGGCTCAGAAAAGTATGAAAGCACTAGAAGCTATACAAAAATGTTATTTCTTACATGGGTTTGTACCCAATATGGATGTACCCACTGGGCATCAACTTGCAAGGAAACTTAGCGCTCTAGTCATATATGATCTTGTGGCTCTTTGGTGTTCTTGACATGTACACTAATTGGCCATATTTTTTATCGCATGAGGGAACCTTCATAAGGGAATTTCCTTGCATCACAATTTTACAATTTCATCTTAATTTAACATCCTGTATGCTGTTTTCTTGCATCAATGACAAAATACATTAAAATAATAACAACAACAATGAAAAAAACCAGTTCGTTTACATGTTTTGCATTACGTGAATTAGATCACATACATGTAATGTATGCCCTCACACAGTCAAAAATACAGCAAATTGCAGTGAACGATTTCCCTTGTGTAGTGCATACAAATTTGCTAAGTGTAAGCAGTCTGTATGTACAAAGCATGTTCAGAATTAATATTTTGCAGTGCAAACTTTCTGGACGAAATCATTTCCTGTACTGGATAGCAAATACTTAACAGCTGTTAAATTGAACCTGCTTCATGTGCCTTTGTTGTACGAGGACATGTAATTATGCAGTTGTTGAAAAAAAGAATTTTTTTTTTTTTTTCAGAGCCACAACTTCTATGCAAGGGATTGTTGCACTGCACAGCCAAAATAATACAAATGTTTGATGCATATTAATTAGTGCATTGTCACGGAATGTAATCAAGAGGTAAATTCTGAACAATACCATTTCACAAAATGCATTCAATATTTGTTTAATACATAACTCACGCAAGATCTTTAATTGTCAGTTGAAATCTTGTTTTATTTATTCAAGCAAAACAACACAAAATGTACAATAAATAAAAAAATGAACAAATTACAAAATCAAAGGGGCAAAACATAATTAACAAAACAATAAAACAAAATGAAAAAAAATTACACAGAATCTCTCTTTTAATGTGCTCTTAATTACATCCCCTGTATCGTTGATAATCTAGCTATCTTGTAAAATTGTAACGCATGTTCCACCAATCAAATGACAAGGATCTCTATGTGTGGGACAAACATTTTCATTTATACAAAAGTGAATGTCTTTTCATTTGCTTGGAGGAAGATTGAAAGGAAACTAGGCACTGTACGAACATATATTTATTATTTTCCTTTTTCTAAAACTTCCTCATGACTTGAGTAAAGTGCATCAAATGTATTTGACTGTCTGCCCCTACTTGACATAATTTTGGTGGGAAGTTCATACACATGCACCATGCTGACTCAATTAAGATCCTGTAGTGCTGTACTCTGTCAATGGGGTTCGGCTGGTCGCACTGAGAAAGGAACAAAGGGCCTGAACTACACAGTGCCTGACTATACACCAGTTTACCTTGAGCGTACTATCGCATTGTGGGATACAATGCCTACATTTTGTACGTCTATTGAATGTGACCAGGAGGTCTGCGCTGCTTTATGTGAAAGTGTATTTTATACATTGGTGGGGAGGGTCGGGTGTTGCGACTGTGCAAAGTGCCACGCCCACTTTACACTATACACAGTTCAATTATACATGGCTCAATTTGTGGAATCAGCATCGGGCAGGTGCCAAGTCCCCCTTTTTAATGCAGTCTTTGAATTGTACATGAGATTAAAGCCACTTTTATCAGCGGCTGTGAAAATCAAATTAAGTGCATGACACTTAGTTTAGTTAATATTGTAGAACAATATTAAGCACAGAGTTTGTAGAGTGTGAAGTTTATGGGTGTTGTTTCATGGTCAACTCAAACTAGATTGTTGAAATTCATTTATTCAGATAAAGTGGCCTTCACCCATTAGGACATAGGTACAGAGCTGTACACTTACATTGTACACATTTGTAGTTGGAATTGCAGAGCTCAAATTTTCAGAAAATCTTCACCATTCCAAAATTTTCACTGGACTGCAACATTTGGACAGGCCTTGAGCCATAGCTTTCTATATTTTCATGTTGACAATATTTGTAGGGAAGGCTAGACTTGGAAACTTAGCTAAACTTCAAAATAAGGTGCTTGTGTTTGTCGATGGGAAACATAACACAAGACTGCAGGAGGACTTGTTTATGTACTCAGAACATGAAGGCTTTGTCACACGGCAATTTTTACAGGTAACTTGGAGGCAACCAACTGTATAGAATGAAAAAGGAACTCTTCAGCGACATACATAAGGGACATTTTTCATACAATGTCTTACTATGCCCTAGAAAGTTAATGTGCAAATTGAAATGTGAATGTTTTGCCTTAGTGGAGATTGCCTGCGACTGGCTTCCTGTAAACTGTAAATTGCATTGTGTGTAATAATCTATTGGGTATTTCTGCAGACCACTTCACCGACGCCACACAGCTAAATGATGTCTCACACTGCTACTGTCTGCCCCTATGGTCTGCTATTATGGAATTAAAATTGCATACAAAGATATGGTGCATTTCTAACTGCATGCAGGCCGCCTTCAATGCGCACTGCAAAGTAACACATTAAGAATTAAGAATTAGAATCTGACATTCCCAATTAATGCATTTTATCATGAATGATGACATCGGGTAAATTTGGGCAATCCCTACTTCTGTCCTGTAGAACATTAGAACTAAAATTTTACATGTACACTATAAATTATTGTTTTTGCTTAAGCCATTGTTTTGGCTGAAGCTTCAGCTCATAAAAACAAATCTTGACTCCAACCAGAAGAAGGAAATCTAAAATTATTCAACAGTGATCATTTCGTGTGCTGTGGTACAGGAGCGTGTGTACTGTACTGTTGTTGACAAGTTTCTTCCTAACAAGATTTTTCCTGTGTGTTGCAAACCTGTTTGCTTGTAGAGCTGCCATGCAATGTAAAACCTGCCCCTGATCCACTTGGGTGTTGTATGTCCATGTACATGTACATAAAGGTTGCCCACAACATTGGTTAGATTGAAAACATTATAAATGTTCATGGATGTGCACATAACTTACATGGTACAACAGGGATGTGATAGGATGTTGGAAAAAAACCTGAACTGTGAGTGCATTTATCTTTTATATTTGGCTTTTGTTTTGTTTTGTTTAGTTTAGTTTTTGGGGTTTTTCTTCTTCTTTTTTTGAGGGGGGGGGGGGGGGGAAGGGATTTGCGGAAAAAATATTGAATTCACATCCCTGATGGTTCAAGTACAAAGATGGTCATGATGGAAAACTTCCATTGAAATCTTGTTGTTTGAAATGCCATAGTTTTTGAGAATGGGTTAAACAGTTGATCCAAAACCCAACATTTGGAAACATTAAAAACATCTATGTCAGGGGATTTTCACTATTTTCTCATGACTTTGATGACCGATTGAAGCTTAGAGTTTCACAGATTTGTCTTTTCATGTATCGTTGGGTCATGATTTTTGATCATTACAATGTTGGTCGCGTGCTTTCAAGATGTTTGCTGACAATGTAACCATTTTAAAATTTAATGTACAGTAGTGCAGGTCGACTGTACACGCACTCTTATTTTTTGTTTGTGTATAAACTGATACATCAGCTGCTTGGTCTAGTGGCTGACTCATGACAGCTTTCACCTGTAATAAGCCTCAGCCATCTGCCTCAAAATATCCTGATAGGTGTAGCTAAGATTTTGCTAGACTTGGCACAAGTTAAGAACGTAGAATGAAAACGAAAGTCTGACTTGGACTGCAAGTTCTGCTGATAAGCTAATCTAGAAGAAAGTATGCTGTACACAAGTATAAACACCTCTGAACCTTTTGTGTGTAAAGTAACAGAGTAATAATTTGAGGGTTTTTTTCACATGTGAAAAAAATTTCAGGGACATTCTTGCAAAACTAGATAGAAACAACGCATGTGTCATTATCCCCCCAAAAAATAAGAATCGTAAAAATTTAACATAAATTCTAAACTTTAAAGGCCATGTCACACGAGGCAATTTACAGGCAATCTTCCATAAGGAAATTCATTCACATTTCAGTTTTCTCATTTCTCATTTTCCTGCTGAAGTATTCCTTGTGCATGCAGTGCAGTTGGTTGCCTCCAAGTTGCCCTGTGTGGCCTGGCCCTAAAATGAAGAACTTTGTTTTGCCAATTGGAATAAACAAACTACATTGTAAACAGATTTGACAACCTTGGTTCTCCCGTAATAGTGGTCTGCTGGCCAAACACCAGTTAAAACACCCGAGGATCACTTGGAATTCTTTCCAAGTGGTCCGACTGGCTAAGTCAGTGTTGAATTTGTATCCCTATTAATTATGAAATATAGAGGCTAGTGAACTGGTCAAGGTGGTCAAGGAACTGGTCAAGGACAAGGTGACTGGTCCTGTTTGCTAGTGACTGACAAAATTTAAGGGCAACATGGACAGCTTTTTCAGAATCCACAGCATTCATGGAATGCAACTTTTTCCAAACCCCAGTAATCTGAAGAGTGTTTTAACATTTAAACCAGCATTCACCCTTACAGCAGCCAATACATTTTAGTTCATTCAGATGTTGGCTGGATATATAAGGAGAATACATTGTCCCTCATTTTGATTTGGCCTTCTGGCTACATCCACTGTCTCTCTTAGATACACATCTGAATCTGATTCGCTCTTCCCGTTTCCCCGACTCCTAAATCTCAGTCACACTCCTCTCTCTGTCTGTCGCTGTCTTTACTCCGTCCCATAAATTTTCTATTTTTCACATCTTTAATAATATGCCCCCGTTAATGGAAGTTGTGAATCGATATACGATAGTCGAGCCACTCTGCCGCAAGGCATACTTGGATGTTTTTAGTTACAATGTACGTGCTCCGCGTTCTTCCCTTCGCCGTTATGAAGCGGATGTAACGGTCAGACTCCTCCGATAATCAAAACACTAACGTGACAGCAATTTATCGCCGACAATTTAATCGTTAGAATGCGATCTATGAAAACATTTAAAGTGTGATTTAATCGGTTTGTTTGATTTAAGCATTGCTGCACACGGTTGATGTACGGCGGTGAGGCACTTACTAATGAAAGTGTATTTTTGTGATTAGTTAGGTCAGTCATGCATTCAGACCATCACCTCATGGGAAATACATGTTCCGTGCAGGACACTCTGCCAATCTGCAGAGTTACTATGGCCAGATTTTTTAGACACAATTCAAAAACTGCTGCGTGTATTGAGGGTGTCGTATGGAAGATAAAGTAGGTTGTGTAAATTCAAAACCCAATTCAATATAACATTTATTTCACACTGAATGTCAGTTTATACAATTTGTAAAAGGAAGATTTAAACAGTAGTTTTCAGTAGGAATAAATATAACAGGTTTACAAGTATGCATAAAATTGACTGTAAACAAAATGTTTATATGCTGATGTCAACAGATTGGGGAAAAGGTGTAGAATAGAATTTGTACCTTTCCCTAGAAAACAGCACAGCACTTCAAAACAACAGATACAAACCTGCACTTAAACGTGTGGGTAACACATCCCTTATCTAATGCTTTTTTTACTCAGCTTTGCTGATGTTGGATCTTAAAGGAAGAGTCATCATTTGGTAATGACCCAGAAAAAAATATATTGTAACTTCTATTCAAATACTTACTTGTTATAAAGATGGTAGTGTTTAGTAAGCATCCTGTGAAATTATTTTGTCTGAAATGCCCCCGTTGATTAGAAATCAATAAATACATTTGAATCTGAAAAAACAATTCATTCATGAATCGTTTCTCAGATTTCTGAGGGTTGGTGTCCATTCGTGAGTGCTGCGGCTAGAGATGCGGGTTTACCTGCTGCCACCTTGCTAAACGTGGATGGATTCGATGTTCATGTGAAAATACCGTGAAAGTTAGACACTGTATTCAGCTGAAACTTTCACTGGTGACTGTTAGTGTGTCTTTCTTTATGAGTTTGCCAATAAATAAGCATTATGGTGACAAATACCAAATCATGACCCTACCTTTAATGCACAATGTACAATGTACAGTGTATGTGTTGGGAATGCAAAAACTCAAGCAACTGCACCAGTCCTGATTAACTTGTAATGAAATTGATGATGGTACCACAAGTGTAGAATGATTTGATTTAGCCTTAAGCTCTGTCGTCAGTATCGACTCGAATAACACCCCCAGCAGAAACAAACGATACTGTTTTCACATTCTTGAGACGGCTCCCAGTTAAAACATCTGATCACTTCAGAACAGCCTAGCCACGGATACCGCAGGGCCAAGCGACATTTGTCATCCTGGGCAAATTAGAAAACCCGGCTAAGCTTTCTACTTAATCCAACCCACGGTAATATTATTCCAGCCAACTTTGTGGAAAGCCAATTTCATCGACGAGGGGAATTGGAAACTGAAGAAATAGGATTATCGGTATTTACACTGTATTTGAGGACTTGAGAATATTAGCGGTATTATGTTGGAGTGAAGGCGAACACGGCTGCATAATTCTATTTTACAGATGGTGGCATAAGCAATGTGGAAAGCCCTCTGTAATCCAATATGGTGATGGCTTTTTTTCTTCTCGTCGTGAAATTGAAATTTTGAAATCATGTTATTTTTTTTCCTTCTGCTAGCCTTGGTTGGTTTTCTGTATTGAATTTCACTGTTTGTTCCTAAAGGAAGAGAGGGAAACTTGATAGGAAGTGTACATGAGACCATCTGGTTCTTTTTGAATTTAATCAGAAAAGTTTCATCGACCATCTTGAAATTTAATGTGGCTTCTTTGAAGCCACAATGCAAGCTCTGGCTATGGCTATGTATGGTTTATGATGTAGTTCAAAAACAGGGTGTTTAAATTGTTCATATTTCGAATAATTTTCATCACAAAAGAGAAACAACTTATCATGCAGGGTGCTGAAAAAAACACATACTGTGATCAAAAGGGTTTCCTCTGATTAATAATACTAGCACTAACGAGCAAGTTCGGGTGGCTGACTAGAGTCGACTAGACTTAACCATGTACATGTAGTCGATCTAGATGTCACTCAAACGCTGTATGGTTGAACTATCTAGTCCAGCTGGATCAACCTAGCCCCAGAGCACTGTTTCTCTAGTCAACTAAACGAAGTTATGTCACTTTGTCAAGATGGCGGTTGGTTACGCATGGAGGCCTCCATGGGTCACGTGACGGGGAAAGTTTTGTAAGTTTTGGCAACCACACAAAAATTAGGTTTAACAATAAATGGTAGGTTTTTGCCAATGAAATATGTCAATTAGTAAGTCAATAGTTATTGTTTCACGGTATTATGCAGTATTTGTTTTTTATGGACCAATACATTTTTTTCCTGTTCGATACGTCGTTGCCATCACATAGACCGTGCATGCGTGATTTAAATGGCAAACTGACTAAAGGTTAGCATCCGAACTTGCTCAATGCTATGGCTAGCCACTGGCTACAGCTTAGACTCAAAGTGTAAGGTATCAGCTTTAACTCTGGCTTTGGTTTTGGCTTAGGCCTCCACTGTTTCATGGAGCCTTAAGCCTCGTCTTAATCAAGCAGTATTCTGGCTATGGCTCTGTTTAAGTGAAGCCCTTTCCACAAAGCACAGAATTTCTTAGTATAAGGCTTTGGCTTCCACTTTGGTCTTGGGTTACCATTTAAAGCCTCTGCCATTTTGTGGAGCCTTAAGCCACTTCTGAGTCATGCCATGTTAAGCCATAGTCAGGGCTAATGCCATTTATTTTGGACACGGCCATGCATACTGAAAGCACGCTAAATTCCCACCGAAATCAAGGACGGATTCTTTAGTTATGTAAGTCAGAACCATACAATGCCAAGGTTCACCTCAAGGCATTGTAAGGCCTATGTATAATGAGAATGAAATTTATGTACAATCATGAATTATCTTCAGTATACATGTACAGTACATGATGAGAAATCTTGAAATCAATACATTAGTTACAGTTCACAGTTATATTATTATTCATTCATTCATCCATAAAAAAACAACTGGCAGCCCGAGCTGAATTATAACATACATGTCATAATTACAAAGAAAGAGGGATGAGTTAAAAATTGCACAGATTAAAATATGAAATAGCAACACAGAAATATGGGAGTACATAATGCATTTCAAAAAGATTTTTTAAAATAGAAATATAAATAAGGTAAAACATCAAAATGACAGTACAAAAATGCACAGAGTATTGAAAACCCCCTCTGAAATTTAAAAAAAAACCCTTACAATTAAACCTGTACACCCCTCTCACGCACAGTAGACATAAGAAGAAAATAAAAGCACCAATCTAAGAATCTTGATTATAGGATACATGTTGTGATGTGGGTCTTTCTGAACATTATATGTATGAAATCAATATGACAAGATATTGTTCTTACTGCAACCATTCTCTGCTTGTAATAAAGGTATTGTACAAGATTGGTAAGGATACAAAACTTTAATTTTAGTCTGAAAGCTTACTGGTTGTGAAGTTCATACGAGAACCATTTTTTTCTGTGAAATATGTCCCTCTCAAATGAGGTCATATTCGAGAAAAGTGTACAGATGATTAGTGAACACTGTCTGAGACTATTTTGTCATGTCTACCAATCCTGTATCATACCTTTAAGGCAAGTTTGTTCCTCTGAAAAAGGTCATCTGGTTGTTTTTTTTCATGCTTGGTCTTTTGTCAGTGCCATTCCTGTATAATGCCTTTAAAGTAAAGAGTATTGCTGAAGTGTTGATGGGTATTTGACAAACCGTAATTATCCTTTATATTTTACCCAACATGTAAATGTTAGCAACCATAGTGAGGCCAGAAGTATTCTTACATGTAGTTTGGTCCTTTTTACATTGAACAATTGTACCTTTAGGCCCCTATTGTGTATACAGGGAACCCAGCGAAGACGTCATGCTTTGAAAAGATGCATATGATGTGTATTAGATTACATATGATAGCGACATGTACAGTGCTTGTAAAAGTGGACAGATATGTGCATAATTTTGTAACGCTTGGATTGCCCATGGAGCTCTTGTGTCGTTAAATTCTGAAAAGTCATTTCAGACTCAAAAATGCATTCTGTGATAAGGGTGCTTTGTACTCTGTGTATTAAATTTATTTTCCATAACTGCATGATTTGGTTATCGCCTGTATTTCACTCCCACATGTAGGCACTACACTGTGATGTTTCCCTCCTTGCTGTTGAGCTGACATGAGGTCCTTCCTGCTCCCTCTTCGACGGACCAACCACTTTCAAGAGACTGACCACACCCAAAACTTCGACCACACCCACAAGCTAGCTGTAGCCGCAGATCTGCATTCTCCACATGCCCACAGAGATTGTAGACAACATGGCAGGTCACAGACGGAGACTAATTATAGGAGGCCTGTTGCTGTTTTTATTATGGAATGTTGCGACTTATATGGTCTTCTCTCGCCAAGCTGAGCAAGGTTCTACTCAGGTACGTAAATGATGCTCTTTGCTGCCAACATTTGCATCTTGCAATTAGGGAGATTTTCTACAGCAATCAGTGAGATATTTAGAATTACATTCAACATAATAGGGGAAAAGTTTCCACAACCAGGGAGATTTTTGAATTGGTTCATCAGAACGTGGAGAGATTGGTTTATTTTCGGGGAACTTTCTGCAGAATCAGGGAGAGTTGGCAGCTCTGGAGGTACTATGTAGCCATACCTGATGAAAATATACTTTGTTTTTACTTTATGTTTCGCGTTCGTGTCCTAAAATCTTCAAAAATGCCTGGAGACCCACAGTCCCGATGACACAAGTCACAAACAAACAATGACAACATTTTCAGTTTGAGAGAAAGAATGAGAGGTTGAATTGTTTAACCCTTTTTTTTACCAACTCTTAAAAGTTGCATAGCCTGATTTTTCACACAAACAAATTTATATTTTTTTTTCTAAACTTAAATGAAATGCAAAAAAGAAGAAATATGTTTACGTACACACTGTATGCCATGCCCTAAAAAAAATCAGCAAAATTGTGATTAAATAGCCCGAGAAGTTTATATAAGCCTTCACCTAAAAATGTTCTATAAATGTCAGCCCTTGTACTCAATAGCATTTTCCTATAAACAAGGGGCAAATATATGGCTGTTGGTAATGTGAGAGAATGTCAAGCCCCCCAACAATAACCTGACTTTAATGAGTATGGTTCTTTATAAATGACACCTCATTACACAAACAAAATCACAGCCTGTAAGAAAATAGAAGCTAAAGTAATCAATACCTCATTTAACTAGTTTGGGTTTGTTTTGAAGTAAGAAGAAACAGAATCTACAATCAATAAACAGAGCTTCCTGGACACTTAAACAATCCTAATTCATTCAAATTGATTATTTATAACAACAAAAGTACATTTTCAGTATAATTTGTAAGAGTTGCACGCCCAATTTTTCAATGTAAATGTACATGTAGGCCTACACTCCCACTTTCCAAATCTGGCTAAAATACTGATCGGAAATGAGACAAGTCTTTGATATTTCTAAAAGAATGCTCTGTTTATCAGTGTAACATCTTTGTAACAAAATCAAGTAATTAACCACAAGGGAAAGTCACTGAGTACATTTTAAAAATAATTTTGTTTTGAACAAAGAAAAATTTACCAGAGTTTTTTTTTTAACCTGCGACCTCTGGTTTAACGTGCCGGGGCTCTACCAACTGAGCTATCTAGCCCTTAAATGTTGGCAGTCTCCCTATTTTTTTCAATATCGCACAGTCTCCCCTGCTCAAAGAAGACATTACTGTTAAACGTTTCGTACCTGCAAAAAAGATAATTGGTTGGAAATGTTAAATATCTTTATATTTTTAAATTGGAGAACAGGTCCTTTAGAATGTTAATTAATGATAGAATTTGCTTGTGCAGAAATGCAATTATGGGCAACATACATACCTGCATTTTTCTCTGAAATTGGGTATTTCAGGAAGCGATTTCATTCAGCAGTTTTGCAATCAAGATTTTAACATGTTTTGTGCCCACTGCCTGCTAATACTGAGAATTACTTTATTATTTTTGTGTAGCAACTAATACATTTTGAGAAGCATTTTGATATGCTATACAAGGCAAATCGTTGTACTGTACTTGTACAAGTCTTAATATTAATTGAAGTATGTTTCTTTTAATGAACAACTTTTATAGATATTTACATGTACATAGTACAGATTGAATTTGGAAACGATAGTTCCACATTTTGCACAAGTTTTTGTCCTAAATGTTCAGTCCTTAAAACTGCTCAAGGATGAACACCCTGTGTACACACTGTGTACACACTGTGTGTGTATCTTTCAATCGAGAGTCCTCCAACCCCCAGTACTACTGGTGTTGACATTTTCATCAGACCTTGAGTCAGATTGAAGTGTGATGAGCCGAAGATGAAAAAGACGCCAGGTGTTTTTTAAGGTTTCCTATCTAAAAATACGACCTTGGTGATGATGCAAGATTCACTTGTAGCATTTTCAGCGCAGATGAGACTGAGAGATATTCTCTCCTGTCTAAAGAAGAAATTAACATTGAAACTAAAAGATACCATTTGACCAGATGTGGGTTTTTTTTCCTTTTAATTCTTCAGAGCGGATAAGAACGACACTCCCATTGTAGTTTTCTCGTTACATTTTGGTAGATGGGAAACGTGTGATTTCTCAGGATTTTTCCTGGTTCAGGATTTTTTTCTCAATATCCTTGAGTCTTCAGATTTTCTGGAAAGCAGTAAATGCAGTTTCAATGTCCTTCATTCCATTGTTTGTATCATCCAAAATCAGATTGTTTTTAAGTGTTTTTTGCTGTTATTCATTTTAATTTATTGATGCCAGATTGAGTCTTCCCAGTCAATAAATGAGCGATTAAATCGACTTCAGGAACAAATGAAAGATCAGATGAACATTAACGAACAGCTCATTAAAGACATCATCCAACAAAAAGAAGCCATTTTAAAAGGTAAGGACATCTTGGGATTTACCTTGATACTTTGGTCGGTCACTTCAAAAGACAAACTGTTTGAAAATATCTTAGAAAGAAAAAAGAGCACATTAGACTAAAAGAGTGTCGAGGCCGAGCGGTCTAGTGCACGGACTCAACTTCTCTGGTGTTGTCAGAGTGTTGGGTTTGGGTCATAGCACTTGTGCACTTGAGCAAGACACTTAACCATAATTGCTTTATCCTTCAGATGGGACAGAAAGCTGTAGGTCCTGTGTTGTGAAATGCACGTAAAAGAACCCAGTACGCTTGTAGTTCAATGAAGGGGGTTTGCCCCGGTGTTTCTGGCATGGTTGGCTACTGATTGCACTGCATCACCTTCCAAGGTGCTAAGGTTCTGTGTTGTGTATTGCTTGTAAAAGAATCAAGTACACTTGTCGTTAAATGTTGACTCTAGTGTTTCTGGCATGGTTGCAGATTGTGCTGCTACACCTTCCAAGGTGCTATCGGAAAAAATAAGTTTTGTATTTCAATAGATAGTTCTCGTTCCATAGATAAAGTGCTGTAAAAGAACTGAGTAGTGTTATTATTATTAAGGAATCATTCCTTTTTCTTAAAAAAAACCCCCTAATAAACAGCTTCTTTGAGAAGCCATTTTTAAAGGATGAGAGCACTTGAGGGTAACTTGGATGTATTGATTAGTCGCTCGAATGATGGTAAGACAAACTGTTTGAAGATTTCTCACCAGTGTGAAGTGCTAATTTCTCCCAGACAAAAATAAGTTGCCTCAACAGATGTTCAACGAAGCGGTTGATTATGAGTGATAACAAAATTTTGACACCATTTTGTTCTGTTTCAGGGAAAAAATTAGTACCAGCTCCACCAGCCAATAAAAATGTTGACTTAGCCGTACATGAAGATATCTCCAAATCAGGTCCATTTAAGCTAGAGGTGGCTAACAAGGTCACGTACCCTTACTCTTCCTACGTCATTCCAGTATTGATGATTGCATGTAATAGACCCAGCGCCATCCAAAGGAGCCTGACCAATTTGTTGGAGTAAGTGTTTTATTCAAGAATGCAGCACAGGGATGTGGCGCCTGGGTCCAATTTCATGGCTCTGCCTACCACGAAGTTCTGCACCTACGACACCCTGTTAAGCTCATAGTTTTATGGGTCGTAAGCACATAATTCCACGGTAAGCTGAGCCATGAAATTGGGCCCAGCTCTGACACCAGCTTTTTGGTCATTTTGGAACTCTGTCGTAAAAACACAAGTCTTCAGAATTGCTAGAGGCCTGAGCCAGCGTCATACGCCTCTTTTAGAAAATGGTCCAAGTGAAATAAACATTTGAAACAAAATTTTCAACCAAGCTTTCCGTCTTCATCGCCCCTTCTTTTATTTTTGGTGCGTTTAAATCCTCAAGGCATTGTAAATTCCTTGAATTATGGAAAAACTTGTGCGGAATAATAAGACAGACCTGAAGGTTTGATATATCTCAAATGTCAAGCAAGTTCCCAAGACGTTTACACCTCAGAGCCACCTTGGCAAGGTTCCCCTGTTCTTGAGCCGAGCGTCGTTGAACCCTTCACAGCTCTGCTCGGCATGCCTGATTGCCACCGGCAGATAGCTTCTTTGTGCATACTATCTATAAAACATGATGCATTCAACAACACCTGCGGTTGCACATTTCCCTTCAGACAATCCTCCATGGACATGAGTTCCCAGCGTAAATTTCTGAAAGTGTGACAGGGCCTGAGGCGCTGGAAGCTAATGTTCGCACTGGCAGTCAGTGTACGCTTTATGCTTCCTGCAGAAAAATAGATTGAACCAAGTAAAATATACAGCAGCATTATTCTTTAAATTTTGTATTCTTAGCCCTTTTTAAGCCCCAAATGCTCAGTGTTATATCCCATAGGAGATTGTTTAACAAAAATACTAGCAAAATCTGAGACGGAGCCTGCCAAATGTTCCAGGATTTTAGGTGATTTGGCACGGAATGACTCTATGATCTTTGTTATATTTTCATCAACATGAGACGGCATTTTAAGGATTTTCTTTTACTGCAAAATGAAAGTGTCCAGATATGCTGTTTATAATATCTTCATTTGTTGAAAAAGCGAAATGAAAAGGGTTTTTTTTTTTTTGTGTGGGGTGGTTTCAAAATTGCATCAAGGTGCTTTGTTGTCACACATTGAATAGCAATTTTTTTTTGTTTTTATAGATTTCTGTTTCATTTATTTTTTCAATGAGAAACCAACAAGGCCAATCTCTAATTGAGCACTTTTGTCACTTTCTCTATTTTTAGCACAAGGCCCTCTCCCACTCAATTTCCAATTATAGTTAGTCAAGATTGCGGGCATCAACCGACTGCCGAAGCCATTCAGCGTTTTGGTGACAAGGTCACGCATATCAAGGTAGGATTTTGTTTCATTTGGATGTGATTCAATTAGTTAGGCAGGTTCATTACATTGTCAACTTTACTTGTGAAATCCTATTATAACCCTGTGTGAAGTGATCACGAGCAAATTTCATTAAGCTCTGAATGTTTATCATTGGTTTCTGGAGGAGTAAATTAGTGCCTGTCTTCTAGTTTTCAATCGACACACCATACTTTAAAGAAATTGTGAAAAATGCCCTCAAATGTGGCAGTCATGTATGTATAGTAAAAGCAATGAAATATGGTTTTTGTTTGTTCATATTGGGCTGATTTTGATTTATGGCAATTGAAATATAGTAGGTGATGGGACTGTGTCTTTGTTGATACAAGCATAGAATTCGGCACACAGTCAGAGAAAGATATTTGGCTATAGGGCCATCACAGATTTGTCCAAAATATAGACCTTTCTATTGCAATGTCACAGCCCAAGTTTCTGTCAACCAAGGGTGGAAAACTATGAGAAGCCATAAATGCAAAGCAAAAACAGATACAACAGTTTGTAACAATGTTACACAGTTACTCAGAAATAGTGTTGAAGTTGTTGGAAACAAAGCAACCAATCATGGGATGTATTTTTTCTAATTGAAAGTTTGCAGCAATGTTAAATTTGGTCACAACATTTGTTAACACAATTGAATGTTTTGCTAACATTCAGCCATCTGTGCCGACCAGTGTGGTTTGTTTTTATAAACAATAGAAAGGTTTATAGGTATAAGCAATGGCTGTCATTTTGGAAATTTTGAAAAAAATATTTTTTTATTTTTTTATTTTTTTTTATTCTTTCTATGTTTTTTCAAAGGCCAAATCTGCATCTACAGCCAAATATCTTTTTTTGTGACTTACTCTGACTTTGTGCCAAATTTCATGCTTGTAGCATCAAAGACACGATTCCCAAAATGTTTCCTCTATGCAGATAGAAAAAGTGAATTTCTATAATAAGAAAAAGTGAAATTTGGGTTCTTCCAATTACGTTTTCTAGATTTTGACAGTGTGCATTAGAAGATTGGTACTGTATAGACTTCATCATGAGTGAGCTTTCAGATTGATTGTAATCATTTGTTTCAGCCATTTGTTTTCGCCAATTATCAATTATCTTGTACTTTTGTCTTTAAGCACAAAGTTCTTGTTTACATGTATATTGTAACTGATTGTGATCATTATCTGCAAACAAGAAAATTGATTTAAAAGTCCAAATATACAGTATATACCAGTATCCTCACTTTGTGTAACTCAACAATGCATAACATAACAAACCTGTGAACATTTAGCGCTCGAGTGGTCATCGAAGTTGCAAGAAAGTAACAATAGTAAAAAACAAACCTTGTCGCATAGAATTGTGTGCTTACAGATGCCTGAGAAAGGCTTCATACCTGAAGCCTTTCTCAGATTCAAATTTGTTGGTGAGAAAATACCTCTTTTCTCTAAAACTACATCACATGTACTTTAAAGGGGGTCATTTCTAACAATGTTTTATAATATTAACAACTCTCCAGTGCTCCTTACCAAGTAAGTTTTTATGGTTATTAATGTTTGGAGTGATTATCAAAAGTATACCCTTCCTTTAAATACCATTTAAATACAACCAATCTAGAAGAGTTGAAGAATAAAAAGCCAGTAACATTAAAATACAACAACAAACAGTATGAAAGACCCAATACTTCTCCCACTATAGGTATAGCCATAATATCATGAACATACATGTATCTCTCTTAAACAAATCAAAGTTACTAAACCGAGGCTGCAAGGATGATATAGCCTGTCCCCATTTTTATCAGACAGAGAATTAGCATTGTTAATGCTTTTGCTGACAGGGAACAAGATGTCCCATTACTCCTTTCGTTCAATTATTCTTTTTTTGGTCCTAACTTCGCTGTATCTCCCAATGACCTTGTTCCCTTGTTTTGGCAAATACGAGACTGTTTCCAACTCTTGACGAGATTAGTTTTGAAGATATTTACAACTCTTTGTGAGATTGGTTCGAAGCGTGGGCACTGAGGTTATAACGACCCTAGCGCGGCGGATCAATCTGCCGGGGCCAATTTGCCGATATCTCCGTTTCTTATTACATCCAGATCCATTTGCTAGTGCCCCGCTAGTAGATTGCCTTACATCGTTGACTGCTTCACAGTCCCTGACTTGAATTTTAAGCACCATCCAATCCCGATGGGGTTTGACTAATATGCTAGTACATGCTCGGCGAATACTCCTTTGTTTGCCAACGATATTTATGCTCATGTTAGTGAATTTTCGCAGGTCAAAAATGATAATGCCTGAAGTTATTTTGGAATATCATAGAGTCTATAATTTTATACTATGTGCCCGTAAAACAGACTCTTTATGTTGAACAGAGATATAAAAATATCAGATACAATTGAAAATTTTACTTGTTGTAGAATACTTAACTCTTTCAGTGCCCACTTTGTTTTAGCCTGAAGTGCCCAGCTTTTTTAGGATTTTCTAAAATCTGTATAAATAGAAATAATAAGTAAGTTTTTGGCACCAAACAAAATGTATCTTGCTAATTTGTGTTGCCTTGGTACATCCCAAAGCCAATAGTCTTTCCTGACTGATAATGCCCTCTCATGATAACATATATTATGGGTCGCACATGTATGATTAATGACACTTTTTGAGTACATAAAAAAGATCGTACATGTTTGATAATGGCGCTTTTAAAATACATAAAATATACCGTTTGTGACGACCTTGGCACTGAAAGAGTTAATACTACCATGACTACGGAAAATATCTCATCTTCAACAACCTACAAATGCATTTCCAATGCACATAAACACAAAATTCACTGTTTAAAAAACAAATATAATGTGTCCGGAAATCAAACAAACTCTCTATTTTGAATATAAAGGAATAAAGAAATACTGGGAGCTGAAGAGAAAAATTCTCAAATATTTGGAGAGTTACATTTAAACATCCAAATGGAATACTGAAAGCAGCTTATACAAGAATTTGCTTTTTTGTCAAAAGATCACAATATCCGAATTAATTTTACATTCATCAAATTTTGTTAACATTAAAATATAAAAAAATTTGTAAATTTGTGTATTTTGTAACTATTCAAAGATGATCCACTGTGCATAAATCCAATAGTAAATGACTGATTGTACATATTGACTACTGTGGTCATTGTGGCAATGAAGGACAGTGAAAGTTGCAGTTCTTTATTGTCCGTGACCACAACCACAAATGCTCCTTTTTCATTGTAGAAGTTTAGGGGGGGGGGTGACTTTTCTCCTTCTTTTATTCCTATTGATATGGCCAAGTGAATTGGGCCGCAAATATCAAAACAAATATAATTCATATTGCATTCCTGAGGTTTGACATCACTGATAAAAATCATTTTCTTTGACATCAACTTTTACCTCTTGTCGCTCTGTTTGTACAATCATTCCACCGCTGGCGAAGATGAAGGGTTTATTTACACCATTATAATGTTTAAAATAATAATATTGACGATAGTAGTAATAATAATAGTAATAATGAGGGTAGATCTGCGACAGAAGGAGGCACTGGGAACGGCGAGGATCCTGAGAAAGACCTTTTAGATCTAAGGCTACAATTGACGTAGCCTAACTCGAGGAGTTATTGGCTCATAGGAAAATGCAATCTCTTTTTCATGCCGTGATATGATGGGGAAAAAAACTATAATAATGTTGGGAACCAACTGTACAGCATCAGGGTTAGAGTTTTTTGGGGTTTTTTTTCCATTCATCTCTTTTTATTTGTGGGGGGGGGTCAATTGTATCCAATTATGTGCATTGAAAATTAATTTCATGTAGGAAATTGTGCCCCAAACCAACCCCAATCTGTCTTTTTAAATGAGGGTCTTACATTTTGTTAAATGACAAGCAAAAAGACCCAACTTTCCTGAAGTTTGACACCCTTAATAAGACTCATTGTCTTAGACAATAACTCTTGCATTATGTACATCCTCTTCCGACCATAATTTTAAAAAACAATTCATGCAATGTCAATTATTCTTTGCAAATTTAGTCAGTATTACATCTATAATGTGGTTTTTACCCTTTTACTGATGTGTATCAAGCACTGCACTTTCCCAAGTTCTGTGAAAAAATCCACAGGCAAATCACTAGGGTGGGATTCGAACCATGACCTGAGTATACAGTGCTTAATACACATTGGTGTAAGGGTAATAACCACAGTGCACAAATTTGTCATCAATATTTATGCATTTGAGAGCTTCTCCGACTTCCGTCACAGTCATTGAAAGTTCCAGTAGAAATCCCCGTAATTAAATATCCATATTTTGTCCATCGTTTTTTTTTCTTCTTCCCCTTTCCCCAAGCCCCTCCAACCCAACAAGCGCACTACAAACATTGATTATCGGCGGGTACGCGATGCAAATATGATTGGTAATTATTCCTCATTGCCGACCGCTTGTCTGCTGGCCAGCCTCTTGATGTGATTTAGGATACTGGAAAGCATTGAGTTGTCTCGTTAATGGAACCGTATATTAACTGCCCCTCCGGCAGATCGATCAACCGATAGGCATGGACGTACTTGTGTTTCAATTTCTACAGGGGGGTTGGGGAGAGGGAAGGGGAAATATTCCACATGCTGTGCAAGTGCGACAGTATTTTGTTGTTTTTGTTTTGCTTGCATATGAAATTTGCAAAGTTGGTGTCATAATAAAACAACCAACATAGCTGTGTTTTGTTTTTCACGCAGTTTTTTTTTAAACTGGAATGAAATTGTGTTTCAATTTCTACAGGGAGTGGAGGGGATTATGTACCAGTGCATTGATATTTTATGTACTGCTGTTTTGCTGTCTGTAAAATGTGCAAAACTTGGGTACTAATTATACAACCAACATACAACAATTTAAACCAAATAAGTTGAGTCTTCTTGGAATTTTCTTGGGAGGGGATTTCCACATCATGTACATGTGGAACAATATTTTGTGAACTGCTGTTTTGACGCCTACTTATGATAAATGCTTAATTTTCCCAGAAATCTAAAGCGAATCATTTCATGTGATCGAGATAGTTGTTGTTGCGAGGCTTACCCGTGAAGTCTTCATGCTCACCTGATTCCCGCCTACTATAGGCGTTAAATGTTAAATGAACCGTGATCAATCCAGTGAACACGTTTTTTTTCTGTTTTGTTACCATGGTGACTTTGATCTTATCTCAACCCTAATAAATTGAAACCAATTGTTTGGCATTTTTGTCAAAAAAGGGAAGTTGATTTTTAAAGGTGGGAAATCAAAAACACAGGCAAAATTTGTGTGATTAATCAACCAAGATACCAATTAATTAAAGAAAAGTGGAAGTTTTCTTGAAATTGGAATGAAAATTGGCGATATTTGTCACCATTATGATTGTGAAACCATCTTGTTTTCGTGTATTCTGTTTTTCCAATCAATTTGACCCAATCTATGACCCTGGCCCAATATCATACAGCTGCTTAAGCACAAATATCAGCTGAGCACAACAGAATTTTAATTGGTTGCTAGCCAAAATACCATGTCTCTTCTACCATATGTGATTGGTAACCTGCTTGTTTTTGTAAAGCAGAGAAATGTTAGTGCTATGAAATTATTGTTGCTGACTGGGGAAAAAAAATAGTCTGGAGTGTATTCTGAGTGGAGCAGAGTACATACATTGTCACTGGGTATACAGGGAGTCCAACCAACATGGCTGCAAAGATGATTAATATCTATATAAAGATTTCCCCCACTCCCCCTAGATTGCCGCCACTCTCAGATTTTTCCCGTCCCACCCCCAGAATTGCCACTACTCCCAGAATTGCCCTACCCCTTGAAATTGCCCCCACCCCAGAATTTCCCCACCCCCTTCTCATAACTTGGTCTTATTATTTTACAATTTTGTTTGTTTTTCTTTTGTATAGCAACCAGATTTGGGTGGTATAACACTACCGGCATCGCAGAAGAAATTTGAAGGATATTACAAAATAGCCAGGCATTACAAGTGGGCCCTAAATCAGGTGTTTCATCAATTCAAATATGATGCTGTCATCATCGTTGAAGGTACGTGACCAGGAAAAAAAGGACTTTCAGTTTCTAGTAGACTGCTATCGAATTACAGTTGAGACCTTTAGCAAATGACATAATCTGCCCAACTCTTGGGAGGAGGGGGGGGGGGGGGGGTCAAACATGTAAATTCATCGTCAGCAAATTGTGAACATGCACAATTGTACCACTAATGGGCACCCTAAATTGACTCATGATGTGATTTGACCCCAAGAAGGGGCTATAAAGTGTACGTGTGTCGGGCTTATAATAAGCTTTATTAGCAATGTTATTAAAAGTACACTGTATGATCATTGGTTGGAGGAAGAGTTCAGGTTTGCTGCAGTCTTCTTGTACGTATACATCTTTCAAACAACCTTTGTATATTTTATTAACTATTATTAAGGAAGACATTTTCAGGAATACAATGAAAAATTGAAATGTCTGCTCATTTTCATGTTTTTTTTTAAGTTTTTTTTTAACCTGCACCATAGTGTGATAAGCACTAGCATATTCAGTGCCCTCTCGAAAAAAAATCCACAGGCGTACTACTTGGATGGGATTCGAACCCACAACCCCCGCCATTCTAGAGCAGATGTCTTACCAATAGATCATCGAGCATGCCCAGAGACAACATGCCAGTTTGAATCCTGTAATTAGCCTCGGTTATCAAAACAATTGTATGGATGTAGTACACTGTGTAGTTACACGTGGGATCAAGATTTTTTTATTTTTTTTTTTTTTACCCTGCACTGATGTTATTTTAATTTTGATTTTTTTTAAGTTGAAATAAGAAATCACTAATTAAGGGACAATTTTGTTTTGCTGTGGAAGTGTGTCAGGAGGACAGATTTCTCAGGACTGTTGGTAGTGGTATTACATTTTTTTAAAAGTAAGATTGATTTAAAATCATGCATAAGGTTTTTGATTGTTACCAACCATGTGTAATCACTTTAAATGAATCTTTCCACACTTGCCTAAATTCGCTAAAATCCATGGCCTGCTTTTGCCTAAGTTTTGATGGATTCAGAACTGCATACTAAAAGATAAACTTGCTTGGCGTGGAGCTGGACAAACCACATCAATAAATCTTATAAGATTCTATGAACGTATACTGACAGATTCTAGTGAAGTTTATCAGCTAAAAAAAATATGGGTTGAAGTCTAGCCAAGTAATTGAGTGATTCTTGCACTGTAAAACTTGCCGTTGAAATCTTAAAACAGTTACTTGCACTTAGCTTCATTCCCTGCAGTCAAGTTCCCCCCACCCTACGTTCCTCATTAAAGTTGTGATTTGACTGATGAATTATTAACAGCCATCACTATCTCTCACGGTTCTCTGCACTATAACATCCTTGGTGCATTGGCACAGATCCCCCCCCCCCCCTTCTTCCTAAAACAACACCACTGGCTTCCTGCACAAACAGTCTTAGAAACCCCTCCTCAATTTCTTTCTTTAAGATGCAGCGAGATGCAAACAGCATCCCTAGTATTCCCCGGTGGGGTTCATCACAAAGCAACTTTCCTCAATTAGTTCGTTCACAAAACCCGTCTTGAGTCTCGTCACGGACCCTCTATAAGAGGGTCAATGTTCTTTCTGACTAATTCTCAGCTCAAGGGATGCTTTGGTTTTTGTCTGAACAAATGCCTACTGCTGTGGAAATGATAATAAAAACAGCACGGCAGTATGGTGATGTGGTCATTGGCATTTCGTTTGGAAGTTGGGTAAATACCTGTGATTCACAATAGAGTGCGCCCTCTACAGTTTACCATGGACCCCTGCCTTTGAAGTATCAGGCCTGTATTTAATGTGGTATGTTGTTGTCAGTGTGAAGTAAATGTTTCTGAAATGTAAACAAATTGAAAGACATGTTTCAACAAAATCCTTCCGAGAGCCATCTCTTTTTTTATTCTCGTTATTCTTGTTAATTTATTCATTGCACTGGCAGCCAACATCAGGCTGAAATGTACAATCACATGGAATACTAGTATAAGAAGAGAATAATAATAATAATAATAATAATAATAATAATAATAATACTGAGTTCTGATATAACAGCATTTTGTCACACTGGTTGGGCATCTCAAAGCGCCGTCTCAGGCCTGGTGCTTCATTTTTTAAAGGACAAGGGCAGCAAAGCGTTTCCTCCTTGGTAAAGGGCACCTCTATGAAGAAACTTGTAAGTTTCTATGGGAACATTTCAAGGGGCACCAAGGCATTGACCAGGGGCAACGGAGGCAATTACCTCCATTGCCTCTGTGAAGTATCAGGCCTGCAGTCTTCACCATACAAATCCTCCGAATTTAACGGCACTTGGGATTAATTCAACCCCAAAACCCACTTTTATTGTTAACGCCACATGATGTCGATTTGTATGTAAAGAATTAAAAGCCGCATTCACATCTTGTAAAACTACAACCATATGTCCCACCTACACAGTAGAAAATCATTTCAATAAACGTGAGTATTAAAAGTGTGAAGATGCCATGCGCTAGCTGGGTACGTGTCAAGTGGAAATGCATTCCGCTTTTCTGCATTTGTTACAGACGATCTAGACGTGTCGGTGGATTTCTTTGAGTACTTCCTAGCGACGTATCCCCTTTTGAAAGAAGATCCCACATTATGGTGTGTCTCGGCGTGGAACGATAACGGGAAAGAGAGCAGAATATCAAGAGATGCAGGTAATTTCTCCACAAGCCTACCCGAGCGGGGGTAAAAAAAAAAAGTAATATAAATTTTATAGCCCGGGGGACTTTACATTGATACGTGGCACATTTTAACAAACAAGCACTTATATATCGTTACTCTGGGCAGAATAAGATGTGTGAAAAGGTCACGCATTCAACGACTGTGAATTCATACTTTAGTCATACTTTATGGGGAGATGTTGTGAGGAATCTCAAAATGAACTTTAGTGAATTCATGATTGAAACTTGAGTGGGTGGAAATGTCTATTGGAAATCATTGCTTCTGTCGAAATGTACAATCTATGACTTCAACGATATAGCATCTATAATTACAATTATGCCTTGACTTGAAACACTATGTGGACTTGCACATGTCCACACAGTGTTTTCACCAGTGTTGAAGAATACAGGGTTTTTTCTTAAGTGCACAGAACAAAGGAATGTCCACAGAGTATGCGACACATAGATGGGTGTGTTTTTGTGCGTGTTCCTTTTTTTTCTTCTTTAGTTTTCATCATAATTCTCTTTTCTTTATATATATTCTTAGTCTGTTATTGTCTTTAAAAAGAAATTAGATTACAGTCCAGTTACCTTCTATCTTTAAAAAAAAATCTTTATTATGTTTTATCCCTTTGTATTATTTCTCTTAAATACAAATCAAAACACTTTTTTTTATTGTGAAAGTTGAGTTTCTCTTTTGATTGCCATTGCGAAGAGCAGCTTCCTTGGTTTAACAGATATTTTACGAAAGTTGTGTTGATCAATTTGTTTTTCCTTTTTTTTTCTTTGTCTGCAGAGTTACTTTATCGTAGCGACTTCTTCCCAGGATTAGGTTGGATGTTGAGAAAAGAAATCTGGCAAGAATTAGAAAGCAAGTGGCCGGACGGGTGAGTGAATTGAATATATGCTGTTGGTAATTCACATAATAGGTTAGAATATTCACAAACACAATGCTGTAGAATATTCACAATTACAATGCTGTAGAATATTCACAAACACAATGCTGTAGAATATTCTCAAAATAATGAATATTCACAAAAGCAGTGATGTAGAATATTCACAAACACAATGAATATTCACAAATGCAATGAGGTAGAATATTCACTAACATAGTTCTGTGAAATGTTCCCAAACACATTGCTGTAGGATTTTCACAAACACAATACTGTAGGACATTAACATTCACAATGTTAAGTCTAGAATATTCACAGGAACATTGCTGTAGAATATTCACAAAAAATGCAGTCTCATATTCACAAACACAATGCTTGTGAATATTCACAAGCATTCGGCTGTGAAATATTCATATAACACATTGCTGTAGAATATTTCAAAACAATGCTATAAAATATTCACAAACACAATGCTGTAGATCATTCACAAAATTACAGTTGAAGTTTTCACTGTGAGATCATTTCCAATAACATCTTGGGATGCAAATTCTGGATCACAAAAGTACACAAAATCTTGATGGAGTCACATTTTTACAATGATGTGATTTTGTTGAACGTTTATCCTTTAACGCTTGTACATGTAAGACCATTGGCTAATGGAGAGTGTCTCTGGTTTGTAGCAGTGACCTTTGTGTACAGTTTTCCTCTGGGTTCCTAGCTACAGTGATTAAAGTTGCTTTGGGGCATGCTTGGTTTGATTACCAGAAATATGTAATAATAAACCTACAGTTCCCTTGGGTGATTTACTAGCATCCTTCCTCACTCTAACAAAACACATTATGGTAACTCAACACCCAAGCTGTTGGGATCTGATTATGTAAGTATGATCACTGGGGATACCACCATACCCCCGATCCGATGTAAAGCATGATCAGTTTGCTGGTGCAGTTCTCAGTCCAACAGAATCAAACAAAACATCATCATGCGGTTGGATTTTTATTATTTTATAATTATTATAATTTATTAATTTAAACCAAGGATTTCTCATAAGTGAACTGAATCACTGTAGCTCACAAGCTTGAGGAAACTTGTAAACAAGGGTGCTTGCTATGTGAACCAGAAACACCGGGGTTAACTCTTACTCTTCCACGATAAGTGTTATGGTTTTTTTTACTTGCACTACCAATCCAAGTACACAGGACCTACAGCTTAATGTCCCATCTGAAGGACAAAGCAGTTATAATCAAGTATCTTGCTCAAGGATACAAGTGTCATGACCAGGACTCGAACCCACACTCTGCTGATCAGAAACAATAGAGCTTGAGTCTGGTGCTCTTAACTGCGAAGCCACAACACGCCATTTTGATGGGTTGTGGGGTTGTTTTAGGGCATCCCCTTAAGCTTCTATGTTATATTATAGACTTAGGTGTGATCCCTGGTTATATGGCAGTTTAGGGTTGAATGGCTTCTGACTAGCATCCCAGAACAAAGATATTGAAAAAAGAGGGAGATCGCCAACATTAAGGCTAGATAGCTCAGTTGGTGGAGCGCCGGCACGTTAATCCGGAGGTAGCAGGTTTAAATCCTGTTCAAGTAATTTGTTCTCTTTGTTGACCCCAAAAGTGAATTCAAATTTACGCAGTGTCCCTTGTGGTTTATTACTTAAGGTATATTATCAGTGAGCTTTCGGATTACAAGTAATTTGGATAACGACCAATCCTGTCATTTTGTCTCTAAAGGTTTTGGGACGATTGGATGAGAGAGCCAGCTCAGCGTCAGGAGAGAGCCTGCATCCGTCCAGAAATATCCAGAACTGATACCTTTGGAAAAGTTGGTGTCAGTAGGTAAGTCGGACAGGGACGGGGTGCAGGAAACATGTGCCTTGACAAGTTTGCATCAGTCAGTGTGCTTGATAAACACTTCCTTTTGTTTTCTTCTTTTTTTTTTTTTTTAGATACACGAACACGTTATCTTTTTCTAACAAAGAGCAAATTTGTTTATTTGTATGCAAAAACAAAACACACAGGAATGTAAGAAGCTATACATTTGCATGGGATTATCAAACAAAAACATGTAAATAAAACCTTGAATTATATTAAACACTGTTTTTTAGGAAACACCAACCCTCCCTCCTTCCACATACAAATATCTATGATTGTCCATCTTGATTGCAAACCTTAGTGTTGTACAACCCTAGTTTCCTTTCTTGGACGGCTGCTATTTTTCTTTTTTTCTTTTTACATTTTCATCTATGATATAGGTTTTCAATATAGCGTGTCATGGCCGAGTGGTATAGAGCATCGAACTCGAGCTCTGATGGCCAGAGTGTGGGTTCGAATCCCAGTCTTGACGCGTGTGTCCTTGGGCAAGACACTTGAACTATAATTGCTTCTCATTACCCAGGGGTAAATGGGTACCTACGAGGCTAGAAATGATTCGCAACCTGTGCGCACATTCGGCTGCCGGTGCTGCATACTCCGAAGGAGTTGAGATGGTTTCAGGAATGCTTAACAGCTCAATGAACTTGGATAGTAGAAGTGTCAATGAACTTTGATACCATGTCAAAAAGTGCCTAATAAATACTCATCAGTAACTTTTGCAATTTGTTTTGTCTTTTTTGCAGGGGGCAGTTTTTTGAGCAGCATTTGAAGTACATCAAACTCAACCAGGTGTCAGTAGCTTTTACACAACTGGATCTCTCCTTGCTCAAAAAGGTGTGTTCCATTTCATATATTAAATTTCAGAAAAACAAAAGTTTAAAAGGAAAAGAAGAAGAAAAACTGTGACAAATATGCCAGAATTTTATGTATTGCAGAAGTATTTGTGCAGAAATCACATTTATCACTCATGTTAGGGCTAGATAGCTCAGTTATTAGAGCGCCAGCACATAACCTGGAGGTAGCATGTTCAAATCTGTGCTAATCAAAAAAAAATAATTAAAAATTTCAACACAAAATTATGATTATTTGTTGTCACTAATGCAGTACCCATTGACACAAGTCATGAATCTTCCATTACTTGAATAAGTCATTTGTGAGTTAGATCCCAGGTTTTTTTTTTTAACTTTGGTGTGATCGCTGGTTATGGGGCAATTACAAGTTGAATGGCTTCTGGCTGGCACCCCTGAACAAAGATGTTGACAAAATAGGGAGGCCGCCAAAATTAGGGCTAGATAAATCAGTTGATAGAGCGCCGCCACATAACCTGGAGGTAGCATGTTCAAATCTGTGCTAATCAATTTTTTTTTTTTTTTTCAACCCAAAAATATTTGTTGTCACTAATGCAGTACTCGTTGACACGAGTCATGCATCTTCCATTACTTGAATATGTCATTTGTGAGTTAGATTTGAATAATGACTGGCACGATGACTTGTTTCATCACATGTTACCACT
Source organism: Pisaster brevispinus (assembly GCA_023634235.1). Classification (NCBI taxonomy): domain Eukaryota; kingdom Metazoa; phylum Echinodermata; class Asteroidea; order Forcipulatida; family Asteriidae; genus Pisaster; species Pisaster brevispinus. The sequence goes on from JAMKCF010000006.1 coordinate 12,144,011, forward strand.
TAAATTTGAACTCCTCAGACTATATTTTTGGCAAGGTTTGGGGCAAGCTTTCGCCTAGTTACGCAAGAGACGGCGAACACCCTTGCACAATTCTGAATGAATGCGTATGGCACAATGGTTCCAGGGTGTGCTCATCTGGAGATTGCCCAGAAACATATGGACTTAGCAACTGTCTCTTTTAATTTGAGGTTAAGAAGTAATTTGTGATTAAGGAGGGCCCAATTTCATGGCTATGCTTATCATAAGCCAAAGAATCGGTGCTTACGGAAGCAGGGAATTCCGCGCTTACATGAAGCGTATTTCACGGGTTAGCACAGAATTTTTACTTGTGCGCGGCGTACTCTACGTTACTAGGCATTCTTCGCTTACATAGCTGGCAAAGAAATTCGGCGCTTACAGAGTAAGCGGAGAATGGTGATCGTAAGCGCAGAATTCGGCGGTAAGCAGAGCCATGAAATTGATGTAAAGAGTCTGTAACTCCTCTAAAACATAAGGGGAACACCTAGGAAGTTAAAAGGGTTTCACTTTGGACCAAGTGGGGATCATTTTCAAGACTTTGTACATGTTTCGTTTGGTCTCACTCCTGATTGAAAAGTTGGTTTGGAGGAGTTGAGCTGATGTTAGACCCAGTAAGCCAACTTTACAGAGCGTCTTAGCTCACAAATGTTCTTAGCCCTGACAATTACCTGAGACATTTACTTAGCACCGGTGTCTTGGTAGGAACTTCAGGAAGACCAAAAAAAAAAAAAGTACCAAGTGCTTCTTGTTTCCTTGCAGGAGAACTATGACCCAGTCTTCAAGAAGGAAGTTTATGGAGCCCCAGAAGTGACGATATCGCAACTCCAGAAGCAGAATGCTCTGGGACACCCTACCGTTAGAATCACATATAGCAGTAAAAATAGCTTCAAACTATTGACCAAACAATTGGGCATCATGACGGATCTAAAGGTAAGGTCATTAGTCACCATTGTGTAGGCATCCTGTTTTTCCTTCTATTCAAATCTGTATGACTTAAAACAGACTAGCACCTCATAATAATGAAAATAGTAATGATAATAATATTTGAGTCTTATACAGCCCACGTATCCACCAATAAAGTGCTCAAGGCTCTGAAACAAAGAGAGACACTTTTTAAGATGGGTTTTGAAGTTTATGAATTCTGAGACCCATTTATATAGCACCTTGTAAGGGTTTACAAGGTGCTGTGGCACACCCAGCAGCCACTGCCAGAAACACCAGGGCAACCCCCTTCACGTAGCGATAAGTGTAACTGGGTTCTTCAATGTGCATTACACAACACAGGACCTACAGCTTCACGTCCAATCTGAAGGACGAAGCAATAATGGTTAAGTGTCTTGCTCAAGGACACAAGTTAAGACCGGGACTCCAATCCACACTCTGCTGATCAGAAACACTAGAGCTTGAATTCCGGGGTGCTAGACCGCTCAGCCACGTCACACCACATGAGAATTCAGAATTGTACTGGCTCATATGGGACATGGCTAAGATAGAGCAGTAGGATAACAGTCATTAAGGCAGTGTTTGTGGCTACTGCTGGAAAGCCAAAAGGTCCTGTCCCTCAATGCTGTCACTGCAGCCAACAGCTGTAGCCATAGCCAAGATTAATTGATTCACACTGGTTTATAGACCCCCTGCATAACAACATACTTCTGTCTGCGCATAGCCTGCCATTTCGGGGTTCAAAACGTTTGTTAGGATATGATACATGACTAACTGCTTGCCGCCTCAAATGCGAACTAGACAGTAGTAACACATGGGGAATCTGACTTCCCAAAATGGTGCAAATAAGATTTGTCAGGAGTGTTAATGTTAACAGGGTCAGGTAAGAGTTTGAGCAATGGTAGCAAATTTACCAGGGCCAAATTTTGTAAAGCTGTTGGGGTGAAAATATTGAGCATCTATTCCTTCTGCAAAGCAAAAATTACACAATTCAGTCACAAACAATACAAAGCTGTTTCATTTTGGTAAGTCTTTTATAAATCAGTCCTTGGTTTTCCTATTGCATTAGCCCATATGTAAAAGCAGCTTCTTCAAAATAAACCTCAATGTATCTTTGGAAACTGAGTACAGTAAAAAAAATTAAAATAAGCTGCCAAGATGGATGCCATACTGTAGTTTACATGTAACTATGCCAGGTTTTTGTAGTTGTGTACTGCATTGCTTTAAAATCAGAGCACCATGATGGTTGCCGGTGTTGCTTGGACTCGGATTTCACCCAGAATCCTTTGCATGCCAACCATGGGCATTTTGGACATGCAGATGGGATATAGCAATAAACAGAATACACGTAGTAAGTCTGCTGCCACATTTTGTCCAAGAATTCTTCTGTTAAAGACAATTTATCACTGTTAAGATTCATATTTTGTTCTAAAAGTTGTGCCGACATCATTTAAAAGGGTTCAATTGTGCAAGAAATTTAAAATCCCCTATCACAAATTTCACATTTTATTCTTTCACTCTCTTTTGTCCTCATTTCCTGACAGTCTGGTGTTCCACGAGCTGGTTACATGGGTGTAGTCAGCTTTATGTTTGATGACCATCGTGTCTATCTAGCGCCCCCAACGGGTTGGAAAGGATATGATGTATCATGGAGTTAACCTCGGCCGATTACCTGCAGTTTGACACTGGACACTGTTGGACTCTTGGTGGCACCATACAAGAAATGCTGTTTACAGCATGCTGTTTACAACCCTCCCGCCATTGTGGCGGTAACATATGCGTGTAAATGGAGAGACTGCAGCAAGAAACTCAAATGACATCTGTCAACGGACAGCGTGTGAACACAGTTAAAACAAGGATCTCCAAGGTTAACTTGAGCAGGATATGAACCTGCAGCATCTGGCATGTTGTAAGTTAACCCTAGTGCATTGGACTGCTAATGTTTTTCTGGAATCTGTCGCAGATCCCATACTCCGATATTGACGTTCTGGGATGGGCGGAAATGGAGAATATGAAATGAACTCCATCTTCTCAATTTCCGTTGAAGGTTAACAAGTAAGACATGCAGAATGCACTTACACCTCCCAAGGCTCTCCTGATTTAGAACTATTGATAGCCTCATTGGGAGATTAGGGTTCCAGTCAGGGTAGCAGTTTATCTCATTTGGGATAGCTTGGTCAACAATTACCTATGAGACTTCATATAAGAGTTATTAGTGATGAATTTAAAGAAAGAAACCCACTCCAACGACCTACTTTAATTGTTTAAACCTCACATGAACCAGGGCCTACATAAGGGCTATAGATGTGGCAGTTTTACTTACTCTTTTCCAGGCCTGGAATTACATGAAGGCCATGGAGGCCGAGGCTTCTGTTGCCCCTGGTCTCGGCCTTGGTACATGTACCTCTTCAAAAGATTTCCATTGGCTTAAAGATTTTCCAATGGAAGTGCCCTTTGAAAAATGAAAATGGCCTTACCTTCTCAAAGATGAAATTCCAGGCCTGTATTTTATGATCACTGCCGCCAAATGAGGAGTACAATCATTGTCTGTATGTGCGGTCATTGAGTCTCATGTCAAAATATTTATCATCTATTTTGCATTGCAACAAACCTAAGGGTCAAAGGTCAAATTACCACAGATCTTCAAAATGGTGGACAGAGCCACTCTTAGCAGGAGCCAAAAGCATGGCTTTTAAATCACCCTCAGTGTTGCAGAACAACACATAGTCGCATCAGTGCAAATACGTTGTATCTGGAGTGTCTCACGTGAAAATGCTCTGTGCATTAAACGTATCTCGGCGCCTGTTGGTTTTGTATGTACATCCAGGTTATTTTAAGTGAAGTGGGTGGGCATACACACATCTGTGGTGACTTTTACTGAAAGGAAGAAAGGTCCCCACAACATTTTTTTTTCAATTTGGTCCCCACTGGGGAATTCTTCAGAAAAAGAAATATTAGTACAACAATAGCAAGTCTCCACAATGGTGTGTGCAAAAGACTGGGTGAGCTCATATTTGGTACCTTATGGAGACCAAGGACAAAACAAAAAACGGGAAAACAAAAGGTCTCTATTGGGAAATTCTGAAGGGGTGTTCCACAAGGAATTTGGGGTACAAAGTCTGTGGGGAAATGTTAAGTACAGGGACAAAGGAAAGAACAAAACATGTCTCCACAGGGATGTGTGGTGTGAGTGTGTGTGTGTTTTGACACTTCCAAACGCGTGTCTAACGTAAATGTTTTTGCACTCATGCGACGACAAACCCAACTTTACTCAACACTGTTGTTTGTACCAATTTCTAGATCTAACAACTTACTTCATAAAAATTTACTTTTCTCGCCTCTTCCCCAGCCAATTTTGTCCTGGGAGGAAAGTAGTTGGGGTCCCTTTTCAGAAAGAACAAAAAAGCTTTAATAGTGTGGTGAGAAGTAGAGGGAACCAGACAAAAGAGGGCAGTGTCCTGATGATAGGCGTGGAACATGTGCCTTTTATTTTTAAACAGTATTTTAGATTCAGATTTGCTATTAAAATTAAATGATAAAATGTTGATACTGGCATTGCGATCTTAGTAAACAAGTATTCACATTGAATTAGCATGAGGGCCCTATGGAATATTTGTAAATGTTTTTTAATCATATTAATGAAAAGGTGTCCTTCACAAGATGAAGTCTTGAATATTCCTGCATTCTTTGTGCAATGTTGAAAAATCTGTACAATAGAAAAATCTTCTTGGCATTTACTTGAAATTGTGTACGTTTTATACAAGCACCTGGATCTTAATAATATCACAATCACAAACTGTATAGATATGCCTTGATGAAGAGTTTAAAACTTATAACTTATAACTATAAAAAGCAAGGTTTCATAGAGCTGCTTAAGCAGAATTTTTTTAACCAGTTTTCTGCTAAGCAAAAATTCACAGGAAACCAGTCACAGACGGTACGTGTGGAAAAGTATTTTGGCCGGTGACTTTTATTCCAGTAAGCACAAATGGTTTTTTTTGCTTACCTACATTTTGTTCTTAAAGCAGCTCTATGAAATTGGGTCCAGAGCCTAATTTAAAAAAACTTGTAAGAACAAACAAATGCTTAGCAACGAAAAGTATTTCTAATCAGGAACAAGTTACCAGCCAAAAAAGGCATGTCATTTGTATTGTTATGACTGGTGCCCCATAACTATTTTGTTTAGCAAGATTTTCTGCCTTACAGCTAATGCTGTTAAGTACAAAAATCTTGCTTAGCACCACAAACAATATTTCTCAGAAGAAACAGGTTACCAGCCAAAAACTCAGTGTATTGTATGTTGCTTGCAACTGGTTCCCCACTAATTAATTGCAGAGCAGTAAAACTTGCTTAGCACCATTTTCTCCTGCATAAAATTGGGCCTTGATATAATTCGCAGAACTGCAAGCTGAAAATATTGCATTGGAAATTTATATACACGGCAAAAATTAGCAAGGAACCAGCAAAACTTATATGCACCACATGACATTTTAGCTCGTAAACTGCTTCTGTTAAGCTAGGGAGACAATAATCTTGTTTAGCTGGCAAGAAGACTATCCAAATGTGCATGTCTTTGATGAAGCTGGTTTAAGCTTTGTGGTCTTTTTTTTCCCTACTAAAAAAAAATTGTAAAGCAATTTTTTCTTACAAGTTCTTTCTCCACTAGTTAGCCTTGCCCATGAAATGTACAGGGCTGATAGTGTGACTCATACGCTTTTGTGCCTCTGCCTAGTGCACAACTTGATTGCATTTGCCAACCATTAGTGTTTGTAGGCATGCTTGAATGTAATTAGCATATTTTATGGGAAAGGCTAATACGGTAGTGCTTCAGTTTACGTATAAATAAATATTCTGGATTTTTTGAAGTATGGAAGTATACAATAATACCAAAAAGTAAATATTTTTGAAAAACTGTAGAGAGATTATAACATTTCCCAGTGGAAACTGGTATATTGCAACAAGATTTGTCTTTACCGATGATGATGTATAAAATGTAACAAAAAAACAAAAACAATTTTATCAGTGCTGGGTTGATGTGTAAAGAAACATTTGTAAATTAAAAGCTCAAAATTAACTTTCTTAAAGATCAATGGAGTTGACATTTGTGTACACGGTGTTACCAAAAACCTTAGTAGATTGTGTTTCCGCCATGCAAAGTTTTAAGTCCTAATTGAAGATCAATCGGTTCCAGAAATGATTCCTATTTCCCTTTTTTGTTTTAATGGCTGGTACAGCATTTAGGTTTTGGAAGATTACATGCATTCCAATCTTGTAGTTTCTGATGATCATCTCAGAAAAAATGGCCCATTAAATTTCATCACAACAGGTGGTCTTTCACAGAAAAATAAATTGTTTAGATTTATATGTTTTTTTAAAGTTGTCTATTGTTTCATACCCCACAGGAATTTTGCAGGTGGTCCTGCTGTATGATAACATTTTTGATGTACCATCCATTTTTAGCTAGCCAGTGGCGGCGCTGCGGGTTGTGGGCGTGTGACAAATGTCCCCAGTCACTTTCTTAGCCACTCCCTCCCCCAATACCCCCCTAATTTTTTTTCCGATAGCAAAAATTGGGTTTAACCTGTAACAATTACACCAATATTACTGCAATTATGTTCACATTACCCCGGCTCAAGAATTAGGCCGGTGTAAAATTCATCATCGTGGTAAGTCGGTGCTTTTTCAGCAGTACAAAATTACATCAAAGATTAATGTTAACTTCCCCCCCCTTATGATTTTAAGCTTGCCTCCCCCCCCCCCAGATTAACAGGTCTGGTGCTGCTGCTGTAGATAACTAGTACAATTTCATAGAGACAGTAAGCCAATAAACTTGCTCAGCTCTGAAAAATTTGCTTAACACACGTTATCATGCAAAATGAATATGTGGTGTTTGTTGTTTTAGACTGGTTGTCTGCTGTTATTTGTTCTCAGCACATAAAGTTGTTAAGCTCAGTTTTTCATGAAACACCTTTATGAAGTTGCCCCCTTACCAATGTTTTTTTTTTTTTTTACGTTATCATACACATGTATGTCAAAGTTAAGAATCTTGCCTCCATAGTATTGAATGTGTGGGAGATAAGTCTTGACTTGTGTAGTGGGTTTAGGTATTGGTTATTGATAATTTAGACCTTTCTTTTGCTCATTGACAGTATGTTGTAATTCTTAGGGGAAAATGTCATCTGGCTCCAATTTCATAGCTCTGCTTACCACTGAATTCTGCAATTACGGCACCTGTTAAGCACATAATTCTACAGGCCATTAGCGCAGAATTCCGCAGTAAGCAGAGCCATGTATTTGGGCTCTGCATACTTTGAAGGCAGTCTGTGTAAATGATTTTATTTGTACTCAAATCGACTTTCCACAATGCTTTTAATAATGGAGCTCTGAAATATTTAATTACGTTTCCCAAACTTCTTTTAAAATATGACCTCATCCAAAAACACTGGATCTGAGAAGTGTATATTTGTTTAACTTTAACAAGCGTTACCTCAGAAAGCCTGGCATGAAGCTCTTTGAATGTTTCAAGCAAGTTTGAGTATTCCCTAGGTTCAGGTACCATTGGAAATTCATCCTTTATAATTACCCCCTATATAAGAAATCTGCTTTTTGAAGAAATGTTTATTACGTAACTTTATGGGAACATGTAAAAAGGGGGTGTGAGCTGTTTAGTTTTTTGGCAAAAGAAAGGTCTGGTATGTTTTATGTTTACTCGTTCTTTTCCTTATTTTACTGGATTGATGATATTGATTTACCAAATGGGTGTCTTACAGTTTGTTTCTTTTTAAAGGAAAATAAATTGTATGTATTCTAAATTTTTTAATGAAATAGCAATGATGCTTTGTGTCTCGCAAATTTGTTTTAAGTGCATTTTGGCAGAGATTTCTGAGTTACAGAATGGCTCAGAGGGTTTAGGAAAACAGTAGGTGAAGGGGGTGTCTTTTTTGCATGGGAGGGGGGTATTGAGGGATTTCCAAACTGTGCTGATGTGCTGACAATACTTACATTACAGATAGTACACTAATTATTTTATCATCATCATCATCATTGTCAAGGCCGAGTGGTTAAGAGCACCGGACTCAAGCTCTGGTGTTTCTGATCAGCAGAATGTGGGTTCGAGTCCTGGTCGTGGCACTTGTGTCCTCGAAAAAGATACTTTACCATAATTGCTTTGTCCTTCGGATGAGACATAAAGTCATAGGTCCCCTGCAATGGGATTGGTAGTTCGTGTAAAAGAACCCAGAACACTTGTTGTGGAAGAGTAGGGGTTAACCCCGGTGTTTCTGGTTCACATAGCAAGCACCCTTTATACAAGTTTCCTCAGGCTTGCGAGCTACAGTGATTAAATTCACTTATGAGGTATCCTTGGTTTCATTACCAGAAATATATAGTATCAATTATAATCTTGCAGTCGCATTTCATAATCCGTGTCACATCTATGTAGTTGAATGGTATATGTCCTCTATTAGGGCACAGAGGTCTCCAACATAATACATCAGGTCTGATCTGGGCCCAATTTCCTAGAGCTACTTTAAAGCACAAACCAATTTTGGTTTCCATATATAGGTTACCAGCCTAAATTTGAGTTAAAATGCATAATTTGTTAATAGTTTACCGCTAAATTAACGCTGTATTTTCTGTTTAAGCAGCTCTACAAATTGGCCCCTGTGGCTTTTTCCAAATTTCTGCTTTGGCTCCGTCTATGCTCTGGGCTCCGTTTGAGTGTTTGAAACACCGTGCTAAGTGTACACAGCTCCAAAATTGATGACAGGAGTCCAAGCCAAAGCTGGAGCTCAAGTCGAGGTTTGTAAAAGGCCCCTAGTATTCAGCATGATAGCAGTGGCCAGATTCTAATGATATAGGGCATGGGAGGGTTCATGGTGCATGCTAAACATGGGGTGGTGGGGGAAGGGGTGCCTGCTGCACAGTTATGTCAGGGAAGCAGGAACTGTTGGTCTTAAACACAAACATACTGAAGTTCAAGAAATGACCACGTATTAGGTATGATATATACATGTATATATAGTGGCTTCTTATATAGCGCTCATATCTATCACGCAGTGACACTCCTGTAAGTTATGTGGGGCTACGTTTGAGGTATGAGACCTACTCCTTTTTACATAGCACCATGTAATGGTTTACAAGGTGCTGTGGCACAATATGCAGCCAATCAAACCAGGAACACCAGTGCTGGGTCCTTTGACGTGCGTTACACAACACACGGGAAGAACGGCTTTACGTCCGAAGGACGAAGCCATCATGGTAAAGTGTCTTGCTTAAGGACACAAGTGTCACGACCAGGACTCGAACCCACACTCTGCTGATCAGAAACACCAGAGCTTGAGTCCAGTGCTCTTATCCGCTTGGCCATGACATGCCACATCATTGTCTTGTCATGGGTTGTCTGACTGAGTGGTCTAGGGCGGTGGACTCAAGTTCTGTAATTTACAGAATGTGGGTTTGAATCCTGGCCTGGTCATTCGCGGCACTTGCGTCCTTGAGCAAGGCCCTTTATCATAAATGCTTCTCTCCTCCAAGGAGTACAAATGGGTACCAGTGAGAGCTGGGGGAGTAACCTGTGATAGACTGGCATCCTGTCCAGGGGTGAATGGATCTTCAGTTGTTTAATGCCAATGAAACCGGATATAAAGTCTGGTCTGATGAGCAATTGTTTTTTATTTTTTAAGAGAATAGACCTTTCCATTGTTGATAAACAAACAGCGCTGGTTGGCATGGACCGCCGAATGTTAGTAAAACATTCAATAGTGATAACAGATATTTTAACCAAATTCAACATTTTCGGTTAACTTCTAATTAAATAAAATACCTCCCATGACCAGTTTCTCTGTTTCCAATAAATTCAACACTAATTTTGAAAACTTGTGTAACATTGTTACAAACTGTAGTTATCTGTTTTTGTTTTGCATTTATGGGTTCCATAGTTTTCCAACCTGGGTTGGCAAAAACTTGGGATGTGACGTTGCAAAAGAAAGGTCTATACATATTCGGTGGAGGGGGGGGGGTGGCCAGGATGTTGACAAATTGTCTGGACATTTCCAAAATAAAATTAAAACAACCTTTCAGTCACACTATTTCCACTATGTATATGTTTTTCAACAACAAACAATCAAAAACAACCTTTTATCAACTCAATCTCAATTAGTTCCCGATAACACATGCGAAAAGAGGTACTGAAGTACCAGTAATCGGTGAACTTTGTGATACCGAACTTTGGGAGTAGTTCCCTGCGCTGGGGGGCGCGGCTGGTGGTCGGTGGTACTGCGCAGCACGCAATTTTTTTTTTCCCCCAGGACGAACGTCGGCAATTAACATAAATGGGTAGGTCGTGGGTCGCACTGTGTTTAACCCCAATCTCTCCCAATATCCGAGTGAATTTGTGGATTGTGTTTCGTTTGTTGATGCTGCAAATGGGCAAAACATGAGGTTGTTCTTGCTGTTGTTGCTGGTGCCGTCTGGTAAGTTCTTTGTTTCTAAAGATTTTTTAAAAGGAGGGGGATTTAGAACAACATCTTTGCAGCATATTTGTATATTTTAAGCACTCTTAAAAGTGTGTGTTGTTTCACCGAATACAATGTAAACTTTCCCGCCCGTTCTTTCCAAGATAAGACTTTAAATATTGATCTTTTGTTTTATAACAACTAATGGGCCTGTATAACTTGGTGTTTTTTTATGATACATTTACATAATTATGTCAACCCAATTAAGAACTATAAATATTGAAATGACTTGCACAATATGGGTATTTGAAGCGATAATATCTGAGAAAGAATTCTGCTGGGAAAACTTGTATAATAAATGCAAACACATTAGCTACAATAATGGAGTAACAAAGTACAATGGACACAAAGTTCAGTGAAATCATGGCGGTAGCTGGTATACATTGAATCACGTACAAGCAATTGACGGACCTATTCAAATACAAATTTATTAAAATGGTTCTTTAGGTTGCACTTGTTACAAATTGGGATAATAGAACAAGTTCCTATTAAAAAATCACTGTTTATTGTTGTGGATTTATTTTTATTTTTTTTTTATTTTTTTTTATGTCATCATCATCCACTCTCAGATGGTCTTACAAAGCATATTCCATTTAGGCCTTATCACAAAACGTGAATTTCTTTTCATAACTATAAATATCAAAAAAGTTACTTAAACGAAATGTAAAACATTTTGGGGGTTGTGGGAAATTATGTTACTTTTAAGTTAAATGGAATAAAACTTTTTACCCAATACCCACAAAAAAGTTTGAATTCAACTGAAAAGTTTTAAGTAGATTAACCTGATTGTGAGGTGGGAGCCTTTTGTTTGATTTAAACTTGGAGTGCCAAGATCCTTCCAAACATTTTCATTTTCACAAGAACCTCAGAATATTTTTTCATTTTGCAATTTTTATATATATATATATTTTTTTTGGGGGGGGTCTCACACATAGGCCTAACCAATAGACTTTCTGTAGCTATCACTTTAGCATAATATTTACTGATATTATAATTATTTTTTCAGTTGCGGTTTTTGTTTCTTCAAAATTGGGTTATACTATATCTTCAATAAAAAACGTTGTTGCTCTTTGCAGTGTTGGCTCAGAGATGCCCTCATGGATGGCTGATGCATGGAAACTCCTGCATCATCCTCAAGATGGAATCAAAGAGTTTCTTTGAAGCTCAGAAGCATTGTCAGTCTTACGATCAAGACACTGACTTAGTTGTCATCACCGATGATTCTCTCAATGTGAGTTTACACCAGAGTTTGTGTGTTGTTTTTTTGTTTAGGAAGAGCACATTCAGTCAAACAACTAGTTTTTATGGACAATGTCTAACCCATACACTCTCTCTCTCTCTCTTTGCTGAGATCTATTCCATGTACTGCATCTCGATGCATGTTTCCATCCATCCTACAATCTAGACTGTTTAACCCTTTCGTTACCATAGGCGACTTTAGTCGACTGCACTCATACCCCCTCTTCCTTACCATTGGCGACTTTAGTCGACCAAGCTTGCACACAAAAAGGCACTCAAGCCTGAGCACAAAGGCCATTTGTAATAAAGTTGTAGTTTGGTCCATGTTCACCCTCCATACCCAAGCTTACCATCATTGGAAAGAGAAAGATCGGATCTTTCCAATGGTGGTAAAATAAAATAAGGTTGCTATTATGCAATCTCTTCAAATTGGAGTTGGAAGATCCAAAATGCCAAACACCTACGGAGCGCCATATGGTTGTGTACAAAAAAGTGTTTGGGATTACAGATTGCACTGAGGAAAGAATGACCAAGAACTTTGACATTTATTGGACCAATCTCAATGAGTTTTAGATTATATGAAGAACTTTTTTATTACTTATTTTGCTGTAAAACAATATCTTCAAGGAGATAATGGAGTTTGTAAAAGTGGCCTTTGAACAAAAGCTTTCTGTTGTGCAAGAATGTGTGCTTCACGCTTGAGTGGTCAAACAAAGCGGTCACCAGCGGTTGTTTATGTCCAAACAATTCGGTAACGAAAGGGTTAAAGAATACCTACCTTCAGCTCCCCTGATTTATTTTCATCTTAAACATTTTCTTCTATAGTAGCCCCTCACTAAGAGTGGCTTTTAGCCTTGTTTGAAGCGAACTTGCAGCAAAGAAAAATACAAAACAGTACCAGGACTTGATTTCACAAAGAGCTAAGATCAATCTTAAGATACAATATTAATCTTAATTTCTTAGCAAAGTGTGATGTCACAATACAAATCACATATTGACAACTCGTCTTATGATGCATTGAACCAGATGGGTGATTGGAATAAATAGATAATCAGAAAGCTTACTCTTTTATACCAATGCCAATCCTCCAGAGAAAAAAAATTATCTGAAAGACTGTTAAAGTTGAGACAACAGCATTTGAAGACCCTACATGTCACAATAATTTTGTTTGTTTTGGTTGCCTCAACCAAAATATGATGTAAATGTGCACAAAATGCCTGACATTGCACACTATTTTCACTGAAACATGGCCATATTATGATGAATTTTCACAGGTTGGTTGTTTGATGTGTTTATTACACATTCATCTGAAGGTCGAAGGTTCAAATCCAGTTCTATTCAATTTTTCTCGTGTTTGTGCTTTCCCCTTAAACCACTTAAAAGTTATATTACAAGATGATGTTTGTTGTGAAAAATACCCCAATGTTGAACCAAGCCTTGAACTAGTAATCCAAGTTCTTAAAAATACATTTTGCATGTCTTTAAAATAAATTTTTGATCTTGCTTTCTTTGGACAGGAATTCTTAAAAGAGCAGGTCAAAAACACTGGAGTGGACTTTTATATTGGGTTGCATGACCTTAGCACAGAGAGTAAATTCACTTGGGTCAATGGAGAAGAGCTCGTTCCTCAAAATAGGTGAGTTGACTTTTAAGTATCTTGAGTAAATTACCCCCTTTAAAAAAAATACTTTTGTATTATTTTATCTTTTGTTAGAGTAGTCTGTGGTTGTTGGGTTTTTTTTTCTCAGTCTGAATTCTGACAGATGATGCTGTTTCAAAAATGAAAGACATACAAAACGTTTGGCATATGCCATGAACAATACAACAAAATACACAATACATGCAAAGTTGTTTGTACATGGCTGATGGACACGAGGTAATGTAGAGATCCTGACAATTATTCATTTTTAGTCATTGGCTGATTCTTTTGTGCAATACCTGAAATGAAAGCTAACAGCTTTTTCCCAAATCTAAAATTAAAAAAATCTAGATATTGGGGTTAAATTGGCAAAAAAAGTTACCTAGGTTAAAAATGTATTTAAAAAACGTTTTAAAGTTGGGGGTCCAGGGGTCATGGACATCAAATGGGGGGGGGGGCACTTGCCCTCCTCCCCCTCCCCCTAGTACATGTACCTCCCTCAGCTATGCCACTGGGAGGAAGGACCACAGTAAGATTTAAAAAATCAGTGTTTACAGATTTGCACATAACTTCCAAGGTGTAAAGAAGGACATGGTGGAAAACTTCCTTTGAGATAGTTTTGCCTGAAATACTAATTATTTGCTATCAAAACAGTTTTATGGTGTTTTTTTTTCAGGGTTTTTGTGCAATATGCATTAAAATGGGCCTATATTTGCTTATTTTTATTGCAGCAATTCAAATAAACAATGGTGATTTGGGAGCCTTTTGGAAGAAAAATTCCCCCCTAACCTTTGGCAGTATTTTGTATGTTTTATTTTTATATTTTAGTTTTTATTTTATTATTTTGTCTAGAAGATTGGTACTGGTATGTTATGAGCTTAGTTATGTTATGAACTATAATCAGTGAGCTTTCAGAAAAGAATCTATCAAGTTTGTTTTCGTTGACTAACAATGTACATTATCTTGACTTTGGCTAAATAAACTCACCAAACAATATTTTCCGCTCTTACAGTTTTTCTGAAATTAATTTTGATCGGAAGTTTCAAAGTTGAGAATATACAAGAGGATTTCTCATAATCCTGAAATCCATAAGATAGGTAAATTTGTGGTGCTAGTTTTTTGGTCTGTGTTTTTTGTTTAATATTTACAAATTTATTCATATATTTTTGTTCATCTTGCAGTCCAAATTGGTATCCAGGCGAACCCAACAATTCTGGTAATGAAGACTGTGTTGAGCTAATGAACCAGGGGAAATGGAACGATTTATCATGCAGCTTTTCACAGAGCTTCATTTGCCAAAGACCAAATGGTAAGCACGAGTTTCAATTTTACTTATTCATCATAGTAGGCGGGAACTCTCATCAGGGGTCTGGACCATTGAACCCCCTGGATCTGCAACTAAAATCAAGCTAAGCACAAAAGTATACCTACCTGATTAAGGTTACCAGCCAAAATATATCATATGTACCAGCTGTGACTGGTATCCTGCCCATTTTTGCTTAACAGAAAATTGTTAAGCAAAGAAAAATTGTCAGCTTAAATAGCTCCATGAAATCAGGCCCTGGGCCCACTTTTATAAAACCTGCAAGTACAAAAACTTGCTAAGTTCAGAACAATCTTGCTTAGCAGATAAAGAATTTCCAGCCAATATTCCATAAAGTTGACATTGTAGCATAGCAAAGATATTTGGGAAGCAGGTTTTTTTTTATTAAACAGCTTTATGACATTGGACCCTGGTGCCACCCACTTTTCCTCCCAATTTTAATACTATTGCTTTAAAACACAAGGTGTGCAGTTATAGACTTAAGTCACTAGCTAGATATAGCGCCCTCTTTGGTAAGAAAGAAGGCACATGTCAGGAGTTTGTTTACAACATGGAGGCTTCCTAGATGATTTTGCAACATAATACTGGGGAGGTTTTTCTCACATATTTCTGAGATGATGTTTCATTTTAAGTGACTAGACCGTTCCCCTCCCCGATGCTCTAGTCTGGAGCCTGGACAAATTATCATTACCTGTAAAAACTCACGAAAAAAAAAATTCTTTTCTAGCAATAGTTTATTTTCAAACTTCTCATTTGAACTCCAGATATACCCCTGGATTGTGATGAAGACAACGGATGGGTCGTTGGTTTTGATTCTTGTTATAAATTCTACGACACGGCCAAGACGTGGGAGGGCGCTAGACAGTATTGTCGGGACCGGGATTCTGACTTGATGGTGATTGATCCGAAAGATGAGCAGAGTGTTGTCACATCCCAAGCCATTGCTAAGAAGTGGAAAACATTCTGGATTGGGTTAACAGATAAGGTTTGATCTGTTTATTTATAAAATTATGTCTGTCAGTTATTCTAGGTGTATGACCCAAAGGAGAAGGAGGAAACTGCGCCCAAATTTGGGCAAAACAATGAGGGGGAATGGACCACAAAAGCAAAACACCTTTATACTGTATTAGAAATTGGTACTTGTGTTTTAAGTCTGTGTGAAATCAACCCCTCCTCCCCCCCCCCTTAACCAAAGAGTCCCCATACGCCTGTGCAGTTAATTGTGTAACTTCTTATCTATGAGAAAATTATCACTGTAGCTTTACCATGAAAGAACAAAACAATTGTTATAATATGTTGGTGCATTGTTCCCAGCCAGCGAAAAGAGTGGGTGATGACAGGAGTTGTTCCACCATAGTTCTGATGAAATCACCACATGTGAACACGGCAACATGGAGTAGAATATGACAAGTGACAAAAGAGAATGGACATTGCTGGAGAAGGGCTTCATCCAGCACGGGATGAACACAGCCTGATGATTGTGAGGATGACGAGTTTTGGCACGCTATAAGGCTATGTTAGAATTGGCAGTTACGGCTGTGGCTGCACCTTGATTACCATGTCATCATGCATTGAAGCATAGGCCTCCTTAGCAACACCATTAGCCGCAGCCAAAGCCACAGACGCTAGTTTCGGACATTCAATGCCTAATTGTATTTTCTTCCAATTTGTTTGTATTGATTGCTTTGACAGAAGAGTCACAAAGGAAACTATCAATGGGTGGACGGATCCAGTCTTGGGACATTTAAGAACTGGGCAGCAAACCAACCAGATAACACGTAGGTTGTCTGATATACTTTTGGTTATTTTTCCTTTCCTTCCTTCTCGTTCTTAATAATTATGAGCATTAATATGGAAACAATTAAGTGTTTGTCCTATACACACATGCATCCTGGTGACTGCTCTATATTTCAACACCCCTATGTTCCAACAACTGTATAATGTTCCGAATACCCCTCATGATTTACATGCTAGAGGGTTCATGTTTGGGTTAGGGTTAAGATTTGTAGGAAAATACACTAGGGGTGTCCGAACATAGGGGTTTCGGAACATAGTGGTGTTACAATAGACTCGGTGGGGTTCAAAGCCACAACCTTACACATTCTAGAGCATTGTCTTAATGGGTCTTATAATTCCAATGATAGCTCTGCTTTGGGATGCCCTTCAGGAGTGAAAAGCGCTATATTAACTGAGTGTTATTATTATTATTATCATTATTATTTTTATTAATAACCACTACCCCTCCTAGTGCACCTGGTCACCAACAGCTTTATGTCCCATCTAAAGGACAAAGCAATAATAATAAGTGTCTTGCTTGAGGACACAAGTGTCCAGACCAGGAATCGAACCCACACGCTGCTGATCAGAAACACATCAGAGCTTGAGTCTGGTCACAACAATGAAATGTTGTACTTTGCTTGGCAGATGGTCATGCGGAGCCTTACATCCTTCTGCCAGTCACCAAACAATATCCAATATATATCATTTTGTATCTCATTTCTTTTTTAATTTCCCAGGAATTTTGACAATGGCGGCAATTGTGCTGAGATTTTGGACCAACCTCTTGATGGGAGATGGACAACTGCTGCATGCACAGACGAAAGACGATTCACATGTGAGAAGCCTAAAGGTAAAACCATTGATATCATTTGTCCTTCATTTTTCCTTCTCTGTGATAAGGGATGGAATCAATGAGTTTTAATTTGTAAAATAATAGAGTTCAACTTTAGTAATGAACCCGAAACAAAGTGTGTAATTTCTATCTGAAAGCTTACTTGTTGTAAAGATAGTAATGGTGTAAAGCATCCTGCGAAATTATTTAGCCGGAAAATATAAAAATATAAAATCTGTTATTTAATTGTGTCATTTTGTAGTTTAATTATGCAAGATAACTTTGTTTACAATCATGGTTTTTCCCTTCTTCTTTTGTAGATAGCTAATCTACATGTGTAAGCTTTTGTTGTAAATGGTTTGTTTTAAACTGTCTTTAGCACTGTGTTTGAACGTAGCTGAGTGCCAGTTTTTGGTAGAAGCTTAAACCAGGCATTTTTGTTTTCCCTCTATGACTGGTACCCATCAGGAACATGTGCCCCAGGCTGGCGGATACATGGAGGATATTGTTACCAGTTCAATACCATTTCTCCAATGACGTGGCCCGCTGCTAAATCAACCTGTGAGGCTTATGGTGGATTCTTAGTCAGCATAACTAGGTTGGTGGTTTCAAAAATTGTGTTTAATAAACAATAATAACAATAGTGGCTTAATTCTGACATAGCACTCAAATCCAACTCTCAGTGACGCTCATGGCACTCTAACATTATTACCCCTGGTCTCACTGGACCATTTATTTCATTCCTTAAACCATCTTGGCTCCTTTGTTGAGTATACAGCCTGTGCTGCCAAGTATGTGGCACGTCCAGCTAAGTCATGTCACAAGAATTACCTCTGCCCTCACAGGTACCAATTTACCCCTGGGTGAAGAGAAGCAAATATAGTTAAGTGTCTTACTCAAGGACATAAATCATGGTTGGGATTCGAACCCACACCCTGATGACTCGGCAACCAGAACTTGAGTTCAATGCTCCAAACTAGGCTATGACCTGCCTCTGTTCTAGGAGGCCATCAGTAGAAAATGGGATAACAACACAAACAAACTTGAAATTTACTCTGTGAAATATTCTGGTAATTCCTCCAGCTCCTGGCTTCCAATGTTTTATTAGCTGCGCAAATCCTTCCTCCTGTGTGTTGATGGTTTGGGGCAAGTTTTTGTATAGCAACCTCCAGATGGGAAAGCCTGGTACCATTGTGCCATTGAAACTGTGGACTTTAAGAAAAGGGATCCTGTGTTTTGACAGAGCAAGAATGTCATCGCTTCACTTTTGTTCAAACAATGGGAGAACAGACTACAGAAGTCCTCCATTTATGGGGTTGACAAACATGATATGCATGGGTGTTCATCGTCTCTGATGTAACTATACAAAAGCTTGCCCAAAAGAATGTGATATAGCAACTGCCTCTAGACTTAGGAATTCAATTCAAGTTAGTCACTTTTTCTTTGTTCAACCCAATTTTAAAAAAAAGATCTACCCAGTCAGTTTCACTTGTGGTTTATTACTTGATATTTGAAATAAAAAGTCACTTCCCAGGCTGTATCGTAAACTTGGGTGTGATCCCTGGCTACATGGCTATTGACATAACAAGGTTATTGACAAAATAGGGAGACCACCAACATTAGGGCTAGATAGCTCAGTTGTTAGAGGGCGAGCGCCGCCACGTTAATCCGGAGGTCGCAGGTTCAAGTCCCGCTGTAGTCGACATAGAATTGAAATTAATGCGGTCATTTACGAGAAAAAATCATTGTACCAGGCATAAATTGAATCTAACCCGCAAAGTGAATTAACCTTTCTAAAAGTTAAAGTTCTTTTGATATGAATGTCTGACAAGGTTAATGCAATTCTACAATTAAGTATTTAGACACAGAGCTATGATTGTGCACCTTTTAACTAATGTTGATAAAGTTGAGATAAACTGTTTTGATTTTCTTTTTCACCCAGTGATCATATCCATTATCCAATTTATTGTGGGGACACCATGCGGGTAGTCTCCCATTATCTGTGAACCTTGAGCTTCAAATCACACATTCATTGGTGTCAACTTTGGTTCTGATAAAGCTTGTCAATAATTAGCAAAGTGTATATTTAACCCATCAAGTTTACAGATTTTATTGGGAAATAACTTATACAACAAGATTACAAAGTTCTCTTGAACTATATATATTTACATCATTTGTTTTGGGGGCGAGTACACTTTCCTCCTAATTTTTAATAAACCGATCTTGTTTTAGCCGGCACACGCAAGTGCTGCTGGCCACGCCGCCATTGCTGAAATGCTGGCAGTGCAAGGTTTTGAACACAAAGTCATGGAAAAACCATAGGCTGTTAAACTGTTTATGTGAATTAAGTGTCTTTCTCAAATTTTGGCAAAACAGTGGGGAACATTTTGAGCATAGCAAGAAGAAAAACAAATTGGACAGAGAAAGCAGAAAAAGTACTTTTCACCCGATATTAGAAATTGGTAAGAATGATTGTTAAGAATCCCTACATAAAGACCCATGTGTGATCTCTTTTGGGAGGAGTGTTGGTTCTGAAAGGAGCCATTCCACATGTAAAGCTTCAAACATCACTTATCAATTAGCAATCTATACTATTGAATCTGTAACCTGCCCCATCTTGGATAAGAAGCGCGCCAGCGCTAATACTTTTGGATTAGAACGTCCGCCATCTCGGTTGCGCGGCGTCCCGCTAGTCATAAATCAAACCCATAAAGTAAACGGACTTCTATTTCCTCTCTTGTCATTTTTTTTTTATTCAGTGAAGATGAGAACTCCTTCATCACCTCGCAGTTTAAGACGCTAGCCTATGTGGGAATAGATAGTCTGTGGATGGGGGCATCAGGTAGGTCATCAATTAAAGTGTAACATTAAATCATTTCAGCCTAATGAGTTATATGCTTTATGTAATACTTTGACTATGTTTAACATTAGTCTTTGTCTCCTTTGTTTTGATAACTGCAAAATCCAAATCGCTTACCGGTATCTTCATTGGACTAGATTCCTCCACATGTGTATTTTATCCAGCAAACTCCTACGGTTTAAGAAGGTTGTCATCAGACATAATGTAGACGTTATCATGGAAATTCATTTTAAGCTTAAAATGTGAGCTTTGCCCGTAGTTTGCCCGTGTGCATGCGTGTTTTCACTTGTAAACCCTCTGGAGCGAGTACATTGCGTACCGCACCGTTGATCATCGAATGTGTAAACGCCCTTGACGTGTCCTATCCAGTCAATATTAATGCAGATCAATGCCCAAAACATCTTCATCATTTACCCTGCAAATTGTGGTGTTTTAAAAAAATTGTAACTTTGGTAAAAAGAATTGCCCAAAACTAAGAAAATTGAGATCATCATTCATAATCATGTGAAATTAGCTGGGGTTTTTTTTTTTTCAGTATAAAACATAAAATAAGGATCATAACATTTGTATCAATTGAGTTGCTACTTATACTGTTTGAGCTGCTGTATTGCTCAGTAGAATTGTACCAACAAGATTTCCTAACTAGCTAAACTAGTCTAGATTTAATATCAATTTTTGACAAGAACTTATGAGAATTTACAGCAAACTTGGAATGCCTGCCTCTGAAAAGCAAAACCTGCAGTGAGCTTTGTCTCGAAGACAAAAAAACCTTGAGTTGTAACAGGAACTAAATTTTACACTGATGTTGAGTGTTTGTGATTTGTTTTTCTTGTACAGATTATACAACTGATGGGGTCTTCGAGTGGTCTGAAGGATCCTCTATATCTTTCAATAAATGGCATCCAACTGAACCTAAAAATACCCAAAATCCTGACTGTGGGAATTACAACACAGGTTAGAACTAATCAACAAGAAATAATTTGTAGGGGATTGGGAATGGTTCATAAATGGCATCCAACTGAACCTAAAAATACCCAAAATCCTGACTGTGGGAATTACAACACAGGTTAGAACTAATAAATGAGAAATAGTTTAATAGGGATCAGGAAAGGGTCATAAATCGTGTCCTACAAACTGAACCTTAAACTATCCTCAACACTGACTGTGGGAATTACAACACATTAGTTAGAACTAATCAGTAAGAAATAATTTCTTGGAGTTTGTTAAAAGGGTCATAAATAGTATCCAACAAAACTGGACCTTAATAATACTATCAATTCTGACCATGGGAATTGTACGCAGGTTAAAACTGTTTAACACAAAATAATTCATTGGAGTTTTAAAAGGATCATAAATTCTACCCAACAAAAATTAACCTTCAAATACTGTCACTCCTGACTGGGGGATTAGGCCTGCAAGACAGGTTTGAACTAATCAATTAGAAATAAGTTGTCGGAGATTGGACAAGAGCCATCACTGGTTTTCAACAAACTGAATCTTTAAAAAAAACTTGTCAATCCTGACTAGGGAAATTACAACACAGGTTAAGAACCAATAAATAAGAAATAGTTTGTTGGAGATTGGAAAAGGGTCATAAATAGTTTCTAAAAATCTTAACCTTCCAATTCCTTACTATTTAAACTTTTACTTATAGTTCCTGCACAAATTCTGGGTTTGGTCCTGCTAGCCACGCACTCAGTTCCATTGTGCATAGTTGGTTGTGTTTCTGTTCATAAGATCGTTTATTGTTTCAGGTCCAACGTTAACAAAATTCTCTCTTTTTCAAGAAATAATTTTACATAAAATAGCTTTTTGATGTTGCTCTGTCAGCTCATGTAAATGCAATAAGACAAAGAGCAAATCTTGATATGTTACTTTGGTGATGGGAGAGTAATTGTGTGATCGACATTTTCAATTTTTTTGTTTGACTGATTTCAGCTGATACTCAGGGTCGATGGGACACTGGCAACTGCTACGACGTGCAAGCATTTATCTGCAAAATTAGAGCTGGTAATGTGATTTATTTTATATTTCACAATGCAATAAATGTGCAGAAAACTTCACACTAATAATAATGTGTTCTTAACACGTTGACTGCCGGTCATAGATTCGTAGGGCGTTCCCATTTGCCGAGTGTGGTGCGCATGCGCGCATACTAAATAGGTACTTTTTTGGTGTCTACATGTTGTAATACGTTCATTTCTAACCCTAACCCTCACCACTGCCAGAAGCGTATTTGTTGCGTTCTCAGTGATGCCAGTGTATTCAATTAACAATACTAAAACCTTTCATTCTCTACGAGTATACTCGTAGTGGCAGAATCCGTTACACCTGTTACTATGAATATACTCCTAGGCGGCAGTCAACGTGTTAATTGTTACCCAAATAATATTTTGGTTTTTGTACATTAAAAAGCAATTAAAACAAGTAGCAAGAATGCCAAAATTGTTTTAGTGAGCAATGAAGACATTACAAAAAGATTAAAAGGTTGAAGTGTAAAGGTACATCAATATAAGAAAACATCAAGTAGTAAACCACAAGGGAAACTGGCTGGGTCATTTTTTTAAAAATAATTTGGGGTTGAATAAAGAAAAACTTACAAGAGTGGGATTTGAACCAACGACCTCCGGATTAGTTTGTCAATATCTTTGTTTGGGTGCAAGTCAGAAGCCATACAACCCTACAAGGGATCACACCCAGATTTACGATACAAGCTGGGAAGTGGGCTCAGGGGATCACGTTGCTGGTAGTTACCAGATGAGCCATACATATGTTTGTCTCCAAAGTGGAAGGGGGCTTCTCATATTTTATTATTGTTTTTTGTTTTTTGTAGGTGACAAGGTTTGGCCCATTGATTCCAACCATGGTAAGTCGTTTTACGTCGGGTCAGTGCAAAAACATTGTATCTCCTAAAAAAGCACTTACGATACGCACGAGTTTGAAATTGTCCAAACTTAGAATCTTGCTTAAAATCACCCTTATATAAGCACAAAACAAGTACACGACGAGATACAGCACTTTTTTACAGAGCATTTTCGTGCGAGATACGTTTTTGCATTGACTTGACATTTACATCATGTGTTATTTGAAAAATTTAATAATTTTCATTCTCTAGTTTTTTTAATAAACATGCTGGTTAGTTTCTTCCAACCAATCTATGAAACTTTCATTAAAAATTACTGGATATTACACTTTAGTTAAAAGCAATGAAGAATAGCTTCTAATTTATGTTTGACTCTAGACCCCATTTCAGGCTTATTTCAGTTGTGGCAATCCAAATAAGCAATGACAGTTCTATAAATGCTGTCTTCTTGACTTTGTCAGAATATCAGACTGAGTTATTTATCTGGAAGATTGGCACTGGCAAGAACTTCATAATAAGGAGAAAAATTATTTCAAGTAATGCCATGCATTTTAAGCTGACTCAGTTATTTATTTGTTTTTAAACTAAATTTGGTTGGGTTTTTTTTTATTGCAAATAAAAAATCTAGAAACAATGACTGCTGGCAAGGCACACACATGGTCAAAGCTAACCTCCCTTACTTTTTTTTTTGTCGCAACTAACTTTGGCAAAGGTCATTTTAAGGTCATGTGGTGTGCTGTAACCAACACAAAATGTTTTATAAATAGGGTTGATTTAATACGTACCGAAATTACTCAACCTGAAAATTGGGCCGATTTAATCGGCCTGGGGCGCTGTGAGGGTTAAAATTAAAAACTGATTAATTATTATTTGTAATTTCCAACCCTGTAGATTGCAGGCATAAATAGCCTTTACTCGATTTCCAATGTTTTTGTTTGCCCTTGGGAAAAGGTATGATTAAGGGAAAGCCTGAAAAGTCTATTAAAAAGTCTACACCATGTGTACGTGTAGGTCAGCCCTTGTACTCTATAAAATGTTCCCACTTTTTTTCAAAGATCAAATATCCTTTCTGAATTTGTCGATGTACTGTTTCCTTTGTGGCGTTTCCTCCCCTAATGTAAATGATTGTCTCAACAGGCGTCGGCAATTGTCAGCCAGGATGGAACCTCTTTCTAGGCAACTGCTATTTCATCGATGCAAACTACATCGATTATGCAACAGCCAAGAGGAACTGTGAAGAGAAAAACACCAAGCTAACCAGTATCCTAAATGTGGATGAGCAGTCCTACCTTTCAAGTAAGCGTTAAGATTTATCAAAGGGGTTTCACAACCTTTCAGTTGTCTGGTTTTGAAACATTTTGTTTGTGCATCAAATCAACAAAACTTACAACATTAATTGTTTCTTGTTAAAATCAAATCTTATCCCTGATGTTTGTAAGTTTGTGATTGTAGACTCTGTTGCTATGACATCACACAGCCAGTGGGCTACTATTTTTGGAGTCAAATTTCATGTAAAGATATGTTGAGCATGTAAATGCCACCTGTCACCTGCAATACGCACTACACAGTAACATACAGGCAAAACTGACTCCCAAAAATGGCACAACCAAGATTTATTTTGGTGCTGACATCCGATGATTTAAGTCGATGGAAAGAAGAAGGTTTTTTGTTGTTGTTGTTTTTTTAGAGCATTTGTGATTTTGTTGACTGGATTAATCTCAAGAAAACATTTCGTTTAAGCAGATATCTTCAAATCTTTTCTCAGCTGCAAAATGTTCTTTTAATAACACCATCTCGAATAGTTTTGGTTTCTCCATATATGGATACAAGCATGATAATTCTGTGTTTTTAAAACTATAGTGAGGACGTACATGTTGAAGGCATTCCTATGGATCGGGCTGAATGACAAGGCCAATGAAGGAGACTTTGTTTGGGAGGATGGCTCCCCAGTAAGTATCAAAAGCTTTCCATCCAAGGGTCCTAAAACAAGTGTTAGGCCTAAGTTTTATCAGGATTTTTCCCCCTGTGTTTTAAGGATTTTTCATAATCCCCCTTTGCCTTCAGAGTTTCTTGAATTTGAGATCACAGGGAAGACAGGCATAGCCCATGCTGTGATCCTTGTGGTGGTGCAAAGAGTCTGAAAACTTCTTCTTGTTCACTAACTGTGCCAAGTAACAGGTTGAAATTGTAAACTGCAACAGACTGGCAAGATTTCAACCTCTGCATAGTGGGAGTACAGTCAAGTCAGGTTTGCGGTGACACCATGCATATAGGTCTCTTTTTATAAGTAGTGGTGGCTCTGAGAAGACCTGGTTTTTTGACAAAACTCAACGTTTTGATCAGTATGATCTGATCGTCTTCAGGAGAATGCTGGACTCTGTTGCTGGACTCTGTTGCTGCATGCTGCTTAAGTATACTGGTAACTTTTGCTTAAGTATACTGCCGAACAGAACCATGGTAACTTCAGGTCAGGTTACAATGTGACTAAGAGAAAGGATTAGGCCACGTCCAAATCAACTGCCACTTCGGCTACAACGGCAAGTTGGAGAATAGGAGTTTTGGGCATTCCAGCCTTAGCCACTGCCAAGAAAGCCATCAATTCAGGCTTGGCCTTAATGTATGTGTGAACAGTTGTAACTTAACTCAGTGGTTAAGCTAACATTGTCACCAGACCCATCAAGTTCAATACAAACATGGCTTGAATAACATTTTGTGACTCTCATTCTGTGGTTTTGAGAACCTGCTACACAAGTCTAAAGAGAAAGATGGAAAAAATGCATTCAGGACTAATTTATAACAGCGTAGGAGGTAAACCACTACAACTTCAGAAATTTATACGTTTGTTTTTGGTTTTGTATTTTTCTAGTTTGAGTTTACCAACTGGGCCCCCGGCCAGCCAGATAACTACAACAATAACGAGCACTGTATTCATTTCCGCTATGGTGAACTAGAAGAAGGAATGTGGAATGATCTCCCATGTAGCAACCAGCAAGCTGGCTACATCTGCAAAACAAAAGCAGGTACAAAAAACATTTGAGTAGTCAGGGTTAATCACATATGGGCTTAAGGGTTGGGTGGCTGACTAGTAAACAAATATTGACTGCTTTGACTGCTATGGTTAAAACTCTGACTCCTGAGGTGATCCTCGGCGTGTTCTGTTGTCTGAGGCGAAGCCGAGGGAAACTAGAACGCTTTGGAGATCACCGATGGACCTACTGGTCTATGCAACTCAAGGCACCCAATATATAATGTCAAACCTACAGACAAAAGATAGTCAAAACATGATCATGTAGAACACGTTAAAGTCTCCATTTCTTAATTGCTCTTCTTCTTCTTATAACTTGGATTCAGGGACCTGATTAAAACATCAAAATGATAAAAAGCGGGTCATAGCAAAATTTTGAATCAAGTTCCTTAAAAGAATTACAAAAAGAAGGATCAATAGAATAATTCTATGATACAGCTGAAAATTAGGGAAGTGTAGCTGGTTGTCATGGAGTACTGAAACCTACTGCTAATTGGCAATAGCATTTGTCAAACTGAGTTGAAGGCAAACTATCTGTGTTGCAGGGAGGTTGTGAAATGTTTTTATTCTGCTAGCCACAAATTCATGTTTTTCTGACACCCTGGCCATATTGTTTCCTTTTCTAGACTGTGAATCCCTCATTGTGTCTACAGATGATGTTTATAACTATCGCTACCATCCGTCTGTTGCTAATGTAGACAGAATTGAGTTTGAAGTCAAGGTAACAAAACCGTGTGATTTACTTTTGATGCAGTTCCAGCTATTTCTAATGAATGTTTTTGGGTTTTTTTATCTTCTTTATATTTCATTTTTGGGTTGAACAAAGAGAAGTTGGCTAGAGCTGGATTTGAACCTGACCAATGGATAAACAGGCTGGCCCTCTACCAACTGAGCTATCTAGTTGTATGTTGGCGGTCTCCCTATTTTGTCATTATCTTTGTTTGGGGGTGCCAGTCAGAAGCCATTCAATCCATAACTGCCATATAACTGCTGTATGTGCCATGAGTGCCATTTGTAGTGGATACCAGCACTTTACCAAGTGTTCATCCTTGTTATTGGTTCTAATTCCTAATAATTTGGGTTTGAACAAAGAAAAATTGACTGGAGCGGGACTTGAACCAACGACCTCCGGATTAACGTACCGGCGCTCCACCAACTGAGCTATCCAGCCCTATGTTGGCAGTCTCCCTATTAGTCAATATCTTCTAATTCCATCAGTCTCGCAGTAAATCCTTTATAAATCAGGGAATTTTTGTAGGATTTTTATAAAGGAATCAAAATAGAGTTCCTTTTTTCCCTGCAACAATCCTGAAGGTTTCCTAAAGCTCTTTGTTATTCTTGAATCTAATTAATGAAGGAAACCTGGTGAGGTTCCTTGGATTCCAGATTTTGTTTTCGAAAATTCCTGAAGGCTCTGTGATTCTTGAATCTTTGATTCCAGTATGATTCCTTCGTTGATTTAACTCATTCTTTATTCACCTTTTGTGTACCTCCATTAGGCATCCCGTAACGTCTATATTGCTCTTAGTACAACATCCGATGAAGTCCCAGAGCAGTTGCTCTACGAAGTCATCATCGGCGGCTGGCAGAATGCCTTCTCAGCAATCCGCCGTTGTAAACTTTGCAAGGACGAAGTCAAAATAGCTACCACGGGCATCCTAAGCAGTCAAGAGTTTCGTGCTTTCTGGATCACATACGACCTGAACACAGGAGCCATAGAAGTAGGCAAAAAACATGAGTTAGCTTTCATGACGTGGACTGATCCTAACCCACTGGACGTTAAATATGTCGGATACTCCACTGGAGCTGGCTCCCTCGGAGAGTTTAAATTCTGTAATTTATGTGAGTATGATTTTATCTAGACGTTAAGTAGGCTCTGATTAAGCAAGCGTGTCATTGGAAGAGACTAACTCAACCTATATTCTCAATATCCGCCATAGAAATTGTTAGATATCTGACCTTTTACACTTTGTAAAACATTACGGAATATAGTGTTCATTAGCGTTGTCCAATATTTTCGGAGCCACAATACGCGCAATTTTAATTTTACAGGTGCAAATTTTCACATAAAATCTGAAATATCTGGAGTTCACTACAAGCAAAATCTATGGATCATACACTTTTATAAAGAAAATGTCAATCTGTTTTAATTCACTTATGGTATCAGTTATCTGTAGTTGGGGAACAAGCTTAATTTCTTAGTTAAACAACTTAACTTCTTTCTTAAACCTATGCAGTTTGTTACAAAAACCTACAAAATGTCACAATTCATGCAATTTGAAAAACTGCACAGCGCAGTTTTATGAATCAAACATTTCTTGAAACTTTATGTTTTCTTTCCATTATTTAGTGTAACACGAACGATGATTCGTTAATCATAATCAGTTGCCATTTTACAGGACAGGAAATCACATCCAATGGAAAAAGATTGTTTTATAGCATATGTTATAACGTTAGAGGTCAGAATACGCAGTGCGAGGGTGTGTACATTACAACGTGCCCCAAACACAGCGCATCATAAGAGCTTTTCTCATGCACTATTTCTGTCATGATGAGACAAGTTTTGGTATATTTATTTTGTTTTAAGGGTGGAAAAGCAGGTGATTATTGTCCTGGCAATGAACCAAAGGACCCTTACCAGCACTGTGAACCATAGGCCTGGAAGATACCTGTATGGAGAGAAGATGATGAAGACATGCTCAGTTTTAAATGTGGGAGGAAAACCCCACTAGGGCAAAGCAAACCCAGGCAATCAGGTAGAGACTGTCAAACCCAATCCACATCGAGGCTCCGGTCCAGGATTCGAACCAGGGTCCAAAGAAGCAAAAGGCGGGGAAGAAACCACCGAGCTAACCTGAATGTCCAAATAAAGTAGTGCTTTAAGATTTACTTCTTTTTTTTTTTTAGATGCTGGAGTGGTTTCAACAGTTAAGCCGCCTCAAACCCGTACGTATTTATTTTATCATTAATCTTCAAGTTCATGAATAAGCAGTTATGATAAATAGGCAATGAGGAGCATTTGGCAGTTTTAAATTAACAACAGTTCATGCGGAATGTCTTGGCTGCGCAATGTAGTGGGTTCGAGTCCTGGTCATGACACTTGTGTCCAAAAGCAAGACCCAAAACTGCTTTTTACTTCAGATGGGATGTTAAGTTGTAAGTTCCATGTGTTGTGTAATGCATGGAAAAGAACCCCAGTAGACATTTTATTAAGAGAAGGAATTTGCCCCAGTGTTTCTGGAATGGTTGGCAGCAGATTGAGCTGCACCACCTTGCAAGCTCCTACAAAAGTGTTATATAAACGGCTCTCATTATTAAAACAAAGCTCAGCATGTCTGCCTTAAAATGAATGAGTGCTTTACACACTTGTTTGGGCATGAAGAAGTAGAATGTCAGAGGTTGTCTTCGACTGATGCCATCTCAGGAGTCTCCTGATGGTAACTTTCCACACATCTTGGTATGATAAAGTGCTATACTATCAAAACTGCACAGTATTATGTTTCCTTTTTTATTTTTTATTCATGATTAGAATTTTCCATGTTGTATCGTGCAGAACTATAATTGTTATCTCTGACTGTACATTCCGCTTTCAGCTGCCTTTAATCAGCGTTGTGGTTCTGGTTGGGAATACGATCCCACATCCAAACAGTGCTACCTCTTCATGTCAGGGGAGTTCAAGACGTGGGCAGCGTCAAGAGAGCAGTGCCGACTGGGAGGCGGTGACCTCGCCAGTATTACTGACCTGTCAGAACAGACTTACATCAATGGTGAGTACCCCTCTTAACCCCTAGCAAATAGCAGTAACATATACCTGAGAAAATAGAATTAGCTGTTGCAAACTGCTTATACTAACCAAAAGGTTGATACAAATGCAAACAAATTATTAATGAATGGCCTGATGCTTTGACCCTAGCAGAGTCTTTCTCGATAGCCTTCGAGATAGACTGTGCTAGGGTCGAAATGTTAGGCCAGTAACTATTTTAACATGCATACCTAATAAAGATTACAAGAAAACGGTTACTTAACCATTTGGAGAGGCTTGTAACAAAATGCCCAAAGCATACTTTCCATACTGTAAACATACTATCTACATTTCTAAAACAAAACGAAATTTGTTCTTTCATATTGTACATTTGCAATGGCATAATTGTGTGAAAATACAACAATATTAGTCAAGTTTAGGTGTTTGGTGACAATTATACAGAAATAAATGGTCTTTTATAGGGTCTTTATGGGTTTCAAGAAAAACAGTTCGAATGTGACATAGTAGTTATTCAAAAGCCTAAAGTTTCATAATTAGCAAATTCTCTCTCAAGGGCAAAATGGGATTGGAATTACAGCACGTCTTTTACATCAATTTTTTTGCTACAGCACGATTAACTTTACAAACTGAGCCCGTGATTTGGATTGGTGCCAATGATGTGCTTCAAGAGGGAGGATGGGAGTGGAGTGACGGGTCACCGTTCAAATTTATCAACTGGTATCCTGGTAAGAGAGATCTGTAATGTAGGAATTGTTTAGGCTTTGCCTGGTAGAGAAAAAATACTAGGGATCTCAACTATTTAGGGGTGGATTTCACAAAGAGTTAAGACTAGTCTTATCTCGAGTTAGGACAAGTTACTCTTCCTAACTTAGGACTAGCCTTAAGTTTTTAATAACTACTAGGACTAGCCCTAAGTTAGGACTATCTTTGTGAAATCGACCCCTGGTACAATAATCTAAGGAAAAAAACAGAGAATATGTCAAAAGCCTTAAAGTGTCTCATACATAGGCCTATGTATATTTGTTGCCTTGAATATTTTGCTTATTTATTTCATCAGTTTCTGAAAGAAAACAAGTGCCAAAAACGTTACATTCCAAAACTTTGATAAGGAGTGGCATACATTTGCTTATTTGTTTGTTCCCAGCAAATTTTTGCTTTATTTTTTTGCTTTAAAGATGGGTGATCATAGTATGCTTTAACAAGTTAACATCGAAGGAACTGTTTTTTTACTTCCATACATTTATTTCAATGCTGCCATAAATCTCAAGAGTAATAAAAAATAGTACATAATCAAGTTGACAGTACATATATTTTACAAATTGATATAATAGGGAACATTAAACAAATGGCAACATTTAAGTCCGGGGTGAAGCAACAGCTTTTGTTCCCCAGCCTATGAACGGACAGACAAATGGCAGACATACATGAAAAGACAGCACAAAACGTGTGTAAGACAGTAATAAAGGCCGTTATTATCTCTATTACATACAAAATTACAAATGGTATTTTAGCATGCAATTAAAAAATGAGTTTTTTGTTTTCAAAGTAAAATGTTCGTACATTCCTCATTGTCCAGTTTACATTTAACTAAGTATAGATAAACACAGTGCAGACTCACCACTAATTTGTTTTCAGTTATTATCAAACTTTCAGAGGTTGATTTGTCTGCATACATCATTTTCTCAGCTAAATCCATATGCCCCTTTTTATGTTGAACACTGTACATATAGTTGAAACTGAATGATTGTTATAATCAGGTGAACCTAATAACGCTGGTACCGCGGGTGAGCACTGTGCAGAACTCCACCTTGCAAGTGGAACATGGAATGATGCCCTTTGTACAAACACAATGGGATATATCTGTAAAAAAGATGGTAAGCTCAAAGACTTCAGTTTGTTTTAACCACCTTCAGACCCGGCTCCGGGCCACTCTCCCCCAACCACCCCAACCAGGCTAGAGTTCATCAACCGCCCTCAATGTCCCTGATATCCTTTTTTCCAATCATATAAATCTAAGAATAACAGATGTCGGCTGTACAGCCCAAGGTTGCAATGTAACTTCTTGTAAGATATATCTTCAAAATTCACCCAAGTTTACAAGTCATCTTGTCCGATGTTCACATTTGGGTTTTCATTAAGCAGGTTTGGGCAGTGGTTATTGCTCCATGACTGAAAACCAAGTTTATGTAAACATTTGATGCACTTGTAGCTCTGGCGGTCTTCACTTTTGGAATAAATACTACAGTGACTCCAGGGATTTGTGAGGGTCTGTTTCTTAGACAGAAAATGTTCAGAGCTCCATTATTCAAATCTTACCTGTAAGAGGCTACAAAATTTGACCCAAACAACATTCCATGGCCGTATACAATTTGTGGTGGTGGGCTTTGGGCGTCAGATATTCCTCATAAATCTGTCATTTTCGTGATTGTTTGGTTTTGTACGCTCATTTGATGACTTCAGCTCACCGAGGCGTGCTGCGACTATACTTTGTTAACATAAATAGAGGATGTACAAGAGGGGCAGGCTAGAGTTAACTGGTTTGCCGGTCTTTCCGTTGTGGAATCTCTGTCCGTAGCCCAAATTACTGGGGCTGCGGTACACTGAGGAGTGTGTGGCGGGCCCAATTAAAATACTTATATGATGTTGTCCCTAAGTACTACATACAAGTAACCTCTGTTTTTTTCCTCCTCCCCACAGGTTACCTTGTGTCACATTACTCAGTTTATCCCAACATGTTCCTCGATGGAGTTGTTGATCAGGTCACAATTACCAATGTCTATCCTGATGAATGTGCCAAACGATGCATCACCATGACGGTATCATCTTGCATGTCATTCAACTTTGACACCACCAAGAAAGAGTGTTCATTCTTGGCAACCAATAAAGACATCATCGGTGGTTTGAGTTCTTCAGTGGAAATGGACTATTATCAGTTAAGTAAGTTAATTATCAGTTATGTTTTTCCCGAGTGGAAAATAAATCGA
The DNA here is from genome assembly GCA_023634235.1 of Pisaster brevispinus. Classification (NCBI taxonomy): domain Eukaryota; kingdom Metazoa; phylum Echinodermata; class Asteroidea; order Forcipulatida; family Asteriidae; genus Pisaster; species Pisaster brevispinus. The sequence goes on from JAMKCF010000006.1 coordinate 12,176,794, forward strand.
TGTTATTATTTGTAATAGCGATGTGTATTTCTGGTCATGACACCAACGAACTCTGAAAAGTGCCTTGCACTGCAGCCCAGGTTGGATGATCCTCCATTGCATACACATAGTACTACTAATAATAGCTTCTTGTGTAGCGCTCACGTCACTCAGTGACGCTCATGGCAGTCCAACACTATTACCCCTGGTCACTGGGCCATTTACTTCATACCTTAAACCATTCTTGGCTCCTTTGGGAGTATACAGCCTGTGCTGCCAAGTTTGTGGCACACCAAGCTAAATCAATCACAAGAGCCATCTTCTGCCCTCACAGGTACCCATTTACCCCTGGGTAAAGAAAATAAATTATAGTTCAGTGTCTTGCTCAAGGACACAAGTGTCATGACTGGGATTTGAACCCACACCCCGATGACTTAACCACCAAAATGTGAGTCCGATGCACTAAACTGCTTGCCATGACAAATGAAGACAGGGAAACCAGCTTGGGCTACTTTCACTGTCACCTGAGGATATCAAGTGTAGAGAGATAATTACAAAATGCCAGTTCTAGATGTTGGAGGGAAAACCCCAGTTGGGGAAACCCATGGAAACATGTGGAGAACTGAGAACCCAATCTACATTCAAGGCTCGGTTCTGGGTGGTATTCGAACTAGGGGCCACAGAGATGCAGGATTTAGCCTTAACTTTTTCAGAGACTGTAGCCAGCGGCACCAGTTGGCTTGTCATTTCATAATTCCAGCAGTTTTTTCACTGGTCCATATCTCATATTGCATAGGGATGCTTTTTATTGATGAACTACCCACCAGGCGGACCACTTGGTAAGAATTCTGACTGGTCCTCGGGTGTTTTAACTGGTATTTGGCCAGCGGACCACTGTTCAGGGAGAATACTGAGGTGAAGGCAGCAAAATAAACTACAAGGCCAACCTAATCCCTACAATGGTTTTTGGAAGATTGGGTTATTTCCATGCTCTAGTTTTCAATGAGAACAGCTGGAAAACCATTCTATGAAAAATTCATCAAATGTGGTGGTCATGTTTATTAAGGATGAAGCAATTATTGTGAGGTGTCTTGCTCAAGGAAACAAGTGCCATGACTGGGACTCAAACCCACACTCTAACAACTCTAGAACTTCAGCCCAGCACACTCAAACTGCTGGACCCTGACACTACACAGAATGTGCACCAATTATAACTCATAATTAATACTCTTTTGTACCTATCTCAGGAAATGACGCACCACCACCAACCATTCCAGCCACCCTTGCCCCCAACTTCCGCTGTCCGGCAGGTTGGCAAGGCTATAAGGACTTCTGTTATCAGACACAACCATTGGAAGCTTCATGGGCTGATGCCAGGGTGTCGTGTCATAAAAAGGGCAGTGACCTCATCTCTATTAGCGATTCGAACGAAAATGCGTTCATGGTGTCTCTAATTGAACAAAGTAAGTTCTGTGATGGTATTCCTGTGTTTATGGTGTTCTTTCAGTGAGTAAAGTGAATGTTTTTATGGTATTCCTTGGTGAACCAAATGAGTGTCTTTAAAGCAAAATGAATGTACTATAGTTCTCTTAGTAGCTGTGGTCACACTTTCAATATTTTCAAAAGCGTACGAATCGTTTCCCTGAAACATTTTCAAAAGTGAACCGTTATTCACCAATTCAAGCAAAGTGAATGGGGTATGAATTCCCTAAAGGGTAAACATTTTTCACAAGCGCACAAACCATAAGGGGAGGGGACGTCAGAATCGAATGTATATTTTTTCAGTTTTATGAAAATGTCAATACCTAGAAATGGGGCAGTCTTAAACAATACAAATAGTTTAAAATAAGATTTCCTTATGTCAAATGGGACACAGCTCACACCAGGGTGGGGTGGGGGTCTGAATGCATCCCGGTGCCTCCTACCCCTCTCTCCCCACAGTCCTTGTTGACCGCCAGCCCCCAGAGCTCCCGTACAGCAGTTACACCACTGCGGCAATAAATGGTGGGTAGATGTGTTTATCAGGTCATCGCAAAGAGGAAAATAAATTGCAGAACTTTAATAAGTAATTAAAAAATGTATATCTGCAAAAGCTTTCAAAGCAACAACTACTTCATCAGATGCAATTGGAAGTTGTTTCTTCTTCATAATCACTGAGGCAGGCACTATAAAAAAAAAACACTTTATTGAGTTAACCAACTTGCAAACAACCTAAATAACTTGATATTCTGGTTTTTTTTTTAAATGTAACTGTTGGTGAATGTTCAGAGTTTGGTCTGTTATTTTATTGATTCAGGCATTGGTTGTCGGCAAGGCTGGAAGAGTTTTGGAGACTACTGCTACTTCATCGATACTATCAAAATGACGTATTACGATGCAGAGCAGAAGTGTGAGGATATGGGGTCAAGACTGACTAGTATACACTCATTTGATGAGCAGGCTTTCCTTACAGGTAGGTTGAGGTGTCACAATGGACTGACCATTAGACTCCAGATCTGGGCTCGATTTTATAGAGCACAAAATCCCGGGGGCCCCTTCCAGTGGCCTGGGCTTAATTTCTTAAAGCTGTTAAGCGGAAAAAAACTGCTTAGCAAATTTCTTTGCTCGGCAAAAAATGAGTGGGGTGCCAGTCGCAATAATGGAATTTTGGCTGGTTACCTGTTTCTGCAAAGCAATATTTTTCTGTGCTTAGCTAGTTTTTGTGCTTACAGGCTTTATGAAATTTCGTTTTTGACATTTGTTCATTTAAAAAAACAGAAATTTATGAGAAAAATAAAAAGCCTGATTTTCTGTAGTGTTTCAATCCAACTACCATGTATGCATTCATATTAACTTCAAAAGATTGTATTGCTGAAATGTTCTGTTGAATTGGACTCTGGTCATCTCTAAAAAAAAAATAGAAGAAATTATTAAATATTATACAGGATTGGTAAGGATTAAAAACATCATTATTTAATTTCAATCTGAAAGTTAACTGGTCATAAACCATCGAACCATTTTTTCTGATGAAATATTTCCCTATGAAATTAAGTCATATTTAAGTCATATTTGAGAAAACTGTATCTGAAAACCCCAACATACGCAATTAACGGCTGAATTGGGTGGTTACAACCCAAATTAAGGACATTGTGTTGACATACTGAAAGTTGTGCGTGGTTTTTAAACTTGTTTCTCCTGACTCACACAATGGATTCAGTCCAAATTCTCACAGGTTTGTTATTTCATGTAAATGGCTGATCACACCCATATATGAACACTGTCTGCTTGACTATTCTGTCAGCTCTACAGCTCTACCAATCCTGTAAAATGCTTTTAACCATTAAGACAGGCTTAACAAATGTTTAAGTCCAAACCACAACTTATTGTGTTACTTGATTGTAGGTGAGGTCACCGCTGTTGGGATACATCTCTGGCTTGGCTTACATGACATCAAGGTTGAGAATAAATTTGCATGGGTTGATCAAACACCGGTAAGCAAGAAATACTTGTGAAGTTGTTAATTTTTACATTAAAGCTTAGTTCAATTGACAATGAAACTATGGAACGTCCCCTCAAACATCACAAAACTGGCAAACTGGTCCAATAAATTGATTCATACTTTCAACCTCTGCTAATATTGTTCATGGTTTAAATTTTCTACTTTAAGTTGAACATTTTAGGATTTTCTGTTTAACATTTTTGGACCAAACATTATATTTTACATGACTTGTCAATAAAAGAGATGGGTGCACAACCCATGAAAGGGGGAGGGGCAACTGCCTTCCCAAATTTTGGCAAAACAGTGGGGAAAATTTGGGCGCAGCAAGAACAGAAAAAACATTTTGACAGTAAAAAAAAAAAAATCAGTTATTGTGTCTTGTTTGAATTGGCGGCTATGGCTGCAGCTGTTGCTAACCCTTACCAAAATTTCCAATTGGAACCAATTGGAATTTTTCTAATGTTGTGTTTTTGCACAAAACCAATTGGACCCAATTGGACTGTTTTTACCCATTGGTCTCACCGCCCATTGGTCTGACAGCTCAATAGTCCGACAGGATACGGGTCATTGGACCATTGAACAAAAACAAGTAGTTTATACCCAATGGGCTGACAGTCCAAAACGTATAGGGATATAATAAATCCCACCCCACTCGAGGAATTTACACCAGTGCAATTAACTAATTCGAAATCCAGTTTAGCACACATTAGCATAATATGAAGATTTTTTTCCCAAATTGGACCCTGTTGGGAAATACAAATTCTAATTGAAAATATATTAGGAGGTGACATTTCCAATTGGTAGAAACAAATTCCAACTAATTCCAATTCAACTAAATAAAGCCAACTGACTCCAATTGGATTTCCAATTGGTTTGAGCTGGTCTAAGATTGAATTCCAATTGGAAAGTCAGTACTCCAATAAAAACCAACTCACACCAACTCATTACCAACTCAATCCAATTCTTTCCAACTGGATATCCAATTGGAATGAATCAGACATTTTGGTAAGGGAAGGGTGTTGCTGTGGGCATCCTATGCTTCAATATTAATTCAGGTAATGATCACGCCACAGCCAGAGCCGCAGTCAGACACAACCTTACTCATGTTGCAAGAATTCAAGGTCCAACAGCAGATCCTCTTTCTTAAAACCTGCCGGACTCAAAACGTGACACAATCTACAGCCATTCTGTATCTGCTGTAGTAGCAGGGCCCAATTTCATAGAGCTGCCTCAGCACAAAAATTAGCTAAGCACAACAAAGTTGTGCTTACTAGACTAAGGTTACCAGCCAAAACATCATGTCACATGTACAGTTTGTGACTGGTATCCTGGTAATTTTTATGACTGATTTTGTGACTGGTATCCTGGTAATTGTTATGCAATTAACTCTATAAAACGGGCTCCAGATCGCAACAGCATGATCGACTCAACTCTTATTTTGATTGACACCCGCAGATGGACTTTGAGAATTGGAAACCTGGACAGCCTGACAATTGGCAAAATGAGGATTGTGCGCATTTATTGTTTAAATCAACAGAGGCCGGTCAGTGGAATGACCTGCCTTGCTCATCTAAGGCTGGCTACCTCTGCAAATTAAGAGCTGGTGAGTACCAAGCTCATACCATAAAATTGACCAAGAAAACCTTTTTTAATTATGTAACTTTAATAATGTGCACATATCATCACTGTTTTTGCAAAGAGCCGCATATGTCAAAAGGTGTGATTATGACATTTTACATTTTACACTGTGCTTAGCTTAAAGCTGCAAATCTGCAATACTAAAGCTTTGGTTTGCAGTTTAAGGGCCAGGTCACACGAAGCAATTTATAGGCAACCAGTTCCAGGCAATCTCCATGAAGAAAAGACATTCACAAATCAGTGTTCATATATTTTTCTTAGGGGTCATAAGACATTGTTTGAAACATTACTCCTGTACTACCAAAGTGGTCCTGTAGCACGCACTACAGTTGGTTGCCTCCAAGTTGCCTGTAAAAGGCCCTAAGACCTCTCATATGATTCGGTAAAAATGTAACCTCTCCGTTGACTAACTAATTTTGTTTAAAATATTGACGCTATATCCAACCTAATAAATTTCAAAAGGAAAAACTACGAAACAGTATATCAAAAACTTGATAAATACAAGAATGGACAATTAAGTGCAAATAAACTGAGCGAGAAAATACTCTAGACATCAAATACGCTTTGAGTTGAGTTTTAAAGGTTCTTATGGAACTAGAAATTTGATTGTGCAGAGGTAAAGTATTTAAAAGAAGTTAACTTTTAGAACTAAAACAGGGATAAAGACAAAAGTAAAACTCTATTAAATTCATTGAAACACTTTCATTTTGCCAACAACTATTAGCACATCAGGCCTTGGGAAGCACTGAGTGTACATACAGTGCTTTACACACAGGGTGTATGGGTTTAACACAAATTTTTCATCTGCAATACAAATTTAACATCGATAAAAATCGCTGTGGTACCTGTTGCTAAAAAAAACTCAGTGGTCTAGTGGAAAGATATCTGCTCTACTAGAATGGCAAAGGTCATAAGCTACCTAAGTAATATATATGCCTGTGGATTTTTTTTCACAGGACTTGGGAAAGTACTAAGTATACAGTGCACAAAATACAAGTAATATTCTTTATTCCCAACCCAAAGTTAACATGTATTATAATAACATATTGTAGAATACCTCCAGAGTTTATCAAAAGATGAAAATGCCTTAATTTTATCACATACCTCTTGAAATTTGGATCCACTTTTCAGATCTTTTTGTCAGCAATGATTCTATCACCCCTGGTCTTTGAAACAAACTGTGCAACAACAACAATGTTATCTCAGAACAAATAAGATAAAATATCCTGGTTTGAAAACTTTTCCCTCGCAGGAACTCTTGACGGTACCAAGTTCTGGACTGGTCTGAACGATAATAAACTATCGATGACATACGAATGGAGTGATGATAGTCCTGTACTGTATACGAACTGGGCTGCTCATGAACCTGATAACAACGGAGGCAAGAATGAAGACTGTGTACAAACATCTACATCAGTAAGTAAGACACATTTCAAGGAGGTGCCATCAGCTGATGAGGGTGTCCTTGATTGGGGACTGTGGTATTCTCATCAGAGTGCAGAAACGTATTGTTCATCTTGCTGGTGAAGGGTTGGGATCAACGTTACAATCTTTTCCCCACTGTAGGTCTGTAGCCAGCCTCTGTCTTTTCTACATATATTTGTTATGGTAAATGTGCCACCAGAGTGTCTGACCTGGTTCCTTCTATCAGGATGTTTGAGCGTGAAACCAGTCTTTCTGCTTCTTCTCACCCATACACTCTTGCTTGGCTGAGATGTAGAACAAAAAGCTATTCCAACAGCTTTATTCCATGTACTGCATCTCTTTGGAACTCCTTGCCTGGTGCACGTTTCCTTCCATCCTACAATCTAGACTAACCTGGTGCTCCCCCAAGTTATTTTCATCTTAAATGTTTTCTTCTTGTAGCCCCTTACCAAGAGTGGCTTTTAGCCTTGTTTGGGGTGAACTTGCATATTTTTATTTTATTTTATTTAATGTAAACAAATATTCCAATTGGAATAATTTGGGTTTAAAAAATCTTGAGGACTGTAGCAGAAAGTCTTGCAAGGTGTAATTGTTGTGTGCCCAGAAGAACAAAGTAACTATTGGAAAAGAGGCGTAAGCATATACTTTTTGAGGCTTTGCATGGCGAGGTATCAATGTATATTCGGTTTGCGGTAACACCATGTGTATATCTACTAGCTGTGTAGATTTGTTCTTAGAGAACTAGGTCTTGCTTTTTTATTCTACTGCCAAGGAGTAGATTTTGGAAATCGGGAGACTACTTCGGGAGACTACTTAGTTCTGAAAAGAACTGTCCAGCTTATTAGCTACTACCTGGGCGGAGGGTAGGAAATCGGCCGGGACTACTACTTAGCTTAATAGTGGATCGGATCGAGGGGACTTCTCGTTATTAACTTCACTGCCGCGGATTGAGTTCTTAATTGGTCTCAACGTTTCGACTAGCTTGCTCTAGTCATCGTCAGGAGACTAGTAGATATACACATGAGGCGTAAGCAATTAACATGCAAAATTCTGTTTCAAGAAAACTGAGTGTGAATGTTCGACCAGTTTTCTGCCATTAATAAGTCATTACAAGAAGTTCAAACTCTGCTTGCGATCTACAAAGGAGAAAAACAAGGCAACACCATCGAGCCAACCTGTGTATTTTTGCAAGTTGAGATTTGTTTAATTTATCGGATATGTTACCATATCAATGTCGGACATTATAGTTTAATTATACATTCGCTACTTTTGTCTAGAATGAAGAAGAGCTAGTAGATTCTTCTTTTTTTTCAAGCCTAATTGTTTCTCTCCCCCTTCCCAGGGTTTCTGGAGTGACATTGATTGCCTCGAACTGAGTCATTACATGTGTAAGATGAAGAAACAGGATCTTCCACCTACGCTGGTCCCAATAACTCCGAATGGCTGTGACCCTGTAAGACATTATTGGGGGGTTTCTGTTCAATATCATTGATTAACTCCAAAAAGAAAGGATTAAATGACCACAATTTCAGGCGTGGGACATTTCAGACTTTTATGTGAGTTCAGCATTTTATAGACCACGTAACCTGTGACACCATGTTTACAAGATAGCAAAAGAGCCTGGGGTCGATTTCACAAAGATAGTCCTAACTTAGGACTAGTCCTAGGAGTTATTAAAAACTTAAGGCTAGTCCTAAGTTAGGACAAGTAACTCGTCCTAACTCGAGATAAGACTAGTCTTAACTCTTTGTGAAATCCACCCCTGGACTTCCTGCAGGCATGAGGTGTACACATTTCACTATAAAAAAAACCACATTAAATCTTATGGAGATGGCACTGTCTAATTATGATCAACTTTTGATGTGATGAAAGAGGGCACATCTCAAAACTCGTTCAGCTGTTATTACTCTTGAGTTTATAGAGAAATTGTGACACAAATGTAATCTTTCCCATATGACTTGCCTGCCAGGAAATGTTCTGAAATGTACAATGTCACTCTTTTGATAAACAAAAGTTGCATGGTCAATAGTATTTCTGCCTGGTTATCATTTGCAGGTCTTTGACAATTACCGATGTCGTCCACCACTGTTAGTCACTAGTGGAATTTATTTTAGTGACATTTATTTCTTTGGATGTAGTCAAGTCATGACTTTCTATTTTTGTGTCTTCTCAGAGTTGGATTTCTTATGAAGGATCTTGCTACAAAATTGAAAACGACAATACAGCAACATTCGGAGGAGCTTTGTCAAATTGCCAATTAGCTGGAGGGAACTTGGTCGTTATAAATGACAGGTAATATGTTTTAATAGATACAACTTTAGTAATTGCATCAAATGGTGAAGTAAATTAATTCATGGATGTTACACTTGAGTTGTTGAGTTGTTTGAATACAAGATAGGATCTTGTTCTTTTATTTACCTCTGAACTTTAACCTTTGACATCATTATCTTGCATAGTAAATTGTAAACAGAGGGCGCTATGCAGATGCTACAATAACATGGCTGAACATCACCGAACATTAAATGAGCGGACACACAGATCTTGGCATTCGATTGGTTGACTAAGTGTACACACAAACTACGATTAAGCAATATGTAACAGACAGTTGAAACAAACAGTTAAATTCTGCTGCCTGTATCCCTGCAAGTATCACAAACTACATGTTCATTAACTGAACCATGTAAAACATCCCGATCGCATAAACACAGAATTTGTGCGATTGGTCCACAAAAACCAAACAAAAACTTGAAAAATGTAATTCCACAGATTATCAGGTGAATGAGACTCTGTGTCGGGACTAAAGCTCATCTGGCCTCTACCAATTTGAAAAACCAGTTCTACTAGCGCAGGAAAAAATTTGCAACACCGGAGCGTGATCAATATATGAGTTAGGTCTCGGATATTTGTCAAGTGATGTGTGTAATGGTCTATTATTCAAAGATAACAATAGACATAATTATCTCTCAAGTCATATGAAAAGGTGTTTTGCCAACTTTTTCCATCTTAATCCTGCCAATCCACATTTTGTGTGCATTGAATCATTTTGGAAAGTTTAAGTGTAAGTTACACGAAAAGTTTCTTTGCTGATCTTTTCCATCATTGGACACCACCTTAGGTTAAAGAATATGTGAGTGAGGAGCAACACTTACCTCAAAAGATATGTTCAAGTAAACCGAGCACCATTCTTACAACTGTTAACATTGTAAAATGACAAAAAGAACACAGTCTTACATTTGAGAAGTCAAAATTTAATTTATAGAATACAAAAAGTAGTGCACATTATAGGTAAGAATAATGTTGATTTCTGATGTAGCACACAATTCTGTCATGCTGTGACACTCATGGTGCTTAACAATGCTAAACAAAAGAAAAAACCTCACTCAAATAAAAGCAACTGAAAAAAACAGTCTAATCTGGATTAGAGTGTGAACCAATAGGTTTTGAACACTTATTTTTTGATATTTTTAACACAGATATGAGCAGTCGCTGATAACCAGTCAGCTTGGTCTGAAATCTGGATCTCGGTTCTGGATTGGACTCAACGATCAAAACACTCCTGGGTATTATGAATGGTTAGATGGAGCACCATTGGAGTACAGTAACTGGGCCAAGGGACAACCAGGTCAGAAGAAAAACAGTAGGAAATATTGCACCAAAGTTTTTTGCTTTTTTTATTTATTAAAAAGTAGATTTATTAGCGGATTACCGGAGACACTGCCCCTTGGCTGTTTGCTTGAGCAATAGTCTCGTCTGAAATATTATTATATCATTGCTGTTCTCACGTTAAAAAAATGGCAAAACTTTGAAAAACTTTTTTGCACAAATTATTAATATCACTATATATTAATATAATCATTACTGTTAATATTTTCAGCAAGTTTCGGTACCTCAAACGTAAAAGTTTTGTAGTTACACTAATTAGCATGACTGACATATCATTAGATTTGCCATGTTGCGTTTCCCATGAAGTGACAGATCATGAATTGCCCTGTTATCCAATGATATACATAGAACTGGCATGGTGCCCAACTTGCTTTGTATGACTTTTATGTTTTCACGGAGTGACCTTTCTATTGGACGACCTATCTTTCAGTCCTATCGAAGTTTAGCATTTTCATGAAGTGACCTATTTCAATATGCATTAGTTTGTACTCGGCACTCTGACGAATTACTCATTAAAACAGTTGCAAGAATGAAAACATACGGACAGGCCCGTACGAATGAAGAAGTCAGCTTAATTATTATTGTTTTCTTCGTAAAAAAAATTAATAAATGGTAAGCAGTCTCCGAAACAGCAGTTTGAAAAATAGTGCAACTTCAACTGCGATTTGTTCCAATCATAAAACTTTTGGATGTGGAGCATACAGGTCAACTCGTGGGATTGGCGACGATATTTTTAAAGATTTAATCTGATCTGATTTTGGAACACCAATCCACATGAATAAGAACTAACGTTTCCGCTGCCTTCATATTAGATAAAACAATCACCAAAGAAAAGCCTAGAAAAAGTGGCAAATGACATTATCTACTTCTACCTCTGATTCATTACTTCTGGGCAGTCAGGTTGGCATAATCATACCTTTCCTCGCCTCCCACCTCTGGGACCCCGGTTCAGATCCCGCCGGGGGCACTATATGGACTGGGTTTTCGGTCCCTACCTGATTGCCTGGAATATTTCTCTGAGGTTTTCCTCCCACATCTCAAACTGAAACTTGCTTTATTGTCTTCTCTCCATGGGGTTCTTGGCTAGTACATGTATATTGAATAAGTTCGCTTTTCTGAGAGTCCTTGGCCTCACAACCAGAATTAATAAATGAAAATAAATTAAATGAACTTAGCCGGCAGAGTCCATATATGATAATAAAAAAACGCCAGGAGCAATTACAGTCAAGTGTCTTGCTCGACAATGACATGCTATATAAGCCAGAGTCTGAATAGGTAAAACATTTTGTTTTTGTGTTTCTATCTTGTAGATGACTCTAAGGGGTCTTGTGTATTTGCAACCACTGGTAAGATTGCAGGTCTATGGTCTGTCTATGACTGCAGTACTAACATGAACTACATCTGTGAAAAGAGAAGAGATGGGTACACCACAGTCAGAGTCAGCACAGCGCCTCTGACCACACCGACCAATGAAGACTGCCCTCAAGACTGGGTGGGCTATGGGTCAAACTGCTACAAGGTTTGTGCGGGGAGTTTTAGGCAAGCCTTCAGGGAGGAAATCTCAAATGAATTTCTTCACTATGAAAAGGGGAGAAGTTAGGGTTGGGAAGGGTCTTCATCAAGTTTGTTGTAATCTTTGCAAAGTTAATTGTTGCTGATATTCCTTCATGAAAAAAAAATCTCTGAGTAAAACAACGATACTTTCAGCAAGACTTGAAAGTATCGCAAAACACAAGAACTCTTTTTAGCTATTATTGCATTCAATTTCGTTTTCGTGCAGATATGATTTCATTCTTCTCATTCAGGTATGTTTCAGTCATTCTATTTCATTTATAGACAATCAAGACTACATAGACCATTCATCAGTTGAGTTTCTACTATCGTTTTACAGTTGATAACATTCAACGGTTGTCCAGTGGCTTGCTGATGGCTTTTGTGAAATGGAATGATCTTTGCGACTTAAATGAATTTAAATTATCTTATTTGACCAGTGAACTGTGGAAATTGAACTACTCTTTTTGACATGTGAAGGCTGATTCAATGGAGCATTCATTTTCAAGCCAATTGAATGAGCTGGGTGTTCAAATGAATGGATTTTTTTGTTGTTGAATATGTCCATGAAAACCTGTATACAAGCAAACAGAAAAAAATTGCCTGAGTAAATTTTTTAAAAGACCCTAAATGTGAGAGAGGGCATCTTTGAACTGTCCTCACTCTACTTTTTAAAGTCATGTATTCCACTATGGGTGGTTGAATCAAATAATAGTCTCTATACATGTTTCAATGCACATGATCAGTACGCAAAGGATTCCTGGTGAAATTCGAGTCCAAGCAACACCAGCAACGGTGTGCTGGTTATGAAGTAATGAAGAACACAACTATAAAACCTGGTAGAGGTATAACTACAGCACGGGCATCCATATTGGATGCATTGCGATATATTTTAAAGATGGTGCTTGAACATAATGACCTATTGCACAGTTTTCTCAAGCAGTGGAAGATCTTAGACTTGACCAACTGTTCGATTATTTTTTTTAATTTTTTTTCCCCTGTTATGCGCATCAGGCATTTACTCCAAAGCCTCTGCTGGACTTCTGGGATTCTGAGAATTTCTGCATGAGCATGGGAGGCCATCTGGCTAGCTTTCACAATAAACGCAATGAGGATTATTTTGTCAAGATGGCAAATATCACGTAAGTTTTCTACAATCATGAAGATAGACCTGTGCAAAGTTTTGCACTTTCCCATACATTTTAGCAACCTTGGGCTCCCTTGCAGATCGCAACTTTAGTTGACAGGACTCACCCCTTCTTCTATATTATCATTGGTGACTTTAGTCAATCAGGCTTTTGCACAAAAAAGGCTTAAGCCTGAGCACAGAGGCCATTTGTTGTAAAGCTGTAGTTTTGTCCATGGTCACCCTCTATAGCCAGGCTTACAATGGAACTGGAAAGACAAAGATCAGATCTGTCTAATGATGGTTTTAAAAACAGATTTCTATAATGCAATTCTCTTCAAATGGAGTAGAAAGATCCAAAATGCCAAACACTTATGGAGTGTCATGTGTTTGTTTAAAAAAAGAGTTTGAGAATCCGGACTGCACTTAAGAAAGTAAGATTGAGAACCTGACTGTTTATCAACAGATTTCTTTGATTGTTGTATTCTATAAAAGAGAGTTTAATAAACAAGACAGTTTTCATTATTATTTTGACCTCAAATAAAAGATTCAGGTTGATAACAGATCTTGTAAAATTGGTCTCTGAACTCCGCAGAACTGTAAGATAATGCATTTTATGCTATGCCAATTCAATATGGATGGGACCAACTTGGTCCCGGAAGTTTGAATGGGCGTGAGAGTAGACTTTGCACAGTCTATTGGGAAACGCCCATTTCTCTGGTAAAAGCTACCCCTGCCTGGGAGTAGAGTTTAGCAAGACAACCCTGGGGTTAGCATGCTGATCATGAGTGGTGTTCAAATTCCCCAGGAGTTTCCTAGGGTTTGAACTCCTAGGAATTTGGCTCTGTAGTGTGAAAAGGGATAGGCTATTCTGTTATCTCTCCAATCACCTCTCCTTCATACGCGCTTTCCTTTCTCCTTTCTTGATTATAAACCTGTCAATAACAAAAAACAAAGTCATAAAATCAAAAAGAACACTTTCCATCTACAAGTATGTACTCATTTCATTCATCTGGAGTTTATAGGAATAATTCAACTGTTGATATTTGTTCTATTTTTCTTTTCTTAAAGTACGGATGCTTCTTACTGGATTGGCTTCCATGACTCGACATCCGAAGGAGGTAGTCTTTCTCATTTTCTTTGATTCTTTGGAGTTGATTTAGCGGGGATGAGAAATTTCAGTTTTTTTATCTGAACTCAGACTTTTTTATGTCTGTCTGGTGACAAAAAAAAACTGTTTTTTTTTCTTTAGATATAAATAAGTCATGCTCTTTGATGTACTTCTCTAGTGCTCAAGAAACTGTTGCCAGAAATCTATAACTCCACGAAATACTTAAAGGTGGACATGTCATCATTTTAACATTCCTCCTTACTTTAAGGTCTTAGTTTCAGACCTTGTTATCAGCAACGACTCTCACCCCTGATGTAGACCAATTCTCACAGAGCTGTAAGGCTAAAACAAACTGCTTCACAAAGTTATTTTCTGACTGAGAAAAAAATGGGGGGGAAATTGTCAAAATAGTAATACATGGTATGACAGGGAGATTTTGTGAAACAGTGATGTTATTTCCATGTTAACATCTCTAGAGCTTGACTCAAAGGATAAGTTTTAAAGTGTGAACTTAATTGTGAAACTTCTTTTCTTTGTGCTTTTGATTTATTGCTTATTATTTGTGAGTTTCTTTCAGTGGCTCGATCTGATTTGTATGCCTTCAATACGTACAATTGAGAAACAACTTTTGTGTTGTTTTAATTGATGAAATGAGTGCATCGGGGATACAATATCATTGTGGTTATTATTGTGGTTTTTACCCACACTATGATGTGTGATAAGTACTGTATACTTAGTGCTTTCTTGGTCCTGTAAGAAAAAAATCTATGAGTTGGATTCGAACCTTGTTAGCATTGTTGAGGTATGGTGGCCACTATAGGAGTGCACTGTTTGGTTTGGGTATATAGACCTTTCTGTTGTTGATAAACAAACCCCGCTGGTTGGCATTGACGGCCACATGTTAGCAAAACATTCAATCATGTTAACCTGTTGTGACCAAATTCAATATTTTTGCAAACTTTCAATTTAAAACAATACATCCCATGATTGATTGCTTTGTTTCCAACAAATTCAACACTATTTTTGAATCTTTCGTGTAATATTGTTACAAACTGTGGCTATCTGTTTTTGCTTTGCATTTGTGGCTTCTCATAGTTTTCTATCTTTGGTTGGTAAAAACTTGGGCTGTGACATTGCAATAGAAAGGTCTATAAATATAGACAAATTTAACCAAACCTAATAGTGCCATCATAGTATTGTGTCCACCATATCTCAAAATGGCTTCTGGGTTTATTTTTTTCTGAAGGACTCACACATTGGTGTAAAGATAAAAACCAAAATATCCTCTGTTACAATGAAACCAAGGTTGCCTCAAAAGCAAAGTCATTTACTGTAGCTTGAAAATCTGGCAAAAAAATTTGCTAGATAGTTCAGTTGGTAGAGCACTGGCAAGTTAACACGTTGACTGCCGCCTACGAGTATATTCATAGTAACAGGTGTAACGGACTCTGCCACTATAAATACTCGTAGAGAATGAAAGGTTTTTGTATAGTTAATTGAATACACTGGCATCACTGAGAACGCAACAAATACGCTTCTGGCAGTGGTTGGGACATACGTCCTTAGAATTTGTATTACAACATATAGACACCAAAAAAGTACCTATTTGGTATGCGCGCATGCGCACCACACTTGGCAAATGGGAACGCCCTACGAATCTATGACCCGCAGTCAACGTGTTAATCTGGAGGTCGCAGGTTCCAGTCCAGCTCTAATAAATTTTTCTTTGTTCAACCCTAAATTATTTTAAAATTTACCCAGTCAGTTTCCCTTGTGGTTTACTACTTGAAAAAAAAAAAAACATGTTATAATTTTTCAACCATCAAGTTGTGTGTTCTGTGCAGGTTTTGAATGGACCGATGGGTCTCCAGTGGAATACACCAACTGGCATGATGGGGAACCTAATGATTATGACGCAGCTGAAGACTGTGGTGAAATGTCCTTCAACGGTGACGGCTGGAATGACATCAACTGTCTGTGGTACCAACGTCCAGCCGTCTGCATGATACCCAAGGGTCTGTATAACTCAAGCGAATTTTCATAACTCTTTTCAAAATGGCAGATGAAGCTTTATCAGCTAGAGCCCAGCCTCGCTACCATGAGCAGCGCGCCGTATCGATACCTAGCGTCACTGAGTCCCTGTAGGGATGTGCTGACAAACAATGCTGATTGGTTCCCAAGTGACTGCTACGGGCACACGCTTGTTGAAAACTTTCAAGTGCTTGTATGGCTCTAGGGGGCTGGTCAAAATGCAAGTATTTCAATACACAAGTATTTCAAATGAATCATGTTTTTAAATGGTTACCCTAAACTGCCTTTTAGAAATGTCACAAGATCAAAGAATAATGAGAGGGGATGTGTAATAAATAAATATACAAAATATAAAATACACTTTGTGATAGAAGACTCAATAATCGGACTGTAATGTTTTAAATGACTTTTCAGGTCAGATGCTAGCCACAACAATTAAACCTATAACACGTAAGTAGACAAGTCAGAACAAGTTACAACATTTTTTTTAGGGGAAAACATTTTGGGGAAATCTAGAGGACAAACTCCATGGGCACTTGAAAACATTAATGTGGGTAAGTCTTTCACTTTGAACCCACATTGCCCCAAGGTAACTTTATGTACCACAGGTACAGCTGTTATCCCTATTCTTTGTAGAACAAAAATGTAATGCTAAAATTTAGATCTAAACCCCAATCCTAACCCAAATTACTCTGTAGCACTCATCAACCACCTTTCTATAACCAAAACCCACACTTCCCCTGTCCTTCACTCTTAACGATACCATGTCTCATTATGTGAAGAATCCCTTTTGAGCATCCATTCCTAATATTACCCCAGCCCCTCCCCACAACCCAAATACCAACCAGCCCCACCCGAACCCCGAACCTTAACCCAACCCCTACACCCAAACACACATACAACCCTAACCCAACCCATATCCCAAACTCAAATCTCAGTACTAACCCTAATCTAAACCCAGTTACCCTATTTCCCATCTCATTTACTTTCAGAGAAGCCATGCCCAACAGGTGATGAAGGTTTCTTCTTGTACAACCATTACTGCTACTACCTCAGCCCTGAAAGTAACTATCTTGGCTGGAAAGATGCTGAGGATTATTGTCGTGAGAAAGGAGCACACCTTGCATCTATTCATGACCAGGATGAGTATGACTTCTTGTACAGCAAGGTATTAAGGGTCAGAGTTCAAGTCCAGTCACTGATAAAGTCTTAGCCGAGTCTCAAGTAGTTTGGGTCGAGTCCACAATTAAGCCAATTAAGAGTTACTTGAGTCAAGTCAAAGACCGAGTCAATGAGTAACTTTGGTCCAGTCCAAGACCAAGTCAGAAGTCACTTGGGTCGAGTCCACGTATAGTCAAGAGCTGATTCAAGACAAAGTCCAAGTCATGAGTCACTTGGTTTTAGTTCAAGTCCAAGTCTTAGTCTTGAGTCACTTGAGTGAGGTAAAGGCCAAGTCCCGAGCTTGCATGGGTCAAGTTCACATCCAAGTCATGAGTCATTTTGGGTCAAGTCCAAGATGAAGTCATGAGTCAATGGGTTGAGTTCAATTCTAAGTTTCGAGTAACAAGTTACTTGGGTCAAGACCAAGGCACAAGTCACTTATGGGTCGAGTAACAAGTCACTTGGGTCAATTCCAAGTCACAAGTCAATTGTTTAAATCATTACAAACAAAATTAAAATGTACAAGATTATTTAAATCTATCAGATAAAAAAAAAACACACACACACTCAACTTTTCACAATTAGATTTTACTTCTTTTCCCCCTTTAGATCAATAGCCTTGATATTGGATCTTTCTGGATTGGTCTGAGGGAGTACACTCAATCTGGCACCTACAAGTAAGTCCAAAACTTGTTTTAATTTTTTTTAATTTTTATAATAACCATACAGTCCCTTGTATTTTTTCTTATGTTATATGAGCTGGAAACCTCTCCACTCTCTTATCATTTGTTGCAAATTAACTCATGTTCTGGACTGTTTCATTGTTCTAATCGTAACGTTTTTTTGTAGATATCTTGTGATTTATTTGTAATACTTGCCTGTTTAATTTTAACAAGTTTTGACCATTTAATCATGCAGTGCTTTGTGGCTGTGAAGCGCTAAATAAATTCTCTGTTACTATTTTCTGTTTCTGCCAACCCAAAAGGTGAACTAAGCACATGTTTCTACTGGTTTTTGTTTTGTTAATGTTTTGTTTTTAATTTGCAGGTGGTCTGATGGCACTATGCTTGACTACAAGGCATGGGTAAAAGGTGAACCTAATGACTCCAATGGAGAAGAAACATGCGTTGAAATGTACCACTGGGATGAATACAAAGGTACCGGGCACATAGACCCCTTGCATTGATGTCATACACAGTTACTTTGGCCCATGGTCGATCTGCCTTTTTTGTTAGAGTCAAATCGTATGTAAAGATATTGTGAGAAAACAGAAGTAGCTGTTGTAAACTGCTTACCAGCTAAAATGACAAAAATAGTTAATGGCCTGACGTTTGGACCCTCACAGAGTCTTTCTTGAAGGCTTTAAGTGACAATACAAAACACATACACAGGTATATTGGTGTAACAAAAGCAACCAGTGAGCGTCTAACTGCGCATGACACACAGGGAATCTGATGCCTCCTAAAATGGCACAATCAGGACCCAATTTCATAGAGCACAAGAAGTAACTAAGCACAACAAAATTATGCTTACCAGAATAAGGTATAAACCATCCAAAGTAGTATCACACATGTACAATAGGTGACTGGTACCCTGCTGATGTTTGCTTAGCAGAAAATTTGTAGTTAATATTTTATGTTTAAGCAGCTTTATGAAATTGGACCCATGGAGTGAGTAGAGGAAAATCAGTTGATCGGCTGAAAGCTAAATGCCTGCTTTTGTGAACAGTACTTTCACTGTAGTACATAACGGTGAAATTCCCCACAACTTTTTTTTTACAGGATAAACCAAAACTTAATCACTTATAATTACATGTTAATAATTATGAATTGATTCCAAATATTCCAGATGGTTCCTGGAATGATCAGAATTGCGGTGACGGCCGGAACTTCATCTGCAAGAAGAATTACGATTCTGTCGGCCCAATCACTCAAGCACCCACCACTCCAGCCAGCGGCAACTGCCCATTGAATTCTGTCAAGTTTCTGAACCGATGCTATACCTACTTTGGGACGGATCCAGCTGCGAGGTTAGCCTGGAAGGATGCTAGGGATGAATGCAAGAAGACACCGGGAACTGAGCTGGCTACAATTCACTCACAACAAGTACAAGGTTTGTTTTAATTCATTGCAGTGTTGTAGTACTCGTACTTGGTACTTAAGTACTCGAGTACTACTCTAGTACTGTTTTGATGGTACTCATACTTGTACTCGGCTTGCAAAGTACTCGTACTGGAAGTCCATACTCAATACTTGACTGAAAAATAACTCAAATTTAAGTACTCAATACTAAACTGCACATGAACTGGGACTCGAGTACTGCTGGAGTACTGTTTTGATCGTTCTCTTACTCGAGTCCATACTCGATTGATATTTGACTGGAAAATAACCTGTACTCAAAGTCATGTACTCAATACTTGACTTAAAATGTACTAGGACTCGAGTACTGCTTGAGTACAGTTTTGATCGTACTCGTACCCAAGTCCATACTCGATCAATATTTACCTGAAAAATAACCTATACTGAAAGTCGTGTACTCAATACTTAAGTATTGAACTCGAGTTTAAAGTACTCATGGTCAAAATATGGTTGTCTAAATTATCGCAATCAAGTAAACTTATGCCATTGCTTTCCAATTAGAGTAGAAGAATAAAGCACTGGAAAAAGTAAAATTGCTGTTGTCTTTGATGAAGTCATGTTTAAAAGGTAGTTATCATAACAAAGCATACATTGTCATCTAGAAATTAGTCCCCAAAACAATAAATGTCTTAATTGATACCTCATTTTGTAGTACTTTTCTTTATGAAGTACTTGTACTCGCACTCAAACTCGTACTCAAAGATCAAGTACTTGGTACTTGGCAGTTCGACTTGGTACTCGGATATCAGCATACTCGCTACTCAGACACTTGTACCCATACTTGATGGCCCAAGTACTCCTACTCGAGTACTAATCGGCCACCCTGGTACTCTGCAGTACTCGATACTTGACTGAAAAGTACTTGACTACAACACACTGCTTCATTGTAAGATGTTCTCTTTGCAATCATTAGCCTATCAGTCCCGCTGTCACAGTGGAGTTATTTGAGGGTTTCATTTTGTTCTATGTAACACCCAAGTAGATCCTTAGTATTTGAGATATGACTCCCAAAATGTCTCAATCAACATTAATCGAGGGTGGTGTAGTCAGGTTAATTTGGTTAAAAAAAAGTTCTAAATCTTCAACACAAACTATTTGAATGAAGCATTTCTTGTCATTTTCTAGCCCTGTTGACCACGTTCCTAGTCAATTACGACTTCCCTTTGTGGATCGGACTGAGTGACATTACATCCAATCAACAATTCAAATGGGTGGATGGAACAGTGGTAGACTACACTAACTGGGACTCCGGAGAACCCAATGAGGCTAATGGAGAGGTAATGTAGAAGGGGACCAGTTAACTTCACACGTTAAGATCCAAGACCGAGACATGAATGCCTCTCAATCAAAACAATGTTTGTTTTTAGTTTGTTAAAGTTTTTTTAATGCAAGCTCGCCCCAAACAAGGCTTAAAGCCACTCTTTGTTAGGGACTACAAGAAGAAAATAATCTAAGATAAAATTAACTCAGGGGAGCTTAACATAAGAATTAATGTTCCTCTTGTTTATTCCTCTTGTGGGCATGTGGTGGCCGAGCGGATAAGAGCACCGAACTCAAGCTCCGGTGTATCTGATCAGCAGAGTGTGGGTTCAAGTCCCGGTCTTGACACTTGTGTCCTTAAGCAAGACACTTAACCAGTATTGCCTCGTCCTTCGGATGGGACGTAAAGCCCTAGGTCCCATGTGTTTTGTAATGCATGTAAAAGAGCCCAGTGACACTTATCGCCAAGAGAAGGGGTTTGCCCGGTGTTTCTGGCAGTGGCTGCTGAATGTGCCGCTGCACCTTGTAAATCCTTACAAGGTGTTACATAAATGGGTCTCATAATTCAATAGCCTCAAAACATGTAATTAGCCCATAGAAAGCGCTAATTATTATTGTTATTATTATTGTCTAGATTGCAAAAATCATTTTTAAAAAGCTCCATGCGATTCCTATGGGCTTCTGGTAATCAATGGAGCCAGTTTATGTGAAGTGGGTGTGGCTTATAGTGGAATAACGTCACACTTATGAACAGGATAACATCTAGGAGTGTCATGGCTGACCGGTTCAGGGCACCAGACTCAGAGTGTTGGATTCAGTCCCCTTTGTGGCATTCTTGTCCTGAAGCATAAGTAGGACCTAAAGCTGTTGGTACCCTGTGTTGTGGGACGCATTACAATAGTGTTAAGAGAGGGGCTTGCCGCAGTGTTCATGGCATGGTCTGGTAGCAACATACACTGCCTCACCTTGTAGTGTTTCCAAAGTGTTATAACCTGATTGCTTGGTCTCATAAAAACCATTCTTAACAATTTTCCCCTAATTTGACAATTTGGGGCCAGGAGTGTCCCTAATTAGACACATTATAAGTCTACAAATGTAACACTACTAATTAATATTATTTTTTAGTATTAGTATTATTATTATTATGAATGTGTGGTTTTTGTTTTTCTCATGACTTGACTCAGGAGGATTGTGTTGAGATGTTATATGACTGGAATAATGCAGGGCGCTGGAACGACGTGGGTTGTAGCACTCTGAACGGATACATCTGCCAAAGTAAACCAGGTACGGAAATCAGGCATTCAGAGACTCATCAACTAAAACTGTCAAATCAGTCACTGCTGAAACTCAATTCAAATCAAACAAGCCAGTTATCACTGATTTGGGAGATTTGTATTTCAGATGCCATGATTTAAAAATTTATGTTTTGCATATGTTATCAGACTCTGATGGCCTAGTCATCGGAGTGATGGGTTGGATCCAGGTCATGACACTTGTATCCTTGAGCAAGAACCATAAATTGCTTCTCTTAACCCAGGTGTATAAATGGGGGCTGTTATGTTGGGCTGACACCTTAGCACCCAAGAAGTAGCCTGGGGTTGTACGCAAGAAGTTGAGAAAGTTGGTGGAATGGTCTATAAGTATACCAAATGAACAGGGATAATAATGTTGTAAAGCGCCTCGATCTAGCTACTAGGATATTAGATGTACAGATAAAAGAAATATTTATTTCACACTAATGAAAACAACATTTCATTGTTAACATTGTAGCACAGTAATACTCAACATTTCAATAAAGCAACACGTATGAAAATAGGCTCCTGTGTGCATTAATATCAGTAGGTCAGTGTTTAGAAAACTAGTGAAGCTAAAAGCTGTTGTACTTTTCCTTATTGGACAGACAAAACAAAGAATTATAGACAAGGGACGGTTTGACAGCTGAGAACCACTCAATAAATTAATTAAATTATTGTAGTATTTTACATATGGCGCTATTTTTAGGCGCTAAAAGATCATTTTAAAGTTTTTGTCAGTAAAAGTTTCAACTGTGAACTTAGAAAAAGCTGATGCAAACTGCTTACCAACCAAAAAGACCTATGGTATAAATGCAAAAAATAGTTAGGCCGTTGAAACGTCAGTGGCCGATTTCACAAAGAGCTAAAATTGATCTTAACTTCAAAATAAATCTTAATTGCTAAGCAAAGTGTGATATGTCACAATACAAATCACTATTAAAAAAGTAAATACTGACAACTCATCTTAAGATGAATCTTAGTGTTTTGTGAAATCGAACCCTGGCCAGTAACAACTTCTGTTATTATAAAAAAACTGTTACAGTTTGCTTCACACCCTTTAGACTATTCAAATAAGCTATACCATGTTGAGTGAAACTGTCTTTGTCATGTTATGTGTGCTATATAAGAACCAAGTATTATTGATATTGAATAGTATTGCTTTCCCTTCCAGATCCCAACAATGACCTCCCTCCCTCACTAATCAACCCTTGTACTATGGACTACGCATACTGGCCTAACACACGCAGCTGCTTCAAAATAATCTTAGTGCCCCAAGACTTCAGCGATGCTACCAAAGCCTGTCAGAATCTTGGTAGTAAAGTAACGTTGGCAAGTCTGAACGACCCGTACGAGGCGGCGTATGCCAACTCCCTCATGCTGACGGCAGCAGTCGATCCAGAGGATGGCTTGATTGATAAGGAAGAACCGCTGTGGATCGGTATGGTGGATGATGAAGTGAGTTACAGACTCATGTATGACTAGAGTCACTCACTTCCAATCTGACCAGTGACTAAGTTTCAATGTTGTTGAGTAAGATTACCCTAAACCTTGCGTTGAGATTGCCCTCCTTACACAGATACATGATGTTGCTACAATGTAACACTCTAGACTGTTAAGATTATCCTCTAGGTACAATTCAACAGCCTAGACCTAGTGTTGAGATTATCCTCTTTGCACATGTACACACATCATGTACATTGTACAGTGTACACTATAGATTACCCCAAAACTTGTGCTGGGAATCCATCCTTGTACAGACACATGTACTTGGATGTAGCTATAATGTAACACACACATCATGAAGTGCTGAGATTCCCTCCTGTACAGATGCTACATTGTAGCATGTTCTGATTACCCTACACCTTGTGCTGAGGTTACCTTCCTGGTACAGATACATGTACTAGTTTTGGGGGTTTGGGTCCTTGCCTGCAAAAGATCTCGGAGGAGGTTGGCCACGCTACCTCAGCTCATGAGGTTATGGACCCCCCTCCCATACAAAGTTCAAAAGCACCCAAATTTTACTAATAGTGAAGAGTAAAGTGTCCTCTCCACACATGCCATAGCCCTTTGTGGATGACCACCTATTTCAAACTACTAACCAGAGTAATCTCATAGCAATCACAGGCTGTGCTAAGCTCCATGTAACCTCCCACCCCCCCCCCCCCACCTCCTTCCGATTACCCCAAACCTTGTACTAAGAATCCCTCCTTGTACAGACACATTTACATGAGCAATGTAATCCCCACCCCATCCCACACTGTACTTTTCTACTCCAGGTTGCAGGGGAGTACAGATGGCTAGATGGATGGCCGGTGTTCTACACCAAATGGGACACCAGCGAACCAAGCAAAGGTGCTGATGAGGGCTGTGTAGTCATGGGCTTCAACGGTCGATGGAACGATACAAAATGTAGCAACAAGTACAGAAGTCTATGCAAGTACTCATTGAGTGAGTGGAAATATCTTTTCTTTTCTTTATAATCCATCCCCTAGATTGTATGTACGTATGTTTATTGATGGATTCAGTACTGCCAAGCTAGCCAAGCAAAGAATAGTGTCAGGTATATTTATCTTTGTCACAAATCGAGAGGTGTCCTGTTGGTAAGTCATTACATCGCAGCGGTGCATATCTACTGCATGCCCAAAGTTTCCCCTACTTCCAGCCCTGTTTTGTCTAACTTTACCAAAGATTACCTTAGCAAAGCAAATTAACAACTGACTTACTTTGGGGGGGGGGGGCTAGTCAGGGAACAAAAATAGGGTTAGTTACGCCTTCAAACACAGATTAAAATTTCGTCTTTTATGCCGCCCTCCCACAGACCCAGTGCCAACCTATCACCCAGACCTACCGGGTACTTGTCCAATCAACTGGGAGTCGTACGGCAGCTCCTGCTATTACTTCCAGCAAGCCAATGAAGACAGAGTGACGCAGTTCGAGGCCCAGCTGAAGTGCATGAACATGGGCGCTGATAATCTAGTCTCCATAGCAAGCAAGATGGAAAATGAGTTCGTGCGGAAGACGATGCGTGGTATTCAGACTGATTCGGCATGGCTTGGATTGCACCGCGCTGATGAAGGTACTTGGGTCTCTCAAGTGGAATAAAACTCTTTCTATGATGGGAAGTGGGAACAAATTCATGAGCCATCATCTTTGTATAACCTCTCACAACTTGTTATGTGCTGTTGTTTTTTGGATTTGAAGTTATAATGTACATGTATGTCTCGTTGAAGAGTTTGCAGAATTTTTAGGGACAAAAGTCAACCAAGGAGAGATTTTAAGAGAGACAAGGTGCCAACAGGGCCACATGTCATGGTGTTGCTTACCTACCGCAGAATTCTGCACTTACCACCCAAGCACAGGGCCAGATGTGAGAAAATATGTACACCTCTTGCATTGACATCACATGCAACTACTGTCTGCCCATGGTCAGCCATTTTGGGAGACAAGTTGCATGTAAAGATACACTGGGCTTGTTAACATGCACCTAAGCTAAAATGCGCACTACACAGAATAACACACAGGGAAATGCAATTCCCAAAATGGCGCAGAGTGTAGTGATGGGGGTCAGGTGAGTTGGGACAAAAAAGGCATGTCTGCTTCAACACCCAAGGGTCATGTCACACGAGGCAACTTACAGGCAACCAGTTCCAGGCAAGAAGAAAAGGCGTTCATATTTCAATTTTCACATAACTTCCTTGAGGATTTTAAGACATTGTTTTTAACTCCTGGGCTAACAAAGTGTTCCTTTTGCATGCAGTGCAGTTAGTTGCCTCCAAGTTGCCAGTAAGAATTGCCTAATGTGACAAGGCCGTTAAGGTCTTCTGGTGATCAACCACAGTGCAGTGACCGCTCAGTCTTTACTAAAAGCCTTAAACAACGTACATGTATTACTTTGTACTTTGTACTTTGGACAGGTCAGTTTGAGTGGTTGAACTCTGACCCAGTCAACTTCGTGTATTGGAACGATGGTGAGCCCTCAATGACGTGGGAGGGACAACATGAGAACTGTGTAGAGATGTACACGGACACAGGCAAATGGAACGACAATAAATGCACTCAACTCAGATCATATATCTGTGAGATGGCAAAAATACGTAAGTGTAGAAAAAAGGGGTCTTATAATTCCAAACATAGCTCTGCATACCTGCAAAAATATAAGAACTGCAAATTATAGTATTTATCTTTAATAACAGTTTCAAACGCATCTCAGAAATCTTTTAATTTTAATCATTTTCAGCACCAATAACTAAAGAGCCATCTCTCAGCATTGGGACAAAGAGCCCACAAAAGCAAGGAGGTAAGTGTAGCGTTAAAAAGTCCAGTTACAGCATTGATTATGTTGGTTAACTGCTGCTTTAGGTAAATGTGCTTACTCTCTATGAGTCTATGTGTACGCTAGACTGGTTCCCTGTTGATGTCCGACCAGACTGAAACTACACGCATGAGAGTGTCTGCACATGTTATGCAAGGTCAAAGGTACATCTAGCAGGCAACTAGCAGGTTGAGACGTCAGACATTCAGGCACTGGTCTTACAAACCTAATGGTTTCTTTCATTGACTAGACACCAACATGTAATGATGCCTAACTACCAGACTGAAACTACACGCATGAGAATGTGTGTACACACATGTCATGCAAAGTCAAAGGTACATCTGGCAGGCAACCAGCAGGTTGTGATGTCAAATGTTTGGGCTACATGTATGCATGCATGCTCTATTTGAATTAGATAAAGTACAACACCTGTAACGTATAGGCAGAGTCGCTAATGCAAACTGTCATTGAAATAAAATGTTGCTAGTAGTGCTGTACTTACTCTCTTGTAATCAAGCTTTGGTAATGTAGGCAAAACTGCTACTACAGGTATACATACTCTCTCTCTGAATCAAGTACTACAGCATCAAAAGATGTTGGTTAAAACCATGGACTACTGGCATACATACTCAGTGAATCAAGACAGATTTATTGGTAATGTAAGCAAACGTCCTGCTGCTTGTCTCTGAATCTAGTCTTGTACAGCATCAAAATTGTTTGTTAAACAACGGACTACTGGTATTCATACTCTCTTTGATTCAAGACAAGGTACACCGTTGGTAATGTAGGCAAAAGTACGGCTTCTTCTCTCTGAACCAAGTAATGTACAGCATCAAACGTTGGTAACAACATTGGCTACTGGTATGCATACGTACTCTCTCGGAGTCACGATTGGCAATAGAAGGTTACTGAAGATTTCACAATTACCACTTTGCAGGAGAATGGGAAACATTGTGTCTCTGCTTAACTGTTGGAAATGCAGTACTCAGTAACAGCACTTAAGCAATGCAGTAAACAAACCGTGACATCATCAGTATAGGGGTCTATCTTCCACTACCTTTTGACTAAACCCAATGTGTTACAAATGGTCACACTTTCAATTTGGCTACTTCTTTTCTAGGTACCGATATTGGCGCAATTGTTGGCATCGCACTCGGTGTAACAGTCTTTATTCTGCTCGTAATGATCGGCATATTCTTCCTAATGACGCGCAACAAGTCCCCCAGAGATCAAGATACTCATGCTGAGATAGCAGGCTTTGAGAACATGACGTATGTATCTACAGAGGACATCAAATCCAACGAGCCTTCCAAACCAGAAGATGCTGAACCGGACGGGTCAAACGCTTGACGCAATACCCTAGAAGACAACTAATAATTTCTGGAATACTATTTCAATTATAAACTGTACTAATAATGAATCTGCATTACTATTAAACATTGATAGATTTTAAAAACAACTTTGATGTTGAAAGTTTTTGTAAGGCGTTGCTTTTGAATGATGTTTAGTAGTAAGTGGTGAATATTTGGTGGAAAATGTTCAAACAATCTTGCTGGGAAAGATCCTTCTATAGTTTATCCACTATCAGTCTCCGTCTTACCACTTTTAATGTACATGTACATGTACACACTTTTAAGTTAACCTGTTCAAATGTTGCTTTAATACAAACATGTAGACAGCTCTGGAACTCCAAAGGGCATGTTTTGAAAATTGTTTGGAGTGAAATAATGAGTGCCAAGGGCCTTATGTCAATAGAGCTGCTTAAGCAGATCATTTCTGCTAAGCACAAACAAGCAGGAAACCAGTTGCAAATGGTACATATGACATGGCCTTTCGACTGGTAATTTTTTCCTTGTAAGCAGGATTAGTTTGTGCTTTGCCAAGTTTTGTGCTTAAGCAGCTCTACGATTAACCACACTTGGCTTGCAAAATTGCACCCATAGTAACAGCAGCAATTGACTTCATACCATCCAGCTAATAGCTAAATGCTCCTCAACACTTTCCACCACTACTGTAATGTGCTAAACTGTGCATGTTTGTCCAGACATTTGTTTTACTGCAAACTAGATGCAAATCACTCATGTCTTGGTGCATGGCAGTAATCATATAGAAAGCCTCTTAACCCTCCTACTGTCTGACTGTTTAATATCATCAACTGCACTGCTATAGAGGTTGTGCCTGTAAAGAACAAATTCTGAAGTCCCGAATCTCATTCTCTACTTTGTTTTGCTACCCATTTATAACAACGCTTCTGTTATAAAGCGGTCATTTGGCCATAGGTCAGAGGTCCCAGCAACCTTGTTATAATGAGAGTCAAATGTACATAGTTCTGTGTTCAGTTGTGCCGCCCTTATTAACCCGTGCATTTGAATGGTTTTGAATTTTTGGACAACTCGCTGGAAAATGTTACCAAGAGTAGGAGGGTTAATTAATGGTGTTGAAAAGCCTCAGGCAAACAAAATGAATACATGTAGTTCAAAATACATGTACATGTACTAATATTACATCAATAACAAAACACATGGAGCTTATAATATTTTGGGTCAACTGTACTGGTTTGCTTTTAATAACCCTTGTGTAGAGATTTCAAATTCTTAATGTTAAATCAAAGTAATGTACATCAAATAACTGTATGTATTACTGATAACTATTTGAACCTGTTTCTCAATTATAATGTTTTAGTTTGGGTGTGCAAAGCTTTGATTGAGAGACAAGGAATTTCTTTGCAACCTCTATCCCTGAAATAAAAAGCAATCATTTCTGTGTGATTATATCTTAATGAACCTTGATACCTTACCTTACAAGTTCAATCAGATAGTCTTTTTAAACTATATGAAATCATCTTACAAAGATTTAGTAATGTTTACTACAAGTTTATTTTAACACTAACCCTAGTAAAAAAAACAACAACCATTAAATACTTAAAATCAAACGAACATGTTAATATCTGAATAGCAAAACTTTGTATACAAAAATAAACATCTTTCATACTATGTCACCAAGGAAAGAGCAGTTATGAACAAAATTTCTTTTTTTAAATAAATAGTAAAACAAAAACGTTGCGACCCTTTCTGATTTATTAAGAAGAGTAGATACAATGTACAAACATCTACTGTCCATCCAAACATTTTGAAACAAAAACAAATACCCACTGTTATCTACTCACTTGCATGTATTTGAATTTTTTCATGAATTGAAAGTTGGAATTGAAATACACAAATGGCTGTCATTTTTGGTCAATCCAGCCTGCTTGTATTTCCCTTAAAAAGGTACCTTTAACTAAGGGAAAACTGCCTCGCCCACACAAGAAGGAAGTATCCAGCCTATAAATTGTACATTGCAATACTATCAACTACCTACGCAACATGCAACACCGTTCCTTTTTGTGTGTGCGTGGTTTTCTAATTTTATTTCCAGGATTGCCCATAATCAGTTATTTTACACCAAAAACCTAATCCAAGTCAATAAGGGATTCTATTTAAACCACATGTAAGAAAGACTTTCTTAACTGTCCTGGATACTGACTCAATTCACCTGATGTCATCATCACAATCATTTTGGTTGCGCCATTTGGGGAGTCAATGTCCCCAAGTGAAACAGTGTAGTCCCAAATTTAGGCGACGCAGCATTTACACACTTCCCATGATGTCTGCCTGTAATTTGACTCCAAAAATGGTGAACATGCCAGCCAGGCAAAGCCGCATGTGACATGTGCAATGGGTCAGCAGAGCATGTTTCTTGTGCTGCGTTTACTCTCTTCAACCCCAAAATTAAAGCGTACCACAACAAAACTGACAGAAATATGTGACACTACAACATAAATTTGCTACGTATTTACACGACACTATGTTCACTACACTACACAAACTATAGTCACAAAATGTTTTACACTATTTACAACTGTTGAAGTAACATCACATCAGGGACCAATTTGATAAAGCTGTTAAGTAGAAAATACTGCTTAGCAAATTTCGTTACTAAGCAAAAATTGAGTTGGGCACCAGTGGCAACAAAGTAAAACTTATGGAATTTTGACTGGTAACCTATTTCTGTGAAGCAAGATTTTTCTGTGCATAGCAAATTTTGTGTGCTGTTTTTGTTGCTGTGATGTTCGCATGTTCATTAATTGGGACTACATTTCCAACTACAGTCTCTTCACCAGAAAACTTTTAAATTTTTCCCCACCCAAATTAGTTTGAGCTGACAATGGGTGATTTGGGGTGCTACATTTAGGTTCCAGCAAATACATACATGTTCATATACCAGGTCCATTGTTTTGAGCATGCGCACATTTCTGAGAACAGCGGATATACCTAGTAAGTCTACTACCACCAACTAGTCTTTTATTGGTACAAACACATGCAAGGCAAATTAGGGCAAAAAAGTGGTAAAAATGTTAACTATTTAACCATAAATAAAATCACTTTCTAGAAAAGAATACAATAAAATAAATAAAGTTTTAATGCTACCTGTATACTCCAAAAAGAAGAAAATAGAGGTTGGTTTACGAAATGCGTTCATACAACAAAAGTTGAAGATCCTTGAAGAAAAATCATATTAGAGGGGCAGATGCTCTGGTTTTTATTCTATTTACATCTGTATGTAGCCAAAATGAGGCTGAAGGGGAAATGGTGTGGCCCCTTTAAATTTATCAGTACTATTTTAACAGTTGCATACAGGAAACCTGACAAAATGGCAAGATGGTCTAGTCATCAAAACAGAGATAAACAATAATACAACTTTTTCAAAGTTTTACGGCAGCTTTGATGGTTGTAAAAAACCGAGGCAATTTCTTTCTTTGGCAAAAAGCTATAAAAAAACTAACAACATACCCTGTGATAAGCACTTAAATACTTTACAATACACAGTGGACACAACAATACTTGATTTGGATGTATGGTGATAAGCAAACTGGGAAAAAAATTTGCACCATTATTGAAAACTTTATTCCTGTCGGCTCAAAAACAATTGGGAGTAAACTGAGTGACCCTCGATTATTACTTCAAGTTTTACATTTCGTCATTTCAGCAAACACAAATACCGATTGCACACAAAATAACTTCAAAAGATTCAAGTTAACAATGTTTTTCCAATTCAGCTAATATGATTTGTCTTTTACCATTATGATATATATTGAGATTCAGATTCTAAGGACAAGGTATGTTTGATAAGAGCCTTTATTTCTGAAATAAATGAACTTAATCTCTGAAAACTCACTGAAAAGGCGAAGCAGAATTAAGTAAAGTGAAGTTTAATAGAGTAACAATCAGTAATGAAGAACAGACAGTTGTCATAAGAAAACAACACTTGAATTCAATCCGGATTATTCTCAATTGCTTTGGGGTTTTTTTTTAAGTAAATGAACTTTCAATAGCTGATTACAACCAGTTGAAAAACTTAAAGGTTTATTAAGGGATTTGTTTATTTTAAGAGAGGAATTGGGGTCTCATCACTTACTCATCGCTTGAAAGGGTTCCAACAGGAGTTTCTACATCACTGTAGACGAGGGAAGTCTTCAACAAAGAGGGTGTGGCAACGACAGACAGGGCAGGTTCTCTCTCGAGTTACATACCACTTGCTGATACACTAGGAATAACAAAATGGGAAAACAAAAACACTTCTTAAGGAGAACACACCTTGATCAAGAGCAGCCATCTCGGCTTTCTCCAATTCAAAAACCAAAATGAGGCTGGATGGACAAAATGGTCAAACCCCTGAAAGTTTCCCATCATAGACCTTAAGATTCTCCAATGGAAGTGCCCTTCGCAAAATGAATCAATGGCCTTGCCCTCTCAAAAGAAAAAACCCAGGCCTGACGATTAATAATGTTGAAGTCTTTACTTGGGGAAAAAAAAGAGCTAGATGATTGATTTTTATGTCAACGGAAGTGAAAGTATTATTCCGTCATTGTTCTTAATCTAATGGCACAGTACTAAAAAGATTCACCCATGACTGGAGCATCATATCAACTGGTTTTCACTTCCCAGAGTGATGCAGGACTAGTTGGTGATGTCAGTCACAAGAAAAAGAGACTAAAGACCAGAATCAAGAGTTAAGAAAGGGCACATCAACTACGCGTTTATCACAAAAAATGTTGAAGCTGTACAATCATTGAACCAGCCGAGTTATTTATCAGCTGGTCTTATTGACTTTGAAAACAGCGAACCATGCAATAGTCTGGCAACAAAATAAGCATGCAAAGCAATGTACATTTAACACACGTCAGTCACAAGAAAAAGAAACTAAAGACCAGAATCAAGAGTTACGAAAGGGCACATCAACTACGCGTTTACCACAAAAAATGTTGAAGCTGTACAATCATTGAACCAGCAGAGTTATTTATCAGCAGGTCTTATTGACTTTGAAAACAGCGAACCATGCAATAGTCTGGCAATAAGAAAAGCATACCAAGCAATGAAAGTCAATTTCAAACAAATCAAAAAAAGTTCTGCTACAATAAAATAGCCACCCAAGCATCAGCATTCTACAAGTTAAAAGTTACCAACTTATTTTACCAGAAGGATACTCCATTCATGCAACACAGCTCATGGCGCATACAAATAACCAAATAACTAGACTAGCATTAGCATTCTACCACCGCAATCAGTTATAAGTTACCAACTTATTTTACCTGAAGGAGGATACTCCGTTCATACAACACAAACTCATGACGCATGAAAATAACCAAATAACTAGACTAACATTAGCATTCTACCACCGCAATCAGTTATAAGTTACCAACTCATCTTACCTGGAGAAGGATGTTCCGTTCATACAACACAAACTCATGAAAGCAAATGGACCATTTATCAAACAGAATGGTTAGTGGTAAATAATGTTGGTTTTAACAAATAATCATTTGAAAAACTAGTACACTCCTTATTTTCAGACTTTGTATTGACAGATTTTATCCACCATATTTTTAACACATTGTATTGGTTACAACACACCACGTGGCCTTTAAATAATTTTGCCAAAGTTCAAGTTGTGACAAAACATACCTCGGGCTTTGGACTTGTGTATGCCTTGACTATAGTCATTGGCTCTAGAACTTTTATTTGCAATTTGTAAAATAACTTGTAATTTACCGCTTAAAATGCATGACATTACACCTATTTAAAATATGGCACTGTTAGTACTAAACAACACAAATTCATAGATTCACATAAATTGATTAACCCGTATTCTCTCGAGTGCTTTAATGAGATCCGTCCTCGCTCTAAAAAAATAAAACCCCACACCATAAATAACTCAACACACAAACTGCTGGAAAGCATAAGGCAACATGTTTCAGGGAACTGTAACAATAAGTTAGATTGAGAAGGAACACTGAATTCCTCTTTGCCAACAAATGCCTTTAAATTCCTCCTAATCAAATTAAATGAACCCAAAACATGAATTTTTCAATAAAAAACAATTTTTTCTATGGCAATAGCCTGTGCAAGTCTCGCGCGTACTTAATCAATGGGACCCATTAAAGTGCATTAGTTTGTTTCCTTCAATCCTTGAGGCAATGTACGTGGGACTAAGGTGTTCTCAGTTATGTTTCAATACACGTGAGACTTGCACAGTCTGTGGATAAATCTTTATGTCTACCGATCTTCAAAAGCTCCCAACAGGCCTGATACTTCCCCTGGTAAGTGCCTTGGTGCCCCTTGAAATGTTCCAATAGAAATTCACAATTTCCTTATAGAGGTGTCCTTTACCAAGGAGAAAATGCCTGGTGCCCTTGCCCTTTCAGAAATGACGCATCAGGCCTAAGGCCCTTGCAGACAGCCACAAGCAAGGTATGATAAACAGATGTAGATAGATAACCAGGAATGGTTAAGTGACCCACCTCATCATGAAAGAGATGTCCACAGTCCAGCATGCGGACATCACCTCCCTTAGCACTCATGTCATCCTGACAGATCACACAGATGTCTGTAGCTTCCTGCAATATTATGACAAATAATATCAACGATTATTACCCTCCCAGGTAATCACCACAAATGATACGATACAACTATTGGATGCATATGAGTGCATTGTCGCAGAATATAATCACGAGGTGAAATCTGGACTCTTCCGTTTCACGAGATGACGCCAGATTTTACCGAGTGATCATATTCTGGGACAATGCACAAACGTAATGCATTCAATGTCTATTTTATATAACTCACACATAGATCCTTGTTATTTTATTTGTATTATATATATTTTTTTACAATAAACACAGAAACTCGTAGAAGCGTCTCCAGTTGTGGACGATTCTGGGTAGACACCCATCTTGTCGACGCAAAGCATCACGCGTTGGTACACTTCACTTCGGTTACTAGAGAAAAAATACTTCGCATGCAAGCAATCTGGATTACCACTCAAGACCAATCAGCAATCACCTGCTATCAGATGGCGTTTGGGGTCGGCAACTTTCTGCTAAGCAAAATCTGCATCAGCTCATCATATCAGTTTTGGCTTGATAAAATCGAACACCAAGTGTTGAACAGAAATTCTTTAGAAATATTTAGAGTCGACCAATCACAAATCAAATTTGGCTTGACTCTGTTTCGCTAAGCAAGTTTTTGTCAGTATTTAGCCAGTTTCCAAGCCACTGTGAAACTGAGCCAAGTAACTACCTGTAGGGGTCCAGCCTGCTTGATAGCTTGTAGTGTCGGGAGTTCCTTCCCTTTGGATTGACCATCCTGGTGGGTGTAGGTCTGTGGTTTAGTCTGATGGGATGGACATGGTTTTGTCTTGGTCGTCAGGTATAACTTAGACTCAGCTATGATGGTGTTGAGCGGCATACCACTGAGGCTGCCGTTGTGATCCATACGCACCTGTCTAATCACATCAAGAAGCTCCTTCCTGCAAATCAAGAAAGTCGTTTATCAAGAAACATTTCAGGAAAATTGTATTGACTACAAGGGCTGCCCTACTTGTATTGACTACAAGGGCTGCCCTACTTGTAGATTGTATTGACTACAAGGGCTGCCCTACTTGTAGATTTTCACAGACTTTTCAGGCTCTTTAATCACATTTTTCCTGATTGTTTCGGGGCAAAACAAATTGGAAATCAGACTAAAGTAAAAAGAATATCATGCCTGAGTAATAATAACCAGTTATTATTACAGTGCTTTATCAAAGTGCACTTTAAAGCACCTACTACTTTTTAAAAGACAGGTATGCTGCGTTTTTTTTCTATGTTTATACAGTTTGTTCTAAATAAAAATAAACCAAAACAATTTTTAATATTAAACGCTCACATTAGCACATAGAGCAAACTTGCTTACTTTCAGAAAAGACACTTCATTTTCAAAAACTACAATCGATAGCGGCAAAAAAGATTAAATAAATGGCTAAAAGAAGTAATGTCTTCATTTTGGCTAAGTAAAAAAATATACCAGTTGATTGCCTGGGGAGTTTTTTTCAGAAAGAAGATTAGGGCCTTTTTCTTTTATTTTTTATTATCTTTTTAAGGAGGAAACAGCAAGACTTAAAAACTGCAGGTTTTGTAGAACTTACAAGTCTAAAACATGGGTAAATTAAATCAATGTCAAAAGAATGATGTCAATATGAAGCAAATACACACACAAAATTTAGCCTATTTGGGGACCAAAAACGATGAGGGCAGAGACGATCAGTTGGTGTGTTTTTAAAACTTGGCCTTAGTACATCAAACTGGAACTAAATCAACATCTCACACAGTAAGCTTTTGTGGCAGGTGCAAACAAAAGTTTGTATTTATGTCAGAGTTTGTTTTACCATTCTACTGTTTATATTTTCCCCTTAAGCTCTTCTAGCACCCATTTGATCAACTTCTTAGGAATCCTTTGAACTAAACAATGAGCCCTCTTGTGTAATCCTTGGTAGTGTGGTGAGTCACCCCTTGCGGTTGACTTCAGAAGGCAGCCTTGTATGGACCATTACTGCTATGGACTAGGTTTCAATCAGGAAAACTCCTTAGAAATCAAATGACTGGTTGATTTTTTGTTTTCAAGCATTTAGTTGTATGTAATTTATTTGAATGATTTGGGGTTTGGACAAAGACAAATTGACTAGAACGGGATTTGAACCAATGACCTCTGGTTTGACGTGCCGGCATTCTACAAACTGAGCTATCCAGCCATGTTGGCGGTCTACCTATTTTGTCAATATCTTTGTTCGGGGTGCCAGTCAGAAGCCATACAACTGTTAGCTGCCGTGTAGCCAGGGATCACAACTAATTTTTTTTTACAACCTAGGAGGGGATCACCTTAAGGGGATGCAACTTTTTTATTTCAACTATCAATTTATAAACCACAAGGAAAACTGAGCAGTCTAATTTACCAGAACACACTTACATTTTGACATTAGCAAACTGCTTGGACAGCACTCCAACCAGCTTATCCAGTGAGCCAGCCCCTGCTTTGCTTGCTTGAGACTGATGCTGCCTCTGCTCTGCCTGTTGGGCCATGGCTCGCTTCTTTCGTTTACTCATCTGAAGAAAACAAGTCATCAAAAGTCAAGACATACATGAAATTGTTGCAGGAGACAATCAAGTGAGATCTAATGTGGCACGTCATGGCCCAGCAGTCTAGAGCATGGAACTCAATTTCTAGTGGCTGAGCCATTGGAGTGTGGGTTCGAATCCCAGTCATGACACTTCTGTCCTTGAGCAAGACACTTAATAACTACACATTTGGAAAATTTGGATACCATTAAAAAGCTATTTTCATGCTGAAATGAAACCATTTCAATTTGTTCTTTAAAATGCAAGTCTCCGTTTTCATTATGTGGAAGCTAACAGGGCCATATTTCGAAGACTTGCTTCATCAGAGAAAAGTGTTACTAATTTTTTGCTTAGCAAAAATGTGCAGGAAACTAGCCACTGACAGTACATGTGGAATGCTATTTTGGCTGGTAACCTTGTTCTGGGGAGAAAATTTGTTTTGTACAATTTATTCTCTGTACCTGTGTTTGCCATTCATCAGCATCTTCTTTCTTGGCTCCGTCCTGGATGGTCTTGCCATCTTCTTCAGTTATTACTGTCTTTAGTCTTGTCTTGTCCTCTGTTGAGCCATCCTGACTCTTCCTCTTCTTTAACCCTGGCTCCACCTCAGCAGACTTGGCCATCCCTGGGAACACTGACATGAGAGGTGCTATGTGGTCAAGGCCAACCCTCAACCGCGGCTTCTGGACTTGCTTCTTCTGTGAATCAAACTGGGCCTGAAATCTTGGAGGCAAGTTCGTTTTCTTGGATCTGTCACTCGAGAAGTTAAAGCTTCTGGTGTTAACATCGGATGTCTTCTGTTGGAAGAAGGTATCAGTTGACTGGAGTGACTTTACATGGGGGTCAACTGAGGGATGTTGTTTGATATCAGCAAAGGACGGCGAAGTGGGAGGCAGTGGGGAAGTCGACAAAGCCTTACTTTGAATCTCGGCATTGGCATCTTTTGAGTTAGCAAGGGTGTTACTGGCCTTCCACTCCATACTGATTCTCTGAGCTGCAGTGATGTTCTGGCCATAGGATGTGGAGTCAGAGCTGCTAACATTTTGATCCGGAACAGGTCCAGCGATGCGAGATGTACCAAAAACTAAATTTCCCCGGCTTGTGGTTGAACGAGGCCCGCATGATACATGTCTGCTTCTGCTTGATGGGATACCAGCCTCTTGCTGTGTCCCAACAGGTTGATATGGATCAGTGTTAGCATTAATTTCCTGGTTGAGTAGAGCCTCAAACTCTTCAGGCTCAGTGCCATCGTCAAGGTTAAGGCCAGGACTGCCGGACTCACTATCTTTGTGTCTATCTGCTGTTTCACCTGCAGGCATAATGGGTACAGACTCAACAGTCTCTTCCATAGCCATGGCATGCTGAGGAATGCCAGGCAAAGGCTTCTCTTGAGAAGGACACAATGGCAGCTGAGGACAACTTGACAATTCTTGTGGATTACTTGGCATTTGTTGTACTTCTTTGGGATTACCTGCTGCTTCTTCAGAATGACTTTGGCCTTCTCGAGGATTGCTAGCATTTTCTTGAGGATTAGTAGTAATCTCCTGAGGCATCCGAGATTCTGTACTCGCTGTTCCTTGCTGATTGCTAGACATTTCTCGAGGGTTACTTTGCAATTGACGAGGATGAGGATGAGGATCTGATTGTGCATATCTTGGAATGTCCCGAGGAAATCCAGTTGACCTTTCATGGAAATAATGCTCCCGCTGCTGATTCTGGTAAGCTCCAACAAGAATGTGTTCACCGAAAGAACCAGCAGCAGGTTGATGAAAATATCGGGGTAGCATCAAGGGTGGTGGAGGTGTTGGGAGTAGAGCACTACGTCTCTGGGGTGGATAGAAGGACTGCTGACTTGGCATGCGATAACTTTGGTGTTGAACAGGTTGTTGACGGGACTGATGAGGCTGCTGATGGTTATGCTGATTAGTCTCATTGACATGTTGAGAGGGGGCTGACACTTCTTGCTGCCTTACCTCCTGAGGAACCTCAGGCAGAGGAGTAGCTACCTCAGGTTTCTCATCTGAATCTGGTTTCTTATTGACTTCTTCATGATCTGGATGAGTGGTAAGCACAGTACTCGAAGATGCACTAGATATTGGATTAAGAGACTCCTGCCCCTGGCTAGAGGAAGTCGGGCTTCCCTCAGACTCTGCATCTGGTTGTTGCACTTTATCTTGTGCCTCTTGAGAAGGCACTTGTGGAACTGGCTGTTTGAAAGACGAGAGTCCTGCATTCATCCTCCTGGCGGAGAATTCTCCAGAGTGGGAACCTAGAGTCAGATGAAGATGGAGTCCCTCTGAGAATTTGGACCTTAGCCTAGAAATGGATGATCCACTGCTGAACAGCCGCTGCATGTTCCTGATGCGCTCAGCTCTGGTTAGTGCAGTTGCCTCCTTTGACGCTTTGGTTTCACTGGACACATTGGTCTCACTTGACGCTTTGGTCTCACTGAACTGAAGCGTAAACAATTTATTACAGATTTTTAAAATAAATTAATTGTTTGAAAGGCTTTTACCTAGTGTAAGTAGATGTCTAAGATGTTAACTGTTTCATTCAACAATTTTAAAGTTACATGTACATTTACACATGCTTTGTGATACAACAGCAACAACTACGTCAAAATATTTAATGCAAAAAGTGATTGTCAGACACAAAAGTTTTGTCAGAGATTTCATCATCTCGTAAAATAGCATTTATTTTAAATGCGAGTTTGAAGTGACAAAAATTTGCTTAAAATATCCTTGATGTCCACACAAAACCTACAGGCCCAAGATACAATGGCTTTGCATGCAGTGTCTCTCGTATGAGATTTGATGAGATACAATGTTGTCGCCCTGCCTTGATGATCTAAACCTTGCTCGTAATCTTAATAACACCCATTAGATTCGATGAAACATCCGTAACAAGCTGCAAATTAATGTTCCACTAATCTTTGAGGTTTGGTTTTCCTGACTATTCAAAAGCTAACTTTTCAGAGTATGTTGAGTAAGCATGACGTAGCTTGCAAGGTCAGCAAGACCTCGTCATTCAGCATTGTGATTAATACACTCCACTCATGTGACCACCTTTGGAGTGGTCATTGGACAACAGATGGTCACAGACCTGCCGACCATCTATGATGGCCTGCTGTCACATGACCACTTCAAAGGTGGTCACGTGAGCACAGGCAGGGATGATATTTGACGACTTTAAAATTCCTGATAATGGCTCTCAAGCCTGGGTTCCCCTTGTTCTAGACTCAGAACCTCCCACATGTATTAAAATCAGCAGGTTGACAGACTGAATGAAGAAGTTGTGATGACCTCAAAAGCTACATCATGTTTAATCAACAAACTGGAAGGTAACTTGTATTTTCCTTTTCAATATGACAGAGTCCAATATAAGTCTTCATGCTGCTATTAAGAAGCTATTCACTGGTTCGGAATTGGAAAGATCTAACGCTCCGAACCCCACTTCTTTACACCATGCTCCGTACCCCACTTCTTTACACCAACATCAGTAAACAACAAGATCTTTTTCCTCAATTTTTCATGGTGGCAAGAAAACTTTGCAGCAAAGGAAAAGCTATGACAAAACAGTTGTGGCATCAGGAAATCTCCTGACATACATGTATCACAAGTTTGATTGAACTATCTCTGACCTGGTTCTCAGTAAGTCCAGGAGGTCTGTCGAATCCACCTGCTGAAATTCCCAAGCCTGGTGGCATGGAAGTTACACCAGGACCGGACGGTGTCACTGGCAGATCTTTCTGGGTGGAAGAAGGCAAGGGCCCACTCTGGCCTTCTGGATGCTGTAGTTGCTGTGTAGGATCTGGTAGAGGCAGGTTACTTGGCATCTCATCTGCTTCCGAGGTTTCGGAAGCAGGCTTGGTAGGATGGGCTTGGAGACTGTCCTCACCTTCTTGACCATGGTTACCAGGTCTGTTGGGAGTCGTTACAAGACAAGACGTCAAACATGATCAAGTGACTTGGTTTATTGCAAGTGGTCTTCATAACTTTTAGAAGTTTCAGGGAACGATTTCATCTAGTTATTTTCCATATTTAGACTGAACATGCTTTGTGCACACTGAATGCTAATATTGAGTACCAAATGATGATTTTTGAGCAGCAACTCATATATTTTTTTTAGCATTTTGCGGTGCTATACAAGGGAAATCATTCACTGGGTTTACTGTTTGCTACCATCGACGACTGTGAGGTTGGAATATTGGATCAAATAGATGTTAAAAGTAATAGTGGGAAAAGTTTGTATCAGCAATCAACATGGCCCAGTGCTTGAAACAGACAAACTTTCCTCTGAGTGCAAGTCATGAAGCATCTCAAAACTCAGAATCAATTCAATTCAATTCAATTCAATTCAATTCAATTATTTATTCATCATGCCAGCATGAAAATCTTTCCTCAGTTTGCACATATAAAAATATTAAAACATAAAAATACACAATATATTTAAACGAGACAATCAAATAAAAACATCAACAACAAAGAGAGTAAAAATCAAAAACAGTCAATGCAAGATGCAATACTCCCCAGGAAGCTGAGAAAAATCAAAAGGAACGTCACTGACCCAACAACCAGAGCGACAATACAAAGCGCAGGGACAGGTCACCGCACAATGCGCCAAAAAGAACGAGTTACAATTATTCTTATTATTATTAAATGGCCAAATGGTACGAACATTCTAAAGGGATCAGGTAAGTTTTCCAGCAGGCAAACACGGACTGGTCCATTGGACGGCCAGAACATTCCGTTGAAACATTCAAAAGGCCAATGCACACATACGCTCTTCTAGAAAACAAACTACAGTTTGGCATAATGTCACAGATCAGCACAATGTTCTGGCGGTCCAATGGATTTGGGGCATATGCCTATGACAATGTTCTATGGGGCCTAAAACATGCCCGACATTTGAGATGCTCTCTAAATTACATCACCAAAATGAGGCTAACAGTGTGGTAATTAATGCAGTGATCATATATCAAGGATTCATAGCCGACTGTCACAAGCCCTTTTTACACTCCTCTATAATGGCCGGCCCTTTCAAACTTGGATCGCTTTACCCCTGATCTACTCCCGCAAATGGGCATACCCTAGGGAAAAGCCACCCCTGCTCTGAAGTAAGGGTAAGCGGTAGTACCTTCTGTCCCTCCTTCTGTCCCTCAAATTTGGCAGCTATAGTCGTCATCCGATGGTTAAGAGGGATGTACATTTGGAAGGTTACTCAGACTCTCTTCATCACCATAACCACAACCCTAACACTAACTCTAACCCTAAAATCAATGCAGCTATGTGCCTCCATCAATGATGGCAAGTTAACATCGTTTAAGAGCATTTGAAGAAAAGGATAGACCTGTGAAGAACAAATCCTAAAATCTGGAAATATCCAGAAACATGACACAAGCCTGCTGACAGAACTTGGCGTAGTGCTATACAGACCTTATGTCGCCGCTCACAGAACCAGGTGCTCTCCTGCCCCGTCCTCGTCCCTTCCTAGGTCCATTTAGAACCCTCTGCTGTCTACTAAGACCTCCTCCATGGACGGTAGATGGAGTCTGGCTGTCAACAAAACTGGAACTGATGTCAACAGGACCCTCCATAGCAGGACCAGGACTTGGGTCTGAATAGGGGGTTGTGGTGGTCGTACCAACTGCAGACTGGAAAACATTAGATGGCTGGCTGCTTAGATCACTTCCTTGTGGGTAGAGATTTACATGCGGGTGTCTTGGCTGTAAAAGGGATTGCAAGGTAACCTTTTGATTTGAGTTTACTTCCACTTTTTTTATTTTTGTGTCCCACTAAATTTACTGCCTTTCCTAGTTATCTAGCTTTCACCCATCAGAAAATGAACCTTGAAAAATATCTTGCTGCGTACAGAAACCAAGGAAAGAAGGTAAACTAGTTTTGAAGTTTGTAAGAAAATCTGTGGTAATAGGCATGCACAATTTCCATCTATAAGAAATTAAACATGTCAACTACTTTTCACATAAAAAAAACATAAACCCTAAAGTTTAACACAAAACCGCTCACTACAAGACCATAAATATGTTAATATTGTCTTAATAAAGTTAATATTTACCACTGAGACAGCAAATGTATCTATGGATGGAATCTCCA
Source organism: Pisaster brevispinus (assembly GCA_023634235.1). Lineage (NCBI taxonomy): Eukaryota > Metazoa > Echinodermata > Asteroidea > Forcipulatida > Asteriidae > Pisaster > Pisaster brevispinus. Next base: position 12,219,543 of record JAMKCF010000006.1, read on the forward strand.
GTTCAGGTAGCTGGTCTGGCACCTTGTCTTCATTTTGTATCATCCGCACCAAAGCTTCGTAGTCAGACTGCAGCTTGGATACATGTCCCTTCATGGTGTCCTCATAAGAGACAAATCTCGAGGCTAGTTGGTTTTTCTCGTACGAGCTGTCCAAAAAATATACTTTGTTTAAATGATAACCTAATCACAATGACTAACTGATAAAATAATCAAACATTGTTCTCAAACATTCTTCTGCTTGTTCTCACCGCTAAACTCTTGCTTTGCTGAGATGCAGAACAAAGAGCCATTTCAACAGCTTTTGTCCATGTACTGCATTTCTTTGAAACTCCTTGCCCAGCGCACGTTTCCCTCTATCCAACAATCTAGACTGTTTTAAGAGGAATTTCAATAGACCTTATGCACATGATGTCATTTCAGTAGGGCGTCTCGCCTAGAGGTTAAAAGGAGGTTGTTCCTAGGCCAATCCTGTGCACTGCGCGAACAAATCTGTGCATTTTGATTGTTTCGTCACCATAATACCTCTAAGATGGTGGCTGGATGATGTCAATGCATATGGTCTATTCCTACCTTCCGCTCCCCTGAGCTATTTGCATCTTCAAGGTTTTCTTCTTGTATCCCGTTACCAAAAGTGGCTTTTAGCCTTGTTTGGGAATTTAAAATTTACCTGATTTTTGAGCTCTCTGCGCAGATGTTGTATGTATACAAGGAATTTGACAAAGTACTGGCAATCTTCTGCTCAAGAGCTTGGTGCTTCATTTCAAGAACCTGTCAATACAAAGTGTCAAGAGGTTTCAACTCCTTTTCAATTAAATTTAGACTGTTGTTACGGTTAATTTGTCAAAAATAGCTACTATGTAAGAATTGAACCTATGGACACACACACACACAATAAGTTTGTAAGAGTATTGATTTGTTAACTTAATAGCCGCCTTGCAAGAATAACAAGATAGAAAAGCAAAATAAAAGTTACCCAAAAAAGTCACTTAAATGTTCAGTGCTTTAAAACACCATGACTGCTGAAACAAGAACTACCACAAAACAAAAACGAAACCAATTCTTACATCTAACTTCCAAAAGGTTAGCATTGACCGACTCCTCATTTCATTTACTTTATAATCTTGACAAGCTGCGCCTTATTTTTAAAGCATTAATTATTGATTTACCTTGAGTTCAGCAGTTTTGGCTCGTTTGGTCAGTGACGCACGACGCTCAGCAGTGAACATATCGCTGGCTTTACGAGCCTCATCAAGCTCTTGGGTATCAGTCTCCACATTGTGCTTTAATTTGACTTCATTCATCTCCCTCGCCAATGAAGATGCTTCGAGATCCAAGAGCTGTCTTGTGACTGATTCTAACTCACTTGAGAGGCTATAATAGATGAAAAAAAACTTCAGAGAGTCAAGATGGATGAGGTGAAGCTGTTGGAGAATGAACCCGTGATTAATTCATTGCTCATGGCCATTTTCCTAAATTTGGTAGAAAAATCCACTGAACTGCAGTGTTGTAGCTCAATATGTTGACTGGACAAAAAATTTTTGGATTTGAACAATTAAGCACTAAGAAAGACATGTAAGAGAAGATTTGTCTCATCTGTCTCTTGGGGTATTAACATAAGTACACTTCATTATCCAACAAAAGGCAACATTTGTACATACATGTAATTTGCATCTACTCAAGCTATTACACAGGGAGGAATTGTTATTCAATTGATAAACACAAGGCCGCCAAACTTGTTCGGTCATTAGTTTTTTGACATGACACTAAAACCACTGGCCTCGGACCTCCGGTCCAGTGTTAAATTCAAGCCCTAGGATTAGCCTCAATTGAATCAAGTGTTAGATGCAATGTAACAGTTTTTTAAGCATTCTAAAACACCATCATCTCCGTAAAAACAGATTTGTGGGAGTAGTTCTTTTAAAGGTTGCATTCGCAGTAAAAAAAAATTTCACACGTACCATGAGTTAAGTTTCTCTGCAGAAATAATCTTGGTCTTTGCATTACTGAATCGTCCCTGTAGTTCTCTCAGCTCCATGGTAGTCTTCTTCAACTCTGCTGTTTGCTGATGACGACGCACCTGCAGCTCTTTTTCTACACTCTAAAAGTAAAAACAAGACAGTAGCGTCTTAATAACTATCAATATTCTCACTTCACTTCCTAATTTTGTAAAATCATTCCAAAGAACCGCAGGCCTGAGGCCAGTGATTTAAGCACTGGGCCAGTAAACTAACAACCGGACAAGTCTTGAAATCTTGTGTTATGCAATTCACTGTGTGATATCATTAATTTTGAAATACAAGGTCCAAATGTTGACTTTGGGTCTGATAAATATCTTTTGATTCTATTGAGTTTTGAAGTTTATGAAGTTTATTCACCCATGAGACAATTGAGACAATCCTGTCTTAGAGACAATCCTGTCTTAGTGCTTGTTCAAATAAAAACGGTTTATGCTTAACTGTTGTGTAAAGTCTTGTTTTGATTTCGGTTGAGTAAAAAAGTTTTTGGTCCAATAAAGATTTTGAGCTGCAAGCCATGCATCTTGACTTTCGCTCAAATTCGATCCCAGGACAAGAACCACCCTCCCACTAAAATAAGTGAATACCACAATCAAAGATAGAAACCTTTTGACTTTGTTTGGTTTCAAGGAGATGTTCCCTTGCTTCTTGCATTTCCACACTGTGTTTGCTCTTCTGAGATGCCGCCACTCTTCGCTCAATTTCCAACGTTGCCTCCAGAACCTTCACCCTGTTGACCTTTTAATGATTTCAAAAGAAAAATCACACTCATTGGAGAGTTTAAGAGAGATGAGAACAGGACCACTTGCCAATCCGTTAGGGTATGCCTCTTTAATCCACTATAGATCAGTCACATCTGTGACTGCATGCCCGAAAGTCAGACAAAACCATGAGATACCAAGCAATAAGCCCCAAGGGAAACTGATTGGGTGAATTTGTTAACAATTTTAGGTTAAACAAAGAAAATTGACTAGAGGGGGGACTTGAACCTGCGACCTCCAGATTAACATGCCAGCGCTCTACCAACTGAGCTACCTAGCCTTAATGTAGGCAGTCAACCCAATTTGTCAATACCTTTGTTCAATCAGAAGCCATTCAACATGTAACTGCTGTATGGCCAGGGATTACACTAGATGTTACAAAATCACTCTAAAATGCAAAAAGTTGCCACCTTTAGTTGTAAGATAACTGCGCTGTGCATTTGGGCGCGTGCAACGCAGTGCGCTGGCTTGAAGAATGGGGCAGAGAGGCATATGTCCACCCCAAGTGAGCTCTGTTGTTAGGAAGGTACCCTAGTGGACAGGGCTTATTGGTACAGTCTACTGAAAAACAATGATTCTCCTGATGCACCAATGTACTCAAGAGTAATAACAGTTAAGTTTATTAGGTGAGCTTTTTCAAAATCATCTGCTGAAGTTTCCCTTGAAAGAAATTGTCCTTGTCAAAACACTGAGAACAAACCAACTGGTTGGCAGATTCCTAAAAGTGACATTGGGTTGAACAAAAAACAAACTGAAGAGGATTTGTGCCGGCACTCTACCAACTGAGGTATCTAGCCCGTGTTTTCAGGTGTTACATCTGAAATTTAGAAAAGAAGAAAAACCTACTAAACTTACAGCGTTGATGTATTTCTGCATGTAAGCTTCTTCCAGTTCAGCCGGGGTGTCAACTCCACGATCCTCTTTGATGACGGTGTCAGTATTGACACCGAACGTCCTCTCCACATTCTTCCTCGTACTGACAGCTCGTGTGCACATTCGGATCTCGTCTGTGTTGACTCCTTTGTCCTTTGTCTTTACAGCTATCTTGGTGATAAGAACCTCTTGGTTTGTGAAGACTGCACATCTCTCTGGCAAGGGTGCATTGGCGTTTTGCGAGGTGTAATTTTCCTCTGTGATGAAAGTCGCATTACTCGTTAGGAGAGAAGCTGCCACTGAAACAGTATTCTGAACAGATTCTGTCTCCCAATGGCTCTTGTTCATACATACATATTGGTTTGGGGAGACTGCTTGGTTTTGGACAACTTCTTGGCTTTGGATGACTTCTTGGCCTGGGAAGACTTCTTGGCTTAGGACAACTTCATGGCTTTGCACTACTTCTTGGCTCGGTACGACTTCTTGGCTTTGCACTACTCCTTCGCTTGGGACGGCTTCTCGACCTGTTAAGAAGCCTTGGCTTTTGGAGACAGCTTGGCCCTCTTCATGGCTGTCGGTAGCTTCTTCTAAGCTGTTGTCAAGTGCTTCATGTCTTGACTCTTCATGACCTTGTGACTGAGAATGAAATGGATCACTTCTTTCTTCTTGAGTCATTTCATCTTCAACAGCAATACACCTACATTTAAAAGCAAAGGGTGCATTTAAGTTCAGAGAACAGTCATTATTCTCTGTGATGAGACATGGACTACTTCCTGGGGAAGAAACTGCCACTGGCAGACTCTGTTGAACAGCTTCCTTAACCTCTTGATAGTAATTGTCAAAAGAGACAGCTTGTTCTTCCTTCTCCTTGTGGAAATCTTGATTAGCCTCGGGACCCTCTGTTAGGATGCTGTCTTTAGACATGTCTAACTGGTCCGGTCGTCCATTATTACGACCATGTGATTGGGAATTGGGTAACTGATCATCTTCTTCTAAGAGTGTTTCCTCAATGAGTACCACGCTGAGACCTTTACATGGCATGGAGGCATTCACGTCAAAGTTGTCTTTTGATGTTAAGGATGCCGTCACAGACTCTGATTCCTCAACAGCTTCCGCCAAGTCGTGAGTCTCTCGCAGAATCACCTCCTGTGTCTCTTCCAAGGTGGTTTCAGTTGGGTCTAACACTTTAGCAGGTTCACACTCAAGATCATCCTCGAGATTATCTTCTAGATCAGCCTGAAGATCACACTTCAGATCACCTTCAAGATCACCCTCAAGATCATCCTCAAGATCGCCCTCAAGATCACCATCAAGAGCACCTTCCAGATCATCATCGACATCACCCTCAAGATCATCCTCATCATCCTCAAAATCACCTTCAACATCATCCTCAAGATTGCCCTCAAGATCATCAACATCATCCTCAAGATCACCATCAAGAGCACCTTCCAGATCACCCTCAAGATCATCATCAACATCTTCCTCAAGATCACCCTCAAGATCATCATCATCATCCTCAAGATCACCATCAAGAGCACCTTCCAGATCACCCTCAAGATCATCATCAACATCTTCCTCAAGATCATCATCATCATCCTCAAGATCACCCTCAACATCATCCTCAAGATTGCCCTCAAAATTGCCCTCAAGATCACCTTCAAGATCACCTTCAATATCACTATCAAGATCACCATCAAGATCATCCTCCAGATCAACAACGATGTTGATCTGATCACCTTCCACTTTGGCTTTTGTTGCTTCATCCGTACAATCAAAACACTTTCCTGAGATGTTACATATGTCATAATTCAGTGACCTTTCTGAGTTTTGTCTTAACAGAGGGTCCAGAGATGTACTGAAATCTTCTCCAGTTTCTGAGCAGTTATCATCCTCGCGGCTCGGATCTTTTAAGTACAGGCCCATCTCGTCGTCACTAAAGGACTCCTGCATCATTGCTTTAATTGGGGTTTCATGCTCTTCAGACGATAAAGTTTCAATATCTTCAAGAGTGTCTTCAGCTGCATCAGTCTGTTGGGTCACCTCATTTTCTCTTTTGGGGGTCTCAGCCAGCTTGTGAGTAGTACTTGCTGAGCGCTCACTGTCTTGATCTGGCTTGCTTTTTGTGTCAGCAGGGCCTTGAAGCTGGACGGCTTGCTCATTAGCAGCCTCATCTTTTGGCAACTCAACTGTCTGCAAATTTACTGCTCGCTCTCTGTCCGACTCTTGTTCAGTCTTTACCCCCACCATTTGACATCGGTCAGCCAGTTTACTGGCTGTGGCAGAACGCAAGTCTGTCTCCTCTTTTGGTGACTCTACCATCTCGGTATCTGCTGACAGCTCATTAGTCTTAACCAACACAGTCTTCGCGTCAGCCAGGCTTCTCAAGTGCAGGATCCAGTCAGTCTGCCCTTCAACTGTGGAATGACCACTCAACATGGAAGCCATTCTGGGTCTGACATTGATATCTCCCTTCGACATTGGATTAACTGCTGATGAAGTCAATTTGATTTCCTGCGACTCTGGTTGGTGCGAATCATTCCTTTTAAATAAATCCCCATCAAACAGGTGCTTCTGTCTGACAGAATTGGAATGCTGTGTCCGGTTACTTTCCTGCCCAATGTCTTCCGATCGTACTTCTTGGGCTTTGGTAGCCAGTTTCTCTCCCATGGTCGCGTACGGTGATGGCGACTTCTGTTGGGAAACTACTGACTGCTCTGTACTGCTTGTTGATCTCTGTGAATGTGATGATGGCTCCAAGGTTTTTTCTTTCAGTTCAATGTATTGGTGGTCAATGATGTGGGCTGAGGCGTTAGTAACTAAGGGCGAGTTATCTTTCACCTGCTTTGCCTTTGCAGCCAGTTTGTTTCCAAGATTTGAGTACGGGCTTTTATCCTTTGCCTCTACTTGCGACTCAAATGAAGTTTGTCCACCTAGGAAGAAGGAACAGGGAAAGATGTATTGAGTAATATCTTTTCTTTATCAATAATGTGATTCCACAAAGCTATAATTGACCCTCCTGAATGCATACTCCAAGATGTCTCAAAATCTCCCATATGTACACAACAGTGAATTAATCCATGCCAAAACTTCCTGTCATTGTATTAAAAATGTGCATGATCAATCAGTGCCACATATGGCCACTGCTGATGCTGACCAGGGCCCAATTTCATGGCTCTGCTTACTGCCGAATTCTGTGCTAACAACCACCATTCTTCGCTTACAGGGCAAATGCCGAATTTCGGCGCTAGCTGTGTAAGCGAAGAATGCCTAGTAACGTGGAGTACACAAGCACACAAGCAAAATATCCCTGCTAAACCCGTGAAATATGCTTGACGTAAGCGCAAAATTCCCTGCTTTCGTAAGTGCTTATTTATTGCTGATGGTAAGCAGAGCCATGAAATTGAGCCCAGGTGTGAGCACCTTTTTCACCACCAAAAGTAGCCCTGTCTACATTGCATTTGAGCACAGCTGGTGGTGGCTTCTCCACTTTACCAATCTCAATGAAGCACCTTGGGCAATGATAGCTCTATCCTCTGCATAAGTATGGATGTGTATAAAAATGCTACTGTTGTGGCATTGTGAAGTATGGGTTAGTTGTCTAAAAAAAAAACACCGATAGTAGGAGTGTTAAGGTGAAAGCAACTGCGCCCTTAGTTAAGACACCAGGGGTCAATTTCACAAAACCCTTCCTAACTTAGGACTAGTCCTAGGCAATGCTAGGAGATAGGACTAGTCCTAAGTTAAGACCAGTTACTGGTCCTAACTTCAGATAAGACTAGTCTTATCTCTTTGTGAAATCAACCCCAAGGGTTGATTTCACAAAGTTAGTCCTAACTTAGGACTAGTCCTAGGAGTTATTAAAAACTTAAGGCTAGTCCTAAGTTAGGATGACTAACTTGTCCTAATTCGAGATAAGACAAGTCTTAACCCTTTGTGAAATCCACCACAGAAAACTTTATTCTTAACAATTATTTAACATATTTTCATGCTTCGTCCATTCTTGTCTGGCAATTAGCCATTCTCATGAAATATGCTAATTAAATTCACACATGCATACTGACACTATTAGTTGGCAAACGCCATAGAGTTGTGCACTAGGCATGAGCACAAACACATGCCTCAGGCCCCATACAAAAAGGCGTGATGTTCCCTCATTTTGCCAACTGATAGTGTTAGTTCGCACGCGCAATGTGCAATTTACATATTTCACTGGAAAGGTCTAGAAATACCCCTTGGCTGTAACACAAGAAATTCATGATAATTCCCTTCAATCAGCTATTGATGTTGGTTAGTGACACCATTGCCAAATGCCAGTAACTGTACAACAGCCAAGGACCAGTCAAAATTCTGTCCAGCTAGCCTGGCACTGATTGTTCATATTCCTTTAAACTTCAAGTCTGACAGTGTTGAAAGGGAACCAAAAATATGGACTGGTGAAAAAGCTGGCAGACTAGAGAAATGAGAAGCTAACTAGCTTCCCTGACTAACAATTTTTTAGAGCAAACCCTGCAAATGGTTTGACCGAAGCACTTCCTGTTACAAGGTTTTGGGCTCGAATTCCAAGCTTAATGTACAATAGAGGGTACGGCTTTGTGTACAACAGCAATTGGGGCTGAGACTGCCAACTTAGCTTTGATATCCCATGATGCAGAGATTGGAGAGTTGGCTCAAGGTAATAACCATACGAACCAGGATAGAGTGCCTTGTAATCTTCATAGTAACCCCCTCCATCTCCAAAATGATCAGACAAGAAGGAGCAAATTTCCAGGAGGTTGCCGTCATCTAGTTCTTCGGAACGATTCTTCATTGCAGGAGGTTCTGACAATTCATAAAAACAATTTGACTAATTCCAAATTTTTCAGAGAAAAATTGCATCTGAGAAAGATGGTAAATGTTCTAGCTGTACATACAAGTTTACTACTAGCAGTGTACAATCCTTTAACTTGAATCAATCAGTCACTTTTGGAAAAATTCATACCTTTCATGAACTCTGTGACATAAAAGTCTTCGGTTTTGCTCTCCACCCACTCTGCTGGGTCATAGGACTTATCCTGAAAGGACAAGAAATAGACAATAACTACATTTAGGCCCTTTTGGAAACCACAGCTTGGGGCTTGGGCTCCGGCTCAGGCATGGCCTGCCTGTTCCAAGTCCCATACTGAAAGTGTACACTTTCAAAGTTATTGACGGAGCCCAAGCCAGAGCACAAGCCAGAGCACAAGCCAAAGCCTAAAGCCAAGCCATGTTTTCGAAAAAAAAGAGGACTAATTTCACGTCATTGACACCTTTTCTTCCATATATGTCACGTAAGCAACTTTGTTATTGCAAAAATGACTAAATAAATTTTAAAAATGGCGAGGAACACCAAATTTGGTACAGTGTTTTCCAGTTTTCAATTTTTTAAAAAGAGGAAATCAGCTGAAATGCTGAAAAGTTGCCTGTCTGGGTTTTTTTCTTTTTAAACATGCTCTTGCAAAATGAGAAGGAACTGGGATTTGGTTTTAATATAAATTATTGGATTATTATGAAAAAGTTGTAAAAACTGTTTGCATTAACCAACTATTTTATTGAGATTGGGTAGTCCATTACGAGGTAAGGAATTTGAAGATCGGTTATGTGAAAGTGCATTACTATTTAAATACTATTTGCATTTCGTGATGAATTTCTCTAAATAATGCACATTATTGTTGACCATATTTGGGGGCTTCTTGGCCACTGTATTGCAGTATTTCTTTGGTTTACATAAAATAACGTAATAATTTATCTTTACCTAACACATGCTCAGTTCTGTCTGATTCTGCAAGAATTGTCAAGAACTTTTCTAAAAACCCTTCACAAAATACAAAACTTTGAGGTTACGAAAAAGTGAACAAAACCCCAACAAGAGAAAATAAAATTAGCTGTTGCCAACTGCTCACCAACCAAAAGGACTTATGGCATAAGTGCAAAAAATAGTTAATGGCCTCACTTTTTTCCGGCCCTAGAGTATTTTTTTGACAGCTATTCAACAAAGGGCACTGCTAGGGTTAAAATACCACCCCTCAATAAAACTCACGTCTTGAATCGTCGGTGACGTTTCTCTCAGTGAAACGTTGTCTCCTTCAACCAGAAACTCCTCTGCCAAGAATATTTTCAGGCCTCCTAGTCTCTTGATTCCACGACGGATAGGGGCAGGCAACTGCATGAAGATGCTGAGTAAGCGATGGTCGCAGACATCCAGTGTGCCATGACTGCTAAGTGTTTCCTGAAATTGACTGCATAATATCAATAACAAAACTAGTGTCAAGGAAGAGGTGAAAAGCAACATGATGTTCACCACTTAAAGAAAATGGTTTGCTGGGAAACAACTCTATATGCGAATCTCTTTTGATGACAAATGAAAAAACCAACAGTGACAGAGAGTTGTCTCAGAGATTCGGGCAGTGGACTCTGCCCATCTGACCTCTCTGCCTATCATCTGAAAGGGGCTCAATTACATAGAGCTGACAAGCAGAAAATATTACTTAAAATGTTTCTACTAAGCAAAGATACCAGTCACAGAGCATACATTTCACATGTTATTTTGACTAGTAACCTTATTCTGATAAGCATAATTTGTTTTGTGCTTAGCTACTTTTTGTGCTTGAGCTTGAGCTTGCTCCATAAACAGGTATGCAAATGATCACATACACCCGATTCAGAGGTACGCTTTCCCTTCAACAGCTTGTGGCACAACAATCTTTGAATGAAAAAATATTCATATTTCTGTAAATAACAACAACTTGATTACCTGAACAGTCTCTGTTTTTCCGGAGGAGTCAGCGGAAGAATACAATCCTTAACTTCGGGGCCATACGACATCTTCTGAACAAAGTGTTTTTGATACATAGCCTGCTGGTTCTTGATGCTAGGATTCCCACCAAAACCTCTGTGCTCAGTGGTGCCAAGTTGCCTTGGGCTCTTTGACTGGTGCTGGTTGGAGTCACTTGAGTAAGACACCATGGTCGATGTGGTTTGTGAATAGTACATAGCTCTATTGCAGTTGGGTTGTTGAGGTGGGTAAGGCTTCGGTTGTGGATGTTTGTATTGGAGATGCTGCTGCTGGCTTTGAGCTACCAGCTGATGTTCTGGAGGTTGTGGCCGGGGCTGAAGGCCTTGAGGACATGGCTGGAGGCTTTGAAAGTGCGGCTGGTGGTTCCGAGGCTGTGGCTGTTGGCCTGGAGTTTGTGGCTGCTTGTAGACTGAAGGAAGTTGCTGATGGCCCTGTACTGGGGGCGGTGGTTGCCTCTGCCAAGGTGTAAGCATTCCATCAGTACGCACTCCTTGAACACTTGGTGGAGAACTACATGTAGAACCATAGAATGGTTGGATGCTATGTGTCGGCTGGAGCCTAGAGGGACTAGAACAAGGCGCTGGATAAGCAACTTGGACTGGAGCAACCATTTGCTGTCTTGCCTGTGGGACATAGGAGCTTGGGTACTGCTGCTGATCCTGCTGAGGAACACCTTGTATAGGGGCATTGCTGGGAACAAACACTGGTGCGTGCACATACAATGGGGTATAAGTCATGCCACCAGGGGTGCACCTACATGTAGAAGAAATAACAAATACAGAACAACACCAAGCATTAAGTGGAGATTTTATATTGAATTAAAGTTTTACACTTTTGCAGGTTTAATTTTTACGTTTGAAGTCCAAAACCAGGTTTGACTGGTTTTCTGAAACTATAGGTCTATTTTCAACTAAAATTTAAAAATAAAAGAATTAATGGAACAAAACAGACACATTCCATGGACACAATTTTTCTTTAGAAGACACACAATCATCCATCTGACCAGGGTTTTTTTATTAGGGAAATGCACCTCACTACATGGCTTATCACCATGACAAATGCCATGATTACCAGGCCTTCATTTTAAAGGAGCGCGATCGCGATCGCGCTCGCGCTCCTCCGCGCTCCTTAAATTTTTTAAGGAGAGCAAAAAAAAGCGCTCCTTACAATTTCAACAAGAGCATTTTTTCAAAACGCTAATTGTTGAAAAAAGTAAGCGGCTTGAGTCTCAGAGTTGGAGGTGGCAACATCTAAAGAACTCACGCTTTTCTTTTTTGTTTCCCCTCGATTGTTGAAAATAAGCTAGCTGCTGCTTCGATGTTGTTAATTGAAAGTGGTAAACGAGCCCTATTCAAGTACATGTACGTTTTGACTGTGTGTGCGTGCCCGCATGCCTGATGTTTACCGCAGCCGGTCACACAAACGGAACTGAGTGGGGCACGCGAGCGGGTCTTAGAATATCACACAGGCGGCAAGAGCCCGGATTTCGGATTCACATTTACCTAAGCTGTGGCGGTGGGTGTTTGAGGAATTGCCTTTTTTTTAGCGTGACGTCCGACAACCTAAGACTAGAGCAAGGGAAACAATCATATCGCGCACGACGCCGCGCTGTGATCCACATTCCCCCACACATGATGGGTCGATGGAAGCAGCATCGGTAGGGTTCGAAATTAGCGGTCGCCAAATGCGAGTGAAAACAGCGGCGTGCGAGTCAAAACCCTTCCCTTAGTAGCCCGCCAGGCTAGTCAAAAAATTGTTCCTTTTCACAATAAATGAGGGGTACAGTTGTAAAATCCCAAAGAGAGATTATTTTTAAGTTCATAAAATGGTTTAGCAAGTCTTGATATTTGCTAGATTTAATGTGACCGCGATTGCGATCGTTCAATTCATAGTAAACACGCACGCACTTCCCTTAACCACATGGTAGTCAGTAGCCAACGTTCGCCCGCACGCACACAACACATGGTAGTATTATTGTTCAGTACAACAGCAGGTCCAAAGTCCATCCTAACCAACATTCCGCACGCTGTGATTGGCCCGTCAATAAATTCATATTCATAAGGAAGCTTGGCTAGCCTCCAACTCCATACACGTTCACGAGTCGAGTAAAGAATTGCTGCACAACGCGGCGCACGCCCGTGGATTCTGTACTATATACAGCGTTGGGTTCAGGCTATTCAAGCATCGACAACTTTTGCCGATAGAGGGCGTTGCAGGGCAAAGTTTATTGAATTTTTTCTCAATGTGCGTCGTCGATCGATCGTTAACACGAAGATTTCATTGCAAAAGAAGTTCTATAAAACCGATTCTCAAATTACAAATCCATGAAAATGGTTGTTGATGAAAACAAGTACTATTTAGGGCAGAAAATAGGGGATAAGATCGTTAAAAAAAAAAAAAAAATCGTAAAGTTTTTTTGTTTTTTTGTTTTTTTTGACGCTACGAAAATTGTGTGCATTTAATAATACACGTAGGCTAGTGGAAAAACTTGCGGGCAACCCAAAATTTAAGTTGTCTCTAGTGAAAAAAAAGTTAAGGGAATAGGCCTTTTTCATATTAAGTTTTGGAGCGTCTTATTCTTTAATTATAGACATTCTGAAAGTAGCCTTGGCCTGAAATTAAGCCTTAAAAAACACACAAATAAACCTGTGTCACAGGGTTAAATTTTCAACAATATTTAGGCATTTTAAAATTTGCTATACAAAATTTATGGACTGCTATGCAATATTTTGAGATTGCAATGCTATGCAAAAAAAAAAAAATTGCATAGCAGTTTTGCTATGCAAAAATTTGGGACCAAATCGTTCCCTGTAATTGATATACGCGCTCGAGATTGGTTAAGTATTTTTGTAATAGATAAAAATGCCAAAGAGTTGGGCAAATCACTCTCCTTAATTCATTGTTTTGATTTAAGGAGAGTGATTTTAAAATCGCTCTCCTTAATTCACCTTTTGATTTAAGGAGAGCGATGCACAGCTCTCCTCAGATTTATTAAAATGAAGGCCTGGATTACTTTAAAAGCAACAGCATTTTCCAGTGGTTCGCTGGCCAAATGCTAGTTAAAACACCTGAGGACTAATCAAAAATCTCTCCATGTGGTCTGGCTGGCTAGTTCAGTGTTGAAGGGATTCATTAGTCTGTGGGACAACTCTGCAGTGAAAGACGTTTACTCTTTGACAAATGTATTGTATTTACAGTTTTGTTACATTTATTTGAAACTGCTGGGAATACTGTCCCATTTCTGGCTTCTTTACAAACAATAGGCCTATATAGACCTATCAAGTTCTAATGAAAGTAAAAATTTAATTCGAAACAAGTAAAACCAGCTCAAATCACTTTCATCCCTTCAAATGCAATAAATTTCCTAAATGTGAAATGAAAATTGCTGGGGACTAGTGAAATGACAAGCTAACAGGTCCCACTGGAAAGTCACTGGAAAAATTAAGGGAGAATTCATGTGAGGAAGACTCACTGTCAAAGTGCATTTTTCTGAGGCATCTGGTTAATGACAGTCACCAAAAACAACCTTTATTTCAGGAGTGGGGGGGCCTTGCTATTACATAACAGAGTCTAATATGGTCACTAGACACACATAATTACCATAATGATCTCACCCAGTGGATAGAATTTCCTCAGAATGACACAAAATCCCTATAGTGCCAGTAGTCCAGTACATGTACCACCTGGACATAGTTTGTCTTTATGACATTGGTTCTCCTCTCTGAATCCTTCATTCAACCTCAACAAATTTGCACAGGAATAGGACATAGATTTCATCTTCAGCCTCTACAAATATTAATAACAAACAAAATCCATTCCGAATTGACCAATATGTGTATGACTATGAGCCCCCCCCCAAAAAAAAATATATATAAAAATTGTTTAATAAAAAAAATAATTGTAAATAAATAAAAACAAAACAAAATAAATACAAAAATAAAATTTGAAAACCCATGGATTTTACTGACATTTTACTGCTGTAATGTGCTGTTCGTTGATGCGTGCAGTGTTAACAAAATCCAATGCAGAGTGAAGCATTTTATGGACCTTTTTGACTGTTGTTACTAGAGGACTTTAACAAAGGGATCCAGGTGTTTTGACAGAGCCATGATGTCCTCGCTTCACTTTTTTATATGAAACCAATGAGGTTGTAGCTAAAAAACTAATTACAAACAATGAGAGTACAATGAGAGGTGCACGGATTATGGGGTCCACAAGCATGTGTGTACATGTATGTTTAAATGGTTGTTCCAATGGAAACACACCAGAAGTGCTTTTAAAATGAAGGGGTGTGCCTGTAGTTAGGCTTCAGATGATTAGTTTCATTAAGAGGAAAACCTACAAGTACAATATATGTTTTAATGTTTATTGCGTGAAAATGTTCCCCAGTTTTGCTTTTTTACCAAATTTGCTTTCAAGTTTCCATAATATAAAGGACCATTACTGTAACAATAAAAACTGTAAAAGAAAATAAAAGCTGATGAAATTGATTTGTGCGTGAAAATGTTCCCCAGTTTTGCTTTTTTACCAAATTTGCTTTCAAGTTTCCATAATATAAAGGACCATTACTGTAACAATAAAAACTGTAAAAGAAAATAAAAGCTGATGAAATTGATTTGTGTCTTCTCTCTTTTATAAAGTTTGTTTTAGCTGATCACTAATAATAATGTCTGCAAAAATGTGAGATTTTACAGTTTCTGCCCTAGACAAGTGTACAATCTTGGCATGCTAGCATTTGACCAAAACATCGCATACAGATAAAGCATGGTAACTAATCCCCAGCGTACATGTACGTTCCACACTTCTTGAGGAAAATTGTACACAGACCTTACAACTGTGGCACTACCTCGGCAAATCTTTGCAGGCCCCTAATGTCAAAAATGTACATTACAACCATCAACCAATCTGTTTAAAATCAACATTCAACACTTTTTAAATTTTGCATCTAGGTATTGGTTATATCTGAGATGCTTTTGTAATTTTGTTTTAATGAAGAAGAAAAAAGTTAGTGGCCTGATGTTTCAACCCTAGCAGAGTCTTTCTTGAAGGCTAAAAGGCTTGTTTTTTAGTGAACTTACACTGTACGTCCGAATCTTTGCAATACAATGCTATTAATGAAGGTACTACCAGCAAGGCCAGTTTGCTTGAAGCTGAAGTTAAAGCCAAATATCAACCAGCCCAGCTCACCAGCTGGCTACTAAATAAACCTCAATTTTAACCCTATCCTATACTACCCAACAGGGGGGACCTTCATTACTATTTCCCTGGTAGAAAACAATTAAGCAATTGTCTTGTGTGATGGCCTAACCTTTGTTTACAAAAGGAATGACCTTGTACATTCAAGGGCAATTCCTGGCAGGCAAGATGCTACGCTGTTCATATGAGATATTTTACATTAAGTATAATTATTTCCACATAAAGTCAAGAGAACTACAAAAACATCAGCTATTCAAGTTTTGAGATGTGCCCCCTTTCTTCATATCAAAAGTTTATACAAATCAGACTGTGCATTCTACATAAAATAAAAGACTTTATGTTTTTTCCAGTTGGACCTCTGCTGACAAATCATGCCTGCAGGAAGTCCAGGCTCTGTGGCTCTTGTGATGTCATTAGCATGATTTATATATAATTCCACTTCCAAGAACCTCAAATAGCAATTTGTGACAGACAACCAGCTCCCATTACCAAGGACCTTTGTTGCTAATGCTAATGCTCCTGTGTTCCTTGGTATAACCTCAAGTATGCAGCAATAAACTAATTTATTGAATGCATTATCAGTTTAGCTAAGCTACATGCAATAGCAGTGTTACAATGGGGATAGAATAAACAAGGTGGCTGTTAACCTCTTGCATTGTTTTGAAATAACAGCTTCTGTGGACATATTGTGTGACAAGTCACACCTGACTGCTAAATACATCCTTACATAATGAAATGCTTCTGTTTATGTGCATGGGGGACTGGGGGTAGATACTCTGTTCTCACAGGCAAGAAGATTGATTTCTGAGTAAAGTAATCCAAGAAAACATACACTTTAAACTAAAGGTAAACATTACCTCTGGGCTTTTTGAAGAGTCAAATCTTTAGTTTTCAACAAGAACAACCTACAAACAACCTGTGCGAGTTTCATTTTAGGTGGTCACATTTTAGAGGGGATTTTTTTTATAATTGTAATGGATTTTTCACACGCTCATATTTTATTTGACTTAATTTTAATGTCAGCAATCAAAATAAGCAGTGGTGATTTGTGGTCTTCAAATACCATTTTCTTTATATTGAATTTTTTTTAAGGTATGGTAATCGTTAAGCCTAGTCATTGTTCAGTTTATATCAGTGTTTTAAATGCCCATTTATAGGCAAAATTATTTTTAAAAAGATACAATATAAAAGACACCTGTGAAAGTTTCAGGTGAATATACAGTGTCTACTTGTTGAGAAAACACTGGGAAAAAAACTGTTCCTGTATTTTCATAAAGAATGTCAAATCCATCCACGTTAAATAGAGAGGTGATAACAGGTACCAATCACATCTCTGGGCGTATCGAAGACAGTTAAATTAACACAACAGAAATTTCCATAAGTCACCTGCAGTCGATCTTTGAAGATTCAATTTTTTTGACATCGGCCTACTTTTGTTGATTTCTAATCAGCGGGGTCACTTCAGAGGAAATAATTTCGCAGGATGCTTCCTACTTCTACCATCTTTATAACAGATGATTTGGATAAAATTAACTCAATTTCTTTTCGGGGATATTACCACAGTATTACCCCACCTTATGATTATTGGCAATATTTCTCTGGAGGAGCAAGGTTTTAGCCAGGATTTGGTAAAAGGGTGTCCAAATTTGCTGGAAATTTAAAAACTGGGTGTCCAAATTGTTCACTGACAACACATTTACATGTAAATGACAGATGAAACAGGGTGTCAAAAATTTAAAACAGGGTGTCCAAAAGACACCCCTCTGGCTAACACTATGTGGAGGAGTGGTACGAACTTGCTAAATCAATGAGGTTTCTGACTGAAATGTTTAAAATATTGTTTTTGGAATATTACCAGTCTCGCAATTTGTCTTTAACCTTTGTTTTCATAATGTCAAATGGGAACCAGACTACTTTTTAATTTTCTACTGTGGAAAACTAGCAATAAAATAAAGGCTACAATGGGCCAATTAGCAGGGAGTGAATCAAAAGTTTCATTCAAAAAAGTGTGAGCTTTGTCTAGAAACTAGTAGAACGGCCTACATGTAAACTACTTCATCATGAATTCAAGTCCGGAAGTAGTGCATGTATAAAACAAGTCTCTCTATCTGGGTTTTCATTCCTTGGTTTAAAAATACTAATATCACATTTAAATATGGTCCCTTTTGAAATACAATTGATTACACATAAATTGTAAAACATTGAGGTAGTAAGCTGCAGAGTTAAACTTCAGTGTTGAACCCCAAACCATGAATGCTGGTGAAAACAGGGGCGGTCCAGTCAAAACATATCACTTTGTAGTCAAACATTTTGCTGTGTGTTTACAAAGTATTAACCATGTTTCACCCTTCTTTAAAGGCAAAGTATACCTTTGGTTTTTGGAACCGTTTGATTGTTTAAATCATTTAAAAATGTGTATGTATACAATGAAACTAACCTGTGAAAATTTAATTTCAAAAGGTGGTCAAGTTTTTGGGATATCGCTGAAAATGTGAGTATGTCCATGCAGAAAGAATAATCCCCAATCTGAAAAACGTTTCTGACACTGACAGAAACGCTTCTCAGATTCAAATTTTGGGGCATAACAATTCTTGTATCTTTTGACATAACCACAATACTTTGAAGTGAAATGTACTCTCAAAATGCTTTATACTATCGAAAGCTGCTGTAGGCTTCTAACCAATGAGTTTTTATTTCCATTAATTTTTAGAGTGATTACCAAAACATATACCTTCCCTTTAAATTACATGTAACTGTACACTTTGTATTATTACATGTTATACTGTGTAGCCACTTGTACAATTTATCAAGTTGATGTCTTGCCATTTTTGCCATTTGTTCTCTCCTGTACATAAACAGCGTTCTCCCCTTAACAGTGGTCCACTGGCCAAAAGTTAGTCAAAACACCCAAGAAATTCTCTCTAAGTGGTCCGGCTGGCTAGTTTAAAAAGCAACCCTATTTAATAAAGTATTGAATACATTGAATTGAATATGGAGTATGGACTGGTGAAAAAGCTGGCGAACTAGAGAAACAACAAGCTGACCAGTCCCGCTGGCTAGACACTGAACAAGTAATAATGGCAAACCTTGATTAATTCGATTAACTTACCCTGATGGATACATAACTGCTCTTTAGGGGCTTCTTCTTTCAGTTCAACCTGGGGGAAAAAATTGAGGAAGGTAAAAACTTGTTTTTTTACTGAGCATAATAGCCATTTGCTTTTTAAAATCCACATATATTCATAAATCCACAAATTCACAGGCATAGCTAGCTAAAACTAGTCGAGTGATTGAGTAAATTTGTATTAACATTTTTAAGTAATCATTCACAGCTTGCTTGCACTAACTGGAAATATTAGAGAACTTGTTTATATGAAAACTTTTCAACTAAATTTATAGGGCTAGGTACACAAGGAATTTGATCAAATAGAAAAAATTACAACCAAAATTACAAGTTCAACAAAATTTTTCTTTTAAATACGATAAATACGAGTTAATATAAAGAAACAACACTTAAACAGGCATGACAACTTGAGCAAAATTCAAATGAACATATAACAAGATGTAAAGCCCCCAAAATAATCCAAAAGAAAAATCAAGAAATGAAAAGTAAAGCCAAAAATAAAACCTAATAAAACCAACATTGTCAAAATAGGGTTACAATTCATCCTTAAGGACACTTGGGGTAGGAAGTTCAGCGGAAAACATTAACACGACGATCCTATCTGAAAGTGTGCGGAAACTGGTTGCAAATTTTACATCATTTTCAATAGTTCCTTTTGCTCAAATTTCACACTGAGTTGTTTTTTTAAGAGAAAAAAGGTGTCTACTTCAATTTAAACCCTTAAAAAAAGAAAAAAAGAGCTCCATATTGCAAAATATACCGCTGAAGTTGGCACACATGTCAAAATGGAAACCAGTCATCTCCACCACCAGCAAAGTCGCCCACTACAAAGTCGCCCCCTCCAGAGTCGCCCCTCACTCACAAACTTGCCCCCTCTAAAAGTCGCCCACTGACAGTCCGTGTTATTTACTTTATTTACTTGTTTTAAATTGAAGTAATTTTTTTAATCAAATTATTACTTGGTTTTGGTGTACGTGCACGCTACATAATTTATGTGTTTAAGTTTTCATTAACTTTCGTACTTATCTGTTTGTACAATATCTGTTCAATTGTCTTAAATTTCAAACCCTAACTTTATCTAACAAAATTATTTTATTTTACTTTTTTATTGTGGTGATAGGATAGTCATTAATTGTTGTTGATTATTTACTTGGTTTTTAATTAGGTACGCCACTATTGATTTTTACCAACTTTTTTACAACTCTAGCAGATTAGAGCCTCTCCCAAAAGCTAAAAGCCAAAGCCTTGGTGAAAGACTCTACAGACTCTACCAGATTTGATATTGGTGGAATATGCTGTACCATCGGTAGACCTTATCAAATCTGCATCAGAAAATAGGTAATTTTCTTCTCATTTTTATTAAATAAAAGATGAAATTACATATTGAAGGAGTTTGAGACACCTTATGACACCATCATAAATGAAAAACTTGGACAATTTTAGTCAATAATGACATGTTTTAAAGCTAGCGAGAAATGGCGACATGCAGGAGTTCCCAGTCACAAGTCTAGCAGAATGTCACCCAAAATTAAGCCCTGACCAGTTTGGCATCAACACCATTGAAGAAAAATATTGACAGACACAAACGGGTCATCCTTTCATCTTTTTTAAAATGGCATAATTCCATTGTATTTTCAGCTATCAAGCTGATTTAAGCACTTCTCAGAAAACAAACTTTTCATTGATACCAAATTTGTAGAGGTTTGATGAAAAAATGAAAAAACCACCAAACTTCGAACCTATTGATTGGGGTGTGTTTTGCAGTTGTAACTAATTAAGTTTTTGGTAGGATTGGCTAATAAAAGTATTGGTTAATAACCACTGGCCAAGCTTAGAACAGAAACAGTTATTGGTTTACAGCCGCGATTCAACAACAAATTTCATGGCAACACTGGCCCAAAGGCAAGAAGTCCTTTGAACTGTAGAGAAACTGCTAGTTTGTCTTAAATACATTGATTTAATCAATTAAATAAACAATCCCTTCTAACAAAAATAATACCATATTACTAATACTTGGTCTCTCTCTGCGAGTGGGGTCCCTCGAGCGGTAGGTTCTACTACTAGTGGGTACTATACATTTTTGTCCCCCTTTTTAAAATATTATCACTGACAGTATTCATAAGTTTAAAGTTGTAATTATCTAATTCCATTCTTATTTTCTAACCGAACGAACCCACCTTCATTTATTTAGACCTTAGAAGTTAGAGATAATACTAAAAAACACTGTTGTTGGTACTGCATGAGCTGGTAACGAGCAGTGTCTTGCTCCTGAGTACTGTATTTATCTCTAAAACTGAATGAAGACAGCGGGTTTGACTCCTCCATAACAAATTAATGCCAACTCCGTCGGTGCCATAGGTATTCAAAATGCGAAGAAACTGAACTTTTAAAAACTTTTTCATTTTGAGGTCAATACTCAAGTCAAATTTGTACGTATACTCACAAATTATTGACTACGTCAACTTGCTCAATGGGTGTCAATGCTAAGTTTTTAGGTGTTCGGGCATTCAGCCCGGAACACCTCTTATTTTTGTTCGGTTTTTTTTTTTTTTTCTTAATACTTCTTCTTCTTCTTCTTCTTCTTCTTCTCAGCGTCCCTTGTCCGCTAACAAAAGCACCCTTTCCAAGCTCATATGAACTTGAAACTTCACATATAGTTAGATATTTATTAGGAGATGAAACCGCTTTAGTTACGTCATGATGACGTCATCAGGTGTCGAGTTACGTTAAATCAAAGTTTAATATTTGAGAAAATCATAACTCCAAAACTACACAATGGATTTTCACAATCTATACATCATCGGATAGGCCTGGTATGACTCTAAAAACGCTACACTGAACGCGACCTCATTTGACCTTGACTTCCGGTTCAAACCGGAAGTTGAATATTTAAAAAATTCATATCTCAAAAACTACTGATCATTTCATCACAATTTTTACATCAGATTGTAGGTCTGTGATCCTTCCGAAACTTTTGCACAGAAATGATGCCAATATGACCTTAACTTCTGGTCCTAAATGTGTGTTACAGCCAAAGTTAGTATTAACCGCAGTGTATTTGTGTATGGAGAAAAGCGCTGTAACTGACTGTCCGCTCCATTATTCATAAGGTTCAAAGTCCACTAAGCCTGTGCATATAGTCCCACACAACGGAAATGTATCATTGCGTTGCTTATTCTTGTACGTTGTAACAACACGTGTCCCGCACATAAAAAACTCAAACTCATTCAAAGTTCAGTGTGAATTTAGTTCCGCTGTGCTCGTCTGATGGCTTAATGGAAAACAAGGAATAAAAGAGGAGGTTTTACTGAGATGTCCACCTGCTTTAGGGATTTGTATGACTTTGACTAAATGACAAAAACTTCAACTGAAAAAGAACGACATTGGTTTGTTTCTCATCAAACACCGAGACCCACGTCACGTTGATCGACGTGACCATGCCTGCCAAAGGCGCTCTAGGCCCTCTGAGTATGCCCTTCAGACACGGTGAATAAAATGGTAAGCTTTATTTCAAAATCACCGTTAAAAAGAGGGGGCATTCCTATTTTGTCTACAATAATGTTGATATCCATGAACTTGCCTAGTGTTTTTTATTTTGTTTTTTTACTTTCAAAAATCATTATTTTTGTCATGGTTTAATTTTCAACTATCGGATTGAATTGATGCTAATCCCCGCTCAGGTATATTATGTATATGTACTGTGTATGGAAAAAAACATAACTCTTGAACCAAAAAGGGTTTTGACTTAATGCTAAACCATGTACTTAGACCTTAGTGTGTCAATGAAACCACATAGGTTTTCGGCATGATTACGTCATCAATGACGTCATAACATTGAATCAATGTTTAATTTTTACAAAAAAACATATCTGGAAAACTATAACTGCTACATACCAGATCTTTGGTCCATGTGAAAGACCATAGTGTATTTTTTTAATTTTACACAAAGTGTGACCCTATGCAGCTCTGTGACCTTTACTTCTGGTCGAAACTGAAAGATGCTTATTCCATACTTAAAAACTTCATATCCCATTAACCAAAAAAGGGTTGAGACCTAAAACTTTACATACTTAGACCCGAGTGTGTAGATGAAACCGCAGTTATTTTCGGGATGATGACGACTCGATGGCGTCCTTACATTAAATTAACCTTTATCCGGAGAACCAAAATTTTTATATACATAACTTGCACCATCCCCAATGATTACACAAACTGTGTCTCCCTGTGAGCTTCAATTCTGGTCAAAACTGAGAGCTTAAGTGAAAATAATCACTCCCGGTCTTCGTTTTAAGGCCTGCAAACAATATGATCTTGAAATCAGATGGTCCCTCTACATGTATATCGAATACAGTTTTACCCATAGGACTGTCAATTCCAGCAAAACAATAACTATGAATCTCAATGTTTTGATAATAAAATGAGCTATGAAAACGGAATGATTTCATCAGTTTTTTAATTTATCAAAGTTTTTTATTTCAAATGAGAAATCTTCTACCATTCACTTTACGTATCAATTTGTCGTACTAAGTTTTTTCAGTTTTTGCTTTGAAAACACTACCTCTGCTAACTCGAAAATGTCTATACCGAACACCTTGTTTTTGTTATGGAACAAAAAATTATGTCTAGTTATCAATGTATTCATCATACTGGCATATATTTACCTTTTAACTTGCGAAATACGTGGTTTAAGGGGCTACAGAACTCCACAATCCACACGTGAGGATGTCGGTATGGAATCGTCGGTATTGCCATGCTGTCCGGGCAGAAGCAGCAGCAGACTAAACTGTACTAAAAAATCATGCGCGCGCGCTCTCCTAGTCGATAGCTAGCTAGTTGGGAATTGTGTGTGCGACGCAGGCACGCACGCAGGGCATCCGGCTGTCGTGTGCGTGTGGGTAGCAGCGCAGTACGCACAACTGGTGGTGGTAACATTTTAAGAATGCACCATTTTGGAGGCACTTCTGGTCAAGTTTCTGTTTTCCTTTTTCTTTAAAAGCCCCTTTTCAGCGCAATTTTTATGTAATATCATTACTATTTTTTATAAGATATTCCTGGAGTTAGTGCAAAAACAAATATTAATACATTGTCTGCGTGTAAACGGAGAAATAGTTTTCTCCAAGATTTTAACAACATCGAAATTATCACATTACAACGAAACTTCCAATTCGAAAATACCAGAATTCAAATGGGGCACGGGCCTACCCCTTCGTTTTTATACCTATAGTTATAGGGCCACGGGGCCGTTCTTTCTTTTCCGATGAGGGAGAATAGGATGGAAAAGAGAAACAATTGGTTGTTTAACATGGGATATCAAGTCTGGGAAGATACGAAATTCTAACGTCTGCCGTCTCAGACCACATATGTGACCTCTGACGTCATGTTTACAAGAGAGCCACAGAGCCTGGATTTCCAGCAAGCACGATTTGTACGCAGCTCAACTGGGGAAAAAAACAAATGTTTTATGGAGATTGCACCGTGGAGGAGGATTTTCCTTCCTCCATGATTGCACGCACCGTCTAATTTTTATCAACTTTATGATGAAGAAAGGGTGTACGTAATTATTAACATGTTCAACCGTTTTGGGTGGAAATTATGACACAAAATGTAAAGTCTCCCATGACCAGTGTGTGATATATTGCATGACACTAGGAGATGCCATAAATGTACAATGTCACTTTATTGTAAACAAAGGTTACATTGTCCATACATAATTGGCTCAGTATAACTCGTTTTGGAAAGATTATTTTTCATTAAGTACACTTATCACTAAAATAAGACGACTTACTGACTGATAAAAAATATATCGTTCTGGATAAGACTATTAATTATTTTTAAGAGTAAGCTAAAGTACTCATTTATTGAGCTAGCTCCGTGCTCCGCCTTCTGAGGCCTAAACATTTTGCAGACGCCGGGCATTGAGCTGACGACATGATTCACACAGACACAATAAACAGGAAAGCCGCAGTAGAACTACATGTACATGTACATGTACATGTACATGTGTACATGTACACATGTACATGCACTAGTACGCACTAGTGCACCGCCTTACATGACGTGCATATGAATGCAATTTTCTGTTGGGTGGTTTGCAGGACAGCGGATCCGGACGATGAGGCTAAATTGAATGCTGACTAAGAAAAATTATGAGTATAGTCTCCCCCCCCCCCCCCCCACTCAACCCATCACATCACGCACATTCACACACAATCACCGCCCCAACTTCATATGCCACATCATTCTGCAACATGGTCCACAGTGATTAAATTAGGTCTACAGTCCATGTATGTACATGTACATATTTGTAGACATAACTTTTTATAGACAATAGTGTATTTTGGGGGGCAGTGGCTAGAAGTGTAAGTATAAATTGTTGAGTTTGTTGAGACATGGAGGAAGGTATTTCCTTCCTCCAACCTTCCTCCATGGTTGAGACAAAATGAATTACTCATTCCGATTTAGATGGTTAAATTAATTTGAGTCCGAAATAATACTTTTGCTCGTACTCCACAATTCCCTTACCCCTAGAACAGCGCTTTATCCGCCGGGGAAGTAGCATGCATCCATTGCGCATGCGGCATTCAAACTATCGAAAACTCTATTACCAAAGGGGGTGTTTCATGCGCGCCGTCATCACATAACATCTCTTTTCTACGATTATATAAAGGATTATGGTAACAAGTGAGTAATTATTCTTTAACAATTTTAAGTTATCCCCATTTAGCGTTCGAAATAAGGTATTTCTTATACTCCAAACTGAAGAGTAGATGAGACTATACCTTACACTAGGATGGTATGGCCTGATAAACAATCGACGGCCGTTGTATGTAAAAATTATGGAGAAT
The DNA here is from genome assembly GCA_023634235.1 of Pisaster brevispinus. Taxonomy (NCBI): domain Eukaryota; kingdom Metazoa; phylum Echinodermata; class Asteroidea; order Forcipulatida; family Asteriidae; genus Pisaster; species Pisaster brevispinus. Next base: position 12,245,168 of record JAMKCF010000006.1, read on the forward strand.
TTGATTGTTTTTTTATTTTTCATGCAATCGACAACGTAATTAAAACTGAAGAGTCTTTTCTGAAAAAATGATATCAAAATAACACGCATTGGGTCGTGGAAATGACAACACAAACAATATTATTATGAGCTGACTGACAGGCTAGCTAGCTGCAAATTTCTGATTATGAATATTCATGTTGACGCGACACCATAATAATATAGGAAGTGGAAACGGTTTTTAATGCGCGCGCACCTACTATGCAAACTAGCCAGCGATGGGGCGCCCCGGCTATAAAAAACCCGCGCGCTGCGCCAAAATAGTACACACTCAACAAGAATGATTGCCAACCAGTCGTCCATCACAGTTGTGAAATCTCTACTTAAATTTACAAACCCTTTTAGACAGAAATTGCCACATTTCGCTCTAATATCACGAACATACTGTAAATTTGACACAGTGTCTGGTTGAATTTTCATTCATATGGTTATGGAAGCTGATAAAAGGGTGTCTTTTGAAGCTGAGAGCGTGGAAGGTGACGACGAAAGAACGGAAAACGAGCGAAGCCCCAACGTAAGTCCCCAAAGCGAACGCAAGTGGGTCAGCAGTAAAGAGCGTAGTGCTAGTGGGGGCAGCAGCGCTGAACAACCGCGGCGTCGTGCACGTAGCAGGCAAAACCACAGACGGAGCAGTAGCGCGAGTGGTTCGGAAATTGGACATGTTCGACAGATGGCGCTATCCAATGTGTCTAGTAGCGGCAATGTGCAGCAAGAATCGGGGGGATCACCTCAACAATCTCATGATAATTTGAAGAATGGAGACCAGCAACCCAAGATGGAGGATAGCCTCAGGCGGAAGCGGAGAAATAACAGAAAAAGAGCTAATCGCAAGTGGAAACCCTATGCAAGGCTGACATGGGAGGAAAAGAAAGAGCTTGATGAACTTGAGAGTAAACGAGCGACCAAGAAGCGCGCAAATCGACCTACGCCGTACAACACAACGCAATTCCTGATGGAGGATCATAAAGTCGACACGCCCGATCTGAGCGCAGGGGGTAACCACATTCCAATGGACTCGTCGGATGAACTCTTTGACGAGAATGATGATATTCGTGACGGCGATTTTCTTGAGAAGGAGTTCTCGGCCATGTACGATGAAGTTCAGTCAGAGCGCTTGCAATCAATGTCAAAGGAGCAGTTGGTCTCAGAGGTTCTAACCCTGTCGAAGAGAGTCAACGAGCTAGAGGAAGGCCAGCAGATATCGGAAAATAAGACATCCGATGGAGAGACAATGAACGGACATTTAAACATGAAAGACAATCTCATCCGGGCTCGCTTGGAAAGTTTAAATGAGTTGGAACATGAAGTGCAACGGTTACGTGAAGAAAACTCTGTCTTGAAAAAGGCTAATAATGACACCATAGAACTCAAAGTGTCTATTTGATACATGTAAAAGGATTTAATCAATTGGGTTAAATAATGTTCATGTTCAGTTATTTCATCAGTGTATCCTGCAAAAGAAATTTGCTTTTACACCACCGGCACATGGGTTCCTAAGAAAAGAAATTTACTGAAATTGTATTTAAACTAAATTGGGCATTTGATATTTTGACATTCCAGTTAAAATTATCCTAACTTATGTGCTAATGTTAATCAAGTTGAATTATTTAGAAGAAGAAAAAAAAGATAATCAAGATGTCAAACAAATTTACCATAAACGGTAGACAAAATCGGGTCGTTTGAAAATTCCAGCATTATAAGAAATAACTTCTGACAGGAAAGTTGCCACCAAGATTGGGACCAAAATAAAATAAGAATGTGCAAGTATTTATTTTCCCCATAAAAGTTTTGTGTCCATCGTTTGTAATTCAAAAAATTCTAGACAGATAAGTGTTTTGACCAGCAAATTTAGACAAAATGCAAAGTGAATTGATACACTTATCCTTTTATTTCAATGAAATTTTTTCTTTGAAGATGGAAGCTCTTGGGGTGAGGGTGTTCATGGGTTTTTTTGGGAGGCGGGGATGTTTTTGTTTGGAGGAAGGGGATGAATGGAGAGTTTAACACATTTTAACAAAGTAAAGAGTCTTTGTGAAACCGAAATCTGTTTTCACATGATTTTTTAAGTGAATGGTAGAATTAGAGTTTAGGTCCAACCTGACTGAGAACCCACCCATCATTAAGATAAAGTTTAATCAGTCTTCAGATTAAAGTAAATAAATTATGTAAATTACTAATATTAGTGTCTCTGTCAAAGAGGGATCAATGTTCTGGATCTAGACACGATGTTCCGTCCTGTTTAAAAAGAAAACAAAGTATTTTGACCATTTTAGATTCAAATTGCAACATGAGACGGCCTCTTAAAGATTTTCACATTAAGACATTTTTTAAACAAGGTCGACTGAAATAACTTGTCCAGCACATTTTCTCCTCGCATGATTTTACGATAGTGTTTTACACTTAAAAAGGAAAGGTACCTTCAGAAACAACATTGCAAAATATCTTGACAAGGAAACGAGTTTATATTTTGTCATCGGGCAGGATTGAAGGAAATGTAACATTTGCGGTTTCCACACTCTGGTTGGGAATGTTTTTAACATGATGAATTTGCAATTTTATACATTGATTCATTTATCAAGTGTAAGTTGTGCAGTTGATAATAAAAGACAGTAAGAACGGAATTGTATTCTTTAAAAAAAAGCCTTGAATTTTTTTATCTTTTGATATCCTCAGGGAAAAGATTTATATCAAGCAAGTACTTGACTGCCATGATTCTATGATGAAATAATGCAATGTGGAAAAAAAACTGAACGAAATACAAAACGATACTTACTGGCTTTATTCAACTGTAAATTTAAATTGATTCATATTGAGTTGAGTATGAATTTGGCCAACTGGGGTGTATCCCTTATTAATCTGTGGTATGAAACTATTTCATTGCTTTGTAAACTTACTAAAAGTGCGGATTGAAATGAAAACTAAATAAAAGAATTGATAATTTCCTTAAGATGATTATAAACATAAATTGTATTACGTGTGCCCAACTTCAATCAACCCTTGATTAAACAAAAGAAACTTTGAAAAGTTATGTTAAGCATTTTTACACAAACATTTGTAAATAACTGAACGGTCGATTCCACTTTCTTAATTGTACACATCAACAACTGATAAGATGTCATTTGTTACATAAGTACAGTTTGTTTCCTCTTCTGAGAACCCATTTGTAAACATAAACAAAGAACTCGGTAATGAAATCCAGCTTATGCCAAGGCTCTTTGTAATTTCCTTAAAGGCAAAGTATACCTTTGGTTTTTAGAACCGTTCGATTGTTCAATCCTAGATAAGTATACTGGAAAACTAACCTGTAAAAATTTCATTTCAGGAAGAATAATCTGTCCATGGAATACACAATCTGAGAGACATTTCATGCATGCAATGCTTCTCTGATTGAAACTTTTTTGAATCCCTTTCTCTAAAGCCCAATCCTTGGAAGGGAATCGTCTCTCAAAATGTACATTTGATCAGCTGCACTTCTACTTGCTTACTAAGTTTTTATGGCCATTCATTTTTGGAGTAATTACCGAAGGTATACCCTGCCTTTAACCCTTAATACATTTCTTGTATTGAAAAGATGGTTCTGTCTTAACAATTTCATTGTGGATTTGTGATTTTATATTTCCGATGATGAACACTGACCCTGCCCCACCCCAAGGTTGGTTGGCCAAATGTATGATCCATTGTATTGTGTTTGTAAGGTACATGTACATGTAAAGTACCTGTAGAAACCGCCTCACAGCCAACAGTTCCTTTTTACTGTAAAATATACCAGAAAGAGAACAATGAGATTATCTGAAATATTGTTATAGGATTATCCACAGTTGTTGTCAGAAAAAAATAATACCCAATTGATTCTTACTTTGGCTTCTTGTATTCAAGGCCACTCCCCCCCCCCATTAAAAAAAAAAATACCTAAACTGTGAACGATTTTGTTTGTATAGCATAGTAAACTAGTACATGTCCCAATAGCTAATCAAACATCTTCATTTGCTACTAATTGTCCACAAGACTAGGTCAGTCTGAATATTTTGCTGCGCACAACTGCTGGATGAACTGATTCCCTGCTAAAGAACATAAAGGAAGTGATTAAAAGGGGCACCAGGTCCAAGAGTATGAACAGTGGGCATTGCTGTTATGGAATCCATGTTTGCTAGAACCCTTTCACACTAGACAAGTTTCATGGGAAAGTCCTAGGAGAAATTATTTGACCTTTTCACACTTGAACTCGGGGGGGGGGGGGGGCCAATTCCTGGGAAATGCGTGGGAGTAGCATTAAGCCAGAAAACTGCAGGGCTAGCATTTGAGTGTTCATTTTCCCACGAAAATCGCAGCAACTGTGAAACGATCATGGGGTGGCAGAAGGGTTCAGAACATACCTTATTTATTGACCGCAAGATCCTGGTCATTAATGGTACAAGCTGCTTGTGCCAAAATGTTCTTAAGGGGTTAATGTTAACCGAACGTGTTCCACAGAGCAGGGCCCAATTTCATGCTGCTGCTTGCTGTGGAATTCTATGCTTACTGCCTGTAGAACCAATGCTGGACCAGGCACCGTAAGCTCAGAATTCTGGTTTGCTGAAAAACAAATAAAGCGGTGTCACCATCACAGCACCCACAGCAAATGCCGTGGTGCCCTTTGCTTTTGCCGTGGTGCCCTTTGCAAAGTTCCAATACAAATTTACATTTTCCTCATAGAGTGCCCCTTACCAGAGGAAAATTGCTGTGCCCCTTCAATTGCGAAGTTCAAGGCCTGTTCTAGGCTTTGTTAAAGTTTCAGGACAAGAAAGTCACTGGGCCAATATAAATCACAATGAAGGGCCAGTTTTCAGTTTGCAAACTCGAATTTAGAATGTACAAAGAAATAAACTTGGCTTCGAAACACCACAACTAATTTGGTTTGAATCACACTTTATGGATAAATTAAAACAGTACATGTCTGACAAAAACATTGTAGATAATCCTGTAGAGACTTGTGCTTCCTGAAACGAGGATTTCTAGGTTGTACAATGTACATGTAAATGAACTTGTAATTCTTGATAATAAATAATTGATACTTTACTGCCTTAAGGAAGCTATGTATATTTGGAACAGTGAGGCAAAATGTATGTTTTCATACATTTTATTTTTACCAAGTGTATTATCAAAGTGAAGAATTTTGGATATGTTTTCTATTTTTATACACAAAAGGTATATTTTAAATATAAAAAGGGGACAAAAGCAAAATAAAAAGTGCTTTAGAAGATTCCTGTGTGGACATATTTTGAGTAAAACTCTAAATTTCACAACTTGAAGCTTTTAAAGTATACAAGTTGTTTGAAATAAGTAAACAGTTGGTGCTAAAAATAAATTGGTAATACCTTGAAAGAAAATGAAAACATTTGGCTATTATCCAAAATTCTTTACCATGTTAAAAAAGTGGTATTTTTAAACAAGATGGTTTCTATACAGATGGTAAAAATTTAATGCCCATTTGAAATATCTGTGGTTAAAAAAAATTGTGAGAAGTGTTACAATGAGAGGGATGAGTCTTTCACAATAAAAAAGAAAATCATTGTGATACCGAATACAATGTACATGTAGTAAGCAAGAGTTGTGATTAAAGGATGTTCACATTCACAACATTGGTAAGATTGAACAAAACTTCACATGGTATAAAGAAGGTCATGGTGGAAAACTTTCTTTTTAATATGTCTGCCTGAAATGCTTTAGTTTTTGAGAAAATACTTGGTTTTAATCTCTTGAGCCAACAACTAAATGTTTCAAAACAGTGAAAACATAAAACAATTTTTTTATTTACTACTTTCTTGTGAGTCCCATGTCCGACCAATTGTGTTTAGACATTCAATCCCTACCGATATCTGAAGTTTGATGACAACTGAAACTCAAAGTTCAGATATGATTTGATTTAATAAACAATCGTTTCATTTTTGTAACTCAAAAAGTGTGTTTTGTGAACCCTACAATGTTGCCTATTTTGCATGTTAGTTCAAGGCTACACATACAGTCTCCCGATAGAAGACGATGATCACAGTTGAGATAGCATTGGCCGGTTCAAATCATACTCTTAACAAATTGTGTATTAAAAAAATAAACCACTTCAAGATGAAAACGGACAAACACAAATCCACAATTCAACTAAACATGGCTGGCTTCTGCGTATTTCCTGCTTTGGTGTGAGCCAATCTTAAGTGCAAAACCTGTAATCTTCTTTTTTATAAACATGAAGCTTGTGGTGTTTATACATGTACTGCATGAAATTCTCACATCCTGTGTTGGGATCAAGATGAATGCATTATGTATTATAAGGTGTTGATTCATCATGAATACATGAAATATTTGTCCGTGAACAGAAGTGAAAGGCCAGCATAAAGTGCATACTTAAAGTTCATTTGTCATCAGTTTTAAATGCCAGTATCTTCTGTGAAACTTTGGGTGCTATCTAGCTACGCTTTTGTTTGGGAAAAAAAACTCTGTACAGAAGGTCTTACTGTCAACCAGTTCGGGCTCAAAACACCAAAAACCAAAGCTTGCAAAGGGCATGTGAGTGCCCTGAATTGGAGAGATCGTTAATTTGTTCGCAGCACTTGTCAAGAATTTGTTACACTGAATATGTGATGAGAGATAGTTGCTTTAAAGGTAACCCTGAAAAATCTTCTGATGGGAAATTATTAAAAACATACAGTAAGAAATTTCAACCCACCATACTCCATCTGACATTTCAAGAATGTGAAGTTGATACTAAAACTGAAATTAGAATAATATTCAGACTAAAATTAGTAATTAGAATTTGTCACTGATTTGATTTACTTAATTTATTCATTGCTTGAGGTAAATGAGTTAGTGGTTACACACCTATGTTCCGACACCCCTAAGGTACTTTCCTAATCTCAATCCTGATCCATTAATCCTAAACCTAGCGTGTAGATCAGGTTGGGTTACCGGAACATAGGGTTGCTGGAACATTAGAGTTTTCCATAGAACGTAGAGCAGTCAGTACCGAGGAACACGGTTTAATGTAGCCTCCTTTTAACATACAGTGTATACACCCTGACCACCCCCACCTGTAAAATGTGTGATATATTTTTTTCAATCCATTGACCTTGTTACTAACTGAATGAGACTGAACGAGTACTATCCATTCATTTCCGTTGTTGAAAACCTTTGTGTCTATTGTCACATACATCGTCACAAGGTGCTGGGCCTTGGGCTATTGATTATTGACAAGACAAAAATCAATTAATTTAAGTCGATGTCAAATGTTTAGCAATGGTTTGTGTTTGTTTTGTCATACGTGTGTGAATGGGACTGATGAACAGAGCTGATGTTGGTACACAGGGATGTTGCACATCTCTCTTCTCCTTCATCAAGAATTTGAGCAATTTCCATCTCTATTATGAAGGTGTTTCCCTTTTTGTTCACTCTCCATTCAACAGACACAAGCAATTTGCCTCATCTACATCTACATCAATTATACTCTGGCAAAACGACTGAAAACGGTCGAAATTGTTTCTCCTAAAGACATAGGCAGAAACATCAAGACAAATGAAACAGTGTTGAAGTTACACTGTTTCTTACAGATTTCAGAGTTTTTGTCACCCACATGTATACACACAACTTCGTTTTTCTACACAATGTAAATTCTTTGTAAATATTTGTGTCCATCGCAAATTTTGGGTCCCTGCATGGTGACAAGAAAACTAAAAGCTCACTATTTATTAGCAACTACATTCCCTAACAACAGACCATGAAAGTTTTTTGTTTCTTTGAACCCTTGCCCTTTGAGCAGGCATTTCCGTGTTACTCTCCTGAGATTTACGGACACATACCTTATTCCCCCATGACAGCCATAGACTCACCTTTACGTGCTCAAAACCACCCATCACTAATGGCAACAAACCAATTAGGGGATTAACAATTTATCAGTGCAATGGATTCTAAAATTAAGATGAGCTCTTTGACATCATTTGACAATACCATATTTTCAAATTTAGCCATCATTAAGTGTCAAATTGAGCACCTCATCATTTTGCCATCGTGCTCTTGATCCGTCCAACCCAGTGTAACCCAAACTGAGGCTGAAAGGCAAAATAGTCCGGTCCCTTTATATGAAATGAGAATTTGAAATAACGTTATCATTGTGAAAACAGGAAAGCCAATAAAGATGGCCGACCCATGATCTTTTTTATTATATCATGTGAAAGGTCAACACCTTCGCTGAATGGTTCAAATTGAAATGTTATCAGACTTTATATTAAACATATCGGTTGTTTTATAAACGACAATTTAAAGAATCTTAAATATTGCTGTGTCCTGACTTAAGAAAGTACATTCTACCTCCATGATTAGACAGGAAACTGAAGGAGATGGCTGGCATTTAAACAGATGCCCTTTCTAACCAAACCTCCCCAGCTTTCATGTAACTTCCAACCAGTTCTAGCTGTGAACATCCTGGCATTTACATAAACATCACATTATTTGGTGGTTATTTGTAAATATTTATTAGAGCCCATTGGAGAACTATAATTGTTCAAATTTGCTTTGACCTACTGAAACTTGAGGCCTCATTGATTACCCGAGCTGTGCTCGCTATCTTAGATGACAACAGACTTCCCTGTTCATATTTGTTTTTCCTTTTTTTAGAAACCTTCTGAGATCTGTAATGTTGCAGTTTAAATTTTCTGTTGTCACAAAATATAACAGAGCTATTGTCCAATGATCGGCCAGAGCTTGCAATTTGTGCGCAATTGTTATTACAGCAAAATATGCTTGTACATGCGAATATGCATGTATAGCTATACTTTCATTCATATGCTGACAATGCAACTGCCAGTATTCAGTTGGCCCAGGACATTTTCTTAACACAAGTTAAGATGTACAAAGTACACACAGTGTGGGATATACAATACACACACATTCACAGGCCTACAGTATATGTACAGTACACGTACTTGTACATGTGCTCTAGCAGTGCTATACTACAGTGCTTTATGCTGCGCTATGGCCATATTGACTTATTCAAACCTGCCCATGCTACCTTCTTTCCACCATGGCTATCCCTAATTATGTACTTGTATACACAATTACAAATGTGCTGTGCTGCCTTGGCTGGTGTGCTCATTTTGTTTACCCACTGTCACACACAAGTTGGCAAAAGATCAACCTGCTTATAATTCAAAATTCAACCCTTGAACTTGCACATGCTGGTCTGTGCATTGTATGAATGTAATGTTTACAAATGTATGGATTCCGAGCTATATATTGGCATGAATAGAAAATCTAGCTGTGGGCATTCAAGGGACGGTCAACCAAGTGCTGTCAAACAAACTCTACCCAAAATAGCTTACTATCCAAATTAGGATAATTTTTACTCTCCTAATGAGGATATAATGAAGCAAGTATATCCCGAATCTGATGCTTTTTTATCATGGGCTATACCTTTTAAAGCTGTGAAGCTTTAATGGTTATAAAAACAATGTAAACCTTATAGGGAACAATATAACACATTGATCTGTATTTCTCGATCAATTTAGATAAACTTTAACTATATATTTTCTGTTACTAATCAATATTATTTCAGACCTGCATGCTCTTGTCATTATTTTGTTAACATTAATAAGCATACAACTATTTCATGTTTCTTTCTTGAAAAGTGTTAACGTGGTGGGTATAGTCTTTCCACGATTAAAAATAACAGTGAGGGTAGGCCTACCTAACAACAAATATTTATACTGCTACTTGCAGATAAAATTTTCAACTGATCCATAAAATAGCTTGTTGAAGTAAAGAATTTTTTTAAATAAGGTTAATTGCTATTAATTATTGCTGTTATATTGCTGATGAGAATGATAAGGTACAGTGTCTCTCTGGCTGACAGGCAAAGTTGGCTGAGTTGGCTCTGAAGCATTTTCCTTTCACAGTGATCAATCATAACAACCCAGATTTGTGCAAGAGATAAGGGCTATCCCAGTTGGCATTATATTCAGTGACCTTTAAACTTTAAACTGATATGATTCTTTCACATACCCAGCCTCTGTCAATTAGCTCTATTCCACATTTTACCCTCAAGGGAATGCAAGCAGGACAACCTGTCACATTTTGTCACTATCTGTGACATATGGCATTGACCTATCTGGATCACTTCCACTGTCATCAAAAAAAAATTCATACACAGCATGATTTTTGTTAATTTAATAAGAACTGTTTGGGTCTGTGACACGTACTAAAACCAGCCTTTAACTCGAAATCAAAATGAAGCTGGAAGGGCAAAATGCGATCTGTTTGGTTCTGTATGAAATTCAGACAGTTTTTGTGTGGAATGAGAAAAAGCTGTAAACAAAATAAAACTTGATAAAAAAATTAATCTCTCCCTCATTTACAAGCTACAGTAAAGCATTTTGTTTCCTCACAATATTTATTAATTCCAATCCTAGTTTCAGATATTTAAACATTATACAAAACTGACTGTTAAAGAAATCAAAGTGGGCTATGATTCTGAAAAACAGCTTAGGATGTTTGTTTTAATGTGGGACATACATGTATTTTTATGCATGAGTTACTACTCCATGTTTTTTTCATTACCAGTGTTAAAAGCATGATTAAACTTCTTGTATTTAGGAATTTGGTCATCACTTTTAAACTATTTCCAAGGGCAATAAAACACTACCAGTGAGAATAATTTAAAATTAACGCCAATTTTAAATCAGGCAAAGCTAAGATAGGGTGCCAAAAACACATCATCTCTTGTTAAAGAAGTGAAATGAAAGATGTGATTCCAAGATGGTCCCTAACAATGTAAGCAGGAGAAGCGTGTATGTTGCCTGCTGGTTTTCACTGCACAATCCCATTTTACCTCAAGCTATAGTAACCAATCACTTGTAGATTGCTACAACTGGCCAGCACCAAGTGAAGCCATGATTTAAACAACAAACACTGCACCAGGACAATTGGTTCTGAGGTCACCTGATGACCTGATTCACTGGCTGTGTTTACTGGCTGGATGTCAACAAAGAATTATCACCACCACATAAACTTGCACAGGTCCTTCCATTTTTTTACATAAAAAAAAAAGGAAGTGAACTGGGTGGGTGGGGGGGGGGTGGGCCAAAACTCAGCAAGCAAAACTGTAGGCCTACCAGCCTCGGCTAATAGCAACTGGGATATAATCTTACCTAATGATTCTGTAAATGAGAGTGTGCTGTTACCTACAATCAGGAAAAACCTTGGGTACATTTAATGGCACTGCTACAGTCACTCTAATCAATCCTAGAGGGATAAACCTGTTTACCAGAAAGGTTGATTGGTGCATCATTAGGACACCCCTAACTATTGGATGATGAAAAGTTTGATGTTTTAATTTGATTTGCATACAAACCATCGTCGCACTGATCACTGCAATTTCTGTTAACATCAACATTCAAGCAGCAATATTACTAATTTGAAGTATGATGGCCTGATCTATCAATTTCATTTAAGCTTACAATTCCGGCAAGTGCTTTTAGCTATTATCATTAACATTACACACAAGAGCTTTATTCAGGCATGTTCTATGTGCAAGCTGTGTGGCGAGCCTATAGAGCTGCATGTCCTTTCTTTATGGTCAGAGCATGCAGAATACCTCCATGGTCTGTTTTGTTGTCAAAGGAAGAGTTCGGTCCAGACTTTATGCAAATGGTTATCCCGCACAGGGAGTCATTTGTATGGGGTGTAGGGTGGGAGGATGAGTCTTTCTGCTAAAATTTGTGATGTTTTTAGTTGTTTGTTTGTTGTTTGTTGGGGTGTTTGTTTGTTTGTTTGTTTTTCTATTTGTTTGGTTTTTGTTTATTTGTTTGGAGGAGTTGTTGTTGGGGTTTTTTTTTTGGTTTTTTTTGTTGTTTTTTTGGGGGGGGGTTGTGGGGGGTTTCGTGGGGGGGGGGGCCCATTTGGTATGTCTCTGGATCCTACATTGCTTCAGAATGTTGCAAGAATGTCCAACAAACTTACTGTGATACCAGAACAGGAAAGGAAAGGAAGGACAACTGATACAAAATTAGAAAAGACTATGTTTAAGTCTATACTCAATGGAAGCTGATATCACTATAGCAGAGAGGAAATCTGTTTATACATTCTCAATGGGAGCATTTCCCCAGCCTGGCTGTTTGGTTAGTAATTACTGCCTCATGAATGTAGCATTCAAGTTCAAACCAACTGCTAGAATCAATACCAGCATGATGTTTATTAAAGGCATATTGACCTTGCCATATTGTTATTTCCATGGCTGGCGAGAAGATTAAACATGTTTGTTGGTAGACTGAAAAGGGGGGGGGGTCCTGCGCTTTAGGTCTGGATGAGCATCCATTGTGAGACTTCAGGAGTAGGTTAGCACATATATTATCTTGTCATTGCATAATGGACTGTTTTGAAACCACTCCCACTTTAATAACACGGCAGGTGGAATAACTTTTAACAATTAAAAAACAATTCAACTGGCTTATTCAATTTGGAGTTAAATAGGGCTGTCTTAAACCCTTTGGCCCAACCTTAAGCTTCAAACCCCTGTCTAAGCTAATGCCTGATTGCTACAATAAAAGCACTCGGGCAATTGGAACACTAGAATGTCAACTAAATTTGCGTGAATGGTGTTTCTGATCAGCAGAGTGGGGGGTTCGAGTCCCAGCTGTGGTATTCGTTTCCTTAAGCAATTAGATACTTTATAATCCTTCGGATGGGACAATAAACCATAGGTTCCATGTAATAGGATTGGTAATACAGTAAAAAAAAACTTTAAAAAAACAGAAACCTTATCGTGGAAGAGTAGGGGTTAACTACCCAGGGACCCCTACCCAGTGTTTCTGGTTCACATAACAAGCACCCTTCTTACAGGTTTCCTCAAGCTTGCGAGCTACAGTGATAAAAATTCACTTTTGGGGCAGATCCTTGGTTTCATTACCAGAAATATATAACAATAAAAAATAAGATAATAAAGTTCACAATAGTTACAATAATTGTAACCCTCCGACCATCCTCCCGATGGTGGCAGACTAGAGGGTTATGAGACAACTATGGTAAAAAATCTCCATACGTGCAATTGTGACCGTTGGAGGATGGAGGGGTTACGATTGTCACAAGTAATTATAAACATGGTCCCATAATGGCTACCACCAGCAGTAATAAACTATAGACACTTGTGCTCATATACTCTAGGCTTTGGCAATCTAGTTGAAGCTTTTGAATACTTCCCATACCAATAGGGATGTTTGTACTGCCATATGTCTGGTGGTAGCCTCCTGATTGTGTCCTGTTGTTTAGTCATGAATCACTGCTTGTGCAGAGACTATAGCTTTAACCTTTGAACTAATCTGTAATTACCATTCAGTTGTATCCAGGGGCCACCAAGGTGACCTTCAGTATCCCCTTTAAATAGTATAGGTCTATGCTCATGCTTTAAGAGTCAAGATTTTCAGACAGTAAACCCAACTATGATAATAAATCAAATGCAGAAATCACTTTCTGGAACAAACTGCAATCCCATAATGGTTGGACCCATAGAGTTGCATAAAAATAGCCTTGCTCTGCTCTTCTTGCAACAAAACACATTCTGCATTTGCATAAAGTCATGTATCCTGGGGCCAATATCTTTCCTGTTAGTTTTGATCAGCCTAACCCTCCGTGGGTGTCAATTTGCATACATTCTATAAATAAATCAGCATTAGGAAGTATCCACTATCCATGCGGTAAAGGAGCCTATGCTATATCAAAGCAGGGATTACTGGAGCACCATAGAGCTGTTAAATATATAGTAGCTCTGTACACTTCCATTAAAAACGGCTGGTGCATGCCAGTTGGAAATAACTGGGGGAAGGGGGAAGGTTTGCAAAAAGGATATACATTTCAAAAGTGTATACACATTTCAATCCAATCCTTTACTTTTTAAAGAATGAGTAGATTCTTGGGCGTTTATAGCTACTCAAATTTTGGGGCATTTTCTGTATGTGTTTTTTGTTTTTTATTTGATTTTTTTAATGCATTTTCTATGTACTTTTATTGAAGTTATTTCCATACAAAAAACATAATGTTGCTTTACAGGTTTTTGCATGGAGTTTTAAAGCCGATCATGGCTTGTTGAGGCATGTTTCATAATTTGTCATGCATGTACATGGATGCACCATAACGATAAATAAATGGTATTAATTTCAAAGCAAAGCTTTAACTAACACAAGAATTCCCTTCTGGTGGAGGGGTGTGATTTTGGGCCAGGGTTATGGTGGAGGGGGTGTGATTTTGGGCCAGGGGTATCGTGGAGGGGGTATGATTTTGGGCCAGGGTTATGGTGGAGGGGTGTGATTTTGGGCCAGGGGTATCGTGGAGGGGGTATGATTTTGGGCCAGGGTTATGGTGGAGGGGGTGTGATTTTGAGCCAGAAGTATGGTGGAGGGCTGTGATTTTTAGCCAGTGTATGTTGAAGCATAGAGAAAGGACTTGGACCAGGTTATTTTGAGCCAAAGGTATGGTGGAGGGGTTCCTCCTTTTGTTTTGAGGGCAGTTGATTTTTTGTTTTGAGGGGGCACCTGGAGGCACATCAAAATTGGGGGGGGGAGGGGTGGAATTGTGCCCCAATGTAGCACACTAGACGTACCAATTAGAGCACTACTAACTATCACGAGATTGAGATGAGGATGAGGGACCAACAATGGTACAGTCCGCCATGAGCTTTTGACGAGCACCACGGAAGTCGAGAGAGTTGATCCTGTCTGAGAACGCGACAGAACTTACAGTAAAGCGGTGGTGGGTTTATCGTAAAGAGTTAAAAAGTGCTTGGTTGAGTACTTATAAGTTGAGGGGTGTCAGACCCAGTAAAAGTAAAAGCGTTAAAAGTGCTAGGTTGAGTACTTATAAGTTGAGTTGAGTACTTATAAAAGAAGGGGTGTCAGACCCAGTAAGAGTAAATTGTTGCGGATGTACAACAGACTGGGTGTTGAACCCAAATAGTAGCTGAGAATTGCTATATTTATTTTAATAAGTTGAGTGTAAATAAAAAGGCGATTGGCCTCTGGAATTTTGGTGTAAATAAATCTAAGTGGAATTAAAGAAGGCTTCAGAGTCTATAATTATTTTAGACTGACGGTGGTTCTCACAGGGAGGTGGGGGACCACTGTATGAATTCCACATGTAAGTAAACATAATTGTATGCCTCGGAAACTAATTATGAAAAGTCACATGAATTGGTTTGACAATCTATAGTTCCACTTCCAAATTCACATAAACTTTTAGCCTTCAAGAATGACTCTGCTAGGGTCAAAACCTATTTTTGGCATAACAATTGATTAATAACACACACTTATTTCTATCATTGAATTGCCTTCCTCATGTTGCAATGCTTTTCTTGTAATTTGAGAACACATCAGTAACTGTTAAATCGCATAATCAGAATGGAAAGTTTTCATGATAACATGGTTTTTAATATGAAAGTTTTGAAAATAGATATTTTGAAAACTGTACAGTATACAGGACTATTATCTGTTATTTAATATTGATTACATCCGGCTATATCACCATCAGCGTTATTGGCCATGTAGAAATCTGAACTGATTGTATTCGATTAATATGGCATTGTGTTGGATTGATTGGCAAACACGTCCTCTTTGTCTGCATGCAACTGCTTTCTGAATGGGTTGTCAGTAAAGTAAAAGTCGTGTAGGCCTATAATTAATTCAATTATAAATGCAGGCCCTCGATCAATCTCCCTTGGAAGTTTTAACACAAACATGCAAGAATCCACTAGAATCCTCATAACTTTGATATATCTAACATGTGAACTTGGGCACGTTGGCCTATTATATAGGTGTAAAGTAACAAACTAAATTTTAAAAAGGATTTGGATCTGAGAGAGTACCAGCTTATTTGTAAGAAAATATAAGTATGGATTAATATTTTGGGAGGTAGTGAACTTGGTCAATTCTGTACAGGAAACATGCTGGAAGTAAATCGTATTGGTAGCTGACAGGATGAATAAACCAGTTTTTATTAACTTAAAGTGAATGTCATAAATTGGTTTTTGTGAAAATATGAAAGTTTTAGCTGATTACAGTGTCTACTTGTTGAGAAGACAGTCAAAAACTGTAACAGTATTTTCACCAAACCATCCATGTTTAGCAAGGTGATTTGGTATACCAACCACATCTCTGGCAGCAGCATTCATAAATGGACACCATGGAAATTTGAATCTCCAAAAGTCACCTTGAATTTGGGGGACATACTTTTCTTGATTTCTAATCAACAGGGGCATTGCAGACAAAACAATTTTGCGGGATGCGTCCCAGCATTTCCATCTCTGTAACAATTAAGTAAACTAACTCTCGGATAGAAACTACAAAAAAAAAATTTCCCGGACACTACCTTTAACAATGTTTTGGTTTCAACAATGCCTTTGACCTTATCAACTAACACACATATATGAACTGTGCACTATATCATATCACACATTTAGCTTCTGCTCAACTTTTTAAAATCAGACATTTGGAAGCATGCTTGGGAATGTGATGAAAACCTGTATGGTTTTATATGCACATTTATCTTAATGGCTTCGGCCCTCCCCCTCTCAGGGCCTATAAAGTCTGACCTTGAGTTAACTAAGAGTTTTTATATCTATTTATGGTGGGGAAATTGTCACCAGGAAAGACCATTTGTGAGCCTTGGGAAGGAAGGGGTAGTAGGAGGGTGGAGTAGGAAGGGGGGAGTAGGAATTAGGGGAGGCCAAAACAATTGATATAAACTGTGGTGTGAATTGTGGCCGAGGGGTCTACTGCATCTGATGCCTGAATCAATGGAGTGTGGGTTTGATTCCCAGTCATGACACTTGTGTCCTTGAGCAAGGCACTTAACCATAATTGCTTCTCTTACCCAGGTGTATAAATGGGAACCTGAGAGTTCTGAGACAGTAATGTTTTGTGTTGACTCCTTTGTGCTAAATTAAGCAGCTTGGGGTTGTATGCTCTCCAAAAAGTTGAGAAAGTTTGGGGAATGATCTAAAAGTATGCCCGATGAACAGGGATAATAACGTTGTTAAGCACCTTAATCTAGCTACTATAATTATGTGCACTATATAAGAACCAATTATTATTACATTGTACACACATATGGGTTTAATAGACATTATTTTGGTTGGCTCTCAGACATTATCCCTGTGAGTATGACACTTTTTTGCACAATGAAAAAACAACCACCTTATTAGAGACATAAAAACCAGCGAACCAGCAAATCAAAACAAGGTAAGTACTCAGCACAGTGCATAATGATTCATGGGATGGGTCGTATTTTTGTTGGTACCTGGTAATAAGACATAACCTGTCTGTAAAAGGAAGTCAAGAATGAGTTATATCCTCGCCAAAGTGAAAAATACAAGACAAGGGACATGATGGACGACTTCCTAGCAATCATGAACATGGACTTCCATGTCTGTTGCACCACTGACCTTCATCATGGTGTGGATGGCTAGCTTGTTTTTCATTCAGCTCCCAGATATCCAAACTGAGGCTAGAAGGAAAAACATGCAGGTCTGGTCCCCTGTATTTCAACTCATTATGGAGTCCCTTGCTTAGGACACCAGTCGCTGAGGTAAAACAATGGAAACGCACTTGGTGGTGTGCACACCACGCACCATTCTCAGCCACTGATAGGCCTTCCTTTGACGGCGATGTTCGAGTTTGGGATATTATGCCAGTATAGTGTACGACCCAGGGAAGCTGGGGCCAGGGGGGTTCATTTCGGGCAAAATGTTTCAGGGAAGATTCGGGCACAGCAAGATGAAGAAAAAAAAGGACAGAGAAGGAAAAAACACTACATATTATGTCTTCACACGCAAAATCTTAAACTTAAAAATGGATTGTATACCAATCAGCTTGAGAATCCTCAAACGTTTTTTACAGCTGAGCTAAGAAATTTCTTACAAGCCAAATTTTATAAAGCTGTTTTAAAAGTCAGTACGGTAATGTTGCTTAGCAAATTTTATTGCAATTTAGCAAAACTTAACAGGCACCCGAGTCTCAACAAATGAAAATAACATGGCATTGTGTGCCAAAGCACAAATTTGTTTTTAGGCTACGAGCGAAATTCTTTGCAAGACAGCTTTATAAACGTGCACTCTGACTTCAGTAAAACAAATCTTGCTAACGACTACTGCATCTTCTGCAGGCCCTACCCTTTGCATACCTGTGACAAGAGACAGACCTGCATCAATAGGCCTACTGAGTAACATTGTAGGTCTATTTTAAGCATGCACAACATCACTATCATTTCAAAGGGGGAATGTCATAAAACCTGTATTATTTATTTAAGCGTATACAGCCTGAAGGTAAGGCTTATGGTACTTAATTAAGCGTGATGAGTTTCAGCACCTGTTTGTAGCTTCGCTCATCAATTATTCGGCCTACAAAAGATCACGTTCCCATTTTATTCTTCATGATAATATCAGCATGAAAGGCACACGAATCACTTGCAGATTTCTTTCTTACTCATCGAAAAAGAAACAACTTAGAAGGAATGGGGGCTGCTTTGGCCATATCAGGGGTGTCATATGGGCTATATACCGAAGATTATAGAGCATCGAAGGCGCAGGATGGAGTAATGGAGCTCTATCTGTTGTTGAAACATGAAATAAGGATGCCATTTCAGCTAGCAAATGTTTTGTTATATCAATGATAGCAATAGTCTGCACTGATCTATTGTTGGATCAAAAGAGTTGTTTGCTATAATGGCATCTGGTGAAAATTCCACATTTCAATTGGAGTTCCCCATCTTGCACCTTCTGTGCTCTTTATAATCTTGGGGATATATGTATGGGATACTCAAGGCACAGGACACTCAAGGCACGGAACACAACAATATTCGGGGGGGGGGGGCTAGGAGCAAGGGGTAGGGGTGATATACAGCACCTTTTTTTTCTACACACCTTTTTACATTTTACCAGTAAAGGTTGCTGGGGAAACTAGTTTTGTGTCTGGGGGCAAAGATACTTGATGCCACAAAAGATATCCTATTACCAAATTAATAAAAATAAACAAAATTAGCATATATTTACGTTACTGGACCACAACTTGCATAGTTAGCATTTTTAAATTTGTTTTAATTGTTAAGCTAGATGTTGTTCTGATTTGAAATTATCAAATCTACCAAATTGTGAACAAAATTAAGGGAATTACCCACAAAAGTGTACATGATTTATAGGATTTATATGTTTCATACAGTGGTTGATTAGGCTCTTCCTCCAAGTGCTATTAAAAACACTTTGACATTTAACCCAAAAGCACTCACCTCCTTTTTTATTTCTTCTTTCCTCCCCACTCAGTGGTTATTTATAGGACTGTTAAACCTCTCTGTTAATCCATCAGCACAAGATTACATAAAATCCTACATTACAAATCATTCGTCATCAATATTCTCGTCAAAATCTCTTAATTTTGTTTTTCTCTTGAAAACAACCCTGGATAAGACGTGGGTGGAACAGACACTCCGAAGAGAGGGGTGCTCCTTCTTTTACCGCCCAGGATTGAATACTTCATGAGCTATTTAAAGGGAACATATACGTTTGGTTTTTGGAACCGTTCAACTGTTGTAGTCCTATTAAAAGAGATAATGTACAATAAAACTAACCTGTGAAAATTTTAATTAAAAAGGTGGTAGTGTTTTTGAGATATCGCTGAAAATACGTAGCGGTTATGTCCACGCAGAAAGAATAATCCGTAATTGGAATACACAATCTGAGAAACATATCTGACAGTAACGTTTCTCAGATAAAAATTTTTGGGAATAAAAACTGATATCTTTTTCCATAACCACCTTACTTCAAAGTAAAATGATTCTCAATATGCTTTAAAGTATCGAAAGCTGCTTTACTTCTAACTAGGTAAGTTTTTATTGCCATTAATTTTAAGAGTGATTACCAAACGTATACCTTCCCTTTAAGTGTTGCTACCACTGTGGCCTCCAAAGATTGTGTTTCCACCATGCAAAGTTTAAATTCATGTTTAAATACATAAATTATACTGAGGTGTGAAAATGCACTATTCTTGAGGGGACAGGATGGCATGGGGATTGCGGAAGATTGCATCGCATCTTCTCTCCTCCACCTCTTAGTAATTGAGAAGGAGCAGATGACAGACAAGATGGGGAGCAGCTTTTTCATCTTTCATGTTAACTACCCCCAATGGGGAACTACATGTACATTGACCTTGATTGACACCCAGTGGGGATATACCTTTACCCCGATACAGTGATGGGAACTCTCTTCCCCCAATGAGGGTATCAATATGGTCCCAAAAGGGGAAACCTAAGAGTGACATCAACACCTTCTGCCACTATCCCATATTCACATTTAGACTGATTGGATTCATAGTTATAGCTTACTGATTTGTGACTCCTATGAGAATACGGTACTATCTATGCGGTCTAAAATAAGGAAATAATTTTTTAATTACACAGAACAGTTCAGTCAAATATTTCCCCATCACCAAAGAAAACTAAAACTATATCTTTATAAACATTTATCTTCCTGTTTCAGTTCCTCATTCTTAGTGGACTACTTAGGCCAAGTTTTAAAAAAAAACACCAGTTGATCATCCCCTCCCTCACCTTTTTTTTAAGCGGCATCCTTTTTATATAATAATTAATATTTTATTCATTTATATAGCGCAAATTCCAATATAATTTTGTTCAAATGCGCTGAACAATAAAATATTAATAATAAAAAAAATTAAAACGAGAAAATACACTATAAAAATATTCCCATTACGCACTATTACACACATTAAAATGAATAAAGGTAACAGCAATACAATTACTTTAAAAATGAACCCCCAAAATTTACAATTAAAATTACCACAATCAAAAGAAGATTGAAACCAATAGAAATACAATGAAGTAACAACAAAATCAGTAAAAGGCCAACTTGAAAAGATGAGGTTTTAACAGAGACTTGAAGTTATCAACACTGTTAGCTCTCCTAATGTTAATTGGGAGGGCATTCCAGAGGGTAGGGGCAGCATTAACAAAACCACGATCCCCAAGGGTAACTTTGGTACGGCGAAAAGGGTAGCCCAGGAGAGTGTCATCATAAGAACTACGAAGATTGTAACTTTTTATATATATACATTCATTTTAACAATTGTCCCAAAAAAGACGAATCATGTATTTTCACTTCATCCTAGCACCATTTTGTCAGCGATTGATTTAATTTACTCATATTTTTGACTTTTAGTTCTACAAAGCCAGGAAATATTAAATCTAGGCCTATAGGCTACTCCTCTTTGAAAAGAAATAATTGAAAAAAATAAAATAATAAAAAGGCCCTCATCCCCCCTTTAAAAAGACCCCCAAAAACCAGGACAATCAACTGATGATATTTTTTTACTACAAATACAATTAGCTACATGCACAGTAGACCCTAAAAAGGCAGGTAAGTGACGAGACTGTGCCTTTGATGATACAAGCATGGAATCTAGCACACAGTCTGAGATGTCTTGAGAAAGATATTTGGCTATAGGGCCATCGCAGATGACTTTTGAATAAATATTGGTGTCAATTTTCACAATTTTCAAAATGGCTGCTACTGCTTGTTATCCTTACCTATATTTTTTCAAAGGACAAATCTGCGATTCCAATATCTTTTGAACCAAACATGTTTCTCATGACATACTCTAACAGTGTGCCAAATTCCATGCTCGTGTCATCAAACTTCGGCCTACTTTCCCCCCATTATTTCCTCTATCTGGCCCACTTAAAAAAACAACCAAGCAACAAAGGTGACTGAAATGGAGCTTGAATTTCAAATAGCTTAATAAGCAAAAGACTTGAGAAAAATTATCTGGCAATAGACCTTATAGGCACATGACGTCATTTGAGTAAGGCGCCCCCGCCTAGACATCAAAAAGAGGTTGTTCACTGGAAAATCATGAGCGCCTTGCGTACAAATCTGAGCGTTTCCATTACTTCCTCATCGGTCTACCTCTAAGATGGCGGCATGATGACGTCAATGCATAAGGTCTATAGGGAACCTTAGTCACTCACAAAATACATCACATGTCATTTCGGCTGGTACTCTGTTTCTACTAAGCAACAAAATTTAACTGTTTGTTTACAGTTCTTGAAATTTGGCCCAAAGTCAATTTCATAATTACCTGTGGCAATTGTAGATTACAACCGGGGAGTAGTATTTTCAGGGTATGCAATTATTCACTGAGCACTCAGCCAAGACATAGCACAGGAAAAACACTAACTTATGTTTGACTCAATTAGGATGGAGTCAAATTAGCTTTACCATCAGATTAAAAGACAGACCGAACCAAACCAACTGTCAAAGATATGTGTATATATATATATATATATCATATTCTTTCGGGGGGGGGGGGGGGGTTCCTTCGATTTGCCAACCAAAACAAAAGTTGGTTATGCTTTCCTGTTGAATCATATACTGGGCGAGGAACTTTTCAAACACTTGGGAACTCATTGCAGAAGGAAAACAAGCTTTATCAGGGTCAAGTTAAAAGGTAAACGTTTCTGAGGGTTGGTACAAGATTTTGTTTTTTTACCACAGATTCCACTGTCTACAAGTGTGGCTTGGGGTGCCAAACAGATACCTAACAAGTCTGACTGGGGCCTTAATTTCACAGAGCTGCCTTTTCCTTTCATTTGGTTACCTCTAAAGCAGCTGTATGAAATTGCCCCCAGTTGATAAACCATCTACTCAGTCTGATGGCTTAATTGATGCTCAGGTTACTTCCCTATGTTCCAACACCCCTATATTCAGACACCCCTACAAATGTATGTTCTAAAATCCTAACCCTAACTCTAACCCTAACCCTTAGGCTCACCCTTGCTTGTAGATCAAAAGGGCTTATCAGAACTAGGGTTGCCGAACCATATTGGTTGACAATTTTTGGCTGGCCGGTATGGTGCGAGCACACTTACAAGAGTGAATGGTAATATCACATACTTTTATGACCGCTGGTCTGGCACCTTAAGCCTCACTTTCATACAGTGGTGGCTATCGTCAAATACGGTTACTTTACCCAGATGAGAAGTGTGGGGCATTTTATGATCAAACAAAGTTACTTTACGTTACAGTGTCTGAGTTTTTCAATGATTTGTTTTCCAGGTTAATGTATGGAAATACATGTGCATACTACAGTTTGTTAACGTTTTTTAAAAGACTGTGCAAGTCTCGCGCATACTCAAACATTTGTGGAACCACTTTAGTCCAACGTACATTGCTTTAACGCCTGAGCACACATTAACTGGTCCCAGTGTTCAAATACGCGCAAGACTTGCACAATCTATAACAAACTGCTAATAACCCTAAAGAATCTAAATTCACACGTTAAGTTGAACATGGATTCTGACAAGCTCCTCGCCTATTAGGTTGTTCATTAGAGCACGTTAAAGCTTAAGGGATCACGATAAATTTGCTGATTTTAAAATAAAGCTACCTCGTAAATACATCTAATGCAACCATGAGACAGGGTAAAATTTTAAGGGGATGGGGCACGAGGGAGTGCATCTTTTTTTTCTAGGGGCGGCACTTCTGGCCATTTATAACTGTTTGCATTTCTCTAAAACTGACCCATTTTCAGTGCTCTTAATATGCCATTGAACAAACTATATGCAGGTAGCCAGGGATAAGATATGACCGTCCAAAGATGCAGGAAGCATCCCTTTAAGTTGACTTGTTTGGCAAATTGCCAACAAGAAATTGAGCCACTACACAACAATTGTGCAGTGATCCTCCCCAAAAAATATATAGACATTCACAAAGCATCGAAACAGCAATTCCTTTTGATACTGAATCACTGTTTTCTTGCTTTCTACAGACAATCTCCCTCTGAGGTGTACTAGGTCGATGTTCTAAGTAAATATGCAAATTACAAAGATGACCTTTCCCTATTTAAATTCTTGCTCCCCAAACTCATGATTTCACACCAGAATGTACTTGTTTACTGAGAGATAGAGCTGAGTTTTGTTTTGTCTCCCCATAGCCCCCTTACATCCTGTCTGGAAGGCGCTCATAACGATATTTGAAGATTTTCTTCCGTTCCAAGTGACTGTATGACAAGAAAAATTAGCCAGCTGTGCATCTCAAAATCAGGGTAGCAACTTTGGATGAGTCATTCGGCGAGAAAAAAATGTTTTGGTTCTCACTCTTGTTTTTTTCTTCGTCTGTTTTTAAACAAAACAGTTATTAAAGGGAGGTAAATTACTGTTTTGATATTTTCGTTTTGATTATTGTTTTATTATTGATAGAGTAAATCAATTCCAATCTCTAGTTTGCAATGGTTCACTTACCAATGGTCAATGATCAATTACATTTAAATAATTGTTTAATTTTATTTTAGCACTTAGAGGCCTACAAAGGACAGATACTTCACAGCAGCAACCCATGCCTCAATGCCCTGACCATTGCCTAAGCTATAGCATAGAGGTCTGTGGTCCTTTCTCTATGGCTATAGTACCCCCAGAAATGTTCCAGTAGATATCTACTCCCATGGAGACAATGGCGTAACTAGACTTTTTCATTTGAGGAGACAGGGGAGATATAATTTGTGAGGGGGAGGGAGAGGGCTTTTGATGTATTTCATTTTTTTAATCTCATATTGGGGAAGGGTTCCGAATGGGGGGAGGGGACCTGCCCCAACTAGCCCTTCCCCTTTACCAATAAACATCATTATTCATACACTTACAAGGATTGAAGTCAGGCCTACCCTACAGTATTGATTACATTTGCAACGAAGTTTCAAACGTAAGTGTCAATAATAAATAATACAAGCATTTATAAAACACCATTTCTGAACTTTTAACGACAAATTTAATGTATGGCATGAAGCAATCTTGCATCTGTATTTTGGTGGAACAAAAAGACCATCTTATTTCACAGAGCAACCCATGCCCCCCCCCCCCTCCTTGCCCCAAAATGAGATAGGAAAAAATTGCACAAATGAATACTTCAATATTAGCCCCTGGCTCCAAAATTATGTCTTTACCCACTTGCCCTCACCACCCCCCCCCCCCCCACCCTTCAATATGACAATCTGGTTACCTACTGTTGAGGATGCAGCTAGGAATAAATTACCATCATTCATTCAGTCAATGGTGGCACATATTGTGGGGGCATTGTGACAGGTGAACTTTGGCCTTTCCCTGTGCTTGCTGCACAAGAGATTGTGTACCGAGCTGACACTTACAGACGACAACACGTTGCCACTTGAAATCGCTACAATCACTTCTAACTTACAAGCAAATGTACCTTCTCAATCTCCCTATGTGAAATATGCTGCTTAAACAAATTAAGTTACTTAAATTAGCAAAAGTTTGCAGAAAACCAGCCAAAACGAACATACAATTCATGACACTTATAATGAGATAACATATTTCTGCTTAGAAGGCTTGTAATTGCTAAGCATATTTGTATGCTTAGAAACCCTTTTAAAATATCCCAAGCCAGATTTGTACATTTATTAACAGTACTCCGTTGCATACATATCAGTTAATTGTGTTTACATAACAATGATTGTATATAGGCAACTATAAGTAAATGGTACATAAAACCCTTCCCCAGTCAGCTACGAAAAATATGAAAAACTTTAATATTACATAACATAGATATAAATTCTAGCACATTGGTAATGCGTTCTACCGAGCTTTGTAGTTGCACCATGTAAAAGTATCTTGGTGCTGCGTAGGCTCTGAAAAGAGCTGGCTCTTAAAAACAAAGATTCCGTGGTTCAAAGTTCACGGGTAATTGATTGTGTTTGTGACCTCAAATAACAAAGGATTGGTTTGGGCATTGTTAAAGCAATATGTTGTCCACTACTCACCTAAAACTCAGCAGCACTGCCTGGATAAGCGACTGTGCGATACATGATGGCTTGCCAAACGATTGCTCAAGACAGGATCTGCGCACCCATCAAAAACCTCGATGGCAGTCCCTGAAACTTACATCATGGACGCAGTGTATCTGCATACTCCAAAACTTCTATGAGAAACTTCACTGATTCAATGCTCAGTTCACCCTGCACCTTGACAAAATCACCCTGGCGTAACAGCAGCGTCTTGACAACAGGTTGCCATGTCTTCCGCACAGTTCTTAATCAAAACGGTTTTCACCAGAACTTTGATGTATTCCATGTTTGCGCACAAGCCCATAGAGTTATGATACGATACAAAATCTCTACTTGGTGCATGACTACAGAATCAAAGAAGTTCCCGTTAGGATAGTTGTTCCTGACAAGAAGTTACTAAGTTTCTCCAGGTGTGAGTGTTTATTGGGCTCTCCTCTTGGGGTGGTAAATCTAAGACGTCGTCTCCTTAACATCTTGGCAGCCACCTTTAGGGAAAAAGTCACCAACTGGCATACAGGAGAGTTCCAAAACTTGCGGTAAATCATTACCGAGCATAACATCCTCATAAAACTACCCCAATTGGGGTATATTCACACCCTGATTAAAACCTTCTTCTCCCAATGAGGATATGGTGTCACCCGATCGGGATTGGTTCAATGTTTTCACAAGCGTACAAAACCGTTCGCTATTAGGGGGAGGGGGGTTCATATCCATTGTGCGCTTTTTCAGTTTTATGAAAATGACGATCATCAGATTGGCTGTTTCCCGAGAAGCTGACGACTGTTTTAAAAATCACACTCACATGCTATAGATATGAGGACTTTATCAAGCCCTAGACCCACGTTCATAGAGCTGCTTAGGCGCAAAAAGTAGCCGAGTACATCAAAATTATGCTGACCAGAATAGGGTTACCAGCTAAAATACCATGTCTAATACACTATTTGTGACTGGTATCCTGCTCATTTCTGCTAAGCAGGAAATTGTTAAGCAGTAGTTTCTGCTTAAGCAGCTCTTTGAAATTGGGACCCTAGTCTGGATTGAAGATTTGCACTTAGAATAGCAGTAGTCTACACATATCCCCAATCAGCCCCATTTTGGGGTTGAAGTTTTTTTTTTTGGGGGGGATGGAAGGGGTCATGTAAAAGAGTAATCTCTATACACTTGTTTAAAATGTTGAACAACCCCAAACCCTTGGGATACAATGACACTTGTTAACAAATTAAGTCAAATAAGAAGAGTGTTTTACTCCTTTGCTTAAAACTTACAAAATCAATGAAGCAACACTAAGTAAGCTTCTCAATGGACCTTTCTTTGGCCCTCCAGCCGAGGGCGCCCTACTCTAATGACGTCGTTTGCATAAGATCAATAGGCTAATGTTAGGATTTCAGCAACCAAAATATACATTTAGATAAGTCAAGTTATTTGTAACTGCACTTTTTAAAATTTCACATACAAGAACTTCTTTAGACAGTAAGTCATTATCACAGGTTATGTAGATGATTCTCATGGAAAATAAGTCTATATGTTTTTATATGGTCGTTCCACAACAGTTAGAGACACAGTATAGGATTGCAAAAAAATAAACAAATACAATAAAAGCTTAGTTTCGATTTGAAAGCTCACTGATTATAAAGTTCAGACCAGTATCAATTCTCAGGGGGACTATTTCCATCTGAAATACTGTCAAAGTCAGGGAAATAGCATTTGAAAACACCAGAAATATGTAGCTTGTTTGATGGCCGTGATCAATACAAGCCCGATATGTCCATAGACAAAAAGATCTGTTTTTCGCTAAAACATGGCCATCGAGTTTGATGGCTTTTTCACAGGTTGGTTAGGTGATTGAAAACTAGAGGACAGGAATTGATCCACTTAAAAAAAACCATGAAAATCATACTGACTTTCCCTTTTACTTGGTACAGCTTAGAGGGAGACTATCATCATGATCATAGCAGGCCCATAGCTGTACATGGAATTCTGTACTCTAACGCAGTTACTGTACATACGCTGCTCGTCTCATAAAAAAAGGGCGCAATCATTGTTATATTGTGATTTGAGGGCTAGCGCGTTCATGCAGTCCTGGGTTTGAGTTCATAGTTCCGTGTAAAGCAAGGTTTGATTGAAGTGACCGAGTAGGAATGACTCTCTGGGAAGAGTCGGTTATAAGATTTATTTACATGGTGTCACTGCAAACCTGCCTTCATTACTTCTCTCCATCATGCACAGCTTCAAGTTTTATCCATGTATAACTACAGACACAGGCCTTCTATGATCGTGACAATAGTCCCCCTTTAACATATTCCATCCAGAATACTAAAGCAATCATAAACCAAGACAAAACAGCAGTTACACAAAGGCAACAGGTTTTCATTTATTTGTAATGCTTGTGAGTTTTGAATAAAATCTTTCAATCTACTCTACAATAAATCTACTGCAGACCACATAATTTAAAGGTATTTCTTTAACACTGGTATGTTTGATACAGTTCTCGAGCAAAGAGAATCACCTTTGCGTAAACAAAAAAATTAACTAATTAAAGCTTTCTGCATGTTTGTAGGCTAATTAATAAAATTGTATATATTTTTTAAATTACATAATAAAATGGAAATATAATTTTATACATAATAAATGAAAACTGATACATATCTTTAACACATATTTATGTGTTGTCATGATCGAAGCATTTGGCTGTACAAGGAATTATGAACTCTCACCCAGTTACTGCATGTGCGCGCACTCCCTCTGTATCATATTTATGGAAAGCACGCATGTGCTGTAACTGGATGAGAGTTCATAATTCCATGATGTATATCCACAGGCCCGCTTTGATCATGATGACATAGCCCCTTTAAATCTGTTTCAAAAACATGTGTTTAAGTAATTTTGGTTTATTCCTTTGCTATTTACAAGGAATCTGACTGCCACTATAACAAAAAGAATTAACCACAGAAGGAAATAGTATAATTATTGCAAAGATAAGTATAATGTGCATAGAGGCAATTGGTTTATGTACCACAGAGCTGCGACAGACTTATAATCCAGCACAGATTAAAATGTGAACGGAACAATCGGAGACTACACTCATTCAAACACCGTAGGCGCATCTGATATTATTTCAACATTGGCATTCTGCCAATTTTGGATGGGCAGCCTGACGCAATGCAGGAGGGGTGGAGAATGTATTTGCAGACCTGGGAGGGGTAAAGGGGTGACTAAAACCCCAAATCTTTGGCATAAGTGATGACAAGTCAACGGTGCCCCCAAGGTACCATGGAAGGGCGAGAGGGGGCAATGTGGTACACTGCTCCTAAACTAGGTTTGATAGAGTGCTTGGGTGACCTCCACCTCAAGACCATAAATTTCATGTACCCGCCCTCCTTTCTCCTTACAGGTGAGGATGCTCCTTAGAGGATGGGTAAGGGAAAATGAGGAATGACCATTCCTCTACAATCTTGATTAATTACACGGGCAACGTCTAACCCCTCCTGTGAGAAGTGACATTTTAAATCTGTTTGAAAGTGTAAAACACAAATTTAACAAGAGGCATTCCACTTTGTCACACACAATTTATTTGACACCAAATTGTGCCTCTCTCTTTTTGAAGTTTGTGCCGTCCAACTCTATAAGGAATGCTATGGCAGAGGAAGGGAATCTGGATGATGAATTGTCTACGATGGGAATAATTCACTACCGATAGATGCATGAAATCACACCTGCTGGGATCACAAACTTGAACTAACATTAAAGAAGGAATGAACATCCCCCGACAATGCAATAACTGACCACACAAAGAGTTCTTTGCTACTCACTTGGTCAGGGATGAGATTTTGCAAATTGTGAAATTTCCTGAAAAATGACTTACAGGCCTGGGTTCCCCTTTATTCTAGACTCAGAACATCCCCAGGTGGTTCAATTCAGGAGGTTTCAGACTCTGTGAATCACCAGAAACACAAATCAACAGGTTTGGACACAGCGTGGGCCCTTTCTTTCTCAGTTTGATGACTGCGTCACTTCTCTCATAAAAATTTGAAGACTCCAGGACGTTCAGGAGACAACCTGACAAATCACATGCCTGCTTTAATAATTTTTTTAATGTAAAATCGAAAGCTCAGTCCTTCCTCCTCAATCATATACTTGAATGTATCGATTGGCCACATTGTTGAAGAGAAGAGAGGAATACTTTTGACATGTTTTGAACAATCAATAAATCAGTTTCCCTGGTTATACTTTTAACCCTTTAGAATTTTGAGCAGAAGTAGGTCGACAGTTGAAAACCTTGACTGTGATGAAAAGGCGACCTTGGGTCTCACCATCAGACTGTCCTCCTCAAACATTAACTCAATTAGACTGTGCCAGTAAACAGCGGTTGAACCATTGGATATCTAATGATCAATAGTCATAATATGATTGATTCTGTCCCCCTCACTCTTTGACTGTTCCATGTCTAAGTAAATTACTACATACTCTCATAATCCACACCTTTCCGCAATATACCGCATTTACATGTTACCATTTAGCTGCTCGATGCTTTTTAAAAACATACTTACAATTGCATCTTTTGGGCCTCCATATTTGAAGCAAGCTACAGCATTTTAATTAGTGTATTTTATTTGGCAATTAAACTGTTAGTGTTACTGAGAATTTTGTACACACAACTACCACCTGTGTCATGTTTCTTGAATCCAAAACCAGATCACAAGCACAAAACTTCTTAGGTACCAGGCTACTAGGATAAGCACACAATAGCTCCATATGGGGAATGGTGTACCCCCCCTCCTGCCCTGCCCTGCCCGCCGTTGTGTCTTTATTGTGTGCCTGGAATCTCAGAAATTCTTCAGAGGATGGTTTGGGTTTTTTTTTTTTTTTTTTTGGGGGGGGGGGAGGGGGTACTTCTGTACAAGAGGAAAATAGTTTGGTGGATACCCTCTGCCCCATATTGGGCATGGTATGCAATAAAACTTGTATAGATTTTTATGGCTGTTTCTGAATAAGCCGCTGGGGTTGCGGCTTGATCACCATGTTAACACATGTTGAAGTGTAGGATGCCCTTAGCAACAGCCGAAGCCGTAGCCCCCAGTTCAAACACGGCCTAAGACTGCATCTCAATTGACTGGTCAGAGGGTTTCGCTACAATAAGCAAGTTTGGACAAATAATCCAAGGTCTACCATTTGTCTACAATAATAAAACAGTACCCATTCTCAAATTATAATGGAAACGTATCAAATCGTGTGACTAGAGTTTGGCTTGCTGTTTGAAGCTGCAGGGCGATAATTAATTAATAAAACATGATACCTACAAAGTCCATTAGTATTCTGATCATTCTTGAAGTCTTTCTTTTGACAGAACATTATGTCATTAATCATTACTCGGGGTGAAGTCAGTCTAACCAACAAAAGTTGAGAGCTGTCCAACGTCTAATCTTGCAATCTTTCCAACTGTTGGAGCCACAGCCAAAATGTTTCAATTCCAAACCAGTCTTTGATGAACAGCACTGACTCCAACGAACCGACCCCATGCAGGGAATCCATGCATACCTCTACATGGCCATGCATGTCAAATCCAAGTAGGGATCCGCAGGGTTCTCCCAGGGACTTTTCAAAACTGGGGGGCATTCTAGACCCACATTTTGGAAGTTTGGCCTATAGCACACTGAATTGAAACAAATGTTTTCTACCTGGTGATTATCTTTGGTTTTTAAAAAGCCCTACTGTACAATCTGGAGCATTCTAAATGGTTGTATCTTGATGACTTTTGTGAATTTTATCTGAAGTTAAAAAACCCAACACCAACAACAGTTATTATTATGATTACTTTTTTCTTTTCTTTTTCTTTTTTTTGAGAGAGAGGGGGGGGGGGGGGGGAAATCGACCTTAATTCGCATGTATCAGCCTGCTACGCAAGCTCCTACATGGGGACAACCCTACATTCCCTGCATGGGTTCACTTAATTTCCCGAAGTTCTGATGGTTCGGTTGGTCATCTTGAAGCCATGTGCTTTTTGGCAAAATGGTGGACAACCCCAAAGACATAGCCATGGCTGAAGTAGCCAGAGCCACAGAGTTCCATAAATGCTCTTTGAGAAAAAGATTTGTGGCTAACACAAGAGGCCGACAGGAACAATAATTTTACAGGAAATTAGTCAATCCCAAATTTACACTCACATCGTCATACATCAAGGAAATCATAAACCAGCTACAGTGTATCGCTACTGTTTACCGTTGCTGATATTGGTTGTAGCCAGGAGGCTGAGGAGCTGATGGCTGTGGATACCCGCCTTGTTGTGGATACCCGCCTTGTTGTGGATACCCGCCTTGTTGTGGATACCCACCCTGTTGTGGATAGGGTTGTTGATACTGACCGGGCTGTTGTTGATACGGGTTGCCATATCCCTGGGGTTGCTGAGGGGCTGCGTATGGGTTATAGGGTGTGGGCATGGGGGAAAATCCCCCGGCAGGGGCGTAACTGGGCATGGGTTGGTACCCAGGGGCGTATGTGGATTGTGGAGTGCCTTGGGGGTAAGGCTGAGGAGGAGCACTAGATGGAGGGGCTTGTGGGGGAGGGGCTTGTGGGGGAGGGGCTTGTGCTGGGGGAGGTTGTGCTGGAGGGGCTTGGGGGCGGGTTGGGGGTTGGGTTGGGCGTGGCGGCGGTTGTTTTGCACCGGCTCCTGAAAGCAAAACACAAATGCAGTCTTAGTCAGGGCAATAAAGAAAGCAAAGAACAAGATTTTATAAAATGCTGAAACGTTATGAGATGGGAGGACTCAAAAAGAGAGAAAAAAATGAATGATTAGCCAAAACTCACACACAAATGAGAGGTACTTACTAACTCTAGCATCAAATTTTTAATTAAAAAAATGAACTGAATGGGTAAAGGAAACAGATACAAGTTACTCTGATTTCTCTGTCACCCTTGCAACATGAAAACAAACCAAGATTGCACTCGAGATTTCAAAAAATATTTCCTGTTTTCTTGAAAATTACAACAACCCAATTCATAAGAGATGTACCATTAAATTGAAATTCTTTCATTTAATTACCAATGGTGTATTTGTATACATCTTAAAGTCATAAACAGTCTACAAGATGGCGTAAAATTGATATGGAGTAGTTTTTGTTTCCCTTCCTTCTGTTATTGAAGTGTAGAGAATAAGTGAGGTGTCTGACTGAGTAGTCTAGGGCGGTAGACTCAAGTTCTGTATTTTACAGAATGTGAGTTCAAATCCTGGCCTGGTCAGCCGCGGCACTTGTGTCCTTGAGCAAGGCACTTGATCATAATTGCTTCTCTCCACCCAGGAATACAAATGGGTGCCGGCAAGAGCGGAGGAGTAACCTGTGATGGACTGGTATCCTGTCCAGGGGGAATGGAAGTAATCTCAGTCGTTCAATGCCAATTAAATCTGATGTAAACACTGGACCGATGACAAATATTGGCTTGGGACAGACTTTACTTTTTACTTTGAGAATGTAAATGACACACCTATCAAATGTCAGAGTGATGTGTCGTGGCCGAGCGGTCAAGCGCACTGGGCTCATACTCTGGTGTTTCTGACCAGCAGAGTGTGGATTCAAGTCCTGGTCTTGACAGATCAACCTCAACGAAATCACTCAAACTAATTGGACTATTTATCCATGTTTATTTTGTGGTTAGTTATTATTTGATCATTAGTGAGAAGTTGTCCTCCCTGTAATTTTGCTGAAATTTGATCAAAAAATAAGCCCCTTCTCCTCCATCGATTCTTTAGATTTGTTAATTTGTCTTTTCCTGCCGCTGGTGGCACCCTGCATGGTTCACAGCAAAGACCCATAAAACTGCAACGCGAAAGTACTGATACTCATTCTTATTTGACAAAAAAAATAATAAATAAAATGAGGTGAGACTCCTTTGCCCTTCAGTTCATTTCAAAGAAGTAGAACCTGGGAAACACCAAGCTCACTCGACTGCACTCATTCACAGCAAATTGGCAACACACATTGAATATTTCTACGTGTTTATATTATGGCCATGTCACACGGGGGCATTTTGCAGGCAACCAGTTCCAGGCAATTTCCACTTACAAAAATTCATTCATTTTTCAATTTTCTCATCACTTTCTTGGGATAGTGAGTTACAGCTAGAAGAATGTCACTTGTGCTGCCTAAGTCTTTTTTGTACATGCAGTGCAGTTGGTTGCCTCCAAGTTGACCGAAAAGTGTCTTTAGATAGCTATTTTCCTTTTGTCAAGTTAGTATAAACTTTCATTGGAGACAGTAAATGGAAAAAAACAAAACTGTCAACATTCATTAGTAGTTTGTTAAAAGATACAAACTTTTTTCAAGACCCAACTATCACCAGCTACTAGAAGCAATGTACAAGAAATATGCAAGAAATTTAGGCATTGTGCGTGGCACACACAAAAGTATTTATTCCAGTCATCTGTAGTCTGATTATGTTTCAGTCTACAAGTAGTGTTGAAAAACTTATCTTGTCTGTAAATAATTTATGTATTAATTCACATATGTTCCATTCAACTTGGCTTCGCTCCACATGAGTGGAACATTCCATCTTTCAACTCATGAAAATACAATCACCATTGCACTCATTACTATTCAATATTCGTATTCTAGTTAATCAACACGGCAATCATCCTTGAATAATTAGGGAATAACAGTGCGATGACCTCACAGTCGCTCTAGTCAATTTTTCTATGTTCAATCCAACTTTATTTATTTCATTAATCATCCAACAGTGCAAGCGCCAATAACATGATAATGATTAGGAAACAAGAAGAAATGTTCAGTTTTAGATGTGGGACGAAAACCCCAAATGGGGACGAAAACCCCAAATGGGGGGGAAACCCCTGCAAAAAAGCTGGGACTGAAAACCCAACCCAAGTGCAAGGCTTTGGGGTGGGATGAGAACCGGGTTCCACAGAGGTGAAAGGCAGGATGAGGACCCCCTGAGCTATCCTAATGCACCAGAAGGGTCAATGAGGCCAAGACCAAGACAACAGAGACCATGGCCTCTGTGGCCTCCCTGTAATTCCAGGCCCCAGTCTTTCATCACAAGGCAAGCTTGGTGGTCTAGAGGTAGTGGGTTCGAATTCCAGCTGAGGTACCTGTTTTGGGGTTTTTTTTTCCAGAGCTTGGATAGCACTGATTTAGAAACAAAACAGTGCTTCGTTACACAGCGGCCAACGGTGTAAAGCAAAACATGAAGTCATATTATTATGACTTCCTTGATGCAAGAAGTACATCCATTAAAGGGGATACTGTTTGCCAATACATATACCTGCAGCACTGCCAAGCTGTCCCCAGTCCCTTGTCATTCAAAACTGTGACAGCTACGATGAGACAGTAATCAAAGAAAACAAAGACACCCAAAGTCCTTGAAAACCACAAATGAGTAATTCTGAGGGGCGTAGCCGTGTCACAACCAGCAGTAGGTGAATATTGCCTGTCATGATATGGGCAGCCATGCAATCTCTCATCCACAACGTTTTCAATGACTCATGGTTCTAAATGTAGACAAGATGTCCCCTCAAGACATGACCCTGATTCCAATATTAAGTCTAGATTAGGTTCTAATCAAGACTTTTCATGAGATCTTGGATGCATGGCTCTAAATGTTCACTTCAATATTAAATCAGCTCTATTTCATAGAGCAGCTTTTAAAGCAGAAAATATTGCTTAACGATTTCCTGCTAAGCAAAAATGTAGCAGGATACCAGTCACAAATGATACACGTGAAATGGTAGTTTGGCTGGTAACCTCATTCCGAGCATTATTTTGTTGTGCGTAACTTCTTTCTGTGCTTCAAGTAGCTCTATGAAATTAGGCCCCCGGTTGGATTCTCAGTAAACCATGATTGCATCTTGATAATATCACACATCAAAGACTTCATGCAATAGGCTTTATCTTGGACGTAGCTGTAACTGCAGTGAAGAGTGGCCCCCTAAGGTCATGTCCCCTGATTTCAACACACATCTGAATGAATGTAACCAAAGGCTGTGTCAGAATAACAGACATAACTGTCCTCTTTGAACCACAGTTCCAGCTTAAGCTCCGACTGAGGATCTGGCTTTAGCTCTTGTTTAGGCTCTGACTCAACTCTGGCTTAGGCTCTGGCTTATGCTGTGGCTTAAATCTGGCTTAGGCTATGGCTTAGGATGTGGCCCAGACTCTGGCCTAGACTCTGACTTAGGCTCTGGCTTAGGCTCCGGCATAGACTCTGGCTTAGGCTCTGGCTTAGGCTCTGGCTTAGGCTCTGGCTTAGCCTCTTTAAAGCTGTGCACCAAAAGTGAACATTTTCAAAATAACTGACAATGCATAAACCAGACCCAAACCCGAAGCCCTGGTTTTGCACCATGGCTATGCACACTGGCTACAGATGCAACATTGAAGAACAGGCCTTTGCAGTGATCTGGATGTAGCCTGTTTCCATTTTGGTGAAATGAGATATAGGCCGTGTCTGAATCAAGCGATTTTGGCTCTGGCTATGGCTGTTGTCGACATGACAGTGACTATGTTGAAGAATAGATAATTTCAGCCACTGCCACTGCTGTCAATTGATCAATTTGGACATGGCCTTAGTGTGTATACATTATAATTATTGCATACACAAACAAAAGGAATATAATTTACCTGGGCAAGTATTCGATAAATCCTTTAAAAAAAACCTGGACTCATGTCTATGCAAATAAGATGGCCCCTTAGGCATATTCATGATTCCAATTATGATGCCTAGGATAAGTTCAATGAACCGTGATTGCATCTTGACTTAGGGCGTTATTACACATCAAGGCCTTTGCTGTGGCCTAATTTTCTCGAGCCGTTCAGCTCACAAATTTCTTAAGCACCGGAAAGTCTTGTGTAGCCGAAACAGATTGGAAGCTGAGTTCACACCTATTTAAACTGATTGGGACTTGTGTCATGTAAATTTTGCTCTAGAAAATAAACTTCTTGGGCACCTCGTTCCGTTTGGTTTGTAAGAGATTCAAGAAATGGGCTGTTCAACTCTGATTCAGGTTTAGGTTCCGATAAAAAATAATTACCATTTGAAGCCATCCCTGTGCAGGAAACACATAGTTTTAATTTGACAATTTCAGAGACCCCTTGGCTGGAGGCAGACCCAGAACCAGGAGTTTGGACTAGGTCCCTAGAGAGGGCTCAGGACTCAAAACAGCAATGAACCCAGCACTGAGACAAAGATGGTGATGTCAAGATTAGCTGTCGCCACCCCTCAGCCTGAGGGTTAGGGCACCATAAGAGAACTGATGACAGAAGGACTGACATCATGATGCTCAGACAGACCTATGCAGAAGGTAACCTTGGGTAGGAACTTCATACAGCTCTTCAAAAAACACAAAAACTGCCTAACCACAAAACATGTTTACTGCTGATAACAAAGGTTACCAACCAAAACAATATACAAAGCTTTCTCTTTATGACTGATTGCCTGCAAAATTTCCTCCGTTCAGCAACATTTTTTGCCTAAGCATCTCTTTGACAGTCAGACTTTGTCTTGGTACTCTGCAAAATGATCCCATACAACATTCCCAAGGGGTGGTTGAAATTTTGTTTTCAAATGGATACTTGCATTTTTTCCTTCTCAGAAACAGGAAGCTTGCCCCTACAAGCTGAATAGACCTTTATCACTCCACAGCAATCTTTGTCAGGTTCCCTGAACACCAAGTGGAAACAGTAGTACTAATTCTCATTACACCAAACGGTACCAGACTAGTTTCCTTCCGGCCTCATTTTGGTTAAACTGATTTGTATGGAAGAGAAACAAGATGGCGGCATTGTGATAAAGGTCTATCATAAGACCTCTAGTACTCCATGGACCCTGTTAACACCTTGGTTATTTTCCTTAATACTTAGCCCTCAAATATCTCCTATAAAATTTTAAAAAACAGGCGCTTCCTGCCAAAACTTAAAACTGGGTTTACTTGCTCATCAAATAGATGAGATTACGAGCTTTCACATGACACTCAAATGAGGTAAGTATTTCTCAACATATCAACCCAATTCACCTGACGTAATCACATGACAAATCTCACTCGGCCATTGTGGGCATCAGATTACTCCTGTGTTACTGTGTACAGGCGACGTAAGTGTAGTTAGACTAGAGTTGTGCATTTCCTTTTATTTTCCTAAACGGAACTTGTGAATTCCGTTTATTTTTATTATTATTATTTTTTTAACAGTTCAGCCATTTGTACCGATTCCAATCAGAACTATAAGTCCATCTGATGTCCACCGATTTTCAAGGATTAAAAATAAAACGCTGTAAGCCAGTCTTTACATTCACAAAACCACAAACCACAAGTGGGCGGCCACAAAGCAAAATGTGTAAACAATTATAGGGAATTGCATATAATGTATTACATTTGTAGGGGATTAAGATAAGAAACATTCCACCAATAAGGATGTCAATCATTCTCTCTGAATAGTGTCTGGGGCCAATATTACAAAAAAAGAAGCAAGGTCTCATTTTTGTTTTACTGTCAGCTTTGTTTAACCGTTCAGGAAACTTGGTAATGGATTTCAACGTTTGTTTATGGTTAAACTGTCAACTGGTTAAACGTCCCCACCCTATGTTAAAGGTGCTCCATATCTTGACATGTATTTTGACTTCCAAAATGGAAGACCATGGGCAAACAGTAACTGCTTGTGACGTCAGTGCCTGGAGTCAATTGAATGTTAAAGGGAAGGTATATCTTTTGAAACCGTTTGATTGTTTTAATCCTATATAAATGTACATGTAGATATACACAATAAAACCTACCTGTGAAAATTTCATTTCAAAGTGTTTTTGAGATATCACCAAAAATCCAGAGCAGTTATGTCCACGCAGGAAGAATAATCCGTAATTGAAATGTAATGCACAACCTGAGAAACGCATCTGACAGTAACGTTTTTCTGATTAAACATTTTCGGGGATAAAAACTGATATCTGTTTCCATAACCACCTTACTCCAAGGTTAAATGATTCTCAAAATACTTTATATTATCGAAAGCTGCTGTAGGCTTCTAACCAAGTAAGTTTTTATTGCCATTAATTTTAAGAGTGATTACCAAATGTATACCTTCCCTTTAATGACATCAGAACTGACACTTCAGCTACTTTACTTTTAGTGCCACACGAAGTCACTACATTTGTTTTTCTAAGAATTGCCTAATTTTGGTGTGGGATGTCGCGAATTATCATAAAACAAATTAAGTTTCCATCACCCACAGATTTTCAATTTATTTTCAAATAACCAAAGGCTGTCAATCATTTTTTTCTAGTTACTAAATATGTCATTTCATACTTTCTGCAAACCACAAATCCTCAATTTGTCTTCCGATAATTACGGAAAAAAACCTGCTTTACTAGATTGACATATTTATGACTTCTATGAAAACAACATTTTTGGTCAGGGGCCAGTTGGTGATTTGCGAGGGCGAAATTTCCACTTTGCTGAAACCAAACAGCAACACCATCGCCCACTCAATATACATTGTATATGTAACATGATAAATGTTAATGTAGAATGACATTTTCTGACATTTTATTTTTAAAGAGTGTTTTTTTCTTTTAGTCAGGGACCAAAAAAAGATCAGCTGTGCTAGATAGGTTTTACAAGGTGATGCTGTTGGATGACGTAACTCTGTTAAAATATTAAAATAAGAAATGAATATACCTAAGTTTTGTTTGTATATCTTTCTCTGTGTTTAGGGTGAATGTTGTCGATGAGAATGCAACAGGAACAGTGCAACGGTTTTCGGGGAAGTTAAGAGTACATGAAACAGCAGTTGATTAGCAGGATGGGTGACAAAGAGTTGTCAATTGGGATGGGATGGGTACGGGAAATCGGTTAATGAGCACCGGGCCGACTTTATCAAACAAACATGCATGGTGGGAGACAACGTTGCCATCCAATAACACAAACATTCACAGCTGTTCATTCACACGGTCTGTAAACGTAAACCAATCTCTCCATGACTTGATTACAGCAAGACACTTCTAGCAATATCAACAGAGCTTAACCAAGGGTGAGAGTCATTGCTGACGAAAAAAAGTCTGAAACTAGGATCCAAGTTTTAGGAGGTATGTTGAAGCGCTGGCATTTCCAGCTTTTGGTAACCCCTGGGGTTGAGATTTCACAGAGCTTTTGGGAACAGTGTCCTCAGCGCTAGGAAAAGAACAGGATTTCTTTATATGTGGAAAAAATTGCGATGGATTTTCTTCACCAGGCTTACTTAAAAAGTAAAGATAAAAACTCTGAAATTTCTCATCCCTGCTTAAATTTATAGGGGTGCTTGGTGGGAAATGTTGCCCACCGAGTGAGACCTGGTGGGGTTACTGAGAGGGGTAGGTGGGGTCCAGCCATGGTCTTTTGATAGCATTTGGGCTGCCATCATGTTCCTGTCCCAGAGCTCTCAACAGACTCATGACATAGGAGAGGTTGGCGGCAGCAGAGTTGCCAGAAAAATTCATTCTTGGGGATGTGCACATGTCCAAAACTACATGAACAATGGCAATTCACCTGGCACGTCTGCTGCCACCAAGGTCTCCTTTTGGGCATATGATTGGAGACAGAAATTGTTACACAAGTCCTTCCTCCATTCCCCATACCTCATAAGTGAACTTAATCACTGCAGGTCACAAGACTGAGGAAACCTGAAAACAATGGTGCTTGCTATGTGAAGCAGAAACACCGGGTTAACTCTACTCTTCCATGACAGGTGTTCTGGGTTCTTTTACGTGCACTACAAATACACGGGACCTACAACTTAATGTCCCATACGAAGGACAAAGCAATTATGGTAAAGTATCTTGCTTGACCGGGACTCGAACCCACACTCTGCTGATCAGAAACACCAGAGCTTGAATCTAGTGTTAGTAACTGTTCAGCCATAACCCATCTTACTTTAATCAAAGGGGGAGTTTGTATGGGGAAATGGTAGGGGGACAACCCACACCATGCCATGGACCATTACTGAAGTACAAAATTGATGCAGAACACCAACCAAAGTTTTCAGAAAACTCTGCTGATGTGTCACTGTTCTAGCACA
Organism: Pisaster brevispinus; assembly: GCA_023634235.1. NCBI lineage: Eukaryota > Metazoa > Echinodermata > Asteroidea > Forcipulatida > Asteriidae > Pisaster > Pisaster brevispinus. Next base: position 12,286,100 of record JAMKCF010000006.1, read on the forward strand.
TGGAGCTGACAGCGCCCTCTATTGATGTGATTAATCTACTCACCTTGAGTGTGATGTGCTGGGGTGACAGGAGGCGGTGATGACGGCTGGTTGGCGATACTCTGAGTCAGGTCCCTCAGGAGCTCCTCCTTTTCTGTCCTCCGGGCGAAGCAGAGGTCGCTGACCTTTCCTTGGAACCGAACCAGCACCTGGGTCAGGTCGTTGTAGAACTGGACACCGAATGAAAAGAGCAACAAGTTGTGATTGGTGTTTTTGATATCACATAGTGATTTGTTAAATTCCGTGGAACACTGTTACAGGACTTTTCTTTTCTTTTTTATGTCCAATGAGCATCCGGCTCCGATTGCACTATGGGGTCTTAAACCGGTCTATGCACTAAAGCCCGCTAAGTTGAGTTTAGCTTAAATATTCCTTAATTACAGATCGATTGCAATAACACGATCTATAATAAGTAGCCGGTATTAAATTTCAAACCTGCACTGAGCTGGCTATGACCAGTCTCTGTTTTGTTTTGAAACATGGCACTACATCTCTTAGTTGTTGATAACCTAATACAAGCAAAGAGCCCTACAACGCAACTAAATTCTTCTTTTTTTTCTTGACATCTTCCTGTGTTGTTCACACAGGGTTGATACCATTTCCTCCGTCTTTAATGTCACCAAAGTGCTTAGTTAAAAATGCACAATCTCTCTGCACTTCATGTAACCCTGGACAAGTGCCAACCTATCTGCTTGACTGAAGGCTGGTTGCCTAACTTTTGAAGCCATTGTCAGTGTGTTAGTGTGTTACGGATAATTGCGGCCCTTGTAACTAACGAAGCTTAAGGATGTTTGTTTGTATTTCACTACTCATTACCGACTCTAAGACCAGCTTATTGCAAAAGGGTTTAGGACTGACTAAGCTTAGACCGTAAAAGGCGGATAGCTGGCTATAAATGACTGGCCTTAGAGACCATTTGATTGCAATCTGCCCCTAGTGGGCTTGGTGGCTTCTTTCCCTGCCTTTCACCTCTGTGGACCCCCTGTTCAAATCCTTACCCAAATCCTGCCTCGAACCAGAGCCTTGGATCTGAATTGGGTTTTCAGTTCCCACCCAACTTTGTGGGTTTTGCCTATTAGAGGTTTTCTCCCACACCTAAATCTCGAAGCTTCTCCATCATCTCATTATAGGTTCTCAAGTTGTTGGATGTGCAAACAAATAAAATACAACCAAGTAAACAGATCTGAGTTCACACTGACATGGAACAAGTAACTTGAATCGACAGATGTTTTCAGCCTGGTAAATTTGAATTTTGTCATGATTTCTAAAGCAATACCGTAGAACTCCTGTCCATAGAAGCTGCTCACTGCCTCTTAAACAATGTTAATTTGTACCATCCCGACAAAAGTTCTAAAACAAAATTGCCTACTCTGTGATAATATATGTTGACAAAAAAGACGTCACTGGGTCCAACTTAAACTAATATGGGAGAACGTGCGTGCACACTAAGAACATTTGCTACACAGTTTGTACAAGTTCAATCTTTAGGTCTTGTTTTAATGTCTTGACAATAATGCTCATGTAAGCGTTTTGGTGGTGACTTGACAACAATACTCATGTCAGTGTTTTATTGTTGTCCTGACAATGATACTTATGTTAGTGTTGTCTAGACAACAATGATCATGTTAGTGTATTAATGTTTTCTTGACAATGATGCCCATGATAATGTTTAGTGTTGTCTTGACAATGATGCGGATGTTCAGCTACCTTAGTTCCTTCTGTGAGATTTGCCGTGAGTTCCATGTAGGCATTATGAGCTGCAGCCAGCTTACAAAGAACCTCTTCACGGTTACTGGCCGTCGTGTTGGACTGCTTGGCTGTACAGAAACGTGTGTTGGCATCCTACAGACATCAAAATAAACAATAATGATCATAATCATTGATACTTCGACACATCGACACATCTTGGTTCATACCCAGCAAGTATGATTCCCATACCACAAGAATATTATATTTAGGGGTGTGGCGATCGGGGTGGGGGTATGTAGGGGGTGTTTAACCCTCGCCCTCCCAAATCCTTCTATATCCTCTTTACCGAAATGAAGGATTGAGAAGGACTGAGGGTTGTAGGCTCAAATCACAATTGCTTATTACTGGGTCAGGGATTCCAATCTTTTCCAAGTCCAAACATGCTGGTGTGAAGTGAAATAGTAGAAAGTCCAAACACGCTGGTGTGAAGTGAAATAGGAGGGGGGGGATTGAGGTCACCTGTAGGTGGGCCTAGGGAGTAAGGATTGATAATCAGGCAATCATTTTCAAGATTCTCCTTTATACAATTTGTTTTATGTTTTTCTGACCTGGACATTATTGAGCAAGGTTTCCTGCCTGTGAATGCTGTCTTGGACTTGCTGGATGAGTGGAGAAAAAATACGATCCAGATCCTCAACTGACATGGCCTCCTCATCAATTGCTCCGTCAGATCCCAATGCACTTAGGAATTTTGATGCTGTGTAGATATAAAGACAAAGAAAAGAAGGGGGAAAAAAACAAAAAAAACAATGATCTATATGGCTTTTGAGGCATTCGATGGTGAGGTAACAATGTTTGTTCCCTCTGCCACATATCAGGCAAGGTCTATGCATTCCTGAAGAATCTTTGGCAAATATATGAATACAGTTGACTCTCTTTAATACGAGGTCTGCCGTACTGGCCTGTTTTCCTCGTATTTTCCGAACCTCGTCTTAAATGCAGCGCACTATTGTAGATACGCATGTCGTCATAGTGCATGCACTACACACGTGTCTAGGCTAGAACGGAGCGGTTTGCCTCCTAGTACAGTTCTTACCAGCATCGTACACAAAAGTATCAATGATAAATGTATTCTTCTTGACTAATTAATCATAAAAATTTAATATTGTGTAAAACTCAAGATAAAAATCATAGCAAGGTGATGCCGAACTTGCTGTTCATGTGACCATGATGCGACAAATTCGGTACTGAGTAGCGCCTACACTGAATGTGTTTTCGTTGGTAGTCGACCAAGTGTACAAGGGAAGTAGCATTTCAAGCGTAGGTTAACAGCAAAATGTTTCTGGTATGCGGATCGAACAGAACTGCATGGATGGTCCGATCCGATAAATAGTTTGGCAACAAGAATGTAATTTCCGAACCTTAACTGAACAGTACGCTTTTGTTAAACAACAATATTTTTCAGACCCTGCTACAAAAGTATGAAAAACAATACATTTTGTCATCACTGGGCCGCTAAAATACCTCGTATTATCCGTGTTCTCGTTACGACCATGCTTGTATCTTCCATTTTTTTAAGACATAGAAACACGCATGGGACAGTTTGGGACCGGTGAAAAACCTCATATAAATCAGCGCCTCATATCTTTCGAGCTTGTATTAACGAGAGTCGACTGTACATGTATTACACAGTTGGTGGTTAAGTCACACTGAACGCCCTACATCCAGCTGTCATTACCTTTGTTTATCTCAGTATGCAAAGTTCCTAGAAACAAAACTTCTATCCAACCTTAATCCAATTAATCTCCAATTATCAAGCTTCCATCTCACATCCTTTCCCATGCAGTCATCAAGCCCATTAATCACCCCTGTGGTAAGACCCCTGAGATACCCCTATGGACCATGCACTGACCACCATTATCTGGTCAGTGACCAAGCTTTACTAATCCCCTATATAATGTGCTTTGTTTCTAAATGCCACACTCTCTCTACTCTTTGTTCTAAGAGTAACCAGTCCAGGGTTGAAAATAAATGATCCGACTATACAAAATTTTCTATCATCTTCTTTTTGTCATCATCTATCAGCCAATCCTTGTAACACACAAACGTGTTATACATGTTACAATACTTACACTTTCCTATACCATTCTGGGTATTAGATAACTATTGTTCACGCTACCAGAATCAGTGGTTGGCACGCCAAGATCGCTAAACAATGCAATTACGACAGAATAACGAGGGACTTACTCATGTCACACTTGCTGTTTTTGAGTTCCGTCTCAGTGACTTCACGCTCCGCTTTGATGGACTCCACTTGCTTCATGAGACTCCGCAGTGACTGGACAGCGGGGTTGTCTTTGAGTGCTGCTGCAGCGCTCGCTGCAGGCAGGGCAGCACCTATCTCCTTCTGTAGAGTGTCGAGAGATGACGCAAAATTAAAAAGTCGTAAATGGAAAGGTCAAAGCAAGTACGTCTTTCATGACACTGTTGTATCACCTGTGATCTGACAGTCCATCTCAAAATTACTTCTTTTTTTTTCTCCTGCCCTCGTTATTTGTTGCTTATCACTGGAAAACTACAAGTGTGTAGGGCATAAATTTATTTAAGTGTTGAGTATACAGTGTATAATACACATCAGTGTAAGGGCAAAAAAAAAATTATATTCTTTATTCCCGATGCAAAATTAGCATCTATTAAATCGTTGCGGTACCCGCTGCTAAAACAAAGGATTTCGAACCGCCTCTAGCGGCTGGGCTAGCTTGGTGGTCTAGTGGCAAAACATCTGCTCTAGCGATGGAAAGGTCATGGGTTCGAATCCCACCGAGTAATTGGCCGGTGAGTTTTTTCACAGCACTCGAGGAAACTACTGAGTATACAGTGCTTAATACACATCGGTGTAAGGGCAAAAACAAATGATATTGGCGTAAGTAGCAATTCACTATCTATTTACCCATTGATTGGCAGACCAACCATTTAATTTCCTTTGTGCCAATAGACAGTGCAAGTCTCAGAGGTATTCAAACTTCCAGGACCAAGTTGCTCCCAACTATATCAAGTTTTTGCTCCCGATTCTGTTTGTTCAAATACTTCAGTTTAAACAGCAAGAAGGGTAATCAAAATGATTGTTTTTTACACAATTAAAATCTGTTTAATCTCATGTGAACTCAATTTCCTTATTGATTGAAAATCATTTTAAATGAATTTCAGCAAAGATCAATTGTTGCTGTTTTGGTTCAAGCAAATCTTTAACGTAGCTTATGGCTAAAAAAAAAAATGATATCATATTGTTGCCATGAAATGAATGAAATGTAAAAACATATCTAACAAATCAATCCCAAGAAAAAAAGAGATTTCGTCAGTACCGGGTCCTTAGACAAAATGACAATGAACTCCCTGTTGACATTGTACTTCTCCCTGACGACACCGTCTGCCTGTATAGCATTATTCAGGATGGTGCGATACTTGGCTGATTCAGTTCGTAGTGGGGTCGTTAACTGCTCTGAAGAGAGACGGGTCCAGCGCTCATTGAATCGTTCTCTCATCTCTTCATCGTTCCTGCCTTCCTCGTCAAGGAGGCGTAACGACTGCAAGGACAAATAGGTCACAATATTTGATAATTAACCCTTGCAGTGCCCCATATTAAATCTGTGTAAATCCACGCATTTGAGGCTGTAAATTACTACCTTTTAAGAACAATTCAACAAACAATTCCAGAAACAGTGACTGCGGTTAAGGCAAAAACAACTTCCAAAAAGCTGACTTCCAAAAGTTTATTTTGGTCACATCTTAAACTTTCATCAAGGTAATTTTTAAGTTTGCGGTAACACTATGTGATTATAACTGCTTTGCTGTGTAGATTTGTCTTGAAAGAACTCGTCTTACTCTTGTTCTACTACTGCAGATTAAATCTTCGAAATTTGGGGGTTAGGGGTACTTCTTAGTTCTGAAAAGAATGTCCTGCTTATTGCTTAGTACCTGGGGGTAAGTAGGCAAGCACCAGTGCTCAACTTCACAAAGAGCTAAGACCAATATTCCAATAATTACACACTCCGCTGCAGTGAAGTTGATTGAGAGAAGTCCCCTCGATCCACTAAGCAAAGTGGCAGTCCTGGGCTGGATTTCACAAAGCACTAAGATTCATCTTAAGATGAGCTGTCAGTATCACCAAAGTGATTTGTATTGTGACGCCACACTTTGCTTAACAGTTAAGACGGATTCGCACTGAAGATCAATCCTAGCTCTTTGTGAAATGGAGCCCAGGCACTTTCCTTCCTTCCTTCCCCCAGATAGTACGTAATAATCTCACAAGAACAATCTACACAGTATTGAGACACCACACTTTGCTTCACAGTAACGATGGATTCGCACTTAAGATCAATCTCATCTCTTTGTGAAATCAAGCCAAGGCGCTTTCCTACCTACCCCCAGGTAGTACGTAATAAGCAGGACAATTCTTTTCAGAACCAGGAGTCCCCACCCCACCCCCCAAATCTACTCCGGGTTCGTATAATAACTAGAACAACATCAAGACAAGTAGATAAGAAGATAGTATCACATGGTCTTACCACAAATCAAATACGTTTTGACACCTCAACAAGCAAGCCCTAAAAATCCTAAAAGCCCTATAATCTATTTTAAGGTCATGTGGTCTGGTGTATCCAATAGAAATGCGTCACAAACAGGTCAGATAAAATCGGCCCTGCCAATACACAGTCCGTATATTGGGTCGATGGAAGTGACACTGCAAGGTTTGATTATTGGTGTTTAGTTTTGTTCCACAAACAGTGTGTTACATTACAAGTGCTCGGACGCTATACTCTGTAAAATAACGGCAGAACATAACCGCCGTTGGATTTAATCGCTGATTCAACAGAAAGTCATCTCACCTCGTTCAGGATTTCTGTGTTCCTCTTCAGCAGATCTGGCATATCATTAAAGAGTTTATCAATGCTGATAATGCCTCCCTTCTCACGTACTGCGTTGGAGTTCTGCAAGACAGAAGGTGGTATGGATGACCCACCCATATCTTCTATAGATGCTGGCAGATTCAACGACGCGAGAACACTATCAAAGACAACACAAAAGTCAAACATTCTTTAGGTTATTTTTTTATGTCTATAAAGTCAAACAATGTTTTCCTTGTGTACCAAAGCAAAAGGCTACAGATACAGATAATAAATCAGATGCTACTCAAACCTAACATTTGCTCCTAAAAATTAGTATTCAGTAGGCACAAAACATGTTCAGTCTAAATACTTTGCTGTGCAAATATGTTGGACAACATTGTTCCCTATGTATGCATTTTTATATGTTTTATTTTATTAATGTTTTAAAATCAACGTTTGTTGAAAGATGGTTATTTGGAAGAACACTCTCTCAACCTAAAAGGAGTTTGTTCCACAGTGTTGAGGATATCTCTGCAATAACTGACACAATCCACCTCATCAGCGCATGCCACATACAACAACAGGACTGTCGCCTTCTTATCTTGCATATCTAGTTTCTGACAAAGGTCACGAAGGGCCGCTTAAAGGCTGTATGTTATGCAATCACACATTAATAAAACCCAGCACACTTATTGTAAGAGAAGAGAGTTTGCTCTTGTACATGATTGGCTGCAAACTGCACTTTGTACGGGTTGCTATAAATGGGTCTCATCATGTAAATGGCTCTTTATACATGTCAGTGAATAATAAGAACTTTTGAAATTCCACAGAAAACAAGGGTTACAACATTCTGTATGTTTATTAATAGGGCTGTGCATCTATGCTTATTTTCCTTAACGGTTAAACAGACTTGTGACTTCCAGTTAATCGTATAACCATTTCTACCGATTCAAATCGAAACTAGACATGTGTTTGTTGCGTAACAAACACCGGGGTTTCGATTGTTGGAACAGAAAATAGAAAATGACATGGCATTATACTCATTAACACAGTTAAGTTTGGTCGTGAAACCTAAAAGAACTCTTTGAACTTTCTGTTTGGACCGTAAGGAAAGATCAAAGTGGAGTCATCTTGACTGAAATGTAGAATGAGTAGAATGGCATAAAGATTATTACTCTTTGACTTATGATTCCAAATATATAAATTTTTAACAAAATACTGCGCTTAGGCTAAATTTAATAATAAACTGGACAGCATCTGGGGCTAGCGTTTTCAAGAAAAGAAAGGTCCCAATATTTGTTCTTTAAATTTATTTTTTTCAACTATGGGCTTCCATTTTTGTTTGTTTGTTTTGTTTTGTTTCTCCAAAGGGTTAACCGGTTAAACATCCCAACCCCGATAATTATAAACATTTATTTGGACAGTACTTACCTATTCATCAGTTGTGTGTGCTCACGTAGCTTGCCAACCTCTCTGCCCATTATTTCATCTTTCCTAGACTCAAATGCATGCAGTGCATTGTGAACAGCTAGAGGAATCAGTTTCTCAAAAAGATCTACAAACCAGAAACAAGAAACAAAACATCTTTAAGGACAAAGCTACAAAAGGGACTCACACCATATCAAAAGTTTGAGCTTATACTCCCCATTTTGTGGGACCATCACAGTGTTGTAGGTCTCGAGACAGTCTCAAGACCATTTTTGTTAATAATAATATGAGACATTTATATAGCCCATAACGCAGGAGCCTTTATGCGCAACACAAAACATCAAACAATGAAATGAAATATATATAAAGCAATTTGTAAGAAAAATATAGCAGTCTAAGGTCTTGGTCTCAGTCTCGGCTGCAAAAGTCTTGGTCTAGAAGGGGCTGGTTTCGATGTCATGAGGACTCATCTCGGTCGCGGTCTCAGATAGGTAGGTCTCGGTCTAGGACTTCCAAGTCTCAACATCAACACTGGACCATTACAATGATACCACAAAACATGTGTGCATTACTGGAATTTCACAGAGGCCACACAAACGCCATTAATTTTCCCCTGATCTTGACCTTCCTACTCGAGAACTCTAAATGTATTTTGATGATTCACCATTGAATCGTCACTGCCAATGGTAGAATCTAGAGGGGTAACCGGTAGCCGCAACCTCACTTGACCTCATCAATGAGGCTCACTCAATGATTTAAGCCATGTCTGAACCAAGTGACTTCGGCTTCAAATTACGGCCATTCTGGCTGCAAAGGAAACATTGAAGAATGAACTTTTAATAGGCGTTCCGGCCATAGCCACTGCTGGAGTCATCAAGTCAGACAACTTTCATATGGGTTATTTACGATCGGTCAAGTGAGGTCAGCACTAAAAGTTAACTTTTACAGTCTACCCCTTCACCGCTAGTGAATTCAAAAATTCTGATCTTTCTTTTTTGATATCAAGTTATAAACCACATAGGAAACTGACTGGGTAAATTTGAAATAATTTGGGGTTGAAGAAAGAAAAATTGACTAGTGCAAGCTTTGAACCAACAACCTCCAGATTAACGTGCCAGTGCTCTACCATTTGAGCTATCTAGCCCTAAGTTGGTGGCCTCCCTATTTTTTCAACATCTTTGCTCGGGGGTGCCATGTAGCCAGGGATCAAACCAAAGTTTACTCTCTTCTTGGAATGAAACTTGCCATGCAAAGCAGCCAAAAGAAGCCACTCAGATTTCCATTAAAGACGCACACAAATATGAATGTCCATTAAAAAAATATCATTCTTCCTGTGACCTCGCAAAGTACACACACCTGAGAATTTGGGATACAATGGTGTTGGAATTTCCAGAGGTTTAGCGATGGCAGCGGTACCGATAGACTTCAGGTTGGCAACCTCTGGTACGATGTCATGATAGATGAAGTCGTTGTCTTTCTTGGCGGAAGCGAGGGCTCGCTGGACCTTCTCCATCATTGACTTAAAGTTGATGTGCTGTCCTCCGCGGTGAGTGGCTGCCTGTAAGAGCTCAATGGCATGCTGGAAAAGTGCAAGAACAAATGAGGTTTTTATTGATGTGATCACTGCATCAGAGATAAAGAATACGACAAGAAACACATAAAATAGTACCATTTATCTACCATCAATTCAGTAGTTTTTCCAACAGTTGAAGCTTGTATTTATATACCTGAAACCATCCAGAAGTGTTTTAGCATTTGAATGGAAGGGCAGGCTTATACTGAGAAAAAAATATGAGTTGTCTGTTATTCTTGCTTTATTTATTTGCTTCTAGTATTTATTTAACTTTTCCATTTCTTATTACATGCATATTATCTACTTATTTATTTGTTTACAATTGTTTACACTTAATTTTCTTGTTTGGATTACTTTTTCTTTCATTTTCATGTACTTGGTTTTTCATGGTTTCTTTGTAATTTTTGTATGTTTTGTCTTGGTCAAATAGATAAGAAGAACTTTCAATTTTGTAATTACTCAAATTTTTATCCAAAAAAGGACGAAAGAGGTAGGTAACTTTTACAATCCATTTTAATCAAAATCTGAGGGCGATTTAAAAGAAAAAGTGTTTTAATACAAGTGAATCAACTCAATCTAATTCCAGTTTAAGTCTGCATGTTCATTCACACGGTAAAACGATTTTGGGTGGGAAAAACTGCTAACACGACAACTGCAAAGTGGTACTGTTTATTATGTATCCTGTCATATGATTTTTGGTTGGGACCCCTTCACTGTAAAAATGTATTTCAGTTTGCGGTAACACCATGTATACTGTTTTGCTGTGTAGATTTTTTCATTGAGGACTTGTCTTGCTATTTATTCTACTGCCACGGAGTGCATTTCGGAATTCGGGAGACTACTTAGTTCTGACAAGAACTGTCTTGCTTATTAACTACTACCTGGGCGGAAGGTAGGAAATCTGCTGGGAGTACTACTTTCGCTTAGTGGATCGATTGGACTTCTTGTTATTAACTTCACTGCTACAGAGTAATTTTAAAAAAAATTATCTCAACGTTTCGACTAGTCTGATCTAGTCATCGTCAGGAGACTGAAGAGTGTCTGGGATGCTGCTCTCTTCACAGGCATTCAGACTGTATACTTGGTGTCTTCGAGTCCAGCAGAAAGAAAATAACAAATCTACAGGTTAAACTCCGGTGGGATTCGAACCCATGCTGCATTCTTGAGCAAATGTCTTAACCACCAGACCACCAAGCGTGCCCCGTGTCAAATAGGCCAGAAGAGACACTGCCTCATGACTACAAAGACAGTCTCATTTTAGTTTTGAGAAAGAACACAAATGTTGAAACATCTTGCGCTGTGTAGGCAACATAGAGATGTAACTTGTACTCACTTTTAATGTTGGACCAATGAAACCAATGTAATGTTGTTTTTTCACGACTGACTTTTCCATTGATTGGCTTATGATTCTATGGATAATTTGGGGTTTAACATACAGGCACTCTCCCAACTGAGCAATCTTGCTCTAAGTTGGCAGTCTTCCTATTTTGTCAACATAGGGCTAGATAGCTCATATGGTGGAGCGACGGCACGTTAATCCTGAGGTCGTTGGTGTAAAATCCCACTGGGGTAAATTTTTCTTTGATTAACCCCAGCAGAAGTGTTTTTCAACCACAAAGTCAACATTTGAACATGATTTCTTTCTGCTCAAGATATTACAAAAAGAGGTATTGTTGTTCAATTGAAAAACACAAAGACCGCCGGACCTGTGCGGTTATGAGTTTACTGACCCGACACTAAAATCACTGGCCTCGGGACTGCTGTCCAGTGTCAAATTTGAGCACCTGTCAACAAGGCTGAGAGAAGCACGGCCTTGGGGATGGGGGGTAACTTGGAGATGAGGGTACTCACATTCAGCCGGCTGATCTCCTCACCATAATTCTTTGCATTTTGGCACACCAACGCCTGATAGTACTCGGCCGTGGCATGCATAAAGGCTTGTTTCCCGGCCACGATGGGAATCCACTCCTTGGGAAGGATCTCTTTAATGTAGGTCACCTGGCAGAGTTTCAAGGCCTCGGCATACTCCTCGCTCGCTGTCATTGCAATCTTTGCGATGACTCCATTCTTCATCTTATCTGAATGTGATAAGCGGGAAAGACAGGCACACAGGGTCAAGATATGATGGGACAGTGTTCCCCATTAACCCTCCTACTATCAGTGTGTCTCTCAAGACAACCAACTCATACCTCACTACGCCACACTTTGAGGCATGCACATAGTGCATCGTGCAAGGGGTCAATAGGGGTCAATTTAAATCTATTAGGCTACTGTGCAAATGTGTTGTGATAATTGGTGACTGGTTCACCATTCTGCTAGAGGGCAGTAAATTTCGGTGACAAATAATTTTGTAAGCGACTCACCCTGCCGAGCTTTCTTGAAGAAGCTCTCTTGGGCTTGAGCCAGCATGAGCGCCCCCAGAGCTGCTAGGCAATCTGGATGTATATCAAAGGTACGAATGCTCTGCACGCTGGACACCACAGTGTCTTTGAGATGGTTGAATATACCCGCTGCTTGCTGGAACTGTTTGGCCGCTGTCTTAAGGGAATCGTCATCTTCCGAGCTCTGCAGAGCAGCTATCTGACTGTTCATGGCTGCGATGTTGAATAGTACACATACCATCTCATAGCTCCCCGTTGACCCACCTGTCATGATTCAAAATATACATGGTTCAATATGTTAACCCTCCTACTATTACTATTACTTCTACTACAACTAAAGGTGGCATAGGTGGCTAGTGCATAAAGCACTTGCCTCTCACCACTTGTTCAATTCTCAGCTCGGGTAATATGTAGAGTTGTGCATGTGTTCTTTCCTGTGCCATGAGGTGTTTTTTTCTGGGCCCTCTGGTTTTCCTCCCTCTGATCTCTGGCTGTGATCCATGGTCGTATATGAGTCAATGTGGCTGGATGCCAAAAGAGGCCTTCAGCTCTACAGCTCTGCCTGCAGCTCTACTACATTTCTACTACTATTCAGCTTCTCAGCTACGAGTAAGAATGATTAGCCTCCCAAATATTATTATTTTACTTGATTTAGCGTGACTTGTCCACCACGAGGGTTGAACGCATTTGTGGTCATGTCGGCCCTGGCTTAAGTACATTATTCTCTACTCCTCCCATTCTTGAAACAGGTTGAAGTCAATCCAATTGATGTCGATCAGGATGTTGTCCATCCAGCGCTTTCTTGGGGGTCCACCTAAGAAACACCCTAAACCTGTATTTCAAGTACCTTCTTTGGCCACTTATACGCCCATACCAATGCAGTCTACCCCCATCTGACAACTTCCTCAACACTGAAAACTAGTAGATGTACCCTCAGTCCATCCAATGGTACTCTATGGGAAATCTTGGCTGAGCATGTCCAGAACACCCCAGGTTTATCCATCCTATCCTTGGCAACAGTTTCCACTGGATTGCCCAACCATTTGAAAAAGTTTCAACTATACAGGTTGTGTATGGTGGCACAAAAACTAAACAAAACGGTGGGCGTGCGATGAAGTGAAAAACAAAATTCTGGGGGATGGAAGGGAAAATCAAGCATGATATTTAAGTGGTAGAGGCTCTTACAGACTTTTATGGCTACTTAATAAATATTTTGCTGATTTTTCTGGGGTTGGAAATCAGAAATCAACTCAAGTAAGGAAGAACGCTGGCCTGGAGAATCCCCAGGCCAGCATCTTCAGCTCTTTTTGTATTATCATACATTGAATTTTCACTTTCTGTGCATGTTTATACAGGCCTGCTGTTTAATCTTTGAGAGGCCAAAGCCATTTTCATTTTGCAAAGGGTACTTCCATTGGAAAATCTGTAAAGTCTATGGCAAACTTTTGAAGGGGCACAAAGGTAGGCTGTTTAAATGTAGGGTCATCATTTGGTTTGTTTTTTTCAATGTAATGCTGATTTATAGGCACAATTTTCAAGAAGGATACAATAAAAGTCACCTGTGATAGTTTCAGTTGAACACAATCTCCTCAAGTCCCCTGCAGGTGATCTTTGGAGATTCAAATTTTCGACATGCGTTTATTGATTTCTCATCAACGAGGGCAATAACTTTGCAGGATGCTTACTACTATTACCTTCTTAATAATAAGGAGGCTTTCGAATAAAAATTACACAAAGTTTTTTCTGGGGTATCCACCAAAGTATGATCCTACCTTTAAGCACAAAAATTAACTAAGCACAACAAAATTATGCTTACCACAATAAGGTTACCAGCCACAACACCATATCACATGTACCATCTATGACTGGTATCCAGCTCAAATTTGCTAAGCCGTAAATTGTTAAGCAAGTTTTCCTCTCATGTTGAATCTGGTCTTGTAAACAAAAATGTGGTCCCGTAATTTTGTTTAGCTACAAGCCCTGTAGTCTTGTGGAATCCCCAACACCCCCCCCCCTCCCACAAATTTGAGCCCTGTTTATTTTTGTAAGCTTACTCTGCTTTCGGCCACCACCAAAGAAGGATCCCTTATCGAATGCATCTTGCCATGTGAACGTTACAGAAACCTGCAAAACAAAACGGAAGATTTGATTACATGTACGTCTTATCAATTCAGTTTCCATCGCATTAGAGGATGTATTTGACAAGCTAATGTACTTCCTGGTTCAAGATGCTTTTTTATGTTATACACGGAAAATAATAAACCACAAGGGAAACTGACTGGGTAAATGTTAAGATAATTTGGGGTTGAACCCTTGGCTGCCATGAGTGAATGGCTCCCGACTGGCATAGCCCCGAACAATGATATTGAAAAAGTAGAGAGATCGCCCATTTAGATAGATAGCACCGGCACGTTTCCTGAGGTCGTTGGTTCAAATCCCGCTTTTGACAATTTTCTTTGTTCAACCCCAAATTATGGAAAATATTATGTGGCAAAATGCCACTCTGGTCCAACTTGTTGTTTTTGTAACTCTAGATGGATGAAAATGTTTTTAAATCTCGTCTCAGGTATGTGGCTCTCGTAAATGATAAAATCTGAGTAGAGGCAAGAGAGGCAACTTCCTCCATGCCCCTGGTCATTGCCTTGGTGCCCGGTGTAATGTTCCGGTAGAAATTGTCCTCATAGAGGTGCCCTTTATACCACTTCCTGTCAGGGTTCCCAACATTTTTACAGGAAATTATGCAAAATTAACTTGGGATTTTCAGAAGTTGGGTTTTTTTTTTCCAATATTTTTGTCATAATGAAACCCTGGCTAAACCAAGCGAAGACTATAAACATTCTCATAAAATGGACCAGGATATCTTTTTCTCTTTGGAAAAAAAAGCGTTTTTTCTTCAGCGCAAACTGGCCAAACCCTTGGCCATAAAGCTTCACCAAGAGCTTTAAGCTCAGCATTCAGTGGTAAGCAGCACCACTTGCTTCTTTCCAGAATGTAACAGGGCTCAAAATTAACACTGGACCTCAGGCCCGGGGCCAGTGATGTTAGGTCAGTAAACTCAAAAACAAACAAGCCAGGTGGTCTTGTGCTTTTCAATTGAATAATAATAGGCAGCCTCACTGTGTAATATCTTTGTGAACAAATCTTGACTATGAATCTTAAAATGTATCAAAGTACACTTTATACACATAAATGTCTCTACACACTTCATGTGTATAGATCTTCTCTTAGTGCTTGTTTAACTCATTTTAACTCTGGTCTTGTAAAACAATTTCTGATCTAGTAAATATATTGAGCTACAAGCCCAGCAGTCTTGTGGATGTGTTGCCCAAATTCGAGCCCTGATGTACAATCTGATCTTTGACCCCATGAAAGGTGCATCACGTCAAGTGTGGAACAAGTTGTGCACCGCCAACATTGGCGAACATTTATAATATTACCAACAGACGGCAAACATGTTTCTGAAGTGCTCACAAGTGATTTGAAAATGGCTGTACATTTTCAAGATGGCAGATTGACATCTGTCAATGTGAGTTTTTACCTCACATATCCGATTCCACTGAGCGGGAACGTTTGGGTAAATGTTTGCAAAATGTGTACCCAAGCGGAATGCATCCAAGTTTCTAGGCTTGGTGCAAGACGTTGTTGTTCATTATCACTCCACCATCGGGATTTACTCCACGCCACACACTCTACTTTCAAACAATAGTGGGCGCTGCTGAGAAAACTTCCATTTCCCACCACCACCACAAGAAAGAACAACACTCTTGCTGATAGGTTCATGGAGAACGCCCTCAATCGGTGAAATAATCGCAATGTGTATGGTGTTGAGTGTGCATTGTTTTTTAATTAACTCAACATAAGAACGTCTTGCACCAAGACTACCCAGTCTCCAGACCCTGGCTAATACTATGCTGTGAAGAACTATACCCCCATCGAGAGACGAGGGTTTCCAATCAGGGTAGAATATCTCAACTGGGACAGTTTGAGTGAAACGCTTTGTGAGAGATGAATAAGTTAGTAGGGTTAGTACATGTAGGTTAGTAAATTATTAAAGGAGTTCTACTCACCTGGCTTTCAGAGATTGGTAGTTTGTTTTCTATGGCCTTCAGTTGATCATAGTATCTGGGAGAGGAAAATATTTTAAAAGAACAATTAATATTGGTAAGCTATTTTGACAATTTTAAAATTGTGTGTTATTCTACATTTTTTCTACCACTGGTTGTATTGAAGTGGAATGAATTGGCGCATGCGCTCTCGCAGCTTGCAATCAAAGTGCATGTTTTTTTATTGGTATCAAGCTGGTCTCGAGCCAAAATGAGGTCCAAGGCCAAGACAGTGAGGTCCGTGACCAAGACCAAGACCATGCGAGCTCGAGACCAAACCCACTCATATTTGGTTTCGAGAGTGGTCTCGAGACCAAGACCAGGCTTGACGACTACAACACTGCCTATTAACCCTAACCCCCATTAGGGTCTCTCCACAAAGCCTGCCAAATACAACAGAATGCAACACAGTTGAAATGAGAAACATGCCATATGCAACAAAATGCAACAAGGGATTTTGTTGCATTATGCAGGCATGTTGTTTGTGTTAGGACTGAGCAATGGTGGTTGCCCTGCTAAATGCAACAGTATGCACATAAGTGTAATGTTTAATGTTATTATAGTCTTTTGAATATGATTTGAATTATGATTCTTACCTAATATTACATCATACTCTCAATACTTTTCCCATAAAAAATATTTTGAAATACCCATTATAAGTTGTTCAGATACAATAGAAGCACCCAAACCTATATGAGGTCACTTCACTGCTGAATGCAACAAATTCAGTCAAAAAATGACATCTGAGTTGACTGCCAAATGCAACAGATCACAACAACTATTACCGTTTGGTGCATATTGTTGCATTTAGCATGGTTAGGGTTAACAGAGAAATAGATCTGCTGTGTTGGCAAAGAGTCACCATCCCTTTCCTGCATTTGTCATATATCACTTTGATAATTTTACCCCCAAATGACATCAGAGTACAAACCAGCAGGATGTTTGTTTCCATTCTCACATGAGCTTTTTACTAGGAAAAGTAATGTGGGCCGCGTGTTCATAGCGGGAAGCTACCACGGCTTGCTTCCTGCAGTTGTTACGAAAGTTTATAATTTAAATGCTTCAACCTCATGAATCCAAACGCCTGAGTTTTAAAGATACAAATAATTATATCAATAGTTATATGCAGTTCTGATAGAGGGCTTTTATCATACTCGACAGGCACCTCTTGAAGGCACTCATATTTTTATGATTAGGCATGTAGAGCTATTGTGGGTTTCCAAGGTGATGTGACACAATCTGCGCTTGTGGTCACCATTCTCCGCTTACTGTGCAAGCGCCGAAAATCTGCGCTAGCTGTGTAAGCGAAGAATGCCTAGTATTGTGGAGTACACACGCGCACAAGCAAAAATTCTTTGCTAACCCCTGAAATACGCTTGACGTAAGCAAAGAATTCTCTGCTTTCTTAAGCGCCGATTCTTTGCTTACGGTATTAAGCAGAGCCATGTTGCTATGCATTTTGCGCGTGCTCACACGTAAATCAGTGTTTAAAAAGGAAGCATGGATATGCGATTAAATTTTTCGGAAATAATGTCATCCATGGATATATTTGTTATTTTTGAACCCAAGTGTAGTTATGGACATGAAGATATACAGAATTACAGCTTCTTAAATCAGATTAAAATATGAACAAAAATTATTAGTTAAAACTTTGTTTGCATTATAGCGAAGCTTCATACCCATGACGTCTGTGCAGTGCAACAGACACTGACATCCTACCAGGGCTACGCCGAGCCATGACACACTACATACATGTCACATAATAATATGATTTCAAATTAGTGTTAGACCCAGGCAGTAACCGAGGGTGCCTTTTTTTCTCTCTCTCTCTAAATGTTGACATCTGTACAGCACCCAAAACTAGGTCTAATTTCAAATAATCTTTACAGTAAATTAATTTAATGATATATGTAGTGATGTGAAATTATATAGTTGGGAAAAGCTGTGTGCGTGCGTGCATGCGTGAAGGCATATGCGCGCATGCGATAGAACTCGAAAATAATATTATTAATTGGAATTAAGTAGAAGTTATTAAGAAATAAGGGAGTTGGGATTTTGCTGTTGAGGAGGAAAGACGTATGATTGAGAGACCAGGAGATTGGAATAAAATTATTAAAAGGATTTGGCGAACGTTATATTTGTATTCCATTTGTCTTCTATTCTACAACCGTACTTCATAAATCCCTGCATCCACCCGCTTCCCACGAGGCGTTCCGCATCAATTAGCGAACCTGAAACTTTACATATAATTTTGAATATAATAATAATGGCTGAGGTGAAATAAAAACTTGAAAAATAGGAAATCATACACTATCATTAGTGCACATTCATCCATGATTCAATTTATCTTTCAAAATCTACATAGTGAGTAGTGTACTGTAGACTTTGTCATTGCGTGGTACTTTGATAATGGTAGGGTATTTGTGTATGTTACAGTATTACTGTAGTGTACTAGTGTTATTGAATATTACCAAGTGACTGATAGTTGTGAACCATCCATGCACAAAACTACACACAAAGATATATTTACACAATATAATAATTTATAACAATTCATTCTAAATACTTCAGACTACATATGTCGCTTTAATATTCAACAAATTGATGATAATAAAAGGGCAGGAACAGCACGAAACACTTTTTTTTAAGGGCTACTGTCCAAATTCTGGGCTCGATCGCAATTTAATACACACCTACCTTGCAAGGGTTTCCAGTGACGTGTTGTGTTTGTCAAGTTTTCTGCAGACTGCGTTGTACCGCAGTCGATGGAGATCATCCAACTGACTCGAATAATCATCACCTCCTTCTTCTCCAAACGTATTTCTGATGAAATTTTTTAAAGGACGAACGAAGTCCAATTCTGCGCTGTTTTTCAGCGGAACGGCGAGCATCGATGCCATTTTACGTGTGTACAGCTGATGACCAAAGAGCTTCAGTTGGAGAAAAAAAACACAGACGGTGAAATTAAAAAGAACGGAATATTTTAAATAGCGCCCTCTATGTCATCGTACACACCTGTGTCACGAGAAAATGAGTATCCACCCAAAACAAAATGACCCACCTCGTGATGACTAGTCAGGATAAATCAATAAAAACACGACGTCACTATTTTGTAATTACTGAAAAAAAAATAACACATTCTATTTTTTGCATCCCTGTGGAGACATCTTTTGTTCTTTCCTTTGTCCCTGTAGTTAAGAACCACCCATAGACTTTGTACACAAAATTCCTTGTGGAGCACCCCAGTCTTTAGAATTCCCCTGTAGAGACCCTCTGTGTTCCCTTTTCTGTTTTTCTCGGTCTCCATAAGGCAGTGAAGATGAAATCAATGTTTTTCACTCATTAAAACAAATTAAAAGACTAAAAAAAACACACACCCCAATTGACCAAGCTCCTTTTAGTTTCAAAACATTAAAAACAAATTCTTCCTTCAAATGCTCTAATCCTTCAAGTAGCCCCACCGTAACTACGACCTCTCCCAAGGCGCCAGGTGAGAAATTAAGTTTTCGAACAAAATAGCACAAAGGTTTAGAGTCGGATTGCATATTGAGAAAGAAAAAAAAAATTCACTTTTGAATACACAAAGAAAACACTTTCAAATTCTACACAAATTGAGTGTAAACCCATTATAACAAATTTTTAAAAACCGTTTGATCTGTGCCCAAATGTCAATACATTGGTTTGTTTTTCTATTTGGGTTCGTCTGAGAATCCTAACTTACTTTTTCTTTGAATTTCCTGTTTAAACCGGATGAAAAAGATCAAACAGAGCTGGATAAAATAAAACACTCACATCAGTTATTTCCTTTAGCATGCTCCAATTAAATACATGAACCAATCCTATGAACTGGTATTATTTGTTAAACTTCTTGACCTTCTTCATCCGGGTTCAAACAGGTGACATGAACGTAACTAGATCCCTGAGATTATGTTATGGTGACATAGCTTGTTTTGACCAAATAGTCTCACCTACAGCTTAAATATCATTGGCTGAGGACTATAAGGTTGTTAGTGGAGTTTGTAAGTGAATTTCATCTTGCATTTTCATATTTTGGAGCTCCTGGTATTTTGGAGCATAATGCATCCTTTTTAGTTGTTTTTGTTGTTTTCTTTTTTTTATTTAATAAGAAGATTTAATTGCAAACCCAGCAAAACTTCTCAGGTTTTTTGACACCCTGATTATAAGTGATTTTTTCATAGCTTCTAATCAAACTTTCCAAGCAAAACATACCTGAGGAAATTTCTGGCTTCAAATCTGCATCTCTATGTAAATTGAGGAGTACAAAATCAAAAAGATGGTGAAAATTGTTATCAATCATTTATTAGACACATATATAATTGCCATTAATATTAACATAATACCGTAATAGCATCATGTAGTAGCCGATATAAATGTGCAATAGCAGATTAGTTTATGAGTGACAACCATGTGAAATTGGGTGTCATTTTAGATTTGTAACTAATTTCCTTGTATGGTTTTATTTTGTATTTCTTAATTTTTACTATTAATTGTATTTTCATGTCTTTTTAAGCTTGAGAGCAAAGGCAATTTCTATTGTATACTTGTTCATTAACCAAATCAATCATTCAATCAATCAACCAATCAGAAAAATCTCTTTATTGGAGAAGTGGTGGTTCTGAGGAAGAACCGGAATTGAGATTATCTCATAGCAAACAGTATACTGAAGATGAGTACAGTTCCAAAACGTTGAGACTATACCTCAGTTCCGGTTCTTCTCAGAACTAACACTTCTCCCATAGAGAAATCATATTCACATGGTTGTCACCCATAAGCTAATCTTTTAATTCTTACACCATGCAAAGCCTCAAATCTGTATGTGCTTTGATTTCAAAAATGCTTGCTGCACAATGGCTCATAGCTGCGAACACCGCCCTCTGCTGGCTTATATTGTACATGCCACCTCTAATCGGCTGATGCACTGCAAAAAGTTCACTCTGACTTCACATAATTATGTAGACTTTTTAGTTATCAATCATCTTGAAGCAGGATGCCTGTGTTCTCAAGATAATAAACACATGCATTTCTCGATCAAACAACCCATTCAAAATATAATTCATCCAGCTCACGGAATGAACTCATGAAAGCAAATACAAGTGTAGTTTTTAAGCAAAGACACATGTATGGTATTTCTGAACTCAGATTTCATTGTGTTGCTGAATTCATAATGAATTGTGTTCATTTGTTAAAACGTTCAGTTGCAGTGCCCATGATCTCCAATACTACTCAAAGTGTGTATATGTACATCAATTCCAGCCAGGAGACCAAAAAAATGATTTATTTTTTTCTTAGATTGTCTTCAATTTCTCTGTACGAACAAAACCCAAACCACTTCCATATTAGATTTTTAAACCTTTGGAATGTATGTTACTTTCAGAAGATAAAACCATCGTCCAGTTTTACAGTCCTTATATATTGTTGGTTGCTGTGCTGTTTCCCCCTAGGTTATCACACAAATGGCATGGCATGGACATCCAAACCTCATATCACTCTTGAAACATTATTGCAGATGAAACAATGGGTGACTTGTGAAGTTTATTGTATTTCGTACAAACTCGATTCCAAATGCACCATCACAACTGTTGCACATCTACACACACAATATATTTTGGGAGTGAAACAAAGTTATATCTCTTTGTAAAAGGTCTGAAAATATGCCAATATTTGCAAACCACCAAAATATTTGAAAGGGAAATAAAAGTATTAATTTACTTCCTCGATAAGAACACGGAAAAAAAAAAGAGTTGTCATTACCGAAGTAGAATAAAACACTCATTTTTTTTTTATACCATCCCCTAAAAAAATACAAAAATTGAGAACAATGAGGAAATGCTATAGTTTATAGGGAGTCAGGAAATTCCTTTCCAATAATAACATTTATTGAGTTTTACAGAGACATCATGTAACTAGGAATGATTTATGACAGTTATTCAAGGACTTTCTTCGACTAAACAGCTGCTCTGGGTCGCTTAATTGTTTATGTTACACCCCAAGAGGCACTTCAGTTTTACAAAAATCCCTTAAAATGATATTCAACCACCTTAGCATTCCATTCAGTAGCAATATGACATCTTGCAATTATACATTTTGAAATGTGTTAACACTTATTTGAATATTAATATTCCTTTCTTAATCCAGTGCTAGTGTACTCGATGCGGTCAAGGTACCATACCACTGACAGACTATTATGACAACCATCTGCTATTCAAGTTTTTTCCTGCACAAAAGTTACTCAGACTTGTACACATCTTTTTCTTCAAAGCCATTTTTTTGTAATCAAGTGGGAAAAACCTCTCACAAGTTGATTACAGTGAGGAAACATCAAGGTCACATTAAAAAAAAAGGCACACTGAGAAACACAGATACCGCGATGGTGTGCCCTTTTACCAGTATTGTATACGAAAGTGCACACACCTCAACAACTGGGGTCTTTTGAAACAGTAGATGGCACCAGACTAAAATGGGTTATTCTCTGAAATGTGCGTGTGTGCAGATATACAAAACATATGTAAAATTTATGCTGCTCAATAGCAGAGTTAAATGTTTCCCCATATGCATCATGCATTTTGATGGTGTAGCCATGTTTGTTTTTTTCCTGAACGGCAATAGTCTGGTGCCTTTTAAGGGAATGTGAATCAGAACCAATACTGTCCAACATTATACAATGAACTAACTTATAAATATGGTGATAATGTTATAAACCTTGTGGCCACACTCCTCAAATGAAAGTTCTTAATTAATAACAACAAATATAAACAAGAATAAGATATCTTCCCTTCCAGTCAAGGCTTGATTATTCCAACTCGAGTGGAATACAAAAACAAAATGGCTACTCCTTAACAAGGAACTTCAAGCGACTATCATTGGGTTTTAACTCCTGCCCCCCCCCCCCCACCCCCGGAAAAAAGGAAAGAAAGAAAAGGGGAAAAAACCAACACTGAGGATATGCAGCCATATGATTTTATAAACATTATCTCAAATTTTAGCTATGTTTGAATGAAATTATCTGCCAGCAGGAATATTTACGCATCTTAGATAAATTTTTTCACATTTCAAAAAAGTTATGCCGTTATAAATTAAAAATCGTATTTTGATACAATGACACTCTCAAATTGCTGCAACCAGTTCTAAACATACAAGATGTTGTTGTCGCCATGTTCCCCACATTGCACACAGCATATTCAACACTTCACATGTCAAAAAACTCCTTGAAAAAAATGCATCCGCAAATTTATCTTTACATCATATGCATTCATTGAAGTAAGGTCATCCAAAAAAAAAATTGGGCATGTAAATTATTTACAAAAAATAGTAATACAGCTTAAAACTAAATACATTCAAATAATGCATAATATAACTTAAACCACGTAAGTTCGAAATCAAATAAACATACATTTTCTGTTAATAAGTTCAGCCAGTTTGTGACATCATTGCAAGCAATTACAGTAATTACATTTGTTTGCTCAAAATCCCTAACAACTTACTGCACTGGTTAACCCTTTCGTTACCGAATTGTTTGAACATAAACAATCGTTGGTGACCGCGCTGAATGATCACTCAAGCGTGAAGTAAACATTCTTACACAACAGAAAGCTTGAATTCAGAGGTCATTTTTACAAACTCCATTATCTCCTTGAAGCTAAATTGTTTTACAGCAAAAAAACCCAAACAAACAAGTTATTACTTATTGAATTTCCTTTCATGTAATCAAAAATCATTGAGATCGGCCAATAAATGTCACAGTTCTTTGTCTTTCTCTCAGTGTGCTCTGTAATCTCAAACACTTATACATCGTAGGTGTTTGGCATTTCAGATCTTTCCCTTCGAATTTGAAGAGATTGCATAATAGCAACCATATTTTATTATACCATCATTGGAAAGATCCTATCTTTCTCTTTTCAATGATGGCAAGGTTGGGTATGGAGGGTGAGCATGGACAAAACTACAGCTTTATTACAATTGGCCTTTGTGCTCAGGCTTGAGTGCTTTTTGGGGGGGTGTAAGCTTGGTTGACTAAAGTCGCCAATAGTAAGGAAGAGGGGTACGAGTGCAGTCAACTAAAATTGCCTACGGTAAGAAAAGGGTTAAGCCATGTCTGAATTAGCAGCTGTGGCTGTTGCCAAGGGCAACCGATACTTCAAGGCATGTTAGCATAGTGATCTAGTCGTACCTACAGCCTCAGCCGCATATTTCGTAATGCTCTTACATTTTCAAAACTTCTTTGATTCAAATGGTTTCCCTCCACACATTTCTTGTAGAGTTTTGTATGCATTCTGATCAAACACTGCATCCATTCAACCTTGATGTAATGACCTACTTGATATAAGGCCTACTTGATATAAAGACGGTAAAGGTAGTATCCTGTGAAATTATTTCATTTGAAAAGCACCCAATGATTAGAAATAAAAAAGTATGCCGAAAAAATTGAATCTCCAAAGATTGCCTGCAAGCGACTTTACGAAATTTCCGTTGTGTTCGTTTGAATGCCGCCTTAATACGGCCAGAGATGCGGTTGGTATCGACTGTCACCTAACTATTAACATGGATGGATTCGATGTCTTTACGAAAATATGTGACAGTTTTTTTATAGCTATTTTCTCGATAAGTAGGCACTGTATTCAACTAAAACTTTCACAGGTGACTTATATTGTATCTTTAATGACAATTTGTCGTATAAATCAGTATTATGTAGACAAAAAAACAAAACCAAAAACTGATGACCCTACCTTTTTAAGGGGAGAAAACATCGACTTTGACAAAATATTTATAAGTTGCTCAACAAGGTTTATCCAGTGTACAAAGTGAAACAGATAAATATATTTTTTTAATCAGTTTGAAAAAATGCCAACCAACAAATAAAAAGTATTGATTGTGATAGAAAAAAGGTTGATGCTCAGTATATTCAACACTCTAATGAAATGGAATGCATTTATCAAACTTTTGAGCATACAAAGTTTATTTAAAAGTGCATATAGTGAATAACTTTGGTTTGTTTAGAATGCACAATGTTCCCATTCCTCTAGATTCTTCTGGACTCTTTGGAACAATCTACAACAGTTTCAATGAAGAGAAAGATCTGTCGGTTTTGGTAGAACTCTTCCCTCCTGTAATTTTAGAAACCTTTTAGAGACCATACTTTCTGTAATATACAATTTCCAGACATCATAGGCTTCATCACGGCGAGCCGAACAGCGGACGGAACGGTCTAGTGGCATTTTGTCTCTCTTTTGTGACTGTTCATCATCGGAAACCTACATGGATGTGTGCATGTGCATACGGTCCTGACAGACTCTGTGGACTTACAGGAGTGCCCTTGTGGGGTCTTTTACAAAATGGAACAATGGACCCCACAAGAGAATTCTTGGCTCAACGTGGACCCCACAAGGGAATTCTTTAGAAAAGGGAATAGTAGGACCCCACAAACCAGATCCATAAGGTTGTGTGCGCGCAATCGTGTATCATCCTTACAGACTCAGTACACGTGCATGGATGCCACCCGGCAAAGGTATAGCACAAGACAGCCTTGATCAGGCCTAACGTAATAACGTAATCTTTCCCATAAAAATGTCCAAGGAAACTATAATCAATTCAGGATATAACCCTTTTTTTTTTTCTTTTTTTTTTGAACGGAGTCAACACAATTGCTGCTTATTGCCACCATTGATGCATTTGAGTAACCCACTTTTAACCACTGAGTGTTGGTTCTATTCGAGTAGCCATCTTGTCTTTAACTCCTTGAACACTAGTGCCTTTACCAAAACCCCAGATTGAGCTTGGGCTCTGTCATCAATTTTGGAGCACTGTACATTTTGCATGGTATTCCCAACATCAAACGAAGCCAAGAGCTGAAGCCTAAGCCAAGGTTTTACAACAGCTCTAGGTTTTGGTAACCATTCATTGCCTACTATGGTAAGCAGACAATTTCTTGCTTGCTTACTAGGGGACAACCTCGTTTTCAAATGTCAATGAAATTAACTAAATGAGCTGCATCCACTCTCAGTGCAAGTTGTCAATAATCCATAGCTAGTCGCACTATGTAGACTGTACATGTTTTAGTTTGTCACCAATCTGGCAATTTGTATTTTTACAAACATCAACTTTTTAACATCCCATTACCTTCGTTAAAAAATCTGTAAAAAAAGTAACAATTGATTTAAGGAAATAGGCGGAGGCTTAAATACAACATAGCCTATCTTCAAATGTTCATTCTGCAGCCTACATAAATACATACAGTCTTAATATTTTTAGATTAACCACACACCGATGTGTGGCAAGCACTGTATACTCGGTGCTTACCGAATCCTGCGGGAAAAAAAATGTATTCTTTACGTAAGAATAGAAATTCTAACAAACATATTTTAGCCTAACCTTTTCATTACAAAAAATCCTGAATTACACTCAGAGAAAAAAACCAAAAAGCATCCATATTAGTATTCAAGTGGTGATAACATACTATATACAAAGACCTAAATGTCAGTAATTTGAAGAGAAGTTTACTATTATTATATTTGAGCATCAGCAAACATCTAGTTTTTAAAGAATTGAATATTTGAAGTATTAAAAAAAAGGCAGTGACACCATTTTTTGTAAAAGTCTGAAAATAAATCCTTCAAGATAAGAATCAAGAATCAAGAAAAGGCTCACATACTGGAGTTCTATTGTAGGAAATTTACTTCAAGTACGGCGCCTTATTTCTTAAAATCTGTTAAGCAAAACAAAATATGGCTCAACATATTTATATACTAAGCAAACAAAACCAACAACAAAAAAACAAAACAACAGGGAATCAGTTACGACAAAGTATATAGTCTTTTCTGTACTAAAAAAAAAGGTTACCAGCCAAATATCAAACTTTTTTTCTAAGGGAGCGTTTCCCTGTACTGCTGGGCATACTCAATGTTCCCAGGGGATCATGGGCATGTTCCCATTTGGACATTCCCCAAGAGAGGCTGTTCCCAAACAAGAATGGACGGCTTACCCAGCATTCCCATGGTGGCACGTTCTCACCCAATTGAGAATTTGGACTGTACGCGGCTGTCAAAGTAGAATAATTATTATAGAGTTACAATCATATGGGACGTTCAACACCACCAGTATTAAGAAAAGTTGTTTCCGTAGCTGTTGAGTTAGTTTTATCATGAAAGAACAGTCGAGCAGTGGCAAAAATCATGACAATTGTTCAGTTTGATGAATTAGGGGCCAACAGGTCTACATGCAAATTATAAGGCGATTGTTCAAGTCAAGATGTGAATATACCTTTGATATTTTTGCAACTTTTACAAGAGGGCTTGTACCAAGCGCAACTCAGACATGGAGTCACCAACACATACATCGACCCAGCAAAGTTTTAAATGGCCAGTTAAGACTGAGTCACCACTTTTGTTATTCCCATTCAAAAATACCTGTTAAAAACATCCAAACATTTTTACAAGTTGAAAATAAGTCTGACAGTTTAGCCTCCGCTCACTTCAACTCTGCTCTGAATTTCTATCCAATTAATTCCTTGCGCAAGTTTTCAACTATTATTTGCCTAATTTTCAAACTATTCCATGCAACTTAGACCGTAAAATTTGAGGGATTACCGCAATCCTCAAGACTTTTTTTCTGAAATCCAAGGGTTCTCAATTGGGTCTGGAACAGATTTGCAAAAGTGTGAGAAAATACTAACATACTTTGTACACTGTTTAAAAAAAAACCACCTTCTTCTTCCTTTTTAAATGCACTTTTTGTGTGCATCAACACAATCTTCAGATATTTATATAGCTGAAAATTATTCTGAAAGACTTTTCATTTCAATAGATCTGGATAGTTATCAAGATTTTGTGCCTACACTATTTTGATTCAAATTAAAAAAAATTGTAATTATCTCTTCAGAACTTTAAATTTAACTAGATACAAACCATCCCTTTCTTAAGATTTCCTCAATAACTTTCTGTTCATCCATCACATGGGCTGGCTTTCAACTTCAAAATTAAACTTGTGAACTCATCAATAAAAATAAAAAAGGGTTAAGAACCACAAATTTGCACAGCTACAACTGAAACAATGTCATTGTTTGAAGGTGTGAACGCATCTAATCTTTCTTTTCCTCTTTCTGGGCAGCACCATCTATTTCCTTGGTAACATCAAAGTCACGGATATCATCTAACTCTTTCATCTGTCCAGTTGCAACTTTCTTCAAGACGACAACGATGTGCTGTGGAAATCAAATGAAGCCAAAGGAAATATGAGCTTATACATGTATTTAAGAGGGTCTTGTTTGTTTTACCAAACAACTGTAAACAAAACTGAAGATGAGGCTGGCAGCCCCCCCCCCCCATTCTGAAGCATTGGTGTCACAATGCTACTGTACACATATCACCATGAAGTAATTATAGACCCCTTCCACTGGCATCACAAACAGCAAACTGTCTCTTCATAATCAGCCATTTTGGGAGTCAAATGCTTCGGAGACAAAATGGCGCAGCCAAGAATTATAGCGATGACGTCAGGTGAAAACATGCAAATTTACTGTCACACAAAACGACAGTCACACCCCAGAGCATCTTCAACCTGGGCCAGTTTTATAGAACCACTTAAACTTGCGTATTGCTTCTGCAAAAACACATTTTGCACTTAGGAAGAAGTTAACCAGCTGGTACCCCACAAATTAGGCCTCCTATCCAATTCTTTAGAGTTTAGTTGAAAAGAAGAAAAAAACAAGACTTAAGTGTTTGTTGTGAAACAAACACAGATTTTTCGGATATAGCAAAAACAGCTCTATAAAATTGGGCTCAGCTATGATTGATTGATTGGCCAATGCATCTTAAGATCAATCTTAGAACTGAAATCGGTCAACATACCATGAACCAGTAGATATCCATGGCCAGTAGAATCCAGAGCATGATATTAAAGATGATACCAAATGGCATGTGATCGACCTCATTCTGCTTAGCAACCGATGGTATGCTGTTCTTCAGTACCTTCAGTGGGTACCAGTACAGACGCATCACACACCTTCAAGGAAATATACATGTATAAGAAAACATCATCAGATCAACCATCTAAAATGTTACATTACGGACAAAATAAATTTAGTTTAAATGAACTAATGCATGCATCAGGAACAAAGAACAACATGATATAATCATGTATTGTGGAGCGTTGTGGGCAAGAGGACTTGTACACTGTTTTTAAGCTCTCTTGTTCAGAGCGTGGGTTCGAATCCCGGCCCGGGTGGTTGCGATGAATGTGATTGCATTGTCCTTGGGATGGGATGTAAAGCTGGAGGTCCAGTGTACTAACAGGATAGAGAGTACATGTACAAGCATCCAGAACACTTATTGTGTTGTTAACAGTTGGGTGTCTTTTAGGGCTCAAGGACAATACTGATAGAAATAGAGTCCACAGTAACCCTAGTCATCGAACCTTGGAGACATTTCATAAAGCTGCCGACAGCTAAGCAAATATTTTGTGCTTACTTCAGAGCACAAAGAAATGTATTTCATCAACAACAATTATCATTGTGTCAGGCATCTGGAGTTTCAAAAAGCCTGTAAGCACAAAAACATGCTAAGCACAGAACCATCATGATTTGCAGAAGTGAGCTACCAGCCGAATGGCATACAGTTTACATTGTTGTGACTCCTTCCCAACTCTTTTCTTGCCAAGTGAAAAAAGTCCATTCAAGCAGCACTTTCTGCTTAAAACCTTTGTGAAACCGGGCCCTCCTCACAAGAACTACCAGCAATTTAGCGCGCTTTAAGTTTTCAGTGATTAAGGTAAGCAGTGGATATAAGAGTCGCAAAAAACAAAATTCCCACCGATCATAAATGAATGGTCCCCACATCAGAAAAAGTTTGTTTAATGTTAAAAAGCTATACATTATATGTTCTACTTTTCAGTTCTAGACAAATTGCGAAACAGCCAAAATGCTACCAAATAGTGTAAGCAATGCAAACTGTGACTCTACTAGTATTAAAATAAATTGGTTACACAATACACTTTGCACAGCAGTTCTCTGTTGTTGTTGTTGTTGTTGTTGTTGTTGTTGTTGTTGTTGTTGTTGTTTTGGGGGTTTTTTTTGGGGGGGTTGGTGGGGGTTCTTTCTTTCTTTTCTCAGTTTACCTATCAATGCACAGAATAAAATGACATCAGCAAATCAGGTAACATATGTCACTTGACTATAACCTACTTTTTCATTACTGAATGCATCGACTGATTAAAAATAAACAATATTAGTTCACTGATAAAGGGGGGGGGGGGGGTGTCGGGATGGGGAGATACGAGTGGTTCACTGCATACCATTTCAGTTGATCCATATCATTTTAAATAACATTCTGAAGGTTTTGTGACAACATGGGCCAAGTCTGTCATCTTTGTGACGGCAATTTTATATCTTTCAAAAAAAATCTGAAAGCACAGGGAGATCCTGACATCAGGGAAAAATCTTGATGAATCACAGGCCAGCACCAAAACTCAACATGTAAACTACTGAAATGGTAAACTACTTAAATAAAAGGCCAGTTGGACAGTTTAGCAAATACAAATGAAAGAAGAGAATGTTTGTACCAGGAAACCGTGAGCATGGTGAAGAAAATATTGGCGAGCATTTCAAAAAAATTATGCTTCTTGCCGTTGCGGAACTTGAGGTAAACGCAGACTTTGGAGAACTCTAACCAAATATCATCGAAGTCGTGAAAGAAGGACACCAGGATTCCAATCTTGTGATATCTGAGGACCAAACAGAAAAACAAGAAAAATGGGTGGTTACAATCAATTTATTGGGAATTGACATTTGAAGGATACAATGTACAATGTACATCTCATGAGACTAACCAGAGAAATTTCACCACAATGGGTTCACGCATTTGAAAAAATACCTTCCTGTTATATTATGCAGTCTATGCAGCCCTGATACTTCACGACGGCAACGACGGCAATTGCCGTCGTTGCCCCTACCTATTGCCGCAATGCCCTTCAAAAATCCCACTTTTCACGGCAATTTTTGCCGTGCCCTTTTCTTGTCATTGCCGTCGTGCCCTTTCTCCTGAAAAAATATATTTATCGATATCCCAAGTTCGACATTCATCTCTAAAAATGACAGAAAATGAGCCGAAAAAGCAACTGTCCAAAGTCGCGATGTCTGTGTGACACGTTTAGCCCAAACAAATTTAACGCAACGAACAACACGCACAGAACACACACATGGAAACAACGTACCACCACAAATTTTCAATTTTTTTGAATTAACTTACTTGCCAAATAAAAATTTTGCCAAAGTATTAATTATTTAACTTAATATGTAGGTTTTCAAAAAGAAAATATACCGGTAAATTCAAGATATCCAGCTCGTTTTCTGTCGATAAAGTCCCTAGTCTTGGTATTTACTAGCTGCGATCGCTCATTTCAGTATACGAACGTTAAAACACGCATGCACGTTGATTAGTCTGGCTCTCTCCTCCATGTCCCATACTACAATATGTAGGCGAGTAGGGAAACATACAACTCGATTTTCCAGGGGTAAGAAGACGTGCGGTGGAGTCTAATTGCGACCTCCTTCTTGTGATTTATTATACAAAATTGTAGCCTCGTACTCATAAACACATCGCTCTCGCCGCAGAATTTTCCCCAATGTGCGTCGTTGACCGATCGATCGTTCAATCGATCGTTCAATCGAAAATGTATTGCAAAAGAAGCGATTTTAAACAAGCGATCCTTTATTCACGAATCCATGGAATTGGTTGTTGATGAAAACAGTATTATTAAGGGCAAAACTTAGGGGATAAGATCGTTCAAAAACGCAAGTTTGCCAACTTCACTTCCGTTTTTTTTAATTTTTTTATTTTTTTTTTTTTTTTTTAGCTTCGACAATTGTATGCTTCTTTAAGTGTTTAGGTAAATAAGTATCAATCATGGGAGATTTTGTTGATAAAGTGTGCAGTGTACAACCAATTCTACCTTCACAAGATCTCTTGCCATGTTATTTTAAGTACATCACTACCCACTGTTTAGTTTTAAGAAAACCGACTTTAAAGTGACCAGCCAGTACCACAAAAATCACACGCCTGGGATTTTCAAATCAGGACTGCAACACACAACAAAACTCTTGATGAAGGCATTAAGAAGAGGGGGGGGGGGGTGGGATGGAGTATTATTTGAAAAACAAGTTGACAAAATTCTTCTTGCTGAAGTTATGCATATCTGAATACAATAACTGCAATGTATCACAAAGCACAGTTCCTGTCTGTAGCATTTTTTTATTTCCTTAAACTGAAAAATTCCTGGGCAGAACCCTGGTTTATGAAATGTGTTTTTTCCCAATATTGCCTTGGTGCCCTTTGCAACTTTTTACGATTGCCTTGATGCCCTTTGAAATTTCTGAAAAATGCCTTGGTGCCCTAAATTTTTACAAAAAGTCAAGGCAAAACTGCCTTGCCCCTTCAGAGCCGAAGTATCAGGGCTGCTATGTAC
Source organism: Pisaster brevispinus (assembly GCA_023634235.1). Lineage (NCBI taxonomy): Eukaryota > Metazoa > Echinodermata > Asteroidea > Forcipulatida > Asteriidae > Pisaster > Pisaster brevispinus. Next base: position 12,318,669 of record JAMKCF010000006.1, read on the forward strand.
TACATGTATGCTTTAGTTTTGTTTGTTTTTTTTCCCTTCTTTAATTTTTTCATTAATTCCCCCTACAAAAACATTGGGGTGATATGTACTCAACACGCCATACAAAAAACCCAATTAAACTATGTATATATTTAGACAGCTTTTGTAAATTTGTTGATTTTTCTGCCCAGAAATTTCTTCCTTGTTTTATTAAATTGTAATGTTTTCTTTCAAAATGGAGGTTGGTTAAAACATTTACTGCATGTAAAATACATATCAGAATTTTTTTTTTAAATAAACTTATCACGCTATTATACTTTTAATTAACATTTCAGTTGGGCTGATGTCATTAAATTGCACCTCGTATACACTGAATTACACACAGTGCGTTAACAAAACGAGTCCATTCATAATTGATGGTACGTGGCAATCGCTCAGAGCAGCGTAGTCGTTAGTTCAAGATCTTAGCCAAAGACCCTGCTTGCCGTCACAATAACCCCCAAGGTTAGGTTCAGCCAACACAAATGACCCATAAATAGTCACCGCGTTGGCTTATAATGTGAACCTGTGTGCACAAAAGGGGCTGAATCTCTGGAAAGGCCAATACTCTTTGGAGGGAAACATTTGATGCAAAAAAATACATACATTTTTGAAAAACAGTCAAAGTCTCAGCTTTAAAGTTGCATTGCCAGATTTTTGGCAGAAATGCCTTTTTAATTTTGGGGTTAAACAAAGAAAAATTGACTAGAGCAGGATTTGAACCAGCCCCCTCTGGATTTATGTGCCATCACTGTACCAACTGAGCTATCTGAAGTTAAAAAAGAAGAAGATTGGTTTGTGATTTTATTTCTCTGATAAAATTTTTACTAATTTTATAGCAAGGCTTACAGGTTTATTACGGCCACCATTCTCCAGATAGCTCACACTTTCTGCAAGATCATCTGTGTATAAAGTATCCTTAGTATCGTGATTTATGTACGCACAGAACTTTCTGTGGCCATAAGATCTTTCTTTTATTTTTGCTATGGGTAAACCTTTTTTCTTTTTTTTAAGCAAAGAGCTTCACGATATTCAGCTATTTTGTGTTGCAACAGATCAGGCATGATATCTGGTCCTTGGAAACAAAATTTGATATTTTATCAAGTACAAGGGCTGAGCTAAATGTACAGGCTTTGATAAATGTAGGCTTTGATAGACATTTCAGGCTATTTAATCACAATTTCTCCTGATTTTTCCAATTTGTGACAGTCACTTGGTTCCCAGTGAAAGACAAATGATTGTGAGTGTGTCAAGGTCTCATTGAAGTGTGTTGGCAGTACAGCTCCATTCAGTGACTTCCAGGTAACAACGGCACTGCTGGATTGTTGCTAAGGAAATGGCAACATTGTAGGCTGATTGGTGCTGTGTCCATTGAAGGTTACGGTAATGATTAATATGAAAACTTGCAGTGGGGGGAAAAAACATGTTGAGATGCTGCTGATAGAACTTCAAGGGGTCGTATATCATTGGTTTTGGGAAGAGTAGCACGCCTAATACTTCAGAGGTGGCTGAGGCAAGTGCCTCCGTTGCCCTTGGTCGTTGCCTTGGTGCCCCTTCAAATGTTCCAATAGAAACTTACAATTTCCATTTTTAGAAAAGAGGGATGTCATTTAACACGTTGACTGTCGCCTACGAGTATATTCGTAAAAACAGGTGTAACGGATTCTGCCACTACGAGTATACTCGTAGAGAATGAAAGGTCTTTGTATTGTTAATTGAATACACTGGCATCACTGAGAACGCAACGCATACGCTTCTGGCAGTGGTAAGGGTTAGGGTTAGAAATGAACGTATTACAACACGTACACATGCATGCGCACCACACTTGGCAACTGCGAACGCCCTACGAATCTATGACCGGCAGTCAACGTGTTAATAAGGAGAAAATGCCTTGGTGCCCTTGCACTTTCAAAAACAAAGCATCAGGTAGACTCAATAAAGAAATCCCCCAAACTAACCTATACATATTTCATTGAATCTGGTATATGTACTTACATGTAACCTTATTTTGTTTTGCTTTTGTGACTACACTTCCTTTACTCGGCAACATTTACCAGGATACAGAATGTGCAAGTTTTTGTGATGGACACAGAATCAAGCACATAGCCAAGCGTTCAAGTATGCATCAGACTACCACAGCCTACACAGACATCACTAAAACCTTCAACATAACAAGTTCCCTGTATACACTTTTTTGATAATGCATGTACTGTACATATAGCTCAAATTCTCATTTTTATATAAAGGGAACCAACAAGTTTGTTCCCCCTTCTGGTCTCGGTTTAATTACACAAGACTGAATTAAAGAAATCCAATTGCCTCACAATGAGAGTTCTACTAGTTCAGGGCTGGATTTCACAAAGCACTGAGATTCATTTCAAGATGAGTTGTCAGTATTACCACAGTGATTTGTATTGTGACATCACATATTGCTTAGCAATTAAGATTGATTTGCGCTTAAGATCAATCTTAGCTCTTTGTGAAATCGAACCCAGGTTTACCAAGTAGGCTTGGAAAGAGAGGGGGTAATGGCCTCAGCTTTGATCCTAGCAGAGTCTTTCTCAAAGGCCTCCGAAGAGAAAAATCTGTTTGAAACATGCGGCCATTGTCACTGCTCATTTTGGTCGGTAAACAGATTATTTTTTGGTTCTGTTTTCAACTCCCTTCTCAAAAAGAAGTGACATGAAAACCAACTTGCCATTTCAATTTCTGAGAATATTTGTCCCGAACTGCACCATGTAACCCTGGTGTGGGTTGAGAGGATTGTGCTTCCAAATGATCAATTCAAATGTGTGTGGGTCTAGTCAAGGAAATGACTAATGACATGAATAACAAACCACTGAGCGATACATAATGTTACCGTGAGCTGGTCATTGGCCCTCAGTAACACAAATTAGCAATTAGGGTAGTTGATTAAAGAGCAACAACAATCTCAACGGTTTACAGATTCGCATTGAAGGGGGTGTACAAATATTCCGTGAATAGTACATCTGTACCCTATCTAACCAAACACTTGCAAATATTCTGGCTATTACTATCAGAAATAGGGCTATTTATGGGAAGAGTCAATTCCTCCCCCCCCCCCTAATTTCCCGTTCATGTTTTCTCCCTAATGGCTGAAATTGATATAAATCCCCGACCATTGCACCCATATTAAAGCAATTATGTTTGCATTACCCAAGCTCAAGAATTATGCTGGTGTAAACCCGTCATTTTGGCAAGTCAATGATTTTTCAGCAGTACAAAATTACATTAAAGATTAATGTTTGCACCCCTTAAATTTAAGCTCCTCCTCCCCTTGATTAACAGGTCTGGTGTCGCGGCTGTCCATCTTACCAATGTAATGCATGCCCTTTAAGTTGCACACCACTGAGTAAAACATTCTAATGTACTTCGCATGGCTGTGTAAATATGTGTGTTGTCAAGTGCGCCAGGCTTAAGTTATGGTGACAAAGTCAGAGCGTGGGTTTGACTCCTAGTCTGTCCTTATTATGGCATGCAAGTCCTTCAGTCTGACATTTCATGGAAATTGTGTTCATTGTTTACAATGAAATAACTATAGGCCTACAAATGCATACATGTGTAATGAATAAGAATATTTATAGTAACTGGGCATTTATACAGGGGCTCTTACACTTGGTACCACAGTGCTTTACAAGAGTTCACTAAGCGAAGCAGACAAATAAAGGGACAAATAATGGAAAAAAGGCAATGGTCCTTAGCAATCAAGCAATGAATAGAACAGTTTTCATGTGGGCAACTTGACAATGTATTTCCGCCTACTGCACAGAGGCGTAGCAATAGTGAAGTAGTGGGGAGAATATATTTCGGGGATAAATGTGCCTTTGCTGATACAAGCAGGCAATTCGGCACTTAGTCAGAGTACAGTCGACTCTCGTTAATACGAGCTCAGAAGATACGAGACGCCGGTTAATAGTAAGTACGAGGTATTTCACCGGTCCCGAACTGTCTCATGCGTGTTTCTAAATGTATGTCTTAAAAAACGGAAGATACGAGCACGGTCGTAACGACAACACGGATAATACGAGGTATTTTAGCGGCCCCGTGATGACAAAATGTATTGTTTTTCATACTTTTATAGCGAGATCGGAAAAATATTGTTGCATAAAGGCTTACCGTTCAGTCAGCCAAGTTTCTGAAATTACATGCTTGTTGCCAAACTATTTATCGGATCGGACCGGCTACACGGTTCCGTCAGATCCGAAAATCAGAAACATTACGCTGGTAGCTTATGCTTGAAATACTACTTCGCCTACACGCCTAGTGGCTACCAGCGAAAACAACGTTCAGGCAGCATAGGCGCTATGCAGTATCGAATCTGTCACATCATGGTCACATGAACGGCAAGTTTGACTTTGCTATGATTTTTGTTTTTGAGTTATACAAAATATTAAATTTCTATGATCATAGTCAACAAAATTGCATTTATCGTTGATATTTTTGTGTACAGGATGCTCGTAAGAACTGTACTAGGAGGCAAACCTCTCCGTTATAGCCTAGACACGTGTGTAATGCATGCACTATGACGACGTGTGTACTGCACATGTACGTGTAAATAGTGCGCTGCGTTTAAGACGAGGTTCGGATAATACGAGGAAAACGGGCCAGTCCGGCGTATTAATGAGAGTCGACTGTATGTCATGAGAAAGATATTTGGAAAAATATAGGTGGAATAGAAAGTAATCTTTTAAATTATAAAAATGGCTGCCATTGCTTGTTATTCCACCAATATTTTTTTCAAAGGACAAATCTGCGACGGATCTATAGCCAAATTGGCATACTCTGACTGTGTATGAAATTCCATGCTTCAAACACACAATCCTATCACCAATCTACCTTGCTAAAAGGCACTTTGATGTTGTTGGGGTTTTGTTTTAATGGTCCTCATGTGCATAGTTATTCAATACAGTATGAGCTACTTGAAAATGACACCATCAGCTACTGATGGGCTGTATCCATCATAACATTTGTTCTGCTAATCGCATCACCAAGCCTGCAATTGCATGGAAGACATTGCCTCTAATGCCCTGGTCTTTGACTTAACGACCCTTCAAAAGTTTCCCATCTACTTTCAGGTTTCCCAAAGGAAGTGCCCTTTGCAAAACAAAAGTGGCCTAGTCCTCTCAAACGTGAGATTCCAGGCCTATAATACATTGACCAGTTGCTGATGACACATTTCTAAAACCAGACTTCTGATCTCCGTGCTCAACGAAACCTGCCCTTCTTTAAATGCATCATCAGTGCGCATTTCAAGCAGTATAATCAGTTGAAGGCATTAAAGCACACCTTAAACGAAATAGTGGAATTTGACCTCCCAAATCGGGGGTGGGTGAAAGAGAAAGGTAGCTGTGTGACCTGACTATCAAGGGGTTTTAAACAAATACGTCTTTAGTACCTTGTCGCATATGAGAATGCTATAAGCGTGAGAGACAGGACATGATGGAGGGACATGACTATGGTATCCGTTCGCCAAATGTCGTGGAACAGCGTATCCACAATACGATGCAGGTAATACCCTCCCTGGATTGCATACACAAGGTAGATGTCATAGGGAACAGCATTGCCCGGTGCCCAATCTGTGAAATTTAGAAAAGAATTCAAGATTCAGTTAAATATAATCTTTACAAGAATGAAGAATCAGGCCTGCATTCACTGTAATCAAACAACTGTTTTAAATGTAACATGAAAGATTTTCTCACACCACAGCCAGGATTATCAAAGTGCGATTGGACTGGAGTGCTGGACATTTTGGGTGGAGGTGCACGGTGGGGGGAGAGAAAGAGTTTGGGAGTAAAAAAAAAAATAAAAAATACTATTCCGCTGTATTATTGCCCCCCCCCCCAATCCACCAACACTAAACTCTGATTCTTGTTAAAGTGGATCTCCAACTCTAAGAAAATTTAAACTAGTTATGATCAAACAAACCATGTGTACATTTACATTTACTACTGCTATCTTTAATTTTAAATGCTTTTACTGCCAAATTAATCACTTCTTGTGTGCTTCATGTACGACCAGGCATGATATCTGTCCCTTAAAAAAAGTAGCACTTGAAAAGGTGAAGTGGCATAAAGTGTGACGACAGCCAAAACATCTGCCATAATATCAATGTGATGTGATGTAACATCTGCCATGATATCAATGTGGTGTGATGTCTTAAATAAAGGGTCCCTTGCCTTCGGATTGGGCGTTTTGGGCTGTAAAAGCATCTGTCATGAAATGAATATGGTTGGAAAGATGTTTGAAAGGGGGGGGTGGAGATTTGCCCACTGTTCCCCCCCCCCCAGGATTGACGCCCATGTGTACATACGACACGACATGGTAGTCTGGTAAGTACAATACAAATTTGTGCTTTGCTAATTGTTGTGCTCAAGCACCCAGGCTTTCAGGTTCCTCTCTAAACATAATGTCATGAGTCACCTTGTCTACATTCGTGTACATTCACACGAAGTGCTGAGACAATGTAACTTGGACAAATGGCAAATGGACAATTTGGCATATACAGCCTTCAGGTACCCGTCCAATTAACTATGCATCATTATTGGCATGAGCAAAATCACTGAATAGTAAAAACATCTGCACATGACATTAAAACAAAAACTGATCGTGAAGTTATTTTGAAAAGACAGATATTTCTGAGGAGGAATAATAATAAGGAAATTCGAGCTCTGGACAGGCTTGTCTAAACTTTTTATTTTAGGATTAGGGTTTGATATGTTTGACCAAATTATTATTTTTATTATTATAATTACTATTATTATAATTCATGGTTTAGTGAAATATACAAACTTTTGGCATTGATTTGTAAATAGTATTGTGTTTTCCTATCACCACCAAATTGGTTGGGGGAACGGAGAGACAGGAAGGAAACTGATGGGCTATACATGTAGGAACAATTCAGAAATGTGACCTCGAACTGTCCCTAAAAACATCAGGTTCTGCATGATAAAGAACAACCTTGCATAAGGCCAGCAAAAATTGATTGCTAGTTTATCATCAGTCAGCATGGAACTTTCAATCCCAAAAATTAATGTAAAAAAAAAAAAAAAATCTCAAAAAGTCTGCTGACAATAATTGTTTTCAGTCAGGTTCTTATTTTTCCGCATGATGTCACATGCAGCGCTACTGTCTGTCCACGGTCTGCCATTTTAAGAGTCAAAATGCATGTAAAGATCAGGGATGTGGTAGGCTGTGGAAAAAAAAAACCCTGAACTGTGAGCGCAAAGCGCGGTAGCTTGTGAGTGAGGGCGAAAGCTTGCGAGGGCGAAAGCTTGCGAGCGCAAAGCCTAATAACATATATTTATCTTTGGTTTTAAATGCCCTAATCTGCACTCTGGGGCATTCCATTTGGTTTTATCTTCATGTTTTTATGATCTTATTTGAAAAAAATACACAAATAAATAAAAAATAAAATATTTTTTATTAATTATTATTATGATTATTTTATTTTATTATTATTATTTAAAAAAACAGAGATATCACATCCCTGAAAGTGCTTGTCTAACTGTGCACACGTTGCCTAAAGTAATGTACTGGGAACGACTGGCAAAAGGGTGCAGCCAAAATTTGTGCGATGACGTCAGGTGGACTGGGTCAGTACACGGACAACACGCAGTCATTTAAGTCCTGAAGTCCTCATTTTGACTCCCTTGAAAAAAAAAAAAAAACCTTACATATGGCGTCACAAGCCAAAAAAACAGTCCCCTTAATGAGGTCACTGAAGAGCTATCCTTCGCTGAGAGTCGTACGCGCATGCACGTTTCCATTGTTTGACATCATCAAAGATGTTGGCCAATGCAAGGGGGTCTGTAGAGAAAATTTGCCATTAACAAAATGACCACACATTGCATTTTGACACCTAGGTGATCGATGAATAATGAAAACTTTCCCTACTCCAATTGCCAGGGACAGGATGATGAGAAACTGACAATCTTTTTTTATTGGCCTTATATGCACTGAGGGTTACCATAACATACATGTACATTGTGTAAATGAAGAGTTCCTGTTTTTGAAACTGGAACCTTGTTAATCAAGTAATAGATCTCAATAAACTATCCAGCAGACAGCTGTATAGTTTTATTATGGCAATAAAAGTGTCCCACAGAAAAAACAAAACAAAATCCTTGACCATGTGATTTGTAGACCTACAAAGGTGCCTAACTTTTCATGGCTTATAAACCATGATTAACAAACCATGTTTTATGATGAATTCAATTTTCATGGTTTATAAACCATAATGTATAAGTGTTGATTGTATATTCTTGGTATGTAAACCACAAAATAATTTTAATTGATAATCTATAATTGCTACAAACCATGGTAAAAATATGTCATAAATACGCTAAACAATTAATTGAAAAACAGCGCCCCATACTATGTAGCCCTATGTTGGTGGTCTCCCTATTTTATCAACATCTTTGTTGGTGGGTGCCAGTCAAAAGCCCGATTTGTCCAAAGCTCTTCATGAAGTTGAGCTTCGAGAAGGGCATTGGCAAAAAAGAAAAAAAAGCCAACTGAAACAGTTATACCGTGTTTCACTTCACTGAAGAGTGCACTCATGCAGACATAGGAAACAGGTTTTTCATTCAACCAAAAATTGTACCCTGCTCATGTAAACATGTGACCACAAGGGAAAATGTTACCCCCATTCCTACAAAATACCATAAAGGTAAAAACATCAAGCTGCACTCTTGGACCCACCAGTCAGAAACCAAAATTCCCTATACTTTCCCTGTTTATCATGAGTGAGAGCTTGTCATTGTATCTGTACAAACTGCACAACAATGAGATTTTCATATGACTCCTTTCTTCTCTTTTTGCGCACTTTGGAGTCCGTAAATGTAAACAAGCTTTTTCTTCTTTACGCACGATTAAAAAAATATTAATAATCAAGGAAGCAAGAGATTGTGTGTTTAACATTAAAAAAATTTCAAAAGCAACTACATTTACCATCTATTGTTGTATATGTTGCACACACAAAATTCAGTGGTACACACAGACAAAACTCAAGCGTTTCCTTTTAAAAGATACCTGCAACTTGTACACGCTCTGTTGTTAACTAGAAAATGCAAAATATATAAAGGTAATAATTTTACATTTTGCTAATTTCATCCCTCATAACGCAAGTAAGCCAACATACTTTAAAGGAATAATGCGCATACATTTGCCACAACCGATATAAAGAAAACAATGTGCCCTCCAAAAAATACATTCAAAAAGAAACAAACGAAAAATAATTTTAAATAAGAAAGTGACTATTCCCTAATCCATATTTCCAATCATGTGCAAATGTCATTTGGTACGTCCAATCAACTGTCAAAAATGACAACTACAAGTGGCTGTTAATCCTAATACATTAAACAATTCATAGCTGCCAACATTTGAAAATTTCAATGAGTAATAAAACATCGTGGCATGTCGAGGCGTTTGACATGCACACAATTTGTATGAAATTTCAATGTTATTCTTAGGGAGTGCTCCCCCTTTCCAGGTGGTGTTGTCTTTGTTCATTTGAATTACAAGATACCAAAAACAGAATGAAAATAATAATAAATAATAATAATAATAGTGGCTTCTTATATAGCGCACATGTCCGTCACTCAGTGACGCTCCTGGCGCTGTAACATAGGCCCCGTTCCCACTGGACCCCGCATTGATCGCGCAATTCGAGAAAAGGGCGATCAGACCCCGCAATTTCTCGAAAAGGGCGATCAAAGGGCGATCAAGCGTAAGTGGGAACGCGAGGGCGATCAGGATCAGACCCCGCAATTTTGATCCACCTCGGGAGTAGGATTAAAGCGGGATCTGATCGCCCTTTTGGATTAATGGGCGATCAAAAGTCTAGTGGGAACGCAAAGGGCGATCAGACCCCGCAATTTGAGGGCGAACATCCGGTACGGTAGGCCCGAATGGCGCGAAAATGGTGTGGTGGTCGCCATAGATACGTTGCGCCTGCGCACTGCCCACTTGGTCGACCTGCGTTGGTGAACTTTGAATCCACTTCCGTTCCCAAAAGGGAGATCAATGCGCGATCATACTCCAGTGGGAACGCGACCGCGATTCACGTCTGCGACTAATCCTTTTGCGGGATCAGGATCTCGTAATTGTGGATCCAGTGGGAACGCGGTCATACAGTATTTCCTGCAAGATTTGGGACTACGTTTGAATTATGAGACCTAATTCTGATAGCACCATGTAATGTTTTACAAGGTGCTGTGGCGCAATTTGCTGCCGATCTGACCAGGAACACCGGGGGCGAACCCCTTCTCTTTTCGATAAGTGCACTGGGTTCTTTTACATGCGTTACATAACACATGGGACCAACGGCTTAACGTCCCATCCGAAGGACGAAGCAATGGTGAAGTGTCTTGCTTAAGGACACAAGTGTCACAGCAGGGGATTCGAACCCACACTCTGCTGATCAGAAACACCAGAGTTTGAATTCGGTGCTCTTAACCGCTCGGCCACGACACTTCCACAAATGTCTGAAATGCAAGAAGAACAGAGTGAATGATGTCAATTTTGTTGTTTGTGCCTCATCTTGAACATTATTGAGATGGAGTTTGGATTTTGAGTGCGTAACTATGTCAGACCATCCGCCATGTGCTACTATAAAGTCCCGTCGACATACTTTACAAAATGCATGTTGTTTCCCCTTCGGTGAAACTGTGATAAAAGAAAATTCATCACCGTATTTACTACTGTAAAATTGTCCTTTCTGTTTACCTTTGGAAGCCATGGGAAACGATCAATATTCCAACAATTCTGACAATCGCGATGTACTAGAGTAGAAGACAGAACAGACTCGCGGTGTGCTGCATAGATTTTGACAGGTCGCCGAAAACATGTATGCCAACCACACGTGTGCATGCTGTCGCTGGTTTCCACACGTTTTTTAATACTTTTACGTGTTGCTGGTATCCTGCAACGCACTTATGACGATACTATAAAAACTAAATGTCTTCAGTATTCTTCCAGAGTCGTTCATGGTGATACAGAGTATATTAAACGGCATTTAAATGGCAAAGAATTTATTACTATTTACACAAAATCAAATACGAACAATTTAGTAAACTTTTCAAAGCTGAAATAGAACGTTGCATCAAAAAATAAAGGTGTTTTTCTTTTCTATGGCGGGAAAGTTGAAATTCGTAATTTTTAACAAGCAATTCGTATTTTCGTAATTCATAGATAAATTCGTAATAATTACGAAAAATTCGTAATAGTTGGCAGCTATGAAACATTCATTTTTTCCTTCTTATTTATAAAAGGTTTTCTGAAGTTTCTTGGGTAACGAGTACATGCCAGTTCTTTCTCCATCTTGCCAGCATGGAGATGTGGTGCCGGCAAAGATTATTGAGTGCCAAAGGCGCAATATGAGGAGCTAGAGCTCTATCTATGTTGGAATGTGAAATACGCATGGGAAACGTGAAATACGCATGGGCACCATTTCAGCAAGCAAATGTTTCGCTATATCATTGATAGCATGCAACAGTCAATACCTGCACTGAACTATGTATTGTTGCATCAAAAAAGATTTGCTTGTTGTAATGGTGTCAAGTGAACGTTTCACATTTTAGCCCATCTTGCCCCTCCTGGGCTCTTTAATCTCTGGGTTCCAGTTCCAGCAAGATCAACCTCCCTTAGGAAAAGATAAACAGTGTGGTATACCCTCTTTAACTCCCAGTACTTCCTGTCTGATGACCCAAAACAACCTATCAGAATACAATGGGATTTCTCCCTGCTTGCATAACATGCTGGGTAAAAACTGCAGGTCATGGCAGCCAGCCAGCCTTGGCCGAAAATAGTCTCTTCAATAAAAAGTAAACAAGGTACGTATGTGCATTGTACATGTACACTGAACAAGCACCTGATTTAAGGTGAGTGAGTCATCACATGCCTAAAAACGTTTTACCTTCATGTTCAGGCACAGACCACTAAATGCAGTGAAAATGATTCTAAACCGAAAGCATAAATGCCTGACTGCCATCCAGCAAGTTATGATAAACCCTTGGCAAAAAGGGGGGGGATCAAACAGCGGAACAATGGCCCTTGGATGATCTTCAGTGTGTGATTAAAAAAGTTATTTTCAGCACTGATCTCTTGTGCAAACAGCAGTGGCACTTTAAAAAGTTCAGAACAATTTTAGTGCAACGACAAACTATTGTAAAACTTCCCGGAATACACTCAGTTTTTAATAAGTCCTCCCTACCCGGCACCACCTCCTGCCCGGGGCCACCTCCTGCCCAGAGCCACCCCCTGCCCAGGCCACCCCTGCCCGAGGCCACCCCTGCCCGGGACCACCCCAAACCCAATATTTCAATTGCTCTTCTGTAAAATGGAGGAAAATTCTTATGTTATTTCAAGCTACTGTACAAAACCCAATGTCCTTTTCAAAGAAAATTTTGTTTAAATGCAACACATGCACATAGCTTTAACATCAAAAATTTGACCTTGCCATCTGTTCTTATAACAACACAGTCAACAACATTTTCTGTAACCTATTAAGCCAACTTTGACCCCTGAGTCAGCCTCCTGCGTCAGCCTCCTGCTTGTTTCAGGTCCCTGGACTAGGTTAAATAGCAACCCATGTACCAGTACAAAGTTTAATGACGAGTGATTACACTGAATGCAAGAGCATACTGATTATACCCATATCAACACTGACATGACTGATAACATTTCCTGTCAAAACACACCAGAACCAAACAATTATCTATTTGATGCTGACCCAAAATTCTATCGAACACTCAATTCTTGAAGAGAAGAATGCACTTCACCTATACATAGCACTTTTTGTTTTCTCTCTTATACAAAACCGTTTGTGGTAAGCTTGTCGTGGCCATCAGTTAAGGGCAACAGACTCAAGCTCTGCTATTTCTGATCAGCAGAGCCCAGGTTCGAGTCCAGGTCATGAAACTCATGTCCTTGAGCAAGATGTTTTACCATAATTGCTTTGTCATTCAATGGAACATTAAGCTGTAGGTCTCATGTACTGGGATCAGTAGAGCATGTAAAGCCCTTTTCACACGAGGAAAATAAGCAGGGGGTCCTTGGTCCTAAGAACACAATGTTGTTTAATCCACATCGTGTGAAATGTACCTCTGCTTAAATAAGCACTGGTCCTTAGACCTTTTAAAGCCCTTTTCACACGAGGGAAATAAGCAGGGGGTCCATGGTCTTAAGAACACGACGTTGTTAAATCCACATCGTGTGAAAGTACCTCTGCTCTGCAGAAACACGGGTCCTTGGTTCTTTCCTGACCAAGATCGAGACCAGCGACAAAAAAACACAACGTTGTGAAAATTCACCACGGTCGCCCGTGTGAAAGAACACGCACGCGGAAACCATGGTCCTTGGTTTAGCGTGAGCTATCACGCATGCGCACAAAATGAATTTTTAGCCAGGATTCCTTTAAGTCACGATGGCGGCGGTCGAACAGTTAACGTTAATGATGCTTTCATTAAGTTTTGTGAGTCAAAACAACAATGCCTTTCCATACTTTTTTTCTTTCTTTTGGACGAAAGCTCATCAAAGATTACAGCTTCTACGTTATTACTCGCCATTTTAACAGTGACAGAGTGATGCATAAAACAGCGCGGGAAAATGATTGGTGACCAGCACATGCCATTGTGATGTTATGCTGGATGTTCGGATACCAGTGAAACGGACAATAAACAATGTTGACTTTTGACACCCCAAAAGACAAAGGCTCTGAGACACGGGACGTTGGTTTCTGCGCCGTGTGAAAGGTCGTGTTCGAGCGAGACCAACGTCCTTGGTCAAGACAATTGGCGCCTGAGACCAAGGACCCTAGTTTGACTTTGTCGTGTGAAAAGGGCTTAAGATAACCCAGAACACTTTTCACACTATAAACGTCTGATCCGTGTCGAAATCTACATGGATCCACTCCGTGTCGACTTCGTAAAATTTCAACACGGTTTAAGTCTTCTCCCTTTTCACACTGCACAACGCGACACCCGCCTTTGTGCTACGCGTGTAGTGTTTTGATCCATGTTGTGAGTGATCGTTTCACACTTACCACAAACGTCCGGATCTTACACGGGTAAATCAGAAAATCCCATACTGCATTGCGCGATTTACCGTGGTTACTGTCTGTAACACTCTCCAACATGGCTGCGCCCAGAGAAGTTTATCGGATGTTCGTGATGTTCATGTATTTGGGTATGTTTAGGAAGAAAATGGCCCTTGTAGAGCCCTCTCGTCGAAGAACGATGGTACATCGTCGAAGGCAGTTTTGAAGGATGCAACATAATTTAATGGCGAATGATCGTCTTCAATTCGTTAGAACATGGAACCAACCTCCTCCTCGCTCCATGTTGGTCTTTTGTCCTTTTTAGGGCCCATTATTACTGGCACAAAAGTTATGAAATTGTAAATAACGCGCGACTTCTGGACAGGTGATGAATGGATGATGCGATGTGGCGGGTCAAAGGTTATTTGTTTGTTCAATGCTTAACAACTACAGTGCACGCACCGCGGTACCAGCTAGTAGCTTTACTCGGATCGGAGTTAACCCAGAAGCGTTTCACACTACGGCTTTTGACACGTGTCAGACTTCTCAACACGGAGTGGGAGCTCTCAACCCTACTACCGAGCAGGGTTAGTTTCGACACGGGGTAAGCGCTCTACACGGTTCAGTGCCGTGTTGAAATGTTGCAGTGTGAAAAAGGTTCACTAGTTAACACGTGTCAGACCCGTGTCCAACACGGAGATTTTTCGTAGTGTGAAAAGGCCTATAAAAGAGTAGAGGTTGACCCTGGTGTTTCTGGTTAACATAGCAAGCACCAACGTAACTGGTTTTCCTCAGGCTTGCGAGCTACAGTGACTAAGTTCACTTATAAGGCATCCTTGGTTTTTTTACCAGAAATATATAATAAGCACTAGATACAGTGATTTCAGAGTCTCGCAGGGAAAAATCCACCTCAGCAACTCTTGGATGAACAAAAACCGAACTCATGTTCCAGTGTGGTAATGTGCAATGTAACTCAACACCCAAGCCCGTGCACCTGCAACAGACTGATCCATTGAGCCCCACCCACCAAAGCAATTGTCTATCAATCAACGGCATCCATTTTGTAACAGGACTTTAACTTGTTGGACGTTTGGGTTCACATTCCCAGTTGTGATTGGTCAATCTATTAAGGGGCACAGTTTATTGGTGTGGATTGATGCAATGGTTTGATTGGTTGGCTGCCATAGAGTTTCATCCAATCCAGCACATCCAATGCATAACCATTTGATTTTAGCGTGTAATACATTTCTGTGAAGAACCAAATCAATTTTAAATCACCCAATCACCTTTAAATCACCCAAAGCATTAGATATAGACCCTTTTGACTAAATAACATCAATTCAAGCAAGATCGTATTTTGAGATGAGCCCACATGTGTCTCTTTCTGCTCAATCAACCATTTCTTGGAATAACACCCTTTGTTGAGAATGAGGAGCAATGCAGATTTATAAAGGACAAACCTTTGAACATTGTGTGAGGCTTGGTGAAGAAATCTGGGTAGCGACTTAATAGGACATAAGCAGCAAAGCTCCATGTAACACAGTGACAGATGCAACGCCATGCACTCTCTGGTAACTTGTTGATGTTGTCTTCACGCAGCTTTCCCCAAATTGCAAGAGGCTGTCGGAAAAAGAAAGAAAAACAAATTGAAAATCTTAATGACACTACAGTAAGCTCTTACCAGCATGGTGTGTTCTTACAAATCCGGTGACATTTTTTAATGGACATAAAAGTGGAAACATTACAAATTCAAGCTCTGCTAGTTAACAGCCTGCAGCCACCGAGATTGGTAATTATCAAAGACCAGCATCTCTGCCCAGAGTAGCTATGGTTTGACCCAACAAATATATAATTGAACAAACATAATAGTTTACGCTCAATCGGTTATCGGAATCAAATGGTACATTATTATAAGCAAACTAAATACTGTACTACAGGACTTGTTTGAGTGTGATATTAAAACGCTTAACAGGCCTGAAGTTTTGTCTTTGAGAGGGCAAGGTCCTTTTCATTTTGCAAAGGGCACTTCCATTGAAAAATCTTTAAATCTATGGGAAACTTTTGAAGGGGCACCAAGGCCAAGACCAGGGGCAACAGAGGCAATAGCCTCCGTGGTCTCCATGCAATTCAAGGCCTGGCTTAAATGTACTTCAATCTGTTCATTGGTCTTGTGAATATTTCAAGCCCTGTGTATTAACACAAGTTTTGTTATGAAAAATCCACTTTAATACTGAACATTTTACATACGTACTTGACATACTTTATCTACTTTATCTAAAAATACTTTTCATTCAAATGCATACACGAAGTTCCATTGGATGTTTACATTGTTCAATCTGGAGTTATTTGCAGCATTTCTTTAATGTTTGTTTGTTGCTTTGGTTCTTGTGCTTATCAGGGGGGTAGAGTTGAACCAGATAACGCAGTGACACAAGTACAATTCTTTAACTTGGAAGCAATTCCAGCAGCAGCTACCCGCATGCAGTGGGTCATGTACAATTGTATTTAGATATGTACCCATGTAGACATTGTTCTTCTACACTGTATGCCATTACTAAATCATACAATAGCTTAAGAGGGGCTCCATGGTCAAATTCAGTTTCATTATCACTCATTTTTCAAATCGAGTCCTCCTTATGAAAATGGACATTTGTTTTAAAAGTCTCTAGCCTATAATTTAGGGTTTGGTAAAGACAAAATAAATAAAGTCGGACTTCAACCTGCGACTTCTGGCCGGCGCTCTACCAACGGAGCTATCTAGCCCTGATGTTGGCAATCTCCCTATTTTGTCAATATCTTTATTCGGTGGTGCCAGTCAGAACCTCGCGTTAAAACTGGTGTAAAATGCCGCTGTGCTTGACACCTTTCAAACGCAATTTTTGTCAAAATCCAGAAACATTCACTTTTCAAATGGTCTGTACATTTTTGTACAGAGAATTTTTTAGTGAATTTTTACGATATTCAATCAAAGTAGTATTGAATTTGACAATTTGCCTGACACAAAATTCCTCTTTAGAATGTACAAACCCATTTGATTTTCATGTCCGATGAGGTCATGTTTCAAATCTCGCTCTGAACATTAACAAACTATATATATATATATATATTTATTTTTACACCATTCTAGCGTACATGTATGAGGTTAGAGACTTGCAATTGTTTCCACACTTTCATGAGGACTCTATCTATTATAAAATTTAGCCTTGGCGCCCCTCATTAACTGTGCAAACAACGCCAGGGATGTGAGTGAGCACATGATATAACACGCCAATCAGGACCAGTACATTGCGAGTGGCCCTTATCCAGGAATGAACAGAAAATGAAATATTGAATTCATTTGGAACGGAAGCTTTTTTTTTTTGAGACTGGAAATTGATTCTGGCTCATATCCGTTTTTTTTTTTTTTTCCTTCAACCCTTCAACGCTTCATAAAAGCTGAGTGAACCTTGAGTCAACGTCTTCCATTTCCACATGTCCCCGT
Source organism: Pisaster brevispinus (assembly GCA_023634235.1). NCBI lineage: Eukaryota > Metazoa > Echinodermata > Asteroidea > Forcipulatida > Asteriidae > Pisaster > Pisaster brevispinus. The sequence goes on from JAMKCF010000006.1 coordinate 12,336,224, forward strand.
CTCCCCCACCCACAATAAAAAGTCCTAGAAATCACTTGAAAATGAGGAGGGGGAATGGATGCGCATTCTGTTACAAAGGCCCAGGTTAAAGGTACATATTACACAGGATTGGTAAGGAAAAAAACATCATTGTTAAATTTTAGTCTGAAAGCTTTTTTTCTGATTACATGAAGTTCATACTAGAACAATTTTTGTCTGTGAAATATTTCCCTCTGAAATGAAGTCGTGTCCGAGAAAAACTGTGTCTGAAAACTTTTTTTAAAATGCAACAGCTGACTTAAATTATTCATGGATTTTTACTGGGTTTTTTTCCTGACTCGCACAACAGATTAAGCCAAAATTTCCACAGGTTTTTTATTTCATGTATGGACATGGTTGATCACATGAACACAGTCTGCGACTATTTTGTCAACTCCACCTATCTTGTATATTACCTTAACCCTAACCATGCTAAATGCAAAAATATGCACCAAAATGGTAATAGTTGTTGTGATCTGTTGCATTTGGCAGTCAACTCAGATGTCATTCTTTGACTGAATTTGTTGCATTCAGCAGTGAAGTGACTTCATATAGGTTTGGGTGCTTCTATTGTATCTGAACAACTTATAATGGGTATTTCAAAATATTTTTTATGGGAAAAGTATTGAGAAGTATGATGTAATATTAGGTAAGAATCATAATTAAAATCATATTCAAAAGACTGTATAATAACAGTTAACAGTTACAAGTCACCACTACACATGTGCATACTGTTGCATTTAGCAGTGCAAACACCCTTGCTCAGTCCTTTCACAAACAGCATGCCTGCACATTGCAACAATTTCCCTTGTTGCATTTTGTTGCATTTGGCATGGTTCTCATTTCAACTGTGTTGCATTCTGTTGTATTTGGCAGGCTATGTAGAGAGACCCTATGTAATAGGGGTTAGGGTTAATGGCCACAGATCATTTTCTTACGCCGCACCATTTCTTTGGAATAGTCTTCCTGTGCATATTCGCCAGGCTAGTTCTTTGCACTGTTTTAAGTCTCTGTTAAAAACTCATTTGTTTGAAGCTGCTTATTTGTAATCTGCTTATTTGTAATTGTGTCTTTCACTCGTTGTGTATTTTACTGTTCTCTTTATGCGCTTAGAGGCTTTTGCATTAAGCGCTTTACAAATGTCTTTATTATGCTTATTATTATTAATGTAATATCGCTTTGCAAACTGCACTTTTTCCCTTAAATCTGACCAATGGTTGATGTTCAAAATGTTCAATGTCGCTCGCCAAACAAGACCTTTCTCCATACCAGACGTTTGTTAGCGATGTGTTTTAAGCAAGTTCGTTTCTTGTGGTCAACCACACAATCTGACCCAAGTGCCTGAGGACTGAGTCAGCAAACAGATCGTCTTGGTGAATAGAGACCTTATGAGCAATATCGTCACGTGAGTGTGACACTCCATGAATGTGACACATGCAAATGTGCACCCAAACACACATTGCACAAAGCTTGAGATGCATTACTGAACCTACCAAACCATTAGCTGTGGTTAAGGATGCAGACCCTAAACCTTAAACCCCAGACAGTATTCGGTTACAGCCATAAAAAAGGAAGCCTTTGTGTACCAAAAGCCTCAGACAATGATACAAATTATTAGTGTTTTCAATCATTACAAACCCTCTTTGAGTACAAACAAATCATGCTACTTTTGGCACACTTTAAACTTGTGTTTTTCAGTCAAAAGATAAAATGAGTTCAGGGGCATCAAGGCCAAGACCAGGGCAACAGAGGCCATGGCCTTCACTGCCTCCAGGCCTGGCGTTTACGATTTGTTTTAGTTTGTCCCCCTTCATTTCAGGTTTGGGAGGGCAGCTAGGGCTGTGGCTGGTTGGGTGCTGTGGGATATTGATGACATTTATACATAGGACACCCCCCCCCCTTATTATATGCTGGCTGTTTATTTATTTAGTGTAGTGCAGGACTTGAACTTAGTATTAGTATGGCAGTAATCTTTATGTTCTCTTTTACAAATCACGAAACGAATTGAGTCTAGAAGGAAAAGTGGTCTGTCCCTTCTCGGAACTTGAGGGATGAGAAATAACATCAATAATACAGCCAATTCACATTTACAGAGGGCCCTCTACAGTTTTCCTTGTTCGAGAGAGGCCATTTTTGAAGTGTATGATGAGGAAAAAAGGTGACAAGTTTTGGTCTTAATGCAGCGTCTGTCACACGCCCCCTCTCCCTTTGGTTTAAGTTCATTCATGGCATGCAAAGCAGCAAGGTCATAATTTTCTGTATGGGATGCAGCATCAGGTGGTATCTTGCGTGAGGCTGTTGAATGTTCTCACGTTAATGTAAAGCCATTTAAGGGTCTCAAACTGCCTGTGCGCTGCTAATCAAGTCATGGGTGCGGTTTTTTTTTAAGTCCACACCTTCCGGGGTCAACTAAAGAGGGCACACTGAATCATGACATCACGTGTGTGCAGGAGCGCTTCCTACACACATGTAGGTCGAAAATTAGTCACAAAAAATACAAACTAAAATCTTGCACAATCTGCAAATGATAGCTACACATGTGCATTACATACAATTGCATAAATGTTTAACTTAAAATTTAAATTACATGGAGTTTTGTCTCAAACTTAATTTTGAAATGACAAATTTTAAAATTTTAATTAAAAATCCAGTCTTGTTGCCCAAGGCAAAACTGTGTTGTTCAAATTGTACAAGGGAAAAAGAAATTACAGTGGAAAGTGTACAGCGTCACTCTTTCTGTACATAATGTGACGTCATCTTAAAATTGCAATTATGGCTACTGTCTAACGACCGTCTGCACTTGCACTCATCAAGTACATGTACAAAATGTATGACCATGTCAAAGTGCTTCAAGTACACATGCACACATTATGGTTGTAAACCACAAAATGACCTTGTGTTGTGAGCTGCAAATGAGCATTACGTGTAAAGGCTTTAATTTCAAACCCTTGTAACTAAAAAAGGCAATTTTGCTTTCACTCCTTTACTAGCAATATCATAAGAGTAGACACTGGACAGGCATGCAACTTTGTACATGTAAAACGTTTGCGAAATATGAGGAAATGCCCATGCAGGCAACTTTTTCATCCAGAGTTTTTCGTAAAGTAGTACTAATTCTTAAAAAAAGAGGAAATCAGCAGGTCAGTTGAAAAAATGCATGCTTTATTACATTCTTAATTTTGGAAATTTCATTCATAAATACCCAAGAGAGTTTATTCAGTCTGATTGGTCAAGAGAAGATCATGTGGCCATGTTTGTAGAAGAGACTATGTGGCAGAGACATGGTAACATGTTTTTAGACATATGGGTGTCAAACTTTTGGCATGCAAGATGTGCTTACGCAGGCACTACATTTTGTAATTTACAAATGTACACATTATGCAATCAATTACACACCGGTACTTACTTAACGTAAAATCTGTTAGTACGTGTATACTCTAATGTAATGTATACAAAACGGAAAAGTGTTTCAGATTTTCTTACATTATTACACTTTTAAACAAAGAGGGCATTATGACTGGAATAAAAGAGTAGTGACTTGGTCCTTTATCACCCTACCAGCTTTAAACCGCTGTTTTATAAGACCTCATCACCAGTCTTGTATTCCCTTATTCTCAAACTGCTGGTGACTTCCTTCCTTCCTTCATGACTCTTGTTAGCTATTAATACACCGGGCATTCCATTATAAACAGGTAAAGAAGCAGAGGAGATTACCAGGTCTGTCGTTGTTAACAAGCACAATACAAGGCTCTAAATGGAATAAGGGATCACTGCCATAGATGTTAGACATTGATTATGCAGAAAGTATCATTGTCACCCTGGGGTTTATGGGTTAGGGGCGAACAGAACAGATGCAAATTAAACCATGCAAAAATGGGGGTACTCTGAGCAGTTGGTCAGCATTGTCATTTGTCCCCTCAGTCAACCTCTTTAAGCAAACTTCAACAGCAAGAACAAAATTGACAATAAATATGCATAATCATTTATAATCATACAACATGATCGTATGTGTTGTGGGGTGTTCTTACGGGGCGTAATTTTGGCCAAAATCAATACGTTCCTCAATCCTGTTTAAAAGAGAGACCTGATCAATAATAAATGATCTCCACCACCTCATGCCCTGTTTACTTATACCGCCCCAGTTTTGGATCTACATGTATGGAGTCCTTGCCGTTAATGTATTATCAATGTAACTACTGTACACACATGTAAGGTCATCAGATGAAACAACAATTCAGAAAACCTTAAAATAGCTCTATGGACAAACATTGTACGGAGACGAGGTTGTTATCAATTATAAACATGCCATACGAATTTATTTTCCATCTGTAATAAATGACAAGAATCAGATGTGATGTGGCTGAATGGTCTAAGGCATTCGACACAAGCTGTGTGGGTTTGAATCCAAGTCATGGCACTTGTGTCCTTGGGCAAGAAGTTAAACTACAAGGGTAGAGATTATTGCATTTAACTTGGTGCTGCATATTCCTAAGGAGTTGAAGATACTGAGGATGTTCCAGAAATGCTTAAGGCCCAATGAGTCAATGATAATACTAGTGTAAAGAGGCCATTCAGAATAATAAATATTTTAAAACCTTTTTTTTTTCTTGAAATTGCCACGGGTCAAAAGAAATAATTGAAAATTTATTTCAGTTCACAGTTTGGCCCCATCCATTCCAGATTGCCAGTCACGGTCATGTCTGATATGTACATGCTGTCTATTGTTATTTATCCGAACTCCATGCCTGATGGGGAGATGGCAAAATATTTTCCTCTTCTGTTTCAACAACAAAGTTGCATGTTAGAAGCCAGGAAAAGCCGTTGAAAACTCCTGAGCTGAGAGAACATTGATCTAAAATATCTACTTACTTGAGACATTACATTTTCTTCAGTGTAAGGGTATGTTAAAAAGTCTGTCAATCTATTAATATTGTGGGTGGGTGGGTGGGTCAAAACAAATGCAAAAAACTGCTGAAAGTTTTTAACATTTGTTATTCTGAATTGCCCCTGAGGCCCTTTGATGCAATGGGTTTTAAAGTGCCTAATACATTACTATGTATTATTCTTTTGCAACATCACAGCATGCAAAAGAAAGGTCCGATTTCATTTCGTGCTGGTAACTCCCTGAGTCAACTATGATGTACCTTAGCCTTAGATCTCAAGTGGCTTTTGAATGCTGCCTTCTGTAGTAGATTTACATGTGCCCTTACAGTTGTGCCAATCTGATTCATTAAGTGCCTTTGGAATGGTGCCAAGTGCTCCGATCCAACCACACTGAACAACCTTCACCTTTACTTGCCGAAGCTTACACTTACAGTGCTCTGGCCAAATTGTGATACTTCTGGATCATTTCCCACTCTTTTAAAGCTACACTTACCTCACCCAGCACAGCTATTTCAATGAGGTGACTTACTCTTCCTGATCTTATCCACGAATTCCACATCTTGATGTTCTGTTAAGTTCTATTCACATGATCTGTCTGGGTGCTGAAGTCCCAGAGGTCCATGACAGAATTTGTCTCTGTAGCCTTCTCTGGTAGTGGCTGTGCCACTTCACATGCACTTGAATGCAATATGTACTTCTTACAAAAGTACCAGTGGATCACTTTGGCCAACTTGTCTCGTCTGCCTTTGTACTCCTTCTGGGCATTCACGGACAATATGAAATACAGCCTCCTCTGCTGCCTTTTACACAACCTGCACATCCTGCCTGTAGGAGAACCATTTGCTGTCTCTACAAGTATCCCAACCTTGCCGCAGTAATGAAGCCCTCGATTTCTTTCTTCAGCGTTTCCCTCTTGCAGCCCGCAACTTCTTCTGTACATCTCAAGAATTGGCCATGAAGTGGTTTCTTCCTCCTATCTTGCTGTCTTTCCTCTTTCTCTCTTACTCATTCAGTCCAACTCTTCATCTGCCTAGGTGCTCCTGACTACCGCTGCAAGCTCCTTTGCTCCATGTTGCTACTGTCTGCCAGACTCAGTAACCCTCTACCACCCTCCTCTGACCTTGGTAGGTGAAGTCTGCTTCATCTGTCATCTGCTTCTGGCACTCCCAAGACACCGGTGGCTTTCCTCCTCACCAAAATCATTCAGCTACACTGTATGCCCCATCTGGTATCCTATTATTATTACTAATTACTAATAATATCATTATCATTACTATTATCATTATTGCTGTTGTTGTTGTTATTGTTGTCAATAATTTGTGAACGAGCCAAGACTTTGGACTACATATAAAACGAGGGTTTTCTTCCCTCGTAAAATACATAGAGCAGGGCTTTTACCAAGGTGCAATGCTTACATGTACATGTACAATATATACTGATAATGAGCCAGTTGGAACTACAAATTGCAGATTTCTATCTTCCTTACACTTTTAGCAAATGAGGAAGTATACAGTGAAAATGCATTTTGTTGTGTTCATTTGGATGTGAAATTTAGAATTGTACTTATTCAACCTGAAAAATCTTGCCACAAATGACTTTCTTTTCCAAGCAAAATACCAGCACCATGAGTTTTAAGTTGCAGTAAATTTGATTTACTGTATGATGGAAAGACTGATAGATTCCCGAGTGCAGCATGATATTTCAAAACTTTAGTAATTGCATCTTGATTAAACAAAGTTATGCAGGTTAACCAAGATTTTGTCATTGGGCTTTAAGGGAATATTTAGCTAAACTAACTTTGCATTTTCTGGGGAGAATAACACTACAACGAACACTTCTTTCAAGCATTTTGCCATGTTTTGGGGTAGGTTTTTTTTCTCCATATTTTGAAGGGGCACCAAGGCCAAGACCAGGACAATGGAGGCCATGTCCAGCCAGGCCTGCAGTGCTCAACTGGTACGACAGATTCAAAATAAAAAATGAATATCTATACTATTCATCAGACAATCTCGGTCTGGTATACCACATCTTGACATTGACATTCTACTAGGGAGTCTTTACTTTGGTCACGTTTGTTTCAATTTTGTTTTAAACACGGTATGTTTAAACAGGTAAGCACCATTCATCAGCAGGGTTCTCCCCAGGTTTTTTTTTAAACTGTGAGGCATTCTGTACCCAATTTTTTTAATGTTTGGCCGAAGCACGCTTAATTGAAACTAAGCTTGGGCGATACTGCTTTTTTTCATCCACGATATATCGTCAAAAATAGATCGCGATATTCGATGATATCGCGATATATTCATGACGTCAACAAAAACCATTTAATTCCGGCGTCAACAGCCACAGAATTGCTCTCACAAAGTGCAGAGCATGCGCCTTGTAAACAAGAAACATAATGGCTACAATGTGGGGAGAATCCTGCAGCAGGCCTACCTAAACCGAACTCACATCACAGAGGATTGCCGACCGAATCCGCAGTGATGTTATTTGATTGGTCTATGAACGGCAGTTTGTCAGTTGGTGCCATTATCGAAACAACCCGAGCTCCATTTACCAATAAGATTCGTTGTCCTCTTCTGGCGGCTAAATTTTTTAGCCAATCACGCGCATTTTATTTCATCGCGAATAAACTGCTGCCCACGCGCGATCTTTTTACCATTGAGGAATTGGTCCACACCGCATCCGTTGCTCAGCCTGGGGCTTTCCCATGAATGTAGCCAATCACGCACATTTTTTATAATCACTGGTCAGTTGTTACAGCCGCGAAAACGTACCATGAATAAACTGCCCGCGATCTTAGCCAATGAGAAATTAGTTTTTACCGCGTCCGTTGCTCAGCCTGGGCTTCCCCAGACATGTGCATCACGGCATGATAATAATAGTTGTTTTATTTTTTATTTAAAAAATTGACAAATCAATAAAAAAAAATGGTGTTCCATCGACAAAATGTCTGATATTGACCAACTTGTTTTAAACAAGATTGGAAAAAAAACCACAGAACTCATCAAGACAAATTTACCGATATAGCCGTGATTTGCGTCTCTTTTTTCCGATTCACGGCCGTCGTCATGTCCCACGTTCACCCCGCGAAAAAAATACCCACAATTCAATGTGCCGCGCGCACGTGTACTGGATGGTGTGTGTTGAGCGTTGAGCGCAGAGTGCAATAGGTAAATTGCGCGCACGTTTTTCCAATTCGGTGTGCAAATCCGTTGAATGCGCTCGACGGATGAACGAGTGTACGGCCGCCGCCTCGGCCCTGAGCTGCATGCACTCAAAGGAGAAGCTTTTTTCAGCAGTGTCTTTGCGAGACCGCATGATCGCTGTGGCTTTGATGTTGGTAGTTTATTCGAAGAAACTCGATCGGGTCATCCTGGAGAAATCTTGCGGTTGCGGTCTGTGATTTTCTTTGTTATGAAACAACTCTCAGTAGTTGCAAGCTCTAGGAAATGTATCGCGATACTTGATCGATACCGCGATTTAACGATGTCTCGATTTAAAAAAAATCGACGCGATATTGTAATCGTTCAAGAAATGGTATCGCGATATTCGATAATATCGTGGTATCGCCCAAGCTTAATTGAAACAACATCTTCGGAATGTTTTCTACTTGGTGTTTATCTTGGTTTTTAAAAGCTCTACTGTGCAATCTCCAACATTCTTTATGGGAGAACTCTGATCATGTTTAAAAAAAAAACGCCGGGCAAAATTAAAAAAACCAAAACAGTATCTCAAGTTGTTAGACCTTCTGCGTTGAGGTTATTTGTTGCCATCTTAGAGGTAAAAGGATGATGACACAATGGAAAATGCACATCCATGTATGCACGGTGTGCAGGATGGGCCAATGAACAACCGACCTTCTCTTGACCCCTTGCAGAGGGCGCCCTGCTAAAATTACATCATGTGTATAGATGAAGAAAACAAAGTTAATGATTCATATTTCTACCCTAGCAGAGTCTTTCTAAAATTCTTTTGACAAAGACTACTCGGGTCATAACAAGAGGCCATAATCCATTTTTTGTATCTATACCATAATATTAGGTCATTTTGGTTGGGAAAAAGCAGTTTGCAACAACTAATTTTCTATCTTCTCAAATTATTTATATGCAGTAAAAGTAAGAGATTTGTCAAATCCTAGAAAAAAAACACACCAATTGAACACAAGTCTTCTATCATAATATAAAACAGGGCGACTTTAGAAGAGGGTCACTTAGAGTCAACTGAAGAAGGAGAAAAAGGGTAGGCCCCCTATTTATTCTATCAATGAAACAAAACCACAAAATTCAGAATTAGCATGTAGAAATACATCTTTTACAATTGTACATGTACATCCGATGATTTCGACATTCTTTGACTGAAATAGCCATGTTAATGACATCAATAAAGTTATAGAAAGACAAAGCCAGGGATTGAGCAAGATAGCAACATGTACACTACACACGGAGCTCAACTATGGGCAACTACAGTCTACAACACAGGTGGCTGTGTGCATTCACCCATCAATCCATAATTGATCTTGGATCATACACAACTGACTTCATTTGAATACAGTGGCATTCTGATCACCTGATACCAAGCAATCACCAATGCTAAACCATGCGACTGGAAAAACATGCACACATGTAACTTGTTTCAAGTCTAACAATGGACACAGTTGTTTTGAGCACTGTCAGTGTCAGTACAAACATTATTGTACTACTACAACTGTAATTCACATGTCCAATCATGGAGGAAGGAAATACAATGTACCTTGCACACCCAAACTGTATTGTTTGGTCAAAAGGTTTCTTCTGTTATGAGATAATGGTCAAGGACATAGAGAAATTAGAAAGAAAAACACACTGCATAACTGTACTGTGCAAGGCCAAGTAAGCAAGTAAACGTGCACTATCTATTCTACCCGGTACTCTGGCCCACTGTCAGTGTCATGTACAGTACATAGTAATGTCATTTACATGTACATCAAAAGAAGAAAAACACTAAATAGTTGTTTGTTTACCGTGGCGTTAGATAAAATAACTACAAGTGTCTTTCTGGTATTCATATTTAGGGCAATTCTTAATGCCCCAAATTATTCATTACATGTGAACCATTTTAATACTAGTGGGCAACTTCATTTTAAGTAATGTATTCTTTTGAATACATCATGCAATAAACTCTTTTTATTAGAGGTATAGGCTCTGACTAGAGGCAATTGGTTGTTCTCAACAACTTGGCTACTTTGCTACACCTGTCGATTAACAAAAAGCTTTGAAACTTTCAGATAAAATATATAGCTCTGCTTGTTTCAAAAAGTGTACCGTAGCTTATTATTGACAGTTTTACATGGGTTTACTGAGTGGTAGTGTGGCTTGGTCTGTGTTTACATTTCACAGTTATGTACGTATAAAGTAGGAGTTGGCCACCACTGCCTCTGTAGAGATAAGACTATTTTAATACTTAAATAGTATTAAAATCAAATAAAGCCAGTCCTCCAGGCTGCATTGTTCAACACCGACTTAGCTTGACATTTTTGCAAAAAGACCTTATTCTAATGTGCTGCCTGTGACTGTTAGTGCAATTTGTTCCCTCCAAAATTTGCCTGGAAAAGTGACCTTGGGTGACAAATATGCCTGCTACAAATGACCACACGAGCTTGTGTGCATTTTAAATTTAGATCTAACAATATATTTTAGCATTTTCTATGTATAGTGCAACTGTTTCAATGGAATTTCAACACCTGTGTGACCAACACATCTTTTAATGGAAGTAATTAACCATTTTATCACTGAGATTGCAATCAAATGCATGCTGGTATGTGTAGTACTTCATGCATAAAAGTTGACCTTCATATGAAGCTGTGAATCATCCGAAAAAGCTGCATATGTAAATGTACAGGCTGCATTCAAAGTACATAGTACACATACATGTACACACAAACATGATGAGCAAGGTCATTTTAACATATAGGCCTATAGGCCCCCTACACTTTATTTATTTATCAAGTAAGAAACAAAAAGATTCCAATATCTTCACTTCAATTAAACGAAAGAAAGCTCACAACTTCAAAAAATGAGTCTGTTCTGTTCTAAAGAGTTCAGTATACCTTAATTTTTGTAAAGAATGCATACATATGTACACTATACGTATGGGAGAACCTAGGCCTTTATTAAGATATTTCTGATAAGACTTAGACTAAGACTCTGCTATAGTCAAGAGGAATAAACTGCTGTTCTTAATAGACTGTGCAAGTCTCGCATACTTGAGCTTCCAGGACCAGCTTGGTCCCAACCACATTGAGTGTGCGTGATTCTGTTACTTTAAATATTTCTGGGAAAGTCAAACTTATATTTTAACAAAAACAAGTTATGCTGAAATGTTTACTGAAACTGATAAAATACTATTCAATTTTGTTTAGTAGCGGAAGTATACTTAAAAATAAGGTCACTGTGGTTAATAACCCTAAAAAAAAACCTGCGTTGTTTTCTTGTTACAACAAAAATACAATAATACAAAGATTGTAATAGTTATTTAAGCATTGACATCGACTACTAAAAATACATAAAACCAAAACCTGATCGTATCAAAAGAGGACATGACAACCAATTCCTAAATGAAAAGTCTAGAAGAGATGCATATTCAAACTCCTTCTTCAATAGAACAATCAACGATTGAAACAAACTACCGCAGTCTTTAACACATTGACTGCCGCCTACGAGTATATTCGTAGTAACAGGTGTAACGGATTCTGCCACTACGAGTATACTCGTAGAGAATGAAAGGCTTTTGTATTGTTAATTGAATACACTGGCATCACTGAGAACGCAACACATACGCTTCTGCCAGTGGTGAGGACATACTTGTACATCCTTAGAATTTGTACTACAACATGTAGACACCAAAAAAGTACCTATTTGGTATGCGCGCATCCGCACCACACCTGGCAAATGGGAACGCCCTACGAATCTATGACTGGCAGTCAACATGTTAATAAACGAACCTACCACAGCCTCCTTCAATCAGAACTTCACAGATGACAGAAAATCAGGCCTTCAAGGCTAGCAGCACCACTCACACTCACACCTCCAATTAAAACTCCGATTGGAGTATTTAGGACCCCGTTTACACTAGATCCAGAAAGGTGGATCAGACCCGGGTCTGATCCGGCAATGTGGATTAACGGCTAGTGTAAACGCAAAAAAGCCGGATCAGACCCGGTTCAAGATCCGGTAATTTTAATCCACCTTTCGAGGAGGGTTGAATCCGGCAATTGGTGGATCAGATCCGGCATAGTGGATTCCAAATACAAGTGTAAACGCAAAGGTGGATCAGACACCGCAATTCGATGTGGTCATTTCCGGTTTCGCTACGAATGGCGCGCTTTTTGCTTGTGCTTTGGTGGGACATCCGTCGCTGTTTATTTGTGTGTGTGCTGTGTGCACATGGACTGTGCGTGTGTGAAACGTTTTGTTGTTTTCAGCGTCCTTATACATGTATAAGGACGCTGAAAACAACAAAACGTTTCACACACTATAAGGACGCTGAAAACAACAAAACGTTTCACACACGCACAGTCCATGTGTATAAGGACGCTGAAAACAACAAAATGTTTCACACACGCACAGTCCATGTGCACATCACATCGTTACGTTCGGAGCTTGCCTTGTTGCTGTATTTTGTTAATTCCCATCTACCAAATATTTGTACCTGCATGGTCGTTGTTATCCGTATCAATTGCTGTACTGTATTTTCTGCATTCTACCTTCGCCTTGATAATGATTATTTCTAGAAGTGGCGCGCTGTAATCGTGACCTTTGAGCTCTTTGCGAGGAGCGGTGACGTCATGACCAATATACATCCGGTTCAAAAGTGGGATCGGAGCCGGATCAAGCGCTGGTGTAAACGCGACACAGGATCTTGATCTGCGGTCGTTAAAAAAATGCCGGATCTCAATCCACCTTTCTGGATCTAGTGTAAACGCGGTGTAAGAGGTTACACTAATCAAGAACCAAGAACCATCCTGCAAAATTATTATTTATACTGCCTGAAAAGCCCCGCAGTTTATAAATAAAAAATTATGTCAAAAATTTGAATGCTACAATTTCACTCGCACTCCTTAACAAACTGTTTTGCCTATAGTCATTCCAGGTTAATTTTTAAACAATATTTCTTTAAAAGACAACACTTTTCAATGTTGTTGAATCCTACCGACGCCGGTCACTCGCAGACCGTCGGGAGGATGGAGGGTTAGAATTATGGTGGCATTTTCAATGGGCATGATGGGTTACGATTATCGTAACTATTTCCAATGGCCATGATGGGTCTCAATTATATGAATAGTATGAATGATGCACAGACAAAATGCTGTTTTAAACGCATGATTGATTGTAATGCAAAGTGTTACTGTTAGATTTAATTCAAACAAACAAAATAAGCAGTCATTCTCAAGTTAAATTTTAAATGTCTGTCCCTGTAAGTGTAAGTAAGTGTAATCAAACATTTACCTTAAAAACCTTTGTCGTCATCAAAGCTCTCATTAGTGTCCAAACAATTGCCAGAGAGAATGGCAATTTAAGTTCCTCCCAAGAAATGGGCACACAATACGTTCTGACATCTCCAACAAAGCCGTCGGGGTGGCTCGGCTCGTCGTGGTAGTAATGCCACAAATCGGGAACGACCATCGTCACAAGTTTGTGATATTCTGGGTACAGCACGAGGCTATCCATGTTTTTTGTCAGATTGTACACAGAGGAAAACAGCACTCCATATGAACACCTCACTCAAGATGGACAGGAACTTTTGCAGGAGGGAGTATTTTTAAATAAAACAATTATGTGTCCGTTGTCTATGTGATTTCTTGAACGGCTTCAATCCAAAAACACAATCACACGCACGCATTAGCAACGCTTGTCATCTTCTTCGTTCGTCGTCAGCACTGGACTTCCGCGTTCCACTCTAAATAGCCCCCAAAAAACACTTGTCCAAACAGATATTAATTGTCAAAGTAGTTTAATCTCTTGCTACAGTGTGTAAACTAAAGGGGTACCCCAATAACTGATTGTGAATTGAGGGTAAACAATCAGACCGTCCTCTATCTGCTGTGCTGGTTGTATGTCCGCCTGTATACGTCGTACCATGGTCGGACTGTACTACTACTATTCTAACCAGCTAACTGCTGAAAACACGGTCAAAATTCACCGGCCACCGGCTGGCGCATGATCAATGCATGCACGTGAATCGGACCATTTTTATATGACGTCAATCCTTCCCAGTTCCTGCTGACCCCGAAGAGGTCAACCATGGAGCGCGGGGGCAAGGAAGCGTAAAAAATAGTTTGGTAAAACTTGCTGGTTTTGTACATGGTTTGTTCATGGAGGTAGAACATGGTTTGTTGAACCATGGAGAAAAAAAGTGTAAAGAACTCAAAAGTTGTCTTTGAAATTTTTATTAATATGTGAAGGTGTATTTCACGTGGGTGGGCGTATACGCGTATCCGGTATACCGGAGCCCACGTTTTTGTTTAGAGCGCGAATGTTTGTAGAGGGCAGTGTATAGGCCTACTTTATTAGATGAATGCCTCTCACAACTCAACAACTCTTTCATTGTCGATGCATACCTTTTTGACGTTTGCCTAGCCTACTTGTTTTGAAAATTCGACCGATAACTCGGATTCAAAGCATTTGTAAAGTAAAACAGGCTTTGAAAGTCGCCGTGATGATTTTTATGGTATGGCGAAGTTTCTTTTGAGGCTTGAGATGAATGGTGGGTAAATGGCCTATGCCTAATTAGACACAAGTATGCATTTATACCTAAAATAGGGCATGCAGGGAGAAAAGATCAAGTTAGTTTGAATCATGCAGGATGCAGGTTTTAACTGCCGGATAGCTGCGGAAAGGGAAACAAAATGGGGGCCTATTGCAATCCGAGTGGGGGCCTATCGCAAAGTCCTATCATTTTAGAACGGGACCTTAATTGCTGAGTCTGAGGCGCCCACTCGATTAATAATGTGATAGCCAACACCCACTTTCTCTGAATCAAGTTGTGCCGGGGGTGTGACAAAAATTGCATCTAGGATGGCCTAAAGACCTATCTCATGTAGATTAAGAATAACAAACACAGCCAAATGAGATTAGAGCTTGATAAGAGTATAGGCCTAGTCCCACCACCCACCCACCAAAAAATCCGTCTGCACTGCGCTCGTATACCCATACGCATGCAGACACCCCCTTACATCGGCAGTTAGCGCTGACGGGGTTGGGTGGGTACCATGGGTTGCTCTCGGGCGGTACGAACATGTTTCATGGCTTCACCTATACCGAAGCGGGTTTCGCAAAAAAGAAATGGGGGAAAAAAAAGGTTCAAGGGGATCATTGCCTTCAAATCTTGTTAAATGTTGCTGCTTGGAATTGCTCCTTATCCTTTTCAGGAGTTGTTTAGGTACTAAACACATTTATACAATTTGTTTTGATTTTAGAGAGTAGTGATTACAAACACAAATTTGCCTCTTAATACAATACAATACAACCAGCGGAACACGGTTCGCCATTTTCGGGAGTCGAAAATGTGTTCCCATACAAAGTGGTGGACCGTCTTCTGTCAAGAAATTGGACAAACACCGCCCATTTTCAAGGGTTATATAATTAATGTGACGAAATGTATATTGTCTATGCACAATTCCTGTACGGATGTGGGACACTTCTCCGGGGGGGGGGGGGGGTGACAGAATCTCCTCCACACCAGCCAGCTCGAGTCTATTTTAGTAAAAGATCAACTTAAACGAAATTAACATAATATTGGTTTGTTTGTTTGTTTATTGGTGGTTTGTTTGTTAGGTTGTTTTTTTAGAAAGATAAACGAGTGCGTAATAATTACATCTAAATGAGTGGAACTCAATACAAATTGCGTCATAATGTTAAACAACACGTTTTGATCAGTGTTTTTTTACGCTGACACAAAGCCCTCAAGCGCATAGGAATCAAAATAATATTGTGACGTCATGCTGCTTCTAGAATTATGTCGTCTTCTCATCAGTAGGGCCTACTATATTATTAGGTTGTAAGGACTTCATAAAGTTGCTTTTACACTACTTTGCAGAGCTCCTGGCAAATGGGATTGTGTAAAGGTTGGTCTAGAAGCGTTAACCTAAGTTTTGACAACAATAGCCTATACGTGTACGTTTTCTAAGAAAGTTACTACTAATAAAAAAGGTTAACTGTTAAATGCTTTAATCTTGAGAAGAAACAACAAATAAAAATTCACACAGAATTTTATGCCAGAAACATGTTTCTGGTCAGAGGGTTGCCACACACACCCCTAACTTAGCTTCCAACGAAATGTGCTAACCAGGCTACCGCCAGGCCTAAGTTTCTGTAAAAGAAATGCTTTTAGACAGGATGGGTGATTTTTGGTTTGCACAGCAAGCCATCTGGAGCCGTAAGTTATAGCGACAACTTTGAAAGTGTTGAACATAGCTTATTTGAAGTGGATTACGCCAATTTTTTGTTTAGCAGACACTTTTAGGAGCCAAAGTCAGTGTTTTTTTTTTAGGATGCACTACCCGGGAATGGTAAATCATTGCGTCACACGTGAGCGCATTTGCTGCACGCCCGAATTTATTGCAACTTCCCAGCTACGGCCTACGTTGTTTTGTGCGTTCCCCAAAATAAAACTGCATTGTCTTTGGGCATACCTAGACCTCGAGTCTTTAAGTGTCATTTCACGTATCCACGGTCAAAAAATCAATTTTCTTAATACTTTGTTGGTGGAAGGGCCTTGGGGTGCAAGTAAACACAATTGACTTTTTAATTCATTACATAGCCCGTTGCCATAGTAACAGCTCATTTTGTTTTGGGCATTTTAGGCCGATTTGGGGTATGAAAAACTGGTTTTTAGGTAATATTTATAACTCCATCCTACCAAAATGCAAAATTATTTCATAAAACCTTTTATATCACAAAGTATCATCTTTGGCTTTACTTGAGAAAAAAAATTGTTGCTATAAATTGCTACATGCATTAGAGCATGTTTTTAGAATTTTGCAAAATCGACATTTTAACCCTATTTTTGGCCCTCAAAATGTCAACTTGCCAGGGGTCTCAGAAAGTGTTCCTTTCGGCTGTGATTAGGGCCAACATTGGCCTTTTCATATCTGGTGAGAAAAAACTTGGGCAATTGTATCCTGTTGTGTCAGTACTGCCTCAAATATGGACATTTTTCAAAAAACAGGAATTTTTAAAATGCATTTTGAATGTTTTCCCTCAGCTGAATTGATAGCATAAAAAAGAACACTTCCATCAATCCGGCACCTTTTCTAAGCACTCTGTAGGCTTGTGGATTACCCCACATTGATCAGGATTTTGTTGATGACCGTAATCTCGGCCTTTACCCCCCCCCCCCCCCCCCCCCCCCCGAAGCATGTTATATTCCATTAAATATTTAATATTTTACATTTCTTATTTTTTGATAACATTCTATTTAGTGTATTTGAACAAAGAGAG
Organism: Pisaster brevispinus; assembly: GCA_023634235.1. Lineage (NCBI taxonomy): Eukaryota > Metazoa > Echinodermata > Asteroidea > Forcipulatida > Asteriidae > Pisaster > Pisaster brevispinus. Next base: position 12,353,602 of record JAMKCF010000006.1, read on the forward strand.
ACCAATACTTTTAGTAAACTGAAGCATACTGTTTCATCAGAACCAAACAGTCCCCTTTGAACAGATTAGGCCTACTCGAACACACATCTTGCATTGCTTGGAAGTGGTATTCAAAGTGTTGTGAACATTGCCCCCTTTTGATGGAAGTCACACATTTGGGAATTCCCCCTTGTACATCAACACTAGCAAGAAAGACAAGCAATATGTAGTCATGGCCGGTATTAGTGGGGACCACGTTGCCCTGTAAATCAACAAACAAAGAAATATAAACAAGACAAAAAAACAACTCAGAAAACACAAAAATGCAAAAATAAAGACATACAGAAAAACCGAAATATACTGAGAAGGTAATGAAAAGTACATGATGCAAAGAAACAAACGGCAAAACACGGATATAGAAAAGGTGTAGAAACAAAGACACTTTTAACAAATAAAGATAAAGAGAAACAAAGAAATAAAAAATCTAAGAAAAAAGGATATCAAGTAACAAATAAATACAGAAGCACAGAAGCCTAATTTCCATACAAAGAAACCAGTGGATGGCTTAGACATTATGTTACAATTGCTCAACACAAATTTTAACATCATGAAAATACCTACAAAATGATCATGCAAAGCATGCATCATTGCCAAGTACATCCTTCCCCAATATTACAACTCAACTCCGGCCATACACACCCAAATTATGCTTCGTAGTTGGAGAAAGGGGACGAGAATGGTGAGGAGTGCAGGCGACGTTTCGACCCCACTCAACATCTTTTGCATGGTCACAATTCTATCATAAGACAAAACAACTATGCATACCGATATTATCTACCGTTACCGAGCCAATTCTACAAAATGATTACCTCTTATGTTACGCCCCCCCCCCTCACCCCACATTAAACTTGCAGCATTTTATAAGCAAGAATCGCTCCCATCTAGCGGGTGCCGCGCGAAGCGCGGCATCCCGCTAGTGTGCATAAGTTCTATAACATGAAATCTGCGCGTCGCCTCAAGCACGTGACATTTTACTGCGTCCATGATGGCGAACCAAATCTTTTTCTACACTTTTACAGGCAGTGGAGAGCGGGAAGTGGTGGAAGTGGTGGACCGTCTTCTGTCAAGAAATTGGACAAACACCGCCCATTTTCAAGGGTTATATAATTAATGTGACGAAATGTATATTGTCTATGCACAATTCCTGTACGGATGTGGGACACTTCTCCGGGGGGGGGGGGGGGTGACAGAATCTCCTCCACACCAGCCAGCTCGAGTCTATTTTAGTAAAAGATCAACTTAAACGAAATTAACATAATATTGGTTTGTTTGTTTGTTTATTGGTGGTTTGTTTGTTAGGTTGTTTTTTTAGAAAGATAAACGAGTGCGTAATAATTACATCTAAATGAGTGGAACTCAATACAAATTGCGTCATAATGTTAAACAACACGTTTTGATCAGTGTTTTTTTACGCTGACACAAAGCCCTCAAGCGCATAGGAATCAAAATAATATTGTGACGTCATGCTGCTTCTAGAATTATGTCGTCTTCTCATCAGTAGGGCCTACTATATTATTAGGTTGTAAGGACTTCATAAAGTTGCTTTTACACTACTTTGCAGAGCTCCTGGCGAATGGGATTGTGTAAAGGTTGGTCTAGAAGCGTTAACCTAAGTTTTGACAACAATAGCCTATACGTGTACGTTTTCTAAGAAAGTTACTACTAATAAAAAAGGTTAACTGTTATGTTAAATGCTTTAATCTTGAGAAGAAACAACAAATAAAAATTCACACAGAATTTTATGCCAGAAACATGTTTCTGGTCAGAGGGTTGCCACACACACCCCTAACTTAGCTTCCAACGAAATGTGCTAACCAGGCTACCGCCAGGCCTAAGTTTCTGTAAAAGAAATGCTTTTAGACAGGATGGGTGATTTTTGGTTTGCACAGCAAGCCATCTGGAGCCGTAAGTTATAGCGACAACTTTGAAAGTGTTGAACATAGCTTATTTGAAGTGGATTACGCCAATTTTTTGTTTAGCAGACACTTTTAGGAGCCAAAGTCAGTGTTTTTTTTTAGGATGCACTACCCGGGAATGGTAAATCATTGCGTCACACGTGAGCGCATTTAAAGTGTCATTTAAGTGTCATTTCACGTATCCACGGTCAAAAAAATCAATTTTCTTAATACTTTGTTGGTGGAAGGGCCTTGGGGTGCAAGTAAACACAATTGACTTTTTAATTCATTACATAGCCCGTTGCCATAGTAACAGCTCATTTTGTTTTGGGCATTTTAGGCCGATTTGGGGTATGAAAAACTGTTTTTTAGGTAATATTTATAACTCCATCCTACCAAAATGCAAAATTATTTCATAAAACCTTTTATATCACAAAGTATCATCTTTGGCTTTACTTGAGAAAAAAAATTGTTGCTATAAATTGCTACATGCATTAGAGCATGTTTTTAGAATTTTGCAAAATCGACATTTTAACCCTATTTTTGGCCCTCAAAATGTCAACTTGCCAGGGGTCTCAGAAAGTGTTCCTTTCGGCTGTGATTAGGGCCAACAACTTAAAAAGTCAATTGTGTTTACTTGCACCCCAAGGCCCTTCCACCAACAAAGTATTAAGAAAATTGATTTTTTGACCGTGGATACGTGAAATGACACTTAAAGACTCGAGGTCTAGGTATGCCCAAAGACAATGCAGTTTTATTTTGGGGAACGCACAAAACAACGTAGGCCGTAGCTGGGAAGTTGCAATAAATTCGGGCGTGCAGCAAATGCGCTCACGTGTGACGCAATGATTTACCATTCCCGGGTAGTGCATCCTAAAAAAAAAACACTGACTTTGGCTCCTAAAAGTGTCTGCTAAACAAAAAATTGGCGTAATCCACTTCAAATAAGCTATGTTCAACACTTTCAAAGTTGTCGCTATAACTTACGGCTCCAGATGGCTTGCTGTGCAAACCAAAAATCACCCATCCTGTCTAAAAGCATTTCTTTTACAGAAACTTAGGCCTGGCGGTAGCCTGGTTAGCACATTTCGTTGGAAGCTAAGTTAGGGGTGTGTGTGGCAACCCTCTGACCAGAAACATGTTTCTGGCATAAAATTCTGTGTGAATTTTTATTTGTTGTTTCTTCTCAAGATTAAAGCATTTAACAGTTAACCTTTTTTATTAGTAGTAACTTTCTTAGAAAACGTACACGTATAGGCTATTGTTGTCAAAACTTAGGTTAACGCTTCTAGACCAACCTTTACACAATCCCATTCGCCAGGAGCTCTGCAAAGTAGTGTAAAAGCAACTTTATGAAGTCCTTACAACCTAATAATATAGTAGGCCCTACTGATGAGAAGACGACATAATTCTAGAAGCAGCATGACGTCACAATATTATTTTGATTCCTATGCGCTTGAGGGCTTTGTGTCAGCGTAAAAAAACACTGATCAAAACGTGTTGTTTAACATTATGACGCAATTTGTATTGAGTTCCACTCATTTAGATGTAATTATTACGCACTCGTTTATCTTTCTAAAAAAAACAACCTAACAAACAAACCACCAATAAACAAACAAACAAACCAATATTATGTTAATTTCGTTTAAGTTGATCTTTTACTAAAATAGACTCGAGCTGGCTGGTGTGGAGGAGATTCTGTCACCCCCCCCCCCCCCCCGGAGAAGTGTCCCACATCCGTACAGGAATTGTGCATAGACAATATACATTTCGTCACATTAATTATATAACCCTTGAAAATGGGCGGTGTTTGTCCAATTTCTTGACAGAAGACGGTCCACCACTTCCACCACTTCCCGCTCTCCACTGCCTGTAAAAGTGTAGAAAAAGATTTGGTTCGCCATCATGGACGCAGTAAAATGTCACGTGCTTGAGGCGACGCGCAGATTTCATGTTATAGAACTTATGCTAGTGTGCATAAGTTCTATAACATGAAATCTGCGCGTCGCCTCAAGCACGTGACATTTTACTGCGTCCATGATGGCGAACCAAATCTTTTTCTACACTTTTACAGGCAGTGGAGAGCGGGCACGCGCGGCCGATCTAGGTATTATATTCTATAGCTATGGTGCCAACCAAAATATGTAATTACGCGCGTCCGATCTATGTAGTATTTTCTATAGAACTTGCTAAAATCTGAAAAATTTTCAGGTCAAATCGGCAAAAACATGGGCTAAGCATCTTTAAAATCTTGTACTGATATTGCTAAGGGCAAACAAATTGAAAATGAAAATGGCCTTGCCCATCTTAAGGATGCAATTCCAGGGCCGGAGTGCCAAACTGCCCAAAGATAGATGCGCGTGTATTTATGAGCGTTTGATAACGCGCTACATTCAAAAGACGCGGGCGTTAAATAAGCAGAGGATAAGTTAATTTTAGTCGCGTGTTCGTGTTACGTGTGTTGTTATGTTGCACATCCCACGAATAAACGGTAGGGCCAGGGTTAGGGATCTTTTACCAAATAGTATTGTAATTTGTATCCTCTGATGCAATCGTATGTATAACAAACCTTGTTCATGTTGTTTGAAGTGTTGGAAAAAATAGAGAGTTTTTCAAATCGACGAAGACGCTTGCGCCATCCGTACATCTGTCATCTTTTATCTACTGAAGTGTGAACTACAATAACATTGCCAAGATGATGGCCGCACAGCAAGCAGGGAAGCAGGCGGGCAAGAAGGTTGCCCAACAGCAAGCTCAAAAAATGGCCCAACAGCAAGCAAAGAAAATGGCTCAACAACAAGCAAAGAAAATGGCTCAACAACAAGCCAAGAAGCAAGCCCAGAAGCAAATCCAGAAGAAAATCCAGGACCAAGTTAAAGAAAAGGTTCAAGACAAAGTGGAAGAGAAAGTAAGAGAAAAAATTCAAGAAGAAGTGGAAAAAAGGGCAATGAAGCAAATCGATCAGTTTATGGCAGAAGAAGAGACCGATGCTTCACAACTTGAGAAAAAACCCGAGAAAAAAAAAAGACAGAAAACGAAGCGACAATATAAAATAGTAGGCCCAAGCATGGGCCCTATCGACAGCGGAAAGGCAGTGTTAAAAGAATTGGAAGTAGATTTGGACAAAGTGCAAGAAATCTTGGAAGAAAAGAGGCTGGAAGAAGAAAATCCAAAATTAAAAAAACAACACAAAAAGGCACGCAAGAAGAAAGATAGACTGGAGAAAAGGCGGAAAAAGAAAGACCGAAGACAAGGTAGGGGGGTAGGCATCGATTTAAAAAAGGAGCTTGACTTGGAGGACTTGGAAGAACAGATGGCTGAAGACTGGTTTCAGAAAGAAAAGCAGAAGGCACTTGAGGTGAGCGTTCTCTTGAAGTATTGGATAGTGATAATTTCCCCGACTTTCACCTCTGCGGACCCAGTTGGATTCCCGGACCGAAGCCCATGCGGATTTGGTTTTCAGTCCCTACCTCACTGCGTGGGTTTTCTCTCTTTGGGATTTTCCTCCCATCTCTTAATTGTTTTCTTTACAAAGGCTGGTGTGATGTTTCCCTTAGGATGTTTTGCCCACTATAACATTTAGATTCAGATTTATAAGCAACAGACAGGGGTTCGGGGCTGATGAAGGCCGTTATATTTTATAAACTATAGCCCAACTAGATTAGAATTAGGTGGTGCTGCTAACGCTGCAATTTAAATTAAAAAAAAAAGACAAACACAATTTTTTTAACTGCATAATTTGTGTTCGTTTGCTTGTTTGTTTGCTACAATTAGTCAATAATAAATAAAATTGCCAACATCTTACATTTTTTAGTCATCCGAAGATGAAGATGATGAGACTGATGACACCGACGAGGTTGATGAGACTGGAGGTACTAAGAAGAAAAAGAAAAAGAATGCCACCCCTCTCCGCTCCGCTCTTTTCTCCCTCATCCGAAGCGTGAACAAATTCAACCACTTCCTTGGGACGTTTCTTCCATGTTTCAAGTCAGGCACCTACGCCAATAGGATCACAAGGAGTGTGATGGGCTTCTTGGTGGGGGTGGTTTTGGTGATCTTCTTTTACATCCTTTTTGTGTTTGGTTTGAAGCAACACCCGAGCAACGCTGCCTTCACTGTGACGATAATCGGACCCATCATCTGCTTTGGCATGGCCTTTTCACGCCAGTTCAGTTGTTTGATGCTGCTCATGATTCCCCAACTGTTTTCAGGTACATCCATCTCATTACATCAACTAAGATTCACTGCGATTTCTTAAAAAAAACCCACATTTTTCAGAACACTATATGACAATGGCACAAGATCAACAACTTGTGTGCACAAATAAATTTGCCCTAATAAAGACCATGATCATATTTTGACCAAAACTTAATTATCATTTTATTTTCTTACACCCCTAATCCCCCAAGGAAAGAAAATTACAAAGTCAATCAAGCGACCAACTTAGCAAGAGAACAATATAAAAAAATTATTTATTATCTTCACGAGCACAAATTTATAATTAATTTTTCACATAATTTTGTTGTATACAAGACACTGTTGAAAGAAAAAGGTTGTGCTTCTGGTATTCTTATTGCTGAGTGCAGTTGTACCGTCTACCTTACCTGTAAAATCTGACTTGTGTGAGAAGATAATCACACCTCAAACTTTTCTTACAGCAGAGTGTGTAAACATCCCTCAAGACCATTTTACAGACATGTGGAAAAAATTGTTTTGTATTTTATGTTGCCCTGTTTGTACTCATGGTTTTTGCTTAGGCTCTGGCTTATAGGCTCTGGCTTTAGGCTCTGTCACTTATTTTAAATAAGTGCACTTTTTGTACAGCCTTCAAACAAGCTAAAACCAACTGAGGTTTCAAAAGGCCTATCCTGATGAAAATGATGCTCTAATATCTACTAAATAAGTTCCTAATACTCTAACCCTTGTTGTACAGAAGTATCCCCCTAGAGTCCTTAAAATAATTAGAGTCCCAGAACAAAATGAAGGCACTTGGGGGGGGGGGTACACCATGGCATATATCGCCAAATGGAAGTGTTCCATAGTCTTTAGCTAAACTATTTACACACATTGCTAGGAGCTAACTATGTTTAACAATTGTTGCACTAATAAATACACAGGTAAGGGAAGGACCATCCTGATGGCATATGCCTTCCTGTTGGTACTTAGCGGTCCTTTAGAGAATCTCACCCACAACATTGATTTGGCCGGAAAGAGTCAAGTCTGTGGCAGTGAACTAGCAATGAATCAGTCAAATGAGGTGTTTCAATTGGCAACCGCCCCAATGGCTCGTGAGTATCAAAAAATGAACCTTTTTAAATTTGTGGTGAGACGAGTCTGGAAAATTATGCCCAACTTTAAGGAATCAACAAATAAAAATCTGTAACACATGCAGAAGGGCATTTAAAACAAAAACAATGTTAAATATTATTTAAATTTTTTATTTTGTCCTTATGGAAATGCATATTATTAATTCAAGATTTTGAAACAAAAATAGTCCTGTGAAAAAAGTCCACAGGTATGTTACTCGGGTAAGATTCACACCCATGATCTTTGTCATTCTAAAGCAGATGCTTTACCACTTGACCACTTGCCAGGTCGCTAGAGGTTGTTTGAATCCTTTTTAGTTAGCAGCGGAAATTGCAACAATGTTAACAGATGTTTTAAATGGCTTGCATGGCTAAGTGGTCTAGTGCACCTGACTCTAGTTCTGGGCCCAATTTTAAAGAGCTGCTTAACACAAAAAGTAGCACAACAAAACTATGTTTACAGGGATATGTTTACCAGCCAAAAAAGCACGTCACATGTACGATCTGTGACTGGTGTCTTGCTTTCTTTTGCTTAGAAGAACATTTTTAAGCGCTATAAAATTGGGTCCTGGTGGCTAAGTCATCAAGATGTGGGCTCGAATCCCGGTCATTACACTTGAGTCCTGTAACAAGATACATAACTTTGCTAACTTCGCGCAGAAGTAAATGGGTACCTGAGAGGGCAGAAATGATTCTTGTAATTGATTTAGCTTGGTGTGCTACATACTTGGCAGCACATAATGCATACTCCCCAGGGAGCTAGGATGGTTTAAGAAATGAAATAAATGGCCCAGTGACTGAGGTTATAATGTTCATGCGCCATAAGTGTCAAAATTGGTGGATACCAGCACTACATGTACGTGTCCATTTATGATTATAACTATTATTAAATTCTCAGAACCACTCGGATTTTACTTATTTTGATGGACTCAATTAAAGTAATGCTACACCAAAATGACCATAGGCCCCAAGCATGGGTTAGACTTATCAGAATCCACAAGTTTGGGTTAGTTGAGTGATGAGAGGATAGTTTGAATCCTACAATGAACAATTGGACTGCAAAGCATGATGAAATTATTGCACACCAGGTTTTCAACTGGCCTCTCGCCATCAGGGCCCAATTTCATAGAGCTGCTTAAGCAAAAAAATATTGCTTAAGAATTTCTGCTGAGCAAAAGTAAGCAGGATACCAGTCACGAACGTGACATGTTATTTTGGCCGGTAACCATAATTTTGTTGTGCTGAGATACTTTTTGTGCTTAAGCAGTTCCATGTAATTGGGCCAAGGAGAGTTCGGTTGTCTGGCGGTAAATACACCTTAGCTCTGAAATGCAGATGTCAGAGGTTATATTTATCTGCAAGACCAGAAAGCACCAACTTGTATACTCCAAGCTTTCTGGGTCACACAGAAAACTAATATCATTTGTACAACTAAAACCATACTCGAGAGATATAAAACCAGTAGAATTATGACTGATATCTTTACAGCATTCCTGGACGGTTTCAAATCCATGATTGATAAATTGAAGTCAATCTTAAACAGGGTTCAAGTTGGATTTAGTCTCATGGCAAAAGCAACAAAAGCCACAGGTTAGTTGAAATCAACTTAGGCTGATTAGTTTTACTTTTATCTAAACTATAGCCCCAGTTGAGTTGGCATTTGGGGAAATTATTACTTGTCAGAATATGGTGTATTCTTCTGGATTTTCAAAATTGAAAAAAGCTACCAGCAATTGCCAACTGTGCACTCCTAAACTGCTCTCTACTGGACTTGGCATTGACTAAAGCATTAGCAACAGTGGTATCGTTGCACTGGTGTACGAAGTCCAAGAAGGGATAGACTTGATTTCAAGTCTGAGATCGAGGTTATTTCCCTGCATCAGCCACACAAAATGCCTCCCAAAGATTGGCTATCACATGCCTTAACTCACAATCTGATCGTAGTTTAATGTCGGAGGTTAATCCACAAGAGGCGCACTATTTCAGGCAATACAGTTAGACTAAAAAACCACGATTACAGACTTGGAACCAAGTCTACAGAAGGGACATTGGTAAGAAGAAAACAATAACTGGGGGCGCCCTACTCGACCTCATTAGGATTAGGAGTAAGGTAATGGGTCAGTATGCCTTTAAATTATGTGACTTTTGATGTCACTTCTAATCGCGCATACTGCCGGGCAGCCAACTGAGGGCGGTTTAGATGTAAACAAAGGACACATGGTCTGTATTTCTACCCATTCAAAAGGACCAACATCTGATGGAATTTTATCCTTTTTTTCTCTTACAAACTTGCCTTTTTGTATGTCCTTCTAGGTAATGCCATTCAGACAGTATATGACTGGATTGCATCAATGGTCTCCAGATGCAATATCTTGATGGAGCAACCTGCAAAAAAGTGTAGAAAACATCTGGAAGCAGTGGCAGCTAGATGTCGCCACCGTCTCGGCATTCTTCAATTTCTCTGCGGGATAGTAAATCTAGTCGCGAATGTTTGTGATTTTGCTAACGGTATGTAATGCTCAGAAATCACAAAAGTTATCATACTTAGATAAATGTGTTTATTTCTTACTTAGATGATAAAAAATACAATAAAAGTGGTTCTCACAGTTAACATTTTTCATGACAGAGTGTTCAAACTAATTCCTCTTTCTTTTTCTTGTTTCAGTGCTCAAACTTCTGTGCATATTTCCAAACAGGGTTGTGATAGCTGTAAGAAAGATTGGTGATGGTAAGATATAAAGTGGTATTGCCTGTTTTTTGTTGTTGAAAGACAAAAGCCCAGTTCACACTGGGTGACAATGTCAGGTGAATTGGGTACTTTGACTTTCCCCAACACTTCCCACCACAGGTATCTGCAAAGATGCCTCTTGAGGTTTACACACAATGTATATCTAATTCTCATCTCACGATAGGAAATACTTGCAGAGTGAATTTTGGTCATTGAGTTATAGAATAGAACTAGGAGGGTATACAACACCATCTGACATGGCCCGACAAGAAGTATTTTTTTGCCGTCAAGAAACCAAATACCATACTCATGGTATAACACAGGTCATGCACCAGTTCACACAGCCAACATTTTGAAAGGGAAAATTTGTATATTTTACCCATAGGGATTCGAACCCATGGTGGGCCAGCGCGGTTACGTGTGTGTAGTTTGAAGGAGTGCTCCCTCTAGTTCTATTATACAACCCTAGAGATTTCGGTCAACGTTAGTCCATTTCCAATTTTTCCAATCTTTTTTGACTTATAGCTGTTGGAGACGCCTTTGATAATGTCAAAGATAGTTTGTACGTAAATTTCTATGTCTTCCACGACTTGACATTAGACCACGAATTCTCCATAACGATCAAGCAGATCCGAGACAACATTCGTGGGGAGGTGGAGAGCCGATTGAAGACATTCCTTCTGGTTCTTAACTGGCTCAACCGTCTCCTCTCCTTTACGTTTCTTTTGCTCCTATTCAGGTAAGTTCAGAAAAGAAAAAAAAGTTATGGCAACTCTGGTGACAGAACACTAAAAATGACAACCAACGAGAGGCTGTGAGATGCATGGTGGAAGCGCAGAGATACCATGTAGTTATTTAATGTTTACAAAGTTCTGAGCGTGCACACATTTTCAAGAACAATGACATTTTACCTGCAGGTCTTCTCCCACCTAGCGTGCATCTTCAAGGTCATAACCAACAACTGTTTGTTGTCAATTTGGCCATTGGTTATAATCACTGGCCAATGACTGAAACAGTTATTGGTTACAGCCACAAAACCGCACTCCTAGCATCCCCGAAAGTCTCCTATTTCATAAAGCTACTCGCCACAAAAATTGTAAAAATATTTCACCCAAAGCACCATGTCATGAATACTGAGTACATCTGCTGCTGTGGTAAAGTTTTCCTTTGCTAAGCATTTTTTATTCGCTAAGCATCTCTATGCAACTGGGACCTGGACCCAATTTTATGGTGCTGCTTACTGTGGAATTCTGTGCTTACACCCTGCCACGGCCATAGAAGTACGTGCTTTATAGGGGTGCCTTGAGTGCAGAATTCTTTAGTAGCGGTGCCATGATGCATGGGCCCTGGATGTGCTGCAGAGTTACCTGCCCATCTGCGAAGACTCTCACAAGTCATTTGACCAGACACATCCTAAGGGCAATGCATTGTGAGCCTCAATCATGTGGTGTAACCAGAGAGGGGAGGGGGCTGGAGTCCCTCCCCCCCAAAAAAAAAAAAATAAACTAGACATTGAGGTGTTTGTGAACAAACACAAAGCTGTTCCGTTTTGTTGTGCTTTGATTAAACCCAAGTTCAATCTTCAATGCACAAGGGGTCTATAACTGAAAAGAAATTGAAAATTGGGTGTTTAGTTCTTCAGATATGGTCCCACTTCCGGTTGACCCGTAAGTAAAGGTCAACTGGGGGGCACGGTAACCCAAGTTCAATCTTCAATGTTCAAAGGATCTAATAACTGAAAAGAAATGGAATCGGGTTGTGTAGTTCTTGAGATATGGTCCCACTTCTGGTTGACCCCGAAGTAAAGGTTAACATGGGGTCACGGTAACCCAAGTTCAATATTCAGTGCTCAATGAGTCTATAACTGAAAAGAACTTGAAATGCACATAATTATTGTTTCCAATCAGGCTCATAGTCTTTGTTATATGAAAACTGTGCTTGAGGTATTAAATGCAAGAAACATTGAACGCTAGAGGGCGTTCCACAACAATTCGAATGCACATTTATTTTGCAGGATGATTGTGCAGAGCCAAATAATGTTGCACTGAAGAGGCAATGCTTTTGATCACAACCGCAGATGTGTTAACGTTTTTTTTATTCTAAATTTTGTTATCGAGGAACATGTCTCACAAGTTAGCATGTATACTAAGCCTGTGACGGTTACACGGTTAACCAACCGATCAACCGGTTAAACGTTTACATTTTTACGGTTCAGATAAGCGTAAAACAATTCAATCAAAAAGTGCCGCGAAACATTGACTATAATAATTGCCTAGTTACATCAAGTACACACGCGCACAAGCCGAAATTCTCTACTAACCCCTGAAATACGCTTGACGTAAGCACGGAACTTGCTGCCGTAAGCGTTGATTATTTGCTTTTGGTAAGCAGAGCCATGTATTCGGGCCTGGGTCTCACAACTAAGCGTATAAAGTGAACCATCCCTCATTTAAACAAATGAGCCCAATAACATGGCTCTGGTTACTGCCGAAATCCATGCTTACTGTCACCATTCTCCGCTTTTTTTGCAAGCGTCGAATTTCTGCGCTAGCTGTGTAAGCGAAGAATGCCTAGTTACGTGAAGTACACACGAGAAAACACCGAGTCCAGGTCTCACAAGTTAGTAAGCAAAGCAATCATGCACACCACAGGTCTCACAGTTTAGTAAGTAAAGCGATCACACCACAGGTCTCACAAGTTAGTAAGTAAAGATTGGTCTATGCTGTTGTATTAAAATCATAATTGTTAAAAAAAACCTTTTTTAATACCCTGTATGTAATTTTTGTTGCGATAAAATATTAAATGCGGTATAAGTTAATAAGTTAGTACGTAACACGAACTGCCACACTTATCAAAGAATTATGAATTCGAAACGAATTATGAATTCAAAACAAATTATTAATTCAAAACGAATAATTAATCTGTTACTATGCTTGCTTTCCGCTGATAACATCTCAGTGCATGCCACAATTGCGCTTTAGTAGCGCATAATAATTTTGGGTAGACGATTTAAATTTTGGTCTATGCTATTGTACTAACATTTGTTGTGTCTTTTTAATACTGAATGCTTTTGTTGGGCTAAAATAGTAAATAAATATTGGATATGACTTTATTGTTCATTTTGGCTCTTCATGCACACCAATGAAAAATTTATTTTTTCTTTTCTACACCTTTCCCCATTCAGCTTCAATTCGAGCCTCATTGCAACCCCAACAGGTTTGTTGTTTGCTACATAGTGATTTCCCGAAGTAATGCATTTGCACAAGAACCTTAAAAACGTGGTTTCAGGCATAGCCTTGTTTCCTTCACGATTCAACTTCAAGTAATGCCTTTGCATAAGAAACCTAAAAGATCGTTTTCCGGTGAACGGGACCCAAGCGCAGACAAGTCTGACACGCGGGCCACATTGCCCCATCACACGGCGTTCTATTTCCAACGTTCACGCTGAATAACAAGATCTGAACGGACACGTCGCTCTGCGCTGAGAGCAAGACAATTCTTCTCGATTCTTGGGAATGAACGTAGACTTGTGCTAGTCGGCGCAGGAATGACTCTTTATAATATACTCTACATACAAAATACGCATATTCACGGGTTATTTGGGTTTGCGACTTGATCGAGTTTCAAGAAAGCAAACAAGAGTACCGTTAAACTGGTATAGCGCCCTCAATTGTTTAAAAAGCATCCCATGTGTTTTGTACACGTAAGAAAATGCGCAATAGATGACGTAATTGTGACGTCGTTCCACATTTTAGGCCGGAAAGCACATCTACAGTATCTCAGAAGTCTAAAACTGAAACAAGTTTGACGATCGGGTGTTTACTTTTCGAGATATGATGCTGTCAAGATTGGCTAATTAAATATTCACCTCGCTGTAAAGTGGCTAATTAATTAAGAATTTAAATATTTTTTACATTAGGAGTCAAGCTTATGTTCTAAGCTTCAATTTGATATATGATTCAACTCTTTCCTATTTACGCTCTAGGATATTAGGCTTAAAGAAAAAACGTGTACAAATGTTATGGGATTTAGGCGGAAACAAAGAATAATAATAATAATAACTAGACATTGAGGTGTTTGTGAACAAACACGAAGCTGTTCCGTTTTGTTGTGCTTTGATTCAACCCAAGTTCAATCTTCAATGCACAAGGGGTCTATAACTGAAAAGAAATTGAAAATCGGGTGTTTAGTTCTTCAGATATGGTCCCACTTCCGGTTGACCCGTAAGTAAAGGTCAACATGGGGTCACGGTAACCCAAGTTCAATCTTCAATGTTCAAAGGATCTAATAACTGAAAAGAAATGGAATTGGATTGTGTAGTTCATGAGATATGGTCCCACTTCTGGTTGACCCGAAAGTAAAGGTTAACATGGGGTCACGGTAACCCAAGTTCAATCTTCAATGCTCAATGAGTCTATTACTGAAAAGAACTTGAAATGTACTTAAATATCGTTTCCAATCAGGCTCATAGTCTTTGTTATATGAAAACTGTGCTTGAGGTATTAAATGCAAGAAACATTGAACGCTAGAGGGCGTTCCACAACAATTCGATTGAACATTTTTTTTTCAGGATGATTGTGCAGAGCCAAATAATGTTGCACTGTAGAGGCAATGTTTTTTATCACAACCGCACATGTGTTAACGTTTTTTTTAAATCGAAATTTCGTTATCGAGGAACATGTCTCACAAGTTAGCATGTATACTAAGCCTGTGACAGTTACACGGTTAACCAACTGATCAACCGGACGTTTACATTTTTACGGTTCGGATAAGTGTAAAACAATTCAATCAAAAAGAGCCGCGAAACATTGACTATAATAATTGCCTAGTAACATCAAGTACACACGCGCACAAGCCGAAATTCTCTGCTTACCCCTGAAATACACGCTTGACGTAAGCACGGAACTTGCTGCCGTAAGCGTTGATTTTTTGCTTTTGGTAAGCAGAGCCATGTATTTGGGCCTGGGTCTCACAACTTAGCGTATAAAGTGAACCATCCCTCATTTAAATGAATGAGCCCAATTTCATGGCTCTGCTGCCGAAATCCATGCTTACAGTCACCCATTCTCCGCCTATTTTGCAAGCGTCAAATTTTTGCGCTATTTGTGTAAGCGAAGAATGCCTAGTTACGTGAAGTACACACGCGCACAAGCCAAAATTCTCTGCTAACCCCTGAAATACGCTTGACGTAAGCACGGAATTCTCTGCTTCCGTAAGCGTTGACTCTTTGCTTTTGGTAAGCAGAGCCATGTATTTGGGCCTGGGTCTCACAACTTAGTGTATAAAGTGAACTACCCCTCATTTAAACAAATGAGCCTAATTACATGGCTCTGGTTACTGCCGAAATCCATGCTTACGGTCACCATTCTCCGCTTATTTTGCAAGCGTCAAATTTATGCGCTAGCTGTGTAAGCGAAGAGTGCCTAGTTACGTGAAGTACACACGAGAAAAAGCCGAAATTCTCTGCTAACCCCTGAAATACGCTTGACGTAAGCACGTAATTCTCTGCTTCCGTAAGCGTTGTTTTTTGCTTACGGTAAGCAGAGTCATGAAATTGGGTCCAGGTCTCACAAGTTAGTACGCAAACCACACAAGACTGTATATCATGGAAAAGGTTTCACAATTTAGTACGTAAAGCAATCACACCACAGGTCTCACAATTTAGTAAGTAAAGCGATCATACCACAGGTCTCACAAGTTATAAAGTAAAGATTGGTCTATGCTGTTGTATTAAAATCTTAATTGCAAAAAAACAAAAAACTTTTTAATATTGTGTATGTAATTGTTGTTGCGATAAAATATTAAATGCGGTATAAGTTAATAAGTTAGTACGTAACACGAACTGCCACTCTTATAAAAGAATTATGAATTTGAAACGAACTATTAATTCAAAACGAATTATTAATTCAAAACGACTCATTATTCTGTTACTACGCCTGCTTTCCGCTGATAACATCTCAGTGCATGCCACAATTGCGCTTTAGTAGCACATACTAATTTTGGGTAGACGATTTAAATTTTGGTCTATGCTATTGTACTAACATTTGTTGTGGCTTTTTAATACTGAATGTTTTTGTTGGGCTAAAATAGTAAATATTGGATATGACTTTATTGTTCATTTTGACTCTTCATCATGCACACCCATGATTTTTTTTTCTTTTCTACACCTTTCCCCATTCAGCTACAATTCGAGCCTCATTGCAACCCCCAACAGGTTTGTTGTTTGCTACATAGTGATTTCCCAAAGTAATGCATTCGCACAAGAACCTTAAAAACGTGGTTTCAGGCGAATGGGTAGCCTTGTTTCCTTCACGATTCAGCTTCAAGTACGGTAATGCCTTTGCATAAGAAACCTAAAATATCGTTTTCCGGTGAACGGGACCCAAGCGCAGACAAGTCTGACACGCGGGCAACATCGCCCAACACACGGCGTTCGATTTTCAACGTTCACGCTGAATAACAACAAGATCTGAGCGGACACGTTGCTCTGCGCTCTGAGAGCAAGACATATTCTTCTCGATTCTTGTGAATGAACGTAGACTTGTGCTAGTCGGCGCAGGAATGACTCTTTATAATGTACTCTACATACAAAAAACGCAACAAACGGGTAATAATGGGTTTACGACATGATCGAGTTTCAAGAAAGCAAACAAGAGCACCGTTAAACTGGTATAGCGCCCTCAATTGTTTAAAAAGCATCCCATGTGTTTTGTACACGGGCAAAAATGCGCAATAGGTGACGCAATTGTGACGTCGTTCCACATTTTAGGCCAGAAAGCACATCTCCAGTAACTCAGAAGTCTAAAACTGAAACAAGTTTGACGATCGGGGGTATACTTTTTGAGATATGGTGCTGCAAAGATTGGCTAATTAAATGTTCACCTTGCTGTAAAGTGGCTAATTAATTAAGAATTTTAATATTTTTTACATTAAGAGTCAAGTTTATGTTCTAAGCTTCAATTTGATATATGATTCAACTCTTTCCTATTTACGCTTTAGGATATTAGGCTTAAAGAAAAAACGTGTACAAATGCTATGGGATTAAGAGTGGAAACAAAGAATAATAATAATAATAATAATAATAATAAAAATAATAAAAATCTCGACGAAAACAATACCTGTTCCGACTGTAGTCGGAACAGCTAATAATAATAATAATAATAATAATAATAAAAATAATAAAAATCTCGACGAAAACAATACCTGTTCCGACTGTATGTCGGAACAGCTAACTAGATGTAAGTGATTGTAACTTACAATCACACAGCTGTTCCGTTCTGCTGACCTAAAAAGTTATGTTTTGTAGCCCAAGATATGAACTGATTCTGTATTTTGTGTATGGGACGTAATGTTGTTCGAAATGATCAATGCTTGTTTTGCAGAGTGATAATCACAGTGTAAACTAGTTTAATTAAGTTCGGATCTTGTTTTAGACCGGAAGTTAAGGTCAAAGTGAGGTCATCACTGTACATGAAATGTCGCAAGTGTTGTAAGCTACAATACAACACAAACGTTACGCCTTTTTGACTATTGGTTCAGGAGATATGACTTTATAAAGATTTGAGCTTCCTGTTTGGACCGGAGGTAGAGGTCAAAGTGAGGTCATCACTAAAAATATTTTTTTGCAAATGTTGTAAGGTACAATACAACACAAACATTACGACTTAATGACATATGGTTCAGGAGGTATGATTTGTTAAAGTTTTGAGCTTCCTGTTTGGACCGGAAGTAAAGGTCAAAGTGAGGTCATCACTGTACATGAAATGACGCAAGTGTTTCAGCTACAATACAACACAAACGTTACGCCTTTCTGATTTTTGGTTCAGGAGATATGATTTTATAAAGACTTGAGCTTCCTGTTTGGACCGGAAGTAAAGGTCAAAGTGAGGTCATTACTTAAAATAATTATTTGCAATTGTTGTACGCTACAAAGCAACACAAACATTACGACTCTACGACATTTGGTTCAGGAGATATGATTTTTTAAAGGAATAAGCTTTGAATTAGCGTAATTCGACACCTGATTACGTCACAGCAAATAAAATGTGTTTTTCGTACTAATAAATTTTATAAGGAACACGATGGTAAAAAAAAAATTCCGATCGATGCATTCTAAAAAAAAAACTAAACCCACATAGGAATTGCATGTGCTGCTCATGTACACATTTACACTTTTAGCGCCATGTGTTTTGTACACAAAACGAAAACGCGCAATAAATGACGTCATGATGCCCATGGAGTCTATAACTGAAAACAGTTTGAAAATCGGTTGTGTAGTTCTTTAGATATGGTCCCACTTCCGGTTGACCCCAAAGTAAAGGTCAACATGGGTCACAGATTCCCAAGGCTAATCTCCAATGCCCATGGAGTCTATAACTGAAAAAAGTTTGAAAATCGGTTGTGTACTTCTTGAGATATGGTCCCACTTCCGGTTGACCCCGAAGTAAAGGTCAACATGGGGTCACAATTTCCCAAGGCTAATCTCCAATGCAAAAGGAGTCTATAACTGAAAAAAGTTTGAAAATCGGTTGTGTAGTTCTTTAGATATGGTCAGACTTCCGGTTGACCCCGAAGTAAAGGTCAACATGGGGTCACGGTTACTCGAGGCTAATCTCAAATGCCCAAGGAGTCTATAACTGAAAAAAGTTTGAAAATCGGCAGTGTACTTCTTGAGATATGGTGCTGCAAAGATTAACTAGTTAAATATTCAAATGAGTCAATTAAGAATTTTTATAAACATTTACATTAAATTAGAGTTAAGCTTATGTTCTAAATCGTCGAGCGCCCCGGGCAACAGAATCACGACGTACATGTACACATATCCATGCACAAGCCACCGTTTCAATACGCTATAGATCGATCTTTTTGTATTAAAAGTGTGCAGCGACTGGTACCCAGAAGTCGGCTATTTCGTTACGGCATTTCGCGTGCATTTTTCTCTGTGTCGCAGGGCATCCTGACTACATTTTGATGAACGGAACCTTTAATAATATGGCTAGCCATTGGTGTCCGATTTGTCACTGAATCGTTAATTATCGTGGAAATTTTTCTACTTAGACTAGTTTTAATGACCAGGAACATCTCTTATTAAAAGCAATTAACTTTTCAAAACAGTTTATGTAATTTAGGAAACTAATTCGTAATTTTAATTGAAAATATCGTGTTTTGGACTGTCAAAAAATTTGCACTTTTAGCGCCATTTGTTTTTGTACACAGAACGAAAACGCACAAACAAATGACGTCATGATAACGTGACGGAGAATTTTAGGCTCAAATGCACATCTACAATTCAAGACAAGTCCATAACCGAAAACAGTTTTAGGATCGGTTGTATACTTCTTGAGATATGGTGCGAACAAGATTGACTAATTAAATATTCACACCGCTGTCACGTGAATAATTAATTAAGAATTTTAATCTAATTACATCTAAAATTTAAGTCAGTGTATAAGCTTCAATATGGTATATGATTTGTCTACTTTTTATAATTTTAAGAGGAACATATGGCTTCTGAAAGAGACACAGGTTAAGTCAATACGATTTTATGGAAAGAAAGAATAATAAGAACTAGATGTAAGTGATTGTAACTTACAATCACACAGCTGTTCCGTTCTGCTGACCTAAAAAGTTATGTTTTGTAGCCCAAGATATGAACTGATTCTGTATTTTGTGTATGGGACGTAATGTTGTTCGAAATGATCAATGCTTGTTTTGCAGAGTGATAATCACAGTGTAAACTAGTTTAATTAAGTTCGGATCTTGTATTAGACCGGAAGTTAAGGTCAAAGTGAGGTCATCACTGTACATGAAATGTCGCAAGTGTTGTAAGCTACAATACAACACAAACGTTACGCCTTTTTGACTATTGGTTCAGGAGATATGACTTTATAAAGATTTGAGCTTCCTGTTTGGACCGGAGGTAGAGGTCAAAGTGAGGTCATCACTGTACATGAAATGTTGCAAGTGTTGTAAGGTACAATACAACACAAACATTACGACTTAATGACATATGGTTCAGGAGGTATAATTTGTTAAAGTTTTGAGCTTCCTGTTTGGACCGGAAGTAAAGGTCAAAGTGAGGTCATCACTGTACATGAAATGACGCAAGTGTTGTAAGCTACAATACAACACAAACGTTACGCCTTTCTGATTTTTGGTTCAGGAGGTATGATTTTATAAAGATTTGAGCTTCCTGTTTGGACCGGAAGTAAAGGTCAAAGTGAGGTCATTACTAAAAAATAATTATTTGCAATTGTTGTACGCTACAAAGCAACACAAACATTACGACTCTACGACATTTGGTTCAGGAGATATGATTTTTTAAAGGAATAAGCTTTGAATTAGCGTAATTCGACACCTGATTACGTCACAGCAAAAAAAATGTGTTTTTCGTACTAATAAATTTTATAAGGAACACGATGGTTAAAAAAAAAATTCCGATCGATGCATTCTAAAAAAAAAACTAAACCCACATAGGAATTGCATGTGCTGCTCATGTACACATTTACACTTTTATCGCCATGTGTTTTGTACACAAAACGAAAACGCGCAATAAATGACGTCATGATGCCCATGGAGTCTATAACTGAAAACAGTTTGAAAATCGGTTGTGTAGTTCTTGAGATATGGTCCCACTTCCGGTTGACCCCAAAGTAAAGGTCAACATGGGTCACAGATTCCCAAGGCTAATCTCCACTGCCCATGGAGTCTATAACTGAAAAAAGTTTGAAAATCGGTTGTGTACTTCTTGAGATATGGTCCCACTTCCGGTTGACCCCGAAGTAAAGGTCAACATGGGGTCACAATTTCCCAAGGCTAATCTCCAATGCAAAAGGAGTCTATAACTGAAAATGTTTGAAAATCGGTTGTGTAGTTCTTTAGATATGGTCAGACTTCCGGTTGACCCCGAAGTAAAGGTCAACATGGGGTCACTGTTACTCGAGGTTAATCTCCAATGCCCAAGGAGTCTATAACTGAAAAAAGTTTGAAAATCGGCAGTGTACTTCTTGAGATATGGTGCTGCAAAGATTAACTAGTTAAATATTCAAATGAGTCAATTAAGAATTTTTATAAACATTTACATTAAATTAGAGTTAAGCTTATGTTCTAAATCGTCGAGCGCCCCGGGCAACAGAATCACGACGCACATGTACACATATCCATGCACAAGCCACCGTTTCAATACGCTATAGATCGATCTTTTTGTATTAAAAGTGTGCAGCGACTGGTACCCAGAAGTCGGCTATTTCGTTACGGCATTTCGCGTGCATTTTTCTCTGTGTCGCAGGGCATCCTGACTACATTTTGATGAACGGAACCTTTAATAATATGGCTAGCCATTGGTGTCCGATTTGTCACTGAATCGTTAATTATCGTGGAAATTTTTCTACTTAGACTAGTTTTAATGACCAGGAACATCTCTTTATAAAAGCAATTAACTTTTCAAAACAGTTTATGTAATTTAGGAAACTAATTCGTAATTTTAATTGAAAATATCGTGTTTTGGACTGTCAAAAAATTTGCACTTTTAGCGCCATTTGTTTTTGTACACAGAACGAAAACGCACAAACAAATGACGTCATGATAACGTGACGGAGAATTTTAGGCTCAAATGCACATCTACAATTCAAGACAAGCCCATAACCGAAAAAAGTTTTAGGATCGGTTGTATACTTCTTGAGATATGGTGCGAACAAGATTGACTAATTAAATATTCACACCGCTGTCACGTGAATAATTAATTAAGAATTTTAATCTAATTACATCTAAAATTTAAGTCAGTGTATAAGCTTCAATATGGTATATGATTTTTCTACTTTTGATAATTTTAAGAGGAACATATGGCTTCTGAAAGAGACACAGGTTAAGTCAATACGATTTTATGGAAAGAAAGAATAAGAAAAAGAATAAAAATCTCGACGATTACAATAGCTGTTCCGACTGAAAGTTCGGAACAGCTAACTAGATGTAAGTGATTGTAACTTACAATCACACAGCTGTTCCGTTCTGCTGACCTAAAAAGTTATGTTTTGTAGCCCAAGATATGAACTGATTCTGTATTTTGTGTATGGGACGTAATGTTGTTCGAAATGATCAATGCTTGTTTTGCAGAGTGATAATCACAGTGTAAACTAGTTTAATTAAGTTCGGATCTTGTATTAGACCGGAAGTTAAGGTCAAAGTGAGGTCATCACTGTACATGAAATGTTGCAAGTGTTGTAAGGTACAATACAACACAAACATTACGACTTAATGACATATGGTTCAGGAGGTATAATTTGTTAAAGTTTTGAGCTTCCTGTTTGGACCGGAAGTAAAGGTCAAAGTGAGGTCATCACTGTACATGAAATGACGCAAGTGTTGTAAGCTACAATACAACACAAACGTTACGCCTTTCTGATTTTTGGTTCAGGAGGTATGATTTTATAAAGATTTGAGCTTCCTGTTTGGACCGGAAGTAAAGGTCAAAGTGAGGTCATTACTAAAAATAATTATTTGCAATTGTTGTACGCTACAAAGCAACACAAACATTACGACTCTACGACATTTGGTTCAGGAGATATGATTTTTTAAAGGAATAAGCTTTGAATTAGCGTAATTCGACACCTGATTACGTCACAGCAAAAAAAATGTGTTTTTCGTACTAATAAATTTTATAAGGAACACGATGGTTAAAAAAAAATTCCGATCGATGCATTCTAAAAAAAAAACTAAACCCACATAGGAATTGCATGTGCTGCTCATGTACACATTTACACTTTTATCGCCATGTGTTTTGTACACAAAACGAAAACGCGCAATAAATGACGTCATGATGCCCATGGAGTCTATAACTGAAAACAGTTTGAAAATCGGTTGTGTAGTTCTTGAGATATGGTCCCACTTCCGGTTGACCCCAAAGTAAAGGTCAACATGGGTCACAGATTCCCAAGGCTAATCTCCACTGCCCATGGAGTCTATAACTGAAAAAAGTTTGAAAATCGGTTGTGTACTTCTTGAGATATGGTCCCACTTCCGGTTGACCCCGAAGTAAAGGTCAACATGGGGTCACAATTTCCCAAGGCTAATCTCCAATGCAAAAGGAGTCTATAACTGAAAATGTTTGAAAATCGGTTGTGTAGTTCTTTAGATATGGTCAGACTTCCGGTTGACCCCGAAGTAAAGGTCAACATGGGGTCACTGTTACTCGAGGTTAATCTCCAATGCCCAAGGAGTCTATAACTGAAAAAAGTTTGAAAATCGGCAGTGTACTTCTTGAGATATGGTGCTGCAAAGATTAACTAGTTAAATATTCAAATGAGTCAATTAAGAATTTTTATAAACATTTACATTAAATTAGAGTTAAGCTTATGTTCTAAATCGTCGAGCGCCCCGGGCAACAGAATCACGACGCACATGTACACATATCCATGCACAAGCCACCGTTTCAATACGCTATAGATCGATCTTTTTGTATTAAAAGTGTGCAGCGACTGGTACCCAGAAGTCGGCTATTTCGTTACGGCATTTCGCGTGCATTTTTCTCTGTGTCGCAGGGCATCCTGACTACATTTTGATGAACGGAACCTTTAATAATATGGCTAGCCATTGGTGTCCGATTTGTCACTGAATCGTTAATTATCGTGGAAATTTTTCTACTTAGACTAGTTTTAATGACCAGGAACATCTCTTTATAAAAGCAATTAACTTTTCAAAACAGTTTATGTAATTTAGGAAACTAATTCGTAATTTTAATTGAAAATATCGTGTTTTGGACTGTCAAAAAATTTGCACTTTTAGCGCCATTTGTTTTTGTACACAGAACGAAAACGCACAAACAAATGACGTCATGATAACGTGACGGAGAATTTTAGGCTCAAATGCACATCTACAATTCAAGACAAGCCCATAACCGAAAAAAGTTTTAGGATCGGTTGTATACTTCTTGAGATATGGTGCGAACAAGATTGACTAATTAAATATTCACACCGCTGTCACGTGAATAATTAATTAAGAATTTTAATCTAATTACATCTAAAATTTAAGTCAGTGTATAAGCTTCAATATGGTATATGATTTTTCTACTTTTGATAATTTTAAGAGGAACATATGGCTTCTGAAAGAGACACAGGTTAAGTCAATACGATTTTATGGAAAGAAAGAATAATAAG
Source organism: Pisaster brevispinus (assembly GCA_023634235.1). Classification (NCBI taxonomy): domain Eukaryota; kingdom Metazoa; phylum Echinodermata; class Asteroidea; order Forcipulatida; family Asteriidae; genus Pisaster; species Pisaster brevispinus. The sequence goes on from JAMKCF010000006.1 coordinate 12,377,720, forward strand.
AAAAAGAATAACTAGACATAAGTTTTTGTTCCGTAACAAAAACAAGGTGTTCGGTGTAAACATTTTCGAGTAAGTAGAGGTAGTGTTTTCAAAGAGAAAACCGAAAAAACATAACTTAATACGTCAGATAATATTTCAGAGCGGGATAAAAGCATGAACAGTTGTTTGTTAAAATGTCAAGACAAGGTCACCAACATATTCTTTTCTGTGAAGTATGTGAAGCCCATGTTGAATTTTTTTAATAAAAACTCTGCCAAAGGCTTCTAGTAAAACTGTATTTTGAACTGTTTTTAACCCACCGCAAGATGGCGGTCTTAATTTTGTTTTTAACCAGACCCTTGTCAGACTGCAACATTGTTAAAATCAACTCCAAAAAAGTTGCCACTTTTAATTACAATGCACTTTCGGTTTTAACTGGAAGTAAAAGACACGTAATTTCATGCAAACAATTAAAATCGAAGACCTATATTACCTTTGTAAAATCCCGCAAAAAAAGCAACCCAGGGTCTCTTACCCATTTAACATTTAAATGACGTAGATTTCCGAGGCAGCATCTGTCACAGAGCGAGCAAATAATAAAATTCCAGAGCGGGACAAAAGCATTAACAGTTGTTTGGTATAGCGCCATCCTCTGAAATGTTTCCGTTACGTGGGACTGTACACACAGGCTTCGTGGACTTTGAACCTTATGGTTTTCATTACGTGGGACTGTACACACAGGCTTCGTGTTGCACACACAGGCTTCGTGGACTTTGAACCTTATGAATAATGGAGCGGACAGTCAGTTACAGCGCTTTTCTCCATACACGAATTAACTGCGGTTAATACTAGCATTGGCTGTAACACCCATTTAGGACCAGAAGTTAAGGTCATATTGGCATCATTTCTGTGCAAAAGTTTCGGAAGGATGACAGAACTACAATCTGATGTAAAATTTATGATGAAATGATCAGTAGTTTTTGAGATATGAATTTTTTTAATATTCAACTTCCGGTTTGAACCGGAAGTCAAGGTCAAATGAGGTCGCGTTCAGTGTAGCGTTTTTAGAGTCATACCAGGCCTATCCGATGATGTATAGATTGTGAAAATCCATTGTGTTGTTTTGGAGTTATGATTTTTTCAAATATTAAACTTTGATTTAACGTAACTCGACACCTGATGACGTCATCATGACGAAACCAAAAATGGTTTCATCTACTAATGAATATCTAACTATGTGTAAAGTTTCAAGTTTATGTGAGCTTAGGAAGTGTGTCTTTGTTAGCGGACAATCGACGGCGAGAAGAAGCAGACGAAGTAAAAAAATAAAAAAAAACCGAACAATAACAAGAGGTCTTCGGACTTTTGTCCGAACACCTAAAAATCTCGACGATTACAATAGCTGTTCCGACTGAAAGTTCGGAACAGCTAACTAGATGTAAGTGATTGTAACTTACAATCACACAGCTGTTCCGTTCTGCTGACCTAAAAAGTTATGTTTTGTAGCCCAAGATATGAACTGATTCTGTATTTTGTGTATGGGACGTAATGTTGTTCGAAATGATCAATGCTTGTTTTGCAGAGTGATAATCACAGTGTAAACTAGTTTAATTAAGTTCGGATCTTGTATTAGACCGGAAGTTAAGGTCAAAGTGAGGTCATCACTGTACATGAAATGTTGCAAGTGTTGTAAGGTACAATACAACACAAACATTACGACTTAATGACATATGGTTCAGGAGGTATAATTTGTTAAAGTTTTGAGCTTCCTGTTTGGACCGGAAGTAAAGGTCAAAGTGAGGTCATCACTGTACATGAAATGACGCAAGTGTTGTAAGCTACAATACAACACAAACGTTACGCCTTTCTGATTTTTGGTTCAGGAGGTATGATTTTATAAAGATTTGAGCTTCCTGTTTGGACCGGAAGTAAAGGTCAAAGTGAGGTCATTACTAAAAATAATTATTTGCAATTGTTGTACGCTACAAAGCAACACAAACATTACGACTCTACGACATTTGGTTCAGGAGATATGATTTTTTAAAGGAATAAGCTTTGAATTAGCGTAATTCGACACCTGATTACGTCACAGCAAAAAAAATGTGTTTTTCGTACTAATAAATTTTATAAGGAACACGATGGTTAAAAAAAAAATTCCGATCGATGCATTCTAAAAAAAAAACTAAACCCACATAGGAATTGCATGTGCTGCTCATGTACACATTTACACTTTTATCGCCATGTGTTTTGTACACAAAACGAAAACGCGCAATAAATGACGTCATGATGCCCATGGAGTCTATAACTGAAAACAGTTTGAAAATCGGTTGTGTAGTTCTTGAGATATGGTCCCACTTCCGGTTGACCCCAAAGTAAAGGTCAACATGGGTCACAGATTCCCAAGGCTAATCTCCACTGCCCATGGAGTCTATAACTGAAAAAAGTTTGAAAATCTGTTGTGTACTTCTTGAGATATGGTCCCACTTCCGGTTGACCCCGAAGTAAAGGTCAACATGGGGTCACAATTTCCCAAGGCTAATCTCCAATGCAAAAGGAGTCTATAACTGAAAATGTTTGAAAATCGGTTGTGTAGTTCTTTAGATATGGTCAGACTTCCGGTTGACCCCGAAGTAAAGGTCAACATGGGGTCACTGTTACTCGAGGTTAATCTCCAATGCCCAAGGAGTCTATAACTGAAAAAAGTTTGAAAATCGGCAGTGTACTTCTTGAGATATGGTGCTGCAAAGATTAACTAGTTAAATATTCAAATGAGTCAATTAAGAATTTTTATAAACATTTACATTAAATTAGAGTTAAGCTTATGTTCTAAATCGTCGAGCGCCCCGGGCAACAGAATCACGACGCACATGTACACATATCCATGCACAAGCCACCGTTTCAATACGCTATAGATCGATCTTTTTGTATTAAAAGTGTGCAGCGACTGGTACCCAGAAGTCGGCTATTTCGTTACGGCATTTCGCGTGCATTTTTCTCTGTGTCGCAGGGCATCCTGACTACATTTTGATGAACGGAACCTTTAATAATATGGCTAGCCATTGGTGTCCGATTTGTCACTGAATCGTTAATTATCGTGGAAATTTTTCTACTTAGACTAGTTTTAATGACCAGGAACATCTCTTTATAAAAGCAATTAACTTTTCAAAACAGTTTATGTAATTTAGGAAACTAATTCGTAATTTTAATTGAAAATATCGTGTTTTGGACTGTCAAAAAATTTGCACTTTTAGCGCCATTTGTTTTTGTACACAGAACGAAAACGCACAAACAAATGACGTCATGATAACGTGACGGAGAATTTTAGGCTCAAATGCACATCTACAATTCAAGACAAGCCCATAACCGAAAAAAGTTTTAGGATCGGTTGTATACTTCTTGAGATATGGTGCGAACAAGATTGACTAATTAAATATTCACACCGCTGTCACGTGAATAATTAATGAAGAATTTTAATCTAATTACATCTAAAATTTAAGTCAGTGTATAAGCTTCAATATGGTATATGATTTTTCTACTTTTGATAATTTTAAGAGGAACATATGGCTTCTGAAAGAGACACAGGTTAAGTCAATACGATTTTATGGAAAGAAAGAATAATAAGAAAAAGAATAAAAATCTCGACGATTACAATAGCTGTTCCGACTGAAAGTTCGGAACAGCTAACTAGATGTAAGTGATTGTAACTTACAATCACACAGCTGTTCCGTTCTGCTGACCTAAAAAGTTATGTTTTGTAGCCCAAGATATGAACTGATTCTGTATTTTGTGTATGGGACGTAATGTTGTTCGAAATGATCAATGCTTGTTTTGCAGAGTGATAATCACAGTGTAAACTAGTTTAATTAAGTTCGGATCTTGTATTAGACCGGAAGTTAAGGTCAAAGTGAGGTCATCACTGTACATGAAATGTTGCAAGTGTTGTAAGGTACAATACAACACAAACATTACGACTTAATGACATATGGTTCAGGAGGTATAATTTGTTAAAGTTTTGAGCTTCCTGTTTGGACCGGAAGTAAAGGTCAAAGTGAGGTCATCACTGTACATGAAATGACGCAAGTGTTGTAAGCTACAATACAACACAAACGTTACGCCTTTCTGATTTTTGGTTCAGGAGGTATGATTTTATAAAGATTTGAGCTTCCTGTTTGGACCGGAAGTAAAGGTCAAAGTGAGGTCATTACTAAAAATAATTATTTGCAATTGTTGTACGCTACAAAGCAACACAAACATTACGACTCTACGACATTTGGTTCAGGAGATATGATTTTTTAAAGGAATAAGCTTTGAATTAGCGTAATTCGACACCTGATTACGTCACAGCAAAAAAAATGTGTTTTTCGTACTAATAAATTTTATAAGGAACACGATGGTTAAAAAAAAAATTCCGATCGATGCATTCTAAAAAAAAAACTAAACCCACATAGGAATTGCATGTGCTGCTCATGTACACATTTACACTTTTATCGCCATGTGTTTTGTACACAAAACGAAAACGCGCAATAAATGACGTCATGATGCCCATGGAGTCTATAACTGAAAACAGTTTGAAAATCGGTTGTGTAGTTCTTGAGATATGGTCCCACTTCCGGTTGACCCCAAAGTAAAGGTCAACATGGGTCACAGATTCCCAAGGCTAATCTCCACTGCCCATGGAGTCTATAACTGAAAAAAGTTTGAAAATCGGTTGTGTACTTCTTGAGATATGGTCCCACTTCCGGTTGACCCCGAAGTAAAAGTCAACATGGGGTCACAATTTCCCAAGGCTAATCTCCAATGCAAAAGGAGTCTATAACTGAAAATGTTTGAAAATCGGTTGTGTAGTTCTTTAGATATGGTCAGACTTCCGGTTGACCCCGAAGTAAAGGTCAACATGGGGTCACTGTTACTCGAGGTTAATCTCCAATGCCCAAGGAGTCTATAACTGAAAAAAGTTTGAAAATCGGCAGTGTACTTCTTGAGATATGGTGCTGCAAAGATTAACTAGTTAAATATTCAAATGAGTCAATTAAGAATTTTTATAAACATTTACATTAAATTAGAGTTAAGCTTATGTTCTAAATCGTCGAGCGCCCCGGGCAACAGAATCACGACGCACATGTACACATATCCATGCACAAGCCACCGTTTCAATACGCTATAGATCGATCTTTTTGTATTAAAAGTGTGCAGCGACTGGTACCCAGAAGTCGGCTATTTCGTTACGGCATTTCGCGTGCATTTTTCTCTGTGTCGCAGGGCATCCTGACTACATTTTGATGAACGGAACCTTTAATAATATGGCTAGCCATTGGTGTCCGATTTGTCACTGAATCGTTAATTATCGTGGAAATTTTTCTACTTAGACTAGTTTTAATGACCAGGAACATCTCTTTATAAAAGCAATTAACTTTTCAAAACAGTTTATGTAATTTAGGAAACTAATTCGTAATTTTAATTGAAAATATCGTGTTTTGGACTGTCAAAAAATTTGCACTTTTAGCGCCATTTGTTTTTGTACACAGAACGAAAACGCACAAACAAATGACGTCATGATAACGTGACGGAGAATTTTAGGCTCAAATGCACATCTACAATTCAAGACAAGCCCATAACCGAAAAAAGTTTTAGGATCGGTTGTATACTTCTTGAGATATGGTGCGAACAAGATTGACTAATTAAATATTCACACCGCTGTCACGTGAATAATTAATGAAGAATTTTAATCTAATTACATCTAAAATTTAAGTCAGTGTATAAGCTTCAATATGGTATATGATTTTTCTACTTTTGATAATTTTAAGAGGAACATATGGCTTCTGAAAGAGACACAGGTTAAGTCAATACGATTTTATGGAAAGAAAGAATAATAAGAAAAAGAATAAAAATCTCGACGATTACAATAGCTGTTCCGACTGAAAGTTCGGAACAGCTAACTAGATGTAAGTGATTGTAACTTACAATCACACAGCTGTTCCGTTCTGCTGACCTAAAAAGTTATGTTTTGTAGCCCAAGATATGAACTGATTCTGTATTTTGTGTATGGGACGTAATGTTGTTCGAAATGATCAATGCTTGTTTTGCAGAGTGATAATCACAGTGTAAACTAGTTTAATTAAGTTCGGATCTTGTATTAGACCGGAAGTTAAGGTCAAAGTGAGGTCATCACTGTACATGAAATGTTGCAAGTGTTGTAAGGTACAATACAACACAAACATTACGACTTAATGACATATGGTTCAGGAGGTATAATTTGTTAAAGTTTTGAGCTTCCTGTTTGGACCGGAAGTAAAGGTCAAAGTGAGGTCATCACTGTACATGAAATGACGCAAGTGTTGTAAGCTACAATACAACACAAACGTTACGCCTTTCTGATTTTTGGTTCAGGAGGTATGATTTTATAAAGATTTGAGCTTCCTGTTTGGACCGGAAGTAAAGGTCAAAGTGAGGTCATTACTAAAAATAATTATTTGCAATTGTTGTACGCTACAAAGCAACACAAACATTACGACTCTACGACATTTGGTTCAGGAGATATGATTTTTTAAAGGAATAAGCTTTGAATTAGCGTAATTCGACACCTGATTACGTCACAGCAAAAAAAATGTGTTTTTCGTACTAATAAATTTTATAAGGAACACGATGGTTAAAAAAAAAATTCCGATCGATGCATTCTAAAAAAAAAACTAAACCCACATAGGAATTGCATGTGCTGCTCATGTACACATTTACACTTTTATCGCCATGTGTTTTGTACACAAAACGAAAACGCGCAATAAATGACGTCATGATGCCCATGGAGTCTATAACTGAAAACAGTTTGAAAATCGGTTGTGTAGTTCTTGAGATATGGTCCCACTTCCGGTTGACCCCAAAGTAAAGGTCAACATGGGTCACAGATTCCCAAGGCTAATCTCCACTGCCCATGGAGTCTATAACTGAAAAAAGTTTGAAAATCGGTTGTGTACTTCTTGAGATATGGTCCCACTTCCGGTTGACCCCGAAGTAAAGGTCAACATGGGGTCACAATTTCCCAAGGCTAATCTCCAATGCAAAAGGAGTCTATAACTGAAAATGTTTGAAAATCGGTTGTGTAGTTCTTTAGATATGGTCAGACTTCCGGTTGACCCCGAAGTAAAGGTCAACATGGGGTCACTGTTACTCGAGGTTAATCTCCAATGCCCAAGGAGTCTATAACTGAAAAAAGTTTGAAAATCGGCAGTGTACTTCTTGAGATATGGTGCTGCAAAGATTAACTAGTTAAATATTCAAATGAGTCAATTAAGAATTTTTATAAACATTTACATTAAATTAGAGTTAAGCTTATGTTCTAAATCGTCGAGCGCCCCGGGCAACAGAATCACGACGCACATGTACACATATCCATGCACAAGCCACCGTTTCAATACGCTATAGATCGATCTTTTTGTATTAAAAGTGTGCAGCGACTGGTACCCAGAAGTCGGCTATTTCGTTACGGCATTTCGCGTGCATTTTTCTCTGTGTCGCAGGGCATCCTGACTACATTTTGATGAACGGAACCTTTAATAATATGGCTAGCCATTGGTGTCCGATTTGTCACTGAATCGTTAATTATCGTGGAAATTTTTCTACTTAGACTAGTTTTAATGACCAGGAACATCTCTTTATAAAAGCAATTAACTTTTCAAAACAGTTTATGTAATTTAGGAAACTAATTCGTAATTTTAATTGAAAATATCGTGTTTTGGACTGTCAAAAAATTTGCACTTTTAGCGCCATTTGTTTTTGTACACAGAACGAAAACGCACAAACAAATGACGTCATGATAACGTGACGGAGAATTTTAGGCTCAAATGCACATCTACAATTCAAGACAAGCCCATAACCGAAAAAAGTTTTAGGATCGGTTGTATACTTCTTGAGATATGGTGCGAACAAGATTGACTAATTAAATATTCACACCGCTGTCACGTGAATAATTAATGAAGAATTTTAATCTAATTACATCTAAAATTTAAGTCAGTGTATAAGCTTCAATATGGTATATGATTTTTCTACTTTTGATAATTTTAAGAGGAACATATGGCTTCTGAAAGAGACACAGGTTAAGTCAATACGATTTTATGGAAAGAAAGAATAATAAGAAAAAGAATAAAAATCTCGACGATTACAATAGCTGTTCCGACTGAAAGTTCGGAACAGCTAACTAGATGTAAGTGATTGTAACTTACAATCACACAGCTGTTCCGTTCTGCTGACCTAAAAAGTTATGTTTTGTAGCCCAAGATATGAACTGATTCTGTATTTTGTGTATGGGACGTAATGTTGTTCGAAATGATCAATGCTTGTTTTGCAGAGTGATAATCACAGTGTAAACTAGTTTAATTAAGTTCGGATCTTGTATTAGACCGGAAGTTAAGGTCAAAGTGAGGTCATCACTGTACATGAAATGTTGCAAGTGTTGTAAGGTACAATACAACACAAACATTACGACTTAATGACATATGGTTCAGGAGGTATAATTTGTTAAAGTTTTGAGCTTCCTGTTTGGACCGGAAGTAAAGGTCAAAGTGAGGTCATCACTGTACATGAAATGACGCAAGTGTTGTAAGCTACAATACAACACAAACGTTACGCCTTTCTGATTTTTGGTTCAGGAGGTATGATTTTATAAAGATTTGAGCTTCCTGTTTGGACCGGAAGTAAAGGTCAAAGTGAGGTCATTACTAAAAATAATTATTTGCAATTGTTGTACGCTACAAAGCAACACAAACATTACGACTCTACGACATTTGGTTCAGGAGATATGATTTTTTAAAGGAATAAGCTTTGAATTAGCGTAATTCGACACCTGATTACGTCACAGCAAAAAAAATGTGTTTTTCGTACTAATAAATTTTATAAGGAACACGATGGTTAAAAAAAAAATTCCGATCGATGCATTCTAAAAAAAAAACTAAACCCACATAGGAATTGCATGTGCTGCTCATGTACACATTTACACTTTTATCGCCATGTGTTTTGTACACAAAACGAAAACGCGCAATAAATGACGTCATGATGCCCATGGAGTCTATAACTGAAAACAGTTTGAAAATCGGTTGTGTAGTTCTTGAGATATGGTCCCACTTCCGGTTGACCCCAAAGTAAAGGTCAACATGGGTCACAGATTCCCAAGGCTAATCTCCACTGCCCATGGAGTCTATAACTGAAAAAAGTTTGAAAATCGGTTGTGTACTTCTTGAGATATGGTCCCACTTCCGGTTGACCCCGAAGTAAAGGTCAACATGGGGTCACAATTTCCCAAGGCTAATCTCCAATGCAAAAGGAGTCTATAACTGAAAATGTTTGAAAATCGGTTGTGTAGTTCTTTAGATATGGTCAGACTTCCGGTTGACCCCGAAGTAAAGGTCAACATGGGGTCACTGTTACTCGAGGTTAATCTCCAATGCCCAATGAGTCTATAACTGAAAAAAGTTTGAAAATCGGCAGTGTACTTCTTGAGATATGGTGCTGCAAAGATTAACTAGTTAAATATTCAAATGAGTCAATTAAGAATTTTTATAAACATTTACATTAAATTAGAGTTAAGCTTATGTTCTAAATCGTCGAGCGCCCCGGGCAACAGAATCACGACGCACATGTACACATATCCATGCACAAGCCACCGTTTCAATACGCTATAGATCGATCTTTTTGTATTAAAAGTGTGCAGCGACTGGTACCCAGAAGTCGGCTATTTCGTTACGGCATTTCGCGTGCATTTTTCTCTGTGTCGCAGGGCATCCTGACTACATTTTGATGAACGGAACCTTTAATAATATGGCTAGCCATTGGTGTCCGATTTGTCACTGAATCGTTAATTATCGTGGAAATTTTTCTACTTAGACTAGTTTTAATGACCAGGAACATCTCTTTATAAAAGCAATTAACTTTTCAAAACAGTTTATGTAATTTAGGAAACTAATTCGTAATTTTAATTGAAAATATCGTGTTTTGGACTGTCAAAAAATTTGCACTTTTAGCGCCATTTGTTTTTGTACACAGAACGAAAACGCACAAACAAATGACGTCATGATAACGTGACGGAGAATTTTAGGCTCAAATGCACATCTACAATTCAAGACAAGCCCATAACCGAAAAAAGTTTTAGGATCGGTTGTATACTTCTTGAGATATGGTGCGAACAAGATTGACTAATTAAATATTCACACCGCTGTCACGTGAATAATTAATGAAGAATTTTAATCTAATTACATCTAAAATTTAAGTCAGTGTATAAGCTTCAATATGGTATATGATTTTTCTACTTTTGATAATTTTAAGAGGAACATATGGCTTCTGAAAGAGACACAGGTTAAGTCAATACGATTTTATGGAAAGAAAGAATAATAAGAAAAAGAATAAAAATCTCGACGATTACAATAGCTGTTCCGACTGAAAGTTCGGAACAGCTAACTAGATGTAAGTGATTGTAACTTACAATCACACAGCTGTTCCGTTCTGCTGACCTAAAAAGTTATGTTTTGTAGCCCAAGATATGAACTGATTCTGTATTTTGTGTATGGGACGTAATGTTGTTCGAAATGATCAATGCTTGTTTTGCAGAGTGATAATCACAGTGTAAACTAGTTTAATTAAGTTCGGATCTTGTATTAGACCGGAAGTTAAGGTCAAAGTGAGGTCATCACTGTACATGAAATGTTGCAAGTGTTGTAAGGTACAATACAACACAAACATTACGACTTAATGACATATGGTTCAGGAGGTATAATTTGTTAAAGTTTTGAGCTTCCTGTTTGGACCGGAAGTAAAGGTCAAAGTGAGGTCATCACTGTACATGAAATGACGCAAGTGTTGTAAGCTACAATACAACACAAACGTTACGCCTTTCTGATTTTTGGTTCAGGAGGTATGATTTTATAAAGATTTGAGCTTCCTGTTTGGACCGGAAGTAAAGGTCAAAGTGAGGTCATTACTAAAAATAATTATTTGCAATTGTTGTACGCTACAAAGCAACACAAACATTACGACTCTACGACATTTGGTTCAGGAGATATGATTTTTTAAAGGAATAAGCTTTGAATTAGCGTAATTCGACACCTGATTACGTCACAGCAAAAAAAAAGTGTTTTTCGTACTAATAAATTTTATAAGGAACACGATGGTAAAAAAAAAAATTCCGATCGATGCATTCTAAAAAAAAAACTAAACCCACATAGGAATTGCATGTGCTGCTCATGTACACATTTACACTTTTATCGCCATGTGTTTTGTACACAAAACGAAAACGAGCAATAAATGACGTCATGATGCCCATGGAGTCTATAACTGAAAACAGTTTGAAAATCGGTTGTGTAGTTCTTGAGATATGGTCCCACTTCCGGTTGACCCCAAAGTAAAGGTCAACATGGGTCACAGATTCCCAAGGCTAATCTCCACTGCCCATGGAGTCTATAACTGAAAAAAGTTTGAAAATCGGTTGTGTACTTCTTGAGATATGGTCCCACTTCCGGTTGACCCCGAAGTAAAGGTCAACATGGGGTCACAATTTCCCAAGGCTAATCTCCAATGCAAAAGGAGTCTATAACTGAAAATGTTTGAAAATCGGTTGTGTAGTTCTTTAGATATGGTCAGACTTCCGGTTGACCCCGAAGTAAAGGTCAACATGGGGTCACTGTTACTCGAGGTTAATCTCCAATGCCCAAGGAGTCTATAACTGAAAAAAGTTTGAAAATCGGCAGTGTACTTCTTGAGATATGGTGATGCAAAGATTAACTAGTTAAATATTCAAATGAGTCAATTAAGAATTTTTATAAACATTTACATTAAATTAGAGTTAAGCTTATGTTCTAAATCGTCGAGCGCCCCGGGCAACAGAATCACGACGTACATGTACACATATCCATGCACAAGCCACCGTTTCAATACGCTATAGATCGATCTTTTTGTATTAAAAGTGTGCAGCGACTGGTACCCAGAAGTTGGCTATTTCGTTACGGCATTTCGCGTGCATTTTTCTCTGTGTCGCAGGGCATCCTGACTACATTTTGATGAACGGAACCTTTAATAATATGGCTAGCCATTGGTGTCCGATTTGTCACTGAATCGTTAATTATCGTGGAAATTTTTCTACTTAGACTAGTTTTAATGACAAGGAACATCTCTTATTAAAAGCAATTAACTTTTCAAAACAGTTTATGTAATTTAGGAAACTAATTCGTAATTTTAATTGAAAATATCGTGTTTTGGACTGTCAAAAAATTTGCACTTTTAGCGCCATTTGTTTTTGTACACAGAACGAAAACGCACAAACAAATGACGTCATGATAACGTGACGGAGAATTTTAGGCTCAAATGCACATCTACAATTCAAGACAAGTCCATAACCGAAAACAGTTTTAGGATCGGTTGTATACTTCTTGAGATATGGTGCTAACAAGATTGACTAATTAAATATTCACACCGCTGTCACGTGAATAATTAAGAATTTTAATCTAATTACATCTAAAATTTAAGTCAGTGTATAAGCTTCAATATGGTATATGATTTGTCTACTTTTTATAATTTTAAGAGGAACATATGGCTTCTGAAAGAGACACAGGTTAAGTCAATACGATTTTATGGAAAGAAAGAATAATAAGAAAAAGAACTAGAGATAGTGATTGTCAACAATCACAAAGCTGTTCCGGAATGTTTTGTAAATAAAAGTTTTCTATGCTACAATAAAACACACATATTATGACTTTATGACATGTGATTACCTGGTCTTGTATGTGATACTGAATCGAAAAGAGCTTTAAAACCAGAAATTAGGTCAACATGGCGTAATGGTCATTATTTTGATTTAATTTAACCCAAGTTCAAAAATCGGTTGTGTAGTTCTTGAGATATGGTCCCACTTCCGGTTGACCCCGAAGTAAAGGTCAACATGGGGTTACGATTTCCCAAGGCAAATCTCCAATGCCAACAGAGTCTATAATTGAAAAAAGTTTAAAATCGGTTGAGTAGTTCTTTAGATAAGGTCCCACTTCCGGTTGACCCTAAAATAAAGGTCAACACGGGGTCACGATTTCCCAAGGCTAATATCCAATGCCCAAAGCATCTAGAACTGAAAAAATTTGAAAATCGGTTGTGTAGTTCTTGAGATATGGTCCCACTTCCGGTTGACCCCTAGTTAAGGTCAACAATGGGTCACGATTTCCAAAAACTAATCTCCAATGCCCAAGGAGTCTATAATTGAAAAAAGTTTGAAAATCGGTTGTGTAGTTCTTTAGATATTGTCCAACTTCCGGTTGACCCCAAAGTAAAGGTCAACACGGGGTCACGATTTCCCAAGGCTAATATCCAATGCCCAAAGAGTCTAGATCTGAAAAAAGTATGAAAATCGGTTGTGTAGTTCTTTAGATATGGTCAGACTTCCGGTTGACCCCGAAGTAAAGGTCAACATGGGGTCACTGTTACTCGAGGTTAATCTCTAATGCCCAAGGAGTCTATAACTGAAAAAAGTTTGAAAATCGGCAGTGTACTTCTTGAGATATGGTGATGCAAAGATTAACTAGTTAAATATTCAAATGAGTCAATTAAGAATTTTTATAAACATTTACATTAAATTAGAGTTAAGCTTATGTTCTAAATCGTCGAGCGCCCCGGGCAACAGAATCACGACGTACATGTACACATATCCATGCACAAGCCACCGTTTCAATACGCTATAGATCGATCTTTTTGTATTAAAAGTGTGCAGCGACTGGTACCCAGAAGTTGGCTATTTCGTTACGGCATTTCGCGTGCATTTTTCTCTGTGTCGCAGGGCATCCTGACTACATTTTGATGAACGGAACCTTTAAAAATATGGCTAGCCATTGGTGTCCGATTTGTCACTGAATCGTTAATTATCGTGGAAATTTTTCTACTTAGACTAGTTTTAATGACAAGGAACATCTCTTATTAAAAGCAATTAACTTTTCAAAACAGTTTATGTAATTTAGGAAACTAATTCGTAATTTTAATTGAAAATATCGTGTTTTGGACTGTCAAAAAATTTGCACTTTTAGCGCCATTTGTTTTTAAACACAGAACGAAAACGCACAAACAAATGACGTCATGATAACGTGACGGAGAATTTTAGGCTCAAATGCACATCTACAATTCAAGACAAGTCCATAACCGAAAACAGTTTTAGGATCGGTTGTATACTTCTTGAGATATGGTGCTAACAAGATTGACTAATTAAATATTCACACCGCTGTCACGTGAATAATTAAGAATTTTAATCTAATTACATCTAAAATTTAAGTCAGTGTATAAGCTTCAATATGGTATATGATTTGTCTACTTTTTATAATTTTAAGAGGAACATATGGCTTCTGAAAGAGACACAGGTTAAGTCAATACGATTTTATGGAAAGAAAGAATAATAAGAAAAAGAACTAGAGATAGTGATTGTCAACAATCACAAAGCTGTTCCGGAATGTTTTGTAAATAAAAGTTTTCTATGCTACAATAAAACACACATATTATGACTTTATGACATGTGATTACCTGGTCTTGTATGTGATACTGAATCGAAAAGAGCTTTAAAACCAGAAATTAGGTCAACATGGCGTAATGGTCATTATTTTGATTTAATTTAACCCAAGTTCAAAAATCGGTTGTGTAGTTCTTGAGATATGGTCCCACTTCCGGTTGACCCCGAAGTAAAGGTCAACATGGGGTTACGATTTCCCAAGGCAAATCTCCAATGCCAACAGAGTCTATAATTGAAAAAAGTTTAAAATCGGTTGAGTAGTTCTTTAGATAAGGTCCCACTTCCGGTTGACCCTAAAATAAAGGTCAACACGGGGTCACGATTTCCCAAGGCTAATATCCAATGCCCAAAGCATCTAGAACTGAAAAAATTTGAAAATCGGTTGTGTAGTTCTTGAGATATGGTCCCACTTCCGGTTGACCCCTAGTTAAGGTCAACAATGGGTCACGATTTCCAAAAACTAATCTCCAATGCCCAAGGAGTCTATAACTGAAAAAAGTTTGAAAATCGGTTGTGTAGTTCTTTAGATATTGTCCAACTTCCGGTTGACCCCAAAGTAAAGGTCAACACGGGGTCACGATTTCCCAAGGCTAATATCCAATGCCCAAAGAGTCTAGATCTGAAAAAAGTATGAAAATCGGTTGTGTAGTTCTTTAGATATGGTCCCACTTCCGGTTGACCCCGAAGTAAAGGTCAACACGGGGTCACGATTTCCCAAGGTAAATTTCCAATGCCTATGGAGTCTATAATTGAAAAAAGTTTGCAATTCGGTTGTGTAGTTTTTTAGATATGGTCCCACTTCTGGTTGACCCCAAAGTAAAGGTCAACACGGGGTCACGATTTCCCAAGGCTAATGTCCAATGCCCAAAGAGTCTAGATCTAAAAAAAGTTTGAAAAACGGTTCTGTAGTTCTTGAGTTATGGTCCCACTTCCGGTTGACCCCGAAGGAAAGGTCAACACGGGGTCACGATTTCCCAAGGTAAATTTCCAATGCCCATGGAGTCTATAACTGAAAAAAGTTTGAAAATTGGTTGTGTAGTTCTTTAGATATGGTCCCACTTCCGGTTGACCCCGAAGTAAAGGTCAACATGGGGTCACGGTTACTCAAGGCTAATCTCCAATGCCCAAGGAGTCTATAACTGAAAAAAGTTTGAAAATCGTCAGTGTACTTCTTGAGATATGGTGCTGCAAAGATTAACTAGTTAAATATTCAAATGAGTCAATTAAGAATTTTTATAAACATTTACATTAAATTAGAGTTAAGCTTATGTTCTAAATCGTCGAGCGCCCCGGGCAACAGAATCACGACGTACGTGTACACATATCCATGCACAAGCCACCGTTTCAATACCCTATAGATCGATCTTTTTGTATTAAAAGTGTGCAGCGACTGGTACCCAGAAGTCGGCTATTTCGTTACGGCATTTCGCGTGCATTTTTCTCTGTGTCGCAGGGCATCCTGACTACATTTTGATGAACGGAACCTTTAATAATATGGCTAGCCATTGGTGTCCGATTTGTCACTGAATCGTTAATTATCGTGGAAATTTTTCTACTTAGACTAGTTTTAATGACCAGGAACATCTCTTATTAACTTTTCAAAACAGTTTATATAATTTAGGAAACTAATTCGTAATTTTAATTAAAAATATTGTGTTTTTGACTGTCAAAACATTTGCACTTTCAGCGCCATGTGTTTTGTACACAGAAAAAAAACGCGCAAAGGTATGACGTCATGATGACGTGACTGAACATTTTAGGCCGGAAAGAGCATCTATAACACAAGACAAGTCCATAACCGAAAAGAAAATTGGGATCGGATGTATACTTCTTGAGATATGATTCGAACAATATTGCCTAATTAAATATTCATACGGCTGTCACGTGAATAATTAATTAAGAATGTTAATCTAAATAATTCTGAAAATTAAGTTAGGCCATAAGCTTTAATATGGTATATGATTTGTCTTTGTCTGATAATTCTAATTTGACATATGACAATTTGAAAAGTCAAGTGTTAAGTCAATACGATTTTGAGGAAAGAAAGAATAATAATAATAACTAGAGATAGTGATTGTCAACAATCACAAAGCTGTTCCGGAATGTTTTGTAAGTAAAAGTTTTCTATGCTACAATAAAACACAAATTATGACTTTATGACATGTGATTACCTGGTCTTGTATGTGATACTGAATCGAAAGGAGCTTTAAAACCAGAAATTAGGTCAACATGGCGTAATGGTCATTATTTTGATTTAATTTAACCCAAGTTCAAAAATCGGTTGTGTAGTTCTTGAGATATGGTCCCACTTCCGGTTGACCCGGAAGTAAAGGTCAATACTTGTCACGGTATCTCAAGTTCAATCTCCTATGCTCAAAAGCTTTTTAACTGAAAAAAAATACAAATCGGGTGTTTAGTTCTTGAGATATGGTCCCACTTCCGGTTGACCCGGAAGTAAAGGTCAATACTGGTCACGGTAACTCAAGTTCAATCTCCTATGCTCAAGAGCTTTTTAACTAAAAAAAAATACAAATCGGGTGTTTAGTTCTTGAGATATGGTCCCACTTCCAGTTGACCCCGAAGTAAAGGTCAACATTGGGTTACGATTTCCCAAGGCAAATCTCCAATGCCAACAGAGTCTATAATTGAAAAAAGTTTAAAATCGGTTGAGTAGTTCTTTAGATAAGGTCCCACTTCCGGTTGACCTTAAAATAAAGGTCAACACGGGGTCACGATTTCCCAAGGCTAATATCCAATGCCCAAAGCATCTAGAACTGAAAAAGTTTGAAAATCGGTTGTGTAGTTCTTGAGATATGGTCCCACTTCCGGTTGACCCCTAGTTAAGGTCAACATTGGGTCACGATTTCCAAAAACTAATCTCCAATGCCCAAGGAGTCTATAACTGAAAAAAGTTTAAAATCGGTTGAGTAGTTCTTTAGATAAGGTCCCACTTCCGGTTGACCCCAAAGTAAAGGTCAACACGGGGTCACGATTTCCCAAGGCTAATATCCAATGCCCAAAGCATCTAGAACTGAAAAAGTTTGAAAATCGGTTGTATAGTTCTTGAGATATGGTCCCACTTCCGGTTGACCCCTAGTTAAGGTCAACATTGGGTCACGATTTCCAAAAACTAATCTCCAATGCCCAAGGAGTCTATAACTGAAAAAAGTTTGAAAATCGGTTGTGTTGTTCTTGAGATATTGTCCAACTTCCGGTTGACCCCAAAGTAAAGGTCAACACGGGGTCACGATTTCCCAAGGCTAATATCCAATGCCCAAAGAGTCTAGATCTGAAAAAAGTTTGAAAATCGGTTGTGTAGTTCTTTAGATATGGTCCCACTTCCGGTTGACCCCGAAGTAAAGGTCAACACGGGGTCACGATTTCCCAAGGTAAATCTCCAATGCCTATGGAGTCTATAATTGAAAAAAGTTTGCAATTCGGTTGTGTAGTTTTTTAGATATGGTCCCACTTCCGGTTGACCCCAAAGTAAAGGTCAACACGGGGTCACGATTTCCCAAGGCTAATGTCCAATGCCCAAAGAGTCTAGATCTAAAAAAAAGTTTGAAAAACGGTTCTGTAGTTCTTGAGTTATGGTCCCACTTCCGGTTGACCCCGAAGTAAAGGTCAACACGGGGTCACGATTTCCCAAGGTAAATTTCCAATGCCCATGGAGTCTATAACTGAAAAAAGTTTGAAAATTGGTTGTGTAGTTCTTTAGATATGGTGCTGCAAAGATTATTCAAATTTAAATATCCAAATGAGTCAATTAAGAATTTTTATAAACATTTACATTAAATTAGAGTTAAGCCTATTTTCTAAATCGTCGAGCACCCCGGGCAACAGAATCACGACGTACATGTACACATATCCATGCACAAGCCACCGTTTCAATACGCTATAGATCGATCTTTTTGTATTAAAAGTGTGCAGCGACTGGTACCCAGAAGTCGGCTATTTCGTTACGGCATTTTTCTCTGTGTCGCAGGGCATCCTGACTACATTTTGATGAACGGAACCCTTAATAATATGGCTAGCCATTGGTGTCCGATTTGTCACTGAATCGTTAATTATCGTGCAAATGTTTCTACTTAGACTAGTTTTAATGACCAGGAACATCTCTTATTAACTTTTCAAAACAGTTTATATAATTTAGGAAACTAATTCGTAATTTTAATTGAAAATATCGTGTTTTTGACTGTCAAAACATTTGCACTTTCAGCGCCATGTGTTTTGTACACAGAACAAAAACGCGCCAACAAATGACGTAATGATGACATGACGGAGAATGTTAGGCCAGAATGAATATCTACAATACAAGACAAGTCCATAACTGAAAAAAGTTTGAGGATCGGATGTATACTTCTTGAGATATGATTCGAACAATATTGCCTAATTAAATATTCATACGGCTGTCACGTGAATAATTAATTAAGAATGTTAATCTAAATAATTCTGAAAATTAAGTTAGGCCATAAGCTTTAATATGGTATATGATTTGTCTCTGTCTGATAATTCTAATTTGACATATGACAATTTGAAAAGTCAAGTGTTAAGTCAATACGATTTTGAGGAAAGAAAGAATAATAATAATAATAATAATAATAATAATAATAATTAAAAAAAATAAAAATCTCGACGATTACAATAGCTGTTCCGACTGAAGTTCGGAACAGCTAAAAAAAATAAAAATCTCGACGATTACAATAGCTGTTCCGACTGAAGTTCGGAACAGCTAAAAATAAAAATCTCGACGATTACAATAGCTGTTCCGACTGAAGTTCGGAACAGCTAAAAATAAAAATCTCGACGATTACAATAGCTGTTCCGACTGAAGTTCGGAACAGCTAATAATAATTAAAAAAACAAAAAATCTCGACGATTACAATAGCTGTTCCGACTGAAGTTCGGAACAGCTAATAATAAAAAAAAATAAAAATCTCGACGATTACAATAGCTGTTCCGACTGAAGTTCGGAACAGCTAATAAAAATCTCGACGATTACAATAGCTGTTCCGACTGAAAGTTCGGAACAGCTAAAAAGAATAAAAATCTCGACGATTACAATAGCTGTTCCGACTGAAAGTTCGGAACAGCTAATAAGTAAATAAATCAACAAAATGAAACAATGAAATAGACATCCTGAAGTCACCACTATTAATAGACACTGATATAAAAGCAGAGTTTGTACAAAAGATGAATGCCAATTTGAAGCTGACTTTAGTGAAGTCACACCGGAGGTAATAATGGGCAGTGCAAATGTTGGACAACAATAATGAGTAGACTTGATGAAAAACTTGCCACCAACTAAATGTACAGCATTAAACCATTGTTACTTTATGCATGCAGGGCCTACTTGTATCATCGCAAGTACCTCACAAAAGATAAATATGACAACTGGTACATTACAAAGCACTTTGAAGATGTTGACGAGCTACGAAAAGAAATGGGAAAGAGAGCTCTCCTACCATTGAACCTAAAAGAGAGATGGATTTTCATAAAACCCGGTAAAACAATTTTAATCATGAAATTTAATGAACAACACATGATTGTCGCAAAATTTAACCTCAAAAGAAGTGCTGGACTGTGTTATCATCATTATTTATTTGACCACAACAATACAAATACAAAACAATTACAAGAACTGAAAAACCAAAACAACAAAGAAAGAAGTATAGGCCTAGGCCAAGAAACATACAGAATAGCAAAGTACCAAAAAGATGATGAAAGGAAGACAACTAGACGAGCATGGAGAACAGTAGAGTTACTTTCATGGAGAAAATGTAAAATGAGTGTATGATGGGAGACGGCAATTATTACGAGAAGTCAATCTGTGGAAGGACACATGAAAAATTGCCCAACAAAAGGACCAAACTACTCTATACAGGTCATGGAGAACAAAAGTAAACTAAATTACTGTTGCTCAGATGCATGTTATCCAATACAAAGAAGTCGGGAAAACTGGGGGAAAATAAGACATACATGAAACAAATTAGGGAGAGGAAGAATGATCAAGTTCCCACACCTGTATGTTCCCGGGTCAATTGTCCTCAATAACCAATTTTTCTGTCATTTTTCTTACCTTTAAAAAAAGATTCTGTTAGGCTGGCCAAACCGGAAAAGCGGAGGTTTATATTGAGCATAACATTGTGGATTGCTGAAGCAGGCTATGCCACAATAGTCATCCTTGCGGACTACGCTACATACTGGTTTCTGGACATGGTGCGTCTTCACAGTGAAATCAACGTATTTGCCAATGGTGAGTGAGAGTTTCTGTTATGCAGGTTATGAGGGGACGTGACTGAGACAAAAGCTTTAATGACTTAATTGTCAATGAACTATAAACCAACTCCGCTCTCAAATGAGACTTTAAATCGAGTCATTATTGAATTGCTTTAACTCCCAATAGTGGTCTTGCTGAAGACCGTCAGTCACGGGATGATAATCGTCAAAGACTAATGATACCAAACGTCCTTAGTGACTAGTCGCTGACCCCTCAGCGTCAACTAATTGTGTTTTTTAATGCATGCGCCTTATGTTTCAGTTGCACAAAAATCACATGACCTGACTTTAAACTGGCCTCAACAGGATCTCACTCACAACCTCTTAGAATACAACAGTCAAACATGAGAATCTGTAGGCCTTTAAGCCATGGCCATGCTGGAATCTCGGACCCCCCCCCCCCTCCCGCCATGCCGAATACAATGGTGGCAGCCTACCAGTCTCTCGTAATCCTTGTCTGTCCAACAAATGATCAATGATCTGGAATTGGGGATTACACAATGACCCCTGGAAAGGGAAATTTGGAGCATGAAATTCCAGTACCCTTTGTCCCTTTGTTACAGGGCAAAAAGCAGCACAGTGAGTGCATGCAGGATGCATGCAACACAGTTGAATGTACCTGTTTACACGTCTGCCGCAGGTAACCCCCAACATTTGTTAAAAATGTGTTTATCAGACTTAATTTTGTATGACTTTACATTGCTATCATTGAACAACGGTCATCTCATGCATGTTAACTTTGTTTTATTCCATTGTCAGCTCCTGGTGCTGTGACTGTCCATGTTGAAGGAAGTGGCATATTGGCAGATGTCTACCGATCTCTCATTGAATCCTTAGATCCCAAACACATCCATGATTTTAAATTTGACACCACCAAGTGCCTGCCACATCCTACACCACCGGATAGAGAACTGACTTACATGATAGGTCAGTTTATTACAACCAGGGGGGTCCAATTTCATAGAGTTTCTTTAAGCACAAACATATTTAGTTTGTGCTGGAAACTGTTGGTTTAAAGTTGCATGGCCTGATTTTCCCCGAAAAAAAAAATATATATTTGGGCAATTCCACACCAGAGTAGACATGACATCAGAAAACTGAAATGCATGCCACAACATCAAATTAGGTGTCAAATGAAAGCTAACAGTCTATATTTTCAAGATTTATACTAAGAATAATGATTTTGATTAATTGTGGTACCCCAAAAATACGACTATTCAATAATCCAGTTATGAGCCAAAATAAGATAAATACTGACCTAAAACTATTAAAGAATTAATGCATAAAATATGGGTACAATTACCATAAGTCCATGTCATATGAAAGTATAGGTCTTGAAAAAATGAGTGACAATTTTTTTCAGAGATTGCGTACTTAGTTACGCATCAGTGACTTGACATAATTTGGTTAAGTAGAATGTCCTTCCCTTCCGTTACCAAAAAAAAAATAGATACTTTATTTTTGTTTTCACTAGTTGTAGGATAAATGCAATGAACCTCATTTTTTAAAGCAAGTTTTAGTAGGCCTTTAACATGGAATTATGACTGACATCTAAATTCTTTTGGTTTATTAGTTATATTTGATTAAAACATGTCCTTCCGTTACCAATATGGTAACGGAAGGACGGTAACGGAAGGACAAATTCTACTTTCATCAAATTGTATATGCCATTTTTAGCATTTGACAAACAAACACCTTTGTAAGCAACGTTTCTGTGAGGTGTATACCCTGTGACAGCATCCTTAGAAATGCTACATTTATGTTTTTAGGGGAATTCCACGGTAACGGAAGGACGTTCTGATTCATTAAACAACATTTAATTCATGAGTATCATTAACAGTTTATAATTAGTTACATCAAGTTTTTTTGCCCTGCCTCAGAACCTAATGTGCATGATGTGTATTTATGTGACCCATCTTCATTAAAGTGATAAACAGGGCCAAAATGTTCTTTGCAAAGGACTGCACCGAAATGACCGACAAGTAGGCCTATGTAAATATCACAAGAAATCAAATCATAAAGAGCTGCTTCCATCATCATTCATGGACAATCACTTGAGCTCTTTGAAGCTATTACAGAGGCAAAGTTTTTAACTCATGTATAAGCTGAACAATTTAGCAAAATTTGTGAAGTATCTATGGTTTTATAATCTACCTGAAAGATTAAAAAGCTATAGTTCAACTTAGTAGCCTTGATGGGACCATTCATTTTCCAGAAAAATGGAGTGTTCCGTTTATCATAATTAAGCTGGTAATTTTTCTTACAATCAACATTTTTGTAATTGATACCAGGTTTGATGTTGGATAGATGTAACTTACACTGCATATTTCATTAATTTCCCATTTGAAAAAGTAATGTTAAATCACTTTTTATGCGAGTTATAATTGAGTAAACTTTTTGTCCTTCCGTTACCGTCCTTCCGTTACAAATAGTTAATCCACATAAGGCATTGTATTTATAATATCAAAAGGAAAACTTCTAATGAAAACTGGTATATTATAGCTAAATCCCAAAGTATTGCATTTCTCACCTTTAAAACAAAATAGTCAAAACAAATTCACAGAAATTTAGCAAAACACATGATAGGTGGAAACTCATGTCTGTTTTGCTGTCCTTCCGTTACCAACCTCATTAATATTCATATAAACTAAATGTAATTCTGCCAAAAAAAGTAGGCAATTTCGAAGGCAGTCCTTTAGTTATAAAACTGTGACATTTGCTTGATGTAACTAATTAAACTATTAATGATACTCATGATTTTAAAGTTGATGAGTCAAAACGTCCTTCTGTTACCGTGGAATTGCCCATTTGTTGAAATTTTCTTCTTGACTGAATTTTGACAGATGCTGTTTCAAAATGAAAAACATACAAAAACCTTTTGCATATGCCATGGACAATGCACAAAATACATGTAACATGCAAGATTGTTTGTACATGACGAATGGGCGTGAGACGATGGTGGATCACAACAACAACTCATTCATTGTTTTTAACTTTTACTATCATGATGACCATTTGCTGATTTTTGTGTGTGCAATACCTTAAAAGAAAGCTTAAAAAGGGTCCATCATCAAGCCATATGATCAGGTATTTGGTTTGTATTTAAGGTAGGGTATACGTTTTGGTAATTGTCAAAGACCAGCATCTTCACTTGGTGTATCCAAACATATGCATCAAAGAACAAACCTATAAAAATTTGGGCTAAAAAAAACCAAAACACCCTTTGAACAGATTTGTGTGCTTTCAGATGCATGAGAATGACTTCATGTCTGAAGCCTTTCTCAAATTCAAATTTGTTGGTGAAAAGGTACCTCTTTCTCTAAAACTACATTACTTCAAAGGGGGTCGTTTTTAACAATGTTTTGTAATATCAACAGGTCTCCAGTGCTCTTTAATTATCAAGTAAGTTTTTATGATCACTAACTTTTGGAGTTATCACTGAAAGTACACCCTGTCATTAAGCATTACAGAATTTGAAACATACAGATCACATGCAAGAAAATTGAGAATATTCATTGCTGTAAGCAGTTACTCGTATCGATAAAAAACAAATTGTTATGGTAGTGAACTGAAATATTGTGAGCAATAAGTTGATTGTAAAATAATTATTGTGCAGAGAGGGTTTTTTAAACTACGAAAGCGTTAAAGTCCCGATCTAGTGAATTTTTCTTTGTTCAACCCCAAATTATTTTAAACTGGAACCTTAAGTCCTCCATACATGTGTATGTTAGATAGAGACACTGTAGTTGTTTTTAACTTGCAGGTGCCATATTTGCTATTTGTCTGTTAATGGTGATATTTGAGGCATATGGACTACGCTTGCGTCGTTTCATCATGTCCAAACATTACCCGGAGAGGGAGCGAGTGCGAGCAGTCTGGTTGTATAACCACATTCTTCGACGCCGTGGAGGCTTCCGGAAGTTCCTGCTCAAAAATAAGAAAAAAGATGGACAAAGTGATGCAGGCGATGTGAATTTCTTCAGCCAAATCGCGTCGAGGTAAGTAATTGAAAATGTATAATTTATCTCCTTTTTCATTGTTCATCCCTTGCTTTTTCTTTGTGCTTCCTGTCTCTCTCTCCTTTCATTTCTTTCCACTTGACTGCTCTTGTTACACCAGTATACCTGTTTATGTGTATCCTGTTGTCATTATTAAGCCTTAGAGAAAGACTCAGCTAAGGTCGGTTTGTCACTCAGGCCACAAACCATTTTTTGTATTTATCCTCCAAGCACAAGATTTTGCCAGAGAGGTTTCTTGCCCACAGACCTTTGAAGCTCTGGCCAGCATCAACCCGTTTTCACCTTTCTGTGTTAATCTCAGTCAAATTTAATAGATGTAAATATTTAGCCTCAGTCAAATTCTTCTCATCTCTGTCTTACCCAAGAGCTTTTTATGTCTCGATCTTGATCATGACCCTTTCACATTTCTGTCTTGTCCTCTTGGATCTCCGTCCTCAATTTAGGCTCTTGTGTCAAGGGTCTGCTTCTTTGAGCCTTGGTTTTTGGCAGTTTGGCTTCCAATCTCTGGGCACCGATCAGTGACAACTATTTTATTATGAATTTTGAAAAACCTCATTGAATTAACTACTCCTTCCAAATATCCTTAATAATAATAAGTTTTTACATAGTGCTTTATCCCTGGGTATCTCAAAGCACATAGTTATGTTTTTTTGTAAGGCCGTGTCCGAAACGGCGACTTCGGCTATAGCTACAGCTAGATCAGCGCGTCTGCCAGTGTTGAAGAATAGGCAGACGCGCGCGATCTAGCCGTAGCTGTAGCCGAAGTCACCGTTTCGGACACGGCCTAAGACATGTAGGCCTACGCTAAGTTTTTATGAGACCCATTTACATGTATTTAGTAGCTTGTAAGAATTTACATGGTAATACCGTACAAGATGCCAGAAACACAGGGGTGAGCCCTTACTTCAACGATAAGTGTACTGGGTTCTTTTACTATGCATTACACAACTGATACACAGCTTTACGTTCCGTCTGAAGGACAGAGCAATACTGGTTAAGTGTCTTGCTTAAGGACACAAGTGTCAAGATCGGGACTCGAACCCACATTCTGCTTATCAGAAACACCAGAGCTTGAGTCTGGTTCACTTGACCGCTCGGTCATGACATGCTTTTTAACATACTCCAACCTCGCACTTAGCAGTAAAAGTCCTTCTTAATGATATGACTACATGTACCTTTATGTATGAATTACTTCCACTTCACACAGATCCAAAATCGGTGCCATGTTACTCAAAATTATCGGATGTAATTGGAAGTTCTGCTCACACTGTGGTGTGCCAGGCAAATCCGCAGACATGGTTAGTTTCATGCATTGTGACAACCTCAAGTGCCCTGGTAAGATGTCAACTTATGTGTTGTTAGATTTTTTCCCATTCATGTTCAACCATAGAGAAAGGACCTTGCTTTATGGTTCAACAGCGTACAAAAGCCAGTTAGTAGCAGTATTGCTTGGTGTGCACATTGCTTGGTGCACCAAGCACAAACAAAAACCCCGGGTGACCCTACTCTTCCATGATATGGGGGTTCTATACATAAAGACTGACAATTTGTGAACAAAACCACCTTTTTTTTCAGTTTTCATTTTTTTACATGTTTATACAACATACGTCAAGGCCTACAATTTCAAACGTCAAGAGCTTTACTTTTTGGGTTACGATAATTATGCTTATGCAACCTTTGTACGAAAGTGAAAATTTTTGTTTTTACAAACTGACAAGGTTCCATTTACATTGTAATGAATGGTGCGCACCAAGCTCAAAATGTGAAAAAAGAGATTTTCACAAACTGACAGGCGGCCGCGGACCTGTGTTTTTACAAAGTGACAAACACAAAGTGCTATGATACATTAGAATGTGTCAGAGAAAGAAATTATCTGTTTTGCTTTTATATCAGTTTCACAAACTATCAAGTAACTTTCTTACTTTATTGCTTATTACTTTAGGACATAAACATTCAAAAACAGTATATTTATTATCTATCAAGTTCAAAGCATCAAGTGTCCAGTATAAGAAAACTAGTTGAAAGCGTTCAACTTCTGAGGCCATTTTCTTCCATTGTTATTTTTTACTGGTATGGGTGGGTGTGCGTCAGTATGTGGCGTTGGTGATGATTTGTCTAGTAAAGCTACTTGAGACCTATTAAGTTTCTTCTTCAAAGACATAAGGAACATAATTGATCAGGTCAAAATCCCAACACACAGTTTTGTAATGACTGATGAGTTGTAGTGCATGCAATAATAACAAGTTCTTGTGTAGCGCATTTTACAATAGAGTATCAATGCGCTTTACATTTTGGCAATAGACCAAATATTTGGCATTAGACCAAATACCCATGTCATTTTGCTAATTTCCAAGAGAGGCTGAGGAGGGATGTGAACCTTTCATGTTTTCAAAAGCATCTAACCAGTTGATGCCGGAAGACATTTTTACATGCACAAATTTAAAATAAATCGGTGTTAAAATCAGGAAATGTATTAACACCTGGATATTCTATTGAGTCATGTGCACATGCATGAACTCACCGTGCTAAGCTTGGTTTCCCCTGTACAAAAAGGGACAAAGGGCACTGGAATTCATGTTTGGAATCTCCCCTTTCTGTTGTGTTGTGTGTAATCCCTGATTCAAGTCCTTCATCCTTTTGCTGTACCAACCAAGACTATCAGGGATCCATAGGCTGCCACCATTGTTCATGATTATGTTTGGCATTTGGGGAGGCAAGTCCGTGATTCCAGCATACCTTGGCCAATTATTAGCTGTGGCTTACGGCCAAGGATTGGCCATCATAAATGACTGGAAATTTTGGACAGCACTTGTGCGTGCTCACAATGGATTTGAATTTTTGCCCCACTCATCTGTTTCAAGAACCGCCAGCAAGCTAGTGTGACTTTTGCAAACTGCACCTTTTTTTCCAGCATGCCTTGCTCGCTCATGACCCCTGGAATAGGTTAATTTAAATGTGTCAATATATGGTACAATTCAATTAGGCCTGTGGCTGATCCCTTGTATGCGCGCATTTAAGCATAGTAGCCTGCAAAAGAGGCTTAAAGCAACTGGTTTCCCGCTATCTCCTCCTTAAACTTAAGCACATGTTCAACTGTAAGCAGTTTAGGTTGACCGTGTGAAACATTATTCATTGTACACAAGATCGCGCCAAAATACTTTGACATGCTCTTACCGAGCATTCTATAAGCGCCATACAAGCACTGACAAGATTTTAACAAGCATGCGCGCAAATCAGTCACTATCAGGAGCTGATCAGCATTGTTTTTCAGTACATCCCTACCAGGGGTTAGTGACGAGAGGTATCAATATGGGGGACTGTAAGGCTGAGGTCATGGGTTTGAATCCTTCATCATTTTTCTTTATGAAATCCATAAACGGATTTTAATACACAGGAGTATATTGTCTTCAATGTGTTTCGGCTGTAAACAATTTGTGTCACTTATGCGGCCGACCGGTGGACTACACTTTGTGTGAGGGAGATTTTGAATTTGAAAAGTAAGTTTACAACCATTACTGATAACTCCTTTTTTGTTTTTTACTTCTGTAAAGTATCAAGAGACATGAGGGGGAAAATGGCAAATGATTGCAACAATGAAAATGTATTCATCAATCTTATTTGATAGCAAAATTAATTTTTATTTCATTTGATTGACAAGTAGTTCAACTAAAGATCAGCCTAAAGACGAATACACTAAAAAGCACCGAAAATGTGGAAAAAAATAACTTTTGAATCATCTTTTCCTGTAAAGGCCTGTAGCATTTAGCGTTACAAGCTGAAACAGTTCCCTCACACAGAGGTCAAAGGAAGACCTTTCTTTGGCTGGGAGTTGAGCTTGTTGGCACGTACATGTACTTACTTGTTTCCATTTTTGGACCTCGGCAATGGCGTCCTACACACAGGGTCTCTTAAGAGCACTTACGACCCATTTCAAAACTGCCCGATAGCTTGGGCCTTGGCTTATGCTCCGGTCGTTATATTTTGAAAATGTACGCATTTGATTCAGGTCTTCAACCAGGCAAACATGGTTCTCATGATTGAATTAGCTTGGTGAGCTACATGTTTGGCAGCACTCTCAAGTCCCAAGTCTCATGAAATAAATAGCCCAGTCACCAGGGGTAATTATGTTGGAGCGCCATGATCATCACTGAGTGACGGATTTGAATGCTTTATAAGAAGCCAACATTTTTATTATTTTTATTATTACGTTTTATAATCTAAGTGTCTCAACTATACACAATAATGGTCTCCAACACTGTCTTAACAAAAATTACAGGGACTCCAGTGAAGACGAAACACAACCCAGTGACGACGATGAGGAGAAACGCCTTCAGGATGTCTCAGAGGTCTTAGACTACTCTTATCAATACAAGCCTCCACTCGACCAAGATGATGATGATGATGAAGACGAAGAGGATGAAGAAGACAGTGATCAGGAAGAGGATGAGGACGACTGGTTGGAAAAACCGAACGCATTCCTCAAGAAAGCAACACCCCAACAGCCCACGCTTTTAAACTTCTCAGAATTGCAATCCAAACTGCAATCCCAACGAAAGTTCTAAGACGACTATACCCACATCAGTCTCAGGTGCCCAGGGATGACGTTGGACAGATGTAAAAATTCCTGGAAAAAATGACTTGCAGGGGTGGGTCCCTCTTATTCTAGACCCAGAACCTCTCAGATGTTACAATTCAGGAGGTATACAGACTCTGTGCATCACCTGAAATACAAAACTACAGGTTTGGACACAATGTGGACTATTTCTTTCTCCTTTGGGCGATTGCTTTATTTCTTCTAAGAAAATTTGGAGGCTCAAGGAGGTTTTGACAAAATCCTGACAAAATCCTGAAGGGAAAAAGCAACAAGAGCTCTACCGATAATAATCTTTTTCCTATGCTAGACATGATCACACCAGTCAAAACAACATTCCATTATTAAAAATCAAACCCTAATATAAATACATGATGATTAATTGAGGCACAAATTATGATTAATGATCAATTTTGCAAACTGCATATTCTAGCCAGGGACTTTGCCCTTAGTTTGTTTTAGCCCGAGAATTCTTGGAATTTTTTACTCCCAAGGATGATTAATGTTAACATGCATAACTTATCCAGAAAAACATCTAAAAAAAAAAAACCCATCATACCATTGGTAAAACTGACTGAACATCAGTTACCAAAAAAACAGGAATATTTTCAAGAGGTTTGCGATGGCAGCATGGAAATACATTTTTATGCTTAATTTTTAATTTGACTTTTAAAAGGACTAGTAAAATAGATTGAGCTGTAAGGAGTGCTGTCTTAAATTCAAAAACATTACCTGCATTTTAAAAAAAAATTATTTTTAATTTTTTTTATTTAATTTTTTTTTGGGGGGGGGGTAATTTTTAGGCTATTTTTCAGTATTTATTACTATTATTATTATTATTGGCTTTTCCAGCACATTTGCTGGAAAAGCCTTTGTTTTGTCCCGTTTTTTTGTCTTTCTTTTCCTGTCTTCTACTATTTCTGTTCTATTTTAGTTCTATCCCAAATCCATAGACTTTTTGCATTGATTTTCAGGTTGGCACTTTGGCCATCAAACAAACTCAGATATTAATCAAACTTAGCACACAAATAGACTTTTATGGTGGTGTTGTGTCCTGAAGAGTGATGTCATCATGTCATCATCACATCATCACATGACATCAAATTAAAGGTGCACTACGGAAGTACAGCGCTGATTGAGTTAAATCCCAGTATTTCCACAGGGACATGTTATAAGTGACAACTGAGATGACATCATGTTTTTGTTCTGATTAATTAAATTTTTCTTATACTGCCTGTTAAAATAGTCCCATGTTCTGTTCATCAAACAGACACATGGATGTCTAGTTTATGGTCTACCCATTGACCCAATTTATTCGATGTCATCATCACAATAATTTTGGTTGCACCATTTTGTAGGTCAATGTCCCTGTGTGTTATACAGTGTAGTGCAAGTTTTAGGCAACGCAGCGTTTACACGCGTAGGGGCCATTCAGAACAGTCAATGTTAAAAACTTTGATTTTGTTCGAAATTGTTTTGACCCACCCCGATTTTTCAATATTGAATGGCTTCATAATAATAATCTATACACTGAATAATAAAGTAATGCCTCAAATGAACCAGATATTTTAGACCAAAGGTCTCCAACATCAGTAGTTTTCAATGTTTTTTTTCTGGCTTAAACAAACAACTTTGTAGTTTATCAGGAATTAAATTGACGATCTTGGCCAGTTGGGTATTTTTTTCTTCTTCTTTTTCAATTATTAATTAAAATACTTTTGTTTTTATTTTATAAAAACTGAATTTCGATTTTCAGTTATTTTTTGTGACCCACCCCAACCACCCACCCACCCACAATTTCGGGAAATGATAAAAAAAAAAATGTTAATTTTTTTTTTTAACATTGACTATTCTGAATAGCCTATTGACTCCTTACATCTGACATGTGTGACATTTGTACGAGGGGGTCAAAAAGTAAGGGTTTCGCGGACTATTTTTTTGAGGTGGGCATAACAGATTATTTATTCATACTATTTGTGCTTACTATTTTACAGTCTGTCTGGTTGATGATGTGGCTTTAGCTTAGATTTTAAGGGTTTTTTATAAACCTTTGTCATAGGTTTACAAATATGTTATTATTTTCTTTAACTTGCCATTTTTTGTTTTACTTTTGAGTAAAATATTTCCATTTTATCGATTTTATCTTGTTTAAAATGAGCGGGGTCCGAGAGGGCACGTCTGTTTTAAATGATAACTTTTAAACTGTTGACCTCCCCTGGACAAAGTATCAAGTTGAAGTTTTAACTTATGCGTTCAAAGAATATTTGGGAGAAAAAAAGGGGGAATACCACTTCTTGGGCTTAGGCGGCTGTATGAAATGGGGCACCAGTGAAAGCACAAAAGTGTCAGGATTGCTTTGTCTTTTTTGTCCTGAGGGTGTTGTAGAGATCAGGTGGTCCAAATTCAAAAGCAAAACTGATTTAAGCTAAGCAAAACTGAGTGCAGGGCCACCCACAAACATGAGATTTCGTACCTCATTTGTAGTGCTTTAAACCTTTGCTAAACTTGCTAAACAGAATAGTGTTTTTCAAAGCTTTATGACAACGACCCCTAACGCTTTATTTTCAAGAAAAGAATTTACTATGTTCTACTTACTGACTTCAATCGCCTTGGCCTTATCACTCAGTCCACCGGTCATACATAACATAGTGGACATGATATGTTCCACTGCCTCCGGAAAGCTTGGACAGACGGCGTTAGCTCTCGGCTGAATTTTGTCTTCGTCACCAGGTCGATATTTCCCTGTTTATTATTCGAGAACCACATCATTTGGACTTTAGGCAATATCTACAGCAAGCCGGATTAATTATGCATGGAACATGTTAAGACAATAAAAAGCTCTGTTTGAGATGTTTTGTTATTCTGAATTTTAATGAGAGCGGACCTCAAGTTAATTGTAATTCTTCTGGCAGTTCTTCGAGTCTCGTTTTGTTTGGAAGAGGTGGTTTGGTTATGCCGTTTATATCCTCATTTGAGTTTCAAAAATGTTGTCATTTTGATTGTTTAACCTTTTAAAGCACATGTTCAATATTGGTAATTAGCCATTCCCATTAAATATGCTAATTACATTCAAGCGTGCGTACAGACACTGTTGGTTGGCAAATGCCATAGAGCTTTGTACTAACCCCATGACTAAGCAGATGCACACACGCGTGTGCATCACGCTACCATCAGCCCCACACAAAAAGGCGCAATGATCAATTTGCAAACCAATAGTGTTAGTGCCCATGAGCGATGTGCAATTCACATATTTCATGAGAAGGTCCTATTGATAAAGACCAGTATCCACACTTTATGTGACCCAAACATAGACATGTAAAAATAAATCTGTGAAAATTTAGGCTCAATCAGTCTTTGGAGTCCCGAAAAAATAGTGAATTTTTTTTTTTGAAATATACTTACTCTGTTTCAGAACATCAAGTTTGGTCTCACAAGATCAAAACGATTTGTTAAACTCATTTCTCAAAAACTACAGCCTTTCAGGCGAAAATATTTGATTGTTTCCCAATCCACGGAGATGCCAGTGTGGGCCAAGCGTGTTTCACAGAGTTAATATCACATCTCAGTGCAAGGATTAAAAATAGCGCAATGATATCCTTTACCCCCAATAGATAGATTCGTCTTGACGTCACAAAGTGTAAAGTCGGCCATCTTAGGGGCAAATCAATAAATTTTTGAATGCACAACTATACATTCTGCGTAAAAACTGATTGCCTCACTCCGGACTTGTTTCTAATTCCTTGCATGATTTGTCGGTGAACCATTTGCCACGACGCAAAGTTAGAACGCTTGATACAGCTCAAAGCCAAAACCCAAGTTGCGCGTAAAGATGCCGTCTATCGGGAACAATCTATTCTAACATCATCATATGAAGAAGAGATATTAACCTGTATTGACCAAGATTCCCTTTAAACCAGCTTCGATTGCTCCTTGAACATCATCCCTTGCATCCTGGAGAGATACAACAGAAATACAAAGTAAAACTCAATGTTAAAGGTGGGGGTCACACTTTGGTTGTGAACCCGAAAACAAATTGCGTCATTTCTATCTGAGAGTCTCCTTCTTGTAAAGATGGTAATGGTAGTAAGCATCCTGCCAAATGATTTTGTCTGAAATGCCCCCGTTGATTAGAAATCAATAAAAGAATGTTGAAAAAATTTGAAACTCCAAAACTTCCCAAAGCAAGTTTTAGAGATTCAAATGTCAGTGGTCTCTGTTTATGAATGCTGCAGCCAGAGATGCAGTATGGTACCCGCTGTCATCTTGCTACACGCGGATTGATTCAATGTTCTTGATAAAATTACAGAAGGGAAAGTTTTTTCCCTGTTTTCTCAACAAGTCGACACTGTATTCAACTGAAACTTTCACAGGTGACTTTTATTGTATCTTTTTTGATAATTTTACCTACTAATTGGTAATCAACTGCAGTTTTGGTGTGTTTTCATTATCAGTGTTTTGTATTTATTAAAACTGTTATGTAATTGTATTATTCTAAATATCTGTTATGTATATAAATGTAATTTGAATTAAATAAGTTTCATAAATGAACACAAATAATTTGTTGCAGCATTTGTTTTATTTCTATGCCGGATAGTTTTTAAAAAGGTCTCCAAGGTCAAATTCAGTTTTGTGATGCATTCATTTTTGATTCCTTACAGAAGTGGAAAAAATACATAACCTTTTGTTAAAATGGTATAAAATGCTAGTATACTCGATACACTGCCAGAAAAAAAAATCCAATTACTTCACATTTCAAATATAAAGGTCTGTACATTTTTGCATGAGGAAATCTTTTGTCAATTCCTGAATTTTCCATTGATTTCAATCAAAACAACGTTGAATTTTACAATTTGATCACCAAAAGATTCCTGAATGGTATCTACATGTACAGAGCCATTTTATAGGGGATATCGAATGACATCATGTTTATAAACACTTTGAAAGAGCACCAAATAAAATGACTTTTTACACAATTTTAATGCAAGGTTAGAGACCTCATCAACTCATTGCAATATTGTCACCATTGCCCTATTTGTTACAATAACACGCAGTTCTTATATAGCACTTTTATCATCCCAAATCGCTCTTCATCTTTTTTTCTCTACAGTAATGCAGAGCTATGTTTGAAATAATAAGACCCATTCTACATGTATATTTTTATGTGTAGTAGGGCCTACCCTGTAATGGTTTACAAGGTGCCCTGGCACAAACTTAATGCAGCTAACAGTGCAAGACTGACAGCCAACGATGCCAGAAACACCAGGGCGAAACCCTTCTCTTAACAAAACCTGGGTTCTTTACGTGCATTACACAACACAAGGGACCTACGACTTTAATTAAGTCCATGCAAAGGACGAAGCAATAATGGCCAAGTGTCTTGCTTAAGGACACGAGTGTCAAGACCGGGACTCAAACTCACACTCTGCAGATCGGACACACCAAAGCTTTAGCCTGGTGTGCATGACCCGTCAGCCACTCATAACAAACATTCAACATTTGAATAGTATCTTTCAAACATTTTCTGCCCAACACTTTCACCCAAGGGACCCTTTCCTACATGACTTACATCTCCAATCATCACAGCTTCTTCTGGACTGCATCCCAAGCTCCTCAGGGCCTCCGTGAAGAACATCTTCTCTGGTTTCCCGACAACAGATGCCCTCGTTCCGGTCGCGTACTCCAGAGCTTCCACAAAGGGTCCAGGCCCCAGGGCTAGACCATCAAGCTTCTTGAAGTACTTGGCTTTGTGAATTGCAATCAGGGGTGCACCTTCAAGGATTAATCTGAAAGAAGGGAGTAAACAAAGGACATCATTCTGTAGATGGAGGAACGGAATTCATTCATCATGTCATTTCATCATGTCAGGGCAAAAATGATGACCACAGAAAATAGCCACTACAGCAAACAGACCATCATTTTTAAGGAGTACTACATAATAGCTTTATTATTACTACTATATATTTCTGGTAATGAAACCAAGCATCATAAGTGAACTTAAACACCGTAGCTCTCAAGCCTGAGAAAAAACAGTTACTTTGGTGCTTGCTATGTGAACCAGAAACACTGGGGTTAACCCCTACTCTTCCACGATAAGTGTTCTGGGTCTTTTATGTGCACTACCAATCCTAGTACATGGGACCATGCATTAATGTCCAATCCAAAGGACAACGCAATTATTGTTAACTATCTTACTTAAGGATACAAGTGTCATGACCAGGACTCGAACCCACACTCGGCTGATCAGAAACACCAGAGTTTGAGTTCGGTGCTCTTAACCACTCGTCCGCAGCACGCCACAACTCCAATGTATGACTACATTTGTTTCATTACCTAAATGCTGTGTTGAGTGTTGCATAGTTGAAGTTGTCTGGACTTAAACCAACTACTACTGCATTTGGGTCATCCGTAGAAATACCTGCATTTAAAGTTGGACAGACAGACATTGAAATAAAGCAGATCTCTTGAGGTATTTTGAAAATGGTTAAAGGATTAAAAAAAAAGCACAATTATCTCATGACTTGGGCTATATTGGTTGCTCCCATTTCCCCCAAATGCACACCTTTCTTTTTTTATTAACATTGACCACCATTTTGTAACAGCAGCTTTGAATTTCACAAATTGTTGTGGCAGAAGTCTGCCATTTTAAATAAAACATTTACACTTTTTTATGAAGAAAGCGTGTACGCTTTGTTTTCAGAAAGGAAATAAGTTGATAGAGCGATTAGGGATATGGGTAATTTGATAGCATTATTGTACTAAATGGTAAGCTATTGTATTTTGCGGTTAAGGCCAATTAGAAAATGGATACTATTCATGCTATTTGAAAAAATGTTGAGCTAATTATTTCCATCGGCCCAAAAAGGCCCATGACCGCATAAGCCATTATGATATTTATTGACAATTCTTCTCTTCATTTACAATTTTGGAAAGTTAGGCTGTTTCCAAATTGGTGGCAGAGGCTACAGCTACGGCTACGACTGCGACTGTTGCCAAGAGTGCTGCTATGGCCTCCTATATGCTTTAACGCTATTTCATGTAAAATGTGTTTGTTTTGACTGAGAGTCACTGCTGACCACAAAATCAAAAACTTGGATCTAAATTATTTGAGGAAGTACATCGAAATGATGGCATTTCCACTTTTTAGTAACCTCTTGAGTTGTAGATTTCAAGAGCGGCTCTTGACGTTTGTATTTCAAGGAGCTTGTAGGAACTGCGAAGTGAGCCAATAATGTATGGTATATTGTCATAGCGCCCTCTTGTGACAAGTTAGGAACAGTATCCTCAGTGCTGGAGAAGTAGATCAATGACCACAACTTCTTTGTTCCCATGAAAATAACGGCTGTCTTTTCTCATCCGGCAGATACACTTAAAAATGTCTGAATTCAGATAAAAGTCTGCAATACTTTATCACTGTTACTCATAAAAACTGTTCCATGCTGAATTTCATAGGGCTGCTTAAGCAGAAAATATTGTTTAACATTTTTCTGCTTAAGCAAAACTAAGCAGGTTATCAGTTACATTGTGTACATTGTAAAACGGTCTTTTATCCGGTACCCTTTTTTCTGGTAAGCATCATTTGTAGTGCTTAGCATGGCTCAAATTTTGGGTAAAATTCCACAAGACCGCAGGGATTGTAGCTCAAAATGTTTACCAAACCAGAATTTATTTCACAAGACCAGAATCTTTATGAGAAAGAGCTTTCTACATAGCTTACCATGTAAAAAGCACTAAGAGAAGATTTATCTAATTTGTCTTATGGGTTATTTTGATACTCAAGGGAATGGTATAAGAACCAGACTCAAGGTCAACATTTGAACATCATTTAATTCTGCTAAAGATACTGCACAGTTGCTAAGTATTATTCAATTGAAAAACACAAGACTGCCGGACTTGTCCAGTCATGAGCTGACTGGCCTGTGGCTAAAATCACTGGCCTCGGACCTGTGGTCCTGTGTCAAATTCAAGCCCTGCTTAGGAACTTTTTATGCTATAAAAAGCAGCCTTTTTATGCTATAAAAAGCAGCAATATGAAATTGGGTCCCGTTTGGGCTTAATCACTAAGGTATAAAAAACCAACACCTTGGAAATCTTTCTTGGCATCATCTTGCAGCAGCAGCATCGGTCTTAGGCCACCTTCTATCACTAAACTTCTGGCTGCTGTCAGCGAGGAGAAGATGTCTGTTATTCCGATATCAAACCCTAGCCTCTGAAGTCGTTCGTGAAGGGTTAGAACACTCTCTTTGGTTGTGTTGGTCACAAACTTGATCTTTACTGGCGCTGTTCTCAGCCTAGAAGTAGAAAAAGGAAAGAAGAAAAGAAACAGATCTATCAAATCCACTCTGATCAAAATAATGGACAATATAACTACTTCAAAGGAGATGACTTAATCATGGAGACAGTCCGTGAAGAGAAGTTCTATAAACCGATCCTCAAATCACAAATCCATGAAAATGGTTGTTGATGAAAAAAGTAAATTCAAAGGGCAGAAATTAGGGAATAAGATCGATCAAAAACGCTCTTTTTTTTTGCATTACATGCGGGCTAGTAAAAACACTTGCAGGCGACCCAAAATTTTGGTTGACTTGTCCGGCAGGCGAGTGAACAAAAAAGTGAAGGGAAACTATTGTCACTGAGCATGTTAAGTGCCGTTCCGGTGTCCTAGCCTAGGGAGATCTGTCACCTGGAGATTCTGTCCCCCCTATGGATGGGAAATTATTTAACATGGGCTGGAGGTGGTTGATTTAAATTTTAAAAGAGGGTGCTATCCAGAAAATGTTTGTACACAATTCACCGTGTGGGGGGGGGGGGGGGGGGGGGGGGACAGAATCTCCGGGAAGACAGAATCTCCTGCCACCAGCTCCAGCAGATCTTCACTTGACTTGTTGGACGTTGTCAAGAGATCCCTGGCAGCAGCAGGCCTTTCGGAAGACGCTGCAACCATTGCACATGTTGCAGCACACAGCCAGCGAGCATAGATCTGTGGGGTGTATGCTAGCCGACTACGCCATTTTTACAAATGGTGCAAGGGGCGGACTATTGATCCCATGAGTGCATATGTAGGAGAAGTCCGTGATTTCCTTGTTTCACAAACACCAAGCCATTGGCACTACCCGCAACTACCGCTCAGCAATCACTGCAGTCCATACAGGATTTGCAGACAGCTCCAAGGTGTCAGATAACCGAGCCCTTTACCTACCACAGGTTCAACTCAAGAAGCACTGACAAAACCTCCTTTCGAACCTCTGGGTCAGTCTTCAGGTTCCTCTCACCAAGGCATCGATCAAGGTAGCCTACCTACTACTCCTAGAACTATGACATGTATGACGAGGGTCGTTCCGCTATCGTCTCCATGAGACGACAGCGGAACTACCCTCATCATAGTCATAGTCATAGTCACAGACGATTAATTCCGGGCACATTCACTTTCTTTCTTCAGTGGGAACAAACAGAATCTCCTGCCACACCGGCTTTTTATTGTAAGAAAGCTGAATATCTACTGCCTTTACATGACAACTTTGTGTGTTTTGTTACTCCCCCCTAACATTTTTTTTACAAGTAAATTTTTCTTTGTTCAAACCCAAATTATTAAAAAATGTACCCAGTCAGTTTACCTTATGGTTTATTACTTGACTTTTGATGATAAATAACTTTTTGAATTTGATAAGAAAACTATTTCAACCTTTTCAACGCCTCAGCTGCTCCTGGGATAATGGTGTCTTCAACATGCAGTGTTCCACTCAAGTCAATAAGCACTGCCCTCAGACCAATTCGTACTGCCATGTTTTCTTTTCAGATAAAGTGAGCATTTCTACCTTTTTAAAAAAATACCCCACCCCCAAAGTATGTTTATGAAGTACCCCCTCTATCGTTGTGAAATGAAAGACGGCTAAGGCTGGCTACTCGTAGTCGTGGCATGCTCGAAAGTCTTATTATCATAATTATGGGCTTCAGCAGCAAGGGACCTGACACTTTGCAAGCCTGTATAATTTATCAGTTTTAAATCTGTATTGACACGTGTATATTCACTACCTTTAAAAATAAATCTCACACATTTAAACATGCTGTATTATCATTCTGTTAAACTGGTATGAACTGAATTTTTGGTTCAACCAATGTAGTCGTAGACAACTTGAATCAAGACTACCGATGCACGTGGATGAATTAGTCTAATTCCTGGACGTATCGCTTCGAATTGTACACTGTACATTTTCCAGCACGTAGAGTACCAAACGCCGGGTATTATTTCGCAATCACAAATGGGATCCACATCTGAATCTAAATCTTTCTTTTTAAAAAATATGAGGTATGTATCAACTATCAACTATCAACATTTAATTTATTTAAAATTGTCTTGAAAAGGATGGCGTTCTTCAAATGTGTGTTTCTCAAATTACGAATATTATGATGATTATGATTAAATAAAAATATGACCATCTGTCTCTGACCATATTCAATATTGAATGAGGTGAGCAAGGCTAGGCAGGAACAT
This sequence comes from Pisaster brevispinus, assembly GCA_023634235.1. Classification (NCBI taxonomy): domain Eukaryota; kingdom Metazoa; phylum Echinodermata; class Asteroidea; order Forcipulatida; family Asteriidae; genus Pisaster; species Pisaster brevispinus. The sequence goes on from JAMKCF010000006.1 coordinate 12,417,589, forward strand.
GTAAAAGTTGAACAGGGGCGGGTAAACTGCCAACTGGTTCCCTCCCCCTCACACTTTCTCTGGCATGTCTGGACTGTTATGGTTAGCCTCTGTTCAAAATCAAATGGATGGCAATGCTCACTTATCATGCTAACTAAATCATGGATTCTACCTACTCTAGAGAGTAGAACCCTTCCTCCATAACATGGTAGAACTAGAACTATGACTGAGTATGACTGAGTATGTCTGAGGTTCGTCATGTTCGTTCCGATAGCGGAACGAACCTCATAATTATAATATTTAATAAGGATGAGGTTCGTTCCACTATCGGAACGAACATCAGTCATACTCAGTCGACATAGTTCTAGGTAGGAGGAGTAGGTAGAATCTACTCCTACTCCTACTAGAACTATGCATGCGGCAGTTCGTTCCGCTATCGACGATAGCGGAACAAACCGCATAGTTCTATAGTACTAGAATCCATAGTTAGCATGATAAGTGAGTATTGCCATCCATTTGATTTAGCTCTATTTCTAAGATCTAACTAGGTACTGGTATAGTTGCGATAATCGTAACCCTCCATCCTCCCGACCATCGGTAGGATGGAGGGTTATGATTATCACAATTATTCTAGATTGCGATAATTAATTGTAGCCCTACACCCTCCTGTTCATGACGTCGGACCTGGTAGGACTAGTAGAAGTAGGAAGGAGGGTTACGGTTATGCAACTATACAATTATTCTTAATATAAACCTGTTAAAACTAAAATCGTGAGCGTATGACATCATATAAGACACTACTTTTTGTCATGAGAGGAAAAGTGACATTCAAATTGGGCACCTTTTCCTTGGTACTGTTTAAGTTATAAAGAAGGGTAAAGTACTAAGGTGAGAAAAAGGTGCCAAATCTGACTGATACTATTCCTCTCATTATGGCAAAAAGTAGTAACTTATTTTCTCAATAAGATTTGTATATGTTGAAGTTTTTGATCATAATATGTGAAAAAGTGCCAGTCCAATCCAGCATCTTTCCCCAGAAGAAACACAAGTAGATGCAATTCCTAATTAAAGTTGGACTTGTTTCCTTTCACCAGAGTTAACTATGCCAGCTGTTAAGATGAAACAACCTTCACAATCTGGTCAACGAGACCAAAATGGTACAGCCTCCAAGAAGCTACAGTGCAGTGGTCCATCATTGAAGCAATCAAAGAGGAAGAAAAACAAGAAGAAATCAAAGGCAAGGCGAAAGAAAAAGATGAATCTACCGTCAAGACTATCAAGAATTATTAATTATGGAGCCAAGAAGGCACAGACTTTGCTGACACAGAGAAATTCTACGATCCAATGTCCGGGAAATGGCGTCATAACAAAGGGAACCCAACCCAAGATAAATGGTGCTGTGAAGAACTATGAAGCCAACCCGGGACCCTTGCTTGCTAGTCAATCATCTTCAACCACTCCCCAATCTCATCAAAGCAGATTTGAAAGGGGCATTTTCAGTAGCAGCCCCAGTGACGATCGACAAGTTACAAATGGAGAAAGTAGACCGATTCCCAAAGAAAAACTCATAGCCTTGGATTGCGAGATGGTTGGTGTGGGACCACAGGGACGAGTCAGTGCCTTAGCAAGGTGCAGCATCGTTGACTACAACTGTAATGTCCTCTATGATGCATATATCAGACCGGAGCTTGAAGTCCTCGATTACCGCACTCCATGGAGTGGCATCCGCAAACATCACATGGATGACGCAACTCCCTTCAGGGAGGCTCAGCCTTTGATCCAAAGTATTCTCGAAGGCAAGATACTAATTGGTCATTCCATCAGGTTTGACCTCGCTGTACTACAACTGGGTCATCCTCAGAATGACATCCGTGATACGAGTATGTACGGTGGTCTCCAGGAGCTTGCAGGGTTGACCCTCAGGACAGGTCAACACCCTGGCCTGAAGAAACTGACCAAGTTGCTCTTTGGACATTCGATCCAGAGCGGCGAGCACTGCTCTGTTGAAGATGCCTCAGCAACAATGAATCTCTACAAACTCGTGGAGAACCAATGGGAAGAGGAAAGGATTTCCTTGTTTCCCGAGCGGGATTTCAGGCTAAGCTTTATGGATGATCACTACTGGCCTGATGATTTAGATAAATAAACAAATTAAAACCTTGTTCTTTTGTGTGCTTTAGACTTGTTGGTAGCCAATTTGTGTTTCTATTCAAACAGATGACCGATCATAAATAACAGGTCAGATTTGGGTTTATGATCTCAATAATAAAACACATATTCAAGGGTCTAGAATTGTATCATGTATTAGAACTGTTAAAAGCAGGGTATACTTTTGGTAACTTCCAAAGACCAGTATCCTCACTCGGACATATCCCAACATATGCTTAAAATAATAAACCTGTGAAAATTCAGGCTCAATTGGTCATTGAAGTTGCAAGAAAATAATGAACGAGTAAAAACGCCCATGTTGCATAGAATTGTGTGCTTTCAGATGCCTGAGAAAGGCTTCATGCCTGAAGCCTTTCTTAGATTCAAATTTGTTGGTGAAAAATGACCTTTCTCCAAAGCTACATTACTTCAAAGACTGTTGATTTTAACAATGTTTGGTAATATCAACAGCTAACTTGTGGAGTAATTACCAAAAGTACACTCTGCCTTTAAACTACTTGAATTGTAAAAATAGGTACTTAAAAAATGGAACCCCTTCCTAAATTTTCACCCATTTGATGGATTGAGTACTACATAGTATAAACCAACCACCCATCGCATTGGAATTGGCAATCTCTATATTATGCTTAAGGATATGTTTCCAACAAATTGCGTATGTCCTTGCGAGTACCTTTGGTTTTTTGAACCGTTAATTGTTTTAATCCCATATGAATGTAGATACATGTGTACACAATGAAACTAACCTGTGAAAGTTTAATTTCAAAAGGTGATAGTGTTTTTGAGATTTTGCTGCAGGAAGAGTAATCCGTAATTGGAAATACACAATCTGAGAAACGTTTCTCAGATTAAAATATTTTTAAGTCCCCCTCTTTAAAACTTCATTCCTTTTAGGGGAATTGTATATCAAAATGTTATACATTTTCAACGGCTGCAGTGCTCCTTACCAATTCAGTTATTGTGGTCATTAATTTTTGTAGTAATTACCAAAGGTATACCCTCCCTCTAAGTTACATAAGAGATTGAAAGCGTCCCAAATTTTTATTTTGCTAAAAATATCCCGGATGTGCACGCAAAACCTACAGGCCCGGGGATACAGCATGTTTGCAAGGAGCGTCTTATGCATGATGTGTACGACATCCAGATACAACATTGTTGCACTGACATATTCAAATGATAAACGTGGATATTTAGAATGTCATCACTTCTTTTCACATGGTATATATTATCTTGGATAACTTATGTCAAAACATAATTTCTAATAACTCATAAATTTTTTAATGAACTGGTTCAATTGCTGTGCAGTACTGTTTGGTATTTCATGTTTAAAACACAATTGTACAAATAAAAACACAGATGATGCTTAAATGAAAAGAAAACTTAAGTGACTCTGCAGTGTTAATTTAATATCTGTCCACAGAAAACATAACTCAACAAAGCCCTGATATTCAATGGAGGCAATTGCTTCCGTTGCCCCTGGTCATTGCTTTAGTGCCCCTTGAAATGTTCCAACAGAAATTAATGATTTCCACATAGAGGTGCCCTTTACCCAAGGAGAAAACGCCTTGGTGCCCTTGCCCTGTCAAAAACAGAGCACCAGGCTGGCAAAATGTCACTCAAACTTAATAACAACACATCCATAACTTTTCGTTTTATAACCATAAGTCTTGTATTACTTATTAAAAAATGAAAAATAGTATTAGCTGTTGCAAACTGCTTACCAACCAAAAGGACCTATGGTATAAATGCAAAAAATAAGTTATTGGCCTGATGTTTCGACCCAAGCAGAGTCTTTCTCGAAGGCTTAAATGACAAGACTACAAACATAAACAGGTACATGTGTACTGATGTAACAAAAGCAGTCAAATTATTTTTAAAAATTATTAAAAATGAAACAAAGTGTCCACATGGTTTAATAATGTCAAAGCCAATAAGAGGCGGCCCATCATGTTGAATTAAAATTTATCCCCTTTACCTTTTTTTGAAATTCATATTTTATGGAACCGACATATAGATGAAAAATAATATAGATGAAAAATCAACAACATCCATGTACAGTCGGCTCTCATTATAAAGAGCACTGTTATTTCAAGAGGTTCTGCTTATAAAGAGAACGTTCTGAAGTCCTGAATCTCATTTCTGCTTTGTGTTTCTTTGTTTTGCTTTCCTCTTAGAACAAAGTTCCTGTTGAAAGAGGTAAATTGGCCAGTCCCCGCATTCTTGTTACTGTATAACAAGAGTCAACTGTACATGTGTACCAAATATGGGCAAAAGTTTCACATAGCCGCTGTTTATCAAAACATATTGCTGACAAAAATTATTTTGTAATTAACCACAAGGGAAATTGGGTAAATTTGTGTTAGTTTTGGTTCGAATGGCAGTTACTGGTTGAAAGGCTTCTGATATTGACAAATTAGGGAGACTGCAACCATTAGGGCTAGATGGTTCAGATGGTACAGCGCCGGCACATTTAGGTTTCATGTTCAAATCCCGCTTTAGTCAATTTTTCTTTGTTCAACCAGTTAGAAATGACAGACAGCCGCAGGATTTTAGCTGGGAACTTGCTTTTTGATGAACAAAATGTTTCTTAACTAAGGTTTAATTTGCCAGTCACTAATTGTAGTGTACGAGTATACAACCCTTGATCCAATCCTGGGTATCAAGGAAATAAAACCAACGTTCTCGGACTGTTTTCACAACATTTTTTTTGGGGGGTGGAGTAATTATTACATTGATTGTAGTTTGAAGCTAGACCCTTGATCCAATCCTGGGTCTCGAGGAACTGGAACCAGCGTCCTCAGACTGTTCTCACGACATGAGAGAGGTGGGAGGGGGGGGGGGGCATTTTAAAATATCAAAGATTGAAAAAAAGTGCCTTCTAAGGAGACTGCAAATATCTTTCTGGGAGCAAAATGCTTCATCTAATCTGTGATTTTCTACAGTCGATCTGATCCTCAGATAAGCTGATTCCAACCAGTGATTAAGGAGAATGGATTATCCCTTTGCCGTATATCTTCAGTTAGTCAGCTGTATTAAAGCTTCCACAATGTTCCCTTTGTTCTCTCTCAAGCTCCTTTCAGCTTCTGTTCTGCTGATCTCCAACTCTTGGATCTATAAGAAATCAGACGTTACATTTCAAAACACAATGTGTGATTTAGTTATTCACTTAAAGGGGCACATTGCCTTTGGATTGGGTGCTTGGATCATAAAAAGCATCCGTTTTAAAATGAATATGGTTGGAAAGATGTTTTAAAAGCAGAATATAATGATTCACATAAATATCCCTTGAAATTGCGTGGTGTTTGTGTAATTTCATGACAGAACACAGCCCACTATTTTGTTGAACCAATTTGTTGACTCCACAAAACAGCTCAACAGCAGACCATGTTCTGCTGGGTGTATTTCAAGAGGAAAATTTATGTTTTTAGTCAGTACTCGCCATTTGCAACACATTGTAGGTGTGTTGGTAATTCCAAACAGCAAAGTCGTTGAGAGATTTGAATGCAATGTACTCCTGTAACCGTGAGCTTATGTTTTTTAATGACTGCTCTCTAACAACAAAACACTGTAGGTGTTTTGGTGCATGAACACCTCTAGAAAAGGAGGAGCAATTCAAAACAGCAAAATTTTAAAAGATTTGAAGGCAGTGTGCCCCTTTAATGTCATGATATTGGTGCGACATTGGTTTTTCAAAGACTGAATACGTATATATGTTTGAAAAATGTCTGGCACATATACACTGACTTGCTTAATCACAACTTACTGCTTGAATTTGAAATCCTCAGACTAGAGAGAGTTGCTATGTCACATGATTCGTGGCAAGCTTTTGCGTAGTTGAGACAGCGAACACCCATACACAATTCTGACTGAATGTGTACATGTCACAATAGTACCAGGGTTTGCTCATCTGGAGGGTGCTATACAAATGCTTGCCCCAAACCATGTGACATAGCAACTGTCTCTAGTCTGAGGAATTCAAGTTTTAGCAGTAACTTTTGACTAAGCAAGTTAGTGTACCAGACATTATTCCAATCTAATTCACGAATGGGTTATTCGAAACTGAAGAAATTCCTTTTTTGTCAGTAACAAATTGTTACTAATGTACTGTTAAACTTTATATCACACCCAAGAAGATCCTTGTCAGTTGGGGGGGATTGTAGGTCATGTGGCATTCATTAACAAAACCGTTACAAGGCCTTTGTACGTCGTAAGCCGTACATTTTGGTTCCATTCACCATGCATTTTCTTACCATCACATTTTGATCTGATGCAAGCTGGACAAGATCATGCATTGCAGTACAAAACACCTAGTTTTGGCAAGACGCAACCATTTGAAACAAAATGACAGAGGCTCTAAAAATGTTGTGTTGCGCAATGACGAAGATATTGCAGAACTAATTGATGCCTTTCAATTAATGCACTACTTGGATGTTGTATAAAACAAACAATGAATGTTTACATTCGCCCAAAAGAGAGAATATTGGAATTCTTTGAGAGATGAAATGTTCCATTCAACTCGGTGTTAAATGCAAATATTCTCACCATTGCACTTTTAAACATTCATTATTTGTATACTACTGATAATGTTTTTCATACAAAAAAGGAACTTCATCAGCGGAAAGAGCATTTGAAAGTAAATTTTGCGGAAATTTGAACTGTTTTCCAATGTAAAAGTGCACCTAGAAATTTTACTCTGCCTAAAGTACAAATTAAAATCATGTGAGAAGAAAAAATCCCCTGCCCCAAACCAAAGAAAAGTATAACACACAAGTTGTCTTGGTTTTTTTTTTATTATTATTTTTTTTTCAGGCTTCAAGTTTAGGCTTAGGGGTAAGGATTTAGGGTTTAGGATTAGGATTAGGGTTAGGTGTGTCCTTCATCATTAGAACCAGACTGATGCAGGCATTTTACCTAAAAACAACGTTGATCAATTCTTCTTTTTGCACTTTCATTCAGCCTTTTAGACAGAAGAACGGTAAGACTGTTTATTTATTGAGAAAGAAGTCTGGTCTGTGACTTTGGGAAAAAGTTCACTTTTCCGGACTCTAAATTGAACTTACAATTAGATCAACATCTCCTTTCTTGATAACAACCTTGGCCAGCTCTCGTTCCCTGTAATTATAAAATGAAAAACAAAAATTAAATCCCTTAAAATAAAACAACATACAGAAAGCTGCTTTTAAATTAAATGATAGCGGTCACAATTAAACAATTTGTTTAATGTAAGTACATACTGCAAGCATTTTAGACAAATCTTATTGAATATTTAAGCCTAAATTGAGCAAGATAATAACAGGTTGGTATATGTAGAATCATTTTCTAAGTATGTAAGAAACATAAAATGTGAAAAGCCTGCCTTTGCTTGAATTGATATTCGGATTATTATGATACACCTTTTCCAAACATCCCTTCCAACCCCCACCCCCAAGGTCTGGATCTGGAAACTTGGTGTCCAAATTTGCTGAGATTGAACAACAGGGCACCCAAATTGTTCACCTCAAATTGTTTTTCCAGGCCTGATTCTGACAGAGAGGCAAGACTTTGTACTATAGCAGATGCTAATTTACCTTTCTATTTTCTCAGATCTTTCTTGAGATCTCCTCTGGTCCAATGCTGCTAATGCCTTTTATAAGGGAAACAAAATGATAAGAAAAGAAACTAAATAATCGCAACAGTCTTGTGCATAACTTAACTCCACATAGCTTTACTTTATGACATCATTATTATGTGAATTAATTAATACCTCGGAGAGTTTATGCACTCTGATTTGTCAACGACTGGTCACGTGAGGTGCATAATAACATAGTGATATAAAGACCGACTCTGTGAATAAGCGAATACATGTTCCCTAAACAAATAATTTTCTTAAGTGTTGTACGCACTGTATATATTGTGTAGGGAACTATTGAATCAATTGTTTTTTAATTCTGGCAAGACATTTAGGTGCCGCGTGCACTCGCATACCAAGCGTATGCGTGAATCAACAAACAATGTATGAATTTAAGGTAAGCTGGTACACACATGAAACCACCATAATGCTGATGCATCAAGCCAACCAAAGTATTTCCATATATGGTAATTAATTTTCAGAGCTCATCATAGTCTGGTTTTTGAAAATATGCATAAAATGTGGAAAGGTGCCATGCAAAAGTTGAACAGCCTAAGGAATGGCCCTTGAACATGACCTTAGTTCGAACTTTTCTTAAACAGTGAAAGAAAAATCATAATTTCTCATGTTTTTTACCTGTTTATTCATTAAAATAAAAGTATTTATTAATGGGAATAATAATGTGACCTGTTCTTCACTGCGTGGTAATGACCTTGGTTGATGGCTGGCTGCTGTTAACTAATTGGACTGCACCTTCAGCCACATAACCACATGTGCAATGAAACAGCACTTTGAAAAAAACTTAGTAATATTAATAATACTTTACTTAGTTCAACTTATAAATTTTCTCCAACCAAAACCAAATCATATGTCAATGTGATACAGGAAATGCTGGCTGTGTGACTGTGAGTGATGCGACCGACCATATTTTGAAGAAAGAGGGCATATCTCCAAACTTGTTCACGGTTAATTTTGATAAGTCTTGAATTTATGTGGAAGTTATGACACAAAATTTAAAATTTCCCATAAACCACTTAACCAGTCCAGTATCTTGCCTGCCAGAAAAGGCACTGGATCTGGATTCGAATGTACACACCAACTGCCTCACTCACATTGCTAAGGCGCTGACCAGTGATTTCTTTTTCCTCAGCATAGTCTGTCACTCTCTCCAAATCTGCTGCCCCACTGTCGTGTTTCTTGGCTCTGGGAACAGCTGAGTTGGACTCCAAATCATCAGCATCGTGATCAACTTCATTTTGAGACATCTTTTAAAACCTCGCTGCTGAGAAAAGCCAAACAGAGACCTTCCACAATGCACCGGTCAACCGAGAGGGCGCTGTTCGAAGCGGATTTTACAGGCGTTAATCACGCCCGTTTGTGCGGGTAATTGGGCTACTTCTTGTTAAGTTTTTCTTTGAATAACAATCCAATTTAGGCGTATAGTGGAAAGGGCACGGTGTACGGGTACAAATTAGTGAGTCGACTGGACTAAAAGAAGACACTGAAAATTCACCGGAAAAATGGCTTTAGGACGGATAACCACTTTAGCTTGTCGGAATTTCAGCACATCGGTCATACGGAGAGCAGGCTATGGAGAAGGACCTGGCAGTGTAAGGCTGTTAAAACATATTAAAAAATGAACAATTTTGTTTTTACTTTTCTGTTTCTAATAATATATTTCTATACCCGGCCGGTACGGGTGATACTATATACCGGAAAATACCGGAAAATACCGGAAAATACCAGAAAACTACCAGAAAACACCGGAAACATACCGGAAAACTACCGGAAAATACCGGAAAATACCGGAAAATACCGGAAAACTACGGTAAATACTCCGAAAACTAAAAATACTTTGACTTGAGCTTGTCAGTGTATGCAAAACCATTCCTGCACAATCGGCCGATCGCGCAGAGCCATTCCTGCACGATCAATTGATCTCGCAAAACCATACCTGCACGATCGGTCGATCGCACAAAACCATTCCTGCACAATCGATCGATCGCGCAATAAATATTCGTAGCGCGATCAGTCGTTGCGCGATCGACCGATTGTTGCGCGATCGCCCGATTGCTGCGCGAACAATAGATCTTTCAATAGCGCAGCGCGATCGGTCGATAGCGCAGATTGACCGATCGCGCCCAACAGTAACATTACTGGTGTTTTCCGGTATTTTTCTGTGTTTTCGGGTATTTTCCGGTAGTTTTCCGGTCGTTTTCTGGTAGTTTTCCGGTATTTTCTGGTAGTTTTCTGGTATTTTCCGGTAGTTTTCCGGTATTTTCCGGTATTTTCCGGCATATAGTAACACCGGCCGGTACTCCTAGAACTATTCGGTTCGTTCCGCTATCGTCTCCCCGACGATAGCGGAACGAACCGAATAGTTCTAGGAGTACCCGGCCGGTATAGACCTCACACACACAAATGGCGGACATGAACAACATTTAGTTTGATCAGATGCAGATTCTGGATAGTTTTTAATCATGGATTAATGATCTTTAAATATCTGAAAAAGGGTTTACTTAAGTAAGTAACTTTTAATATCAACTGTAGTCTGGTAGTGTTAGTGTTAATGCTCATCTGAATTATTGTTACTGTAACTAGTATTAGTAATTCACTAGTTAGTACTACTGTAACTAAGTACTACTACTACGACGACTACTACTAGTACTAGTACAGTACTACTACGTGACGTCTTACTTATCTGCTTATTCTTAATAAATGAACTAGAGAGCCACATATTTTTCAAAAGGAGAATAGCCATGTGTATTTGTAATCAATTGTATATTGTAGTTTTCGTACCGTAGCTCTTGCTTTTTTGTAACGACATCCTCTTTAATTTTAGCTGAGGAACGTGACCAAGACTTAATAAAAGTTTGCTATGTATCACAGTCGACCATCGAGATGATGGAGGGTTAAGATTATTGCGACTATATCGCAGCTACCTTTTCCTTAATCCAGAGTTGTACTACTTTTAGTTTATTAAGTAACTATAAGGTACGTCTTTCAACTAAACAACTTTATACCATAGTTGTAGGTATAACTTTAAGTATAACTTAAGTTTACTTAGACGTTCTACTTATAAAACTTAAATATTTTAGTTATAACTTATTTATAGACATTGTCCCTGTTTAGAGGCAATCAGCTGGCCCTAGCCCAGATTGAACTCCTCCTTTAGTGCAATGACAAAGAACCTCTTAGGTTGTGTACAAAAAAATCCTTATAAAACTGTTTGCCCTTTAACGTCATGCACCTATTGTTCTTTTTTGAAACCGAATCTCGCCAAAATTAGGCTGTTTGTGTTCTTTGTGCTCACAGTGAGCTCAGGGCATGTTGAAGTTGTATTCTTACTTTACAAGTAAATATGCTTACCCATCTCTTTTCTTAGTCTTAGGGCTTGTTTAAAAAAAAGGGTTTATTCACTGTTAAACTGTGTCAAAGTTTTTTGGGGTTGTTTTTTTCATTTTGATTCTGGACCATTGAATACAAATGTTAAGCAAGCATGTAGCGGTCTTGTGGGTTTTTCTGTCTATTTCAAGCTCTGTTTATTAAGTGAGATCAATCAGTTGCCCCTCGGCAGGTTCAAGAATCGTGGCTAAGCATAAATTAATCATATACTTAATATTGATATAATTGGCAAAAATTATATTTTGTGTAAACCTATGTCTTAATCCTACAGAATGTACCATTTCAAATCAAGAACAAGTGGCGTCTACTTGCTGTGATGACGGCCTTCTTTGGCTCTGGATTTGCGGCTCCATTCGTTTTGGTTCGTCACCAGCTCAAGAAGAAGTAGATGCTGTGTGGTCGTTGCAGGCTTTTGTTAATAATTTTTTGGTAAGCTCCGTCCTGAAGGTTATTTCACTCTGACACCCAATGTTAAAAAGGGGCTCCAAGGTCAAATTCAGTTTTGTGATCTACTCATTTTCCAATAGATAGAGTCCTTATAAAAAATGAGGGAAAATCTAAGAAGTCTCCAACCTCAAAATGGTGTAAAATGCCACTGTTTTTGATACCCTCCAAGTGCAATTTTTGTCAAAATCCTAAAATCCTTGATGATATTCAATCAAAATAGCTTGGGATTTAACCTTTTGACCTGCATAATTCCTTTATTGTTTTAGATGTTCTATTATCTAATTTTTCAAATTTCACTATGAAAGAGTATCACATAAAATTAAATTCAACACCGTTTTAATGCAAGGTTATGAGGACTCTATATATTGAAAACTTAGTGCATCACAAAACTGAATTTGCAATTGAAGCCCCTCTTTAATAGAGAAAATTTCATCATTTAAAAAAATGTTTTGTTAAAAATTCCAACGAAATGTGTATTTTGACAACAAGAAACCCAAACCAAGTGTCATTATGGAGAGAATTAATCCTGAAATTCTTATAGAAAGACGCTAGGTCTGATTTTTGGCCGATTTGACCCAAAAATTTTGATTTCGTTTTTTTGTAGCTATTTATATTCAATGAAAATTGAAGAAAGCATTTGAAGAAACAGAATCGCGAAAACTCAAAATGGTTAGGACCAACTTGGTACCAGAAGTTTGAATATGCATGAGACTTGCAGTCTATTCCCAACTATTGGTGATAATTGCATTTTTATGTAATTAACATGATTGTAATCATTGGTCTGTTACCCACCTGCAAAGCATTTAGATTTACATAAAACTTGTAGTTTCTAAACTGATCTACATAACTGTACTGCATAATTTAACTTTCATCATCTTTTCTTCACTCAACAGGTTTGATTATGAGGTTTAATGGAGCAACACCTACCACCAGATGAGGATTGGGCAGATCATCCTTTTGTCGTCAGAAACTCTGGCCCTCTGCCTTTGGCCTCGGGAACTCTCAAGATGTTTTTTCAGAAGAAAACAACTTTTATCTATGTCAACGTTTATAAAACATCATTAGGATTTTATGCAAACTTGTTCATGGGGAGAATCCTTAAGATGTTCCAGTTATTAAACAAGAGCCCAATTTCATTGAGCTGCTTAAGTAGACAATTTTGCTTAGAAGTTTTCAAAACTAAGCAGAAAACCAGCCACAGACGGTAAATGTTGCCTGATATTTTGGCTGGTTACCTTGTTCTGGTTAAGCAAAATTGTTTTTTGGTTGGCTACTTTTTGTGAAATTGGGCCGAGATGTCAAGAATGCAATGAGTTAGCTTTAAGTTTCTGTTTGAAGATTTGGGCAGTTTACAGAGAGATCGTTTATTCCTACGTAGTGTTCACTCTTTATTGCATGAGTTGTTGCTTCAGAATGTGTGTTGTGAAATTTTAAGTTTGGTTTTGTAAATCACATCAGTATTGAAAGAAATTTAAATTTAAGGTTGAATTATATATAATGAAATTCAGTTTTTCACGAGACTCAACACCAAATTAATTCATTCAGTTATTTCAATGCTGTAATTATCGATTGATGATACATCAATTGGCCTGGCATAACAAAAACCGTAATCAAATTTTTAGAAAGTGTTGAATTGGTTATGAATCTACACGTTTCGTTACTTGCAATGCCTCATCCATTCTTCTCGAACTGTTAAAAAATTGTATTTCATACTTGGGGTCCTAAATTTGAAACTGTAAATTACTGACCAGGAGTGAAACAAGAAAATTGACCAATTGTCTTTGGCACAAGAAGAGTACATAGGTATTGAGTTTTGTCTTATTTACAAAACGCTAATAAACATATTTTCAAAGCTTGTTTTCCACAAATACCAAACATTGATGCAGTTAGTGGTTGTTGTTTTACCCATACAAGGAATTCAAGATACAGTCAACCCTCATTATAAAGAGCACTGTTAAAAAAGAGGTCTGCTTATAAAGACTACATTCTGAAGTCCTGAATCTCATTTCTGCTTTGTGTTTCTTTGTTTAGCTGTCCTCTTATAACAACCTTCCTGCTTTATAGAGGTAATTTGCCCAGTCCAGTAATCATATTATAACGAGAGTCGACTGTACATGTGTACTTCATTGAATGTAAAGAAAGATTGGTTTTCAAATGTGAAATTAAAGTTTTATTCACACAATACAACTGGATTTTGATTTTATTTATTAGTCATGTCCGGGGATCTTGGGGGGGGGGGCATGTTTTGACTTTGAAGAAACAGTTGCCAAATGGTTCCTATGGTTAGTTTGGAACAGCTACGTCACCCAGGTACAACTGAACTTGCAGAATTGCTTGACAAATGACCAAAGCTCGAAATGTTTATATTTCTGGATGGGAAAGTCGAACATGCACCTGATGTGGATTTGAATATGATGATTTGCCTTATTCATGATTAAGAAGCTTGACCATGATTTGCTTCTCTTCAACTAGGTGTATGTATAGCGACTTCTGAGGGCCAAGTTGGTTATGTGTTGAATTAGGGAAAATTTAAAGAAAAGGCAAGTCCCTAAAGCATGTACAAATTATGATGTACATGTACATGTATTGTGAAAAGAAGAGCTACATCTCAGCAAAACACCAACTAAAAAACTTTCAAACATGCTACAAAAGTTTTGAATAATGGAACTTAATGGAAGGTTCTTTTAAAATTTATTTCTCCAACCTGGAAATGAAAACTTGTATATGCACATGTACACAAATACAAACAGGTGAGGTAACCAGCTGAAATCCACCAGGGCCAGTTTCACAGCTCTAATATGATGAACAGTTTTGTATAGCAGACTGGGTAACCAGTGCAAAAAGCCATGGGAGTATCTTGTTTTATAAATAGTACCTCTGCTAGTTTCTACAGAATAGTTCTGTGAAAAAGTGTCCTTGACTTGAATTTCACTTTGACCAAATTGCCACGATCTTTAAAGTGGTGTCCATTAAGACAAACTACATGACTGGTAGTCATAGGCCCTTTTCAAACCAGGCTTGGGCTTAGGTTTCAGCTCAGGCTATGTCAGTAATTTAAAAAACGTACACTTTTGATATGAGACTTCAAACAGACAGACAGTGCCGAAGCTGAATTAGTCGTGTTTGGCGACGTCTGTTTTGTAACTGTGAATCAATCTTAACTGCAAAGCAAAGTGTTTTGTCAAAATGCAAATTTAGGGTAATACTGACAACTCATCTTCTGATCAATATTAGCGCTTTGTGAAATCGAGCCAAGATGTGAAACAATAACTGAAAAACATCATAATGGAAAATATAGGCAAGTTTTATACCAAATAAAAATTTTTTTGAAAGAGAACATATTAAGTCCTGTCCACATATGTAGACACTACACAGTAGCAACCTATTTTGGAAATATTTCACAATATGGCAAGTAAAATTATCAAAAAATAACAATAGATGAAAAAAAAGGATGATACGCTATGAAATTATTTTTCACATTAATTCACTTTCCCATTGGAACTTAACCAAATTTCAGTACACTTCACGATTAAAAAAAAAATACTATAAATAGTTAGCGCTAAACAAAAAAAAACAGGATACCATTTTGAAACCTAGAAGGTGTTTACATGTGGTTATTCTATAAGGTCATTACCTTCTTCGATACAGTGACCAAATCGGCAATGGAGACAGAAAACACAAAATAAACTGTAAGTGGGTTTGCACCAGTGTGGTACTGCAAATCGGCTACAAATGCTACAGTGACATTTCAAGCTCAATGCACACTTACCATGGGCTGCAGTGTCAGCAAAGATAGAAAAACAAAACTGCATAAGCAAAAATACCACCAGTTCACATCAATCTATTTGTCATAAACAAACACAAAATGGGTAAATCCATAAACTGAATTATTTACATGGGAGCCTGCACTATTTTTCTATGAAGAATTCTCACGCAGAATTAATGTACAACACAGAAATCATCTTGACAAATTTCCAAAGAACATTTTGCCAATAGCAGCTGTAAGCCTTTTGGCGGCAGCTGCTTGACCTACTTGACCACAACTCTTTATTAAGCCTTCAAAGCTCATGGAGAATTACAGGGGCACATTGCCTTCAAATCTCTCAACAACTTTGCTGTTTGGAATTACTCCTACTCCTTTTAAAAAGTTTCTCAAGCACCAACACACCTACAGTGTGTTGCAAATAGTGAGTACTGATTAAAAAAACAAAAATTTGCTTCTGGAAATACAACCAGCGGGACATACAGTCCGCCATTTTGTAGAGTCAAAAATTTGATTCTTTAAAATAGGGGACTGTGTTCTGTCATGAAATTACACAAAAACCATACAATTCCAAGGGGTATTTATGTGAATCATTATATTCTACTTTAAAATATCTTTCCAACCATATTAACTTTGTAACCAACGGCCAAAGTGTCCAATCCGAAGGCAATGTGCCCCTTTAAACAATTACATGTAGTTGACTTGCTCAACAATCAGCATACTTTTTATATGTCAAATTCTACACCAGTGTGGAAGATTTTTCCCTGGACTGGAAATCAGACCTTTACTCCTAAGGAGAGCGAGTGCAATCGCTTTCTTCTGTCCTTG
This sequence comes from Pisaster brevispinus, assembly GCA_023634235.1. Classification (NCBI taxonomy): domain Eukaryota; kingdom Metazoa; phylum Echinodermata; class Asteroidea; order Forcipulatida; family Asteriidae; genus Pisaster; species Pisaster brevispinus. The sequence goes on from JAMKCF010000006.1 coordinate 12,433,785, forward strand.
GGAGTGCAAAAAAAGCACTCCTCAAAAGTGTAAGTGGGTTTTTTTTAAATCTAGGAAACAATTGATTCACAGCTAGAAATTAACTAAGAATTTGGCGTTGATTTGCTTAAATTATGTAACACAGAAATAGCAATCTGCCAATTTAATCCTGCCATGTGGTACATGCGTATGAATCACTTTTTAGACTAATAATGTGTGAAGTTTGTTTCTGAGTAGTGGAAAGAGAGCTCTCCACAATAGTTTAAAGAGAGCAGTTAAAAAGCTTTCCTCATATTTCTTAAAATGAAGGAAACAAAATCCAACCTATCTGGGTCCATGTAATGGCTATCCAGAGAAGCATGGCCCATTACTGAGGGGCAAGGTTTGAGGTTTTACAAGATTTACATGAGACAAAATCGGTAGCTGAAAGAGAGTTTCAATAACGACGCTGGTTGAATCGATTTTCCGGCTGCATCTGTTGGAATCGTTCTATCCCAGCGCTACTACCAGTTCCACCTGTCTGCATCTGTGTCCCCATGAAGCTGCTTGTTCCCATTCCCACCTGTGGAATCATCCCCATATTCCCTCCTAATCCTCCCAAACCTCCACCAAGACCACCACTGACTCTACCGAGACCACCACTCACGGTACCCAGACCACCACTCACGGTACCCAGACCACCGCTGACACTACCCATTAAGGAGGTGCTCATGTTGCCCATCAAACCCGCTGTGGTTCCCCCAGACACAAGACCCCCACTCAAGAGCTGAGAGGTCACGGAGGGGTTGGTCATTATTGACCCCAGAGACTGGCTCTGATTCATCAGGTTGGAGATGATGGGAGCTGCTGCAGACATGTTCAGGGAACCAGACCCACGGCTCATTGGAGGGTCTAGGTTACTCGGAGGCCAGCTAGCCGACTCCTGGGATGGTGGAGTCCCTAGAATACTACCTCTGATCTGCTGTGGCTCTTGCTGCTGATTCATCAAGAAGTCCCCTCTGCCTAGGAGAGAAGTGCTTCCACTTATTCTCATGTTGGTGCTCGGCATGGCTGTCTGCAGTGCAGTCTGTGCTTGGAACCCCATCTTCTGCTGCTGTTGCTGCTGCTGCTGCTGCTGGAAAGACCCAAACTGGTTAGTGGTTTGATTACGGTCCAGATTTCGATTGTCTCCAACACCCACGTCTGCCTTCCAGCCACTCACGGAGGTCCCAGCAGAACCTCCGCCATGACCTCCTTTCCAGCTATCACGAGAGTCGCCACTGTGCGATGATATCCTCATAGAACCTGCCTCTCTTGGTTGTTTATCTCGGGTGTCTCTATAATCTCTGTTTTCCCTCTGAGAATAAGAGCTATCGCCTCCCCTTGTAGACCCTTGGTATCGGTCACTTTGACTTCCTGATGAGGTCTTCCGTTCATTCCTATCATGATCCCTTCTGGAGTCTTGTCTGCCGACTGAACTCTGAGACGACTCCAGTCTTCTTGCCGGCTCATCTATCCTCTTATAGCCATCATCCCTCCTGTAGCTATCTCCTCTTCTCCGTGACCCTTCATCCCGTCTTGGTGGATCACCATTTCTGTTGATGGACCTCTGACGGGAGTTGCTTCCATCATCCTCCCTCCTATCCGAGTCGTACCGTCGAATTTCATCATTACGTGCCCTGTCATCGCGACGCTGGCTGGAGCTGTCCCTGGACTGGCCTCTGGAACTGGAATCATGCTGAGTGCCAACAAATGCTGCCTGACCCAAAACCTGCGGACCACCAAACTCCAACTGTTTCATCATATTCTGGCCGGTAGTGGCCCCTGGAAGATGATCTCTCTGATCATACTTCTCAACATGACGCTCTCCAACACTGACCACCAATCTGGTATCTGTGGGAGGATTACTAAAGTTACCACCCATTGCATCGGCCATCATGGCTCGACGCTTATGGTCGCCGCCGTAGGAACCTAAATCTTGCTGTGCTAATCCCGAGGTCTCCAAAGAGCGTTTGAGAGCCACCTGTCGCTCTTGCTCTTGCCTAAGCTGTAACTCCATCTTACGGTGCTCTTCCAGCTCCTTCTGGAACTTCTCCCGATCTTGTTGCAACTTGATGCGCTCCTTCTCCATCCTGATCCTCTCCGATCTTTCCTTCTCCAGTTTGGCCTGCTCGATCTGCAGTAGCTCCCTCTCCTTGTGGATTTTTCTTGCCTCTTCTCGAAACTTTCGTTGGATATCCTCTCTCTCCCTCTTGTATCTTTCCTCCCTCTCGCGATCTCGGCGTCGATCCTCTGCCCTCATTTCTCTTTCTTTTCTCTTCCTGTTATCTTCCCTCCTTTGCTTTTCTTTGATTTCATTCAAAGAAAGGACACTTTTCGATTTGTCAGTGTCAGATCGCGAACTGGATCGGTGTGCATCTTTCCTTTCCGGTGGTGTTTCAGTCTTTTTTGTGGAATCTTTGGTACTCAAAGGCTGCTTGACATTTTTCCCTGAATGATCAACACAAAAAACAGCGTGGTTATATAAGACTGAGGAAGTATTTTAAAAATTGAAAATAGCAACAGATCATTTAAAAAGAATATTTCATCACAGCACTGTTTGTAATAATCAAGAAATTAATTCTCACAAACTTTCTATACAAGAGTAAGTCTCAACACTTTTTGAAGATTCTTTCTGTAGTTGTTAGTAATTGTTACAAATATTTGAGTGTGGTAATGAGCAAATTGTGTACTCCATTTTAAATTGTCTATTTTTAGAAGTGGATCATAAAAAATGAATTTCACGTGTACTTAAGTTTTACTGACAAACCTTGATTGCTGGAGATAGACGAGGAACGTTTATCGCTTTTACCCTCTTCTTTTTTCCCTGGGGTATCTTCCTTCTTCGTCACAGTCTTCTCAACCTTCGCTGGGGTGGCTTTCTCATCTTTCTTTTCTGAAGTGTCCTTGGTTTCTTTTTCGACTGGTTTAGGCACTGGCTTGTTGCTGTCCATGGCAGGTGTCTCTTTTGTTTCCTTCTTGGCCATTGCAGGATTGGCTGAAGACGATGATGAAGTTGAAGAGGATTTCTGGTTGAGAGGGGTGGGTGTTTGGTTGCGAGCCTTCAAGAAAAGCAAATGTGTCCCCAATTTAGCATTAAAGAGATGGTTTAGTCCAGTTGGTAATTTGAAAACAAATCCAAAAGCTGAACTGACGTGAACATGGTGTTGATTCCATGGGGGGGGGGGCAGTAGAGGTAGCACCACCAATGTTGTGACATATCCCATTCCCATCGTAGAGAGGAGCGTGCACACATCTTCTCAGGCATGTGTTACTATTATAAACAATGCTTAGAGTGTACCACCATGTGACCGGGATAGGACATGTCAAGCACAATGTACATGTTCGATGATCAACAGTGCGGCACGCAGTGCACACGCGATAAGTTCCTACTTGCATACGGCATACTAGTTGAGCCCGACACCCGACTAACAAAAACCGTTGAAGAAAGTTGGAAATAAAAACCATTTTGTCTGTCCACATATTAAAAAATGTGGGAAAAAAATGTCATGTTGAACGGACAGATTTCCTTCAAATGACTTTTGAGAGAAGATGAGACTTTTGGTGATCTTTTCAAGGAATAAAAACAAAGTGTTAAAAAAGCGCTTTTAGGGGCATCATGGAAGGTGCTACTACTCAGTAAGTACATTCGAGCCTGCGATTGAGAGCAGGATTCACTGCATGATAGAACAAACTAAATACAGAATCTTTTCTAGAATTGCTCTTCCAATACTGAACTAATGTGCACGCATGGTATACAACTATGGCTTGAATAATGTCTCTGAAAACCAGAAAGCATAACAAAATTAGACTTAAAAGGGATATTTCTGTTACTACAATTTTGAACACCACTTTTTTATCGATGGAAGAGATACGCAGACCATCGTCGCGCTCGGCTCTTGGGCCCCCCCCCTTCTTACCCCCTGGTTTTATGGGGCACCAAGGCATTGATCAAGAGCAACAGAGGCAAATGCCTCAATGAAGCATCAGGCCTGCAAGGGGATAGACATGACTCACTCTACAGTTTTTTTCTGGGGTTCTAATCAACACAATTGCTTTGTAAATGGGGCTGAAATTCGACCCTTCCAATACACAGTCCCAAAATTGGGGCAATACACTGTCAGGATTGACTTACCCATGTAACGTCAATGGTGCGTCCGTGTAGAACAGTGTGGTGTAGCTTCTTAATGGCATTAGCTGCTTCAGGGTTGGATGACATCGACAGGAAACCGAAGCAATGATGGCCTGGAAGTTTGGCATTCCATATTATCTTGGCTCCAATCACCTTGACCGAAAATTGATAAGAGTAGTATTAGTTTGGGAGGCTAGTCATCTTTACTCACAGCCAGGAAGCTGCATTGCCAAGGACCCAGCTACAACATGGTTGAGCCACAGGCATGGAAGGGGATCCAGCATCATCGACCCATATATGACATCAGAGCACAGCCAGAGATCCAAAGTGTTTTTTAATTTGTTAACAGAAAGGAGGAAAACGGCAGAGGCCGGGGTAAAACGTGGCACATGAGAGAATCAACACTCAACTCTACTCTTATAATGTCCAAGCCAGGAATCAAACCAGGGCCACAGTTAGCCCAAAGTGGTGAGAGATGACTGTTTTACGTACTAGCTACCCATGAACTAGCCAACCATTAACCCATATATTTTAGCAAACAGGAAGCTACAATGTATGTGACTTGAAGTCCTTGTGTAAGCCCAAAACCACCCCCCCCACACATAAAAAACTCCAAACAAACAAACATTTTTTAGAATTCTATTATGACCAAACTTCCTCTAAATTGATACCTTTCCATATTTGCTGAATGCAGACTTCAGATCAGCAGCACGTGTTTCTTTAGACAGGCCGCTCACCCACAAGTTGCTATTAGTGGAAGCCGACTTCTTGCTACCCTTGGAGTCTTAACAAAAATAAACAAATAAGTGTTTAAGCAAACAAACAAACACCCCAACACCCCAACAAACAAACAAAACCCAAATAAACAAACAAACAGACAAACATTACGAGCTGATACTTCTTCATTTCAAATCTATCAAATGGGTTTGTCTGAGCTCTTAGGGTCCAGGGGCCAGTTTCAGAGAACTGCTTATGCAGGAAATATTGCTTTACAAATTTCTGTTCAGCGGAATTTAGCAGGAAACCAGTCACACGGATACGACTTAAGACTGCACGAATTATTCAGTATTAACTTTCCCGGTCCTTAGCTCAAATCACAGGCTCTTGGTCAGGGGTCAAGTGCATGTTTCAAGCCCTTGAATGTAAAGTTTAACTTGCAGTAAGCGGTAAAAGTTTGGATTAAGACAGTATTTCTTTAAATATGTTTGAAAATTTTGATATGCACATGGTCAGAGTTGTAATATTTTACCTTTGTCATCTTTTGATGGAGCCGTACTGGAAGAAGTGGAGCTGAAAACAATATTATTTCAAAATGTAAATACATTTTTAAAAAATCAAGTTTGTTGTGATATAAAACAAACTGATTTTTGTTTCAGTTTTTAATTCCTTTTGTCAACAAAACTCAATCTTATTTAACAGCGTAAACAAAAAAATTACTCTTAAAAGTAAATTATTTTTTCCAATTATAAAACTACTGATGTGTTTGGTTTGGTTTTGAACTAGTCTTGAACAGAAATTTGTGTCTGTTTTTTTGTTAAGAAGAAAGGGCATGTCAATCATCTACAAGCCACCAGCCTTGGCATCAACACAAGCTCTCATGCTGTACTAGATGCCCATAGTGAAGGCAAGCTCTTGGCAGACTCCCCCCCCCCCCCCCCAGGAACGTTGCTTCATCAGTTACCAGCTCATGGCAGGCCCCAGTGGACCCCCTGGGTTCAACTGCATCGGTCACCAGCTCATGGCAGGCCCCAGTGGACCCCCTGGGTTCAACTGCATCGGTCACCAGCTCATGGCAGACTTTGCTGAAACATGGATTCATCAGTCTCCAGCTCATTCTAGACCCTGTAGAACCTTTGTTTATCAGTCATCAGCTTATGGCAGACTCCACTGGAACCTGGATTCATCAGTAACCAGCTCATGGTGGACCCCCCTGGAACCTTGCTTAATCAGTCACCAGCTCATGGCAGACCCTGCTGAAACCTTAGTTCATCAGTCACCAGCTCACAGGAGACCCCGCTTGAACCTTGGTTTCTCAGTCACCAGCTCATGGCAGACCCACTGGAACCTTAGTTCGTCAGTAATCAGTTTATGGCAGACTCCGCTGGAGCAATGGTGCATCAGTCAACAGCTCATCACAGACCCCGCTGGAATCTAGGTTCACCAGTCACCAGCCCATTCTAGACCCCCTAGAACCTTGGTTCATCAGTAACCAGCTCATGGTGGATCCCCTGGAACCTTGCTTCATCAGTCACCAGCTCATGGTGGATCCCCTGGAACCTTGCTTCATCAGTCACCAGCTCATGGCAGACCCCACTGGAACCTGGGTTCTTCGGTCACCAGCTCATGGCAGACCCCACTGGAACCCGGGTTCGTCAGTCACCAGCTCATGGCAGACCCCCTGGATCCTTATTTCATCAGTCACCCAATTCAGGGCAGACCTTGATGGAACTTGGAACCTGGGTTTATCAGTCACCAGCTCATGGGAGACCCCGTGTGAACCTTGGTTCATCAGTCACCAGCTCATGGCAGACCCACTGGAACCTCAGTTCATCAGTCATCAGTTTATGGCAGACCCCGCTGGAACATTGTTTCATCAGTCAACAGCTCATCGCAGACCCCACTGGAACCTAGGTTCACCAGTTGCCAGCTCACGGAAGACCCCCTGGAATCTTGGTTCATCAGCCACAAGCTAATGGCAGACCCCGCTGGAAACTGGGTTCATCAACCACCAGCTCATGGCAGACCCACAGGAACCTGGGTTGATCAGTCACCAGCTCATGGAAGACCCCTGAAGTCAAGCACAATAGCTTGTAGCTCCTGACAGTTCCCGTTGTCAGGCTAGATGATCTCTCGCCAGATTTGGGGAAGAATTAGGATGATAGGCAGAAATGTACAATATTACTTGAAGATTACATCTCAAATGTTGGGCACAGCCAACTGCAGAGACACAAGTAATATATTTTCATCAAGATGTAGAAATTATAAGGACATCTTACCGCTCTTCTCCAAGGAGCAGGTTTCAGGACCAGGAGCAGGTCTCAGGACCTGGAGCAGGTTTCAGGACCAGAAGCAGGTCTCAGGACCTGGAGCAGGTTTTAGGATCAGGAACAGGAACCGGTTACTTGGACTGGTCATCTCCAATTACAAACAGACAATGCGAAAAGACAAATCACAACCTCAACCACCATTTGGCTCTTCAAGGACCCTTAACCCTTTGATGGACCAGTAGTTTAATGAAGAAGTCCAAACATACTACAAGATCAGTCAAGAGTTGTTGATGTTGCCACTGCTCCAAAACACACTCAAGAGCTTTCAAGATTATGTATTGCATATGAGATTAATGACACAAAGCACTGTACAGTCCATATTGAGTCTCAACTTATAAAAGAACTACACTCACTGCAATTCGGCAAAAACATAACCACTAAAAACAGATTAAATTTCATTTTGCCTTCTACTCTAAGCAACTTGACAAATCTTTGTGCAAAAAGCATGTTAGCATTTCCACAACAAAAGAAAGCAAACTCAAGAATCTCAACACCAGCAACTTTGCAGCATCAAATGGCAAGGAGGTACACAGACCACACATAGAGGTACACATATTTAGCTTGCAATCCCAAGAACTTCCTCATTATTTCCTTATTTGTGAAGATGCATCAGCTCTCATATTACACTCCTAAGATGCCAATCACTGATAGATGCCTAAAATCTGTGAGCAATCAGTGCTGAAGAATGCCACCGATGTTGACCACCGTTAAAAACATAATCTCTTCCACAGTGGCCCAAATTCCACTGCAAATGAGCACAGCTGGTAGCTTCTCCAGTTTACCACTCTCAATGAAGCTCCTTGGGCTCTACCCTCTACATCAGCATGTGTCTGCTTCAAAATGCCACTGTTGTCACATTATGAGGTGTGGGATGGTTTTCCCAGGAAACATGATGATCATGGGAAGGTTAATTTGCATAACTGTTTGCCCATTTATAAAGACGATTTTGTAAATGAACACTAAATTGGCATGTTAGTAAGAAATATTTAGTCTAAAAATGTGGATAAGTACATGTGGGTTTTCAAATGTGGGTTTTTTTATGATGAAAAGTTGGAAAAGTGGGAGTAGTTAAGGTGATGCTAGTTGAGGAAAACTACCTTAAAGAAACTTTTCATGATAATTTTTCTAAACTTACACTGACTCGATAAACTCTTTTTGAACTGCATGTTAACAATGCAAGCAATGAAATCAAACCTTTTGGTGAGTGAAGTCTCAGATCCTGAAGTTGGGGTCGGTTTCTTCTCAGATGACGATTCTCTATTAGTTTTACCAGAAGGGTCAGTTTTTGCCTCATTAACTTTAGATTCTTTAGCTGAATTTTTCAAGTTCTTATCAGAGCTCTCGGCTTTGCTCTTTTCTGCTTTCTCTCCATGACTCTTCTTCTTGTCTTCCCTGGCTGTTGAATCTACACCCGAAGCCTGAGGTTTTGTTGTCCGCGTCTCTGGTGACAGGTTTCCAGCCTTGCCTTGTTTGTCTGAGACCCGGGTGTCGCTGACAGGTTCCACCATGGACTCATCTTCATCTTCACCGATGGTGGCAGAAGTGGGATCAGCTACATCCTCCTCTGTGATGGCCTCTGCACCTAGGAGGGAAGACCCTGGTTACTCTACCCATTGTGTCACTGTGCACTCCTTAGTTGCAAGCACACAGGTACGGTAGAGGCTAAAAAGGTGTTAACACATAAAACGTATACAACACAAGAAAAAGAAATGGTTCTTGTAGCTACAGATGTTTGTTAAAAAACATGATGATGATGGTTATACACATAGCATGATGATTTCTTTATATACAAAGACGAACTACACACTGGTGGATTATGGGAAAGAATGTTATCTTTTACAAATGAAAAAATAAAAATAAAACAAATATCAAGGAAAAAGAAAAAGGGTTTCTAAAATATAACGGCTGGCAAGAGCAATAGACTTCGATCATTGTTAGGTTCCCTGCATCCCTGTATGATCACAGCACTGGCAGTCAACACATAAAGGGAACCAGTCTCTTCCCATGACAAACACCAGTTTGTTACTCATATCTGTAATGGGAGAAAAAAACCAAAAAAGATGGTCCAAGTTTCCCGAGAACAATGTCGAGACAAAAACTGTCTTGGATGACTTAATTTCCACTGTTGACCACTTCTCGCTTCTTCTATTTGCAGTGTCCACTGCAATTTTGTCTACTCTTGATGCATTCTTTGCCTCGTAGATAATTTCTTTACCAGACGCAGCTCCCTGGGAAAGCAGACAAGCATTACTGAGATTCTTGTTCATCCTTGTTGATACAAACCCATCAGGTTTTGCACACTTTCCTGATAGTTATCCAATGTTATCCAAAGTCTATTAGGAGTTTGTAATGTGTAATTCTTATGGTGGTTCTTAGTGACAAATTATCCGTTGATGAATACGTTTTATTCTTCCTGCTCCTCTTGTCAGAAAAAAACGAACAGTCAAAGGCTATTCTCATTCAAGTGAAGGCATTTAATGTCCACTGTCCAAAATGTCTGTCTCCTGTGATTGCTAGAAAGTTCTGTCGTTTACTCTGCTCTTTTGCTCTTGAGGTTCACATTCCTCCTTCAGAAGGTCAAGATCTGCTAGAGTTCATCTTGAAGAGACAATCCGCACGACTCGTTCAAAGGCTCGCAGGCATTTTGGTGTGTCAGGATTAATTCACATTGCATCCGACAAGGAAATGTTCCATTTGATATCAGTCTCTTCTATATTATCAGTTTCTCAAAATGTCTCAAAAAGTTTTCCTCAAGAAGGTTTTTCACGTTTTCTTCCCCAATGTCTCCAGCAACTGCTTCTCCAAGGACATATGGTTTTCAAAATTGCTTGTTGTAACTTTTTCACACCTGTCTGCAGTTCTGTTGCCTGAATACACACTGATGCATGTTGCAATGCAAGGATTCAGTTAATTACCTCATACACACTGAATACAGTTATGGTCATCGCAGCATCGTTCCATGGTGGTCAGCGCCTTGAATCCTACCTAGCTGATGTGAGCTGACTTAGGTTCTTAAACAACATCATTGTTTGTATTGTCCATCATGGCGATCAGTAAGGTAATTTTATTGCGCCAAATGGTGCATAGTTCCCAGTTCAACAAAAGAACTTATAGATTTTGTAAACGCCATCGACAGTTCTTTCGAAATCTCCTGATGAAACTCGTGACAGGTGGAAAGGTGTTCTGAGTCCTCCAAATTATATGCTTGATGGTCCTCACCAACAGAGCTGAGGTTGATACTCCATTGCGTAGTCTCGCAGTCACTGGGTGGAATCTCATTCACTGAAGCATCTGGCAAGTCTTACAGTTCAGGCCAGAAGTAACAAGTACACTACTTGCAACTGCTGTGGTCACTGCAGCTTATCTTTAGTTTCTTTTCTGGCACTCACTGCATTTTCTTGTCGTTCGCTGATGGGGATGACTTGTTTCCTTTTAGTTATCGCTCTTGCTTCCTTAGAAGCAACTTGAAACAAACAATATGCTCTTGCCAGCCCCTTTTTCCTGATTATCAATTTTTAAGATCATCGTCAGATATTTAGAATAATCAAAGTGACTGCAAAAAAATAAAAATCCTAGACATGGGCTTCTTGGTCCTAACATGAGATAGGCCTGGTGTAAGGTTCCATAAAATGATTCTTAAAAGGCTGAGAGCATAATCTGTATCGGTACAATGCTATTCTTGAATGTGTAAAACAACCTGATCTGTATTATGCTTTTAACCGATTGGAACGAATCTGAAAAAAAAAACCCAAAAAACATCATGTAGTCAACACCAGATGCACCCATCTTGTGGAAGTGAAAATTAAGGACACAATAACACCCTCTAAAGGTTACGCACTGAGTAGACACCTTACAGAAACACCATCAATAATCCATATGTTGGTTCTAACCACAGACGTAGAAACACTACCTTCTATTCCATTGTCTTCCTCGATGTCTTCTTCAACATCTTCTTCTTGATCCTCCTCTTCCTCCTGCAGGCAAGAAGAGAAACAAAGACTTACTCCTCTAGGCCGGCATTGGGTGGAGTTTCTTGTGTTTGTACAGCTGGTATTATGTGGAAACCCCACGGCTTGTGTTCTATGGATTTAAAACTCCTGTAAAATTTTGTGGCAAGAGCCAGTTGAGTAGGAGAGTTCACCTATAGCAATTTGGTTCTAATTTGATACATTATCTTCAAGCAAATTTGAATCCTTGATTCTGATTGGTCAATTCCTTGACAACAAGAGTGTAATATTAACCTATATTGCAGAGCCCATATCAAACCTTGTTCTAACTTTGCGTATTGTGCTATTTGTAGCTGTGTCAAGTTGCTAGTAGATAAATTCGTTATCACAGGCCTGCTCATTCTTTATCACACAGGCTCCATCTTAAAATAAGAATAAGATAGGCCGCCTTGAAGCAACCAGATGGTAACATTTTGAAGGACATTTGGGAAAACATACTAGCTTCATACAGTACCAAGTTATTTTAGAGCCCCAAAATGGGAGAATTTTGAACACTTGGTGGCAGCAGATTTACCAGGTAAATTTACATTGTTGACAGTTTTGAGCGTACACCTTGAACAATGGCTTTACCTTGTAAGTCTACTTGTAAATCAAACAGACCCAGACGCCTCCTATTGTCTTGATGCCTTACCTCATTAGTAATCATTTGCTCATTCTCCATGCTCAGATTAAAGACGTCTTCTTCGTTCACTTCATCTAGATCCTCCTGCAAGTCACCAACTAAATCCCCATAAATGTCTTCTTCCTCCTACACAAACACAGAATAGTCCACTTTGCATTATGAAATCATTTTAGTTTAAAGCTATTTTTTTAAGTATTTAATAATATAACAGCATTTAACCACTTCATGTCAGTATACAAAAATAACGTCTGTGCCCTTGCATTATCTTCAGAACTTTTTAGAGCTTCTAGAATAATCGTTTTCCTTTGAAAATATCATTGCCACAATGAAACCCTGACTATGAGTTTGAGTATACTTTAAAACTTGAAAATAGGGAAGATTCAAATTAAATCCGAATGGTTCAAAGGTCTTATACATACCGGATTGGCTTCGTCAGAATCGTCAATGAGTTCCATGACAATGTCATCATCTTCATCTTCCAGGGTCTCCTCCTCTGCCTCTTCCTCGTCAAGTTCGTTATAAGCATCCTCCTCATCACCTTCTGTCTCATCAACTTGGGTCTCCTCCCCTTCACATAGGAACAAGTTTGAAACAAAAACACAGTCAGGAGGAATGCTTTTGGAACGGTTTACCATTTTGATGCTCTTCAGAACTTTTGCCTTAATTTACTGGTATTAAGATTTGGTATAAGTACCAAAGCTTAATACTTAAAAACTTCTCCATTTTTAAGGCATGACTTATTTTTCATATAGTCAATCAATCAATCGTTAGGCATTTGTGGAGTGCAACCATTCTAGTTGCCTATTCCTAGGCGCTGAGCAAAGTGAAGGAAATTTTTAAGACTAAATAGTTTACAGAATTTCATGTGAAGATGACAAATGCAATGGACTAAATGTAAGCAGATTGGAAGAGATTAGTTTTAAGCTGGCTTTTACAAATCAGTAATAGAGTCAAGTGTACGTAGGTGAAAGGGGAGATCATTCCACAGCTTTGGTGCACATGAAACGAAGCTTCTATCACCTGATGAAGAATGAGATGTAGGAATCTTAAACAGTAGTTTGATGATCTCAAATTGGGTTGAGAATGGTATGTAAACAACATGTCTCTTATATACACAGGGGCTAGACCATGAAGAGCTTCCCACGTCAACAAAAGGATTTCGTAATTAATTCTCTGTTTTACATGAGTAACCAATATAGTAAGTTATGTTGTTTGGAGGCTAACTTTGTCTTTGTTTTAAACGGGTAACCAATATAGTAAGTTATTTTGTTTGGAGGCTAACTTTGTCTTTGTTTTACATGGGTAACCAATACAGTAAGTTATTTTGTTTGGAGGCTAACTTTGTCTTTGTTTTACATGGGTAACCAATATAGTAAGTTATTTTGTTTGGAGGCTAACTTTGTCTTTGTTTTACAAGGGTAACCAATATAGTAAGTTATTTTGTTTGGAGGCTAACTTTGTCTTTGTTTTAAACGGGTAACCAATATAGTAAGTTATTTTGTTTGGAGGCTTACTTTGTCTTTGTTTTACAAGGGTAACCAATATAGTAAGTTATTTTGTTTGGAGGCTAACTTTGTCTTTGTTTTAAACGGGTAACCAATATAGTAAGTTATTTTGTTTGGAGGCTAACTTTGTCTTTGTTTTACATGGGTAACCAATATAGTAAGTTATTTTGTTTGGAGGCTAACTTTGTCTTTGTTTTACAAGGGTAACCAATATAGTAAGTTATTTTGTTTGGAGGCTAACTTTGTCTTTGTTTTAAACGGGTAACCAATATAGTAAGTTATTTTGTTTGGAGGCTTACTTTGTCTTTGTTTTACAAGGGTAACCAATATAGTAAGTTATTTTGTTTGGAGGCTAACTTTGTCTTTGTTTTACATGGGTAACCAATATAGTAAGTTATTTTGTTTGGAGGCTAACTTTTTTATGTTTTGTCTTAACATGTACACGGGTCACTGGAACATCCATCCTGGTTTTGTCTTCATACTAACGATTCTAGCTTAATGTGTTCCATGCTTCTTTTATAATTTGTACGTAACTTCTCAAATATGCATCTATTATAACTGAAGATGAACCACCTAAAGTTTTTTAACCAAATAATAAGCTGAGATAAAGTTTACTTACTTGCATTCTTGCCTTTAGGAGAAACGCAAGTTTCAAACATTAAGTTTTCTGGATCCTCTCCATTCTCCAACAATGCCTGTTACAAAGAACAACCAGTACACAACTTAGTCTGGTGAGAAGTTGAAGCCAACTCCAGGTATTGAATGGTGTTGCCTTATTTCACCACAAATGCACGAATAACATGTATTGACAATTGAATATTGTTCTTGATCAGAGTACACAAAACGGTCCGGATGACCCAACAAATTAACAGTTACAAGGTGTGTTTGCTTTCAACCAAATTTACATCAGTCAAGTAAATTTCTAAGTTGTGCATTTACATATATTTCTTATACGGTTAAACAGGACTTATGACTTCTGCTTTACCATTTTTACCGATTCCAATTGGAACTGTGAGCTGACCTACATGTACGAAAGGAGCAGATGTCATCATGCTTTCAGAGATTAAAAATAGAACACTGTGACCAAGTCTTTACAGTCACAAAACCACAAACCACAGTGGGGCTGCGTACGAAGCAAAATGTAACAAGTTGTAGGGGATTGAAAATAGTGCAGGAAACAGTTTACCTTGTAGAGTAGTAGTTGTTAGTTCTGGGGTCCAACAAGCTATTTTTAAACCGTTATTATAATGCCGCTTACATTACAAAGATTTGGCCTTTTGATAGGTTTAGAGTGCATCACATGATACATGTGTATGTCTTATTTTTTACTAGAACGCCGCACGAATGCACGACCAAACCACCCACCCGTACTACATCACAAAACCACCCAGGGTGGTTTCCTCCAACTACATCTATGCCAGAAACACAAATAACGAAGATGATTTCTTGCTCAAAGTCAACAATTTCTCTGAAAAGCTAATTGCAAGAGGCTATAACAGTTCAGATATAAACAAAATCACAAGTAAAGTATCACACAAAGAACGGTCAAAATTGATTCACAAACAGCAGCAAACAACGGAAAGCAAAACTCCATTGGTTTTCAGTATGACATACAACCCGTACATCAACCAAAGTGACCAAAACAAATCCATCAAACACTGGTCATTAATACGCAACAATGAAATACATTCGCAGATCTTTCCAGACCCTCCCTTCATTGCATACAGAAAAGGTTAAAACATAAGGGAAAAGTTGATCAGAGCATAGAGAAAGGAGCAAAACTTCAAATACTTCAATTTAAAAACAAGTAATCATGTAAATAAAGTAAATAACCATCCTGATGCCCATCACCCCAATAAAGTAGCGAATAAAGTAGGGGGCGACTCTGTCAGTGGGCGACTTTGTGAGGAGGGGCAACTTTGAGAGGGGCGAGTTTGTAAGTGAGGGGGCGACTTTGCCACTCTGGGGCTGATTACATTTGTAAACTGGGTGAGTGATAAACCATCACTTATCACTATAGATTAATCGTGTACCTCTTGCAGCCTTTCCAAAAGAACAGCTTTGACACCTTTATGGTCAAGACCTCTCTTTTCTAGTTCGGCTCTCAAATCCTTGACAAGAAGCTCCGATAACTTCTTCACTGTCACAGTTTCGGTCATTTTCCACGTTTTTCGGCACCACTGGTTCAGTTTGCATGCACCACTGAATTAGACTAGACGTTCTGTTCACGTAGGTCAGAGGTTGTTATTTTGTCACGACGTAACCCGCGCGCGCGGCAGCCGGACCATTTCGTACCACGTGAGCATGGATGGCGGGAGGGTTCGGGAGGGTTCGGGAGGGTTCGGGAGGGTTCGGAAGGGGCAGGAGCGAGACTTTCCTGGGGGGGGGGCATTTTTGTGGGCATAATAGAGAAAGGCAAGCATTCGTGTATTTTTCCAAGATTTCTATGACTTCTTTGTCTATTTTGCCCTCTTTATAAAATAATTAATAAATTTTTTTTTAAAGACTGGAAGACTTTTATTTTCTGGGGACTAATGTTAAAATAAAACTGATAGTGATAAGGAGGAGGTAAAAATAAATCAGTGGTCGATTTATTTTATTTTTTTTTTTTCATAAAAGAGAAAGTAGGCCATAATCAATCACCATGGAGGAGGTAGACGATCATAATAATTCATAGATAATTACACATCATTCAGTTTTTGTGTTTTTAAATGTACGTAGAGCACAAATGATGACGTCGTGCAGCGTCAAAATTTAGCTGGTTCCAACTCGTTATTTTTATATTGAGGGTTACACAGCAGGCCGGGGACCAATGAGAGCCACACAAACACGCGTTTTTAAAGGTCTGGCTAGCTCGACGACACAAAAAGTACAGCGCATGCGGCACACAAATATTTTCGTCTCTGGTTGTTTCAAGGCGGCCGATCTCAGTCTTATACAAAGATGGTTTTCCCAGATTCATCAAAAAAGAAGGTCACAAATCTTCGTGTCTCTGATCTGAGGCTAGAGTTGGAGAAACGGGGTCTTGACCAAAAAGGAGTGAAAGCTGTACTTATGGAACGATTGCAAAAGGTAGGGCTTACAAAAAGCACGAAGTCGTTAATGTAACTGGTGCTGTCTACACTTTTTACAGTGTGTAAGTACAATAAACAGCTAATTGGAATGTGTGCCAGGGAACCAGCGACTGTAAGCATTTCGCATTTTACTTCATAAAAAAACTTCACTTGTGTGAAATGTTGGGCAAATTCTTTTTGTTGCAATTTCATTTACTTAAATTATACGTTAACGACCGAAGAATAACTTATTTGACTTGTCGCATCACACCTTCACTTTTTATCGGGTCTTGCTTGTGCAATCCTTCTTTTTTGTTAACGGTTGTTGGACTTTCCTTTCGTCATTTCGATCCACTAAAAATAAAATTAAAATGTTAAAATTATAATGGGAGTATTTTTAAGTTAACTCGGGATCCGTTAACTCGGGATCCGTTAACTCACTGTTGGAAAACCCCTCAAGATGGCGGAATATACTTGTTTTAAATGTGAAAAATAATTTTCCTAAGTAGTTTAAGTAGTGTTTCCACAGATTGAATCTCAATGAATGAAGTTTTGTTGGATATTTAATTACGACTTTTAAAGGTTTTTTTTCAATATTGCCATTGATTGATCATTTATCATGTTTATCTGTTCTGTGTTCTACTCTATTTTGTTGAACTAGTTGTTGTCAGACATGTTCAGTCTTTGGCTTTTAATGAGACTTGTACTTAAAGTTTGTGATACAATTAAAAATACAAAATTACAAGTAATTTGGACATTGATTTTTTTTAGTTTTAAAAATATATTTTTTCATCATCTGGCTAGTCATGTACGTGTGTGTAAAGCCTAGCCCCACTTGTGTGGCCAAGGAAACCTGAATCCTTGGCCACACATCTGGACCCATTTATTCTTAAGCTCACTGATAAAATTCAAGCCCATCCCCTACAGGCGGGTCGGCGGTTTGAACTAGCTCAATGTAGCTTGACCTGGGTGTTTTGGATGTTTAAATAAATAAAGTTGTAAAAAAATATTTAAAGATATAATTTGTCTTTTTCCTCCGATTTACTTTGCTCGATGTTTACAGACCGCGGCCATTTTCGATTGATCCCAATCATGCCAATCAATTCATGACGTCACCGGCCGGCCAGGCTATAGGCAGATTCGGTTTCGGATCTCTTGCACAACATGATAAGCTTGTTCTGTGTAATGAAATGAAAAAAATATTTGAGAAAATAGAGGGTTTCAGCTGTTGCAATTTGCTTATCAATCAAAAGGACCTACCTGTATAAATGCAAGAAATAGTTGGTGGCCTGACGTTTTGAACGCAGCGCACTATTAATACTCGTACGAATGTATACACACGTGTCTAGGCTAGAACGGAGCAGTTTGCTTCCTAGTACAGTTCTTACAGGCATCCTGTACACAAAAATATCAATGATACATGTAAATGCATTTTTGTTGACTATGATCATAGAAATTTAGTATTTTGTATAACTCAAGATAAAAATTATAGCAAAGTTATGTCAAACTTTCCGTTCATGTGTCTATGCTGAACAGTGTTTTCGCTGGTTGTAGTCGGCGTGTAAGCGAAGTAGCATTTCAAGCATAGTTTACCAGCGAAATGTTTCTGGTTTTCGGATCGGACAGAGCCGCATGGACGGTCGTTCCGATAAATAGTTTGGCAACAAGAATGTAATTTCCGTACCTTGACTGAACAGTAAGCTTTAAAGCAACAGTATTTTCAGATCTCGCTACAAAAGTATGAAAAAAAAAACATTTTGTCATCATGGGGCCGCAAAAAAACCCTTCATATTATCTATCTTCTCGTTATGACCGTGCTCTTATCTTCCGTTTTTTAAGAATACGAACACGCATGGGACAGTTCGGGACCGGTGAAATACCTCGTATAAACCGGCATCTTGTATCTTCCAAGCTTGTATTAGCGAGAGTCGACTGTACCACACTCAATGGAATTTCTTTTCATGTTTTTGTTGAACTTAAGATTTCACCAATCTTATCATGCATTTAATTCTCCAACAGGCATTAACAGAAAGTGGTGAAGATCCCAACGAGATATTTATTGACACTCCAACCACTCCTAAAGGAAGCGCAACCAAGAAACTGCCAACAAGTACGTACATGTACCTCGCTGTTCTGGATCGATGATAAACATTACAGTGTATACTTGCCATTTTAACAATGTATTCTGAACACATTTCGTCATTGATCATCAGTTGTATGTATTTTAATTATTTACGACTCGTAATAATTGCATCTGTCTGCTCGTATTTTGTATTGCTATAGTAGTAAAGTGAACTGGTTTATCTTGTAAGTTTGTGTGAAGTTCCTAAATAAAGTCTTTTTACATGACAATACTTGTTGAACTGTTGCCTTTTTAAAGGAAGTGCAGGAATGATTCAGAGAAAGAGATTAAAAGTTAAGCCATGTCCGATTTGGCGACTATGGATATGGCTGGATTGCCACATCAGTATAGGCTGTCCTGACCAACGCCCTTAGCAATAGTCATTGTTGTAGCTCAAGGTATAAGCCAGGACTTGGTGAAAGGGTGTCAAAATTTGTTGGAAATTAAAAAACTTGGTTTAAAAATTGTTCACTTACAACACATTTACATGTAAATGGCAGATAAATCAGTGTGTCCAAATTTAAAACTGGGTGTCCAAAAGACACCCAGACACCCCTTAATGTCGTAGCTGTAGCCACCAATTTGGGTACAGCCTTAGCATCAGTTCTCAGATTGGAAGCTTACTGATCATAAAATATATTTCAGGCTGTACAGATCCTTTCAGAGAAGAAAGTCTATTTCAAATAGTGTCAAAGATTAGGGAAAAGGCAAATTAATACCCTGTGTAATTGCCAATGCTTATTTCACAGGCTGCAATCAAGAAATAAGCCTGACACAAACATTCACAAAATCCCTGAAAAGACCTACACCATTTTTCCTTGTTTGGACTAAAACATGAATATTTCACAGGTTGGTTGTATGAGTGTTTACAGAAAAGGAGAAGATGGGAATGAATTTACTCTTTGCAAATCAATGATACTTTCCCCTTAATGTTGATGTAAATATAACACAACCTTTGATTTCTCCCCCACCCCACCCCGATTTTCAGGAAAAAGAGTATCCAAGGGAAAGTCTGGAGTAAGTTTTTCACTTGTTTCTTTTTTTTAATATACATATAGTGTACACCTCTTGTATTATTTATTATCATGAGTTTTTGTGCAGAAAAGTTTTTTTTTAAATCAAAGTTAATGTTCAGTTGTTGTGGCTAGGTATGTTACTATAGTCAAAATGAATATAGATTTTTACCATTGGCCAAGCACAGCGTTCTGACTGTTGGTTAGCTTAGACTTTGGACCTGCTGTGTTTTTGTATTGTTTACACTATGTGTTGCATGATGTATATGAATGATCGGTGTTTGTGTACCACACAGTCACAAATAAATACAGTGATCGTGGTCACATCAAATCTAGCAAATAAAGACTTATCAGACCATTTTAGGAACATGAAAATAATCTCTCCATGAGATTTTACCACCGTGGTCCTTGTCTAGCTCCACTGTGATATTTGATACCCCTTATCAGCTCTAAAGTCTTCGCGGAGTCCTTGCAATCAGACCTCAGTTTAAGAGTCGGTTTGGTTCATTAGTACGGTAAACCGGTCCTGGGGCTTGCTCCATAGAGCTGTTTGTGATTTGGACTTGGTCTTTTCAACTCAAAAAGGACGAAAGCAAGTTCAGTTCTGCCAGATGCCTGTTGTCATCGATTCTGTGGAAGAGTGGACCTGCATGTCCAGTTCAATTTGGTTCCGTGTAGAACTGATTAACTGAAGGAACCACCCAAGCTTATTGACATTTGTGTTAGATGTTGTTGATGGTCATGCTGATGTTTTGTTGTAGTAACAATAGTCATGTCTGTTGATCTCTATTACTTCTCTGATGCCATTTTGTCAATCTTTGCAAGGAATCTTGTGTTTTTTACTCTGGCCTAGATAAACAATCTTATGACCAATCAGAATGTCTAATTTATCTTGGTTATTTTTTGAATAAATGTAGGATGAGGAAGGAGAATCTGAAGATGAAGGGGAAGACGGAATGGAAAGCTACTCTGAGGGGATGGTCGTGGATGAAGTGACTGATGATATGGATAGCCAGGATGAAGGAACGAGTAAGGTAAGACGTCATTTGCTTCCTCAAGAATTGCTCTCATTGATGTCTGTTGCCATACACCAAAGTAGGTAAGCACTGAAAACTTGATGCTTTGCAGTGTAGCCAAAGTCATTCACGCTCATTGTATTTTTTGTACCTGATGTACATGTAGTTACCTTTCATTCTCAAGTTCATCTGATTTTATGTTAGACTATTTTATACCCCTATCATTGACATCTTGGTTGGTGAATAATGAAAAAACTGTGCACAGAACTATCTGTGTACTATGTGGGAATGTAAACGATCGCCCTTAACAGTGGTTTGTTGGCCCGAATGCCAGTTAAAACATCCGAAAACCAGTCAAAATTCAGGCTATATGAAAATCACTGATTGTTCATGTTGCTTCAAATAACAAGTCCCACAGTGTTGAAAGGGAACCATACAAGTAACAACATGAACCAGTGAAAAAGCTGGCAGATGAAAGAAAGGACAAGCTAACTGGTCCCGGTAGCTATCACTGAAAAAGTTAAGAGCAAACCGTGTATTATATTATTTTGCAGGTTGGCATAGTGGATCTTTCATTTCACACATATTTGAATCATGAGGTCTTTGACTCACTTATGACGTTTCAGTTGTATTTGAAGTGTACCGTGTCTGGTTTTCTTGAAGATGGAGGATATTGACTTGGATGCCATGCTAGGGAGCCATGAAGATGATGACGAAGATGTTCTCAACATCAGCTTGGAGGAGGACCAACTGTTTACAGAAGAGGTATGCTAACAAAATGTGAATTTCTTGGTTGAAGTTGACTTCCCTACCCAACAGCACCCCAACCCACCCACCACAAGTGACTTTATTTCACAGGGAAATATTTCACAGAAAAGAAATGGTGCTAGTATGAACTTAATAAAGCTTTCTTACTAAAATAAAACGATGATGTTTTTTATCCTTACTGTACCTGTATAATATCTTTTAGTCTTTAGCTCAAAATGAGTACTACATGCTTAATATTTATGGTACTGGCTTAATATGTGTAATTTGTGATTTTTTAAAAATTTGTTTTCCCTTTTTTTCTGCAGGAGTCTGAAAACTTTGCCCCAGAAGGTGAAAAAGGTAAAATCTTGATCAAATACAGAACATGCATACATTTTAAGCAATGACAAAAGCAGTACTTGAGTTACTTCGCTGAACATACACAAAATACAAAAATGTAAAGGCTTGTTTCTGGTGGATTCATTTAATTCTTTCCAGCAGAGTGTTTTCATTCAACCACGTCCAGTGGTCAAACTTTAGTTTTTCGTTGGCAAGATTGATATCAAATTGGGAAATTGTTAAAAAGGTTTTGAAAGAAGACAAATTACGGTTTCAGAAAAAGAAACATCTGCTGGAGTTAATTACATGAGAATAATACAAAATCAGTTGAGGCGATTGGAAAGAACTTGAGCGACAGCAACAGAGAGAACAGGCCATTACATTTCACCATGGCCTCTGCTTCAGGGATTCACCAGCACATGCCTTACGATGGAATTCACTTGTGGAAGTGAATGATGTGATGGCGAGACGGCAACTTGCTGGTCAGATGTAGAGCATAGCTTGTTTTCTTGAATGAGCAAGGGTAAACTCATCTCTAGATCCGCAAAGGAAACCAAGATGACCCCACAGATACTTGGATGTAACCCTAATATGCTGAACGGCCAAAATTATTGGCACAAGCACTCCTGAAAACTAGCTACAAACATCCTCAGTTAAACCACCCACCATGGTTGGTGTGGTGGCTTATGAAAACCTAGTATGCTGATGTAGTTTGACTGTACAGAGAGGATCAAGTGTTGCTGTTGAGGGTACTTCAAGACAAGAGGGCCTTTTATCAACCTGCTGAGGAACTTCATTTCAACTAGGGCTGTCCATCAGAGTTTGCAACTTGAAGAAACTGCAGCTTGTCGTTGATGAACGTCACCAGGGATGATATGTACAGTTTGCAAGACACTGTACGCATTAGTGATCCAGGTCCGGCTGGACTGCTCAGAGATTAAGAGAGTGATGCAAAGCTTGAGAGAAAGCAGCGGTTTAGTAGCCAGAAACAAGCCTTTCAATTATTATCATTTTGAAAAGTAGCTATTTATTGCTGTAAAAACAAAAAGAAGAGAAATCTGAAACAGAAAAAATATTAAGATGGGATTCTGTGAAGTTAACATCATGTGAGTTTTCTTTTAAGAATTCCTGTGAATCTACCTGATCGACAATTCCTGTCTTAAATGGCGATGACGGATGCTCAGATTTCAAATCCCATTTTGGAAGATGCCTTGTGTTCTTTACCCCCAAAATGTGCTCACAATTATTGCCTCACCCTTTCAGCAAGTAGCAATCAAGATGAGAAAATGGAAGCAGAACAGCCTGCTTCATCAGGTGCAGAAGAAGAAACCTCCAAAGGACTAATGACCGAAGACGCTTCAGTGCTTGATACCTCTGTTGATAGCAAAGGGGAGGGTAGTGAATCCTTAGTAGTCCATGTAGATGAGCCTTTCATGTCCGAGCTTGACGCAGAGCTGGCCGAGTCGACGACACCAAAAGAATCTGAAGCCAAGCAGGGTGACGTGTCAACCACTCAAGTCGATAATAAGACGGCAGAAGATGAGGAAGGGAAGGAGAAAGGGGAGTCGGAGACACCTGAGAAAGCCAACAAGACCGATAAGTCCCCAGTGAGTGATGTCAAGAAGGAAGAAAAGGGAGACGAGAAGGTGACACCGAGTAAGACATCGTCTTCTAGCAAAGAGGCAAGCTCCGACAAGAAAGGAAACTCTTCAGCTGGGGCTGCGAGCTCTCGCAGCAAAAGGTTTGTTGGTCATGATTGATATTACTGATACTAGCTAGAATACCTTATCATGCAAAGAACGCCTTGGTGTTTAACATCATTAACAAACAAAAACAGCAGCAGACATCATTTTGATAAATTTATCAAATGGCTTGGGAATGCTCCGTATCCACTTTCAAATACCCTTACGATCTGTGGACATTGAGGCTTAAATACCTAATTTCATCAAAAAAAGAGAAAAATACTGTCTTCTGCAGTTCAGTTGGTGCTAACTGGTCGATACATTTATAGTTGAGGTTGCAGAGTCTTGGACAAGATGTGGAGGCCGGGACCGGAGGACACCGAGTGAAGATCTTGGCCTGGCGTGAGAGTCATGCAATACATTGAACATCACATTCTAAACAACGATTCCATCGTTTAAACATTATCTGAAGCTGTGTCAACTGTAGCAGATGAAACAAGTCGCTGATATTTTGCCAATTCACTTCATTTAAAAAAAAAATATTGTTTTGTTTTATGACAACTTCGGTAAAAATAATATAAACTCAATTTACATCACTAAAGACCTAAACGCTTGTGCCACATTCCATCTGACGTCTTGGGAAACTATTTAAACCAGGAGCTGCTTCAGGAATAAATATGACTGTTTTTTTTCACGACAGATAAATTGAGCTGCTTCCGAAATGAAACACAATTGCTTTGTGAAAAGTTTGACATCCCAAATAAATACCGACATAAACATAACTAAACATTCATGGAATTTCAGTTACTAGACTGAGATCACTTCCCTTCTCTGGCAGGGTTTTTGTTTCAATGGAATTCTGAATGTAATTTCCAATTCAAATGTAATAACAATGTTTAAAGTCCAAAGTTACAACATACCTTTACATTATCTGACTTGTTTTAGAAACTGGTTGAACATTTTTAAAACACTGAAATTATAGATTAAACGTATGCACAATAAATTGTAACAATTTCTGTTGGTAAATCGCAGACCGTTTTGCTAAGTAATATCTGCAATTTTGTCTTGGAAGCGCTGTGTAAAAATTGTTTGGGTAGCTAACTAATGCAATTGGAGCAAGCATATGGTATTAGGAACTTTTAATACAGGTAAGTGGTAAATGGCATCCTTTAAAAAGTGTTTTTCTTCTAACATTTCTGGCATCATTTTTTTCAGCTCTAGCTCCTCTGGAAGATCACCAACTTCTAAGGATGATAAAGGTTGGTATTGTAGATTCTTGGAATTGTCTTTTTTGTGATTTTCAGACTTGTGCACTCTTTGGCATTTTCTTTAAGAAACTTAAGTAAGAGGACAATTATTTTGTGCCCAATGCTTGAGTGGTTTTTGTGTCTATTTAAACCCAATTCCTCCAAAATCCTCTCGGGAAATTGTCTGATTGTGGAGTATTTGAAGGCTGCAGGCCCAAATAACAATTGCTTATCACTGTGCCAGGCAAACCAATCTTTTCTAAGTTGAAACATTTTTTGTTGAGTGACCATAGAGTTGAAGATTGAATTTGCTTGGGGGCTTAGTGAGTTAGGGTTAATCCTTTAGTTTTGAGATAGTAAAATTAGCTGTTGCAAGGTGTTTACCAACCAAAAGGACCTTTGGGGGAAAAAATAGTTAATGGCCTGACGTTTCGACCCTAGCAGAGTCTTTCTCAACGGCTATACATTCATATGGAATACATTAATTTTTTTGCTGGGGTAGATCGCCGCGGTTCGGGTTCCTCTCGTCCCAGTTCTAGCAGCTCCAGTACCTCTGGTCGTAATTTGTGGGTGAGCAACTTGTCAAGGAACACTCGAGCAGCTGATCTGAAAGCTTCTTTCAGTAAATACGGAAAGGTAAGTGAGCAACAAAAGCAATCATGGACTGAAGAACGGGTTGGGGGCAACCATGTCGAACACTTGAGGTTTTGAAACTAGTTGTAAAGCACGGGGATATTACGGTCATTGTCAAAGGTCAGTATCCGCACTTTATGTGACCCAACATATTACATGCAAGAACAAACCTGTGAAATTTTAAGCTCAATAGATCATCTGAGTCGAAAGAAAATAGTGACAAACCACCTTATAGGGTTTCATTGTTTTCAAGCATCAAGTATTTGACTCACAAGATAAAAACTAATTGCTGTACTACTTTCTCAAAAATCTATAGCATTTCAAGCAAAACTAGAAACGAGTTTGTAACGAACAAACACTGGGGTTTCGGCTTTGTTGTCAATGTTGAATTAATGTAACAATTAATTTGACACCTGATGACATCACGATGATGAAAACACGTTTTTCGTACGAACTTTGTTATAAGCAACAAGACGGTACAAAAATTATAACTCTTTTACTTTATGGTTCAGACGATATAAAGTTTTAAATAATTGTAAATAATAAACTACCATACCAATGATAAAGTAATTAATAAGCTATACCGCACAGACCTTGAAATAAATTGTGGTGGGAGAATGCAATGAAATTGTGCGAGAACAAACTGCTACTAATATCCCAAAACACTTCCGTATAAGGTTCGAGGACTCTCCACAAACAAGAGGGCGCTATACAGGTGCACCGTTAACTGTAGAAGCGAAGCAGCGAACCAAAATGAACGGTACAAAGGTCGAACGATGCCATGCGCGTGGACTATGGGCTGTGTGGGTCTGGCCGTGTGCAGCGTGTTACACGATGCCTAGCGTGAGAAGCAATGGCTGTGTGGAGTGATGGCCGTATGCGATGTACAGCGTAAATTACGTGCAATGTACACACACACGACGATCATGCTTTGTTGACGATACGTGTTTTTAAATCGTTAATATCGTCATCAAAGGATTAAAAAATCCTTGATCGAACTACTGCTTGATCTAAGTTAGAGCACAGGCTTTCATTTGATGTATTGTTTGTGTCTTTTAAGACTGTAGTTCCTGAGATCGAACGGTAACAAATTTCATGTGTAAATGCTATGAGACTTTTTCGGAAAGAAGAATAATAATAGTGAAAAAAAATAAAAAATCTCGACGAAAACAAAGGTGGTTTCGGCTGATGGCCGAAACCCCCCAAAAGAAAAAATTTAAAGGGAAATATCCCCATCACAAGCATCTTGATACCGTGTTAGTTATGTGCAAATCTGTGAACATTTATATTTCCAATCTTGCCATTTAAGATGGAATTGTCCTGTAGATGTTGGTTCAAATTAAGCATGGTTATGGGAACAGGTTAAATTGTAGTTTTCTTCCCTCTGTAGGTGGTTGGGGCCAAGGTGGTAACCAATGCTAGAGGTCCAAGAGCTTTCTGCTATGGCTTTGTGTCCATGTCGTCCAGCTCTGAAGCTGCCAAAGCCATTAATCACCTTCACCGTACGGAGCTTCACGGTCGTACTATCCATGTTGAAAGAGTAAGTGTCTGCACAGTAAGGCTATGCAGAATGCTTGAAATGCTATACAGAATGCTTGAAGTGCTATGCAGAATGCTTGAAGTGCTATGCAGAATGCTTGAAATGCTATGCAGAATGCTTGAAGTGATATGCAGAATGCTTGAAATGCTATGCAGAATGCTATGCAGAATGCTTGAAATGCTATACAGAATGCTTGAAGTGCTATGCAGAATGCGTGAAGTGCTATGCAGAATGCTTGAAATGCTCTGCAGAATGCGTGAAGTGCTATGCAGAATGCTTGAAATGCTATGCAGAATGCTTGAAGTGCTATGCAGAATGCTTGAAATGCTATGCAGAATGCTTGAAATGCTCTGCAGAATGCGTGAAGTGCTATGCAGAATGCTTGAAATGCTATGCAGAATGCGTGAAGTGCTATACAGATTGCTTGAAATGCTATGCAGAATGCGTGAAGTGCTATACAGAATGCTATGGAGGATGCTTTAAATGCAATGGAGTATGCTTTGCAGAATGCTTGAAACGCGATGGAGAATGCTTTGCAGAATGCTGAAAATGCTATGCAGAATTGTTGAAATGCTGTACAGAATGCTTAAAATATTCAATGTTTTCTCATTGTTTTCTACAGACCAAATGCATTACAATATTTGAACTGATCAGCCGATTTCCTCATTTTTTTTCTAATAAAACTGGAAAACAATGTACAAAGTTCGGGATGAGAAATTTCAGGCTTCTGTCCAAGTCCAGGCTTTTTTTAATGTCTACCTAGGACAAAGAAATGGCTGATATGTCTCCATATACAGAGAAAACCACCGTGATCGTCTTTTTTAGCATTGTGGATACTGTTTCCAGAAGCTCCTTGAAATCTATTAATTCCGGGGGTTACCAAAAATGAAAATTACATCTTTCAACATGACTGCTCAAATTAAACCCTAGTTTCAGACCTTTTTGTCAGCCATGAAACCCTCACCCCTGTCTTTAACTTAAAGTAGACTTGTAATACTAACTTGTTTTCCATTTGCTATCTGTCCAGGCACGCTCCAACATGATCCCAGTCACCTCCACATCAGGGGCCTCCGGTCGTAAGCCAGAGCAAGTAGCTGAGAGAAAGGATGCCAAGGACAGAGCGGAGAAGAAGCCCGCAGATAAGCCAGAGACGAAAGATGTCAAGCCAACTGTTGAGGCTGGGAAAGACGACAAGGGAGCCGTGCCTGAGACCAAAGATGTCAAGCCGACAGAGAAGCCCACAGAGAAGAAGGAATCTGAGACCCCGAAGCAGGAGAGTACAGATGACAAGGCTGATGTTAAGCCACCAGCAGATGTTGCTGTTAAGGCAGAAGGTATGCCTTGCTTACCGTGGAAAATTATGAATCAATCTTAAAATGTTGATCCCTTTTTTCGTGGAAGGGATTACTAAAGCATCACTGTTACCATTTTGTAAATTTCTTAAAATGCATTCAAACTGATCTGCTTAAGTGTTAGCTGATTGAATTTCATTGTCTTTTCTGTTTAGGGAAGGATGACAAACCAGCTGAAAGCACTGAAGCTGATAAGAAGACTGAATTGTCTCCTGCTGTAAAGAAAGAAGGAGCCAAAGATGAAAAACGCCCCTCAAGCTCTCGCTCAAATACCACCGACAAACAGGACACCAAGGACCGTAAAGATATCCTTTCTCTTGAGAAGATCCGAGAGCAGCGTCTGCGAGAGAGACAACGCAAGCGTGAACGCGACATGCGTGAGATGGAGCGACGCAGGGAGCGTGAGCGTCAAGATTCAATTAGACGAGAGAGGGAGATAATTCGACGTCGTCAACGCGAAGAAGAGGATAAGCTTCGTCGAGAGCGGGAGCAGCTTCACATCGAGCAGCAGCGACTTGAACGAGAAAGGCTAGAGAGGCAACGGATAGAGTGGGAACGGATCAAGCTGCAGCAGGAGCGGGAGACCCTGCAGCGGGAGCTTGAACAGCGACAGATGGAGATGCAGCTGCGCATTGCTGCAGAGCGTCAAGCATCCTTCAAGAGAACCCTCGACACAAGGAATATGGCACCTCGAGATGTCGATCCATACGCTGGTGATCAGAAGCGCCGGGCAACAGGTGCTCAACAAGGTAGAGGCGATTTCCAAAATAATGGCAACAGGGGTGGTATAACCACACATGTTGCCAACAACGATAGGCAACAGGATCGATTCAGTAGGCGTGATACAAGGTCAGATAATTCGGGGCCCCGTCGAGATAATCCTGCTCAGGGTAACAAGTTTTCTGGGCCACCCAATCGAGGAAGGGATGATGGTAGACGTAATAATGACCAAGTAAGGAGAGATGAGCCAAGGAGAGATGATGCACGCCAACGTCCCCAAAACAGAAACGAGCCAATAAGACGCGAGGAGCAACAACCTCGTCGTACTGGGCCACCTCAGAGACGTGACGAGCAGCAACAAATTGCACCACAGCGACGAGATGATGGCCAGAGGCGAGGAGGAGACTTCCGTAGAGATGATGGCATAAAACGTCGAGATCAGCCAGAAAGAAGGATAGAAACATCTCAGAGGCAAATGCCCAGGAATGATTCCAGGAGAGAGTCTAGAGAAGGGGTTAACATGAGAGATGACAGGCGGGGTGCACAACCCCAAGGCGACAGGTACCAAGGTCAAGGGCAAAATAGAGGTGGTAATGCACAATATGGTAGTAGAGATGGTGGACAAGCAGGTAACATCCGTGACAGTCACCGAGAGCGAGACAGGGATGGTGACAGAGATCGGCCTCGAGAATCAACTCACCAAACCCAGCAAAGGGTATCTCATGGCAGTGACTCGCGCGAAAACTGGAAGGGCGGCCGAGATGGAAATGTGTCTGGGCCAAGTGGTAGGTCCTCCGGCAGTCATTCTGATTGGAAGTCAAACCAGCGTGGTTATGATCGTGATAACCGTTCCCAGAACTTTGATCGCGGGCAGGGTAACTGGAGTGAAAGTCGTTCTGGGGGTCGAGATGATCACATCAGAGGATCTGACCAGCAAACGCACCGAGGTAGTCTCTTAGGCACCCCACCTACACAAGATTCCAACTGGGCTCCCAGTGGGATGGATGGGCAGATGAACCGTGGGTCCAGCTCCCTCGTCATGCAAGGTACCTCTCACATCTCAACGCTGATGAACCAGAGCCAGCCCATCAGCTCCTTGCTGAACACCCCATCCATGACCAGCCCGTTCATGAGCAGTGGCAGTGTAAGCGGTGGCTTAGGAGCAGGGGTTAGTCTGATGCCCCAGGTTCCAATTGGAGGGGGAAGTGGCTACATCAGCAATCAGATGTCCGTGGCTGGGTCTTCTGGTGGGGGATCTATGGACCGCCACCACCAGTCACAGAGTGACGGACGTTTTGGCATGCGTCGCTACTAAATCCCATCCATTCTATCAATCGCTGTTAATTAACACTTACTAAATTTTTTTTAAACTGCTATTTGCTTTTGATCCCTTGAAGTAAATTTGTTCATGGAAGCTTTGGAGGGTAAGTGGTTTTTACAGCTCGTCATTTCAATTTTGAAAGTGTTTAGTTATGTAGGTAGTTACTGTTGTTTAGTTAAGTCATGAGTACATAACATGTATCACTTTTAGAAAAAGAACTTAACCTAAAAAAAAATAACTGACAAGGCATGAGAGCAACAAAGGAGTTCAGGCATGCAATTTCAGAGAGACCGGCTTTTTTGTCCTTTTTCTTAAGACTGGTGCCTTTAAAATATAGTGACAAAGACAATCTGATTTTATACTTGAATTGCTGGCACTCGGAAAAGGTGGTCTTCTCCAATTTGAAATAAACTCCATAGTTTCAACCCTTGCATTGTTTGTTTTGCAAAAGTGAAAAATCTTCACGCATTGTTACTTCAATCTTTGCTTTGTTTTTCAATGTACATTTTTAAATAAGGAAACCATTTCAAAACAATGACATTTTCCTGTTGACTCTCATTGTCAAATGTAAATATGTTAGTGTAGTTTGTCAAAACGGCTTAAAGGAAGAAATGTGTTCTTTTTATAGGCATATAAGACATGTAGCTCTTGTTTTTATATTTCTAAAGTCAAGTATGGTTCTGTCTGATTTATTTTATTTTATGGAAGTCAAGTTGAGTAAAGATTGTAATAGATAACTTAGTAGAGGGAAGGAATTCAAAGCCATTATGTAATGGGTGTTTTTACTTCGACGCCCCAAGGTGACATTTTTAAATAGAGTGTGTAATGATAAAGTTAGGGAAATAGCCAAACCCCTCAAAGTCATAATAGCAGCTTTGGAGTTTGAAGAAGAATCTTTCGTGTGTTCATTCCACTCGGTTTTTAAATATAAACTTTGCGTATGTATCCTGTGAGATTTCATCAAATTTGATCGTTTCATGAGGAGGGAATAGCAAGTACTGCACTAGCCTTGATCAAGGGGTGCTCTCAAATTGCCCCTGCTAAGCTATACACCCAAGCTCCCAGCACACCCCTATGCTTGCTGCGTGGATCTATACACTGTTATGTATGCGTGCACTGTATACATAAAACTGTGTGCAAGTACATGTACACTGTACATATGATGTGCAAGTATATATGTGTGCACACACAGTGCTGTGTGGACTCCTTGTGTACGTGTATCGTCCTGATGGACTCCGTGCATGGATAACTACCGCTGGGCAAAAGGATACTGCAAGACGGCCTTGATCAAGGGTAGTAGTGCACATGAAATTGTCCTACTATGAATTAGTTGTTGATCTTGTTCACATTTTATGCTTATTTTGATTTAGTGAAACAAATTGAACTGCTTTGTAAATAATAACAAAATCGATGGGAGTTTGGAGAAAGTTTTGCCACATGGCTGGCAGTGATAAGGATAAATAATTTCCGACTTGAGGTAGTTTTATTGTAACAAGATTGTATAAAGTTCATGTGTATGTAACCTTTTTGATCTAAAAAGCTCGGCTGGTTTCCCTGACTATGACTAATCATACAACAAACAGCTAGGTGTTCAGTTGATTAGAAATCAAAAACATTTATGTGACTTCTTCATCTATGTACATGTGTACACAACACTATTGTTATTATTTCTATATTTAAGACATAAGACATAAGACATTAGAAATCATTAATCTCCAGCAGGAAGAAGTTAATTTTTTCGCATAAGTTTAAAGCACTAAGCAAAAGTTCATTAAAAGTAAAACAAAACTACAAAAAGCGGATGAAACATTGTGCTGGTATTTATGTTGTATCTAAGGGCGTATTGTTTAGCGGTTATTTTACTGATGAGCAATGTTTTCATTTTGTGTTTATTTCAAGAGGACATTGTTTATACATGTACATGAACATGTGGTTGCAAAGCCACAAAAAAAAATTTGTAGTTGTTCTATCATTTCAAAATTATAAATTACGCCGCTGAAATAACTTCCGTGACATCTTGAAATTTGTATTTTCTTTTCAACCATACTATTTGTTTATGAGAGTGAACTTGACCATGCAATCATCTGCTTTTATTATAACGTTTGTAAAGCTTTATCCTCCGTTCTTTTTAAACTAAATTGTACATGTTTATGTGTTGTTGTTAGTTCTGAATTTATACATTGGTTCCCTGCATTTCGATCGACACAAGGTTTTTGTGGAGCATTTTCCTGCACAAACCAAGGGAAATCATTACTGTAGGATGGCAATACCATGTTTTTGATATTTGCATGTACAATGTAAACCTCTCAAGTCTAAGGTCGTGTTCGAATTAGCGGCTACAGCTATGGCTATGGCTGAATCGCCGCCTCATCAGGCATTGAAGTATAGGACTCCCTTAGCAACATGTGTAGCCATAGCTGTAGCCGCCAGTTCAGATACAACCTAATGCAGAGGTTCTTGATGATTGTAAAAACTGATTGAAGTCTTCACCAGCCGACTTTGGACATCTAAGGAACATGAAAGAAAAAAACAGTCGTATCAATTGGACCACATTCCTGATGCAAGCAATACAACCATCACACCATATGCATGGCCGTATGCAGCAGAAATGTGGCTTGAAATTAATCACACTTTTGTAGTTATGCCAGCTGCAGTAATTGTGATTATCACCAGAAAACTGCTGTTGAATTTAGTCAGTTTTTGTACAAATGATAATATCCTTCCCCTTCCCAATTAAATGTGGCTCAGCTGTAAGAATAGTTGGTCGGATAGTGCGTTTAAGAAGATAGCGTCTAAGACAGTTGTGGGGACATGCATCAGCAAGCTGCTCAAAGTAAAATGTCTGGCTGCATCTGTTTAGTTCAGTCAGTTTATTGTCACCTTTTGAGGAAAACCTACTGGTACCATTAATGCATAGGAATAGCCCAAGTGTCGAGTGTTTCCTGTTTCTCTTGTTTATCATGTGTTTATAGTATTATTTTACAGTTACAATGCCAATTTGATGGTATTTAGCACTACATGATCATAAAGATTCAGAAAGTGTTTCAAAGGTTGGAATATTGAGAATAAAAAATTAGCTTTTCAGAGAACAATTGGTATGTATTTATCCATTCTGTTAAAGACTCCAAATCATTGTTTGCAATTAAAGAATATAAATATGTATACATGTGCTTCACTAAAAGAGAGCAAAAGTAACACATAGTTGTCACTTTTTAAATCTTCAACGGGAATAGTTTTTTAATAAAAATGCACACGTTTCATGCAGGGATTGCAGTGTGTACAAACGCGCACAAACACTGAGGGAACACTATACGTCCGTGTGGCACTGTACTTTTGGTAAAACGCGGGTCGGGATGCGATTTGGAAGTCTCCTTAATTATAAACCATTATTATTATTTTCCCCAAAGTATGGTGATTAATTTTGCCATTTACTTGACGGTTTATTGTGTTAGGGATGCGATTTGGAAGTTTCCTTCTAAAAACACTGTAATTATAAACCATTGTTATTATTATTTCCCCCAAAGTGTGGTGATTAATGTTGCCATTTAATTGACGGTTTCTTGTGTTAGGGATGCGATTTGGAAGTCTCCTTCTAAAACACTGTAATTATAAACCATTATTAGTATTATTTTCCCCGAAGTGTGGTGATTAATTTTGCCATTTAATTTACGGTTCTTGTGTTAGGGACGCGGGGAAATGTTTGGGTGGTTTTTCTGTTGGTTTTACTAGAACTATATAGGCCTAGCCCTTACCCTAATTAAATTTTTTGGAAAAGACTGCAAACTGAACTCTGAAAAGTAACATAGGTTCCGACTCGTAATAATACACTATATTGTGGTTTGAAAATTGACTTGATGTGGTGAAGTTCTTTAGCTTAAGCTAGTTTTTACGATTGTTATTTTAGTCTATCATACTATGTGGTTAACCACATAATTTCGTCCTGGGGGCAAGCACTAGCAGCAGCGGTTTTTGTGAATTAATTTGTGAGCAAGGTTGTACCGTCATGTGGGTGAAACCAAGCAGGGAGGTTTTGAAGCATGGATGGAGGGTTGAACCAAGTAACCATGGATGCTTTACGGATGGTTGAACCAAACTTTATTACGGCTGGACTGTTTATAAACATATATAAATTCAGAGACGTTATCGGAAGTAAGAAGAAGTATAGGTATAGATTATTTTGAATGTTAAAAAGTAAACAAATTCCGCTAATCAAGTGAGAGTGTGAATGATGACATCATGTGATGGGTCATATTCAGGGGCCGCACAACGACTTCTCGTGATTCAAGGAACGGCAATAAAAGCGTTTATGTGACATTTGTTGTTATTTCATTGCCGACAAGACCGCAACAGGGAAACAAAATTTTACTTAATAATGCTTCAAAACTTAAAACCAGGCATGCAAATTGCTTGCAGGGGATCTTATATTGGCACAAACGTTGTAAGTTATATAGGAAGACCGCCCCATTACAAGTTTCAATTTATTGACAGAATTAGAAATGAGTAATTCAATACATGATGATGGTCTTCCTCAATGCGTCGGTTTTCAAAGACCTAACAGGCTTTGGTCTGCACAGGTGTTGGGCTATAGACTATTTTTTCACGAGACTCACGTGCACAAGTGGGTAATTTTATTATTTCAAAGTCTACAAATGACAAAAGTACACGAATTCCGTAACATATCTCCTTTGTTCCTGAACAACATTTCTTTGCGGCATCTGGGTCAATTGTTCTTCATTTTGGAATGGAATTAAAGGAGGTTCTTTGAGCAGTTTACATTATTTTAATATTGTCGAAGGAGGGGTTGGTGGCAAAGTGTTCAAGAGATGCTTGTTGCTTTGCTTTGAAGTTTTTTGAAAAGTGTGCCATAAAATGACTTTAGTTTAGTTCTTTATAGTCTTTATACTCTGTAAAGACCTCATAACCAGACCTATTTAAATTGGTATGGCGTTGTCACTGCTTGTGTTTTTCCAGTAATTCCTTCTTTTTTTCTTTTCTTTTTTATAAAGAGGACCCCAAAACAATGGGCTTACCGCCAGAAATCCTACTACAAAAATGCTTATAATATAAGTAAAGAAATAAATGTGTTATTATTTTCACAGTACATCGGGTACTACACTTGACCTTTAAGTTTCCGATAGCAGCGTTGAAAATAGCACTGGGGTGGGATATCCCACATTTTATGCTTGGAACTTCCGCATCGTTGTATCGGCTCATCTCTACCCAGAATGGGATTTCAGAACCACCCGACGTCTCCCGCAGGAACTCATGGCGCAAATTGGGGTTTCTTCTGAGTCCATGGTGTTGTGTCCTTAGTTCCAAGTTTCTTGGTTGTTATCCTTTTCTATTGGCTATGTTGCAATTTTCCACTCTTGCCTTTTTAGCAGTTAAAAAATCTCTCTCTTTTTTGTTTTATAATAATCATCTCGTTTTATGCGGCAATAAAAAAAAAAAACTTCTAATTTTTTTTAATTTTTTTTTACTCCTCTTGTGATGTGGCTTTTGGATTATTTTTGTCTTATGTCACTTGGAAAACAACTGGGCAGTAATTTAGTTTACTTTTTTGTAATCCTTCAGGTTTTTCCTCTCTTTGTGTAATCTGCTGTTTATATATTTTTGTATATCTGTTGCCTTTACTTTATGTTTATTTTGATGATGTAATTGTGATGTTTTTACCTGTGAAATTAATAAAAGAAATGAAATGAAATTAAATGAAATCGGCAAAAGACTATAGGGGCCTACGGGCCTACTGGACTAGCTTATTTTGTGCCCAGTCAGTGTTTTAAAGTGGCGCGAAAGATGGGGTATTAATTACTGAGATTTTCATTAAAATTAGAAGAAAATAGATAAGAAATTATGGGGTTAAATATGAATATACCCCCTTTTAAATAGGGGAGGGGAGGTGGTTAGCAAGGTTCAATTCAGTGTGTGTGTGTGTGTGGGCGGGGGCATGGTTTTCAAGCAGGGCGGGCGACGCGAATACAAGTGTGGAATAAAAACTGATGCTACCGCCGAGTGACCATCACTTACCCACTACATTGCTCCGTTTGCTTTTCATTGATAATAAATTTATGTTTTTTTATAAACTGCACTTATTTGTATCATTATTTCGTTCAGAGTTAGTGTCAAAGGTGTGGTGGTGGGGGAGGGGGGGGGGGCAAGACATCGACTTTCATGAATTGAATAATATTTTCAACGCATGAGTTGATGTCTTGCCCATCACAACAAACTATCACACGAAACAGCCCTCACCTCATTAGTAATGTGCGCATGCGCAGCGTCACGCCATTCATTTTTTGTACCAGTTAATTTTTATGCCACCGCGGGAAAGAAATGGACGGATAAGGATCGAGTATCGGGTGAGTGAAATTTAATTCATTAAATTTGAATGAATGGCATTGAGTTTATTCCTCAGCGATGCATCGGCTGGCGTTTGAAATTCTTTGGGATTGTTTTAGTGCTTATATTCTGCGGTGACTTGCGGTTTATAATTTGTAAATTGGATGTTTTTTCGGTACATGTTGCTTGTTGCTACACTGATGACTGAGATTTGTAGTACATGTGTACAACTATGGAACACATACATTACATGTAATGTTGTACAAAAAAAACCCAGAATTAATTGTAAGCAGTTGTATTTGTAGTGAACTGTACATGTGCAACAATACGCGAAGTCACAGTGTATGCATCCCATAATTGCTGCCGTGTGTTTTAACCAAAGAGAAAGGATGGTTTAACTAAAATTAAAAACTGCCATGGGGCTTAACGTTTTGTTGTATGTAGACTACAGCTATTTTATTTGAGTGAATTAGCTAGTTTAGTGTGGGGGAAGGATGAACCCTTGATTGGCCTAGTAATACTTTAGCCAAATATCCATCCCATATTCACCCGTGCGGCTTCATTCTTCAGCAGGGGAGGCATCCCCCATATGGGCGGGTTTGTGGTTTAATCCTCCTATTCTAGCCCTTCTTTTGGAACTTTTGCGAATAAGTTGATGCACGATTATTTGTAACCATTCATCCCTATTTGGGGGTTTTGAATGGTGAACTTCTGAACTGAAATAACTGTGGTCCCTGACGCTGTCCCTGCAGTTTACTTTTAAATTAAACTTTCACTTACAGCAGTTGTGTGATGTACTTTAGAAGCATATTTATGCATTAAAATGTCACACAGTTCAGACAATATGTCTCTTCATTTATCATATGTACATGAATGAGTTAAGTAACACTAACACTAACAGTAACAGTGAGTTAAATCTTGGTTAAACATAAAATAGGTTATTGGATTTAATTAACATAGTTTTTGCACCATTTCTTTGGAACAATTTTTCGAGTCATTTTACAGGGTTTGCCCTTAACTTTTTTAGTGACTGGCCAGCAGGACCAGTCAGCTTGTTATTTTAAGAGTCCGTCAGCTTTTTCAGCAGTCTATAGTATAGGATATTGTAGGGATGCTTTTCAACACTGAACTACTTGGCCAGCAGAACCACTAGGAGGGAATTTTGACTGGTCCGCAGGTATTTTAACTGGCATTTGGCCAGCGGCCGCGGACCAGTGTTAAACTTTTAAAGGAGAATGTTGCATTAGAATAGTTTGTAAAGTAGTAAATTTGTGAGTAGTTCATACATTTATACAGATTACAGGTACATGTACATTGTATGTCCTGCATAGACCAGCCAACAGGATTTTAAAAAATAGCACAGACCCATACAATCGGCTTATCTTTGGCCTTGACCTTTTGCTTTGTAGTAAAGTCATAATTTGCAATTGTCTGTGACAATTAGTGGAGTGCAAGTCCTGTACTTTTAATGGGATTTTATCAACTGATTTTCTTCTATGATTGCAATATAAGAAAAAAAGCAATACCCTCAAGTGTATTTGACCATCTTCTGGGCATTTTGAAAATTAGTTGTTTAGTATCGCAGAAAGCAAAGAAAGAGTCAAAGTTACATTTACAAACTTCACAACAGATGTCTAGAAAAATGACTTGGACTTGGAGAGATGCCAGGCATGGAATTTCGTCTTTGGGAGGGCGACTCCATTTTTATTTTGCAAAGGGCACTTCCATTGGAAAATCTTAAAGTATGTGGGAAAACTTTTTGAAGGGGCACCAAGGCCAAGACCAGGGAAACATATGTTGTGGTTTGTGGCCTCCGTGTAACCCCAGCCCCTGAGATGGCATTAGTTGGTTTTCACTCAGTTCAACCTTGTTCTAGTTTCAGGGTTTTGCCCTGGTCTTTTTCAGTGACTAGCCAGTACGGTAGTCGTTTCACTTGTCTGCCAGCTCTTTCACAGGTTTTTGAATTTTAAACCAGACATGCATGAACAATCTGTACATGCATGGAGTTACATTCAATTGCATCGGAAAGCAATCAACCAGCTACTGGTTTACGTAGTTTTTTTAGCTAAGTAGCTGTGGAGTCATGGACTAGCCAGCTCTACCATAAGACATAGTTGTAACACTTCCTCAGATATTTCAATAGGCATTTGGCCAGAGGTCCTTTGTTGTTGGAGAAACTGGAATTCTTAAAAAAAAAAAAATTACCAAAACATCCAGAAAATAGTCATTAAAATGTATTTCATTGGAACAGGCCAATTCTAGACAGACCAACCTTAAGTACATGTACTCAAGTTGGAATACTATTTGTGCAACAGTTCAGGCAAACAGCTTGTGTTATAAGTTATTTTATTTCAGTTTTTGTAAGATTTATACAGCCCCTGACCCCCCCCCCCTCCATCATGCTTAATTTTTTGACTGAAAATTACTTTTCCATCACCTGTATAATTCTGAGCACGAACATGCTATTAATAGCAGTAGATTTACCCAGTAAGTCTGCTCCCTGCTGCCACCATGCATCTCTTCAATTCCCTACTTGTTGGGAAGAAATTGTTTTTTGGAAACTATGCATAATAATGACTGTTATTTGTCAAAAGTGTAACTGTTTCTGAACTGATGGGTAACATGTGTAACCGTCTGTTTCAGAAACAAAATTTAGAGCCGTGTAGCAAGCTAAAACTTCCGAGGAACTGTGCTCCACAGACATAAATGTAGACCTTGCTGCCGACAGCTTTAATGTGTGCACCAGTGACAACAGCTCTGTATACAGCTTTAATGCGCGCACCAGTGATGATGATTATTGCAATCTCGGGGGGGGGGGGGGGGGGGGGGGACCTTTTTCCCATAGCATGCGCAGACGTGTTAACTCTTCGCTGAAGGTGTTTTTAAAATCGCTTTGGATGCTATCGTGTAACGCACTGATATACATTTGTATTTTAGCAATAGAGGGCGTTTACTCTTATGCTTTTGCATGGTTCTTAAACGCCCTCTAGTGGTCAATGTTTCTTACCTTTATTGCAGCACGCATTTTTCCTCAACAGAAGTATCTTTGGCGATAAAAAGACATGCAGTCTAGCCTCACTATTTTATAAAAAACAGCAGACAGCATACGCTATACGTACAGGTCAAAGTGCAATGTTCAGGTCGTCTCCACGGGTATACGTCATACAATCAGCTTTTTCACACAGCGCCGCCAGCGGTCAATATGCTGAAACTTCTTTGAAAAACCGCGGAAATTTGTCACGTAAGAGTTGTTTTTATTTTCGAATTTTGTATCATTTCAAACTTCCAATATTAATTTTGTTTTGCTAAAAATGGTTCGTACATACATTGTTAAGAAGGCTAAATGATTCTTGTTGCTTGGAATACACCGCTCATATCCATCTTTAAAGTGTAGAGGGTGCCACAGAAAGCATGGTGGTGCGCCAAGCTATTTTTACAGGTTGGAGAACACGGTTTATGTATGATCTGTAAGGAAGTCCTAAGACAGATAACATCAAGTTTAAAGACATTCAATCATGCAGTCTTGTCCAAAGTTGTTTGTAAAACAATGATATCAAGTTCATACAAGATGTCTTAATATGTCTGTAGGTTTCTTTTTTAGTAATTGTTGATACCCGTACGTCAAAAATACCTTAAATTTGCAATTTCCAACTCAAAAAACACATGAGTAAAAAAAGTTGACCCCATTTGCCATCAGTTTGGGTATAGCCAAGAAACCCTGGGTCTCCGGGGAGCATTCTTCTATTTCCCATGTAGTCATTATAAGGACTTCCTGTCTCGGAGCCCACTGAGTTCAATGTTGTTATGTTCCAAGTCTCAGCCCTACTACTGTACGTGGTGAAAGTCACGAGACTTGTCATAATTTGGGTTGTTGACTAAGGCCAAATACCAAATCATAAATTGGTTAATGTTCCCTTTCCTAAATTGTCATGGCCTCGACTTGTTTTGTTGTTCTTCCCCCTTCCCCCCACTCAAGGTTCATGTACATGTACTGTACATTAGGCAGGCCTGATCTTGTACTACGTAGGGGCAAGGCAGTTGTCCCTTAGCTAATAGCATCGCTATGAGGGAATTAGACATTTGTTTTGGAACATTTCAAAGGGCACCAACTAAGGCAATGGCCGGGGGGCATGGGGCAAATTCTCCCGTAGAGATTCAGGCCTTTTATTTGGGATGGCACGCAGCCGAGACACATGCACTGAATGAAGTGTTGATCTTTAGTTTTGGTGTTCTTAACAGGGTGACCAACATTGACTTTTAGATAGTAGTGTTTTTATTTTTCAGATGGGCAGGCTTATTATTTTCTTGAAAGGGTAGGGTAATAAATGAACGTTGTTGTCTTTTCAAAGAGTAAATTAAATCTCAATTTTCTAGTTTCCCAGGATGTACAACCAACATGAATATTTCATCAAATTTGATCAAAGTCACAATTGAGTGAAAACATCAGGAGAAGGTTCATGTTTGTCTAGGATTGGTGCACATCAACTTATTCCAATAGCAGCATTTGAAATAAACTATTGATTAGTCCGGTCTTCAAATTCTACTTGCTTTTGACACTATTTCAGACGGAAACATTTCCCTGGAGAATGTCACTTTAAAATTGTTGTGCTTTCATATTGAAACTAACCAGGTTTCCCCCCCTTTAATTTCCAAGTACTTTACTTTTATATTGAGCTCCAGTTAGAAAAAGAAGAGTCCAAATATGGTGTATGACTGTACCAGTCAACAACCCGTACCTGTTTGAAATAATGACTTCCTGAGCAGAACTGGAATTGTCTGGTTTTAAATGATGTTTTCTTCTATCATGGCCTACATGTTTTGCTCAATTACCAATGGGCTTCTTTAAAACCATGCAGAAGATGTCATAAAGTGTGTGTTTTGTCTTTAGTTTCTTGTTGTAAGCCACTTAGCAGTGCTTCTGTACACTACTCGTGAGCACATCGATTTCTGAAAGTGATTTCGTGAAAAGCCACAGTACGTGTGTGTGCTTTGATGGTTTCACATCTAAAAATAAAACTGACCTGTAAAGAAAAATGGAAAACCTCCATTCAGTTCTTTTAAAGAATACATATTTATACTGTATTGTGTTTTGGCAATGTTGTAAGGTACACCCCCCCCCCTCCACAGGCACACCTGCAACCCCTCTTTTGTTTGTAGTCATAATTTTTGGGGGA
The DNA here is from genome assembly GCA_023634235.1 of Pisaster brevispinus. Taxonomy (NCBI): domain Eukaryota; kingdom Metazoa; phylum Echinodermata; class Asteroidea; order Forcipulatida; family Asteriidae; genus Pisaster; species Pisaster brevispinus. The sequence continues at coordinate 12,475,390 of JAMKCF010000006.1, forward strand.
ACCTTTACCCAACCGGGGACCCTATAGTCCTTTTTTGTCATAGGTCCCCGGTTTTAATGTGTACGTACACTCATGGAGGTAGAAATTCTACCTCCATGGTACACTCAAACACTTATTCAGGTAAATCAAGAATTTTTTGTGTTCTATTGTTTGGACTTAAAAGTTTTTTGTTTGAACGATGTCCCCATTGGTTTTGTGCACAGAAGTGAACCAAAGAGGTCCTCGGTCTGTCCACCCAGATACTACTAAAGTCCTCAGTGCTCAGGGATAGCCACGCTATTCCATATCAATAAATTCACAACATTAAACAAGTATTTGAACTCAGGACTTGAGTTTCGGGAAAAATAACCCCAAGACCGCAATGTTTGCATCTAAATTTTTGAAAATTTCCTATTTTTTACTGGACAAGAAATTTGTTTTCAAGACCAGAATCATAATGTTTAACATATAAACTGTTTTTATAAGAGAAGATTGATCTCATTTGTTGTATGGGACAGGTGACACTTGACTGGTCGTTGCTTAAACCACTGGCCTTTGGGCTGCAGTCCAGTATTAAATTCAAGCCCTGGCACTATTGACTTCATGCACAAAATGCCAGTGAATGTAGTTCTTGTTCACAGGAAAATAATTGGTAATTAAAAACACTATTTGGTATACTCAAAATTACAGTTTCAGATGGCAAGCATTCCCTAAGGTATTCCCAACATCAAGATATTTTTTATTTTAATAGTCAAACAAAATCACTGTTTTGACTCAAAAAAACAAACAAATACTTTACGACCCACTTAGTCTATCATATCCCTTCCTGTCAATTACAAATGTGTTTTTGTCATTGGAGCCCACAGTGCAACCAGTGTGATATGTACTGTACATTAGCATCTGGTGTCTTGGAGCGCCTCCATACTGCATGTTTGTATAAAAGCAAGAGTGGGAGGCTAAATCCATGGCAACACAAGGTCACATGTAGATATATTTTAAAGGAATGACCCGGGACTGATGAAAAGTGGTGGTGAAAAGTAGGGTTGTACAAACTAACTTGCTGACAAGGTGGGAATTGGGTTAACAAAGGGCGGATGAATTTGATTGGCAATTGGCATATTAAAGGCAGCGTATGTCTTTGGTAACTACTCCAAAAATGAATGACCATAAAAACTTACTTGGTATTAAAGAAGCGCTGCAGCTGTTGATAATGTATTTAAACATTTTGAGTAATGATTCCCTTCTAAGGAATGTGGTTTTACAGAAAACGGATTCGAGCAAATTTCAATCTGGGAAACGTTTCATGTATGAAACAAAAAACAAAGGTAGGCTTTGCCTTTAAAACTGAGCACAGGATTGGTAAAAAAAACACCAAAACAACAGTTTTGATCAGAAAGTTCAGTGGTTATGAAGTTCATATAATAATAGATATAGTTAATAAAGTGCTATTTCATATACATTGTAGATCACAGGAGCCTGTACCATTCGAAATCATCGAGAGAAACATTTCCATTTGAAAATAACAAAAATTTATTTAAGAAACTGGTGGCAAACAAATACCTACAGCAGTGTGTCATATTGTAAAACTGGTTCTTTCCAATATATGGTGCAGAAACTGTGGTGGTTTTTGTTTTCTTTTCATCTCATTTAGTGGTTTTTTTTTAATTACAGGACTTTGATTGTTCAAATCTCAAAAACTTTTCATAGATTGTTTGGTTTGTTTGTAGTATTTCATTCATAAGAACGTACCAAGGGAAAAGTTTGCCTTTTTTTTTACAGGTTGCATACACATGTATGACCAAGACCGTGACCCTAGCAACAAGGTACAAAATTGTACTAATATTTGGACAGCCACTTGCTTGTTGTAGAGGAAGCTGTTGACCCTAACAGACTATCCAAGGCACATTTATTGCTCATCAGAGAGATGGTACAGATTTGCAACTTCAACAATTAAAAATTGCAGCAATCCTGCACTTTAGTTTTTGTAGAAAGAGGACGGAATATGAAAGAGTTTCACCAGACAATTCTATGATAGCCCGTGTGTAATATTATTCCTCAAATAATACACATGGGTGATTTTGTAAACTGAGTCCATACCCTTTTATAAACAGAAGTTAAACCATGTGATGAATGCAGGGCTCGAGGCCAGTGATTTAAGCGTTAGACCAGTTAAGTCAAGACCAGTCAACACCAGACAAGCCCAGCTGTCTTGTGTTTTACAATTGAATAATAAAAAAATTGATGTTCAAATGTTGACTTTGAGTCTGATTAATATCTTTCAATTCTGGTGGGTATATCAAAGTGTAGGCCTTCCTACCCCATAAGACAAATGAGATCAATCTTCTCGTACTGCTTGTTAAATAAAAACAGTTTTAAGCCATTCACATTTCGATTCTGGTCTTGAAAAAAAAATAAAAAATTGTCCAGTAACACTGTTGAACTTCAAACCCTGCGGTCTAGTGGATTTTTCACCCAAATTCAAGTCTAGGAATGTAGAAAATCCATTAACTTCTGCATTCACTCAACTGCGTCTTTGGAACACTGTCTTCATCAGCGACCTTTTTCCATTCTGAATTCAAATTGTACATTGTATGTCAGACACTTTGGCTGCCATTTCAGGGCAGACAGAGGCAGACAAAAATATTCTGGAAACTTGATTGAAATGCCATGCATAATTTTCTGTTTGTCTGGGGTGCGCGGAATTCTTTCTGAATATCTGGAGATTGGACTTTTAAAAAAAAAATACAGTGCATGCTAAGTACATGTCTCGTTTGTGTTTTGCGTAATTGCGTTGGTTGTTCCCGTCTGCACACTGTGTCTCATTATACTGAGTGCTTTAAAATTACGGCCGGGTGTGATAAAGCACTGTATTAGAACTATGTACTATTATTAATATGGGGGAAAAAAAATTTAGCAGTCATGAAATCCACAGCTAATTTGACGTGTAACTTCGCAAAATATTTCACCATTTTGTGCACCAGACCATTCTTGTGGAAAAACCCAGACCAAGTCAGAATTGTAGCAAGAATACAGAACATTGAACATTGTCACCCCCTCAAAAAAGACCTTTTGTACTTGCAGTTCAATAGACTCATGGCTGTTGTGGTACCTCGCTGTCTTGCAATTGTCTAGACCAATAACTCTAGAATAGAAACGCCAAATAGCCCAGTGCTACATTGTAAATACTGGTATGGTAATAGACAAGATTTTTGTATTGGCTTATAATTATGTCAATAGTAACCATTACTCATTGCTGTTTAAAGTAAATCAATAAGGTACAGTGTACCTGTCAAACAGAAATCTACCAGAGACTGTGCAAGACCAGTCTGTGCAAGTCTCGCTTGTCAAAAGTATAATACAGTACATCATAAATCAGATTCTTTTAGAAGAGTACATGTGTCTATGATTCCAAACCTCTTGTTTTCAAGGACACCATCCAACCAACGTGTGAACTTGTCAAATGAGGTAAGCCTGAGAACCACAGAAAACTGTTTATGGGTTTTTCTTAAATTCTTCAACGATGGTAATAAAAGTAAGCAGCAGTGATTAATTTTTGGGGGATTTTTTTGGGGGGCGGGGGGCTTCAAATGCTAACACTTCCCTGATTTTGAAAGTATTGCAGGTGGAAATATTTGTATAGGTACATGTACAGGTTTGAACTTAATAAGTTTTCAGATGGAAATTTGCTTTGAGTTTTGTTACAACTCCTGTACGCCGTCCTTAGAACAATGCACAGGAAATGTTTCAACAAACTCGAAAAGACCTAGTGGAGGCGTTGGTATCAACTGCTTTTACATGTTTCAGCTTGAATTGGGTAAAACGGCAGTTTGGAAAAACCCTAATTCAAGACAAAAGGAGAAAAAAGAACCAAGTTTGTTGATCTTGTTATTCATTTTGGTGTGTGTATTTGTGTTTAGTTTGTTGTGCATTTTTGTGCTATTAATACTGGAACATTTCGACGGGCACCAAGGCAACAACCAAGGGCATGGAGGCAATTGCCTTTGCTTCCTCTGTGAAGCATCACCTCTGTTGTAAACCCAGGGGGGTACTTTAAAAAAAAAAAACAACCTTATAAAGAGCCAATAGCAGGGCTTGTATCATCTGGCGCAAATTACACATGTAGTTTATAAATCTGTTTGATAGCTTGATCATCATTCCAAACAACAGTGCGGCAACCGATGCGTTCAACCCACACATGGACTGTAGGCGTTTTGTATTTTCTGTCAAGTTAAAATGTCAAATTTATAGGTCATTTGATTGATAAGGTTACTGTTATCAACTGAGTTGTGGCTTAATTCTGCATCCATAATTTAAAGATGACAGTGTACATTGTACATGTACATACAACAATGTACAGCTACTGTAAACATGAAATGAAATTTGATCTGTTTACAATAAAGTGTGAATCTTCTATTTGTTTTGGAAATTAACCATATAGTATTCTTTGTGGATTTGATTATTGGGTAAGAGTTTGGTTTGAAGAGGACAGGTGGGGAAAATGATTTAGAGTATTGGATAACCGGGCTCGAATTTGTGGGGAAATTTCACAAGACTGCAGGGCTTGGAGCTGAAAACTTTTGCTAGACCAGAAAATTGTTCACAAGACCAGAATCAAAATGTGACACAGTGTCACGATTAATTGTACTTATGGGTACAACTTTAAGATGGGGGTGAGGTATTATTATTCAATCACACAAGACCGCCGGACTTGTCCTGTCAAAAGGTTTCTGGCCCGATGCTAAAAACACTGGCCCAGGATAAGAGCTTAAAGAGAAATAAAAAATGTACAATGTGCAATACATTTACACAGCCAGGAACGCACGGCAGTGTGCCAGCACCATGTTAAAATCTAACCAATAGACAACCAATGTGTTGGTGTTTTTTTTTTCCCCCGCTATAAAATTGTCCTCATTCCTCCGTTCTAATGCCTCTCATTTTTCCTGCTGTTGGAGCTTCAGTGTTGAGCCTTGTGGTATGTTAAAGATTTCTCAGTGTCATAAGGTGGGAAAACCCGTGCTCTCGCAAGCCTGATTAATATTTGTCGTGTGTGTAGGTTTTCAACTGTTTATAAATAGCCAGTTGAAAAACCTGTCTAAATCACACTAGCTTGACATTCACACCCCACATTGTGCATGATCAGGGACGCAGTGGTGTGTGAGCATCAACCCATATGTATGGCAGTTATATTCAACATTCATGCCCTGCCGATTTGCTATGAACATTGGTACATGTACCTACATGTGCATGTGTACATGTATGTAGTCATCTGTTTGTAGGATCAAGGTCAGAAAAAGAACACATGTTGGGTTAGTGGAGATGCTGTAACATGTATCATAGCAGACCCTAGGGTTATGGTGATCATATTGGACTCTCTGCTGACTGAGTACCAGTGCATGTGAAGACTTGTCTTTCAGTGGAATTATGAATGGCTACCGACAACGTAAAGCACTACAGTGTATTGTGTACATGTGTACAGTATGTGTAGAGATATTCCATTGGGGAGGTCGCAGAATGGATTTGGCAGTGTGCCAAGGGTCTCTTACGGCTTGCTTGTTCAACTGGCTTTAGTGCATTCATTAGGGATCATCTAGACAACTGTGACACTCAGATAAGATTGTTTTTAATCGTTTTCCCGAGGTTTTTTTTTTGTGGAGCAATCATTACCATCTCTCATTATTCTGTTAACGAACGATACCAGCAGCTTGTGCTGGGATGTAATGTGCATAGGGGTGAAACTGCAGTTAGCTGTGTGGTGAATGAAGAGGTATGAATTTACACAGAAATCAATTTGTGCTGTTATGTTTTTTCATGATAAAACATGTCTTTGCCTTTTATGGATTTTGTTTTGTTCAAGTTCAAGTGTGTTTAAGGGGGCTGTGTCGTCATGACCAAAGCAGGCTTCTTCTTTTGTGCCGTGTTGAACAATTTTCAGCATGAATCTTTTTGGAAGAATACTTATTACTGGAATTTTTTATGTTTAGATGTTAACTTAGGTTTCGCACATTGGCCTAATATTAACAAATATGCATGTTCATAATTTAACAAGTCATTTTTTTTTTTCTTTCAAGTTTATTGACAAATCAGAAATTGTTTTTGGGAAAATCGATTAGTTTTAACTGGAAAGCTCACTGGTTGTTACATTATTAATAGAGTTTGGCCCTTAATTTTTCCAGTGACTAAGCCAGCAGGACCAATCGGATTGTTATTCGTAAACAGCCAGCTTATTCACTGGTCTATGGTTTAACGTTTCCTTTTATTGTTGTTTGTATTATTGGTTTAACTTTGAAATCACATCTGAACAGTCTGTGCAGGTAGTGATTTATGTACATGTAGCATGGAGAAGCAAGGAATCAGCCAAACTGACCAGAAGTTTCACTGGTCCTGGGTTTTTTTTGTTATAGTTTTTTTTGACTACTGGCAATTTAACCAGCGTATCACTGTTAATAGGAGATCACATCAATAAATACTGTTCCTGCAGAGAAATTGTTTGTCTGTCTGAAATACATAGAGAAAATAGTGTGACAAATATTGTGTGTTCATTGGAAACTAAGGGATGGTATTTTTTGTTTGATTGATTGATAATAGTAAATAGCCTTAAAATAAACGTTAAATAGTTAAAGCGAATGAGTTTATTCATCCAAAAACCAGTGTTCCTTTAAGTTTGTTGACAGCAAATGGCATAGACATGCAGCATGTTTTGTGGTTAGTGTGGCAAGACCACTGGTGTTCAATGAAGAAGAAATGTTCTGTACACAAAATGAATACTTCCTAGTCTTTATAATTAGATAGTATCACCTTGCATGTGTAGTAACCACTGGACATGTGTGTTCATCACCAGCTGTACAATCAAGTCTGCACCTGCTTGTTTGAAAAATTAGGGGGTTATTTCATCTCTTGCCATCTGACAGGCATCTCCTTTAACACTACATTGGTCCGCTGGCCAAATGCCAGTTAAAACACTCAAGGATCAGTCAAAATTATATCCAAGTCGTCCGGTCGGCTAGATCAGTGTGAAACAGCGTCCCTATTATATATGAAATGTGGACTGGTGAACAAACTAGCGGACTAGTGAACAAACTAGCGGACTAGTGAACAAACTAGCGGACAAACTAGCGGACTAGCATGACTAGTGAAATGACAAAATCACTAGTTCTGCTGGTCAGTCATTAACACATTTAAGGGCAAACCCTGTATGTGCCAGCCTGTAACAGTAGTGAATTTACACCAATGGAATGCTAATCAAACAAGGCTCGCATTTGGGGGGGGGGGGATCAGAAATCTGCAAGACCGCAGGGCTTGTGTAGATCAAAATGTTTACTGGACCAGGGCTGGATTTCACAAAGCACTAAGATTCATCTTAAGATGAGTTGTCAGTATCGCCATAGTGGTTTGTATTGTGACATCACACTTTGCTTAGCAATTAAGATTGGTTCGCAGTTAAGATCAATCTTAGCTCTTTGTGAAATCGAGCCCAGAATCAAAATGAAAACAAATTTCCTGATACAGTTTAACATGCGTTTAATGTAACTATTTTTGTTTGTAAGACATGTAAGAGAAGTTTTATCCCATTTTTCTGTATGAATTTTAAGTATTAGTTCATTACTCAATAGAATTGAAAGATATTTTATCAGACTCAAAATCAACATTTGAACATAATTTGTTTTTGTTCAAGTTTAAGTATTTGGCATTCCGTTAAAATCTTACACCATCGCTAGACACAAAATGACATGTCTGATGAATCATTATGGGAAAATACGGTAATTTGCTTTAATTTGTGCTGTGACTGACACAGATCATCCTCAGATAAGATGTTGTTTGGTGACAGGTTTCTTGGAACTACATGTAGACCATTTCAGGCATGGAACCTAGAGACCATGGCTTTCATTGCCCTCGTCTTGGCCCTATGGACAGATGGAAGTGCCCCTTTGCAAAAAGAAAATGGCCTTGCCCTCTCCAGGCCTGGAACCTTTCAGATGGTCGGCACATTGCTCTCTCTTTGCTTGGTAAATAGTGACACAGACAACTTGAAAACTGATATGTATAGCCTACATGAACAATGTTTTGTGTACAGTTTTTAACACTTAATATTAAAATTACAGTTTGAAAGCATGGTCTTTTACAAAGGCTGTTCTTCTTCTTTTTTCTCCAATTTGATATAAAATTATTAACTGATCACAAATGTAAAACTGAATATCTATCGACCACCAGGTTCCTCTCGTCAAATTTTATTCCAAAAACTTGTTGAGTCTCGCCCATTGAGGTCGAGCATTTGTGAACTTATCACTGTCAGTTGATCTTTATTTGAAATGTTTTTGTTTTTTTCTGGCCATGTGGTTATGCAGTCATTCGAAAATCATCTGGAAGAATGTTAACTTTGCTTGAAAATTTTTGTTTGTAATGTAAATGAAATACCACTTTAGACTTGGCAGTTGTTAGAGCTACTGGTGCACAGTACTATATTGTTTATCAGGGTTCTCAGGATTTTTGAAGATGGGATATGAGCTCGGTGTGGTTGGTTGGTTGGGGGATGGGGGTGGGGTTTGTCATTTGACGTAAATATGCCTATTTTGTCATACCTGTAACTTAGGCATGGACAACATCAAACAATTTTGACTTGCGATATATCGTCGGGTCAATATTGCCGATTTGGCGATATGTCGTGAAGATTTTTGAAAATTGAAAGTACACTATAGAATTTGATAACAATGACTCAATCGAGCGTGGAACAGTTTTACCGCATGAAGGAAATGAGTAATTAATTATACAAACCCTATTTTAAAACCCTTATTCGGAACATTTCAAAGATGGAACTGCTTACAAAGGCGGATTATAGATTACTTATAGAAGTTTTAGTAAACAAAAGACTATATCGTCTTCTTATTAAGAATACTGTCTTGTTCACGATATTTCAAAATCAACGTCGATATTGACGATATTTTCCTTGGTATCGTATAGTGACGATATTATTGGGATATCGTCCAGCGTTACTGTAAATGCAATGTTTTAAAATGATGTCCTACTAGAGCTGGAAATACCCAGGCCAGCAACCTTGTCCAGAAATCCAGTGCAAATCCTATGCAAACAGATGTTTTGATCATGTTTTAAGATTGACTGTTGGTTAGGTTTGACAGGCCAAACCCCTTCCCAAATGTTCACAGTTAGCGACAAATTTATACAACACGGAAAGGAACACTTTTTGGTTAACTTCAGTAAAAGTTCTGTGCTACAAGACCTGTGGGTCTCAAAGAGATTTTCTAGAATTTTGAGTACTTTCCACTTTGGGACGAGATACCAGTAAAGTATTAGGAACATCTCTTTTCATTCAATGACAAATAATTTGTGCATCAAAAATGACATCACATCACAACCAGGTCTTGAATTTAGGAGGAAAATCCCCAAGACCATGGGGCCTGAAGCACAAAATCTTTACTGGACCAGAATTCTTTTTACAGAACCAGAATTGAAATGAGAGAAGAAAAAAAAATAATACCTACAAAGTTTAACATTGAACTGTATCCAATTTGAATGAACACTAACAGAAGATTTATCTCATTTGCATTGTGGGTAAGAATCCAACAGAACTAAAAAAGAATTCAATTATCAGACTGAAAGTCAACTTTTGAACAAAAACACAAGACCGCTGGACTTGTCCAGTCATGGGTTTACTGGCCCAATGCTTTAATCACTGGCCTCGGACTTGTGGTCCAATGTAAATTTGGAGTGCTGCTGACTATGTCTAATGTGAGTTTGCTAGATGTTTGTAAGTGTGCAGAATGACTATATGTACTGTACATAAATATCTCCATGTCAATGAAACGCTATTAGTACTCTACAGGAGCCAGGTGACATGATGAATGACATTTTTTTGTCAATAATTTATTGATCCGTGTCCTTGATATCCCTTTGTTTAAATGACACGGGACATCAAGGTGTTATTTCGGAAGTTTGGGAATTTTGTTTAACAATGTACACACATGTTCAATTCAGCTTTGGAAATAATTTGTATTAAAAAAAAAAAAAAATATGTTTCCTGTATTGGTGTGTAAGAGTAACATGTCCTGTAGATGTAGAGCAAGGAATTCACTGCATACCTACATGTACTGCACCACACCACTGATTGTCACATTGCTTTTATCCGGGTGTGTTTTCGTGGCTGTAAGTGTAACCAATCGGAGAGTGAACTGATTTTATTCAGCAATTGTGTATAGCAAAATATTTAGACTATAAATATTTTGTACACACTGATTGCTACTATTGGGTAGCAAATAATGAAATGTGAGTAGCAACTGATACATTTTGTGTGGCATTTATACAAGTGAAATTTATCACTGTTAATAATTGTTTTGGTTGAATTTGGCCATTGGTTAATCACTGGCCAATGGCCCAAACAGTTGTTGGTTACAGCCCCCCAAAACACACCTATGCTGTATGCCAACTGTGACCCCATTAGGTCAGACATGGGAGAAAACCACACAACTGATCATTATGGTTTGTGCCTCCAGGGCTGTTGGGCAAGCAGTGGTGGTATGTTGTTTGTGTGTGTAATAGCCTGATGAGCCCAACCAAACTGCCACTGTTTTCCCAATACAAGCCATCCCCAGTGGGCAGGCGTTCTTACATTCATAGCTGCTTCTCAATGCTAATTTAGGTCAGTCGCTTTAAAGGGGCACTCGCAATAGAAAACTGATGTGCAATGTACTGTATGGGTTTTTAAAAATGTTTTTGGGATTTTTTTTTGTGGAGAGATGAATCAAGGCTCACCCTCAAGTCTCTTAAAGGCAAAGTATACCTTTGTTTTTTGGAACCATTTGATTGTTTTACTCCTATATAATGCAGATATACAATAAAACTAACCTGTGAAAATTTCAGTTCATAACGTGGTAGGGTTTTCAAGATTTCTCTGGAAATCTGGAGCGGTTACAAATGTACATGTATGTCCAGGCAGGAAGAATAGTTCGTAATTGGAATACACAATCTGAGGAACGTTCCGCATGCAGACGTTTCTCAGATTGACAATCTCTCTGAATCCCTTTCTCCAAAACCACATTCCTTAGGATAGAATCGTTTCTCAAAATGTTATACATTATCAACAGCTACAGTGCTTCTTACCAAGTAAGTTTTTATGGTCATTCATTTTTTTAGTAATTACCAAAGGTATTACCCTCCCTGGAACTGTGTTGATCAAGGACAAAAATGTGAAAGTTCGTTTCAATGTGTTTTGCCAAAATGGTATATTTTCTTATTAATGGTTTGTACAAAATTGAACAGTTTTAATTATTTGTTTTTTGCATTTTTCCTTCAAATTTGAACTAAATATAAATATATGAAATAAACATGTTTCACATCAGCCCTTTATGCTATGTTAGTGCAGGGGGAGAACCATTAAAAAATGTAAACAAGTAGTCAAGGGTAATTTAACCTGTTTGTACACATGTACTTTATGTGGGTGGAGCTCAAGTGTAAACAAGCTTATTACTGGAGTGAAACTGCTGGTAAGGTTAATGTACTATATATTCATTTGTAAAGTTATAAACCACAAGGGAAATTGACTGGGTAAATTTTTAAATAATTTGGGGTTTGAACAAAGAACAATTTACTACTGTAGAGCGTGATTTGAACCAGAGGGTGATTTGGCGGTCTTCCTATCTTTGTCAATATCTTTATTTGGGGGTGCCATTTCATTGGATTAAAAACCCTTACAGGGACTAGGCAGCTTGGCTTGAGTGTGGCCCTCCATCCTCCCATATCCTCTTCTCCTTAGCTCCTCTCACACTACACTTTAATCCGGAGAATTTCTGTGTTAAGGAAAAGTTTAACACGGTGATTAAGTGGAGCATTCACACTACACTTTCCAGGGCTAAAATGTCTCCGGATCAACTAACCCAAAACTGGCTTAATCCAGGTAAAATTGAACCCTGCCTAGGACTAGGGTTAACCCACCAATCTCGGTGTTAGTATGGAACAGGGTTAACTTATTCTCTGGGTTAGATATTGTTGTGTGAAAGGAATCTCCAGATCAGTCTAATCGGTGTACATGTAGAAGACTTTTTACATGGGTCGACAATTAGACAGATCAAAGGTAGGAATTGTGAAAAGGGCTCTAGATGTCACTCCATACCAAATCGTTTGGATTTTGATACGATTAGAATGCCTGACCCTATGATAAGCAATTATTAATTGGGCCTAATTGTTAATTGGTCCAACCAACCTCAGTCCTTCTTAACGCTTCACTTTGGCAATTGGATATACATTACATGTAGAAGGATTTCGGACTGTATGAAACTTGAAATGAATCATCCTAAGGTTTTACTAACTTGTCTTCACAATGAAAATTTAACTTTTGCACAATATTGTGTTTTGCTTAAGAAAAGTACAGCAAACTATTTGGGAATCGTGAAAGTTCAACCCAGTAGAAGATATTAAGTGACTGTTTTAAAGTATTGTGGTTAAAAGAAGATCGGCGTTCTCAAAGACCTTGCATAGACCTTGCGCACACAAAGTCATTTGAGCAGGGCGCCCTCGGCTAGAGGTCGGAAGGTTGCTCTTTGGCCCATCCTTTGCGCTGCGCATAGCTCTAGGATAGTGGTGTGATGACGTCAATACATAAGGTCCACAGACAGACCATCTGTGCCTTCAAATTTATAACTCGGTGCATTTTGTTTTTCTTCAATCAGGCTTCTGTAAACCCCCCTTTAACTTATGGATTTTTATGATTTGTTTTAGTGCGCCATCGGCATGATATTTTATTACTGTTGTTTTCCTCCCCATTTGCATAATGTGTGTGTGTGAAGCAATGTGTGTACAAACACCAGCATTAAGTACCTGAACAATTCTCTCACATGGATTTTTAGTCAACGAGATCTTCCAGAGACCAAATACAACAAAAAGCTGTTAATGACACAATGTTTGCTTAAAGCTAAAAGTGTATTTTGCAAGTGGATATCTGGAGGGGGAGGGGGGAGGCACCAGTTATTATAAATATTTCAATACACGAAAATCTATCAGGTAACCAGTGCTGAGTAGACTTTTGTGTTTTTCATATTCATGCGTTTAATGATAAACTGTGTTTCCACTTACAAATCTACAAAATGTAAACTTATTGTGATGACACATACGCTGCCTCACATTGTGTACACAATATTACTTCTAAGATGATGCCATGTAGTCATGTACATTTTCAAGTGGGCATGAGGATGTTGTAATTACGCTACGCATGAGCTCCATTAGGGGATACGCCTACGTACATTATAACATTTATGATCAACTGCATGTAGTTTTGTCTGTGCGGCCATTGTTGGAGATGTCTGGCAGAGAAAGAAAGATGTGCAGGTGTAGTCTGCCATGTATATTGCAAACATTCTCAATTTTGCACTTTGTTAATAGTGATTTGGGCTAAATTTGATACAGATGTTAAATAGTGTTGAAAGTAAAAAAAACGTAACATGCACATGTAGCAACTAACAAGAAACTTCATGTTGGTTTAGCTCCAAGCAGTAATTGATGCACGTTTAAAGCAGGCAAACTACCTGTGCTGAAAAAGAACGTTTTGTAGTGTTTTATTAAAACAAGCAATTTTTACGAAAGTCTGCCCAGATTTGGAGGATTGTACACAGTTCAGGTTTTTCAAATGTCCGTGTAGGAAGAAGTACACATTCTAGAATAATTTATTGATTGTTTGGATGTTGTATACATAAACGTAATGTGTGATTGATTGAGTTGATGGCAATGCTACATGAAGGTCCTCCATTGGTGGTGCCGGAGACAGTGCTGTTAGACTTTGCTCGGTAGATGCTGTGTAACATCCACATAATGTGATACTGCAGGGGGCTGTCCTATCAATTTCACACTTGACTAGGCTCATTGTTTGACGATTGAATATTTTTGGTTGTTGAGGTAGCCAGTGTTTTGTGTTTGTGTTGCAATACAGACTCTTACCTAATGTTTATTCTCTCCATGGTTTAACAAGGTCAGCTTAGTCAAAAGCTGGTAAGCTGTAAATGCAAAAACGCTTTTGTAATATATCTGTAAATATTACTGATTTGGGCTTTTGGAGATCCTCTCGTTTACACTAAACAAACAATAGAATAAACCTTGGAGAATCTACTAATATTCGGTAAAAAGGCTTTAGTGAAAATAACAGGAAAAGCACACATTCTTATTTTGATTGCTGCCATTGAAATAAGCTCGCTGTGATTTTTGGTAGCGATCACAACCAGTTTAGCGATCAAATCAAGCTACATTCACATGCTCAAAAATGTAAAAATAAATTAACACATTTTTAGCATTTATTATTCACATCTGAAAAGTAAGAAATATGTGCATGTAGGTTGCCCAGTTTTTAGTAGGCTACAGGGCAGGTTGAGAAGTGGTGTTTACTAGCCCATAGCAGTTTTTACTAGACAATGTACATGTATGCCAGGCAAGTGTAGAGGGTGAGCCCTTTCCTGGGATGAATTATTTGAGAAATTGCCTAACATCCCAAGGCCTGATGGCCACTTCAAGGTGAGGGCTACACTGAACTGATTTGGGCTGTTGACACAAATCAACTGTCCACTGAGGCACCTACTCCTGTCATGCCTGTGGCTGAAACAGGGTCACCTCCCCCCTTCACAGTCTGTAAAAATGTAGGCATGGGTATCATCCACTAGGAGCCTGGCAGAGCAGAATGCACTACACTGGATTCATAGATTTATGCTACCCACATGAACAGATAATGTAAAGTGTTTCACAATATATCATAGACCATTCAGAGTTGAGGTTTCATATAAACCCTGGTTAGGATACTCAGGATACTTGGCAGCCAGGCCTACATGCACTTGAGTTGGAATAGGGTCTGGTTGGGCAATCCCCCATGGTGGTTCATACATGTCACCACTAACCACAGTTCACAACATGACGGAGATATCATCTCCAGTGATAAAACAGACCGAGAGCCAGCGGCTTGACTTTGTCAACCAAGGTTTGTTTAATATCTTACATGGGTTTGTAAACGCAGAAATTCCTCAGAGGCCTCTTAGTTTTATTGGATTACTACGTAATTTACTTTTGACAAATTCCTGCTCAGAGATTTGTTCATGTGTAGTGAAAACTGGGCATGAGATAGAAGTGTACATAAGCCCATGTGTGTACACTTTACATGTCCACATGCTTGCACCACTCGTGCACTATGTAAATTACATGAAAGTGGTTTGCTATACAAATAATGATTGTTTATGAGTGCAATGGTGAGAATTGTTTTATGAGTTGAAAGATGGAATGTTCCATTCAAGGAGGCTTTTCCTCGTTGAATGGAACATTCCATCTTTCAACGATTGACAAAAATTATCTGCGTTGCACGAATGCAAAATATTCATTATTTGTTTTATACAACATGCAGATAGATCTGTTATTTGATTGAAGGGTAAGAAAATTGTACAAGTCTTCTGGTATCCACGACAAGATGTTTTGGGGTTTTTTTGTTTGTTGGTTTTTTGCATAGCATGTGGTCTAGCATGCATCAAACATGTCAAAAAGGATGGGACGAAAATGCACGATGAACAGTAACAAAATGCATGGTTTATGACGATGGCCATGTAACACTCCTACAATCAAATGATGTAGAGGTTTTGTATGATTTGGTTTTAATATTTTGTTCGTTCATCACTGAAAAACAGATATTAACTTGGCCAGCTTATCCACAGTAAATGTATTTGTGTTTTACCATAACACTGATGTGTGTGAAGCACTGTATACTCAGCACTTTCTGGAGTCCTTTGATAAAAAATCCACAGGTTACTTAGGTGGGATTCGAACCCACAACCTTTGCCATTCAAGAACGGATGTCTTAACACTAGACCACCAAGATTGCCCGGTAGCTACAGGCATACATGTATATGCCAGAGGATTTTTTTTACAGGTTTTGGGGAAATATGGTGTGTACTATACAGTGCTTTACAGATATCTGTACTGGGTAAAATACAAATAGTATCCCTGTTGTAAATTTAACATCTTATAAAGTAGTACGTGTTTGTTTCCTGTGTAGACATTTAGTGTGTTGTTGTGAGTTTTTTTCCCAAAATGCTTATAGTAGTTGATTTCAAAATGGAACTGTGTGTAAATAATCATTCAATTCAAAACAATGTTTTTCATAACGATTTGTTCCTGAGTTCCTGAAAAACTGTCTTATTGAGGATTTCTTTTGCTCCCAAAGGTCACAGCATCATCATGGCTAGACGGCGAAGAAGGCTCGCAAAAGCAAAACAGCAGAGGGGAACCACTCACATGAAAACAAGCGGGCAAGAAATCAACATGGGCTCAAAGGTTACGATGGTCCCAACGAAAACGGCGGATGAGCATCCAATGGTGAGTAAACGTGGAGGGCTATCTACCTGAGCGGGAGATTAACCGGGGTATCAAAGTGGCCATTCAAAAATAAATGTTGTTGTTATTGTTGATTTACATACATGTAGGAGTTCATTTGGGGGGAAAACAAAAGCAGTGTATCAGTAACGTCCGGCTTTTTTGTTGTCCTTAAAAAATTGAAATCTCTCGCGGGTTGTTGTCACCTTGTGCCTTGTGCCTGTAAACATTACAGTTGACCCAATTCGCCCGACATCATCATCACAATAATCTTGGTTGCACCATTTTGGGAGTCAATGTCCCTGTGTAGTGTGATTTGTCGGCGACCCGGCATGTACAGGCATTTGTGTTTACTCCCACTATTGACAGTGTTGCTCAGTCACTTGTGCCGTGCGTGTAAGCGGTCAACAAAGGCATAGCCATAGCAGTGATCTCTTTTATTACAGGAAGACTAGAAAAAGCAAAGTTATCTTCTTATTTGACCACCATTGATACGTGTAAAATAATGCTGTAATGAGTCAAATGAAAAGCTGATAATCTCTTACAGGAACTTCATTGCAGATCCAGAATCCTAAATCTTCATAGCAAAATTTTATTTTTAAATAACAGTAAATGGTCATTTATGATGCGATCAAGCAAAATAAGTTTTTTGTCTACCCAGGTCATTTAATTTTTTGTATACATTTGAAAAGATTATAATCTATGCTCTAATGCTGTTAAAACCTGATGTTGATACCACATTGGTTCAAAAGTTGTGAAAGTAGAAACACCAACAGATGCGAGAGAATAAAACTGAGAAAAAGTCTATTGAAAATACATTGGCACATTTTCTTTCAATGCTAATTTTAACCCCTTTTTGATGTTATTTATCAGGAAGGAAGTTGATGAAATAGGATATATCGAAATAGGATATATTTTGGCATTTAAATTTACACAAATTGTGTTTGTGTAAATTTCATCTCTGTTGGCCTGTTTTGGCTTGTTTCTCCATACCGATATTTCCAACAAACGACTCATTTAGCTCGATCGCATCACATTTGCAAAACCATCTCAAATTTTACATACATGTAGCCAGTGACTTTGAACACCACATTATCTGCTGCTAGGTGTATCTTTAGTGTTTCTGCGGATCATTAAAAGCAATCAAAAGTATATAAATTCAGTCATTTGGGGTCTTAGAAAAATTGGATTAAGAGTGAAATGAATTTTACTATCAGCTTGTAAATAACCAAATTCTGCTGCATGTAAAAAAAATAACAAAGTGTGAGTGGGTATAGCTGTTTCTCTCCTGCTTTATCCACTTACATTTGGTCTTAAAATTTGTTAAGGGTAGCATTAAAAGGGTCTTAAAAAGTCTTAAATTTGACTATTTATAGTGTGCAGATACCCTGATCTTCAAAATTAGTCTTACAGCTAAGAAAGTTATCCTGCTTTCTCAATCTTTCTTATTTGACCGATGATTTCAATCTGGATAATTTGGCGTTATTTGGATTGAATCGGAAACTGGAGTGACCAGCTCTTCTGTACTTTTACCCGTGTAACTAATTCATTAAGCATGAGATGACACAACAAATTGTGTGCATTGGCGTAGAATATTTATGTATGCCATACTTCCATTATTTAAACATGGAGCATAATTTCATGAACATGTAACATTGTCACCGTTTTCACGAAGGGACAGGCATGTCAAAATGAGTCAAGAGAGCTATTGAGATATGCCCATATGAAAAGGTGTTGAATTTGAAAAGGTGTTGAATTTGAAACTGAAAATTCGGCTGTTTAAAAACTCTCTTCTGCCGTTTAAATGCCTTATCAATAGAAGAAGGAAAAAAACAAAACTTTGATTAATTTAAAACACAAGAGTCAGTCAAACATGCCCGTCTCTTCAGGAAAATGCGAAATCATGATGACCTACTTTTGCCCTGGCACATCTGTAGTGTATGTTTTTACATTATGAAGGGCGGGCATGTCACATGATCACCGTATATGCTGACAAGCCTGTATGTTCGTGAAAACGCAAATACGACTTTACATACTGTACATGCCCGTCCATTTTTTTTTACAACATGTTTTGCAATGTGCGTATGTACAATGTATTTTGATGCCAATCTCTTTGTGAAAGACGCACATCGCAATTACTCATAGATGAATGTCCAATTACCGACTAATGTAAATTAAGAAATTAAGCATAATTTTGATTAAGCAGTAATTCAGTATGGCTTACGATCGCTTTTAAAGGCAAGAAGTGAAAAACAAACTCCAAAAAATGTAGAAAACATGATTTTTGACATGCTGGTCCCCTCTTGAAATCGGTGACGATATGTCCCCGTCATTAGTGTGATTTTTATATACGGTGGTCACCATTTTTTATTTTCAGATGTAGTAAATCGGTTGATGCTTGTTACTGTTCCCACACTGGCCAACCTTTCCCTCCGAGGCTTATTTACATTTCATATCCCCGGGACAACAGCTCATTTAAAATTCCGTCTCTCCAGATATTAATTATTACAGCGACCCCCCTGTGCACACCAGTAAGCCTTATTGCGTACAAACGATCAAAGTAGAGTTTGAATGCGAAGAAAAAAACCAAAACAACAATAATAAAAACAGTCTCTTTGTTTAAAGCCTATATGCCTGTAATCATCAAGTTTCTGTTTGGCAGGTCTGCTCTTGAATTGTGTGCTTTCCATCACTTATGATTTTCAGGACTTCAGTTTTTTGTGGTTTTTTTTTCCTTCTTCTTCTATATTTCCTTTTCTTATTATATCTATGATGTCAGTACACATGAGCATGACACATTCGAATGTGTAATATGGGAGAGGGGACTTGCATGTATAGAGTTCAAGGATTCTATTAATATTAGTAGCTGCGTAGGCGTTAAGATCGTCATTGTCTGCTGACTGAGCTAAAATCGTTGCCTATTGTCACTGCATCGCTAAAAGCAGTTAAAACACCTCAAGTGCAATGTCCGGTGATTAATGGTTAATGCATCTGCTCTTTACAACAAATGTACAAGAACAGATTCTTGGAGTTTCAACTTTGAGATTGTGCAGCCTTTTTAATTTTGCAAAGGACATTTCCATTGGGAACATCTTAAAGTCTCTGTGAAACTTTTGAAGGGGCGCCAAGAGTTAAGACAATTTCATAGAGTTGCTTAAACACAAAAATTTGCTAAGCACAGTAAAAAGTATGCTTACTAGAATAAGGTTACCAGCCAAAAGAGCATTCCACATGTACCATTTGTGACTGGTATCCTGCTTAAGTTTGCTTAGCAGGACATTTCTCAGCAATATTTGTCGCTTTTAAGCAGCTCTTTGAAATTGGGCCCAGGGCATGTTATGCCAGACCTGCAAGATGTATACTTGGATATGTACAGTTATGTGTGGAAGCTCTAACCCTGACACCACCTCCAAAATAAATCGCCATCGGTCCGACTGATCTGGATCTAGATTTGTGACTGAATAAATTAAACAAGCTTGGCTTTATTGATTATATTAGGCCAGAAGTATGGGCTTTTAATTTAGATAGATGAACTAACATTGTGAGTGGGAGGAGCCCCAATTTTTTAAAGGTACCACTTCAATAAAATGGTAATGGTGAAATGTTCACGTCAAAATACCACGTGGTCTGTACTGTATTGTAGTTGCTCTCTGCAACTATTGTCCTAGCAAATGAATTCGTTGAGCATTTCTTGCTGCTTATACAGCAATTCAGGCCTCGAAATAACCCACGGCACTCATACTTAAATGTAACTGGAGAACTATACACCATGTAATCTTTATTAACAAAAAGAGTGACCTTGTACATTCCAGGTCTTTTCTGGCAGGCAAGATACTGCACTGGTCATATGGGAAATTTTACATTTTGTATCATAATTTCCACATAAAGAGCTATAAAAGTCACAGCTGAACAAGTTTTGATGTCTCCCCTTTTGCATATCAAAGGTCTTTAAAAATCAGACAGTGTAATCTGAATAAAATATTAAGACTTAATGATTTCATTCATGGAGTTGTGTACAAATTTTTCCTGCATGGGCCAAACTCTAGTTATCATGTTACATGTAAATGTGCATCGGTAACATAAACTGAATGGTATAATATTTGTACATAAAGTGGATCTAAATGATATTTACATCAGTGTAACTGGTCTTGTGATGATTTCACTGATTTGTATTGACATGAAAATATATGCAACAATTCAGAACTTGTGTTTGTTTGGAAAGATAAACTGGAGTACATGCCTCCAGTCAAGCAAACCGATTGATCGGATATGATTTCATTAAAGGTCATGCCAAGTAAAAAAAAAAGGGGGATTTTTCTAGCTTTGCACTGTGATGGAAAGGCGCTCAGAATATGTGGTCGTTACAAAATATACATTGTCTTTAACATTAGTTTGTTTCTTAAATGAAAAACTTTGCCTGTACAATATTGAAATTTATGTACATGGAAAAAAAAAACCCCAAAAACCCCAACTTTTTGCAGAATCTTTGGGTATGTTAGAATTATCAGTTTCTGTCACAAGAAATATCTTTGAAGGATGAAATAAGTGACTTTTGGTTAAATTTCACACAGATAGTCAGCTTTGGAGCTGGAAGTAGCCAAAATTGTGCGCGTACAGCAGATGCGCGTGTGTGCCGTTATTGGCTTACCAACAGGAGAGAGTTTAAAAGACAGTTGCTCATTGGCCGAGCCAGTGTTAGTTTTGATTAATGTCTGGTACACTTGCTTAGTCACAAGGTACCGCTTTAATTTGAATTCTTCAGACTATAGAGACAGTTGCTATAATTATGTCAAATGGTTTGGGGCAAGCTTATATATAGCAACCTCCAGATGAGCAAACCCTGGTACCATTGTGCCATACACATTCAGTCAAAATTGTGTATGGGTGTTCGCTGTCTCAACTACGCAAAAGCTTGCCACGAATCACGTGACATAGCAACTGTCTCTAGTCTGAGGATTTCAAATTTAAGCAGTAAGTTGTGACTAAGCAAGTCAGTGTACCAGACATTATTCAAATCTAACTCACAATGGCTTATTGCATAATGTACATGTTTAGCTGAAAGTGCGTCTAAGAGCTTTTGGAACATGAATCTCCCTTTAAAGTGAAGTCCGGACATCATTTTCATCTGCAGATTGTTCAAGTTTAGTAATTGTCTGCACGCTGTACTCCCACACGCTGTGCTTCCCCCATTATCAAGAATTACTGTGCCTGCAAATACTTTCTACCTGAATTTATGTCCTGCCGTTTGTTACATGTGTCAATTAATAATGCTGAAAAGAGAGTTGCTGTGTATCCCATGCACAAGCTGAGCTGACTGATGAACATGCACATTTGGGGTCTGTACGTTAAGAAAAGGCTGAACTGACATCCTCGCCACCAATCCAGAAAAAAATGCTGATAATAATACTTAAAATAAAAACAAGAGGTGTTTGTGCACACTGCACATATTGCAAGAACACCTAAATAAATGATTAAAGGTATTAATACAGGATTGGTAAGGATTTTTAAAATGTAATTGTTTAATTGTAGTCCGCAAGATTACTGATTATGAAGTTCATACTAGAAGCATTTTTTCTGTGAAATAATTCCCTCCGAAACGAAGTCATGTTCAAGAAAACTGTATCTGAAAACCTAAACAAAAAGCAACAGCTGATTGCGGTTGTTACAGCTTATATTAAGGACAATGTGTTTACATGCTGAAAATTATGCATGGTTTGTTACTATTTTCTCCTGACTCACACAACGGATTAAGCAAACATCTTCACAGGGTTGATATTTCATGTAACGGTTCATTACACAAAACATGAACACTGTCTACGACTATTTTGTCAGCCCCACCAATCCTGTATAATACCTTGAAATACATACAAGAACACATAGAAATAAGTAGATTAATGAATAAATAACACCATAATGTAATAATTGGTTTTAAAATACACATAATTAAATCAAAAATAAGGAAAACTGTCTGGGAAATTGTAATTATTTTTCATAAGATCCCAGTGTGATTTTAATTGGCAAAATGGTAAACGGTTTAATGAATTATCCAATGTGGATTGAACAAGCTGCTTCTTGAATCTCATCGACTTGTGTTGGGGTGATTGATTTCTCATTGTCTACACAATACAATGCGTACATGTATATCCCTTCACACTACCGTAATTTTCGGATTATAAACCGCCCGGCGTATAAACCGCAATGCTCCAAAATATGGAAAAAAATATTTAGTGTCAGCGTATAAACCGCGCGGCGTATAAACCGCGGCCAAAATGTTACAAAAAACTAACCTCAAAACACGGAAGTGAAGTTCGCAAAACTGCGTTTTGGGTGATTTTTTATCTCATACTATCAGTCCTGAATTATACTTTTTCCATCAACACACGTTTTCAAGAATTCGTGATTTGATGATCGGTTGTGTTGACCATGTTTTGAACTTCGTTGGCAACAAAATCTTCGTGAATCAACGATCGGTCGACAACGCACACCGAGAAATAGTTGAACTTTGCCCTGCATCGCATCGCCCTCTGTTGACAAAATCTGTTCACGTTTGATTAGACTTAGACTGGGCCCTGAGCCTCGAAGTGTGGCGTCAGATGTTCAGGCTATGTGTTGTACAATGTGCAGCAGGCGCTATCTACTCGAGCCGTCAGAAGTCTAGCCAAGATCTTATGAATGGAACTATCAACGGCCAATCATAAACGGCCAATCACAGCATGTGTATGTGTACACACACAGAGGGGCCGTGCGTGTTTGCGTGTTTGAAGAAACAGCTGATCGGTGGCTGACACGAGTGTAGCCTGAATGTCAGACGTCGGCATATGGAGATCGCTGGGATAAATAGACAGGGGACCAGTCTAGTCTAACTCGAGTTTCGCTGATTGTTCATTTTCTTCCTCCATGATCTGAGGGGGACTGAACTCTAACAATAGGGCGGTTGATAAACGTTTTATAAAGGCATAACGGGATACAAATGAGGTGGGATTTTCAACAGGCATTTTCAACAGGATTTTGTCATCACACAGGCATGTTTTGCAGGATTTTATTTCGTTTAAGAACATTGTTTTTATTTAGAATATTTTACAAACGATCTTTCTTTAAAAAAATGCTGTTTTTTCTCTTCAATATTTATACGTCGGCGTATAAGCCGCCCGGCGCATAAACCGCAGGAGTACAAACAAATGTCAAAATCAACGTATAAACCGCGGTTTATAATCCGAAAATTACGGTAAATACACGCTTGTGTTTAAAAAAATGTTTTAAAAATAAGTTAAAAAAAACCTCAATGGAACGTCCATTTAAATGCCACTCCAGAATTTTAATTAGCACTGTCATTATAATGTGTTTTTGATTTAATTGCACAGGCAGAACATGCTGCGTTGATCAGCAGTGTAAAGAATGATGTAATTACGTGGGATTGCTTCATTTTTCTCTGGGAATACATGTAGTTTGCACGCTTTCATTTATCGCTGTTAGTTTATTACAAAATGGTTGTTTGTCACAAACAAAACGTGCCCAAGTAAATGGGTCCCCCAAAATTTAACAATTTTGTAATTAATTCAGGTTAGTTTTGTGAAGCTTCTTGTGTTGCATTAATGTTATCTTTTATTTGACGTTGACAATTAATGTTTATGGTCCAGTACAAGAAACCACTTAAAAAAGCAATTTGTTAAAACAAATTTAGTTTCATAAAATTGGTGTCGGCCATTTTGAAGCGCATGGAAAATTGAGTCTATTGTGATTTATCTTGCCCAAAGTATTCGTTTGACAAAGATAAACATCTTTCTTATTCTTTTTTTAGATGGACAGTTATATCTGTTTTGTTTATTGTGTTTTCCAATCTATAGACTTTTTGAAGGCCGTTTAATTATTTTACAAAATATGAAAGGGCAAATAAGAACCTAATGGGTACTAACCTGACAATGTGATAATTTAGTCTGCATTCAGAAATCTTGTTTCTCCGGAAATCTCCAGAAATCTTGTTTCAATTCAAACACTTTTTTAAGATGCCAAGTCCGAATTTTTGACCGATTTGACCTCAAACTTTAGATGTTAATTTTAACAACTAATTTTATTTATTCAAGAAAGTTAAAACATTTAATTTAAGGTTCTGCACGAGAGAGAGAAATCTGCCAATGATAATTGGTAGTTAATTAAAAACTAAAAATGATTAGTTGTCAGGATCTGGACATTAAATAACAACCAACAGCCATAATAATGTTGCATGTTACGTGCATTTTGTGCACTCTCTGCGGCATATATGCAAACATTTTGGTGTACATGTAGTTTTCATTTTGAAACGACATCATCTGTCAAAATCCAGTCAGAGAAAAAAATAGTTCTTTCAGTGAAAATTTGGCCATACAAGTTCAAAAGGAAATTTTGATTTTGTTGAAATCGGTATACTAACAGGTCTGCACTAAGCACTGGATACATGTAGTTAAACTGTTGGTTGATGGTCAACAAAACAGTCTGGCACCTGGTCTGGTATAACCCCTCTACTAAGAATCCTCATTTGTGTACACATGGAACCTGACAGTGATGGCTGAGTCATATAAATTAAAAAGTATCCCACAGTCTTTACCGACTGGTTGTTACAATCAACCAGCAACAAAAGTGGTTTTTTTAAAACCTATGCATCAAGCTCATACAAGTAACTGACAGGAGTCTACTGTATGATGATAAGAATGATTGTAGAGATTCATGATTGCCTATCTCTGCATTCATGCGAGCATGTCAGTGATTGATGTGTTTTATGAGCAAATATACCCCCCTCTCTATCTCATTTCAGTCCGACTACAATCAGGGATTTTTTAATTTTGTATTTTTAGTTTTCCAAAAGGTGCTTTGAATTAGAAATATTCCACAAAGTGATTTTTCAAATAGTTGATTTGAACTGGAGGGAGGTTCAAGCTTATTTTTGTCCACATTAAAAAAAAGGGGGTTGGACTACAAGGTTAAATTGTATGACTCCATCCTTACTATGTAATTCGGCACTCTGTAAATAACTTTTGTTTGACCTTGGGGGCGGCACTCTGTAAATAACTTTTGTTTGACCTTTGGGGGGGGGTGCTGTTTTGTTGGTTTCTGTTGGATGTATATTTCAAATTATTTTACTTTTACTTTAATTGATAGATTTCTGTGTGTTTTATATTTTCAATTTTATATGGTTTTAAATGAGTGGGGTAAATTATGCAATAGAAGTTGTTGTTACAACCAGTTTGGCGGACAGACTTAACTTAAAAGGCCGTTTCTGGGAGCGCACATATTTGTTGATGATTAAAAAATATATATTATTTGCCCTTCCGTGGACAGCCTCTGCTCGTATGTTGTATTGTCCAAAGAAATAAAATAAATTAATGTCACAGTACTACAGGCTGAGGGGGCAGAATTCTGCAGTAAGCACAGCCGTTGGATCTAGGCCTCTGTTAACGTGCAGTAGTAGATGTTCAGGGTTGTTCTCAGTCTTGGCCAGAGTTGTAAATGTGAAGGATGGAAGTCATTAACACAAAACAAAACTGAACCGGCCAGCATTTTGTTTGCACCCAATCAATGATTCATTTGAAAACCTCATAACAGGAAGTGGTTACAATGCTGTGGAATACTCCCAGAAACATTTACATCACATTACATAATGTCACAAATTTATTTTGTGGTTCTGCAGACTGTTACATTAAATTATCAGGATTTTCTCTCTATCTCTCTCTCTCTCTCTCTCTCTCTTTTTACAACTTTTACCTTGCTGGTATGTCGAACGAAAAAGAGAAATTTCATTACCCCGCTACACTGGCAACGTAAATTACATTTCCATGACTGGGAACATTGAAACCTGTGTTAATCCATTTGTTCATTGGGGTTGCTATTATTGTTAAAGGCAGGCTGTCGGGAAAGTGGTTTCACAGCTGCATCCAGTTTTATGAAGTACACGTTGACGTTTTACACAAATCAGGATGTTATGTTTGTTAGGTGTTTTTTTTTTTTTTTTTTTTTTAAAGACTTATAGCTACATGGAATTGCATTACATAAGGAAATGTTGGAATTTGTAAACGTGTTTGGAACTGTCGTGTTACTGGGGAATGATGCTGTAAGCATTTCCTTAACCTGATAAAGATCAGTAGAGTAATGCCTCAGATTATCCCATACAAGGCCATAGTTATTGCTGTGAGTGCTTGTTTGAAAGTTCCATTGTATACAAATATTGACTGCTTCAAGAGTGCTGTGGTTAAAACAATGACCCCTGAGGTGATCCTTGGAAAATAGCCCCTTTGGGGATCACTGGGGGAGTCAAAGTTTTAACCATAGCAGGAGCAATAGCAGTCAATATTTGTTTTATAACAATGTCTAGACGTCTAGGTACCAAGAAGCTGCTGTTGCTATGGGTATAGAACACTGGTTGCTATGGGGTAGTACATTGGTTGCTAGGGGTATTGTTTACTGTGTGTGTAAAGCGTTTTATCTAGTCTGGTGGCGATGTTTTGTAGGCGCTACAGACGGTTGAGTCAATTTTTCTTGATGTCGTAAAGTAGCGAATTGCACATGATTTTGGAACTGATGAAAGCTTGAACAAGATACTAATCAAACAGCTTAGGCGGGTTCCACATAATTCCACAGCAGATTGTGGAAATTTGAAGAACATGTGTGAGTTAGAAAAACATAAATTCCACTTCCACCAAGTACCACAGTAGACTGGAATTTTGGATAACGCTGTTCCTTAGTTCCATGGCCTGAGTGATAAACACAAGCTACTGTACATTGTACAGTGTATATCTAGTGCCATGGCCTCTGGGAAAACAAACAAGACACTGTGAGAGCACAGCAGGCCAGTTCCAACTACTCCTGCTGCTGTATTCTGTGCAACACTTCAGTGTATGGGACTTTGTGGTACTTATGCACAACTCACTACACATGCAACAGTTTGTGGAAAGCATGTAATTGTTGCACAGATGTATGGGGTTGGCAGTTTTGTGGAACACATTAGGAGGGTTAGTCACTCTAAAAATAGGTCTGTTTGTCCCCCTTTCCCTGGGGTTCTCTCACAAGCCTATCATAGAAATGGCTTTTACAACGAGGGAACAATTGCTATAACCTCTCAAGACCTACATGTAAGGGTCAATATCAAGGCCAAGACATTGACATCGGAGAAAATTAACTGTTAAGAGAAACAAAAATACACTGGTAAACAAGCACTGGGAAACCACAAACCCAGGAACAATAATGCCATGGTAAAGTGAGTGGAGATAAGGCCGTGTCGGAATTGGCGGCTACGGCTTCAGCTTTGGCTGGATTGCCGCATTGAAGTATAAGGCATCCCTAGCAACGCCCTGGGCAACAGCCGTAGCTGTAGCCATGGCTCCTGGTTTTGATATAGCCTCAGTGTTGTGTTGTTGTTGTATTAAAACAAACTTTGTGGTGCATAAATCGGAGTGAATTTCAAGAGAGAAATATTTCTCTTAAATTTAGGTACAACGATTCTATTTTACAGGTACAGGAATGTGTAAACATTTTACACGTTATCTAAATAACTACTTGTTGGCTGGGAAAAATATATATAATGATTTCTAGATTAAAGGCAAAGGGTACCTTTGGTTTTTGGAACTGTTTGGTTTTTGTAATCCTATTATAAATGTAGATCTTGATACAATAAAACTAACTTGTAAAAATTTCATTTCAAAAGGTGGTCGCATTTTTTAGATATCGCAGAAAATCCAGAGTGAAAATGTCCATGCAGGAAGAGTAATCCCTGATAGGAATGCACAATTTGAAAAACGTTTCTACCAGTAACGTTTCTCAGATTCAAACTATGGGCATACAAACTGATATCTTTTTACATAACCACATTACTTTGAAGTAAAATGTTTCTAAAAAAATGCTTTATACTATCGAAAGCTGCTGTAAGCTTCTAACCAATAAGTTGTTATTGCCATTGATTTTAAGAGTGATTACCAAACGTATACCTTCCCTTTAAGTGATTGATCGATCAAAACAAAATTTATCATAAAAATGAAACTGTTATTTTTAAGTCCATAGATGTAATATTTGCTAAACTAACGTCTGCCTACATGTACATGTATCATCTATTCTTTTCTCAATATTATTACTCTCTAACCTGCGTAGGAGTTCCATCATTCGACCCTGTCTTTCTCGCCCTCTGGAATCATCTCCTCCATTAAAAACCTTATATGGTCTGCCCCTGTGGTGAGTGTGGATCAGTCCAACCGTTCTTATTCTGACTTCTATAACTCCAGGATGTACCATTTTATTTCTGGGGTGTTGTGAGTGATTGGATTTATATATATATTATTTTTCTTTGCCAAGAGGTAAACTAATCAATAGTAGTGTCCTTTGTCCATTTTGCATTAATTAAATGAACTATTGACCATTTTGGTACATGTAATTGTTGCTCTGCGTCAATCACATGTTACTATCAGGATATCCCTAAGTGTTATCATAGCACTGTATGTAATTAACACCAATTTTGATTTGGTTGGTTTAAGGAGAGGACACACTCACCATTTCATTAACGAGCCATCAGTTGCACCACCTTTACCATGTCTGCTGCTGTTTATATATAATGCCCATAAGAATAATGGTTTCTATAGAGTATACATTTTTAACATGATCGTCTTGACGAGATGGGGCTGTATTTTCTTTTACATATGTGGACTCCAATAAGTCTGATTTTAACTGAAATCGGTTATTTTTCTGCACACATTTGTTATTTACACATGTACGTGGTCCAACCATTCTTTGTTATTTTGTATATATAATATCTGATCTTGTGTCTTCTCACATTGCCAGGATGCGTAAGAAGGTGAAATAGTCTGGTTCCTAATATGTAAACTGTGTTACTTAAGCTGCATACAAGGAGTTGTCAGGTTACCTATAAAGTCAATGGCAACGGCAGTTTAAGGCCATATCCAAAATGGCGGCTACAGCTACGGCTACGGCTGGATCTCTGCTACGTTGTGCGTTGAAGTGTATGACGTCCTTAGCAACACCCTTAGCAACAGTTGTAACTATAGCTGCAGCCGCCGATTCGGTTGCGGCCTAACAGTTTCCACGAAAAAAAAAGGCCCCAGTCTGTTTTTGTTTTGTGGTTGTTGTTGGGTTTTTTTTCCCAGTGCAGTTTAAATGAAGATGAATGTAGATTATAAACTAAGATGGCTGCAACCTATCAGTGGTGCATACCCACGTACACTGCCATCCGCACCCAAACGCCATATATCTGAAAAGGTCTTTAAGGGACATACATGTACGGTTTATGATGATAGCTCTACAGCATGATATGGACAACGCTGCCTTGTGTACACAGCTGAGATATACCTTATGGCCAGCAATTGCTTGCCACTCCGTCCCAATGTAAATACCTACATGTATATAACCTGAATTGCCATCTCCTGACTGACGGAGGAACTGCCACTGTGTTGTGCTGCTCCACCCTCGTCTAAACTCAGCCCATGACTCACATGTTGTCCCTGATATGAAGTTACATTGGCAGGGAAATAACCACAGTATTTTACTGCCTTTTCCCGTTGGCTTAATGTTTGAGGAACGGTATTGGGTTACCCCCTGTTGCTATGCACAACCGATACTCACGGTGGCTTTTTACTGCACTGTTACTGGGGCAGATGCAGTAGGGAAATATTTGGGGGAAATTGTACCTTTGATGATTGAAGCATGGAAATTCGGCACACACTCAGTGTATGTCATGTGAAATATATTTGGCCATATGGCCATAGCACGTTTGAATTTGTTAGAATAACAAGAATTTGTTTTGTTTTTCAAAATGGCTGCAATTGCTTGTTATTCTAGTGACAATTCTTTCAAAATTTAGATCTGTGATTGCCGTATAGCCAAATAGTTTGTCTTGTGTCAGTTTTTGTGGGGGGTTTTTCCCTCTTTTTTTTGTTAAATACATTTTGTTGTTATGTTTTGGTTTTTCTCCATAAACATTGATTAATTACCTTAAAGGTGACAGCACTTCATGCAGAGATGATTCTAAGAGTGCTTTACTTTCACAACTTACTAACAATATTGAGCAACATTTTAATAATAACAAATTGTTGTCACCTTATTTCTCAAATTCCCCTCCTAACATTGAACACACATGTACCCCATGCATGCAATTGAGTTCACTTGAACATTCTGAAGAAAATTTATCTAAAAATGTTGTGCCCCTCCGGTTTTCTTGTATCCATTTATTCTTGTTTTGTGCTTGTAGAAAAAGGGTGAAAAATTGAAGCACATGTTATCGGTCAGTTTTAGCAAGTTTGCAACCAGGTCCATCTTATTAGAATCCGGAAATCCATTTTTTGTTAACCCCCCCCCCCCCCAAAAAAAAAAAAATACATATATATATATATAAAGTCATGAACCACAAGGGAAACTGACTGGGAAATTTATTCTTTGTTCGGGGTGCCAGTCAGAAGCCATACAACCGTTAACTGCCGTGTAGCCAGGGATCACACCCACGTTTACGATTCAACCTGGGAAGCGGCAGCCACGGGATCACCTTAAGGGGATGCGACTTTTTAATATTAAATATAAAGTCATGAACCACAAGGGATATTGACTAATAGGGAGACCGCCAACATAGGGTTGGATAGCTCAGTTGGTAGAGCGCCGATACGTTAATCCGGAGGTAGTTGGTTCAAGTCCCGCTCCAGTCAATTTTTCTTTGTTCAAACCCAAACTATTTATATATATATATATATATATATATAATAATAATAAAATAATTTATTAAATAAATAAATAAATAAATATATATATATTTTTTTTTAAATTAAGACCATTAAAAAACTTGAAAATAAAACCAAATAGAATGCCCCAAAGTGCAGATTAGCGCTTTAAAAAAACAAAAGTTAATGTAGGTTAGTAGGCTTCGAGTTCGCAAGTTTTCGTCCTTGCAAGCTTTCGCGCTTTGCACTCACAGTTCAGTTTGGTTTTTTTCAACAGCCTATCACATCCCTGTAGAATACAGATTAAGGCAGCATCTTAGCGTGTTTGATTTTGACATTGTTAATTTTATTTATGGTCCGTGGTTGATAAATCCCAATCGTCGCTGGTGTCTTCATTACCTGTTAAGATCTCGAGGCAGTTAATAAGTGCCTTCCATGAGACAGGATGGGAGCACGGGGGTCAGAGTTAGGGACCAGCCACAAAATATGGGATTATATTGTCCTGTCCATGGGGGAACCGTGGAATTAAGCACTTCCGCTTTGTGCTTAGGGATTTCCACACATTTGGAGGAGGTGGGGTGGTTGAAAATTAGTTCTCTTTCATTTCTGTTTTTGGGGGTTTTGGAGGAGTACATTTATTAAAATCCTCTAAAGCTTTCAAGAATTCCATTATTAAGAATTAGAAATCTCACTCAGAGGCTGGGCATGCCTAGGGTTTAAGCGTTAACTAACATACGGCTGTTTCGTGTTTGGTAAATACTAAATGAGTTCATGTAGAAGTGATGCTAGATTATTGCTAATGTTTCACATTTCTTCAAACTAAAATAAAGAAAGAAAACATGTTGGGGGCACTTAAAATCCATGAGCCATTTTTCAGCGGCATCTAAAATGTTGAAGGGTATACTTTTGAGGGTATAGTCTTCAAGCACCCTTGTACTTTCCAGAGCAAGAAATTAGCAGGGAACCAGTCACAGAGCGTTAATATGAGGTGATATTTTGGCTGGTAACCAATTTTTGGTAAGCAGGATTTTTCTGTGCCGAGCTAATGGGAATGTGTGCTGATAGGAGCTTTAGGATATTTGTCAGTTTTGCTGCACTTGAATGCACAAATTCACTCATTGTTGTTATGTACATGCACACACACATGTTTAAACACCTGCAATCGGGGATCTCCTATTGTACCTCTTTTGTTTGTACTTAAACTTTTTGGCAACAGCTCCCCATGATTTGTACACACTTTCCAACTGGGGACCTTTCCCAAACCGGAACCCTATTGTCTTCTTTTGTTACAGGTTCCTGGTTTGAATGTGTATACATGTACCTACCCACACATGCATAACATCACTTGGTATTTGATTAGAAGTGCCTGTACATGAGCTGGAAATGAAACACCAACCAAGGTTTTCAAGAGAGGCGTCCATGATCATTTATCATCTGTCAAACTTGACTGTGTCAGAGAGAAAGTCAAAGTCATAGATCTATCAGACATGATTAATAGAGCAATGTGAATTGCTGCTTTTGACGATATTGCTGACTTTCTGTAATTGTTCTGGTGCAGTAGGCAGAAAGCTTGACACTTTAAAAAAAAATTGTTTAAGGATTATGTTTAAGCTCTTTAAAGCATGGAATCACACCTCGCTGATCCAGCAGTTAGCTGGGAATATGGCTCGTGACTGACTGACGTTTGACGCTGCCTCGTTAACAAGTATCCGTGGATACTGAGGAAAAAGTGTTGGGTAATTTAATCCGGTCAGATATTAGAACACAAATCTGATGACAAGTAGAAAGCACAGTGCTGAAAATGGAGTGTGACCTTCAACAAGTGTGTTGGTATGGGGAAATCATGAAGGAAACTAATTCAGGAAAAAAGTGTGAAATTTTTTGCAAAGTGTTGCAGTCAAATCCATCATCAATGATATATATTTTTTTTTATGGCTGCAATTTAGCTGCTCACTTTGTTTTCAAACCGCAGAGGAGCGAAAAAGCAACCTGTGTTTTTTTTAATTTATTCTACTTTGCATTTTTTTCAAAGTATCACTGTTGTATAATTTGAGGCGGCAAACGCTGCAGAGATTATCATCTCCCGTGTATCATTTGCACTGTCACTATTTGCTTTCCACTTTTCTTTTATTATTTGCCATTTCACTGTTCTGTTATTTGCTCTCCATTATATTTATTTTCTTCTTGATTCCCTCTCATGGTTGAACAAAAAGTTTATGTACACTAATTGCAATTAGTTTAAAGGCTGGATTTCTTGTTCCTAATTAATTGACTTTTATTTAAAGGAGCTTGTATTGAACAGTGTGAGGTTCAATTAGAGGCACTTATTCTAATGGATAACCACCGTCGACACCTTTTCGTCTTGGAAACTTTGTAGTATTTGTGAAAGTGTTTAAGCCCTCCTACTATTGGTGTGTTTCGAGCGACAACCAACCCATACCTCACTGTGCCACGACAGTGGCATTTTGAGGCACACACATGCTGATGTAGAGAGTAGAGCCATAGCCCAAAGTGTTTCAATGAGAGTGGTAAACTGGAGAAGCCACCAGGTGCAATCCAATGGAATTTGGGCCACTGTTGGAAAAGAAGGTTTGCAGTGGCAATATGTGGCACTGATCGACCACACATACTAGGAAAGTGTGGCATGGGTTACCTCAGTGTTGTGTGCATAGCACATGGGAGATTTTGAGGCATCTTAGAGTATGTGCCTGTAGGAGAGGTAGTAGAAATTTTCAAAACTTTTATTTATTTTTTGTTCTCAGAAGTCGGACATCGCATGTAAGAGGAAGCGAGATGCGTCAGAAGATAATACCTTCATCTCCTCGACACCAATGTCCAAACCCAAGAGGACCAAGACAGAACCCACTATGGTAGTTGATGAATGTAATAACAACACAAGTGAGTACAGTCAACACCCAGTAGCTAAGCACAACAAACGGTTACCAGCCTAACGGTTACCATGTCACCTGTACAATTTGTGACTGGTATCCTGCTCATTTCGGCTAAGCAGGAAATTGTTAACATTACAAGTGAGTCCAGTCAATAACCGGCCCAATTTCATAAAGCTGCTTAAGCACAGCAAAGTTATGCTGACCAGAATAAAGTTACCAGCCAAAATACCATGTCACAAGTATGTACCATTTATGACTGGTACTCTGCCTGTTTCTGCTAAGCAGAAAATCTTTAAGCATAGAGCTGCTTATAGAGCTGCGGGTGAGAATGGTTAGCCTCCCAAATTATTATTATTAATTAATGTGTAATGTTTACCTCAGGTGCAAAATAAAAATAGCACCTTGTTTAAAGTTAACTTCATAACCTACATGAAGCAGTGTCTTATTTACAGATGATAGTATATTTGTGCCAAAGTAACTGACAATAGAGGTGCACAGACCAAATGTTACAATACGCGAGTTGGTTGTCTTTATCAAGCTCGGAAGTTCTGACCTGATGCTACATTCTACCTGTATAAGCCAACTATACATCCCCTAATGGAGTACTGTTGTCACTTTTGGGCCGGCGCTTCTGCCTGTCATTTATCTTTATTAGATAGAGTGCAGAAGCGTATTGTTAATCTTGTTGGTTAAGGGTTTGGAATAATGCTACAACCTCTTTCCACCGTAGGTCTGTAGCCAGCCTCTGTCTTTTCTACAGATATTGTCATGGTAAATGTGCCACTAGTGTGTGCGACCTGGTTCCTCCTATATTAGGGTGTTTGAGGGTAAAGCCAGGCTTTCTGCTTGTTCTCACCCATACACTCTAGCTTCGCTGAGATGTGGAACAAAGAGCTGTTCCAATCCCAACGGCTTTACTCCACGTTCTGCATCTCTTTGAAACTCCTTGCCTGGTGCATGTTTCCCTCCATCCTGTAATCTATACTGTTTTAAGAGGAATATCAATTCCTACCTTCAGCTATCCTAAGTTATTTTCATCTTAATGTCTTCTTCTTGTTGCCCCTTACCAAGAGTGGCTTTTACAGCGCTTAGAGACTTAAATATATATTTTTTTATTATGCGCTATATATAAAAACTGTTTATTATTATTATTATTTTAACCTTGTTTTGGT
Organism: Pisaster brevispinus; assembly: GCA_023634235.1. NCBI lineage: Eukaryota > Metazoa > Echinodermata > Asteroidea > Forcipulatida > Asteriidae > Pisaster > Pisaster brevispinus. The sequence continues at coordinate 12,510,448 of JAMKCF010000006.1, forward strand.
CAAACTTGATTTATAAATAAATAAATAAATACAAATTGAGAAAACTCAATGTGATTTGGTTAGCATTTCCAGTTTTGCATCTACATGTATGTTCTAAGCAATGCAATTGTTGCTATGGCAATTTAAAAATTCTATGGGTAAACAATTTAAATTTGTTTTAAGTAGAAGTATCGAGGATTGAAGATTTCCAGAAATATCTCTGAACTTTTACTTGCTGCTTTTGTAACCAGAATTGTCAAAAATATATTATGTAAAAAATACATTTGTTCTGTCTTTTTTAAGCATGAATTTTGTAATGGACAGGGTGGGAAATGAAGATAAACGTTCTACAGGTTTTTGGGGTGTTTTTTTTTTCCTTTTATTTTTTACTGCCCCACAAAGAATCTTGTTCCCAGGATGTAGATATGAGTTAATGATAGACTGGCGGATGTAATGGGATTTTAGTAAATATCAAAAACGATATGTCAGAAAAGTGGCTGTCGAACATTTTTTTGTTGAAGATCGGACACACTGACTGCAACAGCTCATTTTCTATTTTATTTTTATCGGATTCTTTGTAGTACCGAAGAATGCGATGGCAGCCAAGTCTGTGACATCAACGGATTTTGATAGTCCACCTCGGACCACACTACTTGGAACTCTCTTCAGTCCTGTCTACCAGTTTCTCTGCAATGGTGAGTCCATTTTTACTTTATAAACAATTCGCGTCAGAAGTTGTTGTATATCTGCCAATTTTTTCTAAACAGGCCTACAGCAGAATTTTGTTTGTGTGTGCCCAGAACAGCAAGGGGGAAGGGAGCAGGTGACAAAAAAGTGTTGTTTTTCTTTGCTTTTTTAATTGCTTGCAAGCACTGCTTGGAAATGTTACTAATTTTGTTTCTCTCTTGTCATCCCCCACCCTATTCCCAACTTGGCCCATCCCTCTGAAAACCAGGCTTGACTGCTGAAAACAAGGAAAACCTGCCCAAAGTGGCAGAGAGGCTGGACATGGACTCGGTGCCCGCTGACTCCCTCTGCCAAGAGGCAGCCGTTCCGAACATCCCAGAGAACGATGTCATGACAACAAGCGCCGAGTTACCGCCTGGCTTAGCCTCGACAGCAGAGGGCAGCACACACACTGAAGAAGAGAAAGAGGAGGAGGAAGAAGAAGAGGACGTTGACGTTGAAGATGAGCACGATAAGATGATTACAGGTTGGATGAATTCTTGATATGAGAGAGTTGACGTTTAAAGCAAATCAAAGCAGAAAAACCAGTCTCGACCCAAGAAGTGTCCCTGGCCATTTATAATTGCCCAATTTTCGAACTTTGTATTGACAGGTTTGATTTAATCAGCCCTATTTATAACATAACTGCATTGGTTGCAGCACACCATGTGACCATAAAATGACCTTTGTGAAAGCTCAAGTTGTGGTCAAAATAAAAATTGTGAAGTTTGCTTTGAACTTGCGTATGCTTTGACTGCAATCATTGTTTCTAAAGAAGATTGGATATTACTATGCCCCCTGGACAGGATGCCAGTCCATCACAGGTTACTCCCCAGCTCTTGAGTCCACCGCCCTAGACCATTCAGCCATGACACCTCATTGGGGTGTTGTTGGGGTTTTTTTTGGGTTTTTTTTGGGGGGGGGGTAATCAGTGAGGTAATCGGAATCGTCAATTGAATTTCTGATCCATTTTGTTGTTTCTTCAGATTCAAATCATAATGAGGTGACGCAATGCTCCTTATCAGCCTGCAACACCTACGTGGAAGACGACTCACTAGATTCGGACTACTCACTTGAAGAATGGGAGACGTTTGATCCGTGAGTATTATTGCCATGCCCACCAAGGGTGTGTTTACACACTCGTAACCGAAAACAGATTTCGTTTTATTGGAGGTGGGGGGTGGTGGGATAATTATACCACAAAGAAATACTCGATCCAACTAAGATGAATGTGACAAATTCATGCCAGTTGTCACTCCAGAATTGGTAAGTAAATTCAAGTGTCAAAGTTTTGAGGGACAAAATACTTCAGCAGAGTTGTACTCATACACTTCACTTTTTAAAAATTTATTCACCTATTTGACAAAATAGGGAGGCCTCCAATGTTAATGCTAGATAGCTTAGTTGGTAGAGTGCCGGCATGTTAATCCGGAGGTCGCAGGTTGAATTTCGGCTCTAGTCAATTTTTGTTTATTCAACCCAAAATTATTTTTGCTGTAAGTACAAGTTTTTTTCTCTAGAGGATGAGAACGAAAAAACTGTTTTCCTCCACATGAACAGTAGTGCAGACAATTTTTTTCATATTAAAAACAAAATTCCCTCATTGCATCTCGGAGTGTAATGGATTTACGACATTGCATGACCTTTTCTTCCCAGGTACCCATTCAATTAGAATTAAGTACTACGCTGAAGGTCACCAACCCTGTGTATTACCATCGATCTTCCCTTGTGCTTCCGTTTACAAAATAAACAACATCTTGAAGTCGGTCTTGCTCAATCTTGACTTTGAGTCTGTATAAAGAATTATGACACATTACTGTCTCGGATGTGAGCATTTCACTCTGTATCCTATCCGAGAAAAGTAGACTCCTGCCAAGAGAGCATACCCATGTAAACACACAGTGCTCTTTGTCATCTCATAAATATTCATGAGGCGCAAACCCTGATTGGACAGGATAAACGAATTATGCAAGAAAAGGTGTTTGTCATAGGATGCATATTTATGAGGAAAGGGTCTGATTGGATAGGGTAAAGTAAACATGCAAAGTGCTATTTGTCATCTCGTCCACCCACAAGGGGGAACGACCTCTGAATGGATGGGATGGAGCAAATATATGACAAATGCAATTTGTCATCTCGTGCATATTTATGAGCACCAGCCCCCGATGGATGGATGAGGGAAACATGCACAGTCTATTTCCTGTTTTGCATCAGGATAGAAAATATGACCTACATTTTGCGGTTCTGGGTTTCTGGGGTTGACGGTTTTAGCAGTGTTCGAAAACCCAGTGTTATTATTCATCACATGAAAACGGAAGTTACTCAATGGGGGTGCCTTATCATTTCAGTCTGTCCAATTATGTTGAATAATTGAGATATTGAACCTCTGCTATTCCTAAAATATCCCTGAGATTTAGTCAATTTCTTGAACGAGGAGGTGGGGAGTGAGGACTGGGCCTGGAGGTCTGTTCAGGAGGGCGATCTACAGACACAAGTCTCTGGATTTTTGTTTTGGTTTAGTTGATCTTTCAATACTATTGGCTTGGGTTTTGTTTTTAGGAGTGATTGAAAAGGAACATGCAAAAGTTTCAATGCTTTGAGACTGTATTTTAATCACATTCTCACAAGAACATTTTATGATAATATATGCTTCTTGACAGATGAGATAGATATTAATATAGTATGTTTCTCTCAATGTTATCATTGCTGTTGTAAAATTTGTGTAGCACTAAGGGCAACAGTTACCTCATCCAGAGTTCATGGCCTCTTGAAATGATATCCAATTTTTAAATCTTTGCTGCCCCCTTCTGCTCAATGTGGAGACAGTCGGTTGGTTGGTTGGTTGTTTTGTTTCGTTTCTCAAAAAAACTATATCCAAACATTGGGCGTGTTGTGGCCAAGCAGATAAGAGTACCGGACTCAAGCTCTGGTGTTTCTGATCAGCAGAGTGGGGGTTCGAGTCCCGGTCGTGACACTTGTGTCTTTAAGCAAGACACATAACCATGATTGCTTCTTCCTTCGTATGGGACGTAAAGCCGTTGGTCCCGTATGTTGTGTAATGCACGTAAAAGAACCCAGTGCACTTATTGAAAAGAGAAGGGGTCCGCCCCGGTGTTTCTGGTTTGATTGGCAGCATATTGGGCCACAGCACCTTGTAAACCATTACATGGTGCTATGTAAAGGAGTAGGTCTCATACTTCAACCGTAGCCCCAAAATACCTTGCAGGAAAATACTTAATGTTGAAGCACCTTGAGCAGCACTGAATGATGGATATGAGCGCTATATAAGAAGCCACTATTAAAGATTTAGTCCTAGATTTACCAGGTCAACAAAGAGATGTGTGCGAGCGTGCTTCCCATTAAAACCAAGGACTTGAACAAAAAGGATCTAGGTTTATTGACAGAGCGAGGCATCCTTGCTTCACTTTCGCTAAACAAAGACAAAGTCCAAAACAATGGGAGAACATTGTATTTTGTTGGCAGTGGCATAACATTTTTATATGATACACTACTGTGTGGATGACGAAAACCCTTCTATTTTGTTATTATGTTTTATTTATTATTTATTACTTCTTTTTTTCAAAGATATTATTTCATCAAGCAGCTGCCTCCTGTCTCTGAGGAGGTCTTGAATCGTCCGCCAGCCCTCCCTCTGAAAACAAGGAGAGTACCCGAATACTCACTGGTGCTGGATCTGGTAAGTCCACATAGCAGAATTGCTAGAATATTGTCCTGTGTCCTTTGCTACGGAAACATAGCAAACAATTTTAACAATTGAGGTAAAAAGTTATGTTTAGGCCTGTGATTTGTCACGGTTTATTTACAGGTATCATTTCATCTTCAAACTTCCCTGAAAGACATTAGCATACAAATCAAGGGAAGAAAGATAAATCCCATTCGTGCACAAACCATTAAAATTTCCATTTTTGTACAAAAGAGTTCCTGGACATGTTTTCAAGGGAAATGCCCTTTTCCTTTGAGTGAAGAGCACGGCTATCATGGAAGTAAATATTTCCACTTGCAACACTTCTAGGGATGCCAAGGCCATGCTTCTTTTAAAGGAATGTGCCAATGTTTTGTTACAGTTTGCGAGGATGAGAAATGTCTGACTTTTTATCTGATTTCAAACCTTTTTATATCTGCTTGGTGTTAAAATAGCTAGCTACTTTCTTCAGATGTAAAGGAATCCAGGGTTCTCATCAGGTTTTTTTCAAAACTGTGGGGCATTCTGGACTGAAATTGTTTGATGTTTGGCTGAAACACGCTAAATTGAAATAACATCTTCAGAATGTTTTCTACTTGGTGTCTACCTTGGTTTTAAAAGCTCTACTGTGCAATCTGGAGCATTCTTTATGGTTTTCTTTCGATTTTTTTTAGAATAGCCTTCTTTTCTTTTCTTTTTGCGTATCGGCCAAAATGTGCGCGTATCGGCGCGCGTATCGGCCCAATAGGCTAGCTTGTACATGGGGAGAACCCTGGAATCCTGCTCTTTGATTTACTTCTCTAGTGCTGAGGACACTGTTCCTAAAAGCTCCTTGAAATCTGTAACTCCAGGGGCTACCAAAATGTTGAAACGCCAACATTTTAGCATACCTCCTAAAATTTGGATCCTACTTTCAGAATTTTTGTCAGTAGTGACTCTCATTCTGAAGGTTTGTTCCATTTTGAGCTAAGGACCGCTTATTTGGTTCAGTTTAGCTTTGTACAGACGAGGTGTTCTAAATCCTTGGTCAAATATTTGCAAAGGCTGTTTTTGTTTCTCTCTTTTCCTGTGTATTTTTTTCTCTCATTTTTAGCGTAATTTCATCTCAATGAACTGACAATCTGCAATGTTGTTTTAGGATGAAACAAGGGAGATAGACTAATTATAAAGACTAATTATTTACATAAAAAACTGAATGAGCATGCAGTTTAAAAAAAATGTATTTAGTGCTTTTTTCCTTGTTTATCTATCAGACTAAAGCTCGGTTCATACTTCCTACGAATGCTTCGCGCGAAGTGAATTTGCCATCAAATTTGCTCTGTTTTCGCTGCGAATTGTTCGTTGCGAATTTGTGATGTCTAAATTGGCATCGCATTCACACTGCAGGAAGTATGAACCAGGCTTAACACGGCCTATCTCTATCGTTGTTTTAGGATGAGACACTGGTACACTGCAGTCTTGCTGAGATGGAGAACTGCACCATGTCATTTCCAGTTGTCTTTCAAGACGTCACTTACCAGGTGAGGCGGTTGTAACACGGGTTACCAGTCTGAATGGAATAGAGCGAATCTAGCAAGTGTTTGACCATAAAGGTCCTTTGCAGATGGGCGCCACCAGAAAAGTCTGAGTCCTTAATTTTATGAGGCTAGATTTTCGGTCTGTCCTTGTGCTCCATTAGATTGCCCTACTTTCTGTTCATTGTCAAGTATCACGCCTGATTAATATTCCTTTTGTTTGTTTCCAGGGGGAAAAAATAATTGAATAAAAGGGGTTACTTGTGGAATTGTAAAATATCTCATCTGAATCTTCAGTATTTGGCAATTCATACCGCATTTGGTGGCAGTTTATTTGGCAATTCATCAAAATTAAATTAAAATCACACACAAAAAGTTTAAATTTTGTCGATAAAATTCTTGCACAAATAAAAAATGTAAATATATAGTTTGACTGGACCACAAACAACAAGCCACACAATAACAGCAAATCACGAAAAAGACATTGCAAAATTCAACCGTGGAAACATTTCTCTCAAGTCCACATGCAGCACCTTGTTAACCCTTATAAAGTGCTGCATGAATGGGTCTCATAATTCATAAGCTTCAAAACTTGTCTTAAAAAGTGTTTCTCTTTGTTCAAGCGCCTTGAGCACCTTACTGGTGGATACGTGCCTAGATATAAGACTCCAATACTGTTAATTGTCCACACAGACAATTTCATCAAGCTCAAAAATGTAACCACATTATCAAAGGTGTACTAAGTTTTTGTTTTTATAACTGCTTCTGTTCAGGTGTATGTTCGGACAAGACCCTTCTTTCATGAGTTTTTGGAGAGGATGTCTAAGCTGTATGAGATTATCCTGTTCACTGCCTCCAAGAAAGTCTACGCAGATAAACTCTTGAATCTCCTCGATCCTAAGAAGAAACTGGTCAGGTGGGTTCACATTTCTTCTTGTGTTTCAACCATTAGAGACATCTGATTTTTCAGGATTTCAGAATTTTCTCAAAATTTCCTTGAGCCTTCAAATGTTCTTGAAAGAAGTGAAGCAGTCACCAAAGGGGTAAAGAAACAGCTGGTTTTGCACAGAGTCTGTAAACCTCCTGAATTGTAACATCTGAGAGGTTCTGGGTCTAGAATAAAAGAAACTCAGGCTTGCGAGCTGTTTTCAGGAATGTCCACATTGGTCAAATCTCATCCCTGCTTTGTCATCACTCAAATTCTGCAAACTTCTTGTTTCTATCTCACGGAATCATGGTGACATGAGCATGGTTAAGTGGGAGCGAGACTTGTTCTACGACATTCACATGATTTCTCAATTAAAATGGCCCGATGCATCAATTTTCTGCTTGATGTTGACGGTTCTGTCGCAGCTCAAACAAATTGCAGGTCGACCTGAGGGCGGCTTGAAACTACTGTTAATCAAAGACACATCTTCTTTTCTTGCAGGCATCGGCTGTTCAGAGAGCACTGCATCTGCGTTCAGGGAAACTACATCAAAGATCTTAACATCCTAGGAAGGGACTTGACGAAGACGGTGATTATTGATAACTCACCCCAGGCATTCGGATATCAGGTAACCCGAGACAGTTCCCTCCATGACAAAAACTTCATTGAAATTGTGCTGTTTTCAATACATTATTCCTGTATTTCAGTTTTTGAAAATGTCATTTTGTTTTTTCTATTGTCATTTGTTGACACCTTTGATTGTAAATCTGATTAAATTTTGATATTTGTCTGATAATTGTGTTGCTTATCCAAGTTGTTTTACTTGTGTATGGGTTGCTGCTTATGTCCTCTTCACGTCAACTCACGAGAGTTGATTTGAAGGCATGCTTAAACATTTGGCATGAAGGTAAAAAAAAAATGTGTCATATGATTTCGCTATTTTGATGGAGTCATAAGGATCAATATTTGAAGTCTATTTTGTGGTGTTTTTATGGCTCCCATTTATGTACTTTTATCATTTTCTTGCTGCTCTAGCAAAAATTTTAAAAGAAATAAGCTTTCATTTTGATTTTGTATGAGTAACATATTTGATTGAATTATAGGTCGTGTGTTTGGGCCTTCATGTGCTTTAATTGTGCCACATTTGATCATGATGTAGATTGGTCAGAACTGTGAAACTGTTTTCATTATTGTGTTGTTTATCGACTTTCATCAATTTCTGCTGCTACATGAACAAATTGTAAAATTTCAAAAGCTTTTGCTTTGTTTGTGTATGATTACAGTATTGGATTGAATTAGAACTTGTAGTTTGGTTTTGTATGAGTCAAGTATTTGATTGAGACGTAGTTCTTATACTGGGTTTTAAGGTACTTTTATAGTATGCCATAGATGTAGTTTAGTCAGAACTTTATAATTTTGCTGTAAATTACTCAAGTTTGTATAACTCTGAGAATTATACCATGGCTGAATCAAGGGACTTTGGCTATGGCTGTAGCTCTTGGCTTCAGCAATCTAGCCAAAGCCACTAGCCGAAGCCGTTTATTCAGATACGGCCTTAGCCCAAATTAAGGAAAAGTACATCACCACTTACTTGTATAGCGCCCTCAGCCACATTGGCCAGTGTTCACCTGTAGGTGGTGCTGTTTAGAGCAACTTGATTTGACTAAATTGTTTATCCTCCAAACCCTTTTGCAGCTGGAGAATGGAATCCCTATTGAGAGTTGGTTTGCTGACGATAACGACGTGGAGCTTCTGAAACTTGTCCCGTTTCTGGAGAGTTTGGTATCTATGGTGAGTGCCCGCACCGTCTCCTGGCCAAATTTGGCTCAGTTTTCTTCTTTGCATAACTTGAAAGTTTTGTTAAATTGTTCAAATTTGATATTTGATTATCGAGAATGTAAGAGCAGTTGTTGCATGAGCCCGAATATTAGACGTCACACTTTTGAGGCAAGTGATATCAGTGTGGCAGGTGATTCTGTCCGCCCGGAGATTCTGTCTCGCCAATACGGCGAACTGTGTAGAAATTTTGTCTGATAGCGCCCTCTTGGAATCATTTTCCTTCAGCCCATGTTACTTTACCGTAATATGGGGAACACACTCACCAGGGGACAAAATCCCCTATGACACCAATGCATTGTCCGGAGCATAACTATACATCAACCAGTCAACTGACTGCAACCAAAAGAGGGTGCTGGGAAGTTCCAAGCATTCATAAACGTCCACGATTATATTTGGCTGAAAAAGGTGTTAGCCGAGATGAAATAGTTAAAGAAACTGTCGCGTCAATGCAAAAACGTATCTTGATTTTGCACAAAAGCGTTGTAGCTTGACATGTACTTGTTTTGTGTGTACACGCAGGCTTTTTTAAGCTAGATAAAATGCTTTGACAAGTTCAAACTCAAGCATAACGTAAATGCCATTTTTTTTAAGGCAAAACACGAGCGGTTTATTACATCGGACTCAAGTTCCGGTGGCTGAGTTATTAGTGTGTGGGTTCGAATCTCGGTCGTGTTACTTGGGTCCTTGAGGAAGATACTTAAACTACAAATGCTTCTCTTCGACCAAGGGTAAAATGGGTACCTGTGAGGGCAGAGATGGTTCTTGTGATTGATTTAGCTTGGTGCCCTACATAATTAGCAGCACAGGCTGTATACTCCCGAGGGAGCTGAAATGGTTTAAGGAATAAAATAAATGGCCCAGTGACCAGTAGCCTTGTCCAAGGCTCTTTACGCAAGCACCCCGCTTTGAATTCACCAGGTAGCAACAATACTGGCATGGTACTGCAGTACTTGATATACAGTATACCGTGGGGTCGAAGCATGGTTTTTCAACCTCGTACCAAAAAACGAGGCCGAAACAGAGCCTTGTTCCCACTGTAAACGGCAGCTTATGTTTTTCTTTATCATTGCGCAGGGATTCCAGCGCTAATCACGTATGCTGGAATCGGATATTGAATATTCATTTCCTGTACTGAGCGGATAATCGTCCAATCATAAACTCTCGTTATGACGTAATGATGTGTGTTTAACCAATGAGCATACACCTTCAGGAAATATCATAAAGCAACTCCGCCCACAATCTGACCTTTTTACAGTGGGAACAAGGCTCTGTTTCGGCCTCGTTTTTTGGTACGAGGTTGAAAAACCATGCTTTGACCCCACGGTATACTGTATATCAAGTACTGTAGTACCGTGCCAGTATTGTTATGCTACCTGGTGAATTCAAAGCGGGGTGCTTGCGTAAAGAGCCTTGGACAAGGCTAAGTGACCAGGGGTAATAAAGTTGCAGATCCATGAGCATCACTAAGAAACAGATTTGAGCGCTATATAAAAAGCCACTATTATTATTATTGTTATTATTATTATTATAAACACTCTCTTTACATGATTACTATTACTATTACTATTACTATTACTATTACTATTACTATTACTATTACTATTACTATTACTATTACTATTACTATTACTATTACTATTACTATTACTATTACTATTACTATTACTATTACTATTACTATTACTATTACTATTACTATTACTATTACTATTACTATTACTATTACTATTACTATTACTATTACTATTACTATTACTATTACTATTACTATTACTATTACTATTACTATTACTATTACTATTACTATTACTATTACTATTACTATTACTATTACTATTACTATTACTATTACTATTACTATTACTATTACTATTACTATTACTATTACTATTACTATTACTATTACTATTACTATTACTATTACTATTACTATTACTATTACTATTACTATTACTATTACTATTACTATTACTATTACTATTACTATTACTATTACTATTACTATTACTATTACTATTACTATTACTATTACTATTACTATTACTATTACTATTACTATTACTATTACTATTACTATTACTATTACTATTACTATTACTATTACTATTACTATTACTATTACTATTACTATTACTATTACTATTACTATTACTATTACTATTACTATTACTATTACTATTACTATTACTATTACTATTACTATTACTATTACTATTACTATTACTATTACTATTACTATTACTATTACTATTACTATTACTATTACTATTACTATTACTATTACTATTACTATTACTATTACTATTACTATTACTATTACTATTACTATTACTATTACTATTACTATTACTATTACTATTACTATTACTATTACTATTACTATTACTATTACTATTACTATTACTATTACTATTACTATTACTATTACTATTACTATTACTATTACTATTACTATTACTATTACTATTACTATTACTATTACTATTACTATTACTATTACTATTACTATTACTATTACTATTACTATTACTATTACTATTACTATTACTATTACTATTACTATTACTATTACTATTACTATTACTATTACTATTACTATTACTATTACTATTACTATTACTATTACTATTACTATTACTATTACTATTACTATTACTATTACTATTACTATTACTATTACTATTACTATTACTATTACTATTACTATTACTATTACTATTACTATTACTATTACTATTACTATTACTATTACTATTACTATTACTATTACTATTACTATTACTATTACTATTACTATTACTATTACTATTACTATTACTATTACTATTACTATTACTATTACTATTACTATTACTATTACTATTACTATTACTATTACTATTACTATTACTATTACTATTACTATTACTATTACTATTACTATTACTATTACTATTACTATTACTATTACTATTACTATTACTATTACTATTACTATTACTATTACTATTACTATTACTATTACTATTACTATTACTATTACTATTACTATTACTATTACTATTACTATTACTATTACTATTACTATTACTATTACTATTACTATTACTATTACTATTACTATTACTATTACTATTACTATTACTATTACTATTACTATTACTATTACTATTACTATTACTATTACTATTACTATTACTATTACTATTACTATTACTATTACTATTACTATTACTATTACTATTACTATTACTATTACTATTACTATTACTATTACTATTACTATTACTATTACTATTACTATTACTATTACTATTACTATTACTATTACTATTACTATTACTATTACTATTACTATTACTATTACTATTACTATTACTATTACTATTACTATTACTATTACTATTACTATTACTATTACTATTACTATTACTATTACTATTACTATTACTATTACTATTACTATTACTATTACTATTACTATTACTATTACTATTACTATTACTATTACTATTACTATTACTATTACTATTACTATTACTATTACTATTACTATTACTATTACTATTACTATTACTATTACTATTACTATTACTATTACTATTACTATTACTATTACTATTACTATTACTATTACTATTACTATTACTATTACTATTACTATTACTATTACTATTACTATTACTATTACTATTACTATTACTATTACTATTACTATTACTATTACTATTACTATTACTATTACTATTACTATTACTATTACTATTACTATTACTATTACTATTACTATTACTATTACTATTACTATTACTATTACTATTACTATTACTATTACTATTACTATTACTATTACTATTACTATTACTATTACTATTACTATTACTATTACTATTACTATTACTATTACTATTACTATTACTATTACTATTACTATTACTATTACTATTACTATTACTATTACTATTACTATTACTATTACTATTACTATTACTATTACTATTACTATTACTATTACTATTACTATTACTATTACTATTACTATTACTATTACTATTACTATTACTATTACTATTACTATTACTATTACTATTACTATTACTATTACTATTACTATTACTATTACTATTACTATTACTATTACTATTACTATTACTATTACTATTACTATTACTATTACTATTACTATTACTATTACTATTACTATTACTATTACTATTACTATTACTATTACTATTACTATTACTATTACTATTACTATTACTATTACTATTACTATTACTATTACTATTACTATTACTATTACTATTACTATTACTATTACTATTACTATTACTATTACTATTACTATTACTATTACTATTACTATTACTATTACTATTACTATTACTATTACTATTACTATTACTATTACTATTACTATTACTATTACTATTACTATTACTATTACTATTACTATTACTATTACTATTACTATTACTATTACTATTACTATTACTATTACTAATTACTATTACTATTACTATTACTATTACTATTACTATTACTATTACTATTACTATTACTATTACTATTACTATTACTATTACTATTACTATTACTATTACTATTACTATTACTATTACTATTACTATTACTATTACTATTACTATTACTATTACTATTACTATTACTATTACTATTACTATTAATTATATTATTATTATTATTATTATTTTTTCTTTTCAGAATGACGATGTTCGCCCTCACGTCCGAGAGAAGTTTCGACTTCATGAGTTGCTACCCCCAGACTAATCTAACCTGGCTCCCCACGAGACACCTTGTACAGAAATATGTGTTGTAGACAAAAATGAAATTTTACGAAGAAAACAAAATGAAAATAAAACCTAAAAAAAAACAAAAACAAAAAACACTAAAACAACAAAAAAACAACCACGGTGTTGATTAGGAAGAAAATTTTTACTTTTTTAAATCGACGGGAGAGAAGAATAGAGTAATAACTGAGTGTTGTAAAGATTTCAGATAAAAGAGACCGTGTTATTCTTGTATGGAGTGACCCCATGTGGGGCACATTTTCTGTGAGTTATTAACCACGTTTCTAGATTTTAGAGAAAAAAAACTATTATCGGCTTTTTAACATTGTGTAAAGTTTATGCTGTTGTAAATAATAAAATAGAATCTTATCTGGACGCTTTTCAGACGCCCAGTTGTCGGACACTTCAAGTTGTTGGGATTTTTTAAACGGAAGTTTTAGTTATAACTTTAGAGGTGGGTTATCACCGCGAAATCCCGTATCCAAACTCAGATGAATTGTGTCCAAGTCAAATGGTTGAAGGCATTAGCTGCGAACAACAATTGCATTAGGCAAAGCTGTATCTCAAAACGGATTGGTTTGTTGTTAGGTTGGTAAGGTTCGGACATCAAACATATCCCATCCAATCATAGTGAGCAACAAGCATGTGATTTGTCAGGGTATTATTAAAAAAAAAAAAACCACTGATTTCAGAATTTTGCAATGATTTCCCTGCACAATCAGAATTTCTTGAAACAGGCAAAGTTGCCGTATCGGAGATGTAAGACTTGGCTCTTGTTATGTCCAGACCTTCTGATTAAAATGATGTAGAGAGTCTGTAAACCTCGCAAATGTTTGCTTTACCTCCGCACCAAGAGGACACTGTCGGGATCTTTTTTGATTCATTTCTGTTGTATCTTTGCTTTAGTACACAGGTGTTATGAATCTAATTGCAAACAACTTGTTTTCCCGTTCAGTGTGAAAATAATTGTGTTTGGAATCAATTGCATTTGTGGTAGGAAGTCATTTATAAACCTTGTTCGCCATTTTCTGCGGCGACCTTTACTGGCATTTACTGCTTGATATGTGGCATGGTGTACCCCCCTCCTCCATTGTTATTGTGTCTTCATGGTGTTCTGGGAATCTCAGGAATTCTTTAGAGGATTTTAGGGAGGTATTTCTACGCAAGAGGAAAAAATTGTGTTAAAGTATGGGAACATTGCGGGGGCACCGTCTGCCACATATCGGCATGGTATATTGACTGGAATGTAGGAAGTCAATATACCATGCCACATATCGGCATGGTATATTGACTGGAATGTAGGAAGTTCTTGTGACTCATTTTACACAAAATGACAATTGTACGCTTTTTAAGAGGGGAGTAGCTCCGACATATCAACAGTAGACCTCAGAATGGTTTCAGGAACGCAATTGTTTGTTATTTATAGTTTGGCAAAAGCTAAGGCTGTTGTGTCACAAAGGAAAGATTCTTAATCCTCGATCAGACTACCACCATCTTGGTCTTGCTCCCTGCGTGCTATAGCAAAAATAAATGCTGATTCTCATTCAACCAGAATAGAGCCAGATTAAATTGCTCTTCCTGCCTGGGTTTGTTAGAGAAAAGCAAGATTGGTTGCACTATGAGAAAGGGTTTTGAATTTTTAACAAAATAAATAAATCATTCCGTTTGACTTGTTCGGCAGCAGCTGCGTGATATTATTCAGGGTTTTTGGCAGGAGGAAACAGTTTCAGCTGAAACGTAGAAGCATCTTGTATTCTTGTTTCTACAAAAAGAAATTCAGAGGATTGGTGTTTTGTTTTCTTTCTAAGTGTCATTTTAAAAATTCCAATAATGTAAAAGAAAATTGTGACCAAAAAAGTAGAGATTTTTAGGTCATCGCTGGCTAACTTTTTGTTTGTATTCTTAATTTGGAACTGAGCATTTGTTTCTGTGTTCAGGAGTTTGGAACAGGCGTGTCTAGAGTGTGATTCGTAAGGCCTTTTTAAAAAAATGTTTTGCGTAAAGAGCCCCCCCCCCCCCCCAAAAAAAAAAAGATTTTAAAAGATTTTTATTTTATTTAATTTTTTTTTTTTTACGCTTTTTGTAAACCAGTTGTTGTGGTAAAATAATGTCACACACAAAATCAAAACAAAACAAAACACATGAGCTACAATGTTTTTACATGTATTCGTTGAAGGTAGGGCCTAACTTTGGTAATGACCTCCCTCCCCCCCCAAAAAAAAAGTAGTTGTGTAATTTTATCTGAAAGCTTACTTGCTATAAAGATGGTAATGGCATTATAAGCAACCTGCAAAATTGTTTTGTCTGAAGTGCCCTCAATACGGTCGGAGATGCACCTGCTGTCACCTTGCTAAATGTGAATGGCTTTGTGTCCTTGATGAAAATACAGTGACAGTTTTTCGCCATTTTCCTCTACAAGTAGACACTGTATTCAGCTGAAACTTTCACAAGCGACTTTTATTGTATCTTTATTGATAATTTTGCCTATAAATCAGTATTACGTTGACAAAAACCAATTTATTACCCTACCTTTAACTGGCTTTTCCATCTTTTATTTAATACATGTGGTATATTTTACAGTGGGTTTTTTTTTTATTTATTTTTTATTGTTTTTTTATTATTATACCTTAAAGAAAACAAAAAGATGGTGTCTGCTGCATTTCAAGGATTGGTCGGGTTACGCCAAACATACCTCTTTTTGTTTCAGGCCAAATGAATTATTTCTGTTTTTCACTTCTTTGATGTATTTTGTTCATAATCGTTATTTTTATGATTGATGATTCTTGAGTTGGTGTGGATCACCCGTTGAACAACTCGGAGTAAATTTAAACAACTGATCATACATAGAAGTACGATTTCAATTTTCCGTTTTTCGTTTCCCTCTTTTTTATTTATTAATTTAAAAAAATTAATAAATTCACACAGGTAGTTATAATTAATTTTAAAGCTTGCTGGCAAAAACTTTATTTCGGAATAAATTCAGGAGATGTAAAGAGATTTTTAAAATTTTAATACAAAATTTGCAACTCTGGTATGTGTTCAGTATACTCTAAGGTAATTTTTATGGAGCTTTTAGGCACAAAGTTGCTAAGCGCAGAGAAGTCGTGCTAAGCAGAAGCTGTTACCAGCTGAAATTCTAAATTCAGTAATACAACCAATAATAACATATACTGCAAATATTGGGTACTGAAAATACCAAGCAAAAAACAGTGGGGGACCAGTTAGTAATATAAACCCTGTGGAATTTAGGGCAGGTAACTGTTTCCGTTAAGCAGTATTTTTTTCTGAACTTAGCAAAGTTAGTTCAGACTTTACATAGCTCTCTAATATTTGTGACGATCTCTTTGGAGCTGGTGTCATTGAAAGAGCTTGTAAAAACAAAATTGTGTTTCCAATCGAAGTTGAGATGAGTTTGTTTATTTGTTTTTGTTTTTTTAACCTTCCAAAATAAGCAGCTGGTCAACAATTTTTTTTAAAGTTATGAAAATCTGTGTTGTTATGGGACTTTTTTTCTCTCTCTTTTAATTTTGTTTTAAATATATATTAGAGTTCCAGATGGGATAATGACTAAAGCTTGAGCACTCATATGCAATGTGTAATAAAAGGGAATTTTTTTTATAAAAGATAATCACTTGAAGCATGCATGGGGACGTAACAGTTTCAAATTCCATGTGGGATCCTTCAGTTTTTCACTTTTCATAATTGGTAAGGTTGGTATGGGTTCACACAGGGCTTGGTGGTTGAGTTTGCACATTTTGATAAACCTAGTCAGGCGTACACAAGCTAGTCTCGTGTTACATGAGACTAGGCATACCATCTCCAACTGATTTGCGTGAATTTGTTGAACTGAGTGTTTCCAAAACTAACTGGAGACTCGGCATATTGAATGAAATGCCAAAGTTGTGCAGGTATTCCAGATTTTGTTGCACTGAGTATTCCATATTCAAATTAGCATAAAGACATTTTATGCGACTAGGAACACCAAGTCTATCGTGGTCCAAACGTTTTGATTGGTAAGTTTGCAGATTTGAGTTGTTGGACTGAGTAGTGCATACTCAAACCAGTTATGTATAGCTCGATACTTGGCATACTTGGTCCAAAGTATTTCACATTGTTGGACGAGTAGTTTATACTCAAACCAGTCTTGTATGAGACTAGGTGTACTAAATCTGATATTGTTCACAGGTTTGGTAGCAGAGTTTGCAAATGTCAGACTCTGTTGGACTGAGTTGGACTGAGTAGTGCATACTCAAACCAGTGATGTATAGCTCGGTACTTGACTTACTCAGACCATAATGCTCCAAAACATTGTGGGACGAGTAGTTTATACTCAAATCAGTCTTGTATGAGACTTGGTACACCAAATCCAACATCGTACACAGGTTTGGTAGCTGAGTTTGCAAATGTCGGACGCTGTTAAAACTGAGTATTGCATCTTCAAACTAGTAATGTATTATACAATACTTAGTATGCTCAGTCCAAAATATTACAAAATCTTTCTTTACATACAAGAAGTATCCGAGTAACGACTCCCACAAACAGAGTTGAACCCTTGGCAGCAGTTCTTCCAAATACAACCAACTCCAAACCTTACCTTAGAGATAGTATTCTTTCCTTTCACACTAGAAACAATAGCAACCGCAGGTTACACGGCCATTGATTTTTGACAGCGCATTTAAAATGCATAGACAAGTGGATTTATGTTGGAGCACATTGTACGGGTTACTGAGAAACGCATCTTCTATATTATAGTTGTATAAAAAATAAAAGTGTTTTACTTCTTGTAAATACATTCTGTAGGGGAGATTTGAAAAGACAATTCTTTAAAAAATACAGCTGTTGTATTTTTTGCCATTCTAATTCCCTCGTAAGGTTGCTTATTTCCAAAGTGTATATTATTCCGATGATCTCTGTGGTGCAAGCTGATCAAACCATGCCTTATGTGTCTGGGGAGTAAAGTTTCCGATTTCAACTTTTTTGAAATTTAATTTAAAAAAATATATTTGAGATGTGAATTTGAAAACAAATCTTGTTAATGAACACAATGCCTTCTGCCATTTTCAATGAAAAACTCATTTCAGAATTGATTAATCAGAAAAAAGATCAATATATTGACCACTTGGTTCCTTCATTCCTTTCATTACTTTTGTTTAGGAAGTTTGAATGAAATTACAATTTTTCCTTCAACAAATATAATCCAGCAGATCTACACAAAGTGTTTGTGCCAGATGACATTGTGTTCTGTTTATACTTTTGATTGGGTTGTTTTATACACCGCACCAAAAATAATGTACCAAAACGAATATTTAAACAAAATCTAACGAACCAGCAATTTGAAGGCATGGGTTTTTCATGTTGTACCACAGTTGCTGTAATTTGAAGGCTATTTTATTTTAACTAGAAATTTGAAAGTTGTGACTTCAGAATTCTAGCTGAAGAAATCTTGTAGTAATAAAAAGAAAACTGGTAAAAAAAAAAAAATTATGTTGAGAATTTTGGGATTGCGTGCTAGAAAATGTGCCAAAAGATTGATTGTCATGCTTTTTTTATTTTCTTTTGTTTCCATAATGGAGGGAGAAAATCAAACCATCATCTTGCTTGCATTTTGCCACAGCGAGGTTTTGTCTTGCTTTATTTTGTACACATTATGCATGGCAAATTGACTTGGCCGCTGTGTTTGTGTGTCATGATCATGAAACATGTTGCACACATATATGGATTATATATCTACAAAGATTCATGCTGTCACTGTGAGTTGAGTGTGAAGCTCAAGCATTTAAATTATGTCATACCTTATTTAGAAGGAATAAAAATGTCTCCCCAAGATTTACGGCCAATAGCGGACACTATTGGAGAGCTGTACATACTAACATGGGACTTGCGTACTGCAGACTTATGAACTTGTGAACTATGACACCGTAGTATTGCTTTATTTCGAAAAGCCATTGTCTGATGAGGAAGGTTGCTGTTTAATCCCATTTGATACATGAGAATCATGTCCTCTGACTTATTTAGAGCAAGTTCGGTGCAGACCGTCTCGTCAATTTGCGATTTAAATCGCCCATGCGTGGCTTGTTTTTCATTCAAACGTATCTAGTCGGTCAACTAGTCACAATAGTTTATGTTTTTCGTTGTGCAGACGATGGGATTAAGGTCAACGTTAAAACGAAGCAAAATTGTTGACAAGTCATTTTTATTTATTTTTTTTTTTTTATTTTCCATTATTTTCTCAACTTCAGATTTCAAATATTAATTAATTATCTCACTGCAATGATAAATTATTGTCATATAGACCAAAACCTACCGATACTCAATAATTGTGACATAACTTGAAGATTTGACTAGAGAAACAGTGCTCTGGGGCTAAGCTGATCCAAACGGACTAGCTAGTCAAACCATGCAACTTAACGGCGACAACTAGATTAACTGTGATTATGTCTTGTCGACTCTAGTCATCCATCTGAACTTTCTCTAACATACCTTGACATTGTCATATCTCTTATAGAATGACAAGTGTTTTGACTCCAGGCATGTACACAAAAAAGGTTACCATGGAACTAGCATCATGTAAGCTTTTAGAAAGTCGACATAATGAGATAAGAGCATGCATTTGATGACCATG
Organism: Pisaster brevispinus; assembly: GCA_023634235.1. NCBI lineage: Eukaryota > Metazoa > Echinodermata > Asteroidea > Forcipulatida > Asteriidae > Pisaster > Pisaster brevispinus. Next base: position 12,530,549 of record JAMKCF010000006.1, read on the forward strand.
ACTCGGTATGCGGGTCATGTCAGGGAAGTTCGTTTCCAATCCTTTCATTCACATCGGGCTTTAGTTCCATAATTGCTGATTGAACCCAAGCACAAGGGAGAATTCTAACACATGCCATGGCCAAGATTTGGAAAATAGAATGGCCAACAAATTAGATGCAAATGACAGAGAAAGCAAGGTGACAAAATAAACACACAGACATTCCTCTTTAACCGAACACTATGGCCGTCATCTGTACAGGAACTACAATCGACTCTCGTTATAACAAGATCACTGGGACTGGCTTAATTACCTCTTCATAACAGGAACCTTGTTATAAGAGAACAGCAAAACAAAGAAACACAAAGAAGATTTGAGAACTTTACAATGTAGTCTTTATAAGCAGAACCTCTTTATAACATGCTCTTTATAACGTGCTCTTTATAACAGTGCTCTTTATAACGTGCACTGTTATAATGTGCTCTTTATAACGTGCTCTTTATAACCGTGCTCTTTATAACAGTGCTCTTTATAACAGTGCTCTTTATAACGTGCTCTTTATAACGTGCTCTTTATAACGTGCTCTTTATAACGTGCTCTCTATAACAGTGCTCTTTATAACAGTGCTCTATATAATGAGGTTGACTGTACACAATGTATGTAGCTGTGGTTGGTGTTCTTATGGCATGTATTTCTTGCTATGAGATCCAATTGAAAAGCTTGTCACACAGACCAAAGCGTATTATGTTGCACTGTGTCATAAATTACTGCTCATAGTACGTTAATTCGGCATTGTATGGCTTCAGTATTAATTGAAATTTATTACAATTGGGTGAAAGACTGACAACACGTTTTATGTAAAGAATCCAGCATAAGGTCTTTCCAGAATACACTGGACAATCAAATTAATGAGATATGACTCACTAATTAAAATGCTGTACTTCAAGATTTTTCTGTTTATACAATATTTCCACACACAAAAAAAGCATACAATTTCTGCGTGCAGAATGCTGCTTGACGTGTCCTTGAACTGAACAAAATTATGTTGACATGTAGTTATTTTTTCATATGGGTTTTGCTCAATATAGTGTGGAACCAAAGTCGTTTTCTAATTTATTTCAAGGATAGATATTGCACTGAGATTCTCGAAATACAACGCGTCATTGGTGAAGGTAACTCAATTTACAACTATCTGAAGACAAGCACAGAGGTGGTGATTAACATCTGAAATACTGCCCAAGAAAGACCTTTAAAAACATTTTGGTTGCTTACTTTAATTGCTGCTATCGAAATAAGCCAGATACTAACATCAAAATTCCTGACAAAGTGTAAACAATTTGTTGTTTTCCCTCAAAGAGCAGATTCCATTTTTGGATGCACTCATTTTTCATTAGATAGAGTCCTTATTATGAAGTTTCTTTATAAATAATGACCTCGAGTTGAGCTGAATGTTCACAGGTTTATTTGGTTGGGTTTCTTGGGGGTTGCTTGGGGTTTTTGTTCTTAGAAAGAGAGGGTGGGAAATAGCTTACTCTACCAAAACCAAGATTTGGTTTACCTTTAAAGGCACTTGAAGACAATTTGTGCTTTCATATGAGTGCTTAAAAGCAGAAGCTGATTGGCCTTGGATGGGTACACTTCAGATTGTGGTATTGTCATAACATACATACTCAAGAGTCTGTTTTTGTTTTTTTCAAAGTGGGACAGGCAGGAGATTGTGTTTTGATATTTGCAAATTTTTTTTCCTGGGGATCTTTTGTATATTGCTGTTGCCATGATAGGGTTGTTTAGCGTCAGGCGAAGCTTGGCCACAATGTGCCATTTATTGTGGTGTAATTTTGTAGATCATTGTCATGCTGCCACCATGATGGTCATACTCCTTGTATCCAATAACAGTAATGCTTCTAATCATTGCACAAAAAGGAACCAGACTATTTTTCCTTCCAGCCTCGGTTTGGTTACATTGATTTCAATGGGAGAAAATCAAGATGGCTGCACCATGATAAAGGTCTATTGACAGTCCAGAACAAGAATAAAGACCAGAGTAGTCGGTTCCTTTTTCGAGAATATAAATTGAACATTAATGTACCATTGTTTGAAAAGGGGAACTGGACGAGCATTGCAATGACATGATGAAAGTTTACACCGTCCAGCTTGTAAAACCCATTCTAAAACATAATTTATCTCTCATTTTGAAATATGTTTTTTTTTTTTAAAGGAAATTGAGTCATACATGAAATAGTTGAAGGGTAATTATAGAGCACACATGATACAGCGAAGGTGACTAATTGCCAAAAATGCTTTTAAAATTTAAGTTTTATTTTTAACTTGTTTTCATTACAAAAAAATATTTTATTTGTTTGAATGAATGAATTGGAGATTTGTTTGTTTGGTGGAAGCGTATTTACCAGTGTGGCATGTGTTTTAACAATCTTTTTAAAAAGTGGTTGTATTTTTGGACTAGGTGTTTTAATTAAACTCTTAACCTACAGAAGTGTTTTGTAACAGACAACCATGACGTTATAAAGAGTTTACATCTTGTAACATACTATTGTAAATTTGATGTCACACATATTAAGATCTATAGTTCGAACTGTTAAGTTAACTGTCAGCTTAACTCGGGTTTGTGGACTCCTAGTACAAGATTTTGCAGCTGAAAGATTCATTCACACTGTAATGCCAGCACGCCATGCAATGCTGATGGGTGATGACTGAAATAATTTGCCAATGGAAGTTTTTAATAAAAGCTTTCTTCGTTTTTGTAAACTAGTGTAAGGAGAAATACTGTTGTAGACCCTTCATTATGATGTCATTAGTTTAGAAATCTGCATGCTGGAGGACCTACACCTGGCACGTTACTAGAACTGCACGAACATGTGCACAAAAAATGCAGCATCTTGTACATGAGCATATAGTAATCCAAAATGGCAGACCTCCCATCATTGCGATAGAAATGTGACGTCTGAGAAGGGTCTATATTGTTTCAGAGATTTCAAAACCATCATTTACTCTCTTGTCAAGATTGGATGTTTCTACATGAACATTTTTGCATAGTTTAACAATCTGTCCAAACAGACGTTAAAAAGGATATAGAACAAGTTTGCAAATTATATCTATGTAGACTTTTGTAATTTTTTTGTGTATCAAGTAATAAACCACAAGGGAAATTGACTGGGTAAAAAAAAAATTATCTTGAGATGAAAAAAGATATTTATTAGAGCGGGATTTGATCGTGGGACCTCTGGAGTAACGTGCCATTGCTAGATAGCTCAGTTGGTAGAGTGCCGGCACGTTAATCTGGAGGACACAGGTTCAAACTCTAGTCAATTTTACTTTGTTCAACCGCAAACATTTTTTCATTTTGATTTTGGGGTTTGGGGGTGGGTTTTTTTGTTTTTCTCTTTTTCTTTGGTCCACATTGGCCAACCTGAGACTCGGAGGAAAAGCAGTCTGGCCCTTTATTTTATTCACTGGTTTTGTCATAACAGTGTCCAGGGAATAAGACATAGATGGCTATAGCATAAGAGACCTTAGCAAAGCCATCTCATTTCATTCAACATCAACAGCTCCAAAATGAATCTAGACTGGCACCCTTTTGAGAAATGAAAATTAAAAACTAGCCTTATTATTGTGTATGTTGGGAATTTAAAGAAAGATGTAGTTAAGTAGTACTTTGTTTTTATAAATCTTTAATAGTGTGTGATGGCATATTGAAGTCTTGGTTCTACTCGTATAATGCAAGATGCAAGAGCATCAGATATACTGTAAGGTACAAACCTGAGTTAAGTTGACAGTGACGTGTATACCAGTATTTTGGAAATGGATTGACAGTATTTTTGCTTAGTAGAAAGTAAAAAGTTATATTCAGGGAGTTGCTGTGTGACTGTGTTTTTTCTGTTTGTGTGAAGCGAGTTGGGGTGTTCTGACCCTCTTCGTGGTAACTTGTACAAATCTATAATTTCTATCCTTTTGAAATTATAAATATTCCCAGATTTTGTTACTGTGTTTATGAAGAGAGCTACATAATAATGTCAAAAGGCGTGATTGAGATTTACATTTTACACTGGTTGGCTGACTGCGAAGCTGCAATACTAAAAGCCATGATGATTCTGTATAAGTTTTAACTTATATAATGGCCAGTTGCCGTGAGTAATTATTCAAAGATGTGTCGTCTCTTCATGAAACCTCAAAAGTGAGATGACTGTACACCAATCTGAATTATGGTGTTTTCACATAGGAAAGGGACGCACATGTCACATGATTGCACGCACACTGACATGCGTGGCTCTTCAGCAGACCAGAAGAACGATTGGACCTACATCTCTGCTCTTCTGAAAACGCAAACTGCAATTATTGAGATATACGCCCCTTCCTGTGTTAATCAATAATTTGTCAATATGAGATATGTGCCTCTTCTTGAAAATGGTGGCTATTTACACCTAACTTACATGGTAAGAAGGCCGTCATGGTAGAAAACTTCCCTTGAAGTATGTTCGCTTGAAATGCTATTGTTTTTGAGAAATGGGTGCAACAATTAAGTTTTAACTGGCAAGTCCAAAATTAAATGTTTTAAAACAATGACGGGGTTTTCCACTATTTTGTTGTGGCTCTAGTGACAGGTCGAGCTTAAACTTTAACAGGTTTGTTATTTTGGGAGCAAATTCTGGTCTTTGACACGTACGATAATGCCGGCAGGCTTTTATTAAACAAAAGTTAATCAACCTTATGGAAAATACTTGAGGAAATTAATTTGGCAGCCCTCTCATCAGCAACAATGCAAGCCAGGAACAAAGCAATTAGTCAGAATGTGACTGGGGGTTTCTCATATTATCACTAAATTGCCAGTCAATTTTCCAAACATTTAATTGAATTGTCAAGCAGTGTTTTTTGGCAGCCTGTGACCCTACCTTGAAACAAAAATAAGAGTCGAATAATAAGACATTATTTTTGTAGCATTGTAGAAAGATTGGACAAGTCTGGGGAACCTCATTATGTGCATTCCACTCGTGTAAACAATGCAACTTTTGGCCAGCGTAAATCTGCTTCAAACACAAATGGGCAGCTAATTTTTGTGGCAAGCAATGAGTAAACATGACTTTTTCCTGTTGTGCCACAAGGAACCGTGCAGGGAAGCAGTTAACTAGGCACCAGCTCATATGCAGCTGTTTTAAATACATTCTGCTCTCAATATTTGCATAAAAATAGGTTTTGTCTCCTTGGCAACAAATATTTCTTTCATTTCAAACCACAGGACAATAATATGATTCAGTAAATGACAAAACAATTATATTATTGGTAAATTTATTTACCTCAAACAGTATCTAACAACTTTATCATTTTGAATCAATACTCTCCCTGAACCATGGATGCAGTCCACCCGTTTGTAACCTGCTCATTGATAATAAAGATGTAATTTCTTCAACTCTTTGAGCACTGGCTTCTTTAGGAACAAGAAGCTTTTAAGGACGTCGTCAAGGTCAAATTCTGTTTTGTGATTCACTCTTTTTCAATAGATAGAGTCCTAATAAAACTGGGGGAAAAATTAAAAAGTCTCTAACTTCACATTCAAATGGTGTTAAATGCCATTTGATTTTATTTTAAACATGAAGTCATCGAACATCAAAAGCAAATGGGTCTGTACATTCCAAAGGGGTTAATTTTTGCCCCCGTTTAAAGTCAAATTCACTGTCATTTCTACTGAATATCATCAAAATTCAGGAATTACCTAAAACTTCTCTGTCCAAAAATGTACAGACCATATTAGTTGAAACGTGACGAACAGGTTTTTTTTGCATTTTGACAAAAATTGCACTTGAATGGTATTAAACACACTTAGCATATTTACACCGTTTTAACCCGAGGAATAGAGACTTGGTTTTTCATTAATATAAAGACTCTATCTATTGGAAAATGACTGAATCAGGAAACCGATTTTGACCTTGGAGCTTCTCTTTAAACGATATTCAACTCAAGGTTTACACACATTCAGTTACAGTAATTAAATTTGGAGGCTGTATACAGCAACGCGTATCTTGTGACCTACTTTCAATTTTAAATAATTTTGGAACGAACAAAGAAGAATTTTCTAGAGCGGGACTTGAAGCTGCGACCTACGGATTAATGTACCCTAATGTTGGTTGTCTCCCTAGTTTGTCAATATCTTTGTTCAGGGGTGCCAGTCAGAAGCCATTCAACCATACTGACAAAATAGGGAGACTGCCAATATTAGGGCTACATAGCTCAGTTGGTAGAGCGCCGGCACATTAATCCAGAGGTCGCAGGTTCAAGTCCTGCTCTAGTCAATTTTTCTGTGCTCAACCCTAAATTATTTGAAATGTACCCAGTCAGTTTCCCGTGTGGTTTATCACTTGATACTTTCAATTTTGCAAGGAAATGTTCACATCAACGTTGAATTTGCCTTTTTACATTACACAAATTGACAGATTATTTATCAGGGATACATTGCAGGGATGATTCCTGTTTCCATGTAGCCCATCATTCGCTGGTTTGTTCGTGTCATGTAAAAAATGCAACAACAAAAATACCAGAGAGCGCTCAAGCATTGCGTAGTGCTAATGGAGTCATGCTTCAGTGGTCAGTTGAGTTGCTGTGAACTGCGCCTTGATGTTGATACATAATTGCCTATTGTTAGCTCAGTCATAAGCATTTAGAGGCAAAATAGGGCATTTGTAATAATAGCAAGGTCTATGGTAACATCAACTGGTACAATAATCTGTTTATCTCTTCTCTCTACAAACTAAACTTAGAGGACACCAAAGCAATGTACTTTTGTTTCAATATGAATAATAAGGATTTGAGGGGTGATTTTTTAACACATACCCACAGATGCACCCATAATATATTACTTTAATCTCCCTTAGGCCTACATTGTGTAAAATAATCCTGAATTTGTATTTTTCCATCTGTTTTCATGATGACAATTTTGAAAAGAGTACCCCGTTTTCTAAAAATATAAATTGATCAACAAACTAGAAAAGGGGCTCAAAAATTACTATACACGGACAACGGCCACTTGAAGCCATTTTTACCCTCTAAATTAGTTTTCTTTGGAGGGGCAGTTACTGATTTGTATCGATAATAAAATGCATAACAGAATGAAAGACTACTCCAGCGACCTTCAATACTAATAAAATGAGGTACAATCATGAATAGTTCTGGTCCACAGCATTCATTATTGGCTTCATCGGATTATAGTGGAATTACTAGTAAAATAACTATACATGTACTAGCCATAAACCCCATGGAGAGAAGACAGAGGAGGAAGTTTCAGTTTTAGATGTGCGAGAAAAACCCCAGAGAATTTGTCCAGGGAATCCATGCAATCAGGTAGGGACTGAAAAATCAATCCCTTGGGGTTAAAACCGGGGTCCCAGAGGTGGAAGGCGAGAAAGCCCAACCGCCAGCCCAACCTCCTATACACTGCCTACACTAGGGGTAAAATTGTAGAGGGGCAAATGGGGTTGGACATTTGTTTTTCTAGGGGGAATTTCTGGCCCGATTAAATTCAGCTCGTCTTGTTATGCCATTTACGATTTGTTTATAAGATAATCTGATGTGGATTTAAAACCATGAATACATTGTCTGAGTGAAAATGGAACAATTGTTTGAAAAACATTGAAATTGTCACATTAAAGCTAATACAATATAACTTTGTTAATTTTTAGTCTCAAAAGTCCAGATTTCAAGGGGGGGGGCACGGAAATCAACTGAGGGCTTGTGATGTAAAAATGCAGTGTTTTTTCCCTTCCAATGTGTTTTTTCCCTTCCTACCTGCTCCCCACGCCCCTCCCCCTGTTCATTTCTAACTACAACCAATTTTCAATGCAGACCTGGAAAAGACCTTGAAATATGCAACATATACTAATTATAACATTGAGCATTGCAGCTAGTTTCTGTGTCCATTCAATTATTATGCTGTTTTTTTTACAGAAGGCTGCAAGTCCTTGTCTGGTTGATAGCAATCGGTTTAACATTTCCCTCCCCGCTATATTTCTTTATGGCACTGACAATCTGTAAAGATAAATCAGATAAAAATTACCTTCTCAGTAAAATGCTACACAAAAGGAAAATGCATTACTGTATACCACAAGCACAAGTGAAAAACGAACAGATATTTTATATATTGATTATTTATCTCTCTGCTCTTGTAACCAAACCAAAGGATTCTGTTTAGCAGAAAATATAGGCCTATACTTACCCACAAGACAAGTGAGGTAAATCTTCTCTTAGAGTGTATTTTTGTATCAAAAATGAAACACTTTTCATGTTACACTTAATTGTGGAAAGTTCTTTCTCATTAAGATTCTGGTCTTGTAAAACTAATAAATTCTGGTCCGGTAAAACTTTTGAGCTGCAATATACTCTGCAGTCTTGTGGAATTTTACCCCAAATTGGTACAAGATATCAATGCATCAGTGATCATCAGTGCTTAAGCAGAAAATGTTGCTTAACAATTGTCTGCTAAGCAGAAATGAGTAGGCTACCAATCACAAATTGTACATGTGACATGGTAGTTTGGCTGGTAACCTTATTCTGGTTAGCGTTTCTTTGTTGTGCTTTTTGTGCTTAAGCAGCTCTATGAAATTGGGCCCAGGTCACCATTGTATGACAACAGCACTTTCCTTTTATAAAAAAATATATTTATTATCCAACACAAGACAAGTTCTTTCACCAGCCTGAGAGCCTTTTCAATATCTGAATGAAGCCATAATAATCTTTAAGAGTTTTGTTTTCAAACAATCATACTCCGTACCTTTAACATCATATGAAGGAAAAAAATCTTACCTCGCAATTATTTGGAAATCTACCATTTTCCAGTTTGGAGTACAACAACTGGCCATTTAGGAATACTTCAAATGAAGCTGAGCAAATAAAAAAAATATTTTATGATTTTATAACAATCGACCCAATAACACAGTGCGCGTTTATTAATCATTAATTTGTCAATTAATGTTTTATTTGTTGTACTTAATGGATAATCGGGTTACTTCATCAAATGAAAATACGTACAGATTTTAAATAGATGAATTGTCATTTGTTTTCTTCCCTTTGTTGTACCTTGCCCTGTTAATTCCTGATTGCACAACGCCAGTGGCAAGTGGGGGGCATTCCCTCCTCATAAAACAAAAACCAAATAAACAAATACATCTGAAATGTACTTTTTAATAGATTGAATTTCGGTTGGTATCATTGTCTTCTGTTTTGATACCACAAACTGAGACAAACAACTTTGCACATAACCATTGATGGTTATTTTAGTCATACAGTTTTTTTTCTTGTTAGCATTGGAAAATATATGTTGTTCAAGTCCCCTAATTGTTATACCCGTCACCTGTCTCTAGGCAGCACCATCCTGACCTTAGTTCCAATTAAATATCGAATCCATTGTTAACACATGGCTTCTGACACTGACACAAAGGCCTTTCGGTTCAATAATCCCCTTGGCTGATTATTAAAGTTTGATGGTTCTGCTTCAGTTGGCATTTAAAGACTAAGTAGGCCATCAGGATTACAATTTGCACAATATGCAAACTAGTAGTACAAACAGTGGACAATGGCGTACCCAGACATTTTTGTTTTTGGGCAAGCACGGGGGGAGGGGGGGGGGTAGAGACATACTAGGGGGCTATTTAATGTATCAAACCAATTCTGTGCATGCATTTTTTTTTTTAATGTCATTTTGGTGGGGGGCGAGAGGGTTTTCCTCCAAGTCCATGGTTTTGCCACTGGGTATAAATGTTTGTTTTCGTCTTAAAGTCTTAAAGCTCTTGTTTTTGCTTAAAGATGCTAAGTTTGTGTTTTGGCTGATTTTACCCCCAAATTGATATCTAAATTTGAAAAAGTTACAAGATTTCAATTAAGGTATTGCACACACAAAAACATCCACCAATGCTGAGTGGTAGTCACGGCAATTTAAAAAAAATAATAATTTGAGTTTTAAACAATATTTTCTTCGAAATTCAGCCATGCAGCTGTAATATAATTTGGTTAGATGGTGTTTTATTGAAAATTAGTGTAGGCCTATTGGAATTAATTTACACTTTCATTAATTAACAACAACAACAACAACAACAACAACAACAACAGCAGCAGCAGCAGCAGCAGCAACAAAAACAACAATGCTTTATAAAGTCCTTTTAAGAAGCTGACCTGTTCTACCAACTTGACCTTTGACCACTGCTTCAGGAACTGATGCACGAAGGTCATCCACCAGGTAATTGAAGCGGGGAAAATACCCTCAGCCTCCACTGATGACAGTTTAAAAATATCGAAAAAATTAATTACTTCATTTCATTTATTAATTCTGGTTGTGAGGCCAAGGACTCCTAGAAAAAGCGAACTTAATCACTATACTATGGCGAGCATACTCTACGAAAGGAAGTTTCAGTTTTAGGTGTGGGGAGGAAAACTCCAGAGAAATAGTCCAGGGAAAACCCAAACAGTCCAGAGAAAACCCGCGCAATGAGGTAGGGACTGAAAACCTGACTGCCCCAAATTACTTTGACTTTGTGAAAATTTGTGCTATTTTAGGTTTGTCTGTGCTCTCTAACGAACATAGGCCAGTTATATGACACTTATCATTTTTAGACAACATTGAAATTGGATATGTTGAATAAAATGTATGGCTTTTTATTATTTTTGTATGTGTCAATTCTCCTCACCTACTTTCTGCTGACGATTTTACAGAAGCATTAAAGAGACACTGAGGAAATTTTTGTTTAAATCATAGGCCCTAATTATGACTTAAATCTCACAATTATGACTTATATCTCATATAGTTATGAATAAGCATTAGTAATAACTATGAATTTTATACCCATAGTCATGATTTAGCATAAGTCATAGTGCCACTGCCAATTGAGATAAGTCATAATTATGAATTGTGCTGGTGAGATATAAGCATCATTATGACTTGTATTAAGTCATAATTATGAGATGCAAGTCATAATTATAAATTTAATTTTCTTTCTCTCTCTCTCTCAATGTCCTTTAAATCCATACAATTTAATTGCAACAAACAAACTTAAAATGTCACAAAACAAAAACCAACAGGCTTGATTTCGCAAAATATAGTGTTGGTGATTTTAGCTTTTATACCAACAGTTTGATCTTTGTTTAGCCTACATTTGGGCGTCCCTAACAACAACAAAAAACTTTCTTTTCGACATTGTTGAGGGCTGATGATAGCACAGAATGTTGATTTCAGAACAGCATTTTCTTACTGATTACCGTGGATCTCGCCCGGCGTTCGTCTCCCAGTAAATGGCAATCAAAATGGGGGAAGAAAATACACAAGTCGATCGAAAACCTTTATAATGACGAAACGATATTCATTATTTAAAACGTTGTGGTGGTAAACTTGCAGGTACAAACATGTAGGCTAATAAAACTTTTAAAACAGTATTGACTAATGGCTCTGACCACATCGGTTTTTTCTCTGAGCCAACACTTCTCCCAAGAGAGTTATATCATGGAGAATTTTTCCTCCATGGTTATACTTATATACACGGTTATTATACCCGCAAGTTTACTACCTAGTTTTTCTTATGATACACAACATGCATCACTGAAGCCTCGTAACTCGTTCCGATTATAAACGCTTTTTATCGTTGTAAATTTTACAGCTCTCGCCTTTACTTACCAATATTCCACCTGGATGTTTTTGGCGGTCATTTTTTGAGATATCCTTGAAGTGCCTACCTTTCATTCACAGGAGGTTGTAGTCCATTCATAAAAATTAACAGAAGCACGCCAGTTGGTTAATAAAAAGTAAGTTGAACGTTCACGCGCGAGAACACAATAATCTCTTCACAAAAGTCCCACGACTATTATTGATGTCTCATTATTTATGATTCAACGTTGGGGGCGAATTGTGAAATAATTGTTGGAGCACTCTGACTCACCGTGTGCTGTTCCCTTTTGATCCTTGATGTATGGATTGGCAGATAATAAATCTATCATACTCAGAGTCGCATAACAGATATTTTCATTTGTGGGAGGGGGCAAGCGGGCAAAAGACATAATTGGGGGGGGGGGGCTACTTCATGTATAGAACCATTCATTTGAGATTTGTTTTCGATTTCATTTGGGGTGGGGGCAAGGATTGGGAGAGCCCCCCCCCCCCCCCCCCCAGGGTTATACTGCTGGGCATTCATGATCCAAATTGGTTCAAAGTGATCTGGTTTTGCCGATTTCTGTGAAGGTTACTCACTCAACTTTTCATGAAAAATCTATGTTTAGATATATGTGATGAAATGACAGCTTAAGTATGCAACTTACTCAATGCAAAAAGAGACACAGTGGAGATATGCATGTCCTTAACTACCACACATTTATTTGAACTTCAAAAATAATTTACACCATTCTGATATAACTATGCTGATTATACACCCCTTTCATGTTACACTCGCCCATCACATACTTGACACCCCAGACTGTTCATCAAGATTAAATTTTGGGGAAATTCCCTTTTCAACTTAACCCGTCATTCGCTGGATCCTTCATGTCATGTGACAGACAAGATTAAAACAACAAAGGGTAATTGGTTATCACCTGTGGCTAAAAGAATGCAAAGAATATTGTTTTGGTTTTTAAGTCAGATGTTGTAACACGGGCAGAACACCTGAACGGTAGTTGGAAGGAGACCTATTGAGGAGAATATGGCCGTGTCCGAAACAGTGAGTTCAGCTACAGCTACGGCTAGATCGCGCGCGTCTGCCTATTCTTCAACACTGGCAGACGCGCTGATTTAGCTGTAGCTGTAGCCGAAGTTGCTGTTTCGGACACGGCCTAATTCCCCTCCCCTCTAGGCACTTCACACAGCAATGGCAGCGATCTTTAGGGGTATGACATTTCAGAATTTTTCAGAATTTTTTCACAATCTTTTTGAACGTTCAAAATTTCTTAAAAGAAGTAAAGCAGTCACAGAAGGGAGAGAGAAATAGACAACATTGTCCGTGTCCATCAAAGTATTGTGTTTCTGGTGCTGCTGTAATTCTGTAAACTCTCATCCTAGCATCTGTCAGATTCCCCTTTAACACTTATACTTGAATTCTCCTTAAGCAAGAGGGCCGGACTGTTCATTTCTGACGGTCTCATTATGGTGACAGTCAGGTGACATTGTTTTGAGTCTAAATAATAAAAAAAACATGACTGCACTTTGAAAAAAGGTCTTTCGCATATTCTCATCTTTTCCCAGACAGAATCAATTAAAATATCATTCAGTAGTTTTTTCTTGCAGTACGTATTTTGAATCTACTCTCCATGCACAAGTCTCTATAAGACTCAAAACTATTTTTCAACAAAAATACTTAGATCATCGAATTGCACAAAACTGAAAACATATAAATTATGCATATAAATAATCTTTAAGAAAAATTTAGCTTTCTTTTTGTTAGTCCTCTAAACATGAACAATTCCATATACAGTATACAGTCTTTCTTTAATAGAACTAATAAAAAGATGGGCTGTCCCATACGATTGCCAAATCCTGAAGTTACCAAGACTTACAGATCTGAGATGAAATTAATATATAAACAAATCTTTTTTGATGGAATGACAAGAAAACACTCCATACAGCAGATTCTGATGCATTCTAGTAGCCAGTGGGTAGTCTGTTCACTTTATCATCTTACAATACCGTGCATTCACTAGCTTTCTCAGAGACTGGCACCACATCTCCCCCATTGTACTCTTGGATGGATTTGATGATCTGTCGTATAAAAAAAGTGTGCATAAATTAAAAAGTGGTGAAGAAAGGAAATAAATAAACAATCTTAATAGACTGTCATGGGAAGCTGTGATCCGGGCTCAATTTCATCGAACTGCGCAAGCACAACAAAAAAGAGCAAAGCACAAAACAAGCTTACTGGAATAAGGTAACCAGCCAACATAACATTCTGCATGGAGCGTCTTTGACTGGTTTCCAGCTAATTTAGCTTAGCTGCTCAGCAGAAAACTGTCAAATAAATTTTAGTGCTGAAACAGCTCTATAAAGTAGGGCCCAGGGGGCGAATTTCACAAAGAGCTAAGACTGATCTTAACTTTGTATCAATCTTAACTGCTAAGCACATTGTTGTGTCACAATACAAATCACTATGATAATACTGACAAACACATCTTGAGATGAATTTGGGTGCTTTGTGAAATCAAGCCCAGTGCTCGATTTCACCTTTGTGAAAAACAAAGCTTTACGATTCATCTTTGAAAAAGCACTAAGAGTAGATTTATCTCACGTGTATTATGAGCAAGTATTCTTCAATAATCCACAGAATTATACCTGTCAGACATACAAACAAAAACACAAGACCGCCAGACTTGTCCAGTCATGAGTTTAATTGCCCGATGCTAAAATCACTCGCCCCAGACATGCGGTGTGATGTAGAATTCATGCCCTTAATATTCATACCTGACTGTTGACTGGAAATCCTTCATTCTTCAGCTTAGAATACAACACCTGGCCATTCAGAGTTACTTCAAAAGAAGCTGTAAAAATAGAAGACATCTATGTTTGTCAAGTAGAACTTGGGAAAACAAAGGCCAGAGTTTCAGTTATTTCACCTTCAGTGTCATGTGTGGGAGTAGTGTGTCTACCCATGACTACTGACGACTTTAGGTTCAGTTTCGTGTGCAAAACCAATGAGGATGCCACTCAAAAAAATAAAGAAGTCCAAACAACGGGAGAACAAAGAGAAGTCCTTGTTTTAGGTTGACAAAACTTTCAGGTGGAGGTGCGTGTGGCAAAATTGTAAAATGAAACCAATATATATTTTGCTCTTGATGCACAATGTACAATACATGGTATATATATTTTACAGTGTTTTTCAGTTTTCAATGGCACTAACAATGTCAGGTAAAAAAAAATCATCGGTGATCTTCTGAGAAGATATGTGCAATTAAGTAAAAATTCATTTAAAAGAAGATTTTTTAAAAAACAGACGGGTGACCACAGCCAGCGATCAAAATTCCAAACACCCTCAACCAATGTGAAAACCCTTCCTCCCCTCCAAATTGTTTGGATACAACTTTAACAAATGTACACTTTGTAAGGTTGTAGATTCACTGGTGACAGTAAACCAAATTAAGTGTTGCTTGGTACCAGGGTTCTCCCCTACGCTAGCTAGTGTATCGGGCTGATGCACAAATCGTTTTAATTCAGCGTACTAGGCCAAACTTCTAGAATTTTGGTCTAGAATGCCCCCAGTTTGGGAAATCCTGGAGAAAAACCCTACTTGGCACTATCTGCATAAAAGATAAGTGAAGTAATCCCTAAAGCAGTCTGAAACAAACAACTTCACTTACACCTCCTGCCGACCTTGCCATCCACAACCGCTCCAGGAACTGAAGACTTGATGTCGTCCATCAGCTCCTTGAAGCGGGGATAGTAACCTCATCCACCACTGTATAATCCAAGAAAAAATAAATAAATAAGATTAATTCAATGTATACTGAAAACTGCAATTACTGTACACTGCAAATCTGATACACTATAGGCCTACATACTAAAAAACACTATAACTGTTTCATCCTACAAAACAGTCATGTGTGGACTCACTGCAGAGTCGACTTAAATCCTGATCTAGCTCTATTCAGAGAGTAGCACCTCTGGAAGGAGCAAGTAGGACTTCTACTTCTACGCTGATACTCGGCAAAGTCCCTGTTGCGATATCACACCAGGGTATGCGTGCATGTGACCGATGAAAGAACTAGGGTAGATTAAGAGTGGATCTGAACTGGGAGAGCGGAGCAGTGACAACAGGTAGAGGAAGATTGTGCAAAGATATGGGTAATTCTTGGGGGGAAAAGAGTTTTGTAAATGTCTGTGCAAGGTGGAAGGAGTGATACTTCAGTAGATGGTGACTGCGTGTTTCAGGGGGAGCAGGAGTAAACAAATTGAGTGGGTTGATGGATGGTAATTGCTTGTAAGAGATCCAATACAGCATTGTTAGTCTAGCATTTCTCTTCCGGATTTGTAACGACTGTGAAGTTAATTGATCCTAGAACAGAAACTTTTCATGGGGGATGGTATCTATTGGAGGACATATCTAGCAGCTCGTCTCTGAACGGCTTCTTATTTTGCAGATATTAGATTTTGTGTGTCAATTCCATACACATCTACAATATTCCAAGCCTGGGCAGACCAAGCCCGTGTATCATGCATATTCCTTGAGGTTCCTAGAGAAGTGTTGTAAGTTGTGTCAAACGAGACTTTAGATTTTTTTGATGTTGCTTGTGATTTTATCGTTGTTCCAGGAAAGTTTCTGTGACAGGAGAAGACCTAGGTAAGGGTGTTCTGAGGTTGCTGCCAAAGTCTTATCTCCTAGAAGATAAGTCAACTGTCATAATATGGAGCAGGGATAGGGTCTTGCTGTGAGATTCTCTACATTTAAATTGCATGTTTCATTTATCAGCCCAGGATTTTAAACCTGTTGAGATTCCTTTGGAGTATGGCATAGTCTTCTGCTTTGGAAATTGTTCTGTAAAGCAAAACAAAAATACATCCCTGTGAAGAGCTGAGTGTTAGTTCGTATTGAGTCTAGAAGATTGTTGATGAAAGTAAGGAACAGAAGGCGACCAATGACTGTTCCCTTAGGAACCCTCAGCTTACATGGCACCATGCTTTCGTGGCGTGTCGTGGCCGAGCGGTTTAGTTCATCGGACCCAAACTCAGGTGTATGGTGCTCTGGTAATGACACTTGTGTCCTTGAGCAAGGCACTTAACCATAATTTTGTAAAAAGTTGGGAAGAAGTGCACTCTGCTCTGCCAACCAGGCTCCTAGTGGATGATACCCTTGCCTACATCCTACATCCTTACGGACTGTGAAGGGGGTAACCCTGTTTCAGCCCCAGGAGTAGTTGGCAATGTGCTGATTTTCGCTTCACTGAGTTCCAATATAATGGCAACAGGCTAAGTCTATATAAAAAGTACACAATGGAAAATATTTGCCAGCTAGTAGACCTATGGTTTACTGTGTATCTGACACTCCCATTTTTTATTTTGCGTTGTACGCAATGCATCAGACAGTGCTCGCTTTCCCTTGCAAAGAATAGCAAAATGCTAGGAAAGCACCAGCATGCACTAATCTTGTTTAGTCTAAACTTTTTTGCTATGCAAAGTTTCTCGCTGCCAAGGAATTGGGAAAATAGATTTTAAAATAGACCCAGTAACCGGGGCGCTGTACTCCTTTTTTCTAAATTGTGTCAACTTCGAAAAAAGGCGTACAGCGCCACAGTTACTGGGTTTAATTTCAAAAGTTCTTTCAACTGTTCTACCCCTAATTGATCATACAGTGCCTTTTAAACCCATTTGCAATGCACTTTGTGTAGACTTTATCACCTTATTTACAAAATAAGTGACATTGTACATTCCAGGGCACTTCCTGGCAGGCAAGATATTGCACAGGTAATATGAGAGATTTTACAATGTTTCATGACAGTTTTCAATCAAGTTTTGAGATGTAAAGTCCAAAATTCATAAATGTCTGACTTTCATCTCATGAATGCCTGTTGGCGTGAAACCAGACTAACATTTGTCATGGTAAAGTTTACCAAAAAGTCTAAAAAAGTGGTCACTGTAGATTGCAGATGTTCAGTAAAATACAGTTGCGTTTTAAATTTAATCATCCCTTCTCAGGAGTAACACAAGCTGGGTCGGTTGTGGATTTGCCAACCATGCCAGAAACACTGCGGCAAACCCCTTCTCTAAACGATTTCTTTTACATGCATTTACACCACACAGGGCCATGGACCTATGGTTTTATGTCCCATCCGAAGGACAAAGCAATTAATTTGGTTAATAAGTGTCTTGGTTAATGGCACAAGTTTAAAGACAGGGACTCCACACTCAGCTTGCGTCCAGTTAGCCCCATAAATACTAAATAGTGCCAATCCACATCGTATCCTTGGATTTGCACTATTTGAATTTTGAAATGGGGAAAGAGTCCGGTTGCACTTGACCGCTACACCACATGTAGCTCGGTTTGGCCATAACACCCCAATTTGAATTTGTACAGTTTGTTACGGCCCAAATTAACAATCGTCCCAACTATAGTTGGGACTGGTCCCAACTTGAGTGTTACAGTTGGGGCGCCCCAACTATGGACTGCGTTTAAAGTGGAAATGTTCCACCCCAACTTGATAATTGTCCCATCTATAGGCCTGTTCCGTCCCAACTTGACAATTGTCCCAACTATAGTTGGGACTGGTCCCAACTTGAGTGTTAAAGTTGGGACGTCCCAACTATAGTTAGGATCGCCCATAGACTTCAACAGGACACCGTGATCGATCATGGGTCGTGATGCGATCGGCGAATAATTAACAAGATTCTTTATTTCAAACCCGGGTCTCGGCTCTGTACAAACTCATGTCCAAACTGGTTTGGAATGATAGTATATCGCTCACAATGGACCGCTAATTCAGTGTAAATAGTGTTTTAGAGGGTTCTGACAGCACAGGCTACCAGCAGCCTCATATAATTATGCTGAGTGCTGCCATGCCGGGGGTGACGCTTTCTTTTCTACCTCTATGGTCTCTCAGTAGGCCTACGCATTTTAGTTTCCCTTCTCTCCGAAAAACAAAATTCTAATTAATCTTAAATATTCTCAAGGGAAAGTGGTCTTAAAAACTTCATACTATGATTGATACTTACTACTATTATGTTTTTAGTTTATTCATGGGGGTGCTTTGTGTGCACTGTGATCCCAACTATAGTTGGGACGTCCCAACTTTAACACTCAAGTTGGGACCAGTCCCAACTATAGTTGGGACGATCATCAAGTTGGGACGGAACAGGCCTAGTTGGGACTGGTCTGGTCCAAACTATAGTTGGGATAGAGCTCAACAGGACACCGTGATCGATCATGCGTGGATTACTGTGTGACACTACCGCAGATCAAAATGCACAAGTTGATGTGATCGGCATTAATTAACAAGAATCTTTATTTCAAACCGGGTCTCGGCTTTGTACAAACTCATGTCAAAACTGATGATGGAGATAGAGCCGGTCACGAGCCGGTGCCCAGGACGAGGTTTGGAATGGGCCTCATGCTCATGCCGGGTGACGCTTTCAGTTTTAGTAAAAGTAGGCCTATGCATTTATTTTCCCTTCTCTCGGAAAACAAAATTCTAATTAATCTCAAATATTCTCTAGGGAAAGTGGTCTTTAAAACTTTATACTACGAATATGGTACTTACTATTATGTTTTTGGATTATTCATGTGGCTGCTTTGTGTTTACTAAATGTGATCCCAACTATAGTTGGGACGCCCTAACTTTAACACTCATGTTGGGACCAGTCGAGTCCCAACTAAACTATAGTTGGGACGATTGTCAAGTTAAAGTTGGGGCAGAACAGAAACACATGCAGAAGACTCCATCTATTTCAATTCAAGACTACCCCGGCCCACTGAATCTACCTACGTAGAAAAAAGGATACTGTACTGAAAAAAAATGCGAGCCTTGCTCTGTTCTTACAAAATTCCACCCATTAATAAAAAATGTAATTGCGTGAAAGGACTAGGAGTAGGACTACGTACGAGTATAGTAGGACTCTTTTTCTTTTTCTTAGGACTAGGAAGGACGTAATTTCTTCTCGATTGGGCAGAGAGAGTGTTTAGTTTTACAATTAAATTATTGATACTTCTTTTTTAGGTAAACATGACACGCACAGCACTTACCAATACTCAATGTGCACCTCTTTAACACCCATTGTAGATAGGAATGAATGAAACAAGCGACAAAACGGTTTTCTCACTGTGCTGCTTTTGTGCTCCCGCAGACGACCCGCATAAAATTGAATGATTTGTTGATTTTGATAAGATCAAGGATCTCTTTCGAAGTGTCAACAGAGGGCAGTATATAGTGCAAGATCATTGTTCGGCGGGGGGGGGGGGGGGGTGCACCACACTAAATAAACTCCCATAGCAACCAATGCTAAAATGCTAAATATTCAAAAATAAAAATAAAATAATTAAAGTCTCTCAGCCTCTTGTAACAATCAAATATATTTCCAGACAATTAAACTTCAGATTTCTTTTTAATTTTTGGCAGGTCAACCATTTGGAACTTTTGCTAATTAGCCCAGAAAAAAAACAACCCCTGAAAATGTGCTTTTTCCAAAACCGACTTGCTGCCAGTTTATGAGGCACTCCTCCCATTCCCAATCCAAATAGGACCAACTTTAACGCCTAAATTTGTCAAAATCTCCTCAAAAGTTGAAACACAGAACCCCAGGTTGTGATAGAATCTTATAATTACACTATCTATTAACTGCATGACCCCCAAAACGTTGTATTTGGCCTATTTAGTGTGGTGCATCCTTCGCCACTCTGCTCCGCCCACACGCATCGCCGGTCAATATTAGCCGGCCCAGGTTGGACTCCTCCATGGTTCAACCATGCAGCTAGATATATAGCTCCATTGGTGCAACTGACCCACTAACGTCCTACCAGGGCTGGGTCAATATCAGCTTCTTTGAAAATAAAATTATGCATGTAAGCCTAGCGAATTATAACACCTCCTGACGAGTTAGATGCTATGTTTTTGTATATTAACTAGGCAACATTTTCATAGTTTTTAAAGTTAATTCAATTATTAATATTGAATAATGACTGATTAAATTTTGACATTTGCTCCATTGTTTAAAAACAAAAAAATAAATAATATTTTCTACATATATATAGATTATGCTTTTTTCTATTCAGTACACTTTTAGCCTGCCGGAAGGCCAGACTTTGGTAAATATAATCTGTAAAATGTGTGTGAAATCATGAGGCACACATACAAAAATAATGCAAAATTTATTTGGCTTCAGTTTTACAGTATTTGCAACAATATCTTGTGAGCAGACAGCTAACTGTGACTTACATCTCATAATTATGATTAAGTACAAGTCATAATTATGACTTTTATACGTCATAATTATGACTTAATTGGCACAGGTGAGTCACAATTATGACTTATGCTATATCATAAGTATGAAACATAAGTCATAATTGTGACTTTCTTTTATGTTTTTTCAATGTCCCTTTAAGCTTCAGAAATAGAGCCTTGAGGTTGGTTAAGAGAAAATGCAGGGGACAGTTTACAAATAGTCAAAGAATTGTTGTCTAGGTAAATACATGTTAATTTGAAAGTAACTACAGAAAATACTATCGATTGAAAAAAGGTTCTGATTTCCAAGGATGAGAGTCATTGCTACGAAAAAGGTCTGAATCTGTGATCCAAATTTTAAGAGGTTATGTTGAAATGATGGCATTTCCGCCTTTTGGTAACCCCTGCATGGGATTGTAGATTTCAAGAAGCTTTTGGAAACAGTATCCTCAGCACTAGTAGTAGGTAAACAAAATGTTGTTTCAGTCTCATGGCTAGTTGGTTTTGGGTTGTTACATGAACACAAGATGATCTAGACCCAGAAGTGCCCACTTGTAAAAAAAAAAACACACAAAAATGGCACTACCACCACCATTTAAAAAACATTCCCCCTGCCTCCCCTCCCCACTGAAAAGCAATGGCCCCCACACCCCAAATGAAAAGAAAACCCAGGCAACACCGCCATTTCTTCATATCTGAAGAAAATAACAGCTATTTTTTTCATCATGCAGACAAAATAAGTTTTGAATTTTTCATCCCTGGAGTGATGAAGGGAGTTATTAAAGACTTTATGCATTGATGTCATCCAGCCGCCATCTTAGAGGTAAACCGATGACAAAACAATGGAAATGCAGTTTTGTATGCGAGGCGCACACGATTGGCCAAAGAATAGCCTCCGTTGACTTCTAGGCGAGGGCGCCCTACTCAAATGACGCTATGTGCATAAGGTCTATTGAGTTCACTGATAGTAGACAGAGAAAGGGTAGAACCGTCTCAAAATCGTTCTTTGTTCTGATGATATTACCATAGATGCATTTGTGCTATTGTGACAGCCTTCTACCTTTCAACTACCAATTGCACATAACATTCTAAACCAATAGAACCCTTGCATATGAGTCCACAAGCCGAAACAGCGCCCTCACTGAGGTCAATGAAGATTCATTATTGGCTGAGAGTTAATTGAGCGCAACAACACAGGTGTGATTGTTTCCATTTTTTTACTTCAGCGATGGTGGCCAACCCAAGTTGTCTGAATCACAACAACAGGGTATCTGCACACTTTAAAAAGTCAAGTTTAAGACTTTTTAAGACCCTTTTAATGCTACACTTCACAAAATTTGAGACAAAAAAAATAAGAGAATAAAGCAGGGGAGAAACAGCTACAGCTGCTAACATTTTGTATTTGTTTACACACAGCTTTATTTGTTTTTCTTCGAGCTGATTGGAAATTCATTACACGCTACATCAAATTTTTAAAAAGATCTCAAATAACTGAATTTAATACTTTTTAAGGCCTTAAATTCAAACTTCTAAAAACTTTCCAAGGATCCGCAGAAACCCTCAGCCCTGAACAATAAATTTTGAGGTAGCAATTTTTAAGCGACACACACTAAAATTATGAATTTTTTACTTTAATTATATTAAATAGTAGAAGTGAAAAATGATGAATGTACACAAAAATAAACAATTCTTTCCACAAAAATGAGCAAAGAACTCCAGTTTTTAACTTTAAATAATTGTCGAACTTGCCATATAAATCGGTTAGATTGCTATAATTTGGGAAATGGAATGGGTTCCTGAGTATTTTTCATGTTTTCTTCATAAAAGTCCAACCCGCATTGACAAATGACCTTTGACCCCTTAGTGAATTCCACCCAGATAAGACAGGGGTTATAATCATCCTCCCAGCAAGAGGTCACAACCTCTTCCCCAACCACTGCCTCTGCGATGTACCGTATCCACACCTGTTTTGTATTGGAGTAGGCCACGTCATCATGGAGGGCGGATAACTTGCCATTAACTGCTGCCATACTGACACACTCAAAACCATAGCGCAAATACTCTCCCTGATTCAAGTGCTTGTTGAAGTCCGTGTCGCTTGACATCACAGTCCTCGCATTTGAGAAACATTTTGACGGCTTTTCTGGAAACTTCCAGTCAGGAAGAGGGCGCTCTCCATCTGAGGGGTGTATCACTTGCATGGATTTGGATATTTCAGAAGGAATAGGTATCGGACGCCGGGTCTTAGAAGAAACTAAAACACAATGATACCTCGACTGGGCCAGAACTTCGTCAGTCAACACATCAATTAACTCCTCGTCAACAGAAAATGAGGTCCTTCCAATGTGGCTATGACTTGATACGAGTTTCACTGAGCGATTCTGCTTTATCTTTGTGTAAAATCTTGGATAAATTTTGAAGTGTTGCGCTCGGACAAATAATAAAATTGATCTCACAAATCGCTTTTGTAGGATGTGGGAATTTACTAAAGCTCGCATCCCTTCAAAAACCACTGAAAGCTTCCATATGCTCATTCGACCTTTAACAACAACAACAAAAGATTTGTAAGAAGTTATGTTAGCAACATCAAACCAAAGTAAAAAAAATTGTTTTAAACCTGCTAATTACATTTTAACTTTTGTGACACTTGAACAACACACAACACACAGGACCTACGGCTTAACGTCCCATCTGAAGGGTGCAGCAATAATGGTTAAGTGTCTTGCTTAACGACACAAGTGTCAATACCGGGACTCGAAACCACACTCTACTGATCAGAAAAACCCGAGCTTGAGTCTGCTGTTCTTATCCGCTCAGCCATGACACGCCACAAAAGGCTACTTAAATTATGTATTTTTACTACTGGCCCCACAAATAGTTTCATAACAACAGACTCCCTCTAGTGTCCAATGGAGACAGTCCAGAGTATTGCCACTAAATATGGGGATATGTTATACCTGATTTGTCAAAGGCGTCATATGAAAACTCTTTCAGATTGTAGTAGGAGCAGCCATCCTTGTCTCTCACAGCCATCATGGAAGGACACAAATTCTGGAAAAACTAAATATTTCAGACAAAATAATTTCGCAGGATGCTCACCACCATTACAGAACAAGTATTTAAGCTTTCGGATAGAAATGACTACATTTTTGGGGGGTCATTACCCATGCATGACCCAGTAAAACATACAATGTTTTAGTCTGCCTAGTTGCAAGGATCACAATCCTCCAGTGTTTGAACCGTACTTTTTTATAAACCTGCGTGATTCCTCCAGAGAAATACTTTGTATGTCTAGAGTCTTGCTATCTTTACCAGGAAACTCAATGCTTATTGCTTATAATACAATAATTTATTTTTTACCCCCATGTTTCATTCAACTTCGAAAATCAAAGTAAGGCCATTTAAAAAATTATTCAGTTTCTCGTCACTGCAGCAGTGGAATTTCGGTCCCTGCCTGAAAATGTTAATTATTCCTTATATATATAAAAAAAGGGGGGCACTTATACAATTAAAAAAAAAAAAAAAATCCCCAAAAGTCAGCTGCAAAAAAAACGGAGTTGTATTGTCTGTTGTAAACAAATCAGTCAAGTGCTTATGATTCGCCACACTGCATGGGTCACAATTGAACAAATTAGCCATCTCAGGTCAGGCCTGGATTTACACAAACGCCACGGAAGACATGGTCTCTGTTGCCCCTGGTCTTGGCATGGATGCCCGGGCGCAGGCCTTCAAAAGTTTCCCATAGTTTCGTGTAGACTCTGCCGTAGTTGCGATTATCGTAACCCAGGCCAGACCTTGACCTCACTTACTCCTAACTATGCGGTTCGTTCCGCCATCGTTCGTGGAGACGATAGCGGAACGAACCGCATAGTTCTAGGTAGGAGAAGGAGTAGCCCTCACTAGCCCCACTTGTGTGGCCAAGGATCAGGTTCCTTGGCCACACATCTCATGCAAGTCAGTTGGCAAGTGGGGCTATCCTATGCCCTCACTTGAAATTTCAAGCCTGCATATATATCTGCTAATCATATCCTCCATCCCTGCCATCACCCCATCCTATTCCTGCACATACCCGTCTTGATTTTACCAATAGTTATTGTCTTAATAAAATTGAAGCTACTCGTGAACTCACCGACTTTATTGCAAGACGGGGTGGGCTTCGCCTTCGTTTGGTTCAACGTTCTTGTTTTCTGTATAGCTGTAGGACTAGTATATAATGTCTGTAGTTCTAACGTACCGCCCCCACAGACATATAATACCTATAGACGGACAGCAGGGGGCGCTAAACTGAAATTTTGGACTTTCTCAAACTATGGGCGGAAGTGAAGACGCGTCAACACTTTTTGTACACGTTTAGGCATAGCCGCGAGGCAGTGGTCCCGTTTTCATGGACTTTTCTGAATTTACAGGAGATATTGACCCGATGATGGATTGTAAATTAAGTGATGGAATTTAAGGAAATTCTTGTAATAACTGGAGTCGTCAAAAAAGTTGTTTGATTAACTTTTGCTGATTTGGGGGAGGAAATCGTAAAAATTTGTAAACAAAATTATTATACATATAGCCTAGGCCAAGGCCTACAGGACTGTCACTTTCTACACGTTTGTGTCGTTTTCATTGTGAAAATCTAGTTTTTACCTTGAAATTTAAGAAACCACACTTCATGAACATTCACAGCCGTTTACAATGTTGGGCGTTGAGGTTTAACCGTATAAAACGTCGTTTCTATAACTTCATTTTCGGGAAATAACCCCTGGACTTGCTCTATAACACAACGTTGTGCACACTTCGGCCCGCCTTGCATGCATGCCTTCGGCACGTTTTGCGTACGCTCGCGTGGAATGCACTTCAAACAATCGTGTATATCAGTAGCACAATAATCTATAGGCGGTACGCGTCATCAGCGTCCGCGCAAAACACGCACCGACGCGCACTTTGGCCGGAAAGTGTTTGGCGAACGAATTTTTGTTGATACGAAGAATAATTCCATCTACTTTTATCGATTTGGAGAAAGTTCAGTAAAAAGAGGAGAAACGGCAAACAACTAACGTGAGAAAAGGTATCTAGTTGTTGATTAAACATTGTTTCCAAGTCTGTTGGTGATTTTTTTCACCCTTAAAACACACATTTTCTATCATCATCCACCCGCTCGCCAATTGCTTTACACGTGTTTTTGCTTGCGTTTTCGCGGATTTTGCCCATAGTTTGGGTATGGTCGGGTACTTTCAAAATTACGGTATCCAGACGTTGATTTCCATAGGTGCTGTCGGTCTATAGGTATTATATGTCTGTGACCGCCCCCCCTTTTGCAGCGCATTATATGCTGCCCTCTTGTGATTGTTTAGGACAGGTACTAGCTACAACTGATCGGTGGGAAACCGTCCAACGATCATAATGTAATTTACGGTTTTTTTAAGCTGCTAATTTTCCATGGCGTATGTCGTGAAGTAGGTCGGAGTGTGATTATTTATGTCACTGAAAAGAGGAGGGGATATATATACATGTATATATATTTGTTATCCTTTGTTTCTCCATGAATCGCCCTTCTTGTGAAATGTTGTCAATGTTAGGGCCTATTTAACCACAACACTACAGTGAAAATTTTGTATATATTGCTCACAAATAACTGGAATTAATTCATTCATATTTAATTGTTAGCCTTGCATAATGAGATTTATACATCAAATCTGGAGCGTTCTTTTGACGATTTTGGGAGAAGATGGGAAACGAAAAAAATGTGTTGCTTTAAATTCTGCTAATATCAAATTTTGGACTGTGATAGAAATTATTTGAAACTAACTAAATATGAAACGTTGCAGCTAAATAAAAGTGAACATGCTATAAACTTTGTGAGGTAATTTCAAAGTTTTCTAAAACTGTTTTTCTGTTAGGCTTCGCAGAAATTGTTTTTACCTCTACATCATAATCTTAGGCCCTGTAGAAATAAAAAGGTACTAGAATCAAAAGCGCTGAAAAGGGACTTGTTTGAAAACAATGCAAACTGAAACTACAGTTTGAATTGGCCAGAAGTGTCCCCAAGAAAAATTAAGCACTCCTTGTTACCAGGAATGGACTCAGCAACAAGTTGATGGTGAGGACCCGGAAGTGTTTTAAAACCATGCATGGCAAAACTAGTTATTGCTCTTCAAACCTATGTAATAATTTCACCCCTGTTAACACTCAATGACACCATCGCTCACTTATTGAGTAACAGTTTTTAATTAAAAAGTCGGTAATCCGCCATTTTTTTTATTCTTCAAAAAATCTTTAAAATTCCAAGTTCCACAACTGCACCTAGCCAAATAGCATGCCAAATGTTTTATCACTATCCGGGGTTTGTTTTTCACTATTACACAATCCAACAATGACCCGCTCTCCAGGAATTCCTATAGGAATTGTACAGCAATTACTTAGCCTTGCTAAGTTGTGTAAACAAAGGGTGTTATTCAAAGAAATGGTTGATTGAGCAGAAAGAGACATGTGGGCTCATCTCAAATTACAATTTTGCTTGAATTGATTTTATTTAGTCAAAAGGGTCTCTATCTAATGATTAGGGTGATTTAAAAGTGATTTGGTTCTTCACAGAAATGTATTACATGCTAAAATCAAACTGTTACTCAACAAGTAAGGCATGGTGAAATGGTGTGATTTTTTTTTATGGTGTCATGAAGAGTTAAATGATAACATCAACGACCGACAATCATTTTTACAAAACCCCCCAAACCCCCAAATCGTCTGAGCACCGATTCACTGGTAGTCAGCCTACGGGATTGCATCGTGTTAATGGAGATTGAAGGGTGAGTTTACTGTTTAAAAAAAGTGTATTAAAAATACCATGAGTTTACTCATGATATAAAATGCTACAATTGAGGCTAGGCGTTTTCAATTATGGAGGTCAACATTATACCTCATGGTTCAGTACATTTTGTTGTGGGCAGATTGTTTCCAAAGGGTGTGTAGTGTAAATTCATGCATGATCGAGCCTATTGTCATCGAGCACATGTTTCACCATTGGAAGGTGTATGCGTATAAAGACGGTATAGCTTCTGACTAGTGTAGTGTTCACAACAACACAAAATGGTGAGTTGCAAATTGTAACTGTAGGCTATTATAATATACTTATTTGGATGGTATAAACAGTGTCCACGGTGAATTTATAAACTATTTTATTCTCTTTTCTTTCAGTCATACTCTAAAGCACAATTAAATGGTAAGTTTGTTTTCACTTTCGCCGTTTCAACCATTACAGTGCGCTTTTATGTATGCCATCTTATGCCCTTTGCATTGTCAAGACCTCTAGAAGCTGGGTTTAAGACCACTGGCCCTATGCAGCCACATCATCTGGTCCATTATATTTAAGAAGTAAAATATATACCAGTGTCTCAAGTTTATCATGAAGTGAAGTAGGGGCATTTTCCAAACCTCTGTGCTCCGGCCCTGGCTTGGGCTCCGTCATCAATTTGGGGTGTACATTTTGTACGGTGTTTCCAACATCAAACGAAGCCCGGAAACGGAGCCCAAGCCGATGTTTCGAGAAAAAAAAACTAGGTCTATTCCATTAGCTGGGTGTGTATGATCCATTCTCCATCTTCGTTTAGCACCTAGCATACTATTGAAAACAAGTATTGGGTCTTCTTGCCATAATCAAATGGGACCAGACTTCTTCGTTTGTTCACCCAGCCTCGGTTCGTTATTACATTGGGTTGAATTTGGAAAATTAAGGGGGCACACACAAAATAAAAATAAATGAAAAGGGATTGGCCCAATTTCGTAACAGTTTAACAGTATATTCAGCAACAAATGTTGCTTATAGCACTAGCAAATTTAATTAATCTAGGTGTGACAATATTGCAAGGGGGGGTAAACAAGATCTGATATGTGACTCAGCACTTTCCCGTGCCCTGCCCCTTTTCACCAGTTGTTAAGAGTCATTTCACGTAAATACTTGACATATGTGTCCACGGTCAAAAAATCATTTTTTTAAATACTTTGTAGGTCGAAGGCCCTTGGGGTGCAAGTAAACAAAATTGAACTTTCAAATCCATGTATAGCCCGTTGCCATGGTAACAGCTCATTTTGTGTTTTGGGCATTTTAAGCCGATTTGGAGGTCTGAAAAACTGGTTTTTAGCTCATGTTTATAACTCCACCCTACCAAAATGCAAAATTATTTCATAAAACCTTTTATACCACTACAAAGTATCATTCTTGGCCTTACTTGAGAAAAAAAATTATTGCTATAAATTTTACCCTTATGCTATTTTTGCATCAAGCATTAAAGCATGTTTTTACAACTTGCAAAATCGACATTTTTACCCTATTTTTGGCCCTAAAAATTTCAATTTGCCAGGGGTCTCAGAAAAATTTCCTTTCGGTTGTGATTAGGGCCAACATTGATCTTTCCATATCTGGTGAGGAAAACTTGGGCAATTGTATCCTGTTGTGACAATACTGCCTCAAAAACTGATTTTTTTCCAAAAACAGGAAAAATGCATTTTGAAGTTTTTCTCTCAGTTTGAACCAGTATCATTAAAAAAGAACACTTTAATCAATCAGGCAACTTTTCCTGAGCGTTCTGTAGGCTTGTTGAATACCCCACATTGATGAAAAACTTTTGATGACTTAAATCTCAGACTTTACCCCCCCCCCCCCCCCCCGAAGCGTATTATGTTACATTCCCTTACGAGTCATTCCGTGCCAACTCATCTGACGGGTTGGCAGGCTCCGTCTCAGATTTTGCTATTTTTGTTTGTAAACATTCCCCTATGGGTGTCATGAACACTCACCAAATTTTAGAAACCTACTCCTTAACATTTCTGAGGTATGGCCCCATAAAAGTTTAAGCCCCGCCCCTTCAAATTTACTTTTTGTGTTTTGGGCATTTTTAGAGGCCTATATCTACAAATTGAGAAAATATATGTAACTGCAAATTAATATACAGGGTACCTGGTACCTCATCAACTAGAATCTACTGTCAAAAGTAGCTTGGAACATTTTTATATCAAGGCATAGGTCTGTAAAAACTGAAATTTTAGGCCGCGAAATGATTTTTCGTAATTTTTGAGACCACTATAGTGCCTAAGTGAAATGTCTGATTGATTTTGTATTACATTTGGTTATAAACTAGGTGTATATGTGTAACCTGATATAAGGATAGACCAATCACACTTTTGATGGGTATTTAGCAGGGGTCTGAATGTGGGTCTGGCTGTAAAATTGCAAAAAATACCGCCTTTTTCAAGTGGTTATTTGACAACATGGGACATTTCTTACAGATTTACAAATTTTCCCCAAAAATATTTTGTATCCAGTCTACTTGTGTGAGAAATCAAAAAAATTAACTCTTTACTCCTTCATTAAAAAAAAAAAAATCAAATGAATATGACTAATTTAAGGTTATTGTTGTACATCGAAGTTTTTAGTGAAATCACTTGTTTACAAAAGAGCCACAGAACCTAGACTAAGTTCCTGCAGACCATGGAAGCGTAGTGCCGCCACTTGAATGAAAAAAATCTGCACTTTTTGTGTATATGTGTACAATAACTATCATGTTCGTACATTATAGCTATCATACGTACATTACTACTATTGGATGTACAAAATAACTATCACTGACACGGTAACTCCGGACTTATCGTGTACAGAGGATACTTATCCTGTTAGTACATATCTATCATGTTCGTACATGATAATTGTCATCCCCCCCATACACAATAATTATCATGTTTAGTGTATGTACAGAATAATGACGATTCACGATCAACTTCAGACGCATCATGTATAGTACACAATATTGTGCAGCATCTCCATGTAAAAAGTACTCTCAAACAACCCCGAGATAGTGGCTTATGAATACAGAGATGAAATACTTTAAAATGGCAACCGAAACACGGCTTTGTTTGGATTTTATTAGGCTGTTAACTAACAGTTTGTACCAAGCTTGTTTAAGAATATTATTTCACATGGAGATGCTTTACAAAATCTTTTTATACAGCTGGTCTTAAGGGGATGTGTTCATAAATCATAATTATTGTGTACGTACACATAACCTTTTGTGTAGTGTACAATTACGTACATGATAATTATCATGTACGACATCATAATTTTCGTCTATACGTACATGGTAAGTCCGTAGTTATTTTGTACGTTGATAAGTAATTGTGTACTATACATAATAGTTACTATGTATGTTTATTGACGTACATGATAGTTATTGTGTATGTACACATTAAGACATGTAAGAGAAGGATTGCTTTTCATGTGGCGGCACTACACTTCCGTAGTGTACAAACTATGCCTGCAGGAAGTCAAGGCTCTGTCAGCTCTTTTGTAAACAAGTGATTTCACTAAACTGCATGCATACACAACAATAACCTTAAATTAGTCATATTCATTTTTGTTTTACTTGAAGGAGTATAGAGAATCATTTTTTTGTTTATTTCTCACACAAGTAGACTGGACACAAAGTATATTTATAAATACCCATCAAAGGGGGGGTTGGTCTATCCTTATAGCAGGTCACACATATACAACTAGTTTATAACCAAATGTAATACAAAAGCAATCAGGCATTTCACTTAGGCACTAGGGGGTCTCAAAAATGATGAAAAATCATCCTGCGGGCTAAAATGTAAGATTTATAGACCTATGCCTTGATATAAAAATGTCATGCTGCTTTTGACAGTAGATTCTAGTTGATGGGGGTACCAAGTACCCTGTATATTAATTTGTAGTTACATCTTATCTCAGTTTGTAGATATAGGGCCTCTAAAAATGCCCAAAACACAAAAAGTAAATTTGAAGGGGCGGGGCTTAAACTTTTAGGGGGTCATATCTCAGAAATGTTAAGGAGTAGGTTTCTAAAATTTGGTGAGTGTTCATGACACCTAGTTTATAACCAAATGTAATACAAAAGCAATCTGACATTTCACTTTAAGCACCAGGGGTCTCAAAAATGATGAAAAATCATCCTGCGGGCTAAAATGTAAGATTTATAGACCTATGCCTTGACATAAGAATGTCCTATGCTACTTTTGACAGTATATTCTAGTTGATGGGGTACCAGGTACCCTGTATATTAATTTGCAGTTACATATCTTTTCTCAATTTGTAGATATAGGCCTCTAAAAATGCCCAAAACACAAAAAGTAAATTTGAAGGGGCGGGGCTTAAACTTTTATGGGGCCATACCTCAGAAATGTTAAGAAGTAGTTTTCTAAAATTTGGTGAGTGTTCAAGACACCCATAGGGGAATGTTTACAAACAAAAATAGCAAAATCTGATACGGGGCCTGCCAACCCATCAGGTGAGTTGGCACGGAATGACTCATAAGGGAATGTAACATAATACGCTTCGGGGGGGGGGGGGGGGTAAAGTCTGAGATTTAAGTCATCCAAAGTTTTTCATCAATGTGGGGTTATTCAATAAGCCTACAGAACACTCAGGAAAAGGTGCCTGATTGATTAAAGTGTTCTTTTTTAATGATACTGGTTCAAACTGAGAGAAAAACTTCAAAATGCATTTTTCCTGTTTTTGGAAAAAAATCAGTTTTTGAGGCAGTATTGTCACAACAGGATACAATTGCCCAAGTTTTCCTCACCCGATATGGAAAGACCAATGTTGGCCCTAATCACAACCGAAAGGAAATTTTTCTGAGGCCCCTGGCAAATTGAAATTTTTAGGGCCAAAAATAGGGTAAAAATGTCGATTTTGCAAGTTGTAAAAACATGCTTTAATGCTTGATGCAAAAATAGCATAAGGGTAAAATTTATAGCAATAATTTTTTTTCTCAAGTAAGGCCAAGAATGATACTTTGTAGTGGTATAAAAGGTTTTATGAAATAATTTTGCATTTTGGTAGGGTGGAGTTATAAACATGAGGTAAAAAACAGTTTTTCAGACCTCCAAATCGGCTTAAAATGCCCAAAACACAAAATGAGCTGTTACCATGGCAACGGGCTATATATTGATTTGAAAGTTCAATTTTGTTTACTTGCACCCCAAGGCCCTTCGACCTACAAAGTATAAAAAAAAACGATTTTTTGACCGTGGACACATATGTCAAGTATTTACGTGAAATAACACTTAAACATCAGCTGAGTAGTATAAATGCCTGATTTGCCTGTGGAGCCACCCCGGACTTTTATGGTGGGGGAGGAGCACAGGTGGGGGGGCGGGCAGGAGGAATGGGTTTGTCAGGGGGGGGTCATGTTTTTATCCCGAAAGGACGCTGCGGGGGGCCACCAACCTCTTATGGCATTTTGTGGCCGCGGTAGCGATCCCGATTGCGATCATTCACTACAGTAGATTTTACAAGCATTTTCTCTCTACTTTTTCTGTTCGTGAGCACTTTTTCTGTTCGTTGGGGGCACCTTGGGGGGGGGGGGGGCACTGGAAATTTGTGGGCGGGGGCACGTGCCCCTAGCCCCCCCTGGCTACGCCACCCCCCCCCCCCAACGCATGCAGTTCCCGAGAGAGCACTAAGTATATACAGTGCTACATATCTGTGTATGGTGAAAACCAAAATAGTCATTAGCGATTTGCTTCGCAAGAAGTTAGCATGACATCATCGGTTGCAACCGATGTAAACCTCGTTGCATGTTTGATGGTAACGTCTTCCTTCTATTTTATGCAAAATAAGTCTTACCTATGGTGGCCCTGAAGGGACATCAAACATATATGTTTACGTGAATATTTGTGTAAATATTTACGGCTTTTGCCCCAATTCGCAAATATTCACGTATATAGCTTCTCGTAAAAATTTGCGATTGAGGCAAAAATCGTGAATATTTACGAAAATATTCACGTAAATATATATGTTTGATATCCCTTTAGGGCCACCATACTTACCCTTATCACTTTTGAAATTTGGTCCATCTATAGCAGCCCGCCCCTTCCTCATTAACAAGACATAATAAGTGACCCTGGGGGATCAGTAGCAATCAGTGTATTGGTTACTTGGATAATAAGCCCGCTGTGAAATTACTGAGTGATTGCATGGTGCCCTAAGTGTGACCGTGACCGAAGAAGAGTAACACAAGACGTTTGATCTTTAAAGTTGCATTCTCTGACCACGACCAGTAAAATATTTCCAGAGATCTCATACACGTGCAGATGAGATCATTGCACATAAAACGCACGGGCCGACCAGCCGTGCTCATCGACAGCAAAGGGGTTGGAGTAGAAGTCGTGTCCTCACTGATGAGTACACTGCCAAAACTAGGGTGTTAAAATTAACACTATGGGTGTTGTCACATTTAGATACCGAAAACAAAATCAAAATTTACACCATAGGGTGTAAAAACAACACTTGTTTCTGCCATCACATATTTACATTGGTGTTATTTTAACACCATATATGATGTTAAGTTTGATTCTCTCTGGGTATCTTCACATGATGACAACACCCATGATGTACATTTTTACTCCAGTTTTTGCAGTGTGGCTTCTCGATCTTTTCATTACTAAACTGTGATTTGGCTCAGTCTTCACCTTATAGACGATGTAACCTTTGTTTACAAAAGAGTGACGTTGCACACTCCAGGGCAATTCCTGGGAGGCAAGATACTAGACTGGTCACTGGGAAATTTGAAAAGTTGTGTCATAATTTTCACAGAATTCAAGATTTATACAAATAACAGCTGTACAAGTTTGGATGATACAAATCAGACAGAGCAATCTCCATAAAATATCTCATTTTCAAAATGTGATATTTATGGCAGGAAACACTAAAATGTGTTCTGCCTTAAAGCTGTACAAATCGTTCCTGTAGGAAGGCCAAGCTCTGTGAATCTGTTGAGTTGTGATGTCACAAGTTACAAGGTCTACTCCGTCATTCAATGCCTTTTTTGTTTCTTTTGTAAACATATATATTCATATCAACATATATAGATATCATGATGACGCCATCTTTGCCATATTCTAAGTTATTCCCTGCTTACAATTGCAAGAACGATTCATGAATAATAATACCTCCAAATGGGACCAGACTGTTTTATCAAAACTTCGGTTCGGATACGTTTTGGAAAAAAGGGAAACAACTTCATCATTATAAAGGTAGCAGAGTTCAACGTTTATGCATGTCTGTCTCACTTTTTAGTAGCTTTTCTTGTATTTGTAGTTGTATATAGCCCTAGAACTGCTTTTAATGTTGTTAATGTTTCAATGTTTTTACTGTATGCGAACATTTGAATTACCCTTTTCATGATATAATCAAGAGTGAGTTGAATTGAAACTATATTTGTGAAATAAAGAAAACTATGACTTAACCGTACTCTTTCAATAATTATCCCTTTTGAATAGATTTTAAAACAAAATTTGCATTATACGACAAGCGAGGTGATGGAAGAATCGGTCCGGATGAGTTAGGAGATGCCCTACGGGCCACCGGGCTCAATCCTTCGGCAGCGGAAGTGGACGCAATCTCCAAAGGATTTGCTGGTGAGATATACATTCCGAGTCATCAACATGTGAATGAGAAACGAAGACAAGAATCCTCCCTTGGGCCTAGTCTTGTAAAGGTCAAGATTTTTGCAGATGAAAAGTTCGGTAATAGGGAACAGAGAATGGAAGTTTAATGAACAAATCTTTAGAATAAATACTTGTTTTCACATTGAGCATATCAGTTTCCAAGAATCGTCCCCGTTGACTTAGCTTCATTACGAGGGATTTGCATTGAACAATCCTTATACATTTTCTTCACTCCCTCTTTGGGCATAAGCATGGCTTTGAGAGGTTTGTTATGCATTAAAGTGGCCTCCGCATGCTTCTTTCTTGTAGTCTATTTCACTCCACTGCAGGAGGAAAGCCTCTTCACGGATTCGCCATTTCACTCCATGAACTGTCTGTTGCCAAGCAATGCTCCTATGTTCTAAGTTTATCTCTCAATCTTCTGTTTTGTCTCCCTCTTTTTAGTATTCGGTTTCGTTGTGTTCAATTGGTTGTTTTGCCTGCCCACCTGTTGTCATACCTTCTTGCTGGTTTATCTGCCCATCTCCACTTTGATTTAATCGTCTTATTAATATTCTCCACTCTCGATTTGTTTCTTAGATTCTCGTTTGTCACCATGTCCTTCTTTTTACTCCTATTCTTTTCATGGCCCTCTCTGTCACCCTTAGTTTTTCTCTCTCTAGACGTTTGGAGGTATAGACCATGTCTCTGCACCATATGATAGGCCTAGGACAGGTATGATGCACAGATCAAATTTCTGCCCTTTCACTCGATGCAGGAAGGGTGTGGTTTCGACAGAAGTAGCTTGGGTATTATAAATAAGGAGCAAATTACGGGTAGAGAGTGTATGTTCAGACATTAAACTTGCGCATCTGTTAAAGGAATAATTGGGAAAATCTGTTCAAAAAGACTGTCGAGGGTAACGATTTGCGTTTCTAAAACACAGCTTAGGCTCGGCCTTTGGCATGCGTAGTCCAGGTATAGATAACAAAGAAAACCACTCTGCTAAATATATTAGGCCAAAGGTACATTTGCAGATTGACCACCGGCGTGGTTTTGAAAGTATATTTTTGTATTAGCCAATGTTGCATCAGATTTTGTAAGCGTTAAAGTTGTTTGACACAATTGTACAACAGTCTGACTAAAAATACACTTAATGGGAATGTTGTCGGAAGTGTTCGCCAAGGGAGATCCTTTCATCTACTCACAGTTCAACAAACTTTCCTGGCGAGGGCCAACTTTTAATGTGACCTCAAAATGTCTTCTCTGCTGCACAGGAAAACGCCTATCGTTTGACGAGTTCCTACCCCTGCACGCTTCCCTGTTATCCACGGCACAGTCCAAAGGAACTGCAACAGAGTTCACTGAAGGTTTACAGATGCTAGACCGGGATCGGAATAATCTGGTTCCCGCCTCTGAACTACGCCATGTGCTCACTAGTTTAGGTACGGAACTTTTCTGATTTTACTTTAATATCAGCGTTTTCTTGATGATTAAAAGACAACAATTTTATATTTATGATTTAGTCAATATTTATTAACATTATGATTTTAATTCAATCAATGTTCATCGTTACTGTTGAGGGACACTCGTTTAAAGTAGCTTGTGTTTTAGTTATTGGTTTGTTTTTGGTTTGTGTTTCTTGCTTCAATTTCATCTTTTCGTAAAACATGATTTTTGGTTTAAAATTGTATAATCTTTGGTAAGATGTTAATGAATCGCGATAGTGTCAAATCTAGAACGGATTTATTTCTCAGAGAGAATCTTGTCTTTAAGAATTCGAAAATAACTTTTCGACATTGTCAGTTTATAATTTTGTTTTGACTACTCTTTGCAGGTGAACAAATGACGGAGGAGGAGGTTGACAAATTACTGAAGTCTTTTACAGATTCAAAAGGAATGGTGAATTATCCCGGTAAGTCTATATATTTGTTCTAGCATATTGTTTTGTTTTGTTTTCTTTGGGGTTTTTTTCATTATAGGCTACTTTCGTTGAAAACATCGGATGATTATTATAATGAGGTCAATATGCAATCATTCAATTCCGAAACAGCACGTCCCAACCTGATTGCGCCTTCGGTTTTTTACATATTTAATTACCTCGCCGCCAAGGTTGCGCGAAACAAATTCCAATTAACAAATGATTTTACATGACATTATTATGCTCATTATATGCATCAGAGTTTATGTGCAACAAGTCGTACATTTTGTACTGTGCCGTAGTGTTTTAAAGTCTGTACAGGCCTATATACTACAAATTAACCTACAATAAACAACTGCGAATACAAATCTGTCATGGTATAAATTAAAGATACCTTTTGTGAAAACCATGACATATTGACATAAAACAAGGGATACATACATGTACTATAAATTATAAAACACGCATTCAACTTTTTTTCATGTTGAGGCTTAATTAATATCTAAAAATGCTTTAAAAACGAATTTTTCTCTTGACGTTCTCGGTGTTACGTATTTTAATATTTACACTTGTGCAAGTAGAATTAAAAATTGTATACGCTTCCACGTTTCTGATTTGTATGTCTAATTTGTCAATCTTGTTGAATGGTTAAAAAGTTATTCCTAAAACCACGTGCAATAGTTAAGATGAGAATATAATATTCATTCCGCGAACAACACTGTACGTTATTTCTATCTTAAATCCCAGCTATTCACGGTCTGTTACTTGCTGATTCTGAACAAACACACACACAAACACACACATTTGTGAATCCCGTAAATCGAGGACTTCTCTTTGTTCTCCCACTGTTTTGACTTTATTTGTTTGGTGACTTCCCAATTGTTTTTTTTATTTGTACACGAAGGCGAAGCGAGGACGTCCTCGCTCTATTATCTTATGTCAAACAACCGAATCCCTTTAGTTAAAGTCCTCGGTTTCAACGGGTATAGACACGCCCACACACACAGCTCTGTATTGCAGTCACTCTGTGGACTTTCCTTTGTTCTGCACACTTAAGGAAAATCCTATTCTTCAACACTGTAAATAACACTGTGGACGTGTGTAGGTCCACATAATGTTTGATGTCCTGTGGACCTCTTTTGTTCTTAGGTCCACACTTCATGTAGCGTTAAAACACACAATACACAAATATTCTACTTAATCTCGTTTTATGATTAAAATTATCTATACTTTGTTGCAGAGTTTGTCAAACGAATAATGTCCGGCTAGACCACCAGGGACATGGGAATCTCAGATACAGTCCGGGCCCGAGGCAGACCAACGCATGAATGTCTCACGTCGCAAGTCATTGCCCACGTTCTCCATTCCTATTGATCCCAAGTACTACAGCTTCGTGCACCTGTATGTCTTAAAGACCCACTAGTATAGCAGTATTTTTTATAATTTAAATAATAACAAAGTATAAACTAAAAATAGTTTTCAGACTCGTAATCAGGTATTGTTATAGTTACATTGGAATAAAACAGTAACATTAAAGTGGACTTAAACGATAACGGTACCATAACTTGCTGTTCAAAATAAACGCTGATTATTTTTTTGTGCCGTTTTAAGTATAATTTAATTAATGTAAGGGCAATCTTTATATGATTCGTTTTAAAGAACTGTTGTCTATGTAGAAGTAAAGCGTTTCAAACTGAGGTGAAAGGTAAAGGCGAAGGGGACAACAAATTAGCACATTGACGTATTTTTAACGATTTTAGATATCCACGATTATGGGGTGTTTGGAATCCCGACAAGTAAACTGTTCTTGTTACTGCTTCTGTTGTTGTTGCTGTTGTTGTTGCTGTTGTTGCTGTTGTTGCTGTTGATGTGTTTTGGTTGTTTTTTTAATTTAAATTGTTGTCAGGTTAGCCGTTGCATTTTTGAGCTATGCTCACCCACAAAATGACTCCATCTTGGAAAAGTGGCCCTACGCTTGTCAGGAAAAAACGCTTGTCAGAAAAAATAGGGCCGTAGTGTTGGCCTACTATATAGCGTACCCAAAATGCCTCAATTTGAAAGTCAACAACGCCATGTGGAAACAATTATGGGACATTTTCAACAATCCTTAATCTAAAGGGAAGGTAGGCCTATACTTGGTTAGAAATACAGCATAACCGCTCCGGATTTTCGGCGATCTCAAAAACGCTATCACGTTTTAAAATGAAATTTTCACAGCACAGGGTAAGAGTTCTACATTCTATACTTGGATTAAAACAATCGAAAAATTCCAATAACCAAACGTATACTTTGTCTTAAGCCACGTGACAAAAAAAGTTTGTGCCGATTATAGGCATTTGTCGCCGTGCAAGCACTTTGTTTTGTTGCCAAAGGATTTTGACACAAATCTAACGCTGAGCCTGTAGTAAGAATCAAAACGAACATTCGGGATATTTCCACCATTGCTGTTATCGAGACTGGAATGGCAGCCCGCCCAAACCTCAAGTTCACAGTCTCGACCGCATTCTGAATACATCATTTAACTGTTAGTTTTACGTTTTACGAGGTTGTATTTGTATAAATTACCTATTTATGTCAAACTGTTTCATTTTGCCTGTCATGTATTTGCAGCTCCATTTATGGTGCAATATAACCTGAAAAAATAAAGTCTGCAAAAATATGCGTGCATAGCGAAACACCGAGGTTAGCCTAAGCATTCTTTTGTGTGATGTGATCCTGAAATTGAAATAGGAGGAGGAAGTACAAGGAAATGTGAATAGAAAAATTAATCTCATATAGGCTAATCCAGAAGAGTCAAGATTTCACCTCGTGATTATTTTCCTGCGACAATGTAGGAACGAAACGCACTCAATATTTTGTTTACATAACCCACAACATAGATCATCGTCATTTGAAGAGAAAAAAAAATCACAATAAACACGGAAATTCGTCCAACCCACACTCTGAAAAAACCTTACTGACGTGGACAACTCCATGGACACCGTGACACGACCTTGCCTCGTTTGGACAAACGGGCGGGGGAACGACTATTTTGGAAACAGGCGGCGAAGCGTGCAGTAATTATACAGACAGTATCCGGCTAAGTAATTGTGTCATCACACACGTTGGCACTTACGCGCCAAAAGTTTTCGCTACTTCCGGCCAACTCAAAAGCTGGCCTACGTTTTTGTGTAAATTTGACCCCAAACCACCCATTTTTATCGTTCAAAAGCATTTCTTACGTCAGAAACTTTTATTTATTCCAAGAAGAAATTTTGAAGAACGAACGGTTAAACTATGCCTAAATCATCATAAGAAAAACTAGCTCAATGAAACTCCTATGGTCTTCTGGTGACCACTGGAACCAGACTGTGTGGAGTTGGCTGTGGTTACAGTGGAAATACGTCCCATTTTCATATGTCAACGCAAAAACTTGCCGAGCTTAGACATATTAATCTTGCTTAGAAGAATCAGATAACCGGCCAATATTCCATAAAGTTTACATTATTGCGACTGGTGCCTCACTATTTATTAATTGACTTATTGTTATTTATTTATTTATTTATTTATTTTTTATTTCTTGGCTTAGCAATGAAATTTGCTGAGCATTTGTTTCCTGCTTAATTTTTAAAAATGGAATTTAGCTCACAGGATTATGAATTAAATGACACGTGACGCGTATTCCACCAATCGAATGACAAGGATGAACATCCAACGTTCATGTTTTACTCAGGGTATATTTTCCAGTTGTAGGGCCTACTTCCGTGTTGTTCTTCGACGGTTCTAGTATTTCCTTCTTTAATGGTTGGATATTGATCGAAATCTATAATCTTTAGTATTTTTATTTGACTATTGTAGTATGAACATCCATAGACTTCCAGACACACTTAGCATAAGAATTGCAGGTTTCGTTCATAATCTCCCCGAGGCAGTTTATAAAAGTACATGTACTTTCTGGGGTTGTTATCAATAAGAATCAATTTCCTCGCTATATACAGCCCCCCGATCACCGATGTGAAATTACAGCAAATCCATTGACCCCTGTGATGTAGGCCTATAGCTGTTTTCTGTCGTTTGGCTGACTGGCACCGTTGTGTCATCATTCAATTTTACCTCAGTGTCCTAAGAAGATTCAATGTCCCATAGTTTGTCAGACTTTTTTTGAAAAACCTTAACCGACCTTACTACGAAGCCAAATGTATTATGGTTGATCATAGAGCACTATGGGCTGATTGTGTCTCTCAGTGTACAAACGCGTATCCCGTGCCGCTGGACGTATAATCTGGACTGAATTCTGTTGAAGCAAACTTCGAACAACTCTTATTCATAATTATGAAGAATAACACTTTATTATTCACACAGACTGAAGGTTGAAAATTACCCTTTTGTCAGATACCGGACAATGGCGCCAGAGGCTTCGAGTCAGTGACAGACTATAACAAAAGCAAAACTATTTTCTTTCATTCACACTTTCGAAGAAAAAGGTCTATCAGAGAACTTCAGAGTTGAATGTCAAGTTTGGCTGACATCGATCGCTAAATTGTCCCATTTGTAGTTTCAACAACTCCTTTGTCAATCAACGAAAAATAGAATAGAATAAAAAAAATATATATACCGAATAAAGAATATTATATATGCAGAAAATATAATATAAAAAATAGAACAAATAAGTAGGGCAGATGGCCTTAGCTTTCGATTCAAACCGGACCTTCGTCAGAGGCATAAACAAGAACAAACACAAACATATCCGTTTATAGCAAAAATAGGAGCAAATAATTAACCCTTAATTGCGTTTACCCCCCCCCCCCCTGACTATACACAGGTGCTTGAAAGGACCAATAGTTTATACCACACCATCTAAGGTTAAGGGAGAGTATCCAGAAAAAAAGCGGGAAAATATATATTTTTGTAATAGTTTTTAAAAGTATATAAAAATATATCTATACAAAACACCATTAAAGAACAAAGCCTCGAAATCTCAACAAAAAGCGCTTTCCTTGGAAAATGTACTCTTGAAATTGAGTTGGATTCTAAAAGTCCGAAATGTTTAACTACAGTGCCAACCACTCTTTAACTATAATAAAACTCGTGACGCTTTGGGTATTGTGGGTAATCTAGTCTGTCAAATTTGTTATAAACTCTTCCATAGGCTAATGTTGCAAACTAGTTTAGTGAGTCTGTAAATATACCATAGCCTCGTTTCACCAATCTGGGTTAACTCGTATTTGGTCTACAGCCTGTATTATGACGGATGCAGTTTTAGCTAGTATTATACAGCCAAAGGTGCATCCACTCAAACGTCTATTTTTCCTGCAACGAATTAAATTCCTTTTCATGGTTGTCATTGAAATTTACATATCAATAAAGAGGACGAGATCTCCCGCACCAGCTGTTAAAGAGAGCTCTTGTACAGGCAGTGTAGTCAGCGCAAATCCCCGTATATAGCTTCCAAATACACACACTCTCTACGGTTTTGTTTTGTTGTTGTTCAGATCTGGCAGTTAACAACAGTTAGTTCGAAAGGTTCTAGGTATTGAAATTTCCGCATGAGTAGGCC
Source organism: Pisaster brevispinus (assembly GCA_023634235.1). Lineage (NCBI taxonomy): Eukaryota > Metazoa > Echinodermata > Asteroidea > Forcipulatida > Asteriidae > Pisaster > Pisaster brevispinus. The sequence goes on from JAMKCF010000006.1 coordinate 12,573,316, forward strand.
TAGTTCTGGCGCATGGCGTCACGTAATGTCCCCTGATGATCCTGCCACATCATGCACATGAGCATCCGTGGATACGTGCGTGGTAACCAGTAGCTCATGGGTGGATTGGAACCGTTGGCGTTAGGATTTGTTGGGATTTGTTGCGTATATCAGGATGTAGCAGGCCGTCAAGCAGTGGGGGATAAAGCAAACCAAACGGCCTGAAAGCGCGGGTGGATGTGTATGGCAGTGTGAGGTGATTAAAAAGGTTAGTGTCCAAGTTTGTTAGTGATCGTATGTCCCACAGCCCCAGGGCTTCGGTGACTATACTTACGGTACGTCGGAGAACGATATTCAATCAGAATACGATACCCGAAGTTTGACACTAGATACGACTCCCCTTCGGCCTGCACCTGTACATGGTAACATGACAGTGTACCCCACAAGAGAGTTGATGGTTATATAATGTATTGTTCAATGTTTCAATCAAATTGAAATCAACATAATGGCTCAACTTCTAATGGTTTCACAAGCAACCCGGTTCGGAAAATTGTCCGTGTCCGACTGGCACTTTTTTTGTTAGAGATGTTTGAATTTTAAAAGGAATGTTTGACTGTATTTCCTTTGTTTTAAAGAATATTCCTCCCGAGAAATCGGTTGCTGGAACGCTAAATGTCAAAAGAAAATTCGAGCGGACATTTCATCGCGCTGCTGGAAAACTCTCGCGCACTCATGCCCAAAGGGAAAGGAACTAATATGGCGTTTAGCGAGTTATATATTCAATTTTATGTATGGCGTTGTCAAGAATACCGTAGACTCGGAAAGGCATATTTTTCATGATTTTGGCACGTTGTAATAATTCAAAGTGTCTGTTTCTCTCTGATAAACAATCTCTCAGCCTTTCCGGTATAATGAGCTAAGTTTATAGGGAAACACAATGGCAGTTGAATACAGCATTCTTGCCCTCGGTGCTTTTCGACACTTGCGGGGGCAAACCCCTATAACGCACCCAGTGAAGTCCTTGACCGGGTCAGAACCAAAACAACAAAAGTCCGCATTGTAGGGCAGATGCCTCAACTGCTGGACGAGTGAATAGTTTATCCGTTGCTGAGAGGAGGAAGGTACCACCGCTTTATTATGATGTAAATTTTTTGTTGTAGTGGGATAAAAGTTGACTTTCGTGTTGCCCTTTATACAATGACGTATGATTGTTATAAAATACCGTGTTTCTTGTTCTAGATCTTTCAAAGACAAATACTCGGTGGTAAAACTGTTAGGATATGCCCTATAGAATTTATTGTAAGTTCGATGATACAACCCGAGTGCATGTGATTTTTTTTTGCACAAGCCAACAATGCGGTGGCTGTTTTTCAAGACGAGTCCAACTGAAAGCCTGTTACCTGTGCAATTGATTCATACATGGAAGTATCCGACCGTCACTTGTTCAAAACTTTTACCCAAAAGAGTATCTTGTTTGGAGATTTTGATCGTGTAAAAGTAATGGTCACATGCAACACTATTACCTTGTGTATGGATATAGTGCGCAAGGTGCATGAGCTTCTTTCTTTTACACGGTGTGGATGCAATTATTCGGGGTCAAAATGGCACGTCAGGATTCAACTCATACTTTTAAAAGCCTTTACAGCCCAAATTCTTCACCTCAATTTGCCCACCAGGTGGTGACAGTTGCCATGTAAATTACAAAATATTTGCGAGCTATAATGATATAAACTACTGCAGGCACAAACCACACATCCGCAAAGTGGGCAAATGTCGCCTTAGTTTTTCAGTATATAGTACCAAGTGCCACCATTTTGTTGGGGTGTGTGGAATAAGTGGCGTCAACTTGTTCTTACAGGCTTTGTTACTCTAATGGCACTTGGTACTATATACTAAAAACTACAAACTTATGCAGTTTATAAAAAGTTTGGTCAGCTGAATCTCTAGAAAGGCTTACATTTTTGTACAGCGGCCATAAGACTGCGAATAAATGGGTTTGTTGTACAATATATAGGCATATGTGCACGTTAATATATAGGCCTATTTGCAAGTACAAAATATGAATCTTTGTGCTACAGACAAGTTTATAAATTATAGTTTGTTTACTTCAACCTTTTCTTGTTTGATCATAAATCAACTGTTAACGTGAGTGGTAGGCCTATAATGCAAAATCCGATTTGGCAACATATTTCAAGACTTATGTGTGGCCAAAGATTACTGTGGGACTCTGACATTGCTGGTTTAAAAAAAAAATCCCACCCTCTTAAAAAAAAACCTGAAACCCGTATTGCTGACGGAAACATTATGGTACAATGCGGAATGATTTAGGGAATTAATAGAAATAGCCGATTCAGGAAGTTGGTCTGTTTCCTCAATAAACCTGAACACAACAAAATATTTTATTCTTTAACAACACTGACTCAACGAGACCCCCAAAACGGTCATGAATCTAGGGCACTTTACCAATTATGCCGCTTGACACTTCCTTGAAGACCCCAATATTAATTGACGAGAAAGTTCAAACGACGGGCTGAAATTGAGAAGGTCTCTAGCTTAAGAGTGCCATGTCAGTCTTGGTTTCAGGAACTCAACATCAGACATGAATTCTGAGACATAATAATAGTTATGAGTCACTTCCTTATGCTCCCTCAAAAGTTTCTTCAACCCGAACTTGATAGTCTGAGCATATCTTCTGTCACTCCACCAATTTATTGTTTCAAGCAGGAGCAGGTAATGGCGGCAAAGCAAGAGTTTGAGATCAACGCGAACTCGCCTGCAATGGCGGAGGAGTCAGCTGAAGATCCAGTTCGTACGGCGTGCCAGGGGTCTGAACTCGAACGCAGCGAACCTGGTGGTGGAGCAAAGCTATCGGACCCCGATAGTAATCTTCGGTGTGGTTGGGGTTCATGGCAACCAACATGTCTACAGAGATTCAACACTGCTCCGTGGCTGTTATTCAGCATATGTTTCTTTGCAATCATCCAAGGCATGGCCGTAAATGGACTCTTAAATTCATCAATTAGTAGCTTGGAAAGACGTTTCGAACTGTCAAGCTCTCATCTTGGACTCCTGCCATCATTTTTTGATCTCATTGCCGCCGTTTTACTGGTCGTCGTGGGTTACTGCGGAGCACGAGGTAATCGACCGCGATGGCTAGCCGTTGGTTTGATCAGTCTTGGGGCAGGGTCTTTCGTCTTTGCCTTACCACACTTCACAACTGATCTTTATCAGTTCACAGTCAGCAACAAGAGCGGTGTTTGCTCACCCAAGACTGGCGAGAACCCGGCTGAGGTTCCGTTGGAATGTCTTCCGGATAGCGAAACCAGCATCACGAGTTTATCGAGATATTGGTACGTTTTTATTTTGGCGAATCTTTTCTTTGGGATAGCCTCGGCGCCGGTTTACTCACTTGGACCAGCCTTCATTGACGAAAGCGTGAAAATGGAGTCAGTGGGACTTTATATAGGTAAGAAGTAGTGTTATTGTAGTTAATTGTTGTTAATTTTAAAAAGTTGTTGTTGTGATGTTGTCACGATGTCGTCGTCGTCGTCATCCTCGTTGTTAAAGTCGTAATTCTTTGTTTTAAATGTAGTGTCCTATATAGTGGTAATTTATCGATAAAACAAATGATTTATTTCAATCAGAAAGATCACTGATTATAAATCATTTATACTATAAAAAGTGCCACTCCTAACAGAAAACAAAATAGGGGAAACACTTTCAGAGTCGAAAAAAAATATATAAAAAAATTGAAGACCCTGAAATCACCTTTATTTGCAAGCACATGGACGTGAATAAAAAAAGAAATAACAAATCTGATTGAAAAAAAACAAAACTAGCCATTTTCGGTTTCTTTCTCTTTTTTATTTTAAAAGAATGGTTTGAAAACTAGATGATTGGATTGAACCCTAAAATGAATTAGTACCCAATTTGGGACACTTTAAGACCGATGTTAAAACTCACAGTGTATTCTGAATAGCCAGACATTTTTGGAACATGTGTTTGTTTAACTTTGAATTTCGGCGTTGCATGGTGGGAATAAAACACAAATTAAAAGCCTTAAAACGAGAATACTTAAATATAAAAGAATAATTTACTTCAAATCAATTGAGTTTTTCAAGCATAACGTATTGTTCTTCTTTTTCTGCTGGAAAGGTATCTATGCATTTTGCTGTGCTGTGGGTCCAGCCATAGGATTTACAGTAGCAGGTCTCATACTGGATAAAGTATTCACAGACTTCATCGAAGTAAATCAGACGAGGTAAGAGTTAACCAAATAATTTGACTACCTGTCAGGCAGAGGGTAGTTCTAGGAATCTCCTGTCAGACATTCTGGGGGCAATTTAGACAAACTTTCCCACACCAAATTAGGGCGCCCTATATTTTCAATATCTGAAACACCTTATCCGAAAATTATGTTTTACCATTGGCTTTAGGCCTATGTTTTAAAAATGAGGACATACCACTTAAACTAAATAAATTGAAGGAGACAGGATTTGAGTCCACGTTATGTTGGTACCTGTTTATATATTTTGGGAAGCTTGAGTCTGGTAAAAGAATCCCCACCGTTCAGAACAAAATTATTACAAATTTAACTTCATGTAAACTCATCTCACAATAAATTTTGCGTTTCTGAATGGTCAACTACATTTTATCTCATTGTGACCAAATGGTAAAATCTAAAAGTCCAAATGGTCAAACCGTCTATGAACATTTTATATACATATTTTTTTTCTCCTTTTCTCTTCTTTTATAATGTTTATGATCTGCTTTTTAAAAATATATTTGATAAGCGAATGTGGCAGTGCGTTTGTCCCATGCAGTTTCCATTAATGTGTCATGTTGAATGAGTCACAGGTACAAGACCTTAGCATATTCTTCGTACAGTGGTCACGCATTAACGAAACTAACAAGTGTTTTACATCAAGCAAGCAGACTTCAGACCGTAATAAAGGGTTCACCTCGCTACGTGCAAAGACAACCGGGAATAATTGTTTTGTTGTTGCAAAAAAAGTACCTCGGTTTAATTACATTGTTCTAAATGATGAAGCTTCCATTAGGCCTAATTAATGATATGGTTGGAATTATTTTTGAAGGATCATAAATTAAGGTGGTACTAGCAAAGTTGTCAATTTGTCAAGTTGTCAATAAAAACAAAAATTACATGTTTTGTTGTTCATTCTATGGTCGATAAGGAATTGAATGAAAGTCCTTATTGTGTGTAGGGTAATTTTATTGTTCATTGGTAGTATTCATTCTGGAATCACACAGAGTTACAATAATAATTTGCTTATTTTATCCTGCTGCAGTCTGGCCATTGATTCTTCAAACAGAGAGTGGGTTGGAGCATGGTGGCTCGGCTTTCTTCTCTGCTCTATACTTGCTCTTATTATAGCTGTACCAATGAGTTGCTTCCCTGTAGAACTCCCAGGTAAGCATTCCAGCTCTGAATAATAGGGGGAGTTCATGAGTTGATGAAACCTTTGGTTATTGATTCAAATCCACCATTGAAAACTTTGGCTGTTTTTTTTTTAACCTGTCCCAGAAACATGGCATTGGTCCAGGGAGAATTGAGGAACTGAAACTGGTTAACAAAAGCCAAACCTAATTTTAATCTGTCAAAAATTACATTGTGTTCTGGGAAACATTCATAAACAGCTTCATATAATGTTTTTTGTTAAGTTTAAATGACTGTTCTGTAAAACATAAATAGCTTTATATAAATGTTTTTATTAGGTTTAAATGATTTCTCATTTTGTATACTATTCACAGAAACTAGGAAACTGCGGGCTCAGCGAGTGTCCCAAGCACACGCTAAATCCGGAGCTGAAATCGTCAGCAAGGTAGACTTTGGTCTGACATGGCGAGACATGCCCACAGCCACCAAACTTTTACTCAGGAACCCTACGTACATGCTGCTAAATGTTGCCTTGACGGCAGACTTCATCTTCCTGTCTGGCTCCGAGGCATTTTTACCCAAGTTTCTTGAGAGTCAGTTTGGAGTCAGTTCCGGCGATGCAAGCCTTATAGTTGGTAAGCACCACTGATAATGGATAAGCCTGTCCAATTCCCCTGCCCCCATCAAGGTAAAATTTTAGTATGTTTTGAGACTTTTGGCAGAGATACAATCATCGTGGGAATATTTTGTAAGAACTATAAAAAACACCTCGTGGCTCTTTTCCAAGCCTGGCCAATTGTTCTATTATTATTTGTCTATTATTCACATAATTGCATGGCCAAAATGGAGGTCAGTCTTTTTTAGGATTTGGCTCATTATGAGTAAACAAAGGAAACTGTAATTAATTAAATAAATGAATAAATAAACCTTCCTAGATCACTAATCAAGCACAACAATTTGAGACTTTATTTTAGCATGAAGTAAAAACAAGTATACAGATGGTCAAATTAGTTGCTTAACCAGTAAGGTATTTCAAACAGATAAGCAGAAAAAGGGGAAAAGGTAACGTGTCATGACCGAGTGGTCTAGTGTAACAGACTGAAGTTCTTGGGGCAAAATCATCAGGGCATGGGTTCAAACTCCGGTCAAGGCACTCAAGCACTTAACTATAATTGCTTCACGTCACTAAGGGGAATCTGATGAGGGAAGACGGGGTTCTTGTGATAAAGTTGGCTCGATAAGCTACAGAGTTGGCAGCACATGCTGCCTACTCACCTGTGAGTTGACATGTGATGAAAACAAGTGGCTGGTGACCAGGTTCATAATTTGGAAGTGTCATTAGCCTCAAAATCAGCAGATACTGGTACTATATATGTCCATTTCTTGATTGAGACCAAAGTGAGACTAATGCTAAAACAGACTGTTCATTGTTAATGGTAAAAGTTACTGAATGTCAAACAGGGAACTAGTAACCTAGAGAGCATCAGCTCACAATGTTTATAATATACTGAATGTCAAAAGCCTCAAAAATCGGCAGATACCGGCGCTATATATGTGTCATATCTTTATTGAGACCAAAGTTAGACTAATGCTAAAACAGACTGGTACCATCGTTATAGATACTGAATGTCAAACAGGGAACCCTAACCTCAAGAGCATCACCTCACAATGTTGAAAACCAGCTACTATAGTGTAAATTAACAGCTATACTTGTTTTCATAAATGTACACAATTGTCATCCTCCAAAGGTGTGATTGCAACAGTTGCAGGGGGTGGTTCTGTTTTGTTCAGTGGCTGGTTAATTAAACGCTACAATATGAAGATACCAGGGCTGCTGAAACTCTGCATCATCGCTACAGCTGTAGACGGTGTCCTCATGTTGGGATTGCTCCTCCGATGTGATGAGATACCGTTGGCTGGCGTTTTCAAAAACTACCAAGGAAATGGGTATGTTATATACATGTAGTTAGAGGGATATTTTATATCAAGGTCATGACACTACAGCTATTCTGCAGTGCAATGCCCTCTGCATGCAATCAATAAATGCTGGTCAACAACATACAATTGTAGTGCCACAATCCACCAAATATGATACTCACAGAGCATGAACAAGTTTTCCACTTTAGACTGTGCAAGTCTTGCATGTATTGAAAACAAGAAAGCAACCCAAATGAAAACCATAGTTTTCTATGAAATCAAATCCTTCTTTTTAAATTCTTTTTATACAAAACTTGTGAAAATAAAAATACTCGTAGCAATTTGCTATAAATACAATTTCTATTTTTTTTATCATACATATAGTTTGTTGGAATTAGCATTTTGAAACAAAATTAATACTTAGGACAAGGATGCTTTCTTTTAAAGAAACCCCATTTACCAATCGCGCCTGAATTTGTGCAACTCATAGCAAGGTTTTATGATAACATGAATGTCAGTTGGGCAAAATTTGTAATTGGGAACCGGAGACGGAGTTCAAGTCTTATTCTCAGGTTTTCTGTGTTGATTTGTTATGTCCATTTCATAAGTGTCAGGACTTGGATTTAAACCTCAACTTGTTGACTTGGCCACAAAAAGTTGAGTCTGTTGCTCAAAATCACTCAACAACTCCAATGTAAATAAAAGGACACATTAAAGTGCAGATATTGGGGTAACTCATACTTCCTTTTTAGGGAGTTCCTTCTTCTTTTTTTGCTGTGAAAAAAAAATATGACAGAATGGTGTCTTTGGCACGCATGTGATTTTGCAGGAATTGTCCTGATTTCAGGATTTTGAATTAATTTTCCAGTGCCATCAGATTTTCTTGAAAGAGGCAAACTTGCCACCACAGTGATGAAAAGACAATTGCCTTTGTCATGACCAGGGCCCAATTTCATGGCTCTGCTTACCGCCGATTTTTTGCGCTTGCGATCACCATTCTCCGCTTACTGTGTAAGCGCCAAATTTCTGCGCTAGCTGTCTAAGCGAAGAATGTCTAATAACATGGAGTACGCACGCGCACAAGCAAAAATTCTCTACTAACACGTGAAATACACTTGACGTAAGCAAAGAACTCCCTGCTTCCGTAAGCGCAGATTCTTTGCTGATGGTAAGCAGAGCCATGAAATTGGGTCCGACCTTCATCTATCTATTTAAAATGATGCAGAGAGTCTGTACATACACCTCTAAAATGTAACATTTTGTACATTCAGGGAGCTTCATTTCTACAACAGGAAGTTTTTATCCAGTGTTCATGTTCATTCATTTTCATACAGTTTGGAAATGTCTGGAATGGTGTGATGTTTGGAAATTTCCATAGCATTACAATTTTTTAAAAAGTGATACAGATGAGGTTTCAAAATGAATGACAGATCTCTGTATTGGTGCTGAGACTTTTACAAAATTACAAGAAATTACGCTTTTTCATTTAAAGTTTGGTAATGTCATTTTGGCAGTATTTGCTATAAGCTCTTCAATGTAATTTCACCCCCCTTTTTTTCCAGGTCATTGTCTGAAATTCAGCTGGAGAGTTCCTGCAACATGGCGTGTGAATGTTCAACAGAATTTTATTTGCCAGTGTGTGGTGAGAATGGAATGATATACTTCAGTGCCTGCCATGCTGGCTGCCTTAGCTACAATGAAAAGGTGAGGTCATGTTTTCTATTTGTTTTCATATGACAAGGATTGAGGAAAATGTTTCATGTTTTTGCTATCACTAGGAAACTGAAGTACTATTCATTACAATAACAAAATACAAAATAATAGACATGCTGTTAAGATAACTTTCAGTTATTTTAGTTTGTTATCATGGCCTAGTTTCCTAGAGCTGCTTAAAGCAGGAAATTTTGCTTAACAACTTTCTTCTTGGCAAATCTAAGTAGGAAACCAGTCAGAGGGTACATTTGAAAATCACAAGGAGGTTTTTAGAACAGAGGGTTGTCAGAATATAGAGCAGTTAGCTACACCGGTAACCTTATTATGGTCAGCAAAATTGTAGCTCTAAGAAATCGGGCCAAGGTATAAGTTTGTTTGTGACTCAAGAGACAAAAGAACCACTGGAGAAGAGTCACACAGCATAAAATTCAGTGATTTGTGCTTTTAATAATCATAGACTGTTGCCAGCTTGGCATTTATATCCCTTTTCAGGGAGCTTTGCCAAGTTCAATTGTTGGGAAGATCGTCATGCAGTTTGACATTTAATAGATAGCTGTGTTTTTGTGTTGACACTAATACTTACAACAATAGTACCACAATGATTGTGCCATTTCACCATAAAAATTTTCAAAAGTGTATTACAATACAATATCATAAAAAGTCAGCACAATGGAGTTAAAGAGCAAAGTGTAAAAACAACAATATTACACACAAATAAAACAAAAATTAGCCAAAAGCTTGTTTAAAAAGATAAGTCGTAAGCTTACTCCTAAAAAGCATTAGAAAATCAAATTTTACTCAAAGTTTCCAACCATTGTAGCATTTCACATTTGTTTTTCTTTTCTTTTTCGGCCCTTTCAGACAAGTGGTTATGATGATTGTTTGTGTACTTCCTTAAACGGCACTGGTACAGGCAGTGCAACGCCGGGTCTCTGTCCATCGACCTGCGGCCAGCTTGGTCTCTTCATTGTGTTCCTTACAGCAATTATCATTGCGTACTGTCTATGCGGGGTACCAGCTTTCAATATCATGTTAAGGTTGGTGATCAATAAAATATTATTGCATTCTATTTTAAGTTACACAATTTCATAACTATGTTTTGCCAAGCTTCAGTTTTCACTAATAAATTGATGTATAGAAAAAAGAGAAAACAAGTTGCAGTATTGACTGCTACAATGTAGGATTTGAACTGTCTCTAGCTACCAGGCAAGCTCGGTGGTTTAGAATGGCAAAGGTCATGGGTTTGAATCCCATCTGTTGTAATTTGCCTATGGATTTTTTTCACAGGACTCGGGAAACTACTGAGCACAATAGTGTAGTGTTAAAAAACAAAGAAAATATAACACAAGTTACTTGTTTTCCCTTTATGAAAAAAACACTACTCCTGGATTTTGTTTCCCCTTCCTTTTTAAACCTAAGCCCTTGCAGTTTTGAAACTTAAAGTGAAGTGAATCTAATTTGACTGTTACTTTCACCGATATTTAAAGTATTTTTGATTATTTTATTGTTGTAGATGTGTTCCAGACGGTCAGCAGGCCTATGCGTTAGGATTGCATGGATTCTTGGTCAGGGCATTTGGTAAGAAAAGTGCAGAGAGCAGACAACGCTTTTTCAAAAATAAAACCTCTGCATATTTAAAGTGATGCTAGAACTTTTGTCTTAGAACTCTCAAATTTAATTAAAAAGGTAGAGTTGGTTCTAAGGACTGATGGGGGAATTAATTACATTGTAATGCATGCACCAAATTTTTTGGCAAGGAGACTGAATCGGAGACATGGAATCCACATTTATCTGAATATTTCGTACGAGAGTTTCTCCTTGCATCTTTCCACATGCAAAGAAGCTATTCAACTCCCAGTGCTCCAATCTTGATAAATAATAACAAAGCTTAACTTAATTACGGAACCAAATGTGCCCTTTAAATGTTTCTCATTTTAAAAGCAGTTCATTTGTTTCTACCTTTAGAAAAAGTCATTTAACCAACCTTTTGAAAAATTACTTTACTCACACATACTGTACTTGCAGACCTTGCTTACAAACCTAACAACTTAATACCCCAAAACCTAACCGTAATATTTCAATTTGTAAATGAGCGACAGGACCAGTATTTAGCCAGCATATATCTGACTTTGCACATGCAAATAACATTCCCCTTTAATCTTTTTATTTTTAAAGGAGCAATCCAACAGCCGATCTTTTCCAAAACCTATTTAACAAATATTTGCAGACTTTGCATACTTGAATAGCATCCCCTTTAATCTTTCCATCTTTAAAGGAGAAATCTCTGAAATGCATATTACCAGCATCCACAGACTTTGCATACTTTACTTTAATAGCATCCCCTTTAATCTTTCCATCTTTAAAGGAGAAATCTCTGAAATGCATATTACTAGCATCCACAAACTTTGCATACTTTACTTTAATAGCATCCCCTTTAATCTTTCAATCTTTAAAGGAGAAATCTCCGAAACGCATATTACCAGCATCCACAGACTTTGCATACTTTACTTTAATAACATCCCCTTCAATCTTTCTGTCTTTAAAGGAGCAATCCCTGGACCAATCTTATTCGGGTACATCTTGGACACCACCTGCACATTATGGCACAAGGAATGTGAGGAGAGCGGACAGTGTTGGTTCTACAACCGTACGGATGTCTCTCTCTACGTCATGATGCTAGGAATGATTGTTAAAGGGGTCGTCTTTCTATTCCACTGTCTCGCCCTGTTCTCCTACCAACCGATATCTTCCCCAGATGGGACCAGTAAAGGGAACAATGACGTCTATAAGCAAATTCCTTTTGAGGTGGAAACATGATATATCAAGTGACTAACCTCATATGTACATTCAAGTCACAAGGTTTACAGTGCCTTCAACTGACATAACCTAATGTCCAGAAATTTGTTGTCCTCAAAAATCAGTTTCAATTGACTGTGCTTACACTTTTAAACACAATGTAGAGTTTGAGTTGTCAAAATAGCGCGGCAGATTGTACCTTTGAGGGTACATGCATGGAATTTGGCACGCACATGAGACAGATATTTGGCTATGGGGCCATCACAGATTTGTCCTTTGAAAAGATATTGGTAGAATAATAAGCAATGACAGCCATTTTGAAAGTTGTGAAAATTGTTATTCTACCTATACTTTTTTCAAAGGACAAACTTGTATCCAAATATCTTTCTCATGATGTATTCTGATTATATGCCAAATTCCATACTGGTATCATCAAAGGCACCCTCCCATCACCTACCTGTCATACTAGAAAGGGAAAAATGCAAAAAAGAAATTCTTTGTCAATGTACATGTAAAATTAAATGAAGCTGGTTTTTGAAGATTTCCAATACATAAGTATTTACCTCATGTTGTTTATAACAATGCTTCAACAATCTTCAAAGTTATTGATGCGCCATAATATTTGATGCACTGGTTCACACACAAGTGGGCTGATGAAGTGTGCGTTAAAGGGACACTTTTGTTGGATTGGGCGATTTGGGCCATATTCATTTCAAGTCATTTCATAATTAACACTTTGTTATGAAATGACTTGAAATGAACATGGTTGGAAAGATGTTTTAAAAGTTGAATATAATGATCCACACAAATATGCCTTGAAAACGTGTGGTTTTCCTTTTACTTCATGAACTAACACCGACCCCAATTTTGTAGAACCAAGTTTTTGACTCCACAAAACGGCGAGCCTTATTAGTTCAAGAAGTAAAAAGAAAACTACACAATTTTGAGGCATATCTGGGTGCACCATTATATTCTACTTTTAAAACATCATTCCAACCATATTTATTTCAACTCATTTCATAACCATTGCTTTTGCCCGAATTGCAAAATCCACCACAACGTGTCCCTTTAACTTTTTATAGACAGATAAAAGTTATTTTTGGCTAGTTTCATTCCGAGATACATGTTGTAAGTGCATGCGTATCGAAAGAGTAAAAAATGGCAACTGTTTGGTTTTTCTGAGGTGTCATTAACATGAAACATAACTGAAAGGTTCCCATTTTGTTTTCCATTGAATGAGGTAGCAAAAGGTAAATCAGCCTTCTGTGTTGAAGGAAATGAAAGCTTGTTCTCTTTTCAAAACTGAAACATTTGACAATACATAAATTGCTTTTAGGGTCTGTCCCATTGTGATCCTTCCAGCACTCAAAGTAGCTTCATTTAGCTATGTACACAAGGTCGATGTCTGCCTATATTTTTTAATCTACTTCATTTATCGTGCTATTGGACGAAACTAAAACAAAAAGATTACAGGCTTATCAAATTTTCATGGAAATGAATGCTTAACAAAACAAGGTTTGTCCTCGACTTTTATTTGATGGGAAATACCTGATTGTTATCAAACAATTCTGGGGGAAAAAATAAATGGAGAATTTCGGCATGCATGATTCTGGAGACAATGGGAGATTTTGAAATGCTACAGTCTAGGTGACTGAAGACTTACATTTTACCACGTCCATTCTTTACGTAGTTCTGAGCATGGGCACCTTTCCAAGAAAAATGGTTTTACTTGTTAAGGGAGTATCTCAAATGTCTGGCATGATCTAGGCTCAAGCTCTGGTGGGACTGTCAGAGTGTTCTGCTGGGCTGCAACAATGTGCCAAACCAAGGATGGGCTTTGAAGAATGTGAACATTTATGAAAAACTACCCTGCATACCTGGGTTCCCCATTTTTTAAACCCAGAACCTTCCAGATGTTTTACAATTCAGGAGGTTTTCAGATTCTGTTTTTCACCAGAAATACAAAACTACCGATTCACACACAATGTGGACTAATTCTTTCTCCAGTTGGTGACGGCTTTATCTTTCAAGAAGTCTCATGGTTTGAGAAAAGATGAAATCAGGAACATTCCTGAGAAATCACATGCCTGCAAACCACAGGAACAATCCTACTTGGTAGCTTTTGGAACAATCCTACTTGGTAGCTTTTGGAACAATCCTACTTGGTAGCTTTTGGAACAATCCTACTTGGTAGCTTTTGGAACAATCCTACTTGGTAGCATTTTGAACAATCCTACTTGGTAGCTTTTGGAACAATCCTACTTGGTAGCATTTTGAACAATCCTACTTGGTAGCTTTTGGTACAATCCTACTTGGTAGCTTTTGGAACAATCCTACTTGGTAGCATTTGGAACAATCCTACTTGGTAGCTTTTGGAACAATCCTACGTGGTAGCATTTTGAACAATCCTACTTGGTAGCATTTTGAACAATCCTACTTGGTAGCATTTTGAACAATCCTACTTGGTAGCATTTTGAACAATCCTACTTGGTAGCATTTTGAACAATCCTACTTGGTAGCATTTTGAACAATCCTACTTGGTAGCATTTTGAACAATCCTACTTGGTAGCATTTGGAACAATCCTACGTGGTAGCTTTTGGAACAATCCTACTTGGTAGCATTTGGAACAATCCTACGTGGTAGCATTTGGAACAATCCTACGTGGTAGCTTTTGGAACAATCCTACTTGGTAGCATTTGGAACAATCCTACGTGGTAGCTTTTGGAACAATCCTACGTGGTAGCATTTTGAACAATCCTACTTGGTAGCATTTTGAACAATCCTACTTGGTAGCATTTTGAACAATCCTACTTGGTAGCATTTTGAACAATCCTACTTGGTAGCATTTTGAACAATCCTACTTGGTAGCATTTTGAACAATCCTACTTGGTAGCATTTTGAACAATCCTACGTGGTAGCATTTGGAACAATCCTACTTGGTACCATTTTGAACAATCCTACTTGGTAGCATTTGGAACAATCCTTTTTGGTAGCTTTTGGAACAATCCTACGTGGTAGCATTTTGAACAATCCTACGTGGTAGCATTTTGAACAATCCTACTTGGTAGCATTTTGAACAATCCAATGGAACATTCCGGCGGTCTAACTGACCAGTCCATGTTTGCCTGCTTGAATACATACATGTAATAGAACGTTCTTACAATTCTGACTTTTGGGACACTCCCTCAGGCCCTATTCACACTGTATCTCTTATCCCCATGGAATACACAGCCCTGGTGAGACCCGGGGAGTTTTTTACACCACGGTTACCATGGCGCACTTTCATGCTGTCCCCGCCTAGGTCCCTACTCGCCATATTTATTTATGACCGCATGAGGGCGTATGCGAACCGAATGCACATGATGCAAAACAAGTAAACAAACGGGTTTTTTCATCATTGTTGTTATTAGTAAGTTTATGTATTTCGTCATTGATGCACGGAAGCTGCACACAGGCAATTGAAATAGGATGAAACTGTAATTGTGATGCGAGACAATTCCATGATGAAAGCGCCCTCATACGGTCAAAAATATGGTAAATTCCATGGGGTTCCGGTTGCATGTTTCAAGAATACCCCAGGGTTTTACCACTACCCCTACTCCAGAGCAGGGGTGGCTATTCCCTGGGGTATGCCCATTTGCCGGGGTAGATCGGCCTGGGTAAAGCAACCCCAGTAGGAAAGAGTCAGCCCTTATTCCCCGTGGATGCCCCCAGGGAATAGAGTAGTGTGAAAGGGGCTATAGTCTGCTGCTACATTGTGAACCTAATAGTCTCCCATTTAAAACAAAATTTGTATAGGAGATATGGGATGGTATTCTAATCTGAGTATTACTAATGAATTTCATTAGGCGAGGTAATATATTTTTTATGCAGTTTGTAAAAGTTTGTTTAACTAAAAGAAAAAAATTATCTGTTTTTTCTGCAGGTAGTAGACAGATTTACTCGGTATTGTCACAAGGTTAAAAAAAAAAAATTATATATTTTTTCTTCTGTACCATTCGGTAAAACACCTATCAGAGTATAACAAAGAGATGTTAATTTTGAATCAGCTCTATTTTTGTATAAACTTGAACATTTGTATATCAAGATATTTGATTATTGAAGATGCACTTGCATGAGTTGGGATTGATAGTTTTTCACTTTTAGTAGTTCCTTCCATAATTTTGCACATTTATTTTGTTGTGTAGTAAATAGTGAATTCTTGAAACTTCCTGTTTTTTCCATGAAGAAAAAGATTCACAAGGTCGATATTTGTTTTTGGTTCACCACTTCCCGACAGTATTTTAAAATTTGACCGTGCCTCTGTGCGGCATTATTCTTTCGGAACTTTTCCGATCTACCACAATGTAATGACAACAAATGTTATTATAAAATTCACTGGGATATTTTGTTCTTTCCGAGATGGAATGTCAACAAGTAATGGTACGTCAATGGACCCAACCAAAAGAAGACCTTCTGAAACTGTCCCCATTGGTTTATAAATATCCACATATATATATTGTTTAGAAAAGTTCTGTGTGATAAGATGTCATCCGAAGTGGTTAAAGAACATTCAGGACAATTTCAATAAGTAACATTCATGTATGATTGTAAAAAGGTTAAAATTTTTTAGACGATCTGCCCTTTTCTATTCCTGTAATATCTTACAATTATTGTTGTAAATTTTCTATTTTTGATGATAAAATATGGTATTTCATGCAAATGCTGCGTCAATGTCGGTTCTGTGGCGTGTCGTGGCCGAGCGGTCTAGTTCACCTGTCCCAAGCTCTGGTGTTGTCAGCAGCAGAGTGTAGGTTCGAATCTCGGTCATGACACTTGTGCCCTTGAGCAAGGCACTTAACCATAATTGCTTTGTAAAACATTGGGAAGGTAGTGCATTCTGCTCTACCAGCCAGGCTCCTAGTGGATGATACCCATGCATACATCCTTATGGACTGTGAAGGGGGTAACCCTGTTTCAGCCCCAGGAGCAGGTGGCAATGTGCCCCTGTGGCAGTTGATTTGGGTCGATGGCTCAAATCAGTTAAGTGTAGCCCTTACCTTGAAGTGGCCTTCCATGGCCTTGTGATGTAAGGTGATCTCTCATAAAAAAACCTCTTTTTTTTAACATCCTCTCAAGAGGAACCCTCGCCATGTTGGTTTTGTCTTCTTAATATCAGTGAAAGTATTAAAAGTGTAAAAAGTTGGAACATTTTCCTAAATTTTTTGTTGATGTTGAAACTGTTTCCTAATTTGGGCTGAAGCCCTAGTGATCGTGAAGCATAACAAGTATTCACTTGCGGAGACACTCTCAATTGTTTTTGTTGTTATTTCCATTTTTTGTTTGCTTTTGTTTTTGTTTTGTTTTTGGAAAAAATATAAGTCTAACCACCTCAACCGATTTATGACTATGACTAACAAAATACAGGTTGGGATTTTTTTAAAATGGTATTTGTTTGTCTAATAATAACAGTTTTGTTGTTAGAAAAAAACAACTGATGCAATACTTGGTTATGTGTGTGTTACAAAAACAACTGTATAATAAAAGAGAGTTTGAATTTGAAATGTCCTCTTTTCAAGTTGAAACACGGTGTTCCTAAGTGCATTTTTGGCACATTGTGTATGTTAGATTTTTGTTGTCCTTATCAGTACCAGTCATTTCTAGGATGGAGTTTGTGGGCGCTCCACAGTACATAAATCATTTCAGGGTCAATCACCTCAGCATGTTAGGTGAAAAAAACCCAAAAAAACTTGTGTACAGCGAAATTTGAAGTTAAATGTAAATTTCAAGAGCTAACATGATACTTGGGTTTATACTTTTTTTTGTACACACTAAGTATACACCCCTTGCATTGCCTGCCATCCAAGAGGTCAAACAGTGGAAACGTGCACGTGTGTATGCACTTCACACAAGTGTCAGCCAATGGTAGGTCTTCCTTTGACCTTAGTGATGGCGCTGTTTGGGTATTTGACGTCATATGCAAGGGGTTTGATGAGAGATTCATACCGTCAAGTAGGGCAAATTTCATATACCTACTAAGCACAAATCTGCTATTTATCGACTAAAATGTTATCTATACGTTTTTGTAACTGACTGCCTAAAAATGTTTGTTGAGCAAACAAGTGCCATGTCCAAACTGGCGGCTAAGGCTATGGCTTTGACTGTTGCTAAGGTTGTCGGTATGGGCGTTGATATGCTTTACAACGTATGTTCTCATGACAACCAAGCCACAGCCGCAATTTCAGACACACCCTTATTTAGCAGGAAACATTTCCTGCAAAGAAGTTTATGATGACATTGGGTCAAGGGCCCAAAGTATAGCTGTTAAGCAGAGAAAAAACAGATTAGCAAATTTCCTTGCTAAGCAGTAATTTATTAAGCGATAACCCAGTGGGGCACCAGTCATAAAAATGAAAACATGGAATTATGGCTGGTTACCAGTTTCTGGTAAGCAAGTTTTTGTGCCTACAGGCTTTATGAACCTTAGCCAAGAGCGGAGCCTTGTGACTGAAACAAAATAAACTCTTCTAAAGCATTGATTGAAAACATTTATTTTGTACACTTTCTCTAAATAAAGAAAACAAAATGTATTGTTAATTGATGTACACCTGCATGATGGCAGGAATCAATCATGCATTTTTCTTCAAGGAATAAAGCAACTAACGGAAGAAGGTTGTTAAAAAAAATCATATTGTCATTTGTTGATTTGCCATTTTAAATATGAGGTGAACCTGCAGCTACCTATGTAAAGCAGGCTATGGTGGACAAAAAACGTTCAGCTTGGATGCAACACATGTCCTTCTCGTTGGTCAACAGAGGGCTCACTTGTCATATTTCAGCATATTGGTGCAACATCTTGCAAATGTGGGTACTTTCCACAAAAAGATTTTGACTTTGATTTCTGCCAAAATGATTGTAATAAACTGTCAAGTTTCTCACTCTGTTAGAGCTCTACTGAACCAAGATGGTCTCTTTTTCTTCATCTCCACAACTTCTTTTCCCTGGTCTTCCGGTCTTAATGTTTCATCCTCGTACAAGACGATGCTCTCTCGATCCGGGATGATTTTATTTTCCTCTTGATTCTCGAACAACTCCTTCCTTATCTCTGCTGACTCTTGTCGGATCCTGATGAGACAGTGTCTAGAATAAATAAAAGCCAAGATAATCAATCCCATCGTGGTACTTTTTCCATTTATTGCCTGGGGCCATAAAAATAAAGAAAATTGAACATGAGCAACATGTACATGAATTCCTGGATAAACATGCAAAAGTGAAAGTGCAAGATCCGACTTTGTTGCACTACACCAGTTGCATGAGAGTACAGGAAGTCAAGTACAAGTACAACCTTGTTCAATCATTGCATTGTGATCTTGCTATGTACCAAATGTTTGGTGTGTCCTGGCCAAGCGGTTCACAGACTCAAGCTCTGGTATTTCTGATCAGCAGATTGTGGGCTTAAGTCACGGTCTTGACACTTGTGTCCTTAAGCAAGACACTTAACCGTTATTACTTTGTCCTTTTACTAATGCACGTAAAAGAACTCAGTTACACTTATCACCAAGAGAATGGGTTTGCCCCAGTGTTTCTGACAGTGGCTGCTACATAAATCGGCCTCATAATAATAATAAAAAATAATAAAAAACGTCTTTAAAACGTTTCTCTTTGTTCAAGTGCCTTGAGTACCTTATTGGTAAATGTGTGTGCCATATAAGGCTCCGATATAAAGTGTTTTCCCCATCCCTACCAATTGTGCCACTCAAAAACAACCATGGGACCTCTTCACCATACTGAAGCCCAGTGGTCATTTTCTTTCATGCACGGTCATGCGTCACTTTCTTGTAGATGAATTGGCAAAGATACAGGGATTTTCCTAGCTTAACTTGTGCCCACACATATGCAAGAGTAGAAATATCATCTTTCCAAACTTGGAAACCTCAGCAAGGTATATGTAGCCTGTAAGGGGGAGGACAAAAGTTGATCATGTTTGATTATCCTTATGATGTGATTAGAATAAAATCTCACCCGCAGATAAATCCCCTCATCTTGGTGTGTCCGCATACTTCACACGTCACAAACTTCCATTCAGGTATATATTCCACAAGCTTCTCGACTGCTCTGCGTCTCTTGCGATTGCGTTGAATGGAGCGTCTGTGCTTGGGTACAGCCCACAAGAAGCCATCAAAGATGCTGGATAAACTCTCCTGGATGTGTTGCGATTGATCATTGATTACAGATGGTCCTTGGATTGCAAATACCGGAGCTGTTTCAGAAGATACAAAATTTATAATGCAGGCTGTTCATCCAATCAAATGACTTGTTCGTTTGTCTAGACCTCTGTACCCCTTCCATTGTCTCAAGTGAATGTTGAAAAGAGTTCATGAAAAAACACTTTGAGGGTACATATACATGTACATAACAAGAGAACGGTATCAGAGATTCTATCAAATCACAATCATCTGTTTAAAAGCGCCTATAAGTATAAACAAATGAAAAGAACTCTCCTCTCCCACTCATGGTTAATCAGCAAATGTTTTCTTTATTACATTACTACACTTAATTCATTATTATCTGTCCTCATTTCTGTCTTTGTTCAACCTGTCTGTCTAACACTAGGCAACACTCGCCACTAGGCTTTATAATAAAAATAAAAATAGCACATTAGAAGTGCCATTTCTTTTTAAAGCAAATTTGCCCAGTTTAATTTAAAAAGCAAAGATATTCCAGGCCCGCACTTTTGCCCTGGCCACAGCTGAAGGCACCATTTTCACAATATAAATATATTATACCCTTTTAAAATCATATCGTTGAGGAAGGAACTGGTTATTCCATACTAAGCTAAGTATGAAGACAGTCTACAACTTGTTATTGATTGAAAGCGCCCTCTTTGTGAAACTTTGTGTACTGTGTATTACTACTCATGAATTAATGTGGCCCAAGCAAAAAGGCAAAAAGGGTGTCTCAATATAACATCAAAAATTCAATGAACCTAAATTCAGCACAAAGAACAGATAAGCAAAATATTTGTTACCTAAAGGTGGGTGGCCACCCAATCTCTCCAGTAATCTAGCCTCGAGTTTTTCTAATGAAAAACGCAGATTTTGAAGCAATCTAAATACCCGGACCGTCATCTTGCCTTTTGGTATAGTTATACGCACATGCGCACCAAAGGGCGCCCTCATAAGTTAAAGTTAGGCCATTAGTCAGGTACACCTTCTTTCCCTGAAGAGTGTTTCAGCTTTGACGAAGTCTGGGAAATATCGGCACAGCACAATATCCATCATGACAGAAAGATACAGTTTTTCTCTGACTACTTTCAGGTAATTTCACCTTTTTCAAAGACAGATTTATGTGTTTTATTTATTAGTTAGCTTCTCTGCAATGTATTCTTGTTATTTAATTTATTGCATTTACAAGAATTGCTTTCATATAACTTGAATTGTATAGTTAATTTTTGTCGTCTTTTGCCAAGTCATTTGGCTTTGTCGTTTTTCTGCTGCAACAACAGTTCCGAATGTCATTGACAATATTTTGGGGAAAATACATTTGTTAAATTGTAGAAAGCTACTGAATCTGATACTGATACTTGATAGCCACGTCTTCACTTGTTATGTGAAAAAGAGTCATACTCTGAGCTGCATACTCGCCAAATATGATTATGTTTTTGCAGCGTAAAGTTAAAAATAACACTGTTTGCTTGCTTCTTCTAGCTATCGCAAAGGGTTCGCGTTTAAGACATTTCCTATTCTGCCACCACACAAATTCGGGAAAATATATTGAAGCGGTGTGGGAATACTTTCAATCACTTTTCAACAAAACATTCAATTATTACTCTAGAATGTCTATATTTTGTAATTCTGGTCGATTTAATCACATTTGTGGCATCAAACCTTTGATTTCACGCCCGTTTTGAGAACCACAATTAAGTTCCTATTTTCAACTGCATGTTTAGAAAGCTACTCCAAGCGTTTTCATGCAGTATAATTTTTCTGAAGATTCTGAAGATTCCGTGCTCACGCGATGGAAGTCGCCATTTTGGAAAAAATCTCCCCTGATCGGATAAAAACTTTCAAGTCAATCTGATGTTATACCGCCCTCTTGGGGCATGTAATGACCATGTTTTGTATACCATTGTAATCTGCAGACATCATTTTATATAAGGGGACATTTCGGCGAACATTTCGAGAACTGTAAGTCGGAAATAAACCAGGTTTTTTGACACTAATGACAATTAAGTTCCTATTTTCTTGTTAAAAAGCGGTTTTACCAGAAAATTTCTCAGGGAACATTCAAATTTCAGCAATAAATGAATTCTTTGAACCTTTTTGTGCCTAATTCATGTCACTTTCACGTGTAAAACCATGCCGCATAGCCCCGCAAGGGGCAAAAGCAAGTCTGTGTCGGGCCTCCGCGAGTGTTATTTTGGTGCAATTTGACTCCGCACTGACTGACTGAGGGGGCGTGGAACACGTTGAACTTATTTTGAGTAGTATTGGGTTATAAGTTGTGAATTTGATTTTGAGTAAATTCTGTGTGTTATTGATAATAAAGTAATGATTAATTTTACATTTCCAATTTATTTTATTTTAAAGCCAATCATGGATGTAGGAATGGTCCAATTAACCTAGTAACTAAGATGAGAAGTATGATAAGAAAAGTATGAAAACACATAACTTCTAAATCTAAATGTTACAGAGCTTTTGATTTGTATAAGTGGGTTGTGTTTCACATGGCATAACTTCTGTTAAGAAGAACCAATTTTAATATTGTTTTCACTAATTCGTTGCTCAAACCAAGAGGATTAATTTATTATACAATAATTGCAATCATGGTGACTGTATGTGAGAAATATGAGGTAATCAATTGTACAAGTACAAAATTAGACCTCTTTAAAAATATGCAGCAGAACAGTTCTGGTATATAGTACCCCTTTAAGAGGCATATCTTCATTAATATTGGTCTGATTTTAATTTGCTCTTCACCATTGCATTTGTCTTGAAAAGACCTTTCCAATGATGTATAGTTTGTTTATATAAAAATAAAATAAAAAAATCAGGTAATATAGCTACTTCTTCTTGCGCGAACACGAGTGTGCTCTAAGTCTAATTAACTTTTATAAGTCAACTCAGTCCGTAAGACATAAATTATTCAGTTGATTTGCCAATTCAATTGGCTAACATTAGCGTTAGTGTGATCAAATTATTCTAGTATCAAGTATAAAGTGATAAACACAAGGGAAACCAACTGGGTAAATTTAAATTATTTTTGGATTAAACAAAAATAGGCAAAAATGCCGTATCCAAGTAAAGTTCCAAATGCCACTTCAAATTAATCACCCTTGCCTTACCCTAAGTTAATTTATGTAAAATTATATTTTTACATTACCTGTTTTGAAATATGCAGAGGGAACAGGCATTTTGTACTGTTTATAAAGTGTTGAAATAATGAAAAATAAGCCATTTTCTGGTCTATATGGTAGTCTTTACTCCTAGAACTATTCGGTTCGTTCCGCTATCGTCTCCCCGACCCTCATAGGTCATCATGTACAAAATCCTATTCAAAACTTTTTCCCCTTCACGTTTTTTATTCACCTGGACTTCTCTTTTGAAAACGGAGCTCGCCAAAATTAGGTTCTATGTGTTCATTGTTTTCACAGTGAGCTCGGGTGGGTCCAGAAAATCCACTCCGCAAAAAAAAGATGCAAAAAATGATAAATTCCCATCATTTATTCAGAATCATCGCCTTCCGATAACAAAAATGGCCGCCGTCGCTTGTATCACTGGTATGCTGCGTGCAACGCTGGTCCACGACATGCCTTAAGCTGGTATTCAATAGTATTCTGTGCGCAACACTGGTCCACAATAATCAATGGCTTATCTTTTATACGTAAACCGTTGGTTATTGTGAACCAGCGTTGCGCGCAGCATACCATTGATACAAGCGACGGCGGCCATTTTTGTTATCGGAAGGCGACAATTCCGAATAACGATGGGAATTTATCATTTTTTGCACTTTTTTTTGCGGAGTGGATTTTCTGGACCCACCCCGAGCTCACTGTGAAAACAATGAACACTAAGAGCCTAATTTTGGCGAGCTCCGTTTTCAAAAGAGAAGTCCAGGTGCATAAACGTGAAGGGGAAAAAGTTTTGTATAGGATTTTGTACATGATGACCTATGAGGGTCGGGGAGACTATAGCGGAACGAACCGAATAGTTCTAGGAGTAGGTAGTCTTGATACTGTTATACACATTGTGTGGTACTCGCTAAATGTAATTTTAGTTTGTTTTCTCATTAGTGCGCGAGAAGGGTGGCTGCACATTGAAATGTCCACTTGAATTTTCCTTTAAAAAGGTCAATAATAAGCATTGTAGTTACCAATTCCTGGAGGGGAATATTAAAAAAGGGAAATCAAGATTGAAAATTATAAACATTCTCTTAGTTAGAAAGTGGCAGTCGTATATGGAAAATTTTCCCAAAGAAAAATTGGCTTTAGTGGGATATGAGCCTGCCACCTCCGGATTGACATGTCGGCACTCTACCAACTAATTTTGGCAGTCTCCGTATTTTGTCAACATTGTTCAGGGTGCCAGTCAGAAGCCATTCAATCTGTACTGCTGTATAACCAGGGATCACACCCAAGTTTATGATACAGCGTTCTCCCTTAACACTGGTCTGCTGGCCAAATGCCAGTTAAAACACCGGAGGACCAGTCAAACTTCACTCCCAGTGGTGTGACTTGCTAGTCCAGCTCTGGAAAGCATCCCTATTTAATGTAAACCTATGTACTAGTGATGAAGCTGACAGACCAGTGAAATAACACGCTAACTGGTCCTTCTGGCTAATCACTGAAAAAGTTCAGGGCAAACCCTGTCAGATTCTACCTGGGAAGCGGCAGGAGAGGTAATCATAAACTTGGGTGTGATCCATGGTAAAGTACCTGTAACGTACTGCCAATTGGTCCTTGTTTGCTCTTGTTTACTCTTTATCTGTCTGAAATAAATTTGTTGTTTCTATTTCAGCCCTTCGGGCAAACTGGTACAGATAGAGTATGCCTTGAATGCTGTTGCAGCAGGAGCGCCCTCTGTTGGTATCAAGGCATCTAATGGAGTCGTTATAGCAACAGAGAAGAAGCACAAATCCGTCTTGTATGAAGAGCACAGTGTCCGCAAGATAGAGAAGATCACTAAGAATATTGGCATGGTCTACAGTGGCATGGGACCTGATTATCGGTAGGTTGTTTATTTAATAATAATGGCAGACATTTATGTTGCACAATACCTGTATGAATATACTCTACTGCACATTGCAAACAAATATTTAAAATGCTGAAAAAAAAACAATACAAATAACACTAGCAGTACTGGAGAGAATTAATCAAAAACAAGTGGGTTCTTAACTTGGATTTAAATACATTAAGTGAAGATGATTGTCTAATATAAGGAGGGAGATTGTTCCATAGTTTAGGAGCAGCGTACACAAATGCCCCATCACCGAGGGTAGCCTTTGATGTTCTTGAACTAGGCAAGTTAACAGTGTATGGTCTTGCAAAAGCGTGCGCAATCTGCAAATTCACGCTCTGTATGCCAGCCCAAGTTGATAATTTATTTATTTATTTATTTTTTTTTTAATGAAAAGTGAATTTCGATTTATAATTATTTGAAAAAGAGGCTTTTGACCCACCCACCCATTAATTCGAAAAAAAAATCGAAATTTTAAAACATTGAAAATTTTGAATGGCCCCTTATGTCAGGAAGTGCCTGGCCATCACATATGACCCAAGGGCTTTATTGTTCCCTGAAAATATTTGAAAAATGGCAAATGGAATTCAACATATCCAAATCTTTTGTCTATCTCAGATTAATGATCCGACAAGCTCGCAAGCTAGCCCAGGGTTACTTCTTGACCTATCAAGAGCAGATTCCTACAGCCCAGCTGGTCCAGAGGGTTGCTAACGTCATGCAGGAGTACACACAGATCGGGTAAGTGTCATCTCGCCATCAACCATGTGTTCTAGTTGCTGGGAGACATCATGTCCATAAACCTCTCTCTATGAGTGGTTTAACAACTCAACGTTTCCATCAGTATGCTCTGATTGTCTTCAGGAAAATGCTGGACTCTACTGCTGCGTGCTGCTTAACCAGTTAATACCAGATGACGTGTTAACACACTATTATCATTTTTTACAGCACTTAAGCAGTGCAGTAAACAAACCTGGACCTCATCAGTACAGGGGTCTATGTATGTTTTGAGCCTGGCAACATTTTTATTATGTAACAATTCATTCCTCTATTATGGATTTGAGGTATGAGAATGGCATTGGCATTTTGAAACCCTAAAACATTTTTAGCGGAAAGCTCATCAAAATGTTAATTTGATGAATCGGGATGCATGGAATTGGCGGCAGATGAGCTCGGCAATTTGGCATAGGGTGCTATTTTGGTGAATAGACCCCATGCATTGGCTGCCGTTGCTGAGTTCATACAATAGAAACATCCACGTGTAGATGCACCGTGCACAACTTACAGTCAATGATAGGTCTCCATTGTTTTCAGCGAGGGCGCTGTTGAGGATTGTGATGTCATATGCAAGGGGTCTTTAAGTGGTGTCAGTGGTACAGTCGAATCTCATTAATACAAGCTCGGAAGATACGGGACGCCGGTTTATTCATGGTTTTTCACCGGTCTTGGACTGTCCCATGTGTGTTTTTATGTCTTAAAAAATGGAAGATACGAGCACGGTTGTAACCAGAACACGGATAGAACAAGGTATTTTAGCAGCCCCGTGATGACAAAATGTTTTGTTTTTCATACTTTTGTAGCAAGTTCTGAAAAATAAAGGCTTACCGTTCAGTTAAGGTTTGGAAATTACATTCTTGTTGCCAAACTACATGTATTTGTGGGATCAGAGCGGCCATGCAGTTCTGTCCGATCCAAACGCCAGAAACATTTGGCTGGTATCCTATGCTTGAAATCCTACTTCTCATACACTTGGACGACTACCAACAAAAACAACGCTGAGCATAGGCGCTATACAGTATCGAATCTGTCACATCATGGTCACATGAATGGCAAGTTTGACATCACTTTGCTATGATTTTTATCTTGGGTTATACACAATATTAAATTTCTATGATCAGAGTCAAGAAAAATGCATTTATCATTGATATTTTTGTGTACAGGCTGCTTGTAAGAACTGTACTAGGAAGCAAACCACTCTGTTCTAATCTATACATGTGTGTAGTACATGCACTATGAAAACATGTGTATCTTTAATAGTGTGTTGCGTTTAAGAGGAGGTTCAGATAATACGGGGAAAAAGGGCCAGTCCGGCAGACCTCGTATTAGCGAGAGTCGACTGTATTACAGTAAGTCAGTTGAGATTTTTGTGTAAGTAGCTTGAATCCTTTCGATGTACTGAAACATTGATCCTTCATCCTGTTGTTTTTTTTCTAGTGGAGTACGTCCATTTGGCGTGTCCCTCCTCATAGCCGGATGGGACGAGGATGAAGCTAAGCCCTTCCTGTTCCAATGTGACCCATCGGGAGCTTACTTCCCATGGAAGGCTACAGCCATGGGTAAGAATCACATCAACGGCAAGACCTTCCTGGAGAAGAGATACAATGAGGATCTGGAGCTCGAGGATGCTGTTCACACGGCCATTCTCACTCTCAAGGTAAGAGATATTCTCACAAGGTTCTATGTTTTTCAGGGGTTTCCCCCGACTGATTTAGCTACAATAAGTTGTGTGCAGTGGTAACAATCTAAAAAATGATTGATTCAAAATGGACACAGCATGTGAACTGGCGTTCAGTTGCAACACTCAAACATCTTAATTCCATCTACATAGCTACAAATTTAAGTTTTTACAGATGTAGCTCAAGGCAAAAACTTTGTATGTAAGACAACTTTGTTGAGCTTGATTTGATGTTATTGTTTATCTTACCAGCTTTGTGATGATCTTTTGAAATAATGCAATAATAAGCAAAGTTCACCCCATTTTCGAATGGGTATGGGAAGGCAAGCAAACTGCCCTTACGAGATCTATTTATGCATCGTTTGCCTTAGGCCTTTGCCAACCATTTTTCAGAATTTTGCCCAAACCAATCCAATACTTGAAGTTGGGTGTGATTTGAAGTTGGGATGTAAAGATTTCCCCTCTCGTCACAGCAGCACTTATAATATAGCCAACAATGGTGCTTTGTGACTGTGAGTTGTTGTTTTATTTATAAAAAACAATAACATTGTTTGATTGTTTTGTTTGAGCATAATATTAAGAGAAACAATCTATCGGATCACACAATTATAGTTTGAAGTGCCGCCTAGTTGCTTTCTCGGTTTGTTTTTTACTATCTTCATTACCGGTTTGTTCTCTAAACAACAGGAAAGTTTTGAGGGTCAGATGAATGAAGACAATATTGAGATTGGTATCTGCAATGAGACCGGATTCCGAAGACTGGAACCAACAGAAGTCAAAGACTACCTGGCATCGATAGCATAGTAGCCCCTTTGTAATGTACTCTCTAGACCGTTATAATATGAGGCCGTGTCCGAATTGACGGCTTCGGCAGTGGCTATGGCTGGATGGCTGAAGCCTGTGACCATAGCCAGAGCCGAAGTCGCTTAATTTGGACATGGCCTAATAGACTCATGATGCAGCCATTTTGTTTCTGCATCCAAGTGAGTCCGTGTGACTGGGGCCCAATTTTATAAACTGCACAAATTTGCTCACCACGAAAATATATTGCTCAGGTTACCAACCAAAATACCATGTTGTGTGTATTATGTGACTGGTTCTCTGCTAATGTAGGCTAAATGAAAAATTGCTTAGCAGTACTTTTTGAAAAGAAGCTCTATGAAAGTGGGCCCAGAATCGAGGCAGAAAGTGAAAATAGTCCGGTGCCTTTACATGTATGAGAATCAGCACTATAGTTGTGAAGATGTATACTAGGAGTCATACAAAGATGGCTGCATCGTTGACGAAATCTACTGCATTTGACACTTGTCACTACCTGTTTGCTTCTGAGATGAATTCTCCTTGCATAGTGACCTTCATGAATGGCAATGAGCTGGAAGATGTTTCTTTTAAACTGAGTAACGGTAGTGGCGTGTGACATTTGACTTTAGTTCGTCCTTCGTTTCAAATGTAAGGCACAGTAGCAGGGACTCGTTTGCTGGTATTCTGATTAACGTTTATTTTTCTTTAAGAAAAACACTTCAAGTCCAAATAGTAAATTGTAACTTGTTTTATATTTAAACAAAGAATCTTTTTCTTTGAATGATGCGATACAAATTAAGACGCAACTGTCTTATGTACATGCGACTTTCTTACAAAATTTGACATGGACAATGCCGTAGTGATAGAATATCACCTTGTCAAGTTCTAAGGTGACGTCTTACCAACTTGGTCGAACCTTGGCCATAAGCCATGGCAGTATGCTGGAGTCTCAGACTTGATTCCCATATGCTGAATACAGTGATAAACAATGGTGGCAGCTTATCGATCTCTTGTAATCCTGGTTTGAACAACAAAAGGACAAAGGTCTGGAATTGGGGGTTACATAACAACCCCAGGAAAAGGGAGAGTTTGAGCATGAATTCCAGTACCATTTCATAGCATGGTAGGTGCATACCTGTGCACGCTACACAATTAATTGTTTAAGAGTAGTTATACATCAACCCAGAAGAGGACACTCTGAGGTTGTTCCGGGCGTTCATAAACTTCCATCAGTATTCAGTTCGGAAGTTTGCCTGAAACAGCTGTCATCTGACGTGGAGTGGTTAAAACACACATCACTTTGGCTCATAAATTTGATGTAAAAACTGGACTTCTGTCATCAGAGCTGTAATTACCTAACTTTTACAAACATTTTGTTCAGATCTCCTTTTTTTAATGTTTAATTTCACTTTTTTACCTGTGAACCTTGGACCAGCTTTTACTCATTTAGCTAAAATTTGTAAAATTGGAACCCCTTGAATAATCATCACAAGATGGTTATGTATTTTGACAGGATTTGGTAAGATTGCATTCCTTTTTGATGAAAGAGTTTAGGTAAGCGTCGTCAACCTGCTCAATACTTACTTTGAATAAAACTGTTGCAAGTATATTCATGGCTTGTTTATGAATTTACTGTAGCCCAATATATGCATTGTTGTAAAATCCCAAGTCAAACTGGCTTTATTTTGTGAATAACAGTCCATGAAAGTCTTATTTCTGTTTTCATTGTAGAATGTGACCTCATGATTATTAAAACAGATCTACTGTGTAACGTTACATCACATTGTGTGTGTTGAATTTAGTTACTTGGTAAATAGTTCCCGATATACACCATCTTTACAGGTACTTGGGTTTTGGCTTTGAGCTGCGTCAAGTGATTCATCGACCAATCGTGCAAGGATTTGGATAGAACTCCAGTGTTCCGCATGTGGTGTTCAAAAAATGATTGGTTTGCCCGTAAAGATGGCCGACTTTACACAGTGTGATGTCTGGGAACTATTTATACTAAGAATGCAAGGTTTATGTATGCGTATATGTTGTGATGTTGCTATGTGCTTCTGTTTTGGGAAAACTCCAAGGATTAAAGATACAAGGCTTATGTGTTGTTATTTGTTATTATAATACCACACTAATGCATTGTGCAATGACTATGACAAGAAATACAAAACCTGTGTATAGTGTGTATTAGTATACATGTACTCAGAAATACAAAGCTTTTATAGTATGATTAATAAGCAAGCACAAAGTACACAAAGGACATCAAATTTTGATAATAAAAGCTTTATTGGGCGCTCAGTAAAAATTAATTAGCCTGAAACAGGCTTGGGACATGGACTATCAATCACTGTAGATTCTGTTTGACACACACCCTTATACAACCCCTGATACATCCCCTCACCGTAGTCAGTGTGGAGTCTTTGCAATCAGACACATGATGGAACATTGGAGACTTACAATTATTGACATAAGGAGAGCAAAAGGGGTTTGTTGAATACTAAGCTATCAAGCTGGTTCTGGTATGGACGGAATTTACACTATATTATAACACCATGTAATTTATACCTATCTCGCTACAATTAAGGTTCATTTAAATCCACAGGTGCCTTTTGACTCTATTTATAATTACAGTTAGTAGTTCGTGACGTCTTTATTGTTTAGTATGTGCAGTTTCAAGGAGTTTTTTGAGAGAGTGTTTAAACCAAATGTGGTATTCTTGACATCTTGTGTTCTCAACATAATTTGTTCACGCTGTTACCAACCCACGCTTTTTTCACAGGTAGAGACTCGATATACAATTTCTAACATTGGGGTAAAACGGAAGCTTTGAGAGAAAGGGTAACAACATGGCAATTGAACTTCATTGTACCATATAGAATAGATGAACTATCAAACAAAATCGTTCAGCGGCAATCAACGTGAATAACAATCAAATAATAATCTTACATGTATTTTCAGGTTTTGGTCAACCAAGAGGCAAGCTATGGCGTTTAAACAATTCTGCCATATAAGCAGGTTCTATAATCTACTATCCTGTCAATTACTTGTACAGGGCTTTAATTTCAGTACTTTTACGCTTTAATTAAAAAAAACAATTGACTAAACACAGAAAGAAGAGTTAGTGAGAATCAAAGCCTTTTTTGTTATCTTCTTCCATTTCCAAGGAAATGCTGGAACCCTTCTGAATTAGGTGCTTGTAGTAAAAAAGAAATGCGATAATTTTTTCCGGATTGATAGGGTTGAAAATAAAGTTGGTTTTAAAACTCTTCTCTACTGTGAGGTCTGAAACCAGGGATGAGCGTCTACGAGAAGCAGACTGGACCAATTGTCATCCCGAATTGTTGGTTGCTTTCTCCGATGTCCGACATAGCAATGTCGACGAGGGGTAGACGTTCGGTCTTCTTGGTTGTGTAGACGACGGTGGTCTTTCTCCAAACGTCATCATGTTCCTGGGTTGAAATAGTGAGAAGAAAAATAATGAAGTGACGTGTCATTTACATTAAACCATGTTTTACCAAGTTTATGACCGAGTTGTGACCAGGATTGTAGGGTGGGATTCGAACCCAGGGTCTACAGTCTAGATGTCTTAAATTGATAAACACCGAGCTCACCAGGTAGTTTTCTAATTCATTAGAAATGAAATGAAATGAATTGAATGGAAGGCAAGTTAAATTCTGACGACATGACAAATACAGGTCGCAAGCGCAATCTCACATAAGGCCGAAGTGCTTTGTGAGGACAAAGTAGAATATGCCAATTCCTGTTTTATGCTCCAAAACCTGACTATAAAGACACAATTTCAGAATTTTAAAATGATTTAGATTAAAAGAGCAATAATAAATCTTTTGATGCAGTGTTCTTGGGTCTCTACTGCCAAATAATAGAAGGTTTTTTTTGTACCTGGCAACCGTCTTCTCCCTCAACATCATACTGAAGATCCTTTTGGGTGCTCATGATGTTCATTCTCGCCCCGTGGGGTCCAACCAGGGTGAGGGCTCGGTTGGTCCTGTCCTTGCGGTCGTACACAGCAAAAGAGTTTCTGCAGTGGTAGGTGACATTCTGCTTGGCTTGGGAGTAGATGAGACGCAGGAGGGTCAGCTGAACGGGCTTAACGCTGTAGGTGATCTAGAGACAATGGGAACAATGCATTTTTAGGGACCATCCAAAGTTTCCAACATTTATTAGGTCGTATCAAGAGTACTGCCCTAGAGGACCACCCCCCCCCCAAGTAGTACTTATCAACATTTTCCCTTCAAAATTGATCAACATTATTTAAATATAAACATTTCACACATCTTGTTAAGTCGTACTTGGTATTCGATCGTGGCCCAATTTGGCCCATCTGTGGCTGGTGGCCTGCTTCCTTCTGCTTAGCAGAAAACGGTTAAGCAATATTTGCTGTTCAGCAGCTCTATGAAATTGGGCTCCATACTTAACCCTTTTAGGATAGCTCAGTTGGCAATTATTAACAAAAATACCCTTTGAAGTTCCACACATACAATATAAAATGGCAGCTAAAGCTGCGATGTTTTTTTTTTAATGTGTTTTTTTTCTTTACCATTGAGCCGTTTTGCATGGTGGAGAAGTCGACTGGTCTATCCTCACCAAGATAATACGTAGCCTTGGGAACCTGGAGAGATAAGGACATAAATCTATCAATAAGAAGTAAGGTCATAACTGTTGGTGCGTTCAATTAGCTTCCCTGGGTCGACCCCCAAGTCTGACCCCAGTGGGGTTGGGTAGCTATTACATTATTGTTGTGGCTCACCCGGGTCAGACCCAATAACCTACTCGTGCAGCAGGTTACTTGGGGACGGCCAAGATGCATGACATCAAGTTAAAAGTTGTTCTTAATGGCGGCCATTTTTGAGTTATTCAGCGGGACACTTTCAGGTGGTTTGACACACACTTTCACCCTAAAACAGCAGCTTTGTGTATTATTGAAAGACTTGTAACTCTGGTATTCAGCTTGGCTAGTAAGATAATTTAATGTTGTAATTTAACGAATAATCAGTTTATGATCCCTTTTGATGTGTAACGATTTTGAGATGTAATACAGACAAGGAAAGGAGTTCCAGTTGGCTGTCCCATTGTGTTTTGGTATGAATGCTAGGGGCAGTCGGCGTTCAGTTAGCTCTTGTCAGGGGCTCACCCGGATGACCCCATCCTGGTCAACCCGGGCAAGCTAATTGAACGCACTCTAAAAAAGAAAGCGATGAGAAGAACAACAGACTTGTATTCACTTGAAAAAGAGGTGAGCAGCCTCAGAAGTCTTTTCCATTGACCCTTTGCACCACACCTTTGCACCACACTCACCAGTCAAGTTGCACGTTAAAATTATGGTAACATGCAATTAGGTCTAAAACGTGCACTACACTGTGTAAACACACATGTACATTGACTCCCAAAATGGCCCAACCAAGATTATTGTGATGATGGATGTCAGAGGTGATTTGAGTCAATAGACTGCAAAGCCTTGCACATGTTCAAGCATTGAGACCCGATCAATTGCACGATTTTGTTGACGAATAGTCACTTAATCCTCTTCGTCATAGTGTTAGCCATAGGGGTGTCTGGGTGTCTCTCGGACACCCTGTTTTAAATTTGGACATCCTCTTTTATCTGTCATTAACATGTATTGGAAGTGAACAATTTGGACACCCAGTTTTAACATTTCCAGCAGATTTGGATACCCGTTTACCAAATCCTGGCTAAAACCTTGCTCTTCATCCCCAGTGGGACATAAGGCTGCGTAAAGACTCATACAATAAAATAAATAAAATAAAAGTATACAACCCTCATTCCAGAGTCATCGACTTGGTCACAGTCTACCATTATAAATGTGAGCTGACAAATTCATGAGCTCTGCACGTTTTACAAGATAAATTGGAAACATAAGCTTGCCTCTTGTACTTCTGGGAACACACATGTGCTGTTGGTCTTCCTGTCACAGTAAGCCACAAACTTGTCGTACGGGGAACCTGTGCTGGGATCCAAAGTGTAATAACCTGGAGGAGAAAAAATCAAAAACACAAATGTTTACTGCATCCTGCTTATCTCCAGTAGATCTAATACTTTGCATCAGGAATATACAAGTATTATTACAGTGTGTAAAGGTGAACAATGCCCATAGACTAAACGTTGCCCTATAAAAAGTTGTCCACCCCTCCCCAGATGTTGAACCTCAAAGTACTGTTCTTGATCCACTTATGGTTTTCAGCAATAAAACGTTGTGTGTCCAGAAGAAGGGAGTAAGGCTCATGATTCTTCCAGGCAAAGTACTTTTTTTCTGGGTAAAAGAAGGTCGCCTATGCAAAAAACTGGCTCCTGACAACAACAAAAGTTGCATAACTGTTACATTTTTGTTGCTAGAATTACCCCCAAAGGCATGTTTTCCCAATCAAATGACTTATGAATGGCAGAAAACTTTCATGCTCAGTTGTCTTGAAACACAATTTCGCACATTAATTGCTTACGCCTTACTCTGCAGGAATTTTTTGTCCGGGCACACAGCCATATGTCAAGTTTTAAATCTGAGCTTGTTAACGAGTCTTACCACTGGGGAATATTGGGTAGTCCTTGAAGAGATCCTTGCAGGAGCGGGCGGGGTAGTCTGCCTCACCGTTGGGATGCATCAACTTCATCATGCGTACACGGAGCTGCTTGATGCGGTTCTCAAAGTCGTCCTCATCGATCTCAGGTTCGTCTCCGTACTGCGTGATCAGATGTGTACAGAGTTTTAGAGATAAATAATTTGGTTAGTTAATTAACTGATGGAAAGATACCGAACACAAGGAATTGGTTTTGCCCTGCACCAATACATGATAAAAGTAATGAATACTCATTAACAAATATACAATAAAACGCAATTCTTATATAGTGCATCTCATGTGAGGGCGTCTCAAAGCACTCAGTATTTTTTCTCCAGATCATAGTTCCCCCCCCCCCCCCACCTCGGAAAATAAAATTTGTTGAAGCACTCACTCCGTAAGAATATGGGTTGGGTCCCTTGTTTCCACTAACTGCAGCTGGGCCAGAATACTGTCAAGAAACAACAACAAGTAAGACAATTAGTACATGTGTACATCATTGGGGTTTTTTGAAGGGTCCATCCAAAATGAATTTGACTTCGGAGCCCCCTCTTTGAAATGCTTTTTTTTTTTTACTTTGACCTCATTTTAGGAGAGTAACTTTGTTTTATATGGAATCAACAGTATGAGTTTGGGGAATTCCCCACAACTATTAAATTGGAGTGGATTATTTATGGTTATTCAGAATGCGTATAAATAAGAATCAACTTACTCCTTGTGAGTAGCTAAGAGCTCCCTGTAAAAAACAAAAACAAATGGAAGACAGAAAATATCAGTTAAAAGGACAATAAATAATAACAAAGAAAAAAAAACCAACACAGAAACCCAACAACAAGAAAAAACAAACATCAAAGAAAAAACTTTGTATCTTCACGTAACCACTAAATATTTTCTGCAATTCAATAGACAAGCAGTTCTCTAAAATAGGTTTGGTTGTCGCAATTAAGACATCCAAAGTTTTGTGCATACTGTCAAATACTGACATAGTATATCACTATATAGTATATCAACTAATATAATTACCAGTTTTTATGTATATCTTGCAATTGGATTGAACGGTTTTCTTTAAAAAAAATCGCTTTCACCTTTGTCTACACCCCCCCCCCCCAACACCAATAAAAATGACTAGTTACTCCACTAATTCAGTAAAACACTAAATACATTTTGATAATAACATCCAGAAATACCATAGAAAAATAATTGAATTTTTTTCTATGATCCACAGGAAGTGACCTGCGGGAAAGTTGAGTCTGCCATGATGATGTGATGAAGTGTGATTACTTACAGGGGCTCCAGCAGGGCCGGGAGGTCCTGGGGGTCCAGCGGGTCCAGAGCGTCCATCAGATCCACGTCCTCCCTACACCAATCAGAAAAATGTTCACTTCCGTTCTAAAATACTACTGTTTCATATCTAAATTCAGATTGAATCATTCTGTGGCTAGTCTCTTTCAAGCTACATTAAAAAAGGCCATTGGATATTGGTAGATGGGTAATAATTTTCGTATTTGGGGAGTACTAAGGAATAAACCCAACTTTGTCCTTCACTGGTTGTATTATACAATCGAAGAGCTTTCCAGGAATTTTCCCAATCGGGGTCCAATGTCATTATAGCCTCTGTATGCAGATGTTTTCTGCCGATGGAGCGGCCATTAGCAGAAATTCTACTTCATAAACACTGCTAGCAAGCAAAGCAAAAGGCATGCTAGCTTGCCGGCAGTTCTTGTAAGCCCAATTTCATGGCTATGCTTACTGCCAAATTCTGCGCTTATGGCCCACAGAATTGTCTACTATACAGGGCTTCGTAAGCACAGAACTTCGCAGTAAGCAGAGCTATGGAATTGTACCCAGTCGAGTGATGCATCAATGTAAATCCATTGTGAATGTGAACAGTACACCTGCTGTCAAATCTACTCCATCGTTTATGAAATACACTTTTGCTTGCACATTTATTTCTGCTAAAGTAATCACAAAAATTTGCTTACCGATAACATTTTATAAAAATAGGCCCTGGTAAATTATTTGGTAGAATTTTCCTTTTACAGTCAATGCTTAAGTAGAATACTTGGGCTCATTTACAAGTTGAGATGTATATAAAGTTCATTATATAAAGTTCATTATAAATTCCTGTGTAACATGGTCCAATATGCCTTTGATGAACAGTTCAATAAATAAACAATTAAGAAACTATTAAATGTTTTGTACTTACACCTTGTCCTGACATACCACGGGGTCCCTGTTGTCCAGACTTTCCATTTCTGCCGCTTGGTCCATCAAGACCCTATCATTCAAAAAAAAAATTGTGAAAAATATAAATAAACAAGAAACTACATAAATAAATATATGAATAAATAATTAAGCAAGCACTAACCTCAAGTTGGTGTAAAATGCCATTTTTATTTGATACTCTTTGAGAGAAAAAAACAAATGGTTCTGTACATTCCCAGGAGGAATTTTTGCCAATTAAAAGGTCAATTTCAATGCCATTTTAACTGAACATCATTACAATTCAGGAATGAACTGTGCAAAAATGTATAGACCACTTATATTCGAAATGTGACGTCATCCAACTTTTCTGGGTTTTGACAAAAATTGCACTTGAAGGGTATCAGACACAGTGGCATTTTACAACATTTTAAACCTGAGAAATGTTTTCTCCATTTTCATGAGGACTGAATCTGTTGGAAAAATGAGTGGATCACAAAACTGAATTTGGCCTTGGGGTCCCTCTTTACGGTAACGTAACATAAAAAGACTAAGCCCTGCCTTGTTCAACTTGACACTAATTTCGGTGGAGCGGAACCCAGAACGTTAACTGGCAGATGAGTTTGATTGGAAAGAGAACTTACAGCAGGTCCAGCTGGTCCAGGTCTTCCATTGGATCCACGAGCTCCAGATTGACCCTGAGAGAACAGATATGAACACAAATTCAATGCAACAGAATAATATGCAAACCTGAGTTTACTTTTTGGATGGTTCAATTCCACCTGTTGTATTTAAAGTTTGTTAAAAAAGTTTGCTTATACTATTATTCAGTGTGTTAGGTGGATATTCTTCCAAGCTTCATTTCCATTTAGCATGTATCTTTGGGTTCATCTTTTTCTAATTGATGTTCTATTGTTTTGTATAAGTCTTTCTTTACTTGACAGAGATGTGAAACACACTTTTAAAAAGGTCCCAATGGGAAATCAAAATTACAATAAAGTTTCCTCAACTTTCAGATTCTAAACTCTATTTTATTTGTTTATTCTTCTTTCTCGAACAGCCTTTGCCATTCTTGAACATAATCAAAAACAAGAAAACAAAATGAATAAAGACTACAGTTTTTTTGAAAATCAAATCTTTTTATGTTCTATTAAGGTAAATAAAAAATACTCACAGAAATTTGTTATAAATACAATTTGAATTTAACTTGGTCACAACTTGTCTTTCCACAAAGGTAACTCTAAGGTCACATGGCGTTGTAGCCAATAAAAATGCATCATAAATAGGAATGACTGTCAATACAGTCCGAAAACTAGGACAATTTATAGGGTCCAGGGCACAAATGGGTTAATCGACAAGAAAATGAAAAATATAAAAAAAAAACAGTTCACAACTCCTCAAAAGATTCTCTCCTTGAGATACCCAGGCAACTTTCTGTAAAAGGTTTTAACAAAGAAAAAGAAAAAAACGTTTCTATACTTACACGAGGTCCTGGTGATCCTGAGGGTCCTGGGGAACCGCCCCATCCCTTGTGGCCCTGTTGGAGAAGAGAAATAAGCATTTGAAAACTGCTTATTATGCCAAGACTGCGTAACACTATCCCCCCATCAGTAAGTGGGGATCATGATACCTTAGTGCAGTGGCGTAACCAAAAGGGGGGGGCACAGGGGCAGAGTACCCCCGCTCAAAATCCTTGCCTCCCCCTCCCACATGAGCTTGAAAAGAATGCATAAAGGATGATTATATACATTAAATAGCACCCCCCCCCCCCCCAACGATGTCTTTGCCCCTGCTTGTCCCCTGAAATGAAAATGTCTAGTTACACCAGTGCCTTGTCATCTATCCCTCCCAGCCTGCCAGCTCTGTGGTGCCTGGTTCGAATCCCGCATCGGACCAGAGCCTTGCAGTCCCTACATGGTTCCACAAGTTTGAGATTTTCCTCCCACATCATAAAAACTTAGTATTTCTTCCTTGTCTTTTCATTACTGGTGTCTTTAGGCCTACTGGGTCAGATGTATGTAGGCATCAAAATGAAGGATAAAAAAAAAAAAAAAATCTACGATCTCGAAAACTGGGTTACAGAGAAGGAACTGTTTGAACTTCGGGGATGTTACTTTTAAACTGACTGAAAGATTCTCTACATCACCACAAATGTAAAACTAGAAAGTGGACATCGCGTGGGATTTGTTTTTATTTACTTATTGGTCAGATCCAGTATTACAGGAAAGTTGAAAGGCAAAAGGAAGTTCTAAGCATAAATCCCAACAAATCACAGATTTATTTTACATTTCTGGGTTTGTATCACCAGAAAAATATACCTGAAGTAAAAAACAACAAATAACTGAAATGGAGAGAGATTTACAAAATTGTGATTTAAAATAAGAAGAGGACTTGTAAACACCAGGTATTTCGAAAACTATTCACTACGCTGAGACCTAGGGAAATTAAAGATAAGCTTGACTGAAAAGGTAAGTTTTTAGATATTATTAGAAGGAAGAAATGTCAGGTTCTAAGAATCATTGGCAAATTGTTCCATATTTTTGGGGCTACAACTGAGAAACTTTTATCTCTGTGAGCTTTCATCCTGGCAGGTGGAACTGCAAGCAAGTGGGCAATATTTGAACGTAATTGGTGCACCGGCTTGTGGTTATACAAGTTGCTGCAGGTACAGGGCAGATGAGCTGTTGATAGATTGGTAGGTAATAGAAGGATTTTGAAAATGATGGGTCATTCACTTGGGAGCCAGTGTAGCGCTTGAAGGACCGGGGTAATGTGATGAAACTTGCTAGAGCACATTAGGACACGGGCTGCTAAGTTCTGGATTTTCTGAAGGTTATACAAGGTGGAAGCTGAAAGACAATGTTTACCGAACCTGAATTAAACTCAGTAATTGCCTGACCTCATCAGTGATTACTTTCAAATATTTTCCAACAGGAAACATGAAGAAATAATGAAGTATGAATTTACCATGATTCCAGTGGCTCCAGTTTCTCCTCTAGCTCCAGCTGGTCCAGCAGGTCCCTGGGGAAAAGGAATGAATATAAAGTTAAGGCCATCATTAAGGATGATGAAATGATCACGATTTATCCACACATGTGATTGAAGGACTCAACATACTTGGAATGTTCATGCAGTAAATTTCAACAAGCAATTTTTAAGCTTTTCATTTTTATTTCAATCCCAATGAGTAAGTCATTGAATCATCACACATGGATATCTGTTGCTCGCCCAAAGTTTTTGCAACTTGGAACGGTAACGTTACACCACCAAAATAATTTGTCAAAGTTTTACTTAATGAACTGTTGTGTCCATACAGTAGCCTTTCTATCAAAATATTTCTGTTGGTCCAGTTTCCCCAATGTTACGATGGTTAACTTTTTAAAAACTCTCTCCTACTTACAGCAGATCCCATAGCACCATCAGGTCCAGCACTGCCACGTACACCAGCGGGGCCAGCGGGTCCACGAGATCCACGCTCTCCCTTGCCACCAGCGGGTCCGGATGGTCCCTGATACACAACAAGGCCAACAAGTCTTTTAGATTGAATTACATGTATACAATTTTTAAACTGAAAGAGTTTCTCTAAAGAAGATCACTGAAGTTTATCAATGCTTTAGACACATCTTGGTGATGGACTTACATTCATTCCTCTAGCTCCCATGGCTCCTGGGGTACCAGCAGCTCCCTTATCACCGCCGGGTCCGCTAGGTCCCTGAGCTCCCTGTGGACCAGTGTCTCCATCACGGCCCTGTTAAGTTAAGAAGTCACATATGTTAGGCTTTGCCTTCAATTCCTACTTGGTAATCTAGTGCACACGATCTGGTCTTTGTGAAACTATGAGTGATTTTAGGAATTCTGGTCTTGGATAGAGTAGAAGATTTCTCTGGTTGTACTTACACTTGATCCCTTGGGTCCAGTGGGTCCCTTGGCACCTTGTGGTCCCATGCGTCCAGCAGATCCCTGTTGACCGGATGCTCCACGCTTACCATCAGCTCCATCAGAACCCTGTTCAAAAAGCAGTTAGAAAAACTAAACAAAGTTGTCCTGTTTCAAATGAAACATATTTGAAAATAATGGCCAAGATGTCATTTACCTTGTGGTTTATTACTTTATATTTATAACACTAGAAGGGGAGATGGCCTTCGTCAGAGGCATTACTTTATATTCATAAAGTACATAGGTTTGAATTCCGAGCTAAAACAAAGGCTTTTCCCCCCAAAAGAAGAACTTTTAGAGAATATTCTAGAGAGAGTTTTGGATACTTACAGGACGTCCAGCAGCACCAGCAGGTCCAGGGGCTCCCATTGCTCCCATACTACCCTAGAACACGACAGGGTGAGAGAAAATTACAACAAAATAATCTTCAACCTTTCAACAATAATATCTTTATTTTATTTCAGGATTTCACAGGTTAATAGGAAAACAAAGTTAGACAAAAATACTATTGGTTACAAAAATAATTTACACAGAAAAGCAGTTTAGAATGTAGCTCCTCTTTTGGGCTAAAAAGAATTAAGCTAAGGCCATAAGTGAATTTGAGGCTGTGGCTGTTGGGAAGGACAGCCTATGCTTCAAAATATGTTAAAGTGCAGCCTCGCTACCATGGGTAGCGCGCCGTATCGATACTGGTCACTAACCCCTGGTAAGGATGTGCTGAAAAACAACGCTGATTGGCTCCTAAAAGTGACTGCTTTGCACGCACGCTTGTTAAAAACTTTCAAGCGCTTGTAGGGCACGTGTAAAAATGCATGTATTTTGACGCACTACACTGCAAATCAATCCTGTTTTTACATGGTCGCCCTAAAATGCATACAGTTAGATGTATCACAAGATCAAAAAAGAACAAGAGGGGACCAGTTGCTCAATGACTTAGACAAAATGGATCAACCACAGGACTTATTAAAATATCCAATATATTTTAATATTTTAAAGTCACGGGGGTTATGATCAAGCAAGGCATTCTGGGAAAGAAAAAAAAAAGGCGCGGCGGGATCGTACACCACTGGGAACGAGGTTGGCTAAAGTGGTAATCCAGCCATACCCACAACTGCTAATTTGGACAAGGCTGTTATAGGGGACTTTGGAGACATTAGGTGGCAGCAG
This sequence comes from Pisaster brevispinus, assembly GCA_023634235.1. NCBI lineage: Eukaryota > Metazoa > Echinodermata > Asteroidea > Forcipulatida > Asteriidae > Pisaster > Pisaster brevispinus. The sequence continues at coordinate 12,615,482 of JAMKCF010000006.1, forward strand.
ACTTACCAGGTAAATCCATTGTTCTCGGTAATGTGCGCATGCTCAGAACTACGTAAACAATGGAAGTTTACCAGAAAAGTCTGCTGCCATCTAGCGTTTCAAACTCTCCCGTTACTGTCCAGCTGCTCTCCTAATACTACCATTAAAGATGCTACGCCCGTTTTTTGCCTGATTTGACCTCAAAATGTAGAACTGCGCAACAGGACATGTTGAGACATTGCACTGTCAAGCAACAGCAGACAGTGCATTCTTTAAGGAGGTCAAACTTTGAACCAATCAGGGTCCTTCGTTTAGCATCAGTTGTACATGTATGCAGGAAATGGTTACTTGGTCAGTCAACTAAACTGTTGGGGAAGTTAACATCAAGATAAATCACACTTATAACTGAATCTTCACAAATTCAGAAGACCTTTTTGAAACTTTAAGAGAAGAACAACTTAAAGCTTCTTCAACTTACTAATCCGCCGATGATTCCAGATGGACCAGGGGATCCAGCAGGTCCAGCAGGTCCCTAAAAACAAAAGACATCATGGGAAAGTAGATCCAATCAATTAAAATCGCCTTTAATTATTACAGAAACATTGACTGCAATGAGTTGAAAAGTAAATACATTGTTTGAAGTAACTCTGCGAAGCACAACCCTTCTGACCAAACTATCAGGGGCTTGGAAATTTGAATTGACCCAATTTGCTCTTTGCATGGATTCGCCATGTGCGTGTAGAGCCTCGACTTCATGCTTCATTTGTATTGTATTTGTGTTTCCGTTTGAATGAAAGTGTCATTACATTACCTTGACAATATAGAGTTACACAATGCTTCTATTCACTGCTGTCCCCAATTCGAGGCTCTACATGCAAATGGCTGACCGTGTAAAGGCCGAATTCATCAATGCCATCCTACGATAAATCTAGCTTGTGCCATTTTTTAAGTCAGGCTACCAGTATGCTACTGTGCAGTGTGCATTTTAGGCAACCTGTGTACAGTTGATGCCCACCAAATCTTTATTTAAATGCAATTTGACACCCAAAATTGTAACCTATGGGCAGACAGTAGCGTCGCCTGATGACAGTGCATGGGCTGAATACAAGAATATGTTAAAATTCCAGCACTATGAAGTAAGGACTTATTTACTGTATCGTGTTAACAAAGTGTAATAGTAATAATAATAGCGGCTTCTTATATAGCGCTCATGGTTTACAAGGTGCTGTGGCGCAATATGCAGCCATTCAAACCAGGAACACCGGGGCGAACCCCTTCTCTTTTCAATAAGTGTACTGGGTGCTTTTATGTGCATTACACAACATATGGGACCAACGGCTTTACGTCCCATCCGAAGGATGAAGCAATAATGGTTAAGTGTCTTGCTCGAGGACACAAGTGTCACGACCGGGACTCGAACCCACACTCTGCTGATAAGAAACACCAGAGCTTGAGTCTGGTGCTCTTATCCGCTCGGCCACGACACGCCAAAAAGGTAAGACGGACTGTAAGACATTGGGACTTACTGTAGCACCGTTTCTACCATCCTCTCCAGAAGATCCTGTAGATCCTTGAGGTCCTGGGACACCACGGATACCAGTGGAACCCTTAATTCCTTGTGTTCCACGTGAACCCTGTCAATGTTGAGAGAGAACAGGTAGTGATGAGAAAAAAACACAAGTGTCATAAAAACTTCTCTAAACTCAGCCCAAACTCCAAAATGGCAAAATTTCAGACTAATGTTTCCCCTAACTCCTTTCTGGAGGTCTTTTTACTTTGATATTACTATTATTATTACATATTTTTGGTAATGAAACCAATGGTGCCTCATAAGTGAACTTAATCACTGTAGCTTGCAAGCCTGAGGAAACCTGGAAACAATGGTGCTTGCTATGTGAACCAGAAACACCTGTGGGTTAATCCTACTCTTCCACGATGAGTGTTCTGGGTTCTTGTATGTGCACTGCCAATCCTAGTACATGGGACCTACGGCTTAATGTCCCATCCGAAGGACAAAGCGATTGTGATACAATATTTTGCTCAAGGACACAAGTGTCACAACCAGGACTCGAACCCACACTCTGCTGATCAGGAACACCAGAGGTTGAGTTCCGCATCTTAACCGCTCGACCACAACACGCCATACATTAATCGGGACTATGGATTCAACCATTTAGCTCTTCTGATGAATATGCAGTTTACATACCAGCAATTAACATACCAGCAATTTACATACCAACAATTTACCTACCAAAAATGTACATATGGCGCCATATGGTGCAATAACACCTCAGGTTGGCCATCAAGCAAACAACACACCCTTTTAAAGATCATGCTGGCAGCGTGAGGTTACACGTCAAGCATTTGCCATGAATCTATGGCAGTTGCAACCAGTGGCATATCAGCATATTACATAACTTTATAAAAGTATTGTTATAGTATGACCTTGTTTTCATAAAGATAATTGATATGGCTTTTTCGATAATCACATTGTTCCTTCATTCTTAGAGATAATGAGATTACTGTCCTCTGTCAATAAACTTACACTTGCTCCTGGTCTGCCGCTGGCTCCAGAGGGTCCAACCTCTCCTCTTGCACCCTGTAAAAAGAACAAAACACCCTACTGTAAGCATGGCCACAGTGCAGTCCCAAAAGAAATTCTCACACCCCTGTTCATGATAAGTTAATGAGTGATGACAAGGTAACAGCAGATGCACCAGATGAATACATTGTTTACAGGATTTAGTGCATGTTCAAACAGAAGCTACAATTGGAGAATAACCCGATAGATCAGCCCCTTAGCCTCTAACAGTCTCTCAATATTTTAATGCAATAAATCATGAATCATTAGATTTGTATTGTGACATTACACTTTGCTTATAGCAACAAAGACTGATACTCTTTGTGGAATCAAGCCCTGGACTTTCTTCTGAAGCATTCTGTCAGAACAGTTGGTAAAAAAGTCTGCTTGTTTCACAAAATCCATTGAAACTAAACACTCTGCTGAACATTTGTATACAATTATAATTTGTGAGATTCGTTGGTAGTAGAGTAAGGGCCTTGTCACACAAGGCAACTTTGACAGGCAACTTGGAGGCAACCAACTGCAGTGCGTGTTACAGGATCACTTCTGTAGCACATGAGTAATTTTTCAAACAATGTCTTGTGATCCCTAAGAAAAATATGTGAACATTCAAATGGGGATGCCTTTTCTTCTTGGAACTGGTTGCCTGTAAATTGCCTCGTGTGACATGGGTCTAAGCTTTCCTTGCATAAATTAGAGCTTATAAAAATGGCACACAAAACAAATGTTGATTGTTTTACTATTTCTTAGCTACTTACAGGAACTCCAGAGGGTCCAGGTGGTCCAGGCATTCCATTGTTTCCACCAGCTCCCTAAATAAATTGTTAAATATGAAGATTTTAAATGTGTAATTTATGTGTTATCTTGGTCGACTAAAGTTGTCACTGGGGCTCAAGCAGGGTATAGTGCACTGTTGACTAAAGTTGTCACTGGGGCTCAAGCAGGGTATAGTGCACTGTTTACTAAACTCGTCACTGGGGCTCAAGCAGGGTATAGATGACACTCAGGAGGTTGGTTTGAGGCCTCCAGACACGTCTCCTGATGTGTTGCACCATCTACTACATAATGAAGCGCTGATGAGGCTGGGTTGTTTTCAAGGCTATGGAGGATGTGACTGAGTAGAGTCCAACAGGCATTGTCTACTCTTGTGGATTGGGGTGTGGTCATATAGAAGTCCTAGAGAGACACGTGTTGAGTTTCTCTAAGATTAGATGGTCGTGTAATAGAAAATTAGAACTAAACACTGAAATAGGATATATAGAGTCAAATAATCAAGTAATTCAAGAGAAACAACTTACGACAGCTCCTTGTGAGCCAGCCTCTCCACGTACTCCCTGGGCTCCAGGTGCTCCCTGGTTTCAAGGTTAAGAAGAAGAAAATTAAATCATCAGAAAGAGTTCTTGAAATTCTGTATAATAATGTCATGCTCCTCTCCGTAGGAAAAAAGCCACTGCTGACAGAATCAAAATCTCCACCAGTTTTTGCAGTTTTGCATAACCTGATATGTAAAATATGGTTTTGCCTATAATTTGTTTTGTTTTTGTTTTTATTTGGTTTGGGTTTTTTTGTTTGTTTGTTTTTTTTTTTTTGTTTTTTTTTTTTTTTTTGGGGGGGGAGGGGTTGGTAAACCAAACCAATGATGTGAGCTACAATCTTGCTAAAATAAACTGAATATTTTAATTGCAGGACATACACTCTGAGCCAAGTGTCATAGTTGCTTAAGCACTAAATACTGCTCAAAATTGTTTTGCCAAGCAAAAATGAGCAGGATACCAGTCACAGATGGTAAATGTAAAATGGTATTTTGGCTGGTAACCTTAATCTGGTAAGCATAATTAAGCAGCTCTATGAAATTGGGTTCTGATTGCACAGCAGAGAATCCCAGCTTACTCAATGTTTTCGGTCAGGTGTACCTCAAGTGAGGCCTCAATCGACCTTATGACACATTTTACTGACGAGAGTTGCTCTTCTCAACTTTGATTTTAGTCCACACTAAAGAGAAATGACCAGTTCATGAATCATAGTAGTGACTTACTGCTTGTCCGGGTCGTCCAGTTGGGCCAGAGCCACCCTGGACTCCAGCCTCACCGAGGGAACCTTTTGGTCCCTTCTCCCCACGGGCTCCGGCACCTCCTGCTAGTCCCTGCAGTACAAGAAGAAAAAGAAAAAAACAGATCCAAGCATTTCTCCTTTTCTTTACCATAGAGACTTTAGTTTACTGCCCTCATACAATCACCTCTTTCTTACCAATGGTGACTTTAAGTTGGCCTAATATTACATTAAAACAATTTTTAAAAAGCATTCAAGCTTGAGCACAGAGGCCATTTATATAAAGCTGTAATGTTATCCATATTAGCCTTCCATAGCTAGATTTTCCATGGTTGGAAAGACAATGGTGGAACATACAAACAAGCCTGCTAACAAACCAAGTAAAAAAATATACCAGTTGATCAATCTGGGGATTTTTCAAAATGAGGGCCTTTTTATGTTATTACTATTTATTATTGTTATTTTTTTCAAGGAAGAAAGAGCCAGACTGAATATTTGCAGGTTTTGTAGAACTTGGAAGTGTAAAATATGGGTGAATTAAATCAATTGTCGAAAAAATGGTGCCAAGATGAAGCGAAAATACACACAATTTTTTTGTCTTTTTAGGGACAAAAATTGTTTTTTCATCTAAAAAAAAGGATGCAGCTTTAAGAAAAAGGATAATGGCTTTCCAATGGTTTGATTGTGGTTTAGAAATACAACCATAAAAAAGACAAGCATTCTATGTCTATGAGAAAACGTCTTTACATGGGTGTCCAAACCGAGTTTCATCGACATAACAAATAAATAATGACTAGAAAAAAGACATTTCTTTTTGACTGAAAACAATCCTGCACGAGTAACAGGAGAAGGATTTTTAATCCCGAAGCGAACTGGTGAAAGGAAAGGTTTTAGAATGCCTGATGACTGGGGATAATAGAGAACCATTACCTCATTCCGAAGAAATTGTTCATTTAAAAACTTTTATAAAACCAACTTGAGGATTACCTGTCCTCCTGGAATACCCTGAGCTCCTCGTTGGCCAGACCCTCCTCTCTCTCCCTGTTACAAACAATAAATAAAACTTGACTAATTACGAACAGTATAATCAGCTACACCTGTGCTCACATTGGGTACTTTATGGAGACCAAGGACAAAAACAAAAAGGGAAAAACAAAAGGTCTCCATTGGGGGGATCGCTGCATAATGCGCCCTCTCTACACTTGATTCGCCTACAAGTTTATGTGTGGCCCATTTGAGTGTATTCACATACCGCTGCATAATGCGCCCTCTCTACACTTGATTCGCCTACAAGTTTATGTGTGGCCCATTTGAGTGTATTCACATACCGCTGCATAATGTGCCCTCTCTACACTTGATTCGCCTACAAGTTTATGTCTGGCCCATTTGAGTGTATTCACATACCGCTGCATAATGCGCCCTCTCTACACTTGATTCGCGTACAAGTTTATGTCTGGCCCATTTGAGTGTATTCACATACCGCTGCATAATGCGCCCTCTCTACACTTGATTCGCCTACAAGTTTATGTCTGGCCCATTTGAGTGTATTCACATACCCTTATGAATCCGGTTTGTGGGTCCTGCATTGCTCAATTGTCCCTTTTCTTAAGAGCTGCCTTGTGGGGTCCATTGTTTTCATTGAGATTGCCCTGAGGAGTCTATTGTTCCAGTTGTGATTGCCTTGTTAGGTCAATTGTTTCTATTGAGATTGTCTAGTGGGGTCTATTGTTCGTATTGAGATTGCCTCGTGGGGGTTCATTGTTTCTCATTGAGATTGCCTTGTGGGGGTTCATTGTTTCTCATTGAGATTGCCTTGTGGGGGTTCATTGTTTCTCATTGAGATTGCCTTGTGGGGGTTCATTGTTTCTCATTGAGATTGCCTTGTGGGGGTTCATTGTTTCTCATTGAGATTGCCTTGTGGGGGTTCATTGTTTCTCATTGAGATTGCCTTGTGGGGGTTCATTGTTTCTCATTGAGATTGCCTTGTGGGGGTTCATTGTTTCTCATTGAGATTGCCTTGTGGGGGTTCATTGTTTCTCATTGAGATTGCCTTGTGGGGGTTCATTGTTTCTCATTGAGATTGCCTTGTGGGGGTTCATTGTTTCTCATTGAGATTGCCTTGTGAGGGTTCATTGTTTCTATTGAGATTGCCCTGTGGGGGTCTATGGTTCCTATTGAGATTGCCTTGCGGGGTCTATTGTTCGTATTGAGATTGCCCAGTGGGGTCTATTGTTCGTATTGAGATTGCCTTGTGGCGTCTATTGTTTCTGTTGAGATTGTCTTGTGATATTGCCTTGAAGGGTCTATCGTTCCTATTGAGATTGCCTAGTAGGGATTAATGTTCCTATTGAAATTGCCTTGTGAGGAAATAAATTATAAATCGTTCAAAACTTATAAGAAAAATATCAAATGACAAGGATCTGTGCATGAGGTGTATGAACAAAATATAGGATGTAGTTTGGAAGAATAATTACCGGGTTTCCTTTAGGTCCAGGGGGACCAGTCCTTCCTGATCTTCCGATATCACCCTACATTGTAGAAAAGACAAAGGAGAAAAAATAAACTTTGATAATTATTTATTGCGCATGTCACAAATTCAGTTCAATTACGGCATAGTCAACAATTTAGCATAGGATTAATATTAAGATGATGGGCCAGGCCTGGAATTCCATCTTAGTCAGGGGGCGTCTTTGTGAGGGGCGACTTTGAGAGAGGGACGACTTTGTATTGGGTGGCTTTGCTGGGGGGCGAGTTGACTGGCATCCGCTTTGTGCTCACACTCAACCTGAATGGCAAGGACCATCTTCAAGGAAATGGTAGAGTGGGGCAAGCACATGGGGCACGCCACTGAACAGTAATAAATAGGATTGAACAGAAGAACTGCTTACAGGCTCTCCGCTCAGACCTGTAGATCCAGCTGGTCCTTGTGGGCCTGGAGATCCCTGTCAAAATAACGGAGTTAGAGTTAAAGAGTTAGAATGTGAACTGCTCCAGCAAAATGAGAGCAAAGGCATACAATCCTACCGGCCTTCACAATTTTTGACAGGCAATTATAGAGCACTCTTATACTGGGTATCGCAGCACTACAAGAAAACAGTTCATGAAGCAAAGGAACAAATAATGGGAAGATTGGTCCTTAGCAATCAACCATGAATAGGAACATTTTCAGATATTAATTGAAAACATCCATTGACTCCGCAGAATGGATTCGATGAGGGCAACAGTTCCAAAGGCACGGGGCTTGTGCGTAAAAGGCCCAATCACCAGCAGCACAATGCACCTTTGGAACAGCCAGGTAGTCCAGGTAGAAATTTTATCAAAACTGTGCAAAATTGATTCACTTACTCTAGATCCGGCTTTTCCAGAAATTCCTCGCTTGCCTGATGAACCTTGGGCTCCCTGAAAAGAAGAATTTCAGCACCCATTTAGTTTCTGTAAGCTTGTGATGATTTCACTGAATATTTTGAAAGACGTTTTCAATGCTGCTTTTTTGTACCTAAAACTGTGTAAACGCATTTCTCTAATTATTGATTTTTATAACTTGAAACAACAGAACACTTTAGTAGTAAAAAGCTATTTTCCAAATGTTGTGTTAGTCAAAATCTAAGTAAGATGAACAAGAACGTCAACCAGCGTTCCTGTAATTTGTGGACAAGAAAGTATTAAACTCTTTGGATTTCAGTTAAAACTTAATGATGTTTTAATTTAACTAAGATCAAAAATAAATAGAAACACACACAAATTAAACAAAAACAATCTGTAAGAAGGAATGATCCATATAGCGGAAAATTATTTAAATTTGTTTTCATGTTAACACTTACAGGTGCTCCAGAAATACCCGATTGTCCCACACCACCACGGTTACCTGGGGCTCCCTGTAAACAACAACAACAATTAAACAATCATCAATTGTTTTTTTGAGTGTAATTTATTTTGTATTATTATAGGAACTCTTTGAAAGTCTGTATTATACATGTCAAAGGTTGCAACCCACTAAAAAGAGAGTGTACAGAGCTACAGCCTAACAAATATTTTGTAGGCCCTGAAAATATTATACTTGACAGATGTGACAACCGAATAAGAGGGGTATAATGAAAAAACTTTGTGCAATTGTGACCTGGGGGCTGTTGACTTCCAACTTGAAGTATTTTGGATGACCTAGTCCCTGAAAAAAGGGTCCTATCTGCTGAGAGATGTAGGGCCCACTTTTGAAGGACTAAAAGTGTAGGGGGTGTTTTTATTTGACGGGCCTTGGGGCACCCTATGTCAAATTGAACAGAGGGTGGAAGTTTAGAAGTCAATAAATATTTTTCTCTTCACTGTGAGAAGCTTCAAAACTATTTTTGAATATTTAGCATTTTGAACTGGATGTTATTGGAGTTTATATAATAATGGGGTGCACCCATTAATACCCAAGTAAAGTCTGTCACTGTCCAAATTGCCGGTACCTCTGTCGGTCAGGGTCTATAATTAAGGGTAGTTTGAAGCTGTACATAAGCTTTACATGGGGTGGCATTCCGTATTATTTTTCCACCCATTCTTCAGTAACTATGTCTGATAATTTGTCTGGGTACAACCACGTGAAAAAAAAAATTGTTGGGAGGAGTGTTGGCTCTGAGAAGAGCTGTTTGCATGTTGTTCAGAGCTACTAGAAGTATCATTTTATACCAACAATTTTATTCTATGTACTGCGTCTCTTTTGTTTTTACTCCTTGCCTGGTGCATATTTCCCTCCATGCGACAATCTAGACTACCTTCAGCTCCCTTGAGTTTATTGATCTTAAATGTTTTCTTCTTGTAGCCCCTTACCAAGGCTGGCTTTAGCCTTGTTTGGGGTGAACATGCATTTAAAAAAACAACAAACAATTATTGAGCTTACAGGAAGTCCTGGGATTCCAATTCGTCCAACATCACCGTTTGCTCCCTTGGAACCCTGCAGAATAAAAGAGACAAGAGATAGAGTCCTATCAATACATTGCAATGACACAACATTTTGCTTCATTTGTTGATCTTCTGTATATTTAAACAAAACAAAAACAACAGCAGCCATTAAAAACTAGAACCCTTTAGAGACCATTATTAGCCTTGGCCTGCTTGTACTAAGTCACCCATAGTGGCCAGAATCTGACTTATTTCCACTCAACCCAAAAAAGATCAAAGTAAAGTCCTGAATTCACTTATGTCCAAAGTTAACCTTAGCAGTGACCGGTATTTACAAAACATGTTCATGACAAGCATTCGAAGCTGTAAATTACTTTTTGAAATAAAAATTCTAGAAACAATGACTGCAGTCAAGGCATACACAAGTTCAAACCTTTGTTTTGGTCACAGCTTGAATGTTCACACAGGTCAATAAAAGACCATGTGGTGTGTTATACACTGTTAGGGTTTTGCAAAGTATCTACAATTCTAAAACAAACATCAAATTTATGTTTTGATTTATTTTTCTAGAATTTTTTGCGGAAACAAGAGCCAAAAAAAACCAGCAATATAAGCCGTTTCTGGGCATACAGTGAACCACCTCGCTACCTCAATAAGATTTGTTAAAACAAAATTAATTTTCAATGGGTTTGTATGGTCTGTTTTCTTACAGGAGCTCCACTTGATCCGTCGCGTCCATCTACGCCAGACTCTCCCTCAGATCCTGGGGGTCCAGCTACGCCCATGGCTCCTGGGGCTCCACGATCTCCCTGAAAATGTTTTAAAAAGTAGACTTTCACTTTTAAAAGTTACCACAAACTAGATTAGTATTTGAGATGTTTTACTAAATTCAGAAAATCATATCATGGTTGGCTTTAGGCAATTCTTTAGGATCTTTGGAAACGAAACTTACAGATATTCCTTGAAGTCCGCCTTGGCCAGCTACTCCTGCAACTCCTGGAACTCCTCTCTTTCCCTTGGCTCCTCTTGCTCCGGCAAGTCCCATTTGTCCCTGGTGAGGATACAAAATCAGAAGATAAACAAAACGCACAAACACTCTTAAATCTTACGATGCATGTATTTCTAGTAAACACAGACGTATTTCCACCCAAAAGAAACATTTAGAAAGGAGCTTACGTTTGGTCCTCCAGGTCCAGCAGCTCCTTGAGGTCCAGAATCACCACGGGAACCTTGTGCTCCAGTGGGTCCAGCCACACCCTGGGGTCCGTCTCCACCTTGTTCTCCCTGATTAAAACCATATCCACACCAAATCAAGGTTATAATTTTACACCAGTACATTGAATTATCACCATGTAAAAATACCGAGCCAGTAAAAAGAACCAAAAGGTTCCTCGGTTGGGATTTGAACCCACGACCCCTAGATTTATGTATTATTGGAGCCCCTCAACATGATTGAACAGACATTAAGTTTTTCCAATATCAGTGTACTTTGCAAATGAAAACCGCCTTGCCCTTTTCAAATGTGACTTTCCATGGCTGACATTATGTCTGTTATTAAATTCTTCCCTGTTTCCGGGTAAAGTCGTCCAGTATTCCCATTTATGCCTTGATTAGCTACATCACATTAGGTTAGAGTCGAGTCATTTCAAACTATAAACTTACCTGTGGGCCTCGTAGTCCCGCAGCTCCAGTTGATCCTCGTCTTCCACTCTCTCCCTGTTAGCAGGAATGGAAGAAAAATAACAACTAGACACACTCACTTTATTTTAGTTTAGTTTATCTATTCGGCCATGATGCTTGTCATTTTCTACCAGTCTATCAGTCCCATGTAGTCCGGATTATGCTTGCAATCTGGATCATGCTGAAAATCTCCCTTTTTCCAAGATAATTGTGTGCTTCCCAATTCCAGACCATCATCCTTTCGTTGGACAAACACGGAATACAAGAGATCGATAGGCTGCGGCCTCTGAATACGGCATGGCAGACAAGTCCAAGATTCCAGTATGCCATGGTTGATTATCAGCCACAACTTACAGCCAAGGTTAATCAGTGAACACAGTCCACAATTGTTTGAAAAAGAGTGGTCCATCTAAGCAGCCAAAGATCATGACATAATTCAACTAATTTGCTGTTTCCAGGTCCAGTTCAAACGTGAGATGGACCTCCTTGTTACTTTCAGTGACCACCCTGCTCATTTGTTTGCCAATATCACCAACCCAACGCGATGACTTGCCATAAATAAAATGCGTCTACTCACCAATGCTCCCTTAGCTCCGGGCAAGCCTGGTGTTCCTCTCGCTCCTTGAAGACCCTGGCAACAAAGACATCAACAATACATCTGATTAGTTCAATACTTGTTGCTACTTTCAAAGCATTTAGCATGTCTGCACCAATAACCTGTTGGATGCTTTATAAATAAAGCTGTTTGACCCGTCAACTGATTGTCTCTCCCAGTAACTGCCACTTCATCGTACGGTTCTCGCTCTTATCAAGCTGTGAAGCTCTGGAATGACTTACCAACACGACTTAAAACTGGCTAAAAGGGATGAATCAAATGTGAACTTGCTTTTCAAGAGTCATAACGGACGCCTTTTAAACTTTTTTCCATGAGGACACCTTCTGACCACACTCAATCCTTTTCACTGGAGGGCCACAAATCGGGTGGCCAGGAGGAAACTTAATATACTGTACTTGCAAATCTCTAAAGATCTTTATCAAGTGTTTAATATTGGTGACAGGAAGCTGATTCTAGTCTCGGATTCAGCCACACTTGCTCCAACAATTTCCAATTTCAAGGTCATGTTGGGACGATAGCTACGAAGAGGGGCATCAGGCTTTCAGAGAAGGACACGACTAGCTGGCTCATTATGGTGCTACATCAGAACCGTTTGAAATGTAAAGAAGAAAAACGTACCCATAAATAAATTAAAAAGACTTACACTTGGACCTGGTGGTCCTGGTCGGCCATCTGAGCCAGCTGTTCCCTGTTGAAAAATAAAGGTAAACATATTAAGTCATAAATATGTTAAGAGAAATCAAGTTTACAAATATGAAACAAAGATGCAATTTATTTTTATTTTTATTGCTACAACTTTAGGTAACTCCTCCGGAGATTTATTTCAAGAGCGGTTTCAGTACAAAAAGTAGCTAAGCACAAAACAATTTTGCATATCAAAATTAGGTTACCAACCAAAATACTATGTCGCATGTACCATTTGTGGCTGGCTTCCTGCCTATTTTGCTGAGCAGGAAAAGTAAAAGTTCCTGCTTTTATCAGCTCTGAGAAATTGGGCCCTGGTCAGGATTGGGTACTGGTCTAATTTAACAAAACCTTTCTGTAAACTAAATAAGATGTTATCTATGTATTTTGTAACTTACTGGGGGTCCTGGCTTGCCATCATTTCCTATACGTCCATCACTTCCTGGGGGGCCCTGAGATGTAAATAATCAGTGATTTATTTCAATCAATGCATCATAACAATAGAAGAAACTTTTTCAGAGAGTTACAACCTTTTTTTGTAGGGTAGCTCCAAAAGGCGGCTCTTCTGGGAACATTGAGACTCCTGCGAAAGACCCGTGAGATCTAAGGTTACAAGACGTAGCCCGACTCGAGGAGTTTATACCAGCACCAAGGAAAATGTGATCTTTCTTTTGCATGCTGTAACATCATGATTTAATAATAATCATAATGATTTGGGAAGATAATCATCCTTACAGCAGCTGAGAAGCTGAATTGCGAAGGATGCAGCTACAGCGTGGTTGAGCCCCAGGCATGCATGTTGTGACTTTTGGCAGCCAGTGGAAGTACCTCTATGACTGCCAAGCTCTGCCAGAGATAAAAGTGTTTGATTTTTCCCAAAGGGAGACAAACTGGTGACTCATTGAACAACTCTACTCATATATATGGCCCTAGCTGAGAATCGAACCAGGGCCACAGTAGTGACAGGCGAGCACTTTACGCACTAGCCACCCATGCCGCAAATGATTTTGAAATAATGAGCTTGAGTTAACAATATTTGAATAGAGAAAATGTTGAGTATAGGAATAATACAGCTGGTTACAGTATAGTAAAACAGGGTGATGAATGAAGACTACGACAGAGTAACAATTGCAATAAAACATACAGCGAAGACTAAAATGACAGTGAAAACTAAATGACAGTGATTGACAAGCTGACAAATAAGCAACACAGATAATGACCAAACAATGACGCAGTGACAATCAATGAAACAGTGTGACAAACCAAAAATGATAAATCAATTAAACAGTCACAAACAATGACACAGACAGTAATCATAAAACCGGAGAGTGACACATCCAAACATAAAGGGGATGATAAAAACAATGTTACAGATTAACATGAACTATTACAACGGACAATGACAGTAAACAAATGGTGTGAAATCAACAATACATACTAAAGTTATATATATGCGGGGACAGTGAACAACAGCAGTACAGAAACAAAGAGTGACATACAGTGATATACCATGTGAGATACAGCAGTACAAGGCAAATACAGTGACAGATGCAGTGACATACCACTTGAGGTACAGCAGTACAGGGACAGAGACAGTGACAGATACAGTGATATATGAACCATGTGCTGTACAGCAGTACAAGGACAAAGACACTCACAGATACGGTGATACACCATGAGAGGTACAGCAAGAGAGACAGTGACAGATACGGTGATACACCATGAGAGGTACAGCAAGAGAGACAGTGACAGATACAGTGATATACCATGAGAGGTACAGCAAGAGAGACAGTGACAGATACAGTGATATACCATGAGAGGTACAGCAAGAGAGACAGTGACAGATACAGTGATATACCATGAGAGGTACAGCAAGAGAGACAGTGACAGATACAGTGATATACCATGAGAGGTACAGCAAGAGAGACAGTGACAGATACAGTGATATACCATGAGAGGTACAGCAAGAGAGACAGTGACAGATACAGTGATATACCATGAGAGGTACAGCAAGAGAGACAGTGACAGATACAGTGATATACCATGAGAGGTACAGTAAGAGAGACAGTGACAGATACAGTGATATACCACGAGAGGTACAGCAAGAGAGACAGTGACAGATACAGTAATACACCATGAGAGTCAAGCAAGAGAGACAGTGACAGATACAGTGATATACCATGTGAGGTACAGCAAGAGAGACAGTGACAGATACAGTGATATACCATGAGAGGTACAGTAAGAGAGACAGTGACAGATACAGTGATATACCATGAGAGGTACAGCAAGAGAGACAGTGACAGATACAGTGATATACCATGAGAGGTACAGCAAGAGAGACAGTGACAGATACAGTGATATACCATGAGAGGTACAGCAAGAGAGACAGTGACAGATACAGTGATATACCATGAGAGGTACAGCAAGAGAGACAGTGACAGATACAGTGATATACCATGAGAGGTACAGCAAGAGAGACAGTGACAGATACAGTGATATACCATGAGAGGTACAGCAAGAGAGACAGTGACAGATACAGTGATATACCATGAGAGGTACAGCAAGAGAGACAGTGACAGATACAGTGATATACCATGAGAGGTACAGCAAGAGACAGTGACAGATACAGTAATACACCATGAGAGTCAAGCAAGAGAGACAGTGACAGATACAATGATATACCATGTGAGGTACAGCAAGAGAGACAGTGACAGATACAGTGATATACCATGAGAGGTACAGTAAGAGAGACAGTGACAGATACAGTGATATACCATGAGAGGTACAGCAAGAGAGACAGTGACAGATACAGTGATATACCATGTGAGGTACAGCAAGAGAGACAGTGACAGATACAGTGATATACCATGAGAGGTACAGCAAGAGAGACAGTGACAGATACAGTGATATACCATGAGAGGTACAGTAAGAGAGACAGTGACAGATACAGTGATATACCACGAGAGGTACAGCAAGAGAGACAGTGACAGATACAGTAATACACCATGAGAGTCAAGCAAGAGAGACAGTGACAGATACAGTGATATACCATGTGAGGTACAGCAAGAGAGACAGTGACAGATACAGTGATATACCATGAGAGGTACAGTAAGAGAGACAGTGACAGATACAGTGATATACCATGAGAGGTACAGCAAGAGAGACAGTGACAGATACAGTGATATACCATGTGAGGTACAGCAAGAGAGACAGTGACAGATACAGTGATATACCATGAGAGGTACAGCAAGAGAGACAGTGACAGATACAGTGATATACCATGAGAGGTACAGCAAGAGAGACAGTGACAGATTCAGTGATACACCATGTGAGGTAAAGACACCAGAAACATTTACCTGTCCACCTGGAGTACCAGCATCACCTGTTCTTCCAGCGGCGCCCTACAATTTAAAAACAGTCAATTCAAGAAATTAAACATCTAATGATCCTTTGAAATAGTATATTTTCATTGTAATCATCAATATCAATTAAATAAAGTCATCGTAATGAGGCAGCGTCCGAAATTGGGGCTTTTGCTAATGCAGTGGCTGAAACGTCGCACCATTGTGCGTTCAAGTAAGGTTGTTCTTACCAACACCCTTAGCAACAGCCGTAGCCATAGCCATAGCTGCCAATTCGGATACAGCTTAATTGTCTATACTCAATACTATTCCAGAAAGTTCAACATGCTTTTAATACCAAGCATGGATTTAAAATTAACAAATTCTTTTTTTCTGGAAGTGTTTTCTTAAGACAAATTCTCACCGCATCTCCCTTCTCTCCTGGGGCTCCAATACTTCCTTGGGCTCCAGAGTTACCCTGTCAATAAAAATGACACAAATTAGAAATGTCTTTTATTTACACTTTATTTCTATAATCTGCCCAGACAATTAATCAGGTATCAAAATGTTATGTTTAAGAATATATCAAAAACATCTGACTTAAGCCGATGAAATTTTCACACACAAAGCCTTTTTTATGTATCTGACAAACTGAAAGATCTTCTAAATTTTATCTGTAAAGTGCATGGAAACACAAGAAGTGAAAATAATTGTTTCAGAAGTCTGATAAAGTAGTTGTTGCTACAAAAGCTTTGAATGGAGACATTTCTTACTAGTTAGTCATAAAAGTGCTGCAATTTATTTTCCTTCCTGACTTACAGGGCTACCCACCACTTATATTGAGAGCTGTCCAAGGAGTTAGCAAAAAAGTTAAACACGCTGAAGTTTGTATGAATCCTTTACTTTACATTTCAGTTATCAATTTTCTTTCTTAAGTGTGAGGATTAAGGTTGGACTATTCTCAACCACATATCAGTATTTTCAAAACGTTCGGCAATGTTGAGTGGAGAACGATGTAGAACCAATGGAGGACTTTCATCCTTTGTTTCCTTGGTGGTGGGGGATACCAGACAAAACAGTAGCGATCATCATAATCATATTTCTGTACTGTGCAGAAACCTCCTCTGAAGTACACTAGCACATGCCAGAAACATTATTATAGCGATAAGTGTTCTTTGACATTCATGACAAAACACAGGACCTACAGCTTTACATCCCATCCAAAGGACAAAGTGGTGTCTTGCTTAAGGACATAAGTGTCAAAACCTGGACTCGAACCCACACTCTGCTGGTAACAAGCAACAGAGCTTGAGTTCGGTACACTCGACCGCTCGTTCACGACACGCCAGCAAAAGTTGATTATTTTTACTAACCGGGTAACCTACAGCACCTTGAACACCTGATGGCCCTGGTGCTCCCACTCCTCCCTGTACAAAGAAGAAATCCAGGAGATTAATCAAAACTTAATTCCTGCTGAAATTAAGGACTGGTGAGTGTTGAGAAGAAGGGCCCAATGGCACGGCTTGAGACGGAATTCTGCGCTTACATTGTGAAGCGCGTGATTCTATGAGCCATAAGCACAGAACGCCGCGGTAAGCAGAGCCATGAAATTGCACCCAGGCCCCAGTTTCATAGAGCTGCTTCAGCAGGACAGTATTGCTTAACAATTTGCTGATAAGCAAGAATGCGCAAGATACCAGCCACAAATGGTGACATGGTATTTCGGCTGGTTACCATATTCTGGAGTGCAAAGTTGTCTTGTGCTTTTAGTTGCTTTTTGTGCTTCTTATGCTTTTTATGCATCTCTATGGAATTAGCCCAAGGAGGTTAACATCGATTCTCAACCACCAGATCTTGTGCACCATTGAAAATCATTCCAGCTTCACAGAAAGGTCTCCCAAGTTGAAAATGAAATAAATTTTCATTGCAAGAATAGGGTAAAATACACTCAAGAAAATAGATCAGATCAAATAAACATCAACCTGAAAAAACCCACAAAGTAACAATTGTACAGCTGGATATTTAGTTCCGGCATATGCCTTACAGTTAGGCCATACCTGAATTGGCGGCTAAGGCTGTAGCTGCCAATTCAGACATGAACTTCCAATAAATAAAGTAAACTTAAAAGCCAAACAATCACAACTTCTGTCAAGAATAAAAGCTCAAAAGGTTATCAAGGCTTGCAACTAGAGGAAGAGAGAAAAAAAAACCTGGTCACCACACAAAACTTTGTAAACTGTTTTTTATTTGTATATGGCCCTGAAATGGAGGGAAAAATACAGGAAATCAGCTCAGAAGTAGCACAAGTGATTCTTGGCTAATTTACAAGTCTTTTTCATATTCTTTCTTATTCTGCTGGGCAAATTTGGACTGATATGAATGTCTCTTAGATTAACTTACACGTGCACCAACAGCTCCACGTGCTCCTGCTGGGCCACCTGGACCGCTCTCACCCTGTGGAAATAAAAACAAATTGAGACATCAAGTTTGAAAAGTTCCAACAAATCTTGTCGATTTATTACTTGATTTCAGAATTGTTGTTTAAGAATGTCCGACCTACATTTGCAGTTGTAAGTAAAATGTTTCAGTGTCAATAAATTGTCAATGAATTTTCTTATTTAAGATCTACTCCTGCCATGAGGAGAAATTAAATTTCAGATTTGTTTTCTAAAAGTATGTATTTTAACAAGGGCAAAGAATTTTCAGTACCTAGAAGTAAGAACTTTCAAATTGCTGTTCGGTTCATTACAAAATCAACCTAAAACTCATTGCATAAATACCATATTTAACTGAAACAAAGAGCACAAGTTTAAATATTTGCTTTCCTGGACTACTTTCTTGGACTACTTTTTTTGGACTACTCGTTATTTCTTACCTCTGCACCTTCTTGTCCATCGACTCCAGCTACACCACCGGGACCCACTGCTCCCTGTAAAGACAAGGGAACAAGCCATTAACCCCAAACCCCTCAGATTCTGTTGACTGAAAACTACACTCCTACACAAGTAAACTGATTGAATGCTTCACATGGGATCAAGCATATCATATCACGACCATATGCACAAGCGCCATTTTAAAATATACCCCAATGCATCCTGGGAAACCGAGTACAGCTAAAAAAGAAATAAAGTTGTCACGATGGACGCAGTGATGTAGTTTACATGTAACTACGCCAGGTTGTATGTGTTGTGTGCAGCATTTCTTCAAAATCAGCGTACCACGATGGTTGCCGATGTTGCTAGGACTCGGATTTTAAACGGTATCATTTGCGCGCTGATCATGCGCATTGCTGGGACACGCATATGGGCTATTTAGGTGTTGAGTCATGTACCATATAGTATTTGATTTTGTTAGAGTGAGACATCCTGTTACAAGACATCTCCAAGCATCACAAGGCCGGAAGGCCACATCAAGGTGAGGGCTACACTTAACTGATTTAGACTCAGTCAGCCTGAATCAACTGTCACCAAGGGCACGTTGCCACCTACTCCTGGGGCTGAAACAGGGTAACCCCCCCCCCTTCACAGTCCGTAATGATGTGGGAATGGGTATCATCCACTAGGGCCTGGCTAGAGCAGAATGCACTCCCTTCCCGTCTTTTTACAAAGCAATTATAGTCAAATGCTTTGCTCAAGTGTCATGACTGAGATTCGAACCCACACTCTGCTGCTGACAACACCAGAGCTTGGGTCCGGCGAACTAGACCGCTCGGCCACGCCACGCCACAAGGAATGGTTCTAGTTTATGACTCAAAGGAGTTAGGGCTATTAAAGAGTTTTAGTGAAGTGAGTTTGGGGTGTATTTTCCTAAATTGACCATATTTTTGACCAAATGTGAGCACAATTGCAACGGATAATTTTCCTTCATCACAACTACAGTTTAAATTTGTTTGACTGACTGAGTTGTTTTCTCTTTGTATTAAAGGCCAAACAAATAATAGTATTAATAACAAACAATGGAAAAAATCAGTCTGGTTACTCATTTTGCACATACCCTTGGTCAAAAATACTGCAAATAGAAAGAAAACAAGAATAACTGTCTAACAAAAATTGTTGAAGTGTAGTCCCCCACCTTTTTAATATAAAACCATGTATAATAACAGAAACGTTCAGGCAAAAAAAAGATCATTTGAGCACATCACTTACTCTTCCTCCCTGAGCACCAGCATTACCACGAGAACCCTGGAGTCCAGCATAGCCCTGTGCCCCGACCTCACCAGCGACACCAGGGGCACCACGGCTTCCTGAAGGACCTCTCGCACCAGTTGCGCCTGCTCCACCATTGGCCCCAGCAGCACCCTGTGCAAGAAAAAAAAAAGGCATAAGCATTCGATGACTCTTTCCGACACGGTTACTTTTGCTACACTGACCGAAGGTACAACAAAAATGTTTCTCTTGAATGATTCTCATAACTTGATACATTGATTTAAAACAAATTTGCATCAACAAACGTTAAAATAATTGTCATTCAAAAACGATATGTGAGTAGCTGTGTTAGGTTTGTAACTGTAGAATTGCACTTTTAGAGATCTTGAGGTCTTATTGCAAAAAAATGGTGGGTGAGTCATTTTAGTGATCAATCATTAGTGGACATTATTTTAGTGGACTTCAATTAAGTGGACACCATTTTAGTGGACAATCATTTGTGTGGACTGCGTTTTAATAGTGGACTTCAATTAAATGGACATCATTTTAGTGGACAATCATTTTAGTGGACAATCATTTGTGTTGACACCATTTTAGTGGACTTCTATCAAGTGGACATCATTTAAGTGGACATCATTTTAGTGGACATCATTTTAGTGGACATCATTTTAGTGGACATTATTTTAGTGGACAATCATTTGAGTGGAAATCGTTTTAGTGGACACTATTTTAATGGACATCATTTCAGTGGGCATTGTGTCAGCAAACCAAAAAATCTTAATATTATCAAATCAACACTTACCATGTCACCAATAGAACCTGAAGCACCATCCTTACCAGCAAATCCCTGTCAAAGGAAAATCAAGGGTTTTACTGGTTATTTCAGTTTAATAAGATTATTTCAGTTTAATAAGATGAGCAGTATTAAAACAGTTTTACAAACACATTAATCATGCTGTCAAAATCTTCCTTGGTTCCTGGTATCCGTCAGTATTAAAGAAATACTGATTTTCATTATACTGAAAAGGGAACAAACTTTTTTAGCTCTTCCAGCCAAAAAAACCCAACTGATTTTCATTATACCAAAAAACAACTTAAAAATAAAACAAAACAGGGGAACAGTGCCTACAACAGAGCCGCAGAAGCATTAGCAGTGCTTCAGAAAACAGCCACAGTAAAAACAACATAAAATATAAAAACAACGCATTACAATGAATGATACATTTAAAAACCAGTTTGGGATGTGTGGATCGAGCCACAAGAAACTTACAACTGCACCAGTCTGACCTGGGGCACCATCTGAACCGCTCTCACCACGGAGACCTTGGATTCCTTGCAAACCACCTTCACCCTGGTCACCTACTTCACCCTGGTGGTGAAAAAAGTATATCATTTATTACAGCTGTGTAAAACTTGAAGTAAAAATCGTCAATATTATTGAGGGTTTTCCGATAAATGTAAACGTGAACTATTTGTGATGCAGTATTTAAAGAAGGTGTCAAGAGATTTGGTTGAAGACTGAATAACTTTCTTCTCCAGTTGAATGATAAAACGGACAGAGTGTACGACAACATAGACTGGGTGAAGCTCGAAAACATTGGACCTATCAGCAGAAGAGGAGACAGCTTCACCAAAACATCGTTTTATGGAGCGAAGGGGAGACAAACAAATGGAAAGACAGATGATAAAATGAACAGTTTATAACTGGTCTGAGTAATAAATTGTTTCAATTCCTAATACAGTCGACTCTCGTTAATACAAGATCCACCGGACTGGCCCATTTTCCTCGTATTATCCGAACCTCGTCTTAAACGCAGCGCACTATTTACATGTACATGTATACACACGTCGTCATAGTGCATGCACTACACACGTGTCTAGGCTAGAACGGAGCGGTCTGCTTCCTAGTACAGTTCTTACGAGCATCCTGTACACAAAAATATCAATGATAAATGCATTTTTGTTGACTATGATCATAGAAATTTAATATTTTGTATAACTCAAGATAAAAATCATAGCAAAAGTCATGTCAAACTTGCCGTTCATGTGACCATGATGTGACAGATTCGATACTGCGTAGCGCCTATGCTGAACGTTGTTTTCGCTGGTAGCCGTCAGCGTGTAAGCGAAGTAGCATATCAAGCATAAAATACCAGCGAAATGTTTTTGGTTTTCGGATCAGACAGAACCGTGTAGTCGGTCCGATCTGATAAATAGTTTGGCATCAAGAATGTTGTTTCCGAACCTTGACTGAACTGTAAGCTTTTACGCAACAATATTTTTCAGATCTCGCGGGACCGGTGAAATACCTCGTATGAACCGGAGTCTCGTATCTTCCGAGCTCATATTAACGAGAGTCGACTGTAATATGATACTACACTGGATCGGTGCCTCCTTTTCTATCCTGCCAATTGAATACACTTGACTGCCTCGCTGAAAAAAAAACCCCAGGCATGACAAGGACTCACTTTAAACCCCCACACATGACAACTACCGACTGGAATCCAACAAACAAGGCAAAGCTATATCATAGAGATGGGTCATAAACAGTCAGTCATGACCAAGATTGGGAGAGTGAGGTATTACGTTGACTTACCTTGAAACCTTTCTGTCCCATGCTGCCCATCACACCAGAGCTACCCATTTGTCCCTGAATAACCATAAATCATAACAGGATTAATTTTTGTCTCAGTAAAGCAAACAAACTTCATTCATTTTTTTTATGACAGGAAATCAAGGAAAAATACACACATCAGTGCAGAGAACATAATCTGCCAGACATTAGCAATAGTAAAAGTACTTCGTTTATGGTCTCGTTTATAGACAACTCTTCTATTGTAGTTAAAACAAAATCACAAACTGTTATATAAATGTCTTCATCCTGCCAGAACTTTGGTAAAACTGTTAAGAATATAATCCCAAATTTTTGCATTTTAAATGAAATTTGCATTTTCAAAAACTTGTTACATTTCATAAATTCTTTGAGTACAATAAATGTTTAAACTGAAGAACAAAATTTGCCAAAATGTTTACATTTTTCTTTTGTAGGAAGTTGCTAATCACAAGGCCGTAAAAACAGGCCACTCAAGATAGTCGGATAAAAAGTGGCAAAGAGGATAACAGAGGAGAAAATCAAAAAGTGGAAAGATGTTGTGAAATTAAAAAATTATGATATTTTCCTCATCCCAGACATTATGAGCCAATTTCAATGACAGAAGTGACTTACAGCGTTTCCAACCTCACCGTCGCTACCGTCTTGTCCACGTGTTCCCTTAAAAATGAAAAAAATAAAATATTAGAGAGAAGCTCCAAGGTCAGTTATGTGATGTACTCACTTTCCAATAGATAAAGTCCTTATGAAGGAGGTGGGGGGAGGAAATTACAAGTCTATAACCTAATGTTCAGTTCAAACAGTGAAAAATGTCATTGTATTTGGTACCCTTCAGTGCCAACTTTTCCAACAGTAAAAAACATTCATTGGCGCCACATTTTTAATATATGGGTCTTCACTTTTTGTACAAAAGTTGTTAAGTTCATTCCTGAATGTTGATGATATTTGATTATATTGGCATAAGTTTAAGACGCATGCCTGACATTATAAACAGACGTGTACTTGGTGAACCACTTTTTGCATTACACTTTTATTATAACTGATTGTTTGGGTTCTGTGATTCCAAGAAATTAAGTTACTTAAGGATCTTAGTATTAGTGGTTAGCTCTGTTTTTGTCCCATAGTAATCTTACCGTTGTTTTGATTAATTTCACAACTCGATCTCTGACAGAGGACCAGAGAGAATCAAACTTGTATTAAACTTTGGTTTTGCTTGGCTCTGCAGCTGTCTTCTCATTTTAGAGGAATACATTACTTTTTTGAGGTTGCGGTGACACCATTGTACATAAATCTCTTTTGTGAGTAGTGGTGGTTCTGAGAAGAACAGGGTCAAACTACTGGTTCTGCTCAGGTCAAACTACTTGTTCTGCTCAGGTCAAACTACTGGTTCTTCTCAGGTCAAACTACTGGTTCTTCTCAGGTCAAACTACTGGTTCTCCTCAGGTCCATCACTACTCACAAAAGAGACGCGCATGGTGTCACCGCAAACCTGACTTGATTGTACGCCCACCATGCAATCTTTCAAATCCTAGTTCCTATTTTGCTTGACTTACCACAGTTCCTCTTGATCCTCGTTCTCCTCTCTCACCAGCATGACCACGATCACCCTAAGAAAAGATGAGAAAGGCACAAGAGTCTTAAAGATTGCTCTAACTGGAGATGCTGCATCAAGACATCCACCAAGACTCTTCAAACATAGACTTATAAAACGGGTTTGTGTAATAAAGAACAACTGGCTGAGTGAGGAGCCCAGTAACGGCAGAGAATAACGGCACTGTTTTAACTATGTGATGAATCTGCCTGACAGAAAGACTGCGAAAAGCTTTTGTTTGTTTGTTTTTGTTTTTTCCTCCTTGGAAGGTATTATACAAGATTGGTGGACATGACAAAATAGTCGTAGACAGTGTTTATGTTTTGTGTGATCAACAATATACATGAAATAATACACCTGGGAAAAATTGGCTTAATCCATTGTGTGAGTCAGGAGACAGAGTGAAAAACTATGCACAATTTTCTGAATGTAAACACATTTTTCTTAATTTGGGTTGTTAGAACCAAAATCAGCTGTTGCGTTTTATAGGTTTTCAGATACAGTTTTCTCCAATATGACTCCATTTTAGAGGGACATATTTCACAGAAAAAATGTTCTAGTATGAATTTCATAATCAGTAAGCTTTCAGAGTAGAATGAAACAATGATGTTTTTTGTCCTAACAAAACCTTTATAGTCTAACTACCAGAAGAAAGCATGCTTCTTCATTCATACAGAACTCTCAAAATATTTGTCATTCTTGGCACTGCTTTATTAGGTCACAGGGTTTGACGCTTTGTGAAAAAACATCGACAATAAGAATAAGCGAAGGTTCACATTTCATTTTAAAACTATGTAGAAAAGCATTCTAGCACAACATCTATCAAATCTCGGTTTGATTAAAAGCAATTTAAACTTGTGTATTGATCGGAGTGTTACGCCAAACTATAAGAAGAAAACTTAACAAACTGATAAGGAAGACAGAAGATAACCAGGGTTTTATCCAGCATGATCTTAACTGTATACTTACAGTCGCTCCAACAGCTCCAGCAGCTCCCACGGCACCATTTTCTCCGCTGTCACCAAAGTCACCAGCATCACCACTCATTCCCTTAGCACCTCTTCCTCCCTGTTGACCCGAAGAAAAAAAAACTTATTAACTGAGAGGTTATTTCATATGCAGCTACTGCTTCTAGGATTAGAGTTGGCCCTTTTAGAATTCAATTCCCAGTTCTTCACCCTGACGGTTCTTGAGCAGAACTTTGATATCCCAAACAAAAGTTCATAATTTCTTTTAACCAAGTATAACAAATCTAAAACATATCAGACAACTTGTTTAGAATAAAGAATTAGCTGTCGCAAATAGCTTACCAACCAAAAGGACCTATGGTATAAATGCAAAAAAGTTAATGGCCTGATATTTAGACGCAAGCAGAGTCTTTTTCAAAGGCTAAATGACAATACAGCACACATAAACATGTATACTGGTGTAACAAGAGCAGTCAATTGGAAAGCAATGAAAATAGATAGGAGCAGAAAGTACACAGAAAAACAATCAAAAGGGAAGGGGGGGCTGGTTATAACCAAAAGAAATTGAAAACATTAAAAAAACAAAGGAAGAGGGGAGAAAAAATAATCAACAGCGAATGAGACAGAGTCGAAAAAGTTGTGTCTGTCCACTGGACTGCTTCTGTTACACCAGTATACAAGTTTATGCGTGTTGTGTTGTCATTTCGCCTTCGGGAAAGACTTTCCTAGCATCAAAATATCAGGCCAGGAACTATTTTTAGGCAGAGTTTGTTTTGAGAGTTTTCGGTCCTAAAATCAGCTAAAGACAATGCAGCTTCCATTATTTATCTCAAACAATTACAAAATTGGGAATGATAAAAATGATAAGAACGCTTACCCTCCATCCCTTGTGTCCTTGACTGCCTGGATTTCCTGGCATTCCGCTTGCTCCCTGAAAAACGACAGCAACTCTCAGCATTATAAACACTAACATTACCATTCAGTTTGCCTTACACCAATACACTGTCGCCATTTTAACAAAGTGACAAATAACCCCCGCAACCAAAATTTACCAGTTTTTAGAAAATCCTGCTTGAAGTTGAACTTTTTTTCCAATAATGTTTCGGAGACTGCTTATTATTTGTTCTTTTAACGTTTACTATAAAAATAAAGCTAAATTCTTCGTTGTTACATAACTTTCAGCATTTTTTCAATTTCAATTTGTTTAATGAGCTATTAATTCCTAAACACATTTTCACTTCGTAACAACAAAAAAAGAGAGACCTGCCCCCAGAGCGCTGTATACAAACCAATGCAATGCAATTTAGGTTTGTCACTGCATAAAAATGCTAGATAAACAGATTTGTCACTTGGTAAAAACAAAAAGTGGAAAAGGTATGATTCGTGGGTTATAATTAGTGTATTAGACTGTGCAATTCTTGTGTGTATTCAAACATTGGGACCTGTTCAAGTGCGGGAGTTTGTTTTCTTCATGCGGCAAAACAATGTATGTGGGACCAAAGTGGTCCCCAAAATGCATGAATTTGAGCGAGACTGGTCAAGACTTACTTAAAATGTTAACCGCATTATTGAGTACATCAAGATTTTGCACGAAAACCATTTTGCAATATTTTGTCACTTCGTAAACACAGGAACGATATGATTTACTTATATGGTGCTTCCTAAGTCTTGCACAAACAGATTCCACAGGCACTTCGGGCGGAACAATTTGAACCCACGACCTGTTGCACTTTTAGAGTGGGGCCAAGTTTTATAGAGCTGCTGCTTAAGCAGAAAACAATGCTTACAAATTTGCTGCTAATCAAAAATAAGCAGGATACCTCTCACGGATTGTACATATGACATGGGTTTTTGGCTGGTAACCTGATTCTTGTGAGTATAATTTGGTTGTACTCAGCTACTTCTTGTGCTTAAGCAGCTCTATGAAACGGGTCCCACATGTCTTAAAAACTAGTTGCCAAGCTTGTCCAGTGATGAGAGGCCAGTTCAAATCCTGTCAAAAGTAGTGGGTACTACAAATATTTTTACATCAGCTGAAAACGCTGAAGGAGACTTGTGTTTGATCTGTGATGCAGACTAGTGTTGTACATAATAGGACTTGGTGTCGGTCTTGAGACTTTCTATAGTCTTGGTTTCGGATTCAGCCCGCAAAAGTCTCGGTCAGGAAGGACTGGTCTCGGTTTAGGACGCCAACATTTTTATCATGGTCTCGGACTTCCAGGTCTCGACTACAACACTGCTGTGATGTGTGTTTATCCTTATTTGTGTGTAGGAACGCTGATCACAAGCTTTTTACACCAGTCTTGGGGATCCAAGAGAAAACTGGGTGACCAATCAGTTTTTTAAATGTGTTGTCTGAGGTGGAACAAAGGTTTAGGGTTTTTCAGAACTTTTGTCCCATAGACCTTATTCACAAGGCGTCACTGTAGTGGGGCGCCCTTGTGCCGAGCTCAAATGGATACTTATCTTCACATTTCCATTGATTCATCGTCATTTTCCCTCCAAGAGGGTGGCCTGATGACGTCAAAGCATATTGCGGCTCTTTATTAGCGGGAACGGTTCACACAGCATTTTACCTATTGCATGATCTTTGTATAAAAGTTTTGCTACCCAGTTACCTGAGCTCCAAGAATACCAGCTGCTCCTGTTGAGCCTGAGCTACCATCACTTCCCTGCAAGTGAACAAAAAAAAAGTAATTAATTAATGGAAAATTTTTAGCATTTTACTTTGGTGTTCAGGGGCTTTTTTTTCCCAAACCTCGACTTAGGCTTAGTCTCCGGCTCCAGGCTCCCTTTGATGTTGGAAACACGGTTCAAAATTGACACTGCTTCAGCAGTGATGATAGAGCCCAAACTGGAGACGGAGCCCAAGCCAAGGTTTGTGAAAGGAACAGAGTGTGGGTTTGAGTCCCGGTCTTGACACTCGTGTCCTTAGGCAAGGCGCTTAACCATTATTGCTTTATCCTTCGGATGGGACGTAGTAAAGCCTTAGGTCACGTGTGTTGTGTAATGCATGTAAAAGAACACAGTATACTGATTGCCAAGAGAAGGGGTTTGCCCCCTGTGTTTTCTTATTTGGTTGGCTGCAGATTGTGCCACAGCACCTTGCAAACCGTTACACGGTGCTTTGTCAATAAATGGGTCTTACATTTTGAACAAAGCTCCCCTTGCCTGGTGGAAAAATGTCATGAGTGCTTTGAAATGCCCTCGGGTGTGATAAAATGTGCTACACAAGAAATGTGTATTATTATTACTATTATTATTATTAGGCCCAACTGTGTCTAGAATCAATTTTGACATAAAATATTGAAACTTACATCTCTGCCGCTGTCACCATCAGGTCCTCTTGGTCCTGATGGGCCGGAAGGTCCCTAAAAGAATAGAACAGATTGAAGATTCAAATAGTGCTCCTTCACTGTGATTGGCTCATTCATCTAGCCATGCACTAGATGCTGGCAAATGGGAGACGTAGAGAAACCAGACAGTACAGACATGTTGGTTAAATGCACATATTTCTGGATATGGGTACATTTTTGAGAGTTGACCCCTTGCACATGGCTTCACAACCTCATACAGCGCCCTTTACTGAGGTCAAAAGGAACACCTATCATTGGCCAAGAGTTGTGCCAGATGTGCACACACGCACATTTCCATTGTTTGCCCTCAGCAATGGCAACCTAAAGACTCTTCTGAGATAACATCTATCACTCGCCATGCTGGAGTACTTACATGTGCATGTCACGTACCACACACGCTACTAGAGCTGCACAAAAATAAGTTCCAAATCGCAATGCTGGATGGCACTACGCGTACGTATCATACAACTGTACAGTACTCCAGCATGGCATCAATCCGTGTTGATATAGAAACATCATGTCAGTGAGAAGGGTCTATAGTAATGTAGAGAAACCTGAATATAATCTGAACCCAGTTACTTTCTCGAGTTCTGTGAAAAAAATACCACAAATCACGACATTTGCATTGCTAGAGCAGACGTCTTACCACTAGACCACCGAACTTGCCCAGTGGCTAGAGGCAGGTCGAATCCTATGTTTTAGCAGCGGGTGGATTTTTTTTCACAGCACTCAGGAAAGTACTGAGTATTCAGAAAATTTATCAAAAACCAGGCCTGAACATTTAAACATTTAAAACCTCCTCATCGCACTTTAAGTCACTTACAGGTTGTCCTACACCTCCAATATCTCCAGACTGGCCTCTCATTCCGGAAGGTCCCTAAATAAAATAAATAAAAACAGTGACATTTAACCCATTATTTCAATCAATAATCAAAGTGCCATGTTTCTTTTTTAAATCTCATTCATAAACACAGACAGTTTAGGCAGTCCTATTGGTTGAAAGGTGGTCACATGACTGTGTTTACCTGGTATTAAACGGCTGATAAAGACATAGATGGAGCTGTTTAACACCAGTTGGCTAAAGTGTGTTCGGCACTCATAGCCATACACATGTTTGTTGGTGCGCAAGCTTACGTAGGCGCTAAAATTGTGTAACGCATTCAATACATACTCAATGTAATATCTATTAATACGCGCGCATACGTAAAACTGCTGAGTGTCGTATGCCAATTAGCCTTTGGTGAAATGGAATGTTGGAGAGGTTTTTTTTCTCCACTTGGTAGTATAATGAGAGAGTGTGGAATGTTCGGTTGCAGGAGACATGGATTGATCTCGTAAGTCTGCTGCCACCTAGTAAGTCTGCTGCCACCCATTGGTGTTCCTATCCAGTTTACAAAGTAAGCTTTTGACTGAAGAATTTACTTTAACTTTCATTTTGCATTATTACCAATCATATACAACACCAAAACTAAAATACCTTTATTTTGAGAAACAAATACTTTTTTATGGAAAATTTCAGGTAGCATTGTGTCAACTCACCCTCACTCCAGCCTTTCCTGGTAGTCCGACAGGTCCTGGTGGTCCCTGGTAGAAAAAAAAGTCATAAAAAATTATCTCCCTTTCATTGAAATGTTGTCACCTTCATGCAACTACAGGCTCGGTTGTTAACAGATAAGCCCATTGGCATATATCACTGAGGGCCGAGGGGCACAACTGACCTCCCAAAGTTGGGTTAAAAAGTGGGGACAGCAGGAAGAGAAACAAAAATGGACAAAGAAAGCAAAAAAACAGACTTTTTAGCTTGGATTAGAAATTTGGTACTTTATGTTTTTATCCGTGTACAATTTTTTGGCAAATCAACCCCTCTGCCCCCTTAACCAAAGAGTCCCCATACGCCCATGGATAAACAGTACACCGAGTCTTGAGTTTTATTTTTTGAAGCATCATGAGGAAGTTCCTCCAGATATTCCAATGAAGTTTTTAAAGAAGTCCAAAGAAGTGATTTCCATCATAAACGAAAAGTTTGATTTATGAATTTAATAGTGTGCAGTGACCCATGCACCCATCCAAGGCTCTGTGGACCAGAATGTTTAGAACTATCTGGTCCTTTTTTAAACCATATTTGAACTTGGGCTTGGGCTTGGGTTGGGCTTGGGCTTGTCCACTTGTTTGCAACCCCGTATCAAAAGCACAAATTTTCTTGAAGAGGAAGGGAAATGTCAAACTCAATTTTGAAATGAACTCTAGTAACATGCTATATGATACACCAACATAGATGTCTTGATACCGAATCTGCCGTTGCTGCAGGTAAAGTGCACTGGCTGTTATGGGTGTAGTGAACTGGTTGCTATGGGTATAGTGAATTGGTTGCTATGGGTGTCGTAAACTTGTTGCTATGGGTATAGTGAACTGGTTGCTATGGGTATAGTGAACTGGTTGCTATGGGTATAGTACATTGATTGCTACGGCAGTCTTTCTAATAAAAATAAGACATATCATGTCGCAAGCTCTAAACCAATCACATAGCAGAATCCAAGTATGGGGTGTTATACAAATTTTCAATTCACAGGAATAAAATAAAAACATCTGGGAAAACAACATTTTCTGACATGAAATTAAATACTTGAGTAGTTCCTGCAGAGATACACAGCCTTACCTGAACCACTTGTGATGGGGACATTCCAAAGTTGAAGCCCTTCTTGCCAGAGGGTCTAGCGATGGTTGCAGGGGCAATTGCCTAACATGGCAAACAAAATGAAATCATTATTAAATCATCATTCACTAAGAAAATATCCACCTCTATCACGTCATAGCAAGCTGTATCAGGCACCTTGGCTTCACAATAAGTATGAAAGTCTCTTTAACTGAGACTTCTTCAAAAGTGAACACACTATTTTGTTGTTCCAGTCTCAAATTGATTACATTAAGTTTTAATAGAATATGGCTGCACTTTATAAAAGAGATCCATGCTGACTAATGTAAGCAATATAAGCAATATTTAAGATAGACCCAGGTTATTGAATATTAACACAAATTCCAGCTATTAAAACTGTACAGCAGGTAACTGTAAGATTTTATTGCTGAAATTCTGGAATTTTCCCTACACTTTCTGTATCATACTTAGCGATAAAATACATGAAATGTTTAGACACTTGTCTTTTTTTACCCACTGTCTGTCAATCATATAAACATTGACTTACCTCACCGGGAGGTCCTGGGGGGCCAGGAGATCCTGGTACACCTGGGTATCCATTGGGTCCATATTCTCCATTTGGTCCCTAAGAAAAAACATGGGAAGAAAAATATTACTTACTCACATCAGAGTGGTTTCAAGTAACCTGTGAGCAGACAATTTCTGCTAACAGAGGAACGCTAAGCACAGATTGTATTTCCTAAACACTGCAAAAAGGCATGCTAACTTGCTGGTGGTTCTTTTAAGCAGATGAATGATGTAATAATACAGAGCCCAATTGTATGACTCTGCTTACCGCGGAATTCTGCGCTTACAGCCCATAGAATTGTAAGCATAGAAATCCACGGTAAGCAGCGCCAAGATATTGGACCCAGATCTGTATGTCTCGGTATACACGTTGTCAAATTTTCTTGATGGTTTATGATATACGTATTTTTGTTTAGGCCCACTTTTCTGCAACAGTGAAGCACACGAATTTGCTTACTGATAAATAGCTTTATGAAGAGTTGGCCCAGGTCAACTTTTAACCAATACTCAATACTTTTTTGTTCACTTTCACAAGAGTAAAAAAAAAAAAAAATTATCTCTGCGGTGTGCACTTAAAATTCAAACTCCAAAACAATTACACAACAGTAAACTACAACATATAGGGTATATATGAACCCGGAGAGCATATGTGACACTCCATCCCAAAATCAGGCACTTCCCCAAAAAATCAAAACTACGTTTATTTGCTCATCAAACAGATAAGAACAAAAGCTTTCAAATAACATCTAACAACCCAAGCCTTTAATGGTAAGTATTTCTTACCATAGAATGTTGAAGACATTACATCACAGTGACTTTAAGACTGAAGAACCCTCAGACATTAAATCCACCCCTCCTAGGCAAAGCGTAACATAACTAATACTTTACATGTACACCGTAAAGATGATATATATGAAAATGTTGGCATCTCACCTTCATTCCGGGTGATCCCATTTGTCCGGGGTAGCCTTTGGGTCCGGGGTATCCCTGTAAGAATAACCACCCAATAAAACTGGTCATGAAGACTATGTCAATGGATATTAGAGTATAGGTTTCAGGAGAGTTACAGACCCCCTTGCATTGGCCACAATTGCAGAGGTCAAACAACTGAATTGTTGCCATGCTCAACTCTCAGCCAATCATAGGTCTTCACTAACATCAGTGAAGGTGCTGTTTGAGCTTGTGACGCCATATGCAAAGGGTCTATTGCTGCATAAAAACAGTTTTTACAAATCTTGACAAATAGGGCCTAGACAGAGTCCCTTCTTGGTGAAGTGATGAAATTACCCTAACTTCCTTGGTGTTACTTTCTTTTGGGAAGACTTACAGACTCTCTCCCTCCTCACAATGGAAAACTAGAGGTTTGGACAAAGTAAGGCAATGTGTCTTTTACCCCTTCTTGATTGCAAGTTCCCACGTTTCAAGACAGTGAATGCAAAGGGCATGAAGGGAAAGTGGCAGTAAAATCCCTAAATCAAGAGAACTCCTGACAATTCTCAGGGGTTGAGATGAAGTGCTTATTGGTTCTACTACTGTGACTGTCATCCCATTATCTCTGTCTTTGTCACAAACTAAAAGGCTGTCTCTAAACAGGCGGCTGCGGCTGTTCGAAGAGCAGCCCATGCTTCAATGTTTGTTAATGTGGTGTCAGCCACACCAAAGCCATAGCCAATCATTTGAAAAAAGCTTAACTAGCACAATTAAGCACAGTCACATATATTTTCTTCAAGCTATACACAATCTTTGCCCTTTTCCTATGCTAGTTTTTGTATGACAGCTTTCAGAATAACATCTAAAGATGTTAGAAGAGGTAACACAGGTAAAGTTACATGTCATGTCAAATCACAGCTTTATATCAAAGTAAAAATTCAGGATTTTCAATATCAATAGACGTCAAAAACAGTGATTTTATCGAAAGATGATTCTACCAACGGACTGTGCAAGTCTCGCGCATATTGAAAACAAGAAAACAACTTAAATGAAGACTATAATTTTCTATGAACTCAAATCTTCTTCTTAAATCCTGTTTTTATAAAATTCTTGAAAGTAAAAATAATTGTAGCGGTTTGTTATCAATACAACTTCAATTTTCATATGATACAAATAGTTTGTTAAAATTACATTGAAACAAAGTTAAAACTTGGGTCTAGGATGCAGATTTGTTTTTAGAAAACCCCATTTGCCCATCACGCCCAAGTTTGTGCGACCATTACATAGGTTTAATGATAACATGAACATCAGTTGGGCAAAATTCTTAATTGTTTACAAAAAAACAGAAATGGAGGTCAGGTCTAATTCTCTGGTCTTCTTTGTTAAACTAATACTTTCATATATTTCATGGCTACATTTTATTTTCCCATTAATATGGTACAATTTTTATAGCCACAAACTACGATAAACTATAAGTATTTGAAGAAACAGAATCGCGCAAATGTAAAACTCAGATGGTTGGGACCAACTTGGTCCTAGAAGTTTGAATATGTGCGCAGTCTACTACTAACAAAGTAGGAGTCATCATCTGCTTATTTCTTGAAATTATACCCAAACATTTGAAATACTTCCTGATAGCTGTATAATGTGTTTATTGAAAATTAAAGGTTTGAAACTAATTAACATGTACTCTTAAAAAAAAAGGAGTAAAATAATATAGCTTTAAAGTAGGAATAGAATGTAACCAAATTAAAAAGACAAAAGTATACGTACACCTGGTCCAGCTGGGCCTGGAATGCCTTGGGGTCCGAATGCCATGTGGTCCTGATGAAGATAAAAAGGCAACTTTACAGACTCCCAGAAACAAAATTTAATAAGATATATTCAGGAATTGTCACATACATCTTGGAAATTAACTGTTAGATATGCACAAACTGACTTTCATACAGATGTGAAATTGTAATTATTGTTATTATTATTATTAAATTCTGGATATAAAACCAAGAATGCGTCAAAGGCGATCTCAATCACTGTCACTCGAAAGCCTGAGGAAACCTACAGACAAAGGTGCTTGGAATGTGAATAAGAAACACTGTGGTTAACCCCTACTCTTCCAAGATAAGAGTTCTGGGTTATTCTATGTGCACTACCTATCCTAGTGTGCAAAACCTATGGCTTTTAGATCACATCTGAAGTGCAAAGCAATTATAGTAAAGTGTCTTGCCCAAGGAAACAAGCATTGTGACTGGCCAGGCCGGGATTCGAACCCACACTCTGTGAACTGCAGAACTTGAAAACGGTGCACTACACTGCTTGGCCATGATGCTCCATATTTAACAGGGTATCTGTCAAATTTAAGACTTTTTTAAGACCCAACACTACACTCAAGAAAAATTTAATAAAAAAATGTGTGAATAAAGCAGGGAATAAAACAGCTTCAACTGTGCACATTTTACGTAACTTTTTTTTACATAGCTTTATGTGGTTCTCTCCGAGCTGATAGGACACTCATTACACACTTCATCCAATTTTATTAAGACCTCAAATAACTGAATTTAATACTATTTAATGCTTTTTCAGGCCTTAAATTTGGATAGTCCAATTTAAGACTTTTAAAGACTTTTAAGGATCCGCAGAAACCGTGTTTAAATGAAATAATATTTAAAATATTCATTGTTAAAATGATTTGATCTCTAGAGAGAAATAAACTTGTCTCAAACAAGAAACAATCAAAAAAGATGTGTTTAACTTACTGGGAGTTGAGCCGCGTTTCCTTTGTAGCCCTTTATACCTGGTGGTCCCTGAAGGAAAAAAAACAAACAATTCAAATTGTTTACAGATGACTTTTACTTTTATTCAAATTTATATATTATATTTATACATTTTCTGTGCTTTTAAAAAAAAAAAAATTCACTACCCTCTCCTATCCATTATAAATAACCACAAAAACAGTAAATCAGAGTCCTTACACCCGGTTTGAAAGGCGCTCCAGAGTCGCACCGAACCAAATAGATTAGGAGCGACTCTAGGTCAACCCAAATAAATTTTGGTTTCAGACAGGCGAACCCCTTCTCTTGGTGATATGTTCAACTGGGTTCTTTTATGTGCATTTCACAATGCACAGGACCTACGGCTTCACGGCCCATCCAAAGGACGAAACGTTAAGGGTTAAGTGCCTTGCCTAAGGACACAAGTGTCAAGACTGGGACTCAAACCCACACTCTGCTGACCAGAAACACCAGAGCTTGAGTCCAGAGCGTCGTGACCACTTGGCCTCGATGTGAGAGTTCTCAAGTCAGGTATCTTACCTTTGCGACCTCAGCTGTTTAGGAAGACAAAGAGAGAGAGAGAGAACAAAGTGTTACAAGTTTCATTTTCAAAGTGACAAAGACAATTTCTCTTTACTTACTGTAATTTAGTAAGAATATATGCTGAACGATTATTATCAACCAATGTGTATCAAATGAAGATCTCTAAGCAAGTAACAAGTGAAATACCCTTAGCAAAAAGAGTAAGCATCACATATTGAGAGTAAAAAAGGTCCACACAATGTAGACATTCTGCAGAAATTACACAATGTTTTTATGAATCAGGAAATATAATTGTTTGAATAGATAATCATTTTGGCATCGTTGATGCATGCCACCAACGGCAGAACTGTAGCAAGTTTTTCAAAGCCTTGAGGTTGGGGTCTAATTTTTTGAACAATAATTATGAAGAATAAAGTGTAAAAACATTAAAACTACAATTAAATGATAAACAACAATATTATTGACAAGTTTAAATAGCATTACCGTTAACATTTTGTTTTTTGCTCAAGTAGCAAGTAGCTGTTTAAGGGTGCACCCTACCAAATAAACTCCCACAGCATACAGCGCAAAATGCCAAATATTCAAAAATTCCTAAAAGTTTCACAGCTTTTTGCAGTAAAGGGGAAATTATTCATTGACTCTTGAACTTTTATCCTCTGCTCAATTTGATATGGGAAGTCCCAAGACCCGTCAGGTTAATCTCCCTCCAAATGAAAACGCCCCTACACCAGCATAATTTTCGAAACGTCCAAGCATCAATTTCGAAAAATTTCTCTACTGCTCTTGGCAAATATAACCATTTATTTCAGGGCCTATGTCATCCAAAATACTTTAAGTTGGAAGTCAACAAACCCCAGGTCACAATTGGGCAACATTTTTACACTGTATATCCCTTTTATTTGGCTCTCAAATCTGTCTATAATAGAATATTTTGAGGGCCTACTAAATATTCATGAGGCCGACACTCTGTTTTCTCAAAATTTGATAGGGTGCAAACCTTAAGGCATCTTGTTACCAATTGAATTCCACCCCAGTTTTTCCACAGGACTTGGGGAAGCACCGAGTATGATAAAAAGGTTTAGGGTAAAAAAGAAAGTGGAGAAAAAATAAATCTTTGATATTACCCTTCAAACACTTGAGTTTCCTGCATTTTCTTAGGGAGTCTTCCCCTCTGGCCCCGCTAAGAGTGAATGGAAGCGAGGGGTTGTCTCCCTTCTTCAGTTCAACACAGATGTAGCCGCCGCCTTCTTCGCATGGTACATCATCCTTGTTGATGCGAGCAGCCAGGTTGTTGAAGACCAGACGGTTTCCAGATTTCAAGTCACGACTGGCCATCTCACCTGTCAGTGTCTGTCGGTCAAGTGTACGGCGAGAGCCCTGGCCATCTGGGTTGTTGGCCACGTACGTCTCCACTTTCCAGAGGTTACGGCCGGTGGCGTCACCACTGTTTGGGTTTGAGGTCATGGTGACATCAAAGACTATTTCATCCGTGTCATCATCGATGTTGAAGTCATCTCCAGAGAGTGTGGTGCTGTCAATGGTTATACCTGAGATAAAGATAATTTTGCCTTGAAAAATACACTCTTCTAGACATTTTACCTCAGAAATGCCAGGAAGGTTTCAAAACTTGTGGCGTGCCGTGGCCTGGTGGTTTAATGCATTGGACTCAAGTTCTGGTGGCTGAGTCATCAGGATGTGGGTTCGAATCCCAATCATGACACTTGGGTCCCTGAGCAAGACAATTAATTATAATTGCTTCTCTTCACCCAGGGGTAAAATGGGTACCTGTGAGGGCAGAGATGGTTCTTGTGATTGATTTAGCTTGGTGCCCTACATAATTAGCAGCACAGGCTGTATACTCCTGAGGAAGCTGAAATGGTTTAAAGAATGAAAGAAGTGGCTGAGTAACCAGGGGTAATATTGTTGCAGCACCATGAGCGTCACTGAGTGACAAATTAGAGTGCTATATAAGAAGCCACTATTGTTTTTATTCTTAGTAAAATTACTTACTTACCAGATATTCTTCGCACCAATTGAACAAAAAATAACGTGAATGTGTTTGTAAACTTTTGACAGGCTCATTTGGTTCGAGGTAAGTAAGAAACCAACTCATTTATAATGTTTAAACAGACTGACGTCAAAAGTTTCAATTAGAAAAGTATTAAGAAGCCAAAAGTTCAGTTGTATTAAAAAAAAAAAAAAAAAAAAGACAACATAGTAAAATCACAAACTGGTCTTAACATCATTTTAAGCTACTCTTACCATCACATTTTGTACGGAAACACTTCTTCAGGACGCTCTCATCTGGGACGGCCTCAAACTGGAAGTCTGGGTAGGGTCGCTGTCCCTTCTTCAACTCTGCACAGAGATACGGCATCTCAGTGCATGCCAAACCGTTCATGTTGAAGTTGGTGTCTACCATACCGAATGGGATGTCTTCCCCAGGGAGTACGTCCTTGTCTTTCTGGTAGTTGTTGAAGACCTCGCTCTGCTCGTTCATGCGGCGGCCAACGCCGTCTATGTTGTTGCTTCCATAGAGGGCCATTTGCCAGAGGTCATCTCCATCTGCGCCACCACTGTCTGGCGTGACCTCGGCAGTCACGTCAAAAATGACTCTGTTGTTGGGCGTGTTCTCCTTCAAGGTTGTATAATCGTTGTCAATGATAGACAGGCCACTTACTTTAACACCTGGAAAGTTAAAAACAATGAATTCTATGTTTGCCTTACATTTGAACAAAAAACTGCTTAGCAGCGAGAGGCTAAGAAACAGTCAAAAGGCAGCCTGATATGACATTGCTTAAACAGATTCCCCAATCACGTTTACAATGCTTAGCAAGTTGTTTTTTTTTAGTTGTGCTAAAATATTTGTTTGATTACCTGACAGCTACACAAATTGATTTTATTCTCTTTATTTACACATCAATTGTAATTATTGATGATGTGGATCTAAATTCAAAATATAAACTTTTATCAAACCTTTCCTTACCATAGCCCACTTTTGTCATCGCACTCATACCTCTTCCTTACCTTTGGCAACTTTGGCCGCCCAAGCTTATACACAAAAAATCACTCTAATCTAGTATCTTGCCTACTTTTTGGGTGATAAATTCAAAGGAATATGAAGCATTTTAGGTCATATTCGCTTACTTCAACAGCTGTGGCCTATTATTGACCCCTCTATCCCATTTCTTTAAAACATTGTTTTGTAAATTTATGAACATAGGAACAAAAAACGTATGAAATCAGGACTTCCTTGTTCATTCGTATTTACAAACCTTTGCGGCAATCTTCATCTTTACACTTGACAATGGTCTCCTCTCCAGCAGCTGTCTCAAATCTGAAGTCTGGTTGAGCGCGCAGTCCTTTGGCAAACTCTATACACAAATACTGGTACTCGGATTCACATCCGATCTGCGACAGGTCGAAGTTGGTGTCGATTCCGTCAAAGGAGAGAGTTTCTCCCCCAAACATGTCGCGGCTTGAAAGGTCTCGGGTCAAGATCTGGCGCTCCATACCAATC
This sequence comes from Pisaster brevispinus, assembly GCA_023634235.1. Taxonomy (NCBI): domain Eukaryota; kingdom Metazoa; phylum Echinodermata; class Asteroidea; order Forcipulatida; family Asteriidae; genus Pisaster; species Pisaster brevispinus. The sequence goes on from JAMKCF010000006.1 coordinate 12,654,948, forward strand.
CTTGGGCCTTTTCCATCTGGTTTGGTCGCACCGAAGATACCAACTCTCCAGAGGGCGTCCCCACTAGCACTGCCGGTGTTAGGTCTGGAATCCACATCCACATCCAGCCTAATAGGAGTAGCAACACCGGGTAGAACTGCACCTCTTGGCTCTTCCATACGCCAGTTCATATCCTCAATCACCACACCTGTCAACAGTCATTTTAAAAAAGAAAATAAATTATTGCTTCTCCAGCACCACATGCCTAGACATGGCTGATTTGTATAATTTTTAATTATTATTTCATTATCCATATGTTTTTTCTTCTCACCAACCCCGATCATTTCAAGTTTCTTACCTTTGCACATTTCATCAGTTACCTCCATACAATCTCTGAGTGTCTTTTCATTATTGGGGACGGGAATAAGATCATATTCAACTGATGAGCTTGGGTTACGACTGAACTCTGTACACAAGTACTTGACCTTCTTGCAGTCTAATCCAGTCATGTCATAATCAGCGTCGATTGTCTGGAAGTTTAGATTGTCCCCTGGATTCGTCAGCTCACGGCTGCTGAAGTAGTCGGAGAGGACCTGCTCTTGCTCAGCGTAGCGTGGCCCCTGGCCGTTTTCTCTCTCGCTGCCGTACAGGTTCAGACGCCACATGTTACGTCCAAACATGGGTGTGCTGTCCTCTGTGGTCCCCACAGTAGTATCAAACTGGACCAGGTTGCTTTGCTTGCCTTCGTAAAGCTCGGCATTTCGAATGTTCGATTCCACACTGTCAACATAAACAGCTGCAAGTGATAAAAGACTACATGATCAACTTTCAGTAAATCCAAACTGGTGTCAACTTTTGTTAGCCTTAACCTAGAGTAGTATTTCTATAAACAAATTGTAAAGACAAATATTTCTGCAGTAATACCTCTGCACTTTGCAGGCTTGCAGTCGATGATGGACTCCTTTTCATCACTGGTTCTGAATGCATACTGAGGGTTTGGATAATCTCCCTGAGTGAATTCCAAACAGATGTGTTTGAAATCATTGCAGCCGATATCTTCTATTGGGAAGTTAGTAGCCACATCGTCAAACTGGACAGGGCCACCAGCGGGCAGGGGTCTAGCCTGGTTGTAGCCATCCAAGATCTGTGAACGCTCAGGCATCCTCTGGCCAGAACCATCTGCATTGCGACTTCCGAAGAGATTCATCTTCCAGAGACCAGTGCCCTCCAGTTCACGGCTTTCTGGGGTTGTCCGGACCTCTGCGTCGATAGACAGTGGTGTTGGCATTCCGTACTGCATGGCTCCAACCTCATAATTCCAATCCATATCGGTCAGTGTCACACCTTTGTAAAAACATAGAATACACTAACAATAATACCCAGTTCTTATACAGCACTTTATCACACCCGATGGCATCTCAAAATGCTCATTATTTGTTCTGCAAGATATGCGCAGCTATGTTTGATATATAAAGACCCATTGATTTACATAGCACCATGTAACAGTTTACAACGTGCTGTGGCGCAATATGCAGCCAATAAAACCAAGAACACCGGGTGAATTATCACTGCTCTTAACGATAAGAGTACTGGGTTCTTTTGACAGCCGCTGTCTGGCAATCGAGCCCTTTTGTGTATTTAATTCTTGTTCCTGTTTGTTGTCCCCCTCAAGTATATTATAACTTCATTGTTTTGTGTAAACTTTTGCTAGAAAGTTCCTTACAAAGTCTGTTCTTTAACTCATCTGTACAATATTTGGGGTCTCCACTCCACAAGCTGGAGCAATGGGTTCCACCACGTATCCGAAAACTGAACTGAAGTGAAAAGTGCAGTTTTTGTGGTGTTGATAAAACTTTGTGATACTACTACCTGTAGGCAATATTTTGTTTGCATCAAAACTAATTATCCAACCTTTGCATCTGTCTCCAAGCTCAGTACAGGAGACGAGAGCCCTCTCATTTGGAATAGCCTCAAAGGTGTAGTCAGGCGTGGCGTCACGATTCTTGCGCAGCTCCGTACAGAGGTACTTCACATCCTTGCACTGCAGGCCTGTCATGTCAAAGCTCACCTGCGTGTCTCCGAAGGGTAGATCCGAGTCTTCCTCCAGAGTCTGATCCATCTGGGGCTGGCTGAGGACCTGGGTTTGGTAGCCGAGCTTACGACCTCGGCCCTGGGGGCTTGAGCTACCGTACATACCAACCATCCAGAGGTTTTCTCCGCTGACTTCGGTGGAGCCATCAGCAGTTATTCCAGTGATGTCCATGACAAGATCATTATTTTGTTTCTCCTCTATGACAGGACCATCTCCTGCAATTTCCGCCTCCAGACTAGTAAATACAGCACCTATTAATACAAAAATAAAGTAATCAACCTCTCAAGCACTATCATCTTTTCCCAAACCCTTTCGCATACCCCTTTTTCCACATATTCAGGCAAACTTGAATCCCTGATTCTGATTTGTCAATCCATAGCAACAAGAGAGTGACATCAACCTATATTGTACGACTCATATCAAACCCTGTTCTAGAATGTGCTGTTCTAACTCTGCGTATGGTGCTATTTGAAGCTACACATCAAGTTTTCTTGAAGATAAATTCGTGATCACAATTCAAATACGCACTATATTTGTCCGTATTGCACTCGCACTCGTGTGACAACTAATACTATTAAGTAATAAACCACAAGGGAAACTGTCTGCGTAAATTTTGATAATAAATTTGATTATAAATTGATAAGTAATGATGCAAACCGCTCTTTTTGGTGTTGTCAAGAGCAAATACAGCATTTATACCTAATGCGACTAAATCCTCTCAAATAAAAAAAAATGATGGAGGATTTCTGAGCCACACTTACGTGCTGAACACTTCTGCTTCTTGCAAGATGTGAGGACATCACCAGTTTCTGTGTCAGAGCGGCTCACTACCTCAAACTTGTAGTTTGGATTCGGTTCATCGCCCTTGGTGAACTCGGCACAGACGTAGTCGTAGCCGTTGCAGCCGATGGATCCCAATTCAAAATCAACCTCTTGATTTCTGATCGGCATAGGGAATCCACCGTCTAATGTGGTTGCGGCACCTGCTGGGTTTAAGGCTTGCTCGACATAACCAAAGCGATCCGTCTCGCTTCCCTCGGGACTCTTGCTTCCATACATGCCCATACGCCACAGTCCTTCACCTTCCAAGTCACGGCTTCCAGAGCGGGTGATCAGCTCAGCATTGTATTTCACTGGTGTTTGTTGGCCGGGGATGGGTTTATCTGCCTTGTATTCCCAATCAAATCTCTCTGCAATTACACCTGAAACCATGATAAGCAATCTAAGATTAAATGAATGCTTCAGATGAGTAGGCACATGGTTTTTTTTTTCTTCAAAACTAGTTAAAATTACAGAATACCCAAGTTTTGTTGTTATTCATTTCATCTTAAAAACTATTATACACCACACTTATAGATCCACGTCATTTGATTGGTGGAATACACATCACATGTCATACTTTTTTTTGTCATGTTGTTTTACTTTGCCATGTTGTTTTTACTTTGTTTAAGCCCCTTTTCGACACTCCAAAACTTAATATAAACTGTAGGAGTCCTATATTGATCAATATAGAATGCTTCGCAGGTACGCTTTGCCCATACTAATAGATTTTAGATTGAGTACCATATGTATTGATTGCGTTAGGCATTATTAGTGTGCCCGTAAGTTTGGGCGCCAACACACATATTGCTATATAGATGCGAAACATGCTTTAACCAGCCAGTCTTAAACAGCTCCAGCTATGTCTTTATCAGCCCTTGAATACCTTCTTTGTATCTTGAAAAAAATATATATATAAATTATTTTAAAAATATCAAATGACAAGAATCTATGTGTGAGGTACATGTATACAAAACAAATATTGGTTGCATTTTATTCACACAATATAACAGAGTTTAATCATTCGTTGAAATCTAGACTGTACGATTTCACGAGCTTTTACGAACAAGTCTAGATTTTTCCTTGTGATTATGTTCTTCTATATTATACTCATAAATGAATCCAATGTTTATACACTATGGTTATGGCATGCTACAGACCACCATAGCAAACCGCTGTGTTTGGATTGCAGGCCAGTTTGATTAGCCAAGCATTATTATAAAAGTGGTTTAAAATTCCATCATCTCTTATAACAGAATGTGGCTGGTCTCGGCCGAACGGCCTTGTAAATTGAATTCAAGTTCTGGTGGCCAAGACACCAGAGAGTGGGTTCGAATCCCATTTGGGACACTTGTTTCCTTGAGCAAGGCACTTTACTATGTATTTACTTCTCATCGCCAAGGAATAAATAGATATCTGAGAGGATAGAGTTTGTTGATGTGAATAGTGTCTACCCAATTGACAGCCGGTTCTGCATACTCTTAAGGAGTTGAGGCGGTTTTAAGAATGCTTAGGGTCTGATGAACAGGGTATAAATAACACAGTAAAGTACTTTGAGGGAGCTTACATGGCTTGAAAGCACATAATAAATACACACTATTATTATTATTATTATTATTATTATTATTAGAATAAATTGGTTTTTAAAATGTTGAAACAATTTGTCAAACCAACTAGTCTGACTTAAGAAACAGTTATAAGGTACTGGCCAAGATATCAGTCAAAGTTACTGTTGTTTCTGGTACTTACCTCTGCACATGTCCTCTGGTACATCCATACAATCCCTTAACCTACTCATGTCATCACTTGGTTCTGGGGTAACCTCAAAGGCGACAGATGAGCTTGGATTACGGCTGAATTCTGTACACAAGAACTTCACTTTCTCACAGTCCAAGTCACTCATGTCAAACTGTGTTGAGATGGGTTGGTAGTTTAGAGTAGACCCAGGTTCAGTCAGAGCCCGACTACTGTACGAATTGGTGAGAACTTGCTCCTTCTCGTTGTACTTTGTGCCGAGACCATCTCCAGTTTCACTACCGTAAAGATTAAGACGCCAGAGATTACGGCCAACCACGGGTCGGCTTTCTTCAGTGGTTTGGACGATGGTATCAAAGCGGACATTGTTGGACGATTCGTCTTCAGTGAGTGCCCCACTAATGAGTGTTGAATCCACGTTTGAGACGTACACACCTTTAAGTAGAAAAAAAACCAAGTAGACACTGTTCATGATGGCAACTGATTTCAAGGATTCTAAAAACTTTAATTCTTGTTTTATATTCAGTAGTAATTATTTTTTATATCTTATTTCTGTCTGTTTTATTATGAGCTCCGTTATTTCTCACTTTTTAATGTTTTATTTTTTGTTTCTGTTTGTTTTGGGGGTTTTATTGCGAGGGGGGGGCCCTGCCCTTTAAATTTCCCTAACCTATTCATACAGTTCAAGGACGTGTTCGAATTGGCGGCTTTGGCTACGGCTGCATCTGGATTGCTGCGTCATCATACATTCAAGAATAGGAAGTCCTTAACAACACTCTTAGCAACAGTCATAGCCGTTGCTCTAGCCACCAATTTGGATACGGCCTTTCATTTGTAGATCCTTAAGAAATTCTATAAATATTGTTCTGTCACATGATCAAGGAAACTAATCCCACAATAAAAAACTGCTGAGTTGTTTCAAAGTTGTTCTCCTGACTCAAACATTTTGCAACTGTTACTTAAGACACGTTTTCAGTCAAAATTGACATCATACATAATGTTACCCTTGTTGATACAAACCAAAATAAAAGAATTTTGTCTTTAGCTTACATACCAACTCTCCAAATAATAAATGTTCTCACCTTTGCATTCTTCTGCTTTACAACTGATCAGTGAATCTTCACCAGTGGCAGTGCCAAATGCGTATGATGGGTTTGGACTTTCCCCTCTCTCAAATTCCAGGCAGAGATAGCTTAGCTCTCCACAACCCACATCCTCAATGGGGAATGTCGTCGAGATACCTGAGAAGTCCATAGGATTGCCAGGAGATATCAATGGCGTGGACTGCGCATCTGCATTCAGGATCTGTGATTTCAAAGGTTTACGCTTGCCAGTGCCGTCCATGTTCTCACTGCCAAAAATGTTCATTTTCCATAGGCCGGAGCCTTCCAGCTCACTGCTTTCTGGGTCGGTGCCAACAGTAGCGTCAATTGTCAGAGGAGTCGGGACACCATACTTCATCTTTCCAACTTCCCGCTCCCAATTCAAGTCGGTCACTTTCACACCTAGAAATATAGATTTATATTTTGCTCACTATCATGGCAAAAAAACAAAAACAAATTGTACAAAGAGAAAGAAAGAATGAAAAGAACTGTAGTGCATTTAAGGTGATTACCAGTTACTTGTAAAAACTGTAGTGCATTTAAGGTGATTACCAGTTACTTGTAAAAACTGTAGTGCATTTAAGGTGATTACCAGTTACTTGTAGAAACAACACTGCCCTCAAAGGAAATGCCATCAAACAAAAGTCCCCCAGTCTGGCCATCCAGCCATTGATTACGATAAAGATATGACATATTTTCAACCATGCTACAAACGCTAAAAGCCGAAACAAGTTATCAGACAAAGAAACAAACACAGATATAACAGAAGACACCTCCAACTTCAAACATTGTGCAAACATCCAAATGATAATCTTTCATAGTTTCAAACTCAAATATGAGTATGAAGTTCTCAGCAAATGACAATGGACTTTCCACATCTAGAAAGGTACCCCAACAGAGCACGCCATAATGTACTCCATCAACCGCTCTCTTTTTTATCAAGAACCACTGCCTTTTGCACAACAATCACAATTTGAAACACAAGCTTTCACTTTGGTCGCTTCACATTCTGAAACAAGAAATTTACCTGCACAAGCTTCAACTGCAGTGCAGCCTGTCAAGACGCTTTCATCAGGATCTCCTTCCAAAACAAAGCCGGCGTAATCACTACTTAGTTGGGGTTCTTGGTTTTTGTTAAACTTAGCACAGAAAAACTTGGCCTCTGCACAGCTGTGAGCTGAAAGGTCAGCACTGTAAGTGACACCGTTGAAAGAAAAAAGTTCGGAAGGATCTTTGACCAAGTCCTGGTTTCGGTGTCTGGGGGTGAGGACCTCTTCCACCCGTGTGCCGGAAAGAACATTAGAACCCATTTCATCACTGCTCATCCACATACTGGCTGTCCAGAGGTTCTCACCAGCTACATCAGTTGTTTCCTCGGTATCCAAGTAAGATATATCAAGATCCAAAGGAACTTCATTGACAGCAAATTCTTTGAGTACAGTGTTGCCAGCAATTACTGGCTCGACATCACTAACAAGCATCCTGGCATCACCTTAGTTACAGAGTAGTAAATAAGTCATTACAGTTAAGGGGGATATTCTATCAAAATCTACTAAAACTATCACATCGATTTGTTTAAGGGAAATTTATTATTTTACACTTGTACTCTCAAAGTGTTTAAAGGGAAGAGTAAATTAACTCCACCCCTCTAGTCTTCAATTAACAAATAAACACACCACACAAGCAACCTGTGAAAATAACATGAAATGTGGCAGCCAAATTTCTGTGAGGGGGAAAAAAAAAAAATTTTTTTTTTTACATTTTCTCAAGAGTTTTAGTGTATTAATTGTGAAAAAAAAAACCCCAAGCAACGGCGGTTTAGGGGGCCTCAAATGCTTTTTTTCTCCTGTACAGTATTCAGACCTAAATATTTTTCTGAAGGATTGGTACTGGTATGAGCATAATCAGTGAACTTTCAGATTGAAACTAATCAATAAATACTTTTGTTAACACGTTGACTGCCGCCTACGAGTACATTCGTAGTAACAGGTGTAACGGATTCTGCCACTACGAGTATACTTGTAGAGAATAAAAGGTCTTTGTTTTGTTAATTGAATACACTGGCATCACTGAGAACGCAACAAATACGCTTCTGGCAGTGGTGAGGACATACATCCTTAGAATTTGTATTACAACATGTAGACACCAAAAAGGTACCTATTTGGTATGCCCGCATGCGCACCACACTTGGCAACACTTGGCAACTGGGAACGCTCTACGAATCTATGACCGGCAGTCAATGTGTTAATTACTAACCATGTATTTTGTCTTCGAGGCGGTTTAAGGTACAACCGATAACTTACCTTTACAGAAGGTATTTTCGACACAGCCAGTCAAAACTTCCTCCGTTGGTTTAGCAGAAAAGTGAAACGTCAAGTAATCTCTTTCCACCTCTGGGTTGGGTCCTTTGTTGAATTTAGCGCAGATGAAGTTGGCTTCTTCACATGTATGATCAGTCAAGTCAAAGCGATACCTGATGTCCTGTATGGAGAACCTCCCTCCTGGGTTCTTCTTCAGATCTTGCGACTGCTGTCCTTCAGTGAGGGCCTCCTCCACCACAGTGCCAGAGAGCTCGCCGGTACCATCTTCATTTTCTGCCATCCACAGCCTCGTCGTCCAAAGTCCTTGTCCAGCAACACTCGTTGCCTCAGGGTTGAAGGCGTAAATCACATCCAGATCTAGGGGAATCTCACTCTCTTTACCCTGCTCAATCTCCGTATCAGGAGGTATAATTGGAAGCACATCTTCAACGGTCACGTCTGAAGAAAACAAAGTGATTGTTGTTAGTATTGTAAGCACTGCTTTCTGAGCCGTGGGGGGATCTACAGGTACCTAGGGTGGAATTCCAACCATAATCTTCTGCAATGTCGTAACTAATCTGTTGATTTTGAACAGTGACGAGAGGCAAAACCAAAACAAAAATTTTCTTATGTCTCCGATAAACTTAGAACAGCCAAGGAGTCCTGACCATAATTTTTTATGAAGGCCAATGTTTTACAGTTTCACAACAATCCCCCTAAAGACTATTTTGCAAAGCAAACAACTGTGATTGTCAAGAAACTATCTTGGGCATGCCCGCAATCTATTTTTATAAGCATTATCGTCTATGATATATTTCCAGTGTAGCGCCCTCAGCGATTTCATTTTCGCGGGGTTCCGTTCACAATATCCTTAGATGAAGACTTAAGATAATCATGTTTATCTTCGTTAACAGGTAATTATGGCTTATCTTACTTATTGCTTACTTTTGCATTAATATTGTTTAATCAAACAAAGTATCATCTTAATCTGTTTACCTTCATAGTCTAGGTTGTATATATTTTCTATTAAATCATTGATTTATTGACTTGTTTGCCATGAATACCGGAGGCAAACTGGAAGCTAGATTTAGACCATTTCCATGTCCTTATTGGGCTCAATGTTTATTGAGCTCAACAAGGTTTAAAATGAAAGATGAATGGATTCTTCCGAAAACCAATTACAATTATATGGCTTGATGGAAGGTAAGTCTGAGCATTTAAAGATTTCAGCATAAACCCAGAGCTCAATGTGAGAACCGCTGTTGTCTCGAGGGTTTCAATGATATTTCCAAAGGAAAACGATTTTTAAAACAAGTTTTAAAATAACACCACACATGGGCACAAAGAAAATTTCTGAACATCAGTTACTGAACACCAACCCTTGCAGCATTCTCCCTTAGCAGTGGTCCGCTGGCCAAATGCCAGTTAAAACACCTAAGGACCAGTCAAAATAATGACCAAGTGGTCTGGCTGGCTAGTTCATTGCTTCCAAAAGTCGCATGCAACCCACTGCCCAAACTGATTACTCATATGTTTTCAAACTGAGGTACCATACAAAGTGACGGTATTGAAAGAAAACCCATAAAAGATGCGGACCAGTAAAAAGACTATTGAAATGGACTATTGAAATGTCAAACTAACTGGTCCCCGCTGGCCAGTCACTAAAAAAGTTAAGGTCAAACCCTGCAAGGTAAGATGGTTAAAGTTTGTTTTTTGTTTTTTTCTTTAGTCACAGTTACTCCTACTCCAGGGACAAGCTACATTAGATCTTGCACCTTTGGAGTCCAAGAGTAGTTTTATGAGTGATTTACCATAGGGGTGTACAATTTCGTTTAACTAACTGCCCCACACACACATCCAGGGTTTGAGAGACACAAAACCCCATGGGGGAGTGGGGGCAGTCAGGCTGTCAAGGAGACTCTACTCTCAAGGAGTGAGCTCATGCTGGGACTGCTGTATCATTCAGATATCCAGGGTTTAGACTCAAGGAGACTTGAACTCTGCTAAGGTTACAAATAATAGCAAAATACATTCCCAGACTATAAATTTGACCTGAGAGAGCCAAGGGATGGCATGAAGAACTGTTTCATCCACTCCAGGAGGAAAACAGGGACCATGAAACCACTGATTACCAGAAGTTAGCAGGTGCTGGCAGGAGCAGCAGCGTTCTGTATGCCCTAGGCACTGGTGTTCTGTACCAGTGCCAATTTCACAGCACTTTTCAGAGTTAGATTTTATTGCATACAGTAATTTACATGCTTTGAGGTTTGCAGTAAGCTTGGTCTTGTTACAAGCTTTCCCAAAGTCCAGAGAGATGCTGTTAGAACTTTAAAAAAAAAAAAAAAATTCTTGTGTAGGCCTATGCACCTGTGCTTGTTTTTTTGTGACATTCAAACCAAGAACTTATAGCAAAAGGGGCAATAGGTCCACAATGGCTATCACAATGGAAAACAATGCGGGTTAACGTTTGTCAGGACAAGAGTTGAACAAAGGAGATCCACGATTGGTTGTCATTACACACATGAGCACGCTTTCTGTTGTATTTTCACAGGCTTTAATGTTTTTGGGTAGGCCCTTCACACACCAAAAATTGCCTGGCGGGCACCATAAAGGTGGAACTCTTATGTTAAAGAAGCTAAAGCTATAAGCAGGGCTTATTCAAGGAGCATAGAACGCAGAAGTGGAACAAAAATTATGGGCACCACCTGGGTACACTAAAACATGTGTTTTGAAAATAAAACTGACAGTAATTGAAAGTAAACAGTAGCAATTAATGGCAGGGCAGAGTACTTGGTGTATAAGAATTACATGTGCAATGTACCAGCAACGGACAAACTTGTTATGGAACTTTTGAAAAACGGGTTACTAAGGCAAGGTCGAAGAGCTACAATGTAGCTATTGCATCTTTAGATAGAGGGAGTCAAGTCTCTACATTTGTACATTCTTATTACTGAGAACAAGAGGAAAAGTCATTTTTAGAAAATTCGCTTCAGGTAACAAAATGGCCAACATCGTAAATCTTACACTCTTTTCAAAACCATGGCATAAGCTTAGGCTGTCAGTTAATAAGGAAATGTGTGCTTTCCTATATCAAACTTCAAACAGGCAGAAGAAGCCCAAGGCATGCTTTCGAAAATGGCCATAATATGGTTTAAGAATTCCACTTTTTTGAGACTTGCATTTAATACATTTAGAAGAGTACATTCGTTGCCATCCTCCCAAGTTTCATGACAGTCAACCTGTGGACATTTTCAAATTAGGTTGTCCCGTCTTAGTGAGACAATTTTTTTAAATGTTATGTCGGGACTTTGTTGATGTTCATATGAAGCAAGTAACAGTGGTCTTCGGGGGTCCTTTAATAATCAAATATTACTGTCAATTGACTTACAGGGAATTCAGATGGAAATATTTCTCTGGAGGATTGCTACCGATAATTGCTACCTTCAGTGAACTTCCAGATTGGAACTAACAAATTCCCTTCCCTGTCCCATAGGTTCTACCTTAAATTTATGTTTTCAATACTTACTGTAGGGGCAGGCTTTGCAGCAAATTCCCTCAAACTTGATGCGGTTCCTGCAGGTAAGCGGGGGACACGTCTCAAATTGGCAACTGAGCGTGGAGTTGTCACATGAGCAGAAGGAACATTCAGACAGTTGGTATCTATCACCATGTAAAACGATTTTCCCATTTGGGTCAGTGCAGGGTAATTCATCCATTTCTGTATCACTTGTAGCTAAAAGTGTCAACAAAATAGGAACAGATAAGTGAGCAGAATTTTGAATGATTAATCTCTGCAATTGTAATTAATATTCTTGTGTTGCGAACAACTTATCAAGTTATACTTTTTTCTAACTGCTGATTGGATTGGAGACGATTCAAAGATGTCTATGTGCAGGGAATTCTGGCCAAATTTAGCAGCCTTCCTTTGTGCTTACAAAAACACCATTTACTGAGTTAGTACTAAATTTATGCACAAGCTAAACAATCAAAGAATGGGAACTACTCTCCAGCCCAACTGGCCCTTGCCACAAAATTCCACAGGAGACTGTGGAGACCAAGTTGTACAAACAGAAGAAACCCAGGCAACCAAATGCTAGCCTGGAAGGTATAATACTTTGTGGCCGTCTGTGGTACCAGTGATATATAAGGTGTGAAGAAAGCATGCACACAGTAAAAAATCCCTTATTATAACCTGTAAAATATGTATATTTATGTAAGCATACAAGCTTTCTGACACCCCTAGCATTGGCCACCATCACCCAGGTCAAAGAATGGACACGTGCACGTGTGTAAGCACCGCGCACAAGTGCCGCGCGCAGCTCTCAGCCAATGATAGGTCTTCATTGACCTCAGTGAGAGCACTTTTTGGGGCTTGCAACGTCATGTAAGTGGTCTATAACTGGCAATTATTATCCGCTTGAAGTGGTGCGCTGCATGATATTGAGTCTTATGATACGGGTGACCAGCTAAATTTCTCTTAAGCAGTCCCTAAATGGATCATCCATGCTTTCAACATTTTCACCATCATACTAAGAGTATAAAGGGGGGGGGGGAAGTTAAGTATTAAAAACCCTAATCTTAAGCCTATAAAGTTCTGCTTCTAACAAACAATTGGAATTAGCGATTAAACGTATTTGTCCTTTAATCAAATATTTTTTCAAAACTGCAAGATTTGTGACTGCTACCTGCTGATTTCTGCTATGCAGAAATTGTTAAGCACTTTTTCTGCTTTTACAGCAGCTATATGAAATTTGGCCCAATTTCAAAGAGCTGCTTAACAACTTTCTGCTATGCAAAAATGACACAGGAAACCGGTCACAAAATGATACATATAACATGATAATTTGGTTGGTAACCATTTACCTGGTAGGCAAAATTGTTTTGTGCTTGGTTACTTTTTATTTTAAAAACAGCTCTATGAAAGTGGGTCCAGGGCAACTTGAAAAATATGTACCCGCAGCCTATATAATAGCCATTTTTAAAAATACAAATTACAAAAAAAGCAGTTTAGAACAGATAACAAATGCCTCTGCAAAGAGATTATATCATTTTGTGTTCATAGGCCCACTACTAACAAGATAAGATTATTTATAACAGCAACAGGTTCTTCTCAATAAATAAAAAGTTGAACACTCTCACACATACATTTCAAAATTGTCATTCAACTGTTTTATTTTTTGAAAGACTACGGCATAAAATCCCAAAGTCTGCTACCACAAAGCATTAAAAGCTGCCAACAATTTTAAGGCAGAACAGAAAAGGTGATTTAAAAAAAAGTGTTTAAAAAAAAAGTTTTTGTATGCGGTTACACTGAATATTGCCACCTTTTTTTTCTTAAGATACAGTAAACTATTTTCTACTATCACAAACGCAAGATTTCGTCCTTTACATCAAAACTGAATGTCACTTACAGGATGATGACGATGAGCTGTCCTGACCCTGGACAGTTAAGCAGCAGCCTAATAGCAAAATCACAGATAAGACCCACAGGCCTCTCCAACCCACAAAGCTATACATGGTTTGCACATGTACAATCTCTGTGTACCGCCTCTCAAGAAAAGTATGTGCAACAACCAACAGTCGGCCAAAAGAGTTCCAGCGGCTGTGGGCTGATTGCCCCGCTTGTTGTGGCTTGGTTTTATGGGCATATTATGGGATGGATTGAATGAGAGTGGCAAATCTTCAGCCAATGGGGTAGGCTTCTTACAAGGACATCCTTAAGGAAATGGAGGAATGACCCAAAAGATCAACCCACCTGATGAGTCTCTTATTCAATTACATACGATTGATAAAGCAATATCATCATTTTTTGCACAGCCCTAGGGGGTAGCCAGTCGACCACAAGGTGATGACGGCTGGGTGAAAGATTCCAATGCTGGATGCTTCTAAACTCTTTTGGTTATTCCTGTAACCATGCAATGTGTAGAGTCCCAAGTTCAAGATCGGAGAAACTTCCATATAGTTTACTTTTCTTTTTTCTTTTTTTATAATTAAGGACTATCAACAAGTGTTATTACATTAGTCAAACTTAGCCATATTATAAAATCGGTAGCATTTCTAATGATGGATGTTGTGAACTACCATTGCGCTGCATTAGTCTTGGGAAGACCTTTTGGTGTGAGAGAGCAGACTGTAAGTTAATTAAGGAATATGGTGAACCAGTACCAGCATGCATGGTAGTTGATTGACTGAGGTTAAGGTTACAATTTTCAAGGATTTAGGGAGAAACCTCTCACTTGTTTATTACAAACATGTTTCAGACTTCGGTAATTCAATCATCAACTTAATAAAAACCACGTTTTCTATGGTCACGTTCTTACCATTTATGCATTCATTCCTTTTTTCACTACTTTTTCTGGAATGAAGAGGAGCAAGCACACAAAAGAGAGCATGCAGGCAAAAAGAAAAAAAAGAACAATGGCGTTTAAAATGGAATGGTACATTGGTTATTAGAAGACTTTGAGAGCGTTCATTTCAATTCCTTGGCATCCAAAAGACATCTGATAAAATTAACCACTATTTAATGGGGACATTTCCTTTAAATTTGTGCTGATTAGGCCTACAATGGTTTCTATTTGCAAGGAAACCCCCCCCCCAAAAAAAAGTGGTAGGTTAAGCAACTTTTTTTTTTTCACAACCTTTTGGTAAATTTTCTTTAATACAACTGAACTTTTTTCGAACCCATGTAACCACAGTGACTTGCAAGTAAACAATGTGATGTTTGGGCCATTAAGTCAGTTTAGATCAATAGGTTTTTACTTCACAGAGGGAAAACATATGGAAGGGGATGGATAGTGTAATGGTCCTTGCCCAAGTGATGTTCCTGGATGTATTGAAAGTCGTGGCTGATCAGTGTTTCTGATCAGCAGAGTGTGGGTTCAAGTCCCTGTCGTAACACTTGTGTCCTTGAGCCAGATGCTTTACCAAAATTGCTGTGTCCTTTGGATGGGACATAAAGCTGTAGGTTCCGTGTACAGTACTAGGATTGGCAGTGCACAAAAAAGTACTAGGATTGGCAGTGCATAAAAAAAGTACTAGGATTGGCAATGCACAAAACAGGACACAGAACCCTGGAAGTGTAGGGGTTAACCCGGGATGTTTCTGGTTCACATAGCAAGCACTCTTGTTAAAGATTTCCTCAGACTTATGAAGCATCCTTGGATTCAATAATTTCCAATAAATAAAGTGGCTCCTTTTTACCAAGGTAAAAAGTGCCTTGTCCTTACCGTATACATTTATTGGTCTGAGTCTCTGGGTCATTGTGCAAGTTATGTTAAACTTGTAAGTCTTGTGGTACATTCCATGGTGACATAGGCCTATTCAATCACTATTTTAATTTTAATAATAACACAATGCATACTTTAGGAGCTTAAGTTTTGTAAGATTTTGATATTTACTGCCAAATTATTCAAAGTCAAAGTTAAATCTAGGGCTTGGGTTTTGCAGATTAGATGCACCTTAGAAATTTACAGTTCTGCAAATCTTTGAAATCTAACTTTAAATGAGGATTTCATTTTGTTAATATGTGACACGGGCCCGATGCTTCCCGGAGGCATGAAGGCAATTGCCTATATTGCCCTCGGTCATTGCCTCTGTTGCCCCTGGTCATTGCCTTGGTGCCCCTTGAAATGTTCCAATAGAAATACAATTTCCTCGTAGAGGTGCCCTTGACAAGAAGCATCAGGCTGGGGCTGACATGTGACATGGCACAACAAACCTTGGATGAGATGGGGGTCAAAATCAGTCTAAAACAACTCCAAACAAACATTCTAATCAAAAAACCAGATGGCAGCCATTGGTCCTCATGCTTGAAGAGTTACAAAAACAAAGCCAAAGGGCACCAAAGCAAAAGCACAGAGCCATGTTGGTTAATTCAGGTTCACTTAAAGGGATGCCTTTCACCTCTGGGGATCCTGGTTCGAATCCTGCATCAGACCAGAGCATTGCATGTGGATTGGGTGTTCAGTCCCTACCTGATTGCGTGGGTTTCCCCCTTCCCCACCCCCAGTTTTCCACCCACATCTAAAACTGAGACTTCTTTGTCTTCTCATCACATGGTTCTTCAGGCCTACAGGTGAGTGCAATGGACCTTTGAGGAGTTATTGGGTTTCATTACCAGAAAGACAAATTATAAATTATTCTAAAACATAATAATAATAATTCAATTTGGGCCTGATGTTGACATCCTCTTTATCGCTGTGTCCCTAATTTAACTCTACATGAAAAGGAGGCCATGTTAATTGTCTCTTCCAGCCTTGGTTAGGTATTACTTGTAAGAATTTAACCTATACCCAACTTTAATTGCTATAAAGCATGGAAACATCTGGCTTCTGCCTTTTCCAAAAGGTTACAAAGTGCTGCAGTTCAACTTTCTGCCATTCCAGCAACACCTTCTCGGTTATGATAACAAGTGGGATCGGAGTTTAAAAGGCATTTCACACATGAGCCGTAATGTAGGCCTACAACTGAGAGGGCCTTAAAAGCATAACCCAGATGAGCCACCAAACCATGATAATACAGGGTATTGACCCCTTGCAAGCAATTTGCATTCAAAATTTACGTTCAAAATCTGTGTCAATCAAGGCCAAAGTGACCTTGCCCTAAAACTGATGAAATTCCAGGCCTGAGCAAGTCACAAGCGGTGAGAGTACCATGCTCACTATTTTGGGAGTCAAGAGATAAGCGTATATAAATGCCAGGTTGCCAAAAATTTGCACTACACTGTGTAACACACAGGGACATTGACTCCCAAAATGCCACAACCAAGATTATTGCGGTCCACTGATTATTGTGATGATGACGCCAGGTGAATCACCATTAGCTCCAATCACTGACCACAGTCAGTGATGTTTTATTTGCATGCAGTTGTTACAAGCCAACATTTACAAGTGAAACTTTTAAAGGTAAAGTTCTTAAGGCTAACAAAACACTTGTTTAACAGTGAAAAAGCATATTGGGCATTTTGTGATCAATATAATTACCTAATTTAGTAAAGAATGCCTTTTCCAATCAAACAGCTGCATTACATGATTATTAACCAAGCTAAAATCTTAATGTGTTTAGATTATGAGAGTTTTTACCTGTACATGTATGTTCATCTTTCGTGCCATGATGCATTTTGTTCATGTGATTTTGGGCGAATAAAAGAAAAACTAACAGCAACAATAATCCCACTTGTTTGATCTCTTTCAAGCGTGTGGACAACATCGGTAGTTGTCAAAGACCAGCCCCTGCCCTTTATGTGAGTGTGAACCATACATAAAATAACAAACCTGGGAAATTTAAAGCCCAACCAGTCATCGAAGTCACAAGAAAAACTATGGAAAAACAAACTTGTTGTGTTTTCACTATGTTTTACATAGCGAGTTTTGTCTCGCAAGATCAAAACCAGTTGTTTGACTCACTTCTTAAAATCTATCCAGCATTTCAAGCAAAAGGTATTGCAAGGGAAGTCCTCCACCATGATTATCTTCATAATGCAAATCTGTGAACATTTATATTTTCAATCTTATCAATGTAGTGCGCACCCTTTAACGACACTGTACCTACAGAATAATACAGCTCAGCTTTCTGTGTCACAAATGTGACAACATTTTACAACATGAATCGGAAAATCCTCAAACTTGTCTTTTGTCATAAAACGTCAAATCATCTATTCTTTCTTACACACCTAACATTTTGTCGAGAGAATAAGTTCAAAATTAAGCTTCTGCAAAGATTTCCACTGAGAAAAACAATATTGTGCACCAGTGCATCATAAACTAATTTCATAGCTGCTTAAAGCACAAAAAGCAGCTAAACACACAAAAAAATATACTTACCAGAATAAGGTTACCAGCCAAGAAACCAATTCACATGTACCATCTGTGACTGGCTTTCTGCTCATTTTTGCTCAGCAGAAAAAATGTTAAGCAATATTTTTTGCTTAAACATCTCAATCAAATTTGGCTCAGTGCCCAATTTCATAAAGCTGCTTTGGCAGAAACATTGCTTAAATCTGTTCTGCTGAGCAAAAATAAGCAGCATACCAGTCACAGATGAAACATGTAGAATGGCAATTTGGCTGGTAACCTCAGTCACGTAAACATAGTTTTCTTGTCTACTTTTTCTGCTTAAGCAGCTCCATGAAATTGGTCCTGATTGGCAGGCTGGGGCTCTAATACAAACTTTGAACATAAACTGCTGACCAGTTGGGTAGATGCACATGTACATTATTAAACCTTATTTTGAAAAAAATAAAAATAACACTAACAGTCAAGGAGCAGTGCACATTAGCGTGGCTTGTCTGAGAGAAATACATGTGTAGAGTTTAGTTTACATTATGCTTTAATTCCTCAAACCACATGAGTTTGACAGAAGGGGAATGATTTATAACATTGGGGGTTGGGTTCAGAGTGACATTGGGATCATATTAAGTTAACTAGCTCTGAAAGCTGAATAAACAACTAATGTTGAGAAGTGGTCTTGACTGCTACTCGCTGAAGGACAGGACTTTAATATATGTTTTAGAATAGTTACTCCCAATAAATAACCGTGTTCTTCTTGCCTAAATTGCAATAACACCAAATTTACGACTTGTTGTCATGCCCGTAATAGTGGGCAGACTGCTGTTCAGCCTCAAAACGTGTTTTGTGCAAAAGAAAAATGGTTTGTTGTTATTTTAGAGCTATCAGGAGAACAAATAAAGTAGGGATGAAAATTGTAAAATAGGAAATGAAACTTGTGCACACAGTTCAACTTATCGAGGGTGTGTTTTGTTGAACCTAACCGAACCAGTGAAACAATTTCTGAGAGCTAAGCAAAAACAGATGGGTAACCAGAAACAGTTAACGATGCAGGCACATCTCTTGAAAATTAACATTCTCAAAAAATACTGCCGTTCATTTTTGTTCAAGTAGTGGAACTTAGTCTTTTAAATTTTATAAACATTACTGGATTGGTGTGCATCAACATTTTCCATTTTGAAAAGAATTCCTTTTTTTCCCTTTCAGTTTCTAGTATCCGCCATCTTGAAACCAACCCTAACCGAGCCAACAACTTGGTTACGGTTGGCTCGGACCAGCCGCGTCACCGAAACTGAGCTGACCCGTGAAATTGCTTAACCAGCATCTTCCAGCGTCTTGGAGATATACACGTAGCTTGTCAGACTTTCTAGAAAACACAGAAAATTGTTTTCCATTTTGTCGTCAATAATTGTCATTTGGTTTCTCTTGAGTAAGTTTTATAATGACAAAGATTATTAGATCTTACCATCATCATCATCTTCATTCTGATCATCGTGGGTGACATGACAGGGTCCACGGTCTTACAAGAGTCAACCTCGTCTTCTTGACGGACGTAAGTTCCTGCTGAGTTTTGATGCCTTCCTCCCAAGAGAATTCTCCCAGGGAGACCTGACTGAGATTTCCTTCAAGAAACTGGCCAAATCTATACATTATAGCCTTGGGAACATTACTTTGGTCCTTCAGGATGGATAGTTTTTCCATCCTTGACCAATTTTCAGGAAGTATTCCAAGAAGATGCATGCTGTGTCCCAGTTTTCTACATCTACATTGTACGTACTTTGACAAGTTTGATGAATGTGTCCTTCTGATAAGAGTAAAACAAACAAATGACTGATGATCAGTTTCGATATCATCATCTATTTGGCAGCAGTTCAACTTCTACACAAGTCCTCTGAAATTCAGAAATTACCTCTTTTTTGTTTCTTTTTCAAAACAATAAGATGTTTTTTGCTGAACAAGAAATAAAACTGATTTTGCATACGTTGCAATTTTAATGACTTTATGACTTCACAAGTTCTTCCAGTTGGAAGCTTGTGGGAGGCACAGGGTAGAGGCGTAACATTCATGAGACCACACCAGACTTGTTGCTTGCATCTTAGATTTCAGCTTCTTATACCAGCACACCATGGTCTTCAGTGACATGAAATTTGTTTCTCTTGTTTTTTAAATTCAGGAAATGTTTTCACCAGTTTTATCTTAAGATGTGCTAATTCCATGTCGTATATTTTGTGCTGATCATGAAAACAGCCCACCTCGCTCCTCCAGAGAAAAAAATTACTTTCAGATTAGGGGGGTCACTGCAGGTCTCCTAAAGTGGAGCTTACACATGGTATTATCACTTGTCAGGAAAATCTAATAAAGAAACCTGTAACATGCCCAGCATGTGACCATCGCCGAACAAATTATGAAAGTAGGCCAGTACATGTTGCCACAATGGTAGAATTTGTTTTGACAAGGAATGGATGTGGGCCAAATTGGTCATGACCGTGACAACTGTTGGAGCTACCATGTTCGGAAACAAAAGAAAAGACTGTGCACCAACTCAATTTGACTGCACTTTCTTTCCGTGGGTGTCGTGTGAATGCCAAGTATGTCATGTATCCAGGTTTTGCTTCCAAGGGGAAACAAAATTGAGGTGACTGAGGAGCCAGCACGTTCTAGGAGCAGGGTCAAGCACAAACCTGGTTCCTTTGTGAGAGTCGGGTTACCATAGCTTACCGATGGCCTTGGGGGCCTTGTACCTGTCTCACAGAGTTTGCTTAGCGTCTTAAAGGAAGTTGAACTCAGTATAAGATTTTTTTTTTAATACATCAAGGACATGTATACAATAGCAGGGGCCAATTGCATAGAGCTGCCAAAACAGGAAATAGTGCTTTTTACAGTTTTCAGCTTAGCAAAAATAAGCAGGATAAAATCAGTCACAGATGGTACTATGGCTGGCACCCTTATTCTGGTAAGCAAAATTTTGTTGTGCTTAGTTAATTGTGCTTTAAATCAGCTCTATGAAATTGGGCCCAGGTCTTTTGAACGGTTGGGTTAAACTAGCCGTCGATTTGGTACAGTATATAATTATAAACCCAACTCGTGGAACAACAACAAAGTTGCAGTATAGGCCCATCCTAGAACTATGAGGTTCGTTCCGTTATTGTCTCCATGATAGAGGAACGAACCTCGTAGTTCAAGGAGTAGGGCTATATGTATGCTGTATCAAATCACCACTTACAAAACAGTTCACTCGCAACTGAGTAAGATATGTCAATCTTGGAGACAATGCTACATAATGCACCGTGCCACTGTAGTGATCAGTTAGCCTTCCGTGGCAACTTGATAAAAAGTATACCAAAATGTGCCTATCACCTTTGGTTTTGGGAACCGTTCGATTGCTTTAACCCTATAAAAATGTAGATATTAAAAATAAATTTAACCTGTGAAAATTTAATTTCAAAAGGTGGTAGCGTTTTTGGAAATCTGGAGCGGTTATGTTCACGCAGGAAGAATAATCAATAATTGGAATACACAATCTGAGAAACGTATCTGACAGTAACGTTTCTCAGATTCAAATTTTGGGGGATAAAAACTGATACATTTGCCTTGAAGTGAAATGATTCTCAAAATGTTTTATACTATCGAAAGCTGCTGTACTTCTAACCAAGTAAGTTTTTATTGCCATTAATTTTTAGAGTGATTACCAAACGTATACCTTCCCTTTAACAAGGATCCATCTTGGACAGTTTGTATCATGTATTATTCCTTGATAATTCCGAAAGGTTTTAGGCCTCTGTTCTTCCTATTTATGCATGAAGGTCACTAGGGCTCTGTACTCATCTTTTTCTTCCTTCTTCATCTATGCAGAGGAGTCCAACCTGGGCCCTATTTCATAGAGCTGCTTTATAAGCAGCAAATATTGCTCAACAGGTTTCTGCTAGTGCTAGGATTCAACAAGGCCAGAGGGTGTGTGATGAGCTGGTAACCTGTCTGGTGAGCAGAAATGTTTTGCACTTAGCTAACTTTTGTGCGTAAAATTGGGCCCTGCTGACCTAGCAGGGTTCTGCCTAGGATTTCTTTAGTGGCAGGAAAATGTTTTCCCTAATATCATGTAGACTCAAACCAAAGAAAATTGATGGCAGTCGACAGCTCTACAATAACCACTCTGAGTATGACCATGATGACTGAGTGCCCACCCCATTGCCCACCAAAGAAATGGGGCCCATGGCCTGATGAAAGAGTGAAATAAGTTGATGCTGAAAAAGAAGTGCAACAACAGAGTGGCTGTTCAACACTCACCCTGCTGAGTACGTAGTTGCCGGCTAAGTTCTTACTATACTATATAGCCTTTGCATTAAAAAACCGCTGGACTCCCTCCGCTTGTCAATGGCTTGTTGGGCTAAAGTTCTTCTGACCATCTCATGATCTTTGCGTCTCAGTTTCATTAGCAAGAAGAAGTTTGAACTATTTTGAAACAAGAGCTGAGCCAACCTGGGAAGATTTCCGTGAAAAAGTGCAGCACTATAATTAGTACTACCAGCTGCCAACCGCAGCATTTTATCACAAAATCGAGCAGACGACAACTCAGCAAACATGGCACTCACTGAAATTTTTTCTAACAGATTACACAATGGCACGGTGTACGTACACCCACTGTCGGTATAGCCAAAAACCACCCACTAGCCATCAAAATGGATTGTTTGTAACTGTATGACGGAAATGGTATTGTGGAGCCCCTGGGCAATCTTTCTTCTTTTTTCGAAGAAAGTTAATAGGCCTACAGGGATGGACTGATGTTTTAACTTCGCCCCCTCCCCCAGAAGATTTGCAAAAGTAAGCTGTTTTATCTTGAATAAATTTGTTTGTTTTTTGTTTACCTGAAAATAGTAAGGGAGTTGTTTTGTTGCAATATAATCACTTTCACTTCAATTGTAGGGTGGACGGGGGGGGGGGGGGGGGGGTACATGTCCTGGGAACTTTGCTATTAAAAGCTCGGGGTCAATAACGAGTCACCTGTCCGTGTATTTACATCAAAAGGCCACATAGACAACCTCTCAACAGGTCAAGATGTGTAGGTCCTAATTTCACGGTCAGTAACAACCCGAATCTCCACAGAGCAGCTAGTGCCCAATAGCGGCCATTCAATTTGCAGGCAAACCTGTCATTTGAAATTAGATTAAGTGGTATCTCAAATGCCTCACAATTATTGTAATTTTAAAGTATTTGACCTGCAGGCCCAAACCTCGAATCTGGCAGAGCTGTTAAAAAAACAACCTAGATTTGCGTGGAGAGACATGAAATATACAAACTGGTTCATGAGTTTAAGGCCGGTCTATTAGGCTAAACAGCCAAGGTACTCGGTTAGGCCCGAGGCCAACAACAAGAAAGGGGTGTTTGTTTGGTGTTTTCTCTCTGTAAGGAAAACAAATCTATCTATTTGATACAAAAACACCCCAATCCTTCTTCCTGAAAATTCCCAAAGCAGCTGCTACACTTTCCCGACCCCCATTGTGTGTATGTGGCATATTCACTGACATAGGCTAACCATATTCACTGACATAGGCTATAACCAGACATATTCACTGACATAGGCTCTAACCAGACATATTCACTGACATAGGCTAACCAGACATATTCACTGACATAGGCTAACCAGACATATTCACTGACATAGGCTAACCAGACATATTCACTGACATAGGCTAACCAGGCATATTCACTGACATAGGCTAACCAGACATTTTCATTTCGGGTGGGGGGGGGGGGGCAAGCGGGGAAAGACATATGGGGTGGTGATGGGGCTATTTAATGTATCAAACCATTCATTTGAGCATTTTCTCAATATCATTTTTGGGGGGGTGGGGTGGGGTGGGGTGGGGTGGGGTGGGGTGGGGCAAGAGTTCTGAGATGGAGGGAAGCCCCCCGCCCCGCCCTGACCCCCTCTGGGCATAATAAACTAAGGGGGCACTGGATGGAACACTAAACAACAAGCACCTAGAGTAAAAAATATGCTGAATATTAATCCTATAAGAAGCTTCTTCAACGCATGGAAAGAACATGACCTCCTTACCACTAATAAGATGAGTCTACTATAACTGCATAATGACACATCAACAGACTAAATGGCTGGTGAAAAAGGCGGGAATTTCAAATTTGATCTTCACAAAGCCCTCACAAGAATATGTTTTTGTTGTTTGCTCTCCTATAAACTAGTAACTTCCAATGACGTGGTCAAGCAGCCGCAAGAGAAAATAAGCCTGGGTAACTGAAGACCTTGAACTTATAGGGTCTACCATGCAACAGGTAAAAGCGTAATTTCAGCTTAACATCATTTTTCACATTCGTTTTCCTGTGTATTTTAAAATGTGTAGGCCAGGTCCCAACTTCACTGACGCTGACAGTTTTATGCCCAGCAGATATGTGACCAGCCATAGCCCCATCTGATGTGATGAACAACGTGGGCCTTCATTTACCTTTTTTGCTACAATCATTTTTTTTTCAATAAAAGCTCTACACAACGTTAATGCATTCCAACTATAAACTTTAACCATACACATCAGTTTGAGATTTGACACAAAATTCTGACATAGGGAAGCTTTATTTACGTTAAAAAATACAAACACAGACACAAAAGCAAAGAACAAGCAGAACTATGAGCATAAAAACCATCGAGGTAAGAGAGGACACAGGTTAAACAGTTTTCAAAAAGGCCGTTTACTAGTAATTGATAACCCTTAAATACATGACTGGTCTTGGCCTGATTTTATAAAGCATGTCAGCACCAAAAAAATGCTAACACACAGAAAAAAAATCGCTCAGAAGAAAATTTTTACCTGCCAAAAGTTCATAAAGTTTATCTTGGTGTGACTGGTACCGTAGTCACCTTTTCTTTTTTTTTGCTGAGCAATGGAATTTTCTTAGCAGGGTCAATTGCATGGCAGTGCTTACCACAACATTCTGGGCCAATGGTGCCCTGTAATTAAGTGAATAATTATATGGGCAGTAATGGATCATAAGCATAGATCTCCAGTGATGGCACCTTGCATTTCTGCTCAACAGCTTGGGGGACCAACAGAATAGGTTACCAGCCAAATACACCATTGCTTATGACTGGAACTGTGCTAATTTCTGCTCAGCAAGAACATTTTAAAGCATTTTTTTTTTTAACTCCTTCCCAGCTTTATAAAATCAGGCCAGTTATGACTCATGTTGTCGATAATGTGATTTAAAATGGATTTTCTTCATATCTCTAACAAATACATGTAGTCAAAGAATTCATTCCATTTTTAAATTCTAAAGAAAGGGGGAAATCTGTCTGTTTAAACTTCAATCATAAAAAGGCACATTATTGTCAAAGTAAACAAAATGTTATTTAAATCAGAACATTTTCGAATTATGTCAGTTTTAGACTAATAAAAACAAGTTTGCATCAAAGAGAAGTTTGTCTCTTGTTCATTACATTTTCAAATGGTTGAATACAATTGAGGTTCAAGGAATCTTTGCCTTTTAAAACAAGCTTTTAATCTTTTTTTTCACTTCAAATTCACAATTAATTTCAAGTTCAATGAAAACATACAAAGGCAAATAATACTGTTTTTGTTTGTTAATAGATTTATTTCAGGAAGTAACTGATTTTCGTCTAAGTCCAGTGCATTATCGCTAAAAATTGTTTTATATATTGTGCAAAAGCAAACAGCATGATTACAAAGTTTTCCTCCTTTTTTGGGAATTATGAAGATGTTGTTTCCCATTAAAAATCCGAACAAATAGAATGTTTTTTCTTTTCTTTTCATTAAAGACATAGTACAAGATTGGTAAACTGAAAGCTCACTGATTATCAAGAATTACATCAGTACAAATCCTCCTGAAGATTATCCCCGTCACATTTGAAGATCCTGCAAATCAGTGTGGCTTATAACTATTTATTGCCACAATGGAAGTAAGCCTTTTATGAGTTATTACAAAAACCCTCACAAAGCTGGGTTTTTTTTCTTCACCATAAACTTGACATGAGTTTTTACAGGTTGGCTTTGTAGTGTGTTTTGAAAACTATGGGATGGAAATAATTTTACTTCCCCCCCAAAAAAAAACCCAAAACAAAACAAAACAAAACCCAAAACAAAAACTAATTGTACTTTTTCTTTAAATCTTTCTGCAGACACAAAATCTAAGTGGTAGTTAGCACCTATTCCTTTCCCATACACTGTTACTTAAAAAACAAATTTGGGGATCAATATAACAAGCATTTTCATACAAAATATTTTAATACTTTAGTATTAATAAAACAGCACCATGACAATCAGTACAACTCTGACCTAGAGTTGATCAAGTTAAATTTTAAAGCAGTTTTTAAAAGTGTGACTCTGTAGAAGCAGGAAGAACCAACACATTGACCCTATAACAAAGTCTTCCCTATGACTACTTGCTGCAATTATCATGTTCTTCACTGCAAAAGAGTCAACACCAGGCAGTTTTTAAAACATTTTTATGAGAAGCAGACAGGACCGACATTTATTCCGAACTGTTGGTTGCTTTCTCCGACATCCATCACAGCAACATCAACGAGGGGTAGACGCTCGGTCTTCTTGGTCGTGTAGACAATGGTGGTCTTTCTCCAAGCGTCATCATGCTCCTGTAAATTTAACAAAAATGAAAGGGGAAAAATGATTCAGGTTTTAGGTTTCATTCCCGGATATGAACGTCTCCAGCAGGAGCGGGCTCATTTTCTCAAAGTGCGTGACTCATCTTGTGATAAATTTTCTTCATCACAGTGTAGTGGTTTGTCACATTCCGGTTGGTTTAATCAAACAGCCTGTACGAAATTAAAGTTCCTGCTGCCAAATTTCAGCCTGCTGCATTTCAAGAAGTAATTGGGAGGATCGTGACCTTTCTATCTTTGCACCTCATATAAGGAATCATCTTCCTCCAGACATCAGAAAACCTCCTACAAGATCCATTTTTAAAACTTTGCTTAAATTTGACATTGGAGTGGTCCCTCGGAAATCTAACGATTGATTGATTGACTAATTGAACACATTATTTTCAGGTATGGTTTCCAACCGCTGATAAGAGATAGCTGTAATCTCAACTTGGAAGGTTTGGAGGAAGTTTTTACAAAATCAAATACTAGCAGTGTCTTAAAACAGAATAGGTGCCTTTAACTTTCACATCAATGAGACGTTTCCTTACCTGGCATTCGTCTGTTCCTTCTACTTCGTACTGCAAGTCGTTCTTTGTACTCTTGATGCTCATTTGTACACCTTGGGGTCCTACCAGGGTAAGAGCCTTGCTGGATCTACCATCTCGGTCTAGGACAGCGTTGGAGTTTCTGCAGTGGTAGGTGACATTCTGCTTGGCTTGGGAGTAGATGAGACGCAGGAGGGTCAACTGAACGGGCTTAACGCTGTAGGAGATCTGAAATGATAGTTACCGAATACAATCAGAGAGTTTTCTGAACAAAAGAAGTCCCTAAAATCACATTAAAAGTGAATTCACTAACTATTCTTTGCTGCAATCACTCTCATATTTAGATTAGAAAGAAAGTCAAAGTCGTTGCTACGGTTGGAAAGAAACCAAAAGTTGCTGCTGGGAAAAGGTATAAATGGGGGTCTCACAATCTTCTGATAGTTACTTCAAAGTAGAATTTTAAGGACACACAATCATTCTTTTGATAAAGCCCATAAAAAAAAAAGTTTGTAAAATGAAAAAGAATTAAGATGAAATAGTATGATTCTTACCGCTGAGCCGTTGATCATCTTTGAGAAGTCGATTGGGTCCTCATGGGAACCAAGATAATAGGTTGCCTTGGGGATCTACCAGTCATGAAAAATTTAGAAAATTCAATAAATTTGTAAGAAGAATAAGGGTACTAGTGTGAAAGGATCTTCTCTAGGAAGGAAAACAAAAAACAGAGCTGGATAAGTTTTGACATTTCAAACAGTGTACTCTGCTTGTCTTCAGAAATCTTCAGAAATATTCAATAATAAGGAAGTTACGTAACAAAAAATATATACAATAATAAGTGTGACTTGTTATGTGTGGGATCACAAATAATTTCGTACGAATGGAAAAAATGTATAGTTGTACCTCAATGTAATGAATTCCTGTCAAAAAAAAACCCCTGGGAAATTGTTTTGACCACGATTATGTCAAGTTTCAATTTGAGTGCTTTTGATTAGGTGACACCTTTTCTGTTTTACTTATTATAAACTGTGTGTCTTTCCTTTTATTTACTTGATTGCCTGATTATTGAAGAAATCACAAAGTGCTGGAAATATTTCCCCGTTAGCTTACTACTTGGTTTTCTCACCTCTTGTCTCTCTGGGAAGACGCAGGTGGCGTTGGTCTTCTTGACGCAGTATGCGGTGAACTTGTCGTATGAGGAGCCTTCGCTTGGATCCAGGGTGTAGTAACCTGAGAAGAAAAGCAAATCAAACAATTCAGTGATCGGTAACTTCCTCCTGTCTCAATCAAACCCATCTGGGGTCAATGTTATATGCCTGCAACATTCAATCAAACCCAACTGGGGTCAAAGTAATACACCTGCAACATACAATCAAACCCAACTGGGGTCAAAGTAATACACCTGCAACATACAATCAAACCCAACTGGGGTCAAAGTATTACACCTGCAACATACAATCAAACCCAACTGGGGTCAAAGTAATACACCAGCAACATACAATCAAACCCAACTGGGGTCAAAGTATTACACCTGCAACATACAATCAAACCCAACTGGGGTCAGAGTAATACACCTGCAACATACAATCAAACCCGACTGGGGTCAAAGTAATACACCTGCAACATACAATCAAACCCAACTGGGATCAAAGTATTACACCTGCAACATACAATCAAACCCAACTGAGGTCAAAGTATTACACCTGCAACATACAATCAAACCCAACTGGGATCAAAGTATATTACACCTGCAACATACAATCAACCCCAACTGGGGTCAAAGTAATACACCTCCAAAAAATATCAAATCTATCTGGGGTAAATGTACAACGCCTGCAACACATAGAGGCTGGTTTGAAACAGGTCATGGAATATGCCAATTGTTATGTGCAGTAATACAGTTGCTGTCACAGTCAAGCAAAACCAGTAAAAGAATTTCGTAGGATTTTGGTTGCATAAAATTGCTAGCTTAACTCTTAACGTACCATCAGGCAATATTGGGTAGTCCTTGAAGAGATCCTTGCAGGAGCGGGCGGGGTAGTCTGCCTCACCGTTGGGATGCATCAACTTCATCATGCGTACACGGAGCTGCTTGATGCGGTTCTCAAAGTCGTCCTCATCGATCTCGGCATCGTCTCCATACTGTTGAGGTAAGTAATAAGACAGTTTATGGAGGGGGATTTTGTTAAGTTTAAATGTAACAGTTTGTTCACAAAGAGTTGCACAGACCTATAAATCACTGTAAGTCATCTTTGACTAGTTCCTTGTATACACAACTTGAACTACCAGTGTTGGATTCAGATTTTCAAATAGGGAACTGACTATTTTCTCTTCAAGTGTAATTTTGGCATACATCATATTTGTGCAGAAAGTTGCAATGGCCTCACGTTTCGACCCCGGCATAGTCTTCTCATGTAGCCTTTGAAAAAGACTCTGCTAGTGTTGAAGAGTAAGAATTTTACCACTTTATAAATTGATACCACATGTCATTTTGGTTTAAGCAAGTAGTTTGCAACAGCTGCCTTTTTCCTAATATTTTTTGTATTTATCTTAAATGATTTTACATTACTGTGGTTACAGACTGACTGCGAAATAGTAACTCTTGGTGTCGTCACCACTACAAATGAACCACTTGTATTAAACCTGGTTTGAAGAAAAGTCTGAACTTACGTATGAACTGTATGGGTTGGGTCCCTTGTTGCCACTGACACCAGCTGGTGCAGAGTACTGTGTAAAATCAAATGGTTTGAAAGATTAATCTATTGAGCCAATCTTGGTTTTACAACATTCTGGTAGGGCCTTCTAGTTGGCCACGTGGTTTCTTCACTGCCTTTCACCTCTGTGGACCCGGGTTCGAATCCCTGACCAGAGCCTTGCAGGTGGACTGGGTTTTCAGTCCTTACCTGACTGTGTTTTTTTATTTGGATTCTTCCCCTCACATCCAAGGCTGACATTTTTTCATCATCTTCTCCTCACAACTATTTTCAAACCTACAGGGTTACAGGCCTATGGGTTACAGGCCTACAGATTACAGGCCTACAGGTTACAGGCCTCAGAGTTACAGGCTTACGGGTTACAGGCCTACAGATTACAGGCCTACAGATGACAGGCCTACAGGTTACAGGCCTACAGATTACAGGCCTACAGATTACAGGCCTACAAATTAATGTATTTTAAGTCGTCATCAACAAATTCATCCAATGAAGATATTTGTTGATTGTCTCAATCTGCGAAAATGTTTTCATTGGTTTAAACAACGAAGTTGCTTCTGGTAGGCCTGTACAAATTTGTTATTCAATTTCAAATGACAACATCTAGCTGAAACTATTCAAAATGACAACTTACTCCTTGTGAATAACTGAGGGCTCCCTGTGCAAAGAGAAAAAAATGAAACAAACTTTTGGTCAGACATTTCACAAAATGTTTCTTATAATTTCTTACACAAATAAGCAACATTTTCCCCCAAACTAGAGGCATATTGAACAGGGAGGAGAATTTCCTTGAACTTCTTCCTCTTGATAATCCAGTATTTAGAAGTTCTCTTTAATAATGTTTACAGCAAATAATGTTTTTGACAAATTTTTGTTATGTTTAAGGAACGAAGAAATTATTCCACGATGATTAAAATGTGATCCATGAATCTCTAATCACTAGGTAAGTTAGCAACACATCATGGGCACATCCAAAGTGGGACCAAGGGCAGAAAACAAGGTTAATTTATAGAAGGGCACACCAAGGAGGTGCACCAGCTTTTCCAGGCACTTCTGGCCAGATACAGCTGTAGTTTCTGTTTGCATTTTTGTAAACAAGCCCCTTCTCAGTGTTCTTGTTACGCCCATAAAAAAAATTTCTACAAGCTAATCGAACATGGAGGTAAAAATGAATACATTGTCTGTGTGTCAATAGAAAAAAAAAATATTTGAAAACATTGAAATAACTACATAAAAGCTTATAAAATGTAAAATTTTGTTCTGATAATTTTTAATCTCAAAGGTCCAGATTTCAATAAAAGGGGAGGGGGCACATCTATTGGGGGGGGGCAGGCCCCTCTCCAACCCCGTTACGCCACTGAGCAAGACTGTTTGGTTTAACCCAAAGAGTCACACATACAACTATATCTTTCATCTTACTTTAAAAAGTAATTTTGTTATCAATCCAATGCAGAAGGGAGTTCCAGTGAGAGAAGTGCGATATTTACTTACAGGGGCTCCAGCAGGGCCGGGAGGTCCTGGGGGTCCAGCGGGTCCAGAGCGTCCGTCGGATCCACGGGATCCCTGTATGAGACACAATCAATACAGTTATCGTTTAGCTCTTGCTACTCTGAGTTACTAAAATAGAATACAGAAGAAGAAACTCCTTGCATAACTTTACTTGTAGAGCAAGAAGAACGTTGTATGTACCGATTAATTACTATCTTTGATAGCAGGATTTGTACTTACACCTTGTCCTGACATACCACGAGGTCCCTGTTGTCCAGCCTTTCCATTTCTGCCGCTTGGTCCGTCAAGACCCTACACGATCAATGCAAAGCAAACAAAAAAATATCATTAATATTTCATGCAATCAGTTTCAACATAATGTGTCTTTTTGGAACCAAATTTTCATGCCTGAAGCCTTTCTCAGATTCAAAATTTTTGTGAAAAATAACCTCTTTTAAAACTTCCTTCAAAGGGTGTCGCTTCTAACAAAGTTTGATAATATCAACAGCTCTCCAGTGCTTCTTACCAGGTAAGTTTTTACGGTCATTAATGTTTGGAGTAGGTATACCATACCTCTAAGGCACTTATTCTCTTGTGTCACTAGTACCTCTATGAGGACAGTTTTAAATGCTGCTAGAACAATAGACCGATCCATTAGGCTCCGCCCACGGCGCACGTGTGAGCAAGAACACGTGAACCTCTCCAATGCCATTCTGCACAACTCTGTTGCGCGCGCCAAGCATACGCGCATGCATGTCGGACTTTAGTTAATTGTTGGACTTTTGGTTGCGCAATCGGGGCTGTGATTGGTCAATACGCAATGGGGCGGAGCTTAATGGATCGGTCTATTCAAAAGCCCCCAAGGCAATGTCTAGGCGCATGAAGGCTTGCCTCCATTGCCTCTGTAATGGTTTTACGCCTGCACAAATTTCTTACGTGACCTTTGTCCTCTGAACTTTATAATTTACATTGAGTGAAAATTTCAAAATGACTTTGTACTAACAGCAGGTCCTGCAGGTCCTGGTCTTCCATTGGAGCCACGTGCTCCGGCTTGGCCCTGTGGAGAAAAAAACCCAGTGAATCATTAATAAAAACTAGAGCTTCCATTGTTAATATGGCCTTAACAGGTATGAATATGTATTATGTGAACCAGGAGTTGGCCCTAATTGGAGAAATAAAATATGAATATGCAAAATCTGATTTAGAGGATATATCCTAGTTCAACAGCAGTTTTAGTATTCATGAGATAACCCAGAAAATGTGCTCCTACTGGATGACATTGTATGAATATGCATATGAATGTAATTTGCCCTTCTAATTTCAAGATCAACAGTTGGTTCTTATTATAGCGTTTTATCACATCCCTTGGGCGTATCAAAGCGCTCATTATTTGGTTATCAACAGGATAAGCAGAGCTATGCTTTTTTTAATTATTAGACCAATTTATGTAGCACCTTCTAATTCAGCAGCCACTGCCAGAAACACTGGGCAAACCCTTCCTCTTCGCGTTAAGTGTAAATGGGTTCTTGTACTTACATTTCATAACACAAGGGACTTATGGCTTTACATCCCATGGCTTTACGTCCCATCCGAAGGACAAAGGACGAAGCAATAATACCTTTAGTAAGTGTCTTGCTTAAGGACACAAGTGTCAAGACTGGGACTCGAACCCACACTCTGCTGACCAGAAACACTAGAGCTTGAATCCAGTGCGCTTGACCGCTCGGCCACCACAACATCCTAAAATGGAACCAACAAAGGTATCTTTTTCACATATGTCGGAAAAATGTTTCGATGTTCATACTTACACGAGGTCCTGGTGATCCAGCAGCTCCTGGGGAACCGCCCCATCCCTTGTGGCCCTGTTTGAGATTCAAAACAATTTGTTAGTAATAACAAAAAAAGTATAAAAAGCTGAAGTTATTTTATAGATTTGAATCCCAATAAATCAACAATTTAAGAAAACAAGTTAGAGGAAAATTTCAAAATGTCGGAAATAAGAAAATATTTTTGCCAAGAATGTAGACTTACCATGATTCCAGTAGCCCCAGTTTCTCCCCTAGCTCCAGCGGGTCCAGCAGGCCCCTACAATACACCAATCAGTTTCATATTAGATTTACACACGAGTAATAATTTTGGAATGCAAACTCCAATAAAAAATTCATGTGGGTTGCTTTGATGGGCATTTCTTGAAGAATGTTCGTAAAAAAAGTTACAAAAATGCAAATTTTATTAATCAGTTGTCACACTTTATCAAATATTACAAATTTCCTTGCATTTCTACAAACTAGGTAACCGTGAAAATTTCTGGCCAAAAAAATGTAAAGAACTTACAGCAGATCCCATAGCACCATCGGGTCCAGCACTGCCACGTACACCAGCGGGGCCAGCGGGTCCACGAGATCCACGCTCTCCCTTGCCACCAGCGGGTCCGGATGGTCCCTGATACACAACAAGGCAAACAAGTCTTTTAGATTGAATTACATGTATACAATTTTTAAACTGAAAGAGTTTCTCTAAAGAAGATCACTGAAGTTTATCGATGCTTTAGACACATCTTGGTGATGGACTTACATTCATTCCTCTAGCTCCCATGGCTCCTGGGGCACCAACAGCTCCCTTATCACCGCCGGGTCCGCTAGGTCCCTGAGCTCCCTGTGAACCAGTGTCTCCATCACGGCCCTGAAATGATTAACAAACGAGAACAAAAGTTCAAGCTACTGCACTGGAATAGACCTGTACAGGTTCACAAATTTAAAACTTGTAATAGAAACAAATTGTATCTTTGCTTATGGTTGCATACATGCTTCAGGAAATGACAAATGAACGAAGCTTTTTTTTTAAGACTCCAGAGACAACACGTCATAAGCTGTTTTCTTTGTAAGACACTTACACTCGATCCCTTGGGTCCAGCGGGTCCCTTGGCACCTTGTGGTCCCATGCGTCCAGCAGATCCCTGTTGACCGGATGCTCCACGCTTACCATCAGCTCCATCAGAACCCTGTTCAAAAAGCATTTAGCTAAAGTAACAACTTGTTCTTTAGAAGATATTGTAAGGCTCATTTTCTGGCACTAAATTCACCATTCCCCCTATCCCCTGTAATTATAGCATTGTCGACAGGTGGTCCATTTCACTTCAAAGCTCACTCCCTTATCTTCCAAAACACACCACACACATTCCTAGGCTATGACCTCTAGGTCCCCAGGACACTGATCATTACTCCCCTGCTGACCATTACCTCATCCAAACTTATTATATTCAAATGATGTCATTGATCTTATGTATTTTCTCTGTGACATCATTGCTAAATCTAAATATAACCCACCTCCAGAAACCCTATATAAGATCCCCCAAATTCTCCTTACAAAGTGTTCATATTCGGACTCTCATTCTTGAGTGCTCCGACTTGCTCCATACATCAGAGACTCGCCTCTCATATATCTACAAGCTAGATTTGTTGTACCTGTGTATCTGCAATCGTTTTATCCGTCAAATAAATCATAATTAAAGTTTGGCCGAAACGTTTGTTTGTTGTACCATCATTTTATTCATTGACGTCTACACTCGCCCCCTCTGCTCCGGCACACGTTCACCCGAACAGTTATATTATAGTTAACCAGGAAAGCCCTGCTCACATTAATTCCTGCGTTACAATATCTTAAGATACTGTTAGATCTTTTCAACATAGACCATATGAATTTGTTGCAAAGAAATGATTTCTATTGATCCAATTCACCTGACGTCATCAATCTTAGTAGCGGCATTGTTTGCGCCGGATTCCAATGTGTTACTGGGCAGTGCGCATTTTAGGTGATGCGGGTGCAGTTTGCCAAACACCATACTTTTACAAGCATTTTGACTCCCGAAATGCCAGACCATGGGCAGTCAATGGCCGCTTGTGGCGTCATTGTAAGGGATCAAGCATAGAATTTGGGATACTTACGGGACGTCCAGCGGCACCAGCAGGTCCAGGAGCTCCCATGGCTCCCATGCTACCCTATATCATGACAAAATAACGACCAAAATTAAACATACGGTAACTTACACCTATAACACATCACAAACCGAATGAAATAAAACAAACTTATTTATATCACATAGAGAAACAAACAAGTTTCAAGTAAAGGTACGCTCCCCGATGTTCTCAAATTAGTACTCAGGAACCTTTTTTTCCTAACATGATGTTTTATCTTGTAAAGTTTTAAGGATTTGTTGCCAAACTTCTGCAAGCGTTCTGACGGAAGTGGGAAATTTGATACTTACAAGTCCTCCAATTATGCCAGATGGTCCAGGAGCACCAGCTGCTCCAGCAGGTCCCTGCAAAATAAAACATGTTTTTTTTAGGTTTATTTATTACTCCAATCTTAACCAAATTTAGTTTAATAACTCACTCCTTGGCAGTGTAGTTTGTAACGAGAATTCACTTCAATCTACTAAGTGAAAGTAGCAGTCCCCGCCGATTTACTTCTAGTTTATGATAGACTGTGCAAGTCTTGCGCGCACTCAAACATTGCTTTAACACATGAAGGAAACAAACTTGCGCACTTTACTGGGTCCAAATGTTCGAATATGCGCAAGACTTGCAGTCTATAAGAATAAAGACAAATGCTTTTTGGGTCGTATCAAAACTTTGGTGTGATCCAAACACAATACAACAGTTCAAGGTTGAATGGCTTCCTACTTGCACCCCGGAACAAAGACATTGACAAAATAGGGAGACCACCGGGTGCGGCTAAATAGCTCAAATGGTGGGGCGCCATCAGGTTAATCCGGAGGTCGCAGGTTCAAATCAGTTCTAATAACTCCCATTTTTCCTTTGTGGTTTATTACTTAAATGTATTGAGAGAGAAACGGGTAAACTACACTTTCAGTGACTTCTTTCTTTTCATTTTATTGGCAGTTTCTGACATTTGTAAAACTTACTGTAGCACCGTTTCTACCATCCTCTCCAGAAGATCCTGTAGATCCTTGAGGTCCTGGGACACCACGGATACCAGTGGAACCCTTAATTCCTTGTGTTCCACGTGAACCCTGAAATGTTTCAGAAAAGTCTGTCAAAATGGTGTCACCAGAAAATGTGAGATATATTTGTTAGCAATTTGTTTTCACTGATATACAACGAAGTGAACCGGTGATGATGAAATAAGTTCTACTAAGAACTAATAAACTTACAGATGCTCCTGGTCTGCCGCTGGATCCAGTAGGTCCAACCTCTCCTCTTGCACCCTAATAAAGAAAAAAGACAAATCCAATGTCTTAAAATGGTTGACATACGTTTGTAGTTTTGACAAATCAGATCGAAATAAAAATCTCAGTCACGCCAGTTAACATAATATGTCAGCAAAAAACCCCAACCAAACACCTCAGACATTATGTATTGACCCCATCCCGCCGCCATCATAGTTTATAGCCGTCACTCGCAGACAAGTATGTTTTTCTGGGGGTTGTGTCTAGTTGGGTTTGCACTACTTTTCATGGGAATAGAGTCCAAACCTTGCTGATGTAGGCCTGCCGCAGTATCTAGACTAAAAGCTGGGCACCGTACCTGACATCATGCTGTGATGCCAGATCTCCATCATAGTATTTAACCAACAATGAAACAACGGACACGCACAAATTGATACTCGCAGCATACAGGATTACCCAATCAGCAACATCCTTTTGAATACTATTTGGTTTTTACCCCTACACCGATGTGTGTAAAGCACTACATACTCGGTACTCCCCCCCCCCCCCCCCCCCCCCCCCGAGTCATGTGAAAAGAATCTACAGGCATATTACTGGGGTGGGATTCTAACCCACAACCTTTGCCATTCTAGAGCAGATGTCCTACCACTTGACCACCGAAATTGCCCAGTAGCTAGAGGCAGTTCGAAACCTATATTTTAGCAGAGGGTACTGCAACAATTTAATAGCTGTTGGACTTGCCTCAAGGATCAAGAATATTATTTGTTTTTACCCATACACCGATGTCGTCCTTTTGACATCTATGTGAGACCGCCCTACTCCTACTGTGTTAAACAATACAACCTAAATATGGCTGTAGTAAAACAAGTTTACGCCAATGCGCCAGGAATGTTTTCCTTCAACTTTTTCATCATTCAAACTGTTATTATCATTCTGAAATGTATTTGTTATCTTAATTCCTAGCTACTTACAGGAACTCCAGAGGGTCCGGGTGGTCCAGGCATTCCATTGTTTCCACCAGCTCCCTAAAGTCATTTCAAAAAGAAACAATAAAACAATATGTTCAACCAGGATGAAACATGTAATAATGATAGCGGCCTAGACCATTAAGTTCAATGCATTAATGAGTAAAACGAAACCAATTGGTGTTCAACAAGATTGAAATAATCAAGTAATTCAAGAGAAACAACTTACGACAGCTCCTTGTGAGCCAGCCTCTCCACGTGCTCCCTGGGCTCCAGGTGCTCCCTGAGAAAGAAGAAATAAAAACATATTAGTCTAACTAAAGCATCTTATTTCGAAGAGGAGAAATAAAACCATCACATTCATCGGAGTCCCAATCGCTGATTTCAATCCTGGATACGTTAAATAGGTGTCTGCTGAATGAAATTGCTTACTGTTTTTTGAGAAGACAACTTTAAAGTCATAGACCTAATTATTTGACTTTCCCCGGTGCATAGATCTCTTTGGCGTAGACCCTAGTTTTGGGGGTTTGTTTGCTCTATCCAATTTTCTTTCAGAAACTTTAAGTCTACCGACCGTGACAACGTAAACAACTCACACATAAAGAAAGATGGCCAACGTTTGAAAAGAGGCAAACTGTCGTAGATATCCGAAACACAACTGATTTTAGCCTATATCGACAAAACAGAGCTCGTACTTTTAATAAATCTAAGATGGATGACTTACTGGTTGTCCGGGTCGTCCAGTTGGGCCAGAGCCACCCTGGACTCCAGCCTCACCGAGGGAACCTTTTGGTCCCTTCTCCCCACGGGCTCCGGCAGCTCCTACTAGTCCCTGAAACATCACCATAAAAAGACAACAATCTCAGACACAAGTTCATTTGAAACTTATTTCAAGTTTTTAAAATTTCATGGGCAGTAATTTTAAGGCCTTCACTTTTGTAGCTTAATTTTCGTGTGACTGAAACATACATTTAGATTTCAAAGTTCAAATTGGTTTGATGTTAAACTCATTCATGAGTGGCTATCAGTATAGAATGGAAATCTTTATTGACAAAGAAATAGTTTGCTCAATCAGCTGCTACTTACACCATGGTATTAATCCATGGAAAGACAGACCATCAATACAGAGCCCTAAGAGAAATAATGTAACTTTTGAAAACAAACAAGTTTTGGAAAATCTACCTTCAAAAGTTTGGGTTATTGCCATAATCATGTTGTTAAATAAATTTGACAAAATAAGGAGACCGCCAACAAAGGGCTAGATAGCTCAGTTGGTAGAGCGTGGGCAAGTTAAACCGGAGGTAGTTGGTCCAGATCCCGCTTCAGTCAATTTTTCTTTGGTCAACCCCAAATCTTGTAAAAACAACTGGCGGTGTATCAAGTTTGTTGTCCCTCATCATCATCAGTACTGATAACTACACAAATTCTGTGAGAAACTTGTGACTGTGGTATCTGATACTAATCAATAAATTGCCAAATTGTAATGAAAGTGGTCATTGATTACCTGTC
The DNA here is from genome assembly GCA_023634235.1 of Pisaster brevispinus. Taxonomy (NCBI): domain Eukaryota; kingdom Metazoa; phylum Echinodermata; class Asteroidea; order Forcipulatida; family Asteriidae; genus Pisaster; species Pisaster brevispinus. Next base: position 12,693,810 of record JAMKCF010000006.1, read on the forward strand.
CTCCTTGGATACCCTGAACTCCACGCTGTCCTGAGCTTCCTCTCTCTCCCTAGATCATGGCAAAATAACAAAACAGAGTTATGATGAAAACAAAAGAGACATCACAACTACACTAACCTTCATCCAGCCATTATTAGGGTTCCTGTAAACTGGTTTTTACAATTACGAGTGATTGCTATCGTGGTAAGACATCATAGTAGAAATAAATTTACATCAATATCATGTGACCCAGCTCAATGGGTCACATGGCAAAGCCTTTATTAATCATGGCTTTGAAATGATTTTCATGTGGGGAAAAATAGGAAATCAGATTAATTTACAAAGAATAACATGCCTAAACAAGAGACCAGTCTCTGTTTTGATTTCTGACCATGCTTTGACCATGTACATTATAGAATTAAAGAAACCTGTGGCATTCATTTCCGATTTCAACCATAACAGGCTACCAGTATACTTACAGGATTTCCCTTAGGTCCTGGGGGACCAGTTCTTCCTGATCGGCCGATATCTCCCTGCAGAAACACACAATATTAATAACTATATGTACATATTTTTAAAACACACTTTCTAATGTAATATTACTCTGACGCTCGGATCAATTTAAATTTATTCTGCTCAGCACATAGTCACACAACAAAACCAGCAATTGTTTCTCTTTATAAAAGGACATTTTTGTTGTTAGTGTGTCACGGCCAAGAAGTTAAGAGCACCAGACTAAAGTGCTGGTGTTTCTGATCATCAGCAGAGTGTACATTGTAGGTTCGAGTCCCAGTTGTGGCACTTGACCAAAATTGCTATGACCTTCGAATGGGACATTAAGCCCCAGGTCCCATGTACTAGGATTGGTAGTGCACATGAAAGAACACTTATCACAGAAGAGTAGGGGTAAACCTCTGTGTTTCTAGTTCACATAGCAAGCGCCCTTGTTCACAGGTTTCCTCAGGCTTGTAAGCTACTACAGTGATTAAGTTCACTTATGAGGCATCCCTGGCTTCGTTACCAGAGATATACAATAACAATACTCATTTCCCACCATAAACAAAAGTAAGGACAAAAAGTTTATAAACTCACCGGCTCTCCGCTAAGTCCAGTGGAACCAGCCGGTCCAGGTGGTCCTGGGGATCCCTGAGATTAAAATAAACAGACATCAAAACAAAGAATCGTCAACAAAATAACCATTCATGAAATAATAAATTACCGAAAATTAAACCTGAAACCCTTCAAAAATACACAGAAGCTTTTCCAATATCCCACCTCTAAAAAATAAAAAATAAAAATTTCAAAACACTTACCCGAGATCCAGCTGAGCCAGCTTCTCCGCGTCTACCACTTGCACCTTGAGCTCCCTAGGGGAAAATATTGGTGAGAAAAAAATCATAATTGTCTCAGCTCTAAATAAATATTAGGACCCTGTCACAATCTTCTTTCAAGATTTCAGATTTCAATTCTATATCTGCAAGGGCCCTTCAGTTGAGCTGAATCTTTTAAGGTCTTGTGGGGAGCAATTATTAGTTAAGACCATGTAACCTTTGTTCACAAAAAGAGTGACCTTGTAACATTCCGAGGCATTTCCTGGCAGGCGAGATCCTGCACTGGTCATATGGGAAATTTGACATTTTCCACCATAACATCCTCATGAATTCATGATAAACAAAACCAACAGCTATACAAGTTTTGAGATGTGCCCCCTTTCTTCATATCAAAAGTTGATCAAAATCAGCCACTGCACTCTCCATGAAATGCGAGACTGAGATCCTCCACTAACCGATAAGTACAAATCATGCGAATAGAAAGTCTAGGCTCTATGTCTCTTTTCAAGCAAGACTTTGGTTTGTTAGATCGGAATTGAACAGACAAATCACTCCACCAACACTCTCAATCCTGTCAATCCTCACTGTGTCCAGGCTGGGTGAGTTTCCCCCAAGAACAAATGCAGGACAGATGCAAGCTGCTTTAACAAGTCAGTCGAGAGCTGTCAGGTTTGTCTTTGTAGAACTCAGTTATCACTCCACAGACCCTGTGCTGTACTGCATACAGTTTCAATTCATAGCCCAATGAGTACAGTTTGTCTGGCAGGAGTTTCAGCTAAACAACTTTATGAATTTGGACCCAGATATGAGACACCTTTGCTGTTGATTTGCTGTTGGAACTTACACAATTTAGATAAATACAAGAGACAAAAAAGTGAAATATGAAAAGTTACTAAAACAGTTTTTTTCCCAGTATCTACTTTTCTCATTTCCACATCTGGACGATGTCTTAGAAGGAGTGTGGGGAAGCATCAATGAATAGAATATCACACTTACTGGAGCACCAGTGATGCCCATTTGTCCTACACCACCACGATCACCAGGAGCTCCCTGTAAATAACAATAACAACAACATTATGTGGTGACAAGTTTATTGTACGTTCTTGTAGACAGAAATTTCAAATTTATAAAATCACTATCTTGTGGTTTATTACAATTTGACCATAAAGTTGGAAAATTTGACCAGCTTAAAGCAAATGTCAGGCATGGTTATCCAAAGCAAAGACTAGACCTTGCTCTATGTTCAAAGCGGCTCTTAAATATCGACCTACCGGAAGACCAGGTATGCCCATACGTCCAACGTCTCCTGAGGCTCCCTTTGTACCCTGAAATGGGAGGGAAACAAAAAACAATCTCAAGACTTAACTTTGTTCGAAATGGCTCACAAGGTTGAGAAGCTTGAGTATAAAAATAACGACAAGCGTCACTGAAAGGGCCATATCACATGAGGTAATTTACAAGCAACAGTTCCAGGAAGGAAAACAATTTACATTTCAGTTTTCTCAATAGTTTCTTGGGGATAGTGAGTTACAGCAAGAGGAATGGCTCTTGTACTGCCGAAGTGTTCCTTTTGCGTACAGTGCAGTTGGTTGCCTCCAAGTTGCCTAAAAAAATTGCCCAATGTGACACACAAGGCAATTTACAGGCTACCAGTTCCAGGCAATCTTCAAGAAGGAAAACCATTTACATTTCAGTTTTCTCAATAGTGTCTTGGGGATAGTGAGATACAGCTAGAAGAATGTGTCTTGTGCAGCCGAAGCATTCCTTTTGCATACAGTGCAAGCTGTTGCTTCCAAGTTGCCTGTAAAAATTATTGCCCAATATGACATGGCCTTAGAAATTGATGAATACATTTCAGATTTCATCGCGGTGTAAGTCACCTAAAAACCTAGGGCCATTTTTGAAATCATGGCTCAGGCTAAGAGACTGTAAATCTATTTGATGTTTCGTAGCAAAATTACTAATGAAGCCCAAGCCAGAGCATAAGCCATTCACCATGACGTGAATCACCCCCTTTTTAAAGAGATACTGCCCAACTCACAAGGCCAGACGGCCACTTCAAGGTGAGGGCTACACTTAACTGATTTGGGCTTCTGACCCAGATCAACTGTCACCAGGGGCACGTTGCCACCTACTCCTGGGGCTGAAACAGGGTTACCCCCTTCACAGTCCGTAAGGATGTAGGCAAGGGTATCATCCACTAGGGGCCTGGTTGGCAGAGCAGAGTGCACTACCTTCCCAACTATTTATGAAGCAATTATGGTTAAGTGCCTTGCTCAAGGACACAAGTGTCATTACCGGGATTCGAACCCACACTCTGCTGCTGACAACACAAGAGCTTGGGTCCGATGAACTAAACCGCTCGGCCATGACATGCCACGGTTTCTTAAAAGCAGACACGAGTTTTCCTATGACAAACTCGGGTCGGTACTCACCTGTTGGGGAAAGAGCTATTTTGTCGACAAGATCTTTCTTATCTGATCAAAAGTTTATGAGGCGCAAACAAGTGATTTAGGGTGTCACTGCATGTGAGTGTGCTGACACAAATATCGTCAACATTTCACAGGTTCTTGTTTATAACCAAAAGCATCGGAAAACTGTGTTAAATGTTATCACGAAATCAGCTTTTAATCATAAAAATTGACCAACTATCTTGAGAAATTGAACAAGAAACAGTAGGACTTTCTACTGCATTAGGCTTGTGGGTCAGGATCACTTGCCTTGGGGAAGTGGGTTCCAGGGTGAATGTTAATATTACAACTACTTTACTGATAACAGCTGATAAGAGTCACAGTGAAACCGGTGAGTAGAATTCAGGGATTTTGGTTCATGAGAAATTTGCCGTGGTTTCAAAAAGGGTGTCAGGACTTTAATATTGAGCCTTTGTCAACACTAAACATACTCTAAACACCGTATTTAAGTTATCCATTTTAAAAAGTAATTTATCTTACAGGAGCTCCACTTGATCCGTCGCGTCCATCTACACCAGACTCTCCCTCAGATCCTGGGGGTCCAGCTACGCCCATGGCTCCTGGGGCTCCACGATCTCCCTGAAAATGTTTTAAAAAGTAGACTTTCACTTTTGAAGTTACCACAAACTACATTAGTATTTGAGATGTTTGACTGAGTTCAGAGATTCATATCAAAGTTGGCTTTAGGCAATTCTTTAGGATCTTTGGAAATGAAACTTACAGAAATTCCTTGAGGTCCGACTTGGCCAGCTGCTCCTGCAACTCCTGGAACTCCTCTCTTTCCCTTGGCTCCTCTTGCTCCGGCAAGTCCCATTTGTCCCTGGTGACAATAATCATTGGACACAACTTTTGAAAAATCCACTTTTCAGTAAAAAAGAAAAAAAAGTAAGCTTGTGCAAATGTAAGCATACATTTTTAGAAAAGTAAAGTATTGAAGAGGAACTAGCTTACGTTTGGTCCTCCAGGTCCAGAAGCTCCTTGAGGTCCAGAATCACCACGGGAACCTTGTGCTCCAGTGGGTCCAGCCACACCCTGGGGTCCGTCTCCACCTTGTTCTCCCTGAGGAAGGTAATGAATGCATTACTTTGTGCTCAACCATTGGTACTCACACCAACAAAGAAATATCCCTAATGGTTTTAACTTCAGGTTTCAAGGTAGCAATGCCAGAGTGAGTTGAAGTGCACTCATCATGAGCTCAGGCTTTTTTCCAATCATTGGAAAGGTACATTAGAAAAACAAATGAATGGACCTAGACCGAACTTCAATTATTAAAAGTTAGTGTACTACATTTAATGACCTCAAACCCTGTAGTCACTGTATCACCCAAAACCACCCAGCCGTTTACTAAATGAACCGCCCAATACCGCCCGAGATTACAAAACACTTAGTATCTCCGGTTTTACACATGCTAGCAGGAGGTCACATCAAAAAGCCACTGAAAAAGTGTGATCTGGGCCAAACTCCATGGCTCTGCTTAACACCGAATTCTGCGCTTTCGGTCACCATTCTCCGCTTACTGTTAAAGTGCCAAATATCTGTGCTAGCTGTGTAAGCAAAGAATGCCTAGTAACGTGGAGTACGCACGCACACAAGCAAAACTTCCCTGCTAACCCATGAAATAAGCTTGACGTAAGTGTGGAATTCTCTGCTTCCTTAAGCCCTGAGCCTTTGCTTACGGTAAGCAGAGCCATGACATTGGGCCCTGAAGACTTGATAGTTTAAAAACAGCCTATTGTTACCATTGACAAAAATGGAGAAATCTACTTCCAAATGTTCTAAGGTCGGAAATCTAATTCACTGCGCTTTAGTTTCTTTGTGTAGTACAGGCCATTAATGTACAATGCATTTTATGCACAATACTACAAACTGGGACTACAACCATGCTTAATTTTGCCATGTTTATCACATACTATTGAAAGAAATTTACATTTGTTATCTGTAAGGAATTTAATTGTTCATTTGGTAGAGCGCCGGCATGTTAATCCGGAGGACGTTGGCCCAAATCCCGCTCTTGTAAATTTATTTTCTTTGTTCAACCCCAAAGAATTGAATTGTTACCTGTAAGTAAGTAAGACATCATTGGTCATTTTTGAATGTACATTTTTACTTTATGTCTCTGCATCTACACAAGAAATAACACACGCAAGACAATGCTTGTGAAAACTAAAGCAGACAATAAAATAGACTCACAGATGGTCCTCTTGGTCCTTGGGCACCTGCAGATCCTCTCCTGCCTGATTCTCCCTATGCAAAGAAACAAAAACAGACTTTAGCCATAAGATAAATTACTATTCAAATCTCTTTTTTACAGCGGCCAAAAGGAATTATCACTGCACTTGTGTCATTCAGTCTTCGGCAAAATTTTCTCTCCTTTTCATCGTTGAACAAGGTTTAATGAAAAGATTATCCAGTGCTAAAAGCTTCATTTTATCTCATATCGGATGAACTTTAATCTCAGTTTTAAAACATCAAAAAGATAACATACACATTTAAGGATGATGATAGTTGGGCAAGAATTACACAAATTATTATTTTGTTTATTTGTTTTAAATCTTCGTCCATACAAATATGTGAGAAGGAGCCATCCAGGGAAGAGCCAAAGTCAGAGAGATGTGCCCTCCTATTTGCAACTGTCGCGTGCCCCGGAGAAAGGCATAAGGCCCTTTCTTCTAGGCACACCAACTTCTTTTTTTCAGTAATAAAAGGCCGTAAGCAATAAAATGGCTCCTGACAAAAAAAATGTGGCATTACTGTCGCATTTTTGTTGCCAGAGACTTCCCAGAAAGAGATGTTTTTTGATTCCCATGCAGAATGTAACCTTCCTATGACGACCAATGAGTGGCAGAAAACCGATCGACCTTTCACGTCCAGTTGTCTAGAAGCAGTTTTGCACGTTAATTGCTTACGCTCTTTTTCCAGTACCTTTTCATTACATCCTTCTGCCGAAATTGTGTAGAGTAAAATAAAGGTTGAACATAGGACAGTGACACCTCTTAATGACAAGTAAAATAATCGAAAGCATCACAGGAATCCTGTTTGTAACTTACAGTTGCTCCTGGTGTTCCGGGCAGGCCAGGGTTTCCTCTTTCACCTTGGAGTCCCTATAAATGAGATCAACAGTGAAGTCAAATCAGCGTAAAATTTTGTATTTATTATTTAAGGGCATGATCAGAGATTCATTTTAATGTATCAGTTCAAACACTGAGATTTTTATCTGTGTACCATGTCAAACAGTGTAAAAACGGAGTTTTTCAGAATCGTGTCATGGTATCAATTCACACCAAGATTAATTGAAAGATCATAGTAATAATGATGTAGTCTTATGTAGCGCACGTATCCACCAATAAGGTGCTCAAGGCGCTTGAAACAAAGAGAGACACTTTTTAAGACAGCTTTGGAGTTTTGATGAATTATGAGACCGATTCATGTAGCACCTTATAAGGGTTTACAAGGTGCTGCAACTATAACATGGTTTGAGCATAGAGAAAGGGCAGAAGGTGGGCAGTCAATATTAGCTCCCCAAAGTACTTGACATTGACAAAGTACTTTGTCAACTTCCAATATAGAACGGAGCTATTATTGACTGTCCACTCGAAATAAACCATGTTATATCTGTTTTACTATATCTCATACTTCTCTAGTTCAGCATCATTGAGCGCAGGAAAAACGCGGATTGACAATTATGTGCGCCACCGACTTTTCACGTGTATGTAGTGCGACAGTTCCATGATTGCTTCACATAAATAACCAAAATACATTTTTAAGAAATCGCCTGACATCACAAGGCTGGACGGCCACTTCAAGATGAGGGCAACACATTAAGGTGAGTGCTTCAACCAAATGATTTGGGCAGTTGACCCAAATCAACTGTTTTCAAGGGCACGTTGCCACCTACTCCTGGGGCTGAAACAGGGTTACCCCCTTCACAGTCCCTAAAGATGTAGGCGTGGGTACCATCCACTAGGAGATTGGCTGGTAGAGCAGAATGCACTACCTTTCCGACTTAGCATGCGTAGTAGGCCGTTTCACATGTGATTGTCGATTACGCATGCGTATTTATGCTGTGCAGGAATACTCGCACACAAGCTTGGTAAACTGCAAATTTAGCATCTGGCACATGATGGTAAAGACCAGTGAGAAATTGGCACTTGATCACGAACATGTAATCCATGCCGTCACATTTCAAGACAACTTACCGAGAGTCCTGGGGGTCCTGGTTTGCCATCACTTCCACCTGGTCCCTGAAGGAAAAAGAAAAAGGCAAACATCGCATTGTCTGAATTTGTTGATTACAAACCATACAGATCTATCGGATTTATTTAAATAAGAGGTTTACAAACCATTTCTGATTTCTTTCAAACGCAAAAAGTAATGGACAGACACAAGATGGGATTTAGATAAAAACCAAAACCTACAAATGACCACTGAATGCCAGCTGTTGAACTGAAATTGTCTTCATTTTGTTAAAGACAAACAAGCAAGGAGTTTGAGTTTGCAGGCGTCCCACTCATTGGTCCTTTTTCATTGTTCTCAGCGGTGAAAACAATAGAAAAGGACCAGTGAGTTGGACGCCAACTATCATAAAAAAGTCTCTCAGAAAAAAGATCATGTCCTAAATTTACCACTGCACATGTTTTCCCTCTTAACATACCATTCACTTTTCAAGAACAGAACCAATTTAAAAATTTTCCAGACATTTGCACTGGGGAAAAAGAGCAAAAAACTAGGCAAATTGGCTATGTTTGGGCTTATTGTGATAATCTTACAGAAACACCTGGTCTCTAAAAGGTTAAAATGGTGGATGGATTCGTTTATAAGTAAACGGGTAAACAAAAGGACTTACTGTGGGTCCTGGCTTGCCTGCATTTCCATCACGGCCTTCTGATCCTTGTGCACCCTTTAAAACAGTAAATAAAGAAAAATAACACATGTGAATAACATCATAGCAGATGTATCGGTTGTTTTTACTTTGAATGCAGCTGTATTACTTCCGAGAACTGCCTGATTTTGGCGGGGGGATGGGGGTGTCACAATTGCACGCGTTCATCCTTTAACAGTCCGATTTGACCTACCATTAGTCCAGGCAGTCCAGCATCACCAATCCGTCCAGGATTACCCTACAAAAATTAAAATGATAGAAGAAAAAAATTAACACAGTGAAGAGTGAAAATATTCCACAAAAGGATTATAACATGTTTTGTAGAGTGAACTACACTAAGTTCTCAATGCGCTGTGCAAAAGAGAACCTGCCTGAAACATGAGATGAAACAACGTCGAGTCTGAGAGCCCAGGAAAAGGATATCAGAGTGTGGTCGAGTGATTGGACTGCAAGTCCACAATCACAAGGCTGTGGCTTTGTTTCCATCGCTAACAGAATGTTTAGTCACACTCCTAGGATGGATATTGTTGTTACTGAAACCATTCTTACTGTTGTCTGCAGTCTGTAATTGTGGATATTTAAAATAATGTCTGTTTTAATACAGGGAACTGCCAAGATTTTGACATGAAAACTTCCAAATCAAGTCTTGATTTTGCTTTCGCTTTTGGAACAATCTCCTTCTCCATATCAAGCTACCTCTACTACATCTTTCAAATCTCTTTAAGACTCCCCTTTTCCTCACTTGAGGTTGGAAAGTCTTAGAAACGCCAGTGAAAAGTGCAATACAAATGTGATTTTTATTCCTACTATTTCACTGTCTGTGTACATTTGATGTACAGTATACATTACATTATGCAGTAAAAATAAAATTAACAATTGGATGAAAATGTATTTTGAAAGCTTACTCCATCTCCTTTCTCGCCTGGGGCTCCAACAGCTCCTTGGGTTCCAGTGTTACCCTGGTTTTAAAAAAACAACATTATTTTGTATTATTAAACTAGCAAGTGCACTCATCTAGAGCTAATGTATTGACACAATTGTGCATTTTTCTTTTTAAAAAGCAAAAAATTATCTGATCTTTTAAAATTTGCCAAAAAACAAATATGCTCCTCCAAAATCCAAAATCGTAGGACCCCTTAGGTTTATGCTATTAGTTGGACCCATCACATACATATGAGTGATAAACACTGAATATTCTTTGTAAGTCCCGAGGAAAGAAATCTAAGAGCGACTTGAGTGAGATTCGAACCCACCTGAAGTAGCCTGGAGATTTCGTTGTACACTGCTCATCCTACCCTAAAACCAATGTGTGATATAGACTGCTTACTAAGTGTTTTTCCAATGCCTTGGAAAAACAAAATATGGGCTACTCAGGTGGTATTCGAACCCACACGAAGTAGCCTATGGAATTGTTATAAACACTGCTTATATCCCACCTGGGAAAACTGAAATCAAAGTAGTCATCTCTTAGAAGCAGATGATGTAGATTACCAGTAACAATGCAATACTGTCTAATAATGTAATAAATATAAAGATTTGCTAATAAACAGATTGTTGTTGTATTCAGATACTGACCTGCATGCCAACCATGCCACTTGAGCCCATGGGACCTGGTGAGCCAACTCCTCCCTGCAGTTACAGAACAATAGGACGAGTCAATGACAGAAGCTAACAATAGGAAAGCCGTTACGCTCAAGGAAAACTCTTTACAGGGCCCAATTTCATAAAACCTGTAAGCACAAAAACTTGCTAAGCACCGAAAAATATTGCTTAGCAGAAACTGGTTACCAGCCAAAATTCCATAAAGTTGACAATGTTATGACTGGTGCCCCTCTCGTTTTATGCTTAGCATAGAAAATTGCTAAGCAGTATTTTCTGCTTAACAGCTTTATGAAATTGGGCCCTGGGCTCCTGGTACAACTTCTTTCAAGGTAGAGTCATAGATTGGTTAATACGCCAACAATTACTAACCATAAAAACATACTTGGTGAGAAGCACTGCCGCTGTTGAGAGTATAAATTATTTCGAGAAAGTTGTTCCCTTCGAAGTAATATGGTTTGGATAATGTTTTACCCCCAAACCTTTGAATCCAAGTCTCAGATTTCTGAGAATGCTGCAGTCAGAGAAGTTGCTAGTACCCACTGTCACCTAGCTAACTGTGGATGGAATTAACGTTTTTGTGAAATACCAGGACAGTGTTTTGCTGTTTTCTCAGCAAGTAGACACTGTATTCAGCTGAAACGGTCTTATGTGACTTTGATTGTATCTTTCTGTAGAATCTTGCATGTAAATCAGCGTTATGTTGACACAAACCAATCTATGACCCTACCTTTATCAACTGATTATCTGATAAAGAAAATTGAAAAACACACCAACTAAGTCAAACTTCCATGGCTGGAGTGTTGAAAAAGGCGGCGCTTTACAAAACTACTTACACGAGCACCAGTGGATCCACGGGCACCAGTTGGACCAGTGGGGCCAACCTCACCCTGAAAATGAAAAAAGAGTACTTAATTTTAAGCATAACCTTGATCAACACATTAAAAGTTGTACAAACATCACCATATAAAAGTAACCTCCAAATCTATCCAATGTTACTAAAATCAATGCAAAAAAGAGACGCCAAAATAAAAAATACTAAATTCCTGAGAGAACTTTGTTGTATCAAAATTATTGACCAGTGAGGTTCTCTTTGTTGTTGTTATATTGGCCCCTCAATTTCATATGGACCTTACATTAGCTGTATATTGGCCCTCTTGAATGAATGGCTAACATAATGGCAGCTATTGAACATTTTCTCGACACCTATCCTGTCTGCCATTTTTCAGAGTCAAAATGTACGCAAAGGAATCAAATCCAAAAATGGCAAAAATGGTAGACACTCATTTTGTGGAGGTGTGTTCCGCGTCATGCAAGGGGTCAATAGCAGGTTCTGTTCTGACAATATTTGCCCTCGCTTTTCCTAACATTAGCCCCTACAAGCTGTGATAATGGCCCCCCTGCTTTCATACTATTGGACCTTACTACTGTTACCTGGTCCCAATGCATCAATATTAACGTACCTCTCGACCAGTGCTTCCATCTACACCAGTCTCACCACTAGGACCAACAGCTCCCTGTAATTAACCCAAACAAAAAAAAGTTAAATAAAAAAAAAAACCACAGACTCTCAAAACAAAACCACAAGATAAATTTCATTTACTAAAAGTAAGAACAAACATTTTTGAGGAAATTGTTATTAAAAAAATCAAATGGCTTACCCTTGTTCCTTGAGCACCAGCATTACCACGAGAACCCTGGAGTCCAGCGTAGCCCTGCGCTCCGACCTCACCAGCGACACCAGCGGCTCCACGGCTTCCCTAATCATTTGAAACAAAATCAGAATTTGGAATGACGTCTGATTTTATAGTAGTCACAGCTCTGCTAGAAAGAAAAGGGGGAAAAAAAAGGATTTAATTGAATTTGTTGTCTTACCGCTGGGCCTCGTGCACCTGTCATACCAGCGCCTCCACTTGCTCCTGCAGCTCCCTGTTTCACAAAAAAACAATAAAAATTCTCTAATTATATGGCCCCTTAAATTAAAAACTTTAAATTTAAATTTTAACATTTCTTTACAGAGCAATTGAAGAATGTTTAATAAACAGTCCAAGGTAAAAGATAATGTTAAATAAAATGAAATCATTGAAGTATACTAGACGTGAAAATATGTATGGAGGCCTCTTCTTGAAGCCAAAGCTTGTGGTGAGATGTCTGAAGGATGGACCTACATAGAACAGGAACAAGAGCAAGAACACATAGACAGACAGACAGACAGACAGACAGTCATAGACAAACAGTCCTAGAGCATTAGGTATAGATGCATCTTCTTCAGACGGGCACAGAACAGGAACAAGAAACAAGAAACAAGAACAAGAACAAGAACTGGACAGACAGAGTTCAACCAAGACAGAACCAAAACATAGAAACCTATCGAGTTAAACTAAAATAAAAGGTAATGGAAACAAAATGAAACTTGCTGAAAAACCAATAGAGAGAGCCGGCTATGTAAGATATTGTGAGATCAGAGATCATTTTTTGGGGCCCATTTCACCTGACTTAAACACATAATGAATCTTGGTTGCACTGTTTGGGGAGTCTGCTTCCTGTACAGTGTCCAGACAGTGCGGATGCAGTGCAGTGCAGATTTCAGGCGCATGCGGGAGGCGAGGCTAGACATGCACCATACATGGATATTTATTCCCAAAGTCCCAGACCACGGGTAGACATGAGTCGCGCATGATATCAGTACAAGGGGTTTCTGCACGTTTGATCTGAATTTGGGTACTGTGATCCCTTGTACAATGCGCAGCGCACTTACACGCACCTATCCTGTCCACCTATTTGTGAGTCATAATGTACACGAAGGAATTGACACCAAAAATGGTAGACGCGCATTGTGCGGAGGTGAATTCCTCGTTCCGCAAGGTCAATTGAATTACGCTTGTTTTGTTTTTTTGGAACTGTTTTAGTAGATCTTTACTCTAAATATACCAGACCTTGAAGGAACTACTTAATTTTCTATACATCTGGGAATATCTTTTTTATACTCGTGTGGAGAAAAACTAAATGAACAATTCTCTTACCATGTCACCGACGGCTCCAGCCTCACCATCTTTTCCAGCATATCCCTTATTTAAAAAAAAGAAAACAAATCTAAATTAATTGTCGGTTCATTTCATCTCAGCTACGTAAGCTCAGTAGAATATGAAGTAGCGATAATAACAGTTTTGCATGTAACATGTATTTTGTGCATTGTTTGTGGAAAGTGCAAAAGTTTATGAATGTTTTTCATTGTGAAACAGCATCATCTATCAAAATTAATACAAAGAAAAAATGATTTAAAAAAAAGAAGTTTCCGTTGAAAACCAGGCCATGCAAGTTCAAACAAAAAGTAATAGTTAAAGATTCCTGTCTTTTTTTTCATCTGGAAAGGAATTGCAGTTATCAAACCAAAACCTGGAATAAAACTTACAGCTGCACCAGTCTGACCTGGGGCACCATCTGAACCACTCTCACCACGGAGACCTTGGATTCCTTGCGTACCACTTTCACCCTGGTCACCTACTTCACCCTGGTGGTGACAAAAAAACAACAACATAATGTTAGTTCAAACAGAGTGAAATACTCACAGAGTGCTGTTTACAGTAGAGACTAAACACAGACAATTGTGCATGATGGAAAGGTCCCTGCATTAACAGGAAAACATGGGGTTTGGGAAAAAACTGTTAAGTGATAACATCCCTATTCCTGAATTGTTTGCAAAACAAATTAATTGGGAGGGGGTGCAGAGGGAGCTCAGAATACTTGCCCCTCTTGCCCCCTACGTCAAAAGCCCCAACCCCCCAAAAAGCATTACTTCTTGGCCCCTGCTTTTCCCCACAATGATTATTTTCAGTCACACCACCATCTGTATTACAGATGGCATACTTTTTTTATCTTTTTTTTTTATATGAGCTATCGCCAAACTCACAAAGCCGGACGGCCACTTCAAGATGAGGGCTACACTTAACTGATTTGGGCTGTCGACCCAGATCAACTGTCACCAGGGGCACGTTGCAACTTACTCCTGGGGCTGAAACAGGGTTACCCCCTTCACAGTCCGTAAGGATGTAGGCAAAGGTATCATTCACTAGGAGCCTGGTTGGCAGAGCAGAGAGCAATACCTTCCCAACTTTTCTACGAATCAATTATGGTTAAATGCCTTGCTCAATGATTGAGATTCGAACCCACACTCTGCTGCTGACAACACCAGAACTTGGGTCCGATGAACAAAACTGCTCGGCAACGACTCGCCACAAAAATAAAGTTTTTAAAATAAAGGACATCCCAGCTTACAAGTCTCATCTTGGACAATTCCTCAATACTGATAATGTTCAGTGTCTGCTATTCTTATCATTAGTTAGTGGAAGATCGTTGGCTCATTAGACCTTATGCATTGATGTCCTCTCGCCATAACCTTAGAGGTAAACCGATGATGAAACCAATGGACATGCACAGCTAAATATGCGCGGCTGAGCGACCTCCACATGAGGGCGCCCTTATTTACTAATGGCGCTGCATAAGAACTATTTCAAAAAAACTGCTAATAATAACTGAAGCAATCTCATTAATGTACATACTTGTGTTTTGGTTCAGTCAAATATAGAACAAGAATATGGAATATGGAATTTTTTAGTCTGAAAGTTCACTCACAATGTTTACACCAGTAATTTCACAGGTTAGATGCATGGTGTGTTTATTGGAAAATAGTGGATGGGCTTTCACTTTCCAACTGTAAAACCCTTACCTTGAATCCCTTTACACCCATGGAACCCATGATTCCTGATGCACCTACTGGTCCCTAAAATTAAGTGGAAATCAAAAGAAGAAAACAGTTAGCGAATTAAAAGCAGTAAACTGTTTACAAATCAAAGGTAGTAAACCCTTAACAAATCAAAAGTAGTAAACCCTTAACAAATCAAAAGTAGTAAACCATTAGCAAATCAAAAGTAGTTAACAGTAAGCAAATCAAAAGTAAGTAGTAAACCATTAGCAAATCAAAAGTTGTAAACTATTAGTAAATCAAAAGTAGTAAACCATTAGCAAAAAAAAAAGTTTGGGTTTGAACAAATCAAAAGTTGTAATCAGTTAGCAAATCAATAGTAGTAAACTATTTACAAATCAAAAGTAGTAATCAGTTAAAAAACCAAAAGTAGTAAACCACTAGCAAACCAAAACCAGTAAACCGCCAGCAAATCAATAGTAGTAAACTATTTAGAAATCAAAAGTAGTAAACTGTTTACCAAAGAAGTAAACCATCAGCACACAAGCCATATAAAGAAAACAGACAATTAAGAGTTGTATCGTTGCATAGTAATGAGGAATGTATTGCTAGTGAAAAATCAGTATAAATTTACCAACAAATTAAAAACATGGTTTTACAGAGTGTCAAAAGTACTTACAGCATTACCAGCATCCCCAACGGAACCATCTTGTCCAGCTGTACCCTGTAGAATAAGAAGAGATAAAAAGTGCAAAGATAAGACTTATTTAAAGAAATGGCTCCTTCGGCGCATTCAGGTTGGCTCAGAGAAATCTTCGCTGCCGTTCACCTCTGTGGACCCCGGTTCGAATCCCAGACAGGAACCTTGCTGATTGGGTTTTCAGTCCTTACTTAATTGTATGGGTTTTTTCCCAATTTGGTGTTTGCCTTCCACATCTAAAACTGACCATTTCTTGAACATCTTCTGCACACAGGTATCTTGAGGCCTACAGTTTAAAGTGCTTTTCTCTTTTGAGAGCCCCTTGGCTCAACACCAGAAATATATAACGATTTGATTTTGTAATCCCTAAGGATGTAACTGATAGATTGCTTTACACTTGTATCATATCTGATGCAAATTCAAATGATATGGCTAAATTATTGCAGCTTCAGGGCCCAATTTCATAGAGCTGCCTAAGCACAAAATTATGCTTGCTAGACTGAGGTTACCAGCCAAAATACCAGGTCACATTTTCCATCTGTGACTGGTATCCTGCTTACTTTTGCTAAGCAGAGCATTGATAAACAATATTTTCTGCTTAAGCAGCTCTATGAAATTGGGCCCTATTTCATCAATTATCCAATTAGCACAACTTACAAGCTTACCTAAACATAAAGACAGCAACAAGTTTCTGTCAAGTACCCACACTGTGTTTAACATCCTTACTTATGTTATTTTTACTCACTTTGTATCAACCGTACAAGGTTGAACTCAAACCTTCTAAAGACAAACTTGTTCTATACTATACCAATAGGTTTGAAATCTCTCATCGATAGTTCTTGACCAATAGCTGGCCGCAGAACCTTGCAACACTATTCCTGTCATCATCAGAGACGCTACCATCTCTCAGCAATAATTCTTGACCAATAGCTGGCCCCAAAACCTTGCAACACTATGCCTGTCAATATCAGGCATGCCCAAATCACCCACCACCGATGGATATTTTCTAATAGCTGGTCCCAAAACACTGTTCCCATCATCATCAGGGATGCCCCTACCTCTCATAAATGTTTAACTTTGTAGACTGTTCTGCAGTTTGACTTGGTTGATAAGGAGAACCTTTACCCAACAATTTTATTATGAATGAACAAATGATTTATTAAGGAGACCCCAGTCAAAAACAATATGCATCTAGGAAATGTCTTGAACGCTTCTTACTCTAGACATCCTGGTAGTTACTGTTCTAATGTACAGCTCTTTGATCTCTCTTCTGAAAGCTTTATAATTACAATAATTATAATCAATATTATCACCTTTGTATTACATATGTGCACCATGTTTTAAATTATGTGTCACATGTTGGAAGTGTGCGACATATTGGGAAAATGCTGAGAATGTCACTTACAACAACTCCACGAGATCCACGTTCTCCCCTCTCTCCTTGGGCACCACTCTCACCCTAAAGTGAAGCAACAAAATAATAATAACAAGATCATTTAACTTTTTCAGTTGGTAGAGCACTGGCACGTTAAGCCAGAGGTAGATGGTTCACATCCTGCGCCAGTAAATTTGTCTTTGTTCAACCCAAGTTATTAAAAAATTTACCCAGTCAGTTTCCTTTGTGGTTTATAACTTGGTATCTTAAATTTAAAAAAGTCTCATCCCCTTAAGGCGACCCCCTGGCTGCCACTTCCCAGGTTGTATCAGAAACTTGGGTGTGATCTCTGCTAACAACAGCTAACGGTCGTACAGCTTCCGACTGGAACCCCGAACGAAGACATTGACAAAATAGGGAGACCACCAACATAGGGCTAGATAGCTTAGTTGGTAGAGCACCGGCATGTTGAACCGGAGGACGTTAGTTCAAATCCCGCTCCAGTCAATTTTTCTTTGTTAACCCCAAATTATTTAAGATTGTAGTAGCCTGATATAAATCATTCTAAATGACTGTGATTGTTCTGAAAAGATTAGTTGAATGATTTCATAAATGTAGTCGGATCATCTTTTCATCTTTGATAATGCATGCTAATGAACTTTGTTTTCAAAGAACTGTCCAATATAATGTATTATCAATTTCTGTAATTCTTACTCTAGCACCAGTGCCTCCAGCTGCGCCAACTGCTCCTGAAGCACCGCTGTCACCAACTTCACCAGTATCTCCACGAGTTCCCTTGCCGCCTCTTCCACCCTGTTGGCAAAAAAACAAATCAAAATTTAGACACAACTAAAGCTAGGAATCAGTCAAACTGTTAGGATGAGAGAAAGAGCGCACAGGATTGGGAAACTTTTAAAGTTCGGCTTTATAAAATTCCACTATTCCAGGCAGGGTTGTAAATACTTTCTCATACATCTTACTCGACATCCCAACAGCAATTTTCTCTTTCGCATTATTTGTCTTTGATCCCTATGAACACCTCATCAGACCTGTGTTTCATTTCTCTAAGTTGAACAACTTTGAAGCCAATTGCAAGTTTTTCGACACTAAGTAATGGAAACCTAATCATGGGACCTTACCCTCCAGCCTTTGTGACCTTGCTGGCCAGGAGCTCCAGGCATTCCACTTGCACCCTGGGGAAAAAAAATAAACCATTTGATCAACGTGTTGTTTGAAGCTCTGCATGGTGTGGATTATAGGAAGTAACTAATTACTAGTAAACTTGTTGGTACAAGCATGTATAAATCTCTTTTGGGGGAAGTGTTGGCTCTGAAAAGAGCCGTTTCCAAAACCAAAACTCCTCCCAAAAGAGATGTATACATGTTTGTACTGGGTATATACACACTTTAAAAAGACAAATTTAAGACTTTTTAAGTCCCATTTAATACTACACTTCACAAAATTTAAGACCAAAAATAAGTGAATAAAGCAGGGGAAGAAACAGCTACAACTTCTCACATTTTAAACACTTTTTTATGCGCAGCATTAATGGGTTCTCTTCGAGCTGATAGGAAATTCATGACACGATTCATCCAATTTTTGTAAAACCTCAAATAAACTGAATTGAATACTTTTCAAGGCTTTTTAAGGCCTCAAATTTGGAAAGTTCAATTTCAGACTCTGTAATACTTTTTAAGGATCTGCAGAAACCCTGTTGTATCCGCAAGTTCACTAGTGATATTTACTCCCTATACACTGACCATGTGTTATTAACTTTATTGTGGTGAAATCAAAGGCACACACAGAACACATTTTTAGAGGTTTTATTTGGGTTTGTTTTTTTGATCAACTAATTTGAGAACTAAACTTTGAACTTACCTGTCCTCCTGTGGCACCAGGTGCTCCGACTGAACCAGAACTTCCGTCACTTCCCTGAAATGAAAAGAAATCAAAGCCAAAATGTACACAGGTTTTGAGACATTGCATGGTAAGGTATCAATGTGTATTCAGTTTGCAGTAATATACCATGTGATTATATAACTACTTTGCTGTGTAGATTGTCCTTGAAAAAACCTGTCTTGCTTGTTGTTCTGCTACTGCAGAGTTGACTTCGGAACTCAAGGAGGACTTCTTAGTTCTGAAAAGAACTGTCCTGCTGACTAGGTCTTACTCAGAGGAATAAAAAATCAGCCGGGGCTACTACTTAGAAAGTGAATTGAGGGGACTGCTCGTGATTTTCTTTACTGCTACAGAGTCCGAATTTAATGAAATTAAGTTGTTCTTTTTTCGGTTTGGAACAAAACCCTTTCAGAAATCCAGCTTTTCATGGTATTAGGGGAGGGGAAGTGGGCAAACTAATGCAGTCAGAGGTAAACAAAAACCAGCTCAACCTGAACGGGTAGTTTATTAAAAGTAGGGACTTTGCATTGATGGTTTCTTCATCTGCTTATATTATTTTGGGCTTTGTGCATCTGGATAAACAAGCAGCTGAACACACTCAAAATCTGATGTTGAAGTGCAGGTTCCAGTGCCAGTCGAGACACTTTCGTCTGTCTGTAAAACATATTATAGAACCAACTGTACTTATGGTCAAGAGACAGGGTCTGCCTACGTATTTCAGGCGAGTTTGGCTACAGATTGTAAATTTAAGTTACAACTTGTAACTCTAACAAGGAGCTACATTAAAGGATCTCATGATTCAAATATCTCCTACCTATAGACTGTGCAAGTCTCGCGCGTATTCAAACATTGGAACCTATTAAAGTGCGCGAGTTGTTTCCCTCACGCAGTTAAGCAATGTACGTGGGACCAAAGTGGTCCCAAAAATGTTCTAATACGTGCGAGACTTGCACGGTCTATTGTAAAAATAAATGAGAACTTTGATATGCCTGCGATAATGCACTATATCATTATTATTATTAATTCTTTTTAGAATTAAATAACAGGAGAGTGAAAGTTTTAAGGTTGATGTACTCACATCTCTGCCGCTGTCACCTTCTTCTCCTCTTGATCCAGCTGGGCCAGAGGGTCCCTAAAAGAGAAATACAACGAATCCAAACACTGTCACAACATTTATGAACTAACCAAAAACATACTACCTATTGCTTACGGAATATTATTTGCTCACACTTTGTAACTGAAAAAGCATCCTTTCCATTTGTTTTTTTGTTTTTTGGTATAAGCATATCAGTGACAGTTTAAAAAACAACAACTTTCCGAAATGGTGACAAAAAAAATCCTATGATAATCTCATCTTACGATTCATCCTCAAAATCCAGTATTGTGGATAGGAAACATAATTCAACCTTGAACCAACAAAAAACTGAGTCTTCATACTCACGGGCTGACCAACTGGTCCTGAATCTCCAGCCATGCCTCTCATTCCCATAGCACCCTGAAATAACATAAGTTCATAAGTAAGTTGGGCGGTCAGGTCAGCGTAGTGGTATCTTGACTTGCCCTCCAGATCTGGGACCCCGGTTCAAACCCCACCGGGGGGTACTAAGTGGATTGGGTTTTCAGTCCCTGATTGTGCGAGTTTTCCCTGGAATAAATCTTTGGGGTTTCCCTCCCACGTCTAAAACTGAAACTTCCTTCACTGTCTTCTCTCCATGGGGTTCTTGGCTAGTATAGTGATTAAGTTCGCTTTTCTGAGTCTCCTTGGCTTCACAACCAGAATTAATAAATGAAATGAAAGTTTGGCAAAAATCGAGAGGGAACTGTATCAAGAGTCAAAGAGTCAAAGATTCAAAGATCCAAGTGCATAACTATTTACATGTAATCACGAGCGAAAAGGCTTCACAAGTAACCATAATCTGACAAGTTCAGTGTTCTTAATTTTCCCAGAAAAGCTTAAATTAAGTATTAAAATAGCAAAACCCATGAAGCATGAAGCCAAAACCCATGAACCCATGTCTGACAAATAATGGAGCAGTAGTTATGAATTCATATTGTGGTGACAAATTTGATCATATTAAAGTTACAATGCCCTATTGATGCTGCATCAAATGTCTTCAAAAAAAAAGCACTCACCCGTCCACCTGCCTTGCCGGGAAGACCAGCTGGTCCTGGAGGTCCCTGAAATTAAATTAACCAATGTTGGAGTGAGAACAACTTGTTGTATCCCCAGGAAAAGGACATGATGGAAGTGTTACCGGAAAAAAAGGACATAAGCATTAATGCGCAAAACTGTGTTACTGAGTGTAAAAGTTTGATTGGTTTACTGCCATACAAAAGTCATTACAGGAAGGTTAATTCTTTATGGGAATTAAACAATTTCTTTTTGGTAATTATAGCAACAGAAATAGATGACAGAAATGCCATATTTTGTTGGTCAGGAATCTTGTATTGCTTAAAATTTCTATTACCAAGACAAAAAGTACTTGATGTGTCTGGAAGAAAGGTGTTGAGCCTTTCCCCACCTTCCAGGCATACAATGAACTTCTTTAGTTTCAGACGCTTCAAATTATGCTGATTCAGATGTATATTTTATTTGTAACTGCTGACTTAAGGAAATAAGGAAAGAAAAACACAAGTGTTTAGTCGTCCAGACAAAATCTATTTACTGGTTAACCATTTGACTATAAAGCATTAGATAACATATTCAAATTGCCGATAAAATGAAGCCAGCAGAAAAAAAAACCAAATAATAAAAGAAAATAAAAAAAGCCCACAGATAAAAGAAAATACCCCCCAATTAAAAAAAACCCCATATTGGCTCATAGTTTGGATTTGAATCGGTGTAATCGGTAAACAGTTCATTGGAGGTCACAAGTTCCATTTAACTGCTGTAGAAAAATAAATGTACATGCACACCCCTTAATTGACAACTTCATTTATGATGAATTTTGAACTTTACTTTTTTACTTGTTCTGCAGGTTGACAAAAAGAACTTTTACTGAACAAATCATTATGAATGAAGAAATGATTTGTTATGAAGGCCCCAGTAACAAACAATATGCATCAGAGACAAGTGCTGCCTTTACCAATTCTACTTCCATAGAATTGGAAGTTTAAAACAATGCCTACAATTTCTTTTTTAACCAGTTCGGTGCGGGAAAAATTTTCACCGAATATACCACCCATGCGGGATATTTTTTATGAATTTTGTTGAAAAAAAAAAAAAAAAAAGGACAAGTGCTGGCATAACTTTATCATTTATGACGATTGTCTGAAATAAAAAGCTCTGTGATTTGAATCAAATGTCACAATAGGCCAGTAAAACTAAAAGGAATATAAATTGGCACATTATCCTTTTTCTGCCACTGCAGAACATGCTCAGCTTGTCGATTTCGCCCGGCACCATGACCCCTGCCATTATTATTTTGCTGATCTACATCGACTCATCACTCACATCATCAGAACTAACTCCGCTAACTTCCGAGTCCTAGCTGTTTTCACTATTATTTTCACAATCTGAATCCAAACTGTTACTTCTACCTTCCTCTGAACTCGATGAATCGGAATTTGACGACCTGACAATACACATAACCCAAGAATTTCCGTGTCATTGTACACGCGTTTTCTCATGGAGGCCGCCATCTTGATTTTGTCAACATATGTCATCTCAATCGTTGTGTTTATCGGCTGGTTTTGTGTCCACGCAAGTTCAATAGCGCCACCAGTCGCTAGTAAATTACACTAGAGATAGCCTGGTAACTACAACTGAATCCCATACACAATACGCACGCTGAGGGTAACGGCGATGCATATGCAAATTTGGCGAGTTAACTCGTCCTCCTAGTGTCGGATAACGATTTTTCTCACGAGTTAACTCGTCATTCGCACCAAACTGGTTAAATAAACAACAACAAAAAACTATGGGCAAATGATATTAAAACTGGAAAAACAGCAGAGCTCAAATTAGATTTTAAAAATATTTTTGAAAATTTGTCAGGCCTAGTTTTAGGAACGGTAACTCTTACCTGCACAACTTGCCGAGGTGCCTGGGCCATGCTCATCTTGTTGGGAGATTGCTGGTATGTGGGAGCAATAGCCTGCTCGAAAAACAACAAGAAAAAACCATTACATACATTTAAAAGCCTGTTTTGCTGATGTAGCAAAGTCAAACCCAAAGATGATGGACTCAGATGTTGAATTATTTTGTTAACAAAATAATAACTAGATTGGTTTAGCGGTTATCCATTTAAATTTTATTCATTTCTTGGTTTTGTTTGTTGCTTTTATTTCTAATACTGTCTGACACTTTTTTATGCAGGTTAATGATTTTGGGGTTTGGTATGCTTTGTAGTGTATTTGTTATACATTTTACTTTGGGATGCTGTCGAACCGTTTATGGCCTTCTGTAACAAAGAATGGTTTTTCAAATATGACTTACCTCACCGGGGGGTCCTGGGGGGCCAGGAGATCCTGGTACACCAGGGTATCCATTCGGTCCATATTCTCCATTTGGTCCCTGTTGTGGTGGGATTGGACATATTCAAAGCAAACAAATGTTAATAAAACTCTTCAATTGGTTGAACTTAGTACGGTTTTGATCAGGTGGACAAACATGGTTCCTAGTTGTACCTACAGTTATCTGTGTAAACTCTGGACATATTTTATAATAAGTTGAAAAATATGATGAGAAATTTTTGAAAATTCCCTTTTTATGAAAAAGCTGAAAGCTTGCTGAAAAAAAGTTGAGATCTCACACGCCTGGTATTTGTTTATTTCCAAACGGGTATCAAGAAACAAAAACTCTCAAGTTTGTTAGGCTTTATACCTTGAATCCAGGACGTCCCATCATGCCCGGATATCCTTTAGGTCCAGAAGTGCCCTACGAAAATACAATCAAAAGAAAAGTAAGAGGAACGACCTTCTGCATGAGTGTTCGTCCTGTTCATAAGTTTTACACAATCCAACTATGGGCCTCACCCACTTAACACAACGCTCAGCTGACTTCCATGAGCCCAAAGGAAATGCATCGAGCAATCTTTTTGAAGATTTACATGAGGAAACAAAAATAAATAAATCTCGGACTTGCCTTTTACATGCTTTGTAAAGACTCAAGGCTTTGACAGAATGATCAGTTTCTGTCACTGCCTTTGAATGGCGAAAAGTGATTTTTCAAAAGCAGGACACAAGGTTTGGAGACGGAAGTAGCGAAGACTTTGCCTGCGCAGCAGGTTGAGGCACAATTTATAGTATGACCGACTGACAGGGTTAACTGTGCCTTCTCTGCTAAACAAAGGATCAATTTTACACTGCTGCTAAGCAAAAACACATTTTTGAAAATGTTGCTAAGAAAAAGAAAGGTTACCAGCCAAAATAGAAATTAAAGTATATCGTTTCTGGCTCCTTCCCTGCACATTTTTGCTTACCTGCTTTTCAAATAAGTCAGTGTTTAAGCATTTAATATCCTTCATTATCATTTTGGGGGTCTTTTGGCAAAAAAACTTCCAAATCTTAAAGAAAAATTTACCTTGGAATCCTTTCAAGTCTTTCTTTCAAAGGCGACTTGGGAAAGTAATAAAATAAAATGTTGCGGTAACACGTTGTACAAGGAGCCTTTTTTAGTAGTGGTGGCTCTAATAAGAGCCAGTTTTTACCTGACTTTGCAACCAGTATGCTCTGGTCGTCTTCTGGAGAATAACAGGGGAAATTTTAGAGCATTTTGTAAAGTTTTCGAGACATTCATTTCTGCCAAGCAGTATGATTGGGGGCCCTATCGAGAAGACATCAAATAAGAGTAGGATGTAACAGTGAAGGTTTCAAGAACAAAGTAGAAAAATTCTGAGCTTTCAGAATGGGTTACCCAGAACACTTCTTTGTTAAAAACAAGTGAAATCCTGAAAAACAAATTTCTCAAATTACCGGAGGTCCAGATGGGCCTGGAATTCCTGGAGGTCCCTGCATCAACTCAGCCTGAAAAAAAAATACAAACAAAAACAGCAATGTAAACGTTTTTTCTTATTGTTTCTATCAATAAAATAAGAATTTTAATTGAGTTGAATTGATTGTTTTATTTTCAAAAGCACACAGGTTTTTGTCATCAGTACTTGCTATCTTAATAGTGTAAATCAAGTCTGGTTAATTGTTTCAACTGTTTGGCATCACAAATATTTAAGGGGAACGGGGGGGGGGGGGGGGGGGGGGTTTAAATGGGTTTCATACCATGTGCTCATTTCGGTACCTTAAGAAGACCAAGAATAAAACCAAAAAAAGGCAAATAAGAGTGGCGTGCTACACTAAGAAATTTGGGCACTAAGTCTATGGGAACATGTTAATTACAGGGACAAAGAAAAGAACAAAAGAATGCTCCGCAGGGATGCCTGTTTGAGAACGTGTGGAGGTTTTGATAAAAACACTGATGTGATAATGAAACATAGTGCATGAGACACGCCCAAATAATGACACGCTGTGTGTGTGCATGTTGTTTGAAGTCTCTCTTCCCTCCCCCGAGGTAGTACTTATCAACATTTTTCTTTCAAAATTGATTCATATTAATAAATATCATCATCTAACACGGGTTTTAAGTCATTCATGGTCTTCCGCCCCCCTCCCCTCCCCTAGTATGACTATGAAAATGATGAAAAATTTGGACTGCCCCTAATTCCCCTGAAAGATTCAAACTTACCGGGATTTGAGCTGGCTCCCCTGGGGGTCCCTTGTCACCTGGAGGTCCCTTTTCTACCTGATAAGTGGAACGGAAAAGTTTTATTTTAGCGTGTTTCCTATGCTTTGTAGATACTCTCCTTGAAGTATAGCTTTCAATGGTGTAGTTTACAATGTAGACACCACGAATCAATAAATAAGTTCAAGAAAATAGTAGCAATTTTAACTCTTTCAGTGCCAATGTTGCATATGTACGATCTATTTCATGTATTCCGAAAGCGCAATTATCGTACACATGTACAATCTTTAAGCAAACAAGCATGGTCTTTAATTTGTTTTTTGATAGTAAGACTAGAAAGAAAACACTTTTCTTGCTTCAGTGCTCGTTAAAATGGAGTAATAGAGAAGCGGTAAGGTACCAATAGAGGTTCTGTGGACTCACCACTTGTGCTGTTGACGATCAAAGTTGTCAAAAAGCAGCCCATGCAGCAAAACCATAGAAGAGTTGAATGAAAAGAACAAACAAATTTAAAACTAAAATACATGATACCACTTTAGTAATGATTGGTAAATAAACTTGGTCATTTTTAATCTAACAGACTACTACTTTTTTACAGTTGATGCTGAAATGAGCTGTCTTCAAAGTAGTTTCATCTGAAGTAGAATTTTGTAAATTCATACCTAAACATTCTCACACAGACAAATTTGCAGGCATTATCTAAAAGTGGTTCCTAGTAAAGAGTTCCTGATATTTATGGGCAACTTGGGTTTTCGCTCTGAGCTGCATCAGGCATTTACATTTTTTCAAAGAATAGGGATCTTTTGAGATGCTAGGTGGCAGCAGACTGACCAGGTAAATCCATTGTTCTTGGTAATATGCGTATGCTCAGAACTATGTAAACAATGGAAGTTTACCTGGTAAGTCTGCTGCCAGCTAGTGTTCTAAAGTCTCCCATTCAAACTACCACATGTGATATTTTCACATAACACATAGTTGTGCGTAATGATGGTATAATTCCTTGTAAAGATGGCCGACTTTATAGTGTGGTGTCATATTAATGACCATTTGTAATTGCTGGGAATCTTTGAAAAACTCTGTTTCACAGAAAGGTTTCGCATAGGATACCATACAACAAGGACTAAATAAATAATTAATCAAAGAGCTAGAAGATGCATCTGAAAATTTATAAAGACTGACAACTCCTCTTACCTTTGGCGCATTTCAATTTCCGACACTTCTTCAGGGAGTCCTCTCTTGCTCCATTCAATGTGTAATCCAAGGATGGATTATCCCCTTTGAAAACCTCCACACACAGGTAGCCACCCCCTTCCTCACAAGGCAGATCATCTTTGTTGATGCGCGCTGCCAGATTGTTAAACACTAATCGGTTCCCTGACTTGAGGTCACGACTTCCCATCTCTGGTGTGAGTGTCTGACGGTCCAGCATTCTACGATTGCCATCTCCAGTTGGGGTGTTGGCGATATATGTCTCCAATCTCCACAGATTTCTGCCAGAGGCATCCCCGCTGTTCGGGTTGGCGTAGACGCTCACATCAAATTCAATTTCGTTGGTGTTTTCATCGACTGTGAAATCATCTCCTCTTAAATCGGTGCTGTCAATCGTTATACCTGTCAATAAATCAAGGAGTTATTCACATAGCGAGAAATGATAGCCAAGTGCATTTGGATTCCTTCAAAGAAGAATATGGGTGATTCTCAAAAGAATGCAAGAATTTATATATATATAGATACAGAATATATTTACTTCAAGAGAAATGCTGACAGCTGTGACTTAAAAACTGCTAGTTGAGGGACAAGGATCATGTTCTTATAAAAACTTACCAAGAAATTGCTAACAAAGAAAGATGTAAGGCATAGATCAATCTGTATTATAGATATGCCGCAACCCAGCAACACAGATGCTCGTTAAGTATAATACAGTCTTGTCAGACATGGATTTGAAATAGCCTGATTGGCAAGTCACTAATAAGCAAACTTGTCTGCATGAAACTTCATGCCTATTTCACATGAAAATGTCATAACAACAATCACACGGGTAGTTGAATTTAAGGGGAAAATTTGTGTGCAAGGCTTGTGTCTTAATGATGAGAAACATCATAAAAGAGTACAAATCATGCAAGACTTTGTGAAACTGTGCCATAGATGCACAAGACCTGCGGCATTTTGCAGATCATTTAAAAACAAAAACTAAGTCATGGAAACAACAGAGAGTTACTTGAAGAATCTTTGGAACAAAAAAATCCAGAATTTGTTTACCACTGCCCAATTTCATAGAGCAGAAAGTATTGTCTTTAAAAATCTGCTAAGCAAAACTTAGCAGGATACTAGTCACAGAAGGTACATGTGAAATGGTCTTTTACCTGGTAAAATGGTGAGCCTATTTTGGTTAAGCTTTTTGTGCTTAACCAGCTCTATGAAATTGGATTCCGCTTAACTTTTTCATACCAAATTTAATTCTTAATCAACTAAAGTGGGCTTTGGTCCTTGGGACCCTTCAAGATCCAGAATTTCCTAAAGCAAGGCAAGAAAACCACTGACATACTTATTTCTTACAAATAGTGTCTTTCCTTTTTTATTTTGAAAATCCCATGAACACTCACCATCACACTTCTGGCGGAAGCATTTCTTCAGAACACTTTGGTCTGGGACAGGGGTGAACTCAAATGGTGGATTCGGTCTGTCACCCTGGACCAGCTCAGCACAAAGGTATCGCACATCCTTACAAGTCAGGCCCCTCATGTTAAAGTTGGTGTCCACCATGCCAAAATCAATATTCTCGCCGGGGAAGGCATCCTTGCCTTTCTGGTAGTTGTTGAACACTCCCTGTTGCTCGTTAAATCGTCGGCCTACCCCATTTTCGTTGTTGCTGCCGTACAGGTTGAGGTCCCAGAGACCGTCTCCTTCAGCGCCACCACTATCCGGAGTAGTCAAAGCGGTCAAGTCGAACATGACGCGATTGTAGGGATCATTCTCCTTCAGGACTGAATAATCGTTACCCATCACTTCAAGCCCTTCCACCATAACACCTAATAGGGGGGAAAAAAATCAATAGTGAATCAAAAATAACAATTTTTCCCTGCCAAAAGGAGTGTGTTTTTTTTACTTGAGATCTGTTTAAAGTCAACTTGGCCCAAAAGAAACTTTATCTTTCCACTTGACTGCTTTTGTTACACCAGTATACCTGTTTATGTGTGTTGTGTTGTCATATTCAGTCTTCCAGAAAGACTCTGCTAGGGTCAAAACATCAGGCCATTAACCTTATTTTGCAGAAATAATTTATCATCACTTTTTGGTCTAGTTGTCTAAATAAATAATTTTACCAGTAAGTTTCAAGGTCTAAGAGTTATTCAATTTCCAAAGTACCAGAGTATAATCACAATTTTATGGAATATAAATACCAGTTCAGGGCTCAAATTTTTGGGAAAATCCACAAGACTGCAGGGCTTGCAGCTCAGAGTTTGTACCGGACCAGAATTTTGTTTACAAGACAAGAATCAAATTGAGAAAACAGTTTTACGTTTGAACTGTTTTCGTTTAAACAAACACTAAGAAAAGAGTTCTCTTATCGTATTGTGGGTGAGTAAACTTTGATACTCAGCAGAATTAAAAGATACTGGATCGCTGCATGGTTGAACTAGCTAGTCCAACTGGATCTACCTAGCTCCAAAGCACTGTTTCTCTAGTCAACTAACAAAGTTACATCACTTTGTCGAGATGAAGGTTTGGTTTCGTGGCGGAGAACGTTTGGAAAACTTTTGCAATAAACATAAAAAGTTGGTTTAACGATAAATGGTAGGTTTTTGCCAAAAAGATATGTCAAGTATTAAAATATTAATTATCATTGCACTGTATTTTGCGAGTAATTATTTTACGAGCAATATATGAATTGCCATATTTGACGAATCAGTCGACTAGATGCATTGGAGTGAACCACAGACCACGCATGCGTGATTTATTGGCAATATTGACTAAAAGGTTAGCACCCGAACTTGCTCCCAGATAGCCCAAATCTATTTCATTCAGTGTTTTACTTGCTGATCGAGGCTCAGAATGCCAACTCACAGCGAAAAAGCACATCACACCTCCACCTCTTCTCACAATCCTGTTGATGAGTGGGACACAATTGTGCTCGAACAGTAATGAGAAGCCAATAGGGAACATATTTTTCTTTCAAAATTTACAGATACAATTTTTTACTTTTACAATTCCACTCAAATGATTTGTAATAAACCTTTCTTTTTCAACGTAACAGCTGCGAGTTTTGGCAAAAGTATGGGCCGCCCTCACAGCGAAAAAGTTCAGTAATTTATCATACATTACAAATCCTATAAAAATTAGCCAAAATCATGGATGAATTTATGGTTGCCACCCCAAACAAATCAATAGTACTTGATATTCTTTATAGCAAGTGGTATAAATATTTTTTGAGGCAATATCTGTGCCAATCCAGTTATCAATTTTGTTCTAATCACGGTGGCCTCTAGAAAATGGTGGCCAATGTGTACAAACAAAAGAAAAGTCTATATGAATTGCTTTTACTGAGCGCCCAAGGTAGCTTTAAAAAAAAATAACTACAACATGAAACAATTTAGCACGTTTCTGTTGTATTGGAGTGGACTAGCCTGGATTATTAACCTACCCTTGCGGCATGGTTGTTTCTTACACTTTGTGACCTCATCTGTCCCGTCAGCAGCCTTGAACTTGAAGTCTGGCTGGGCGCGTAGACCCTTGGCGTACTCGATACACAGGTACTGGTACTCAGACTCACAGCCCACTGAGGTCAGGTCAAAGTCTGAATCCACATCTGAGAAAGTAAGGGTCTGTCCGGCAGTCAGGTCACGACCTGATGTGTCTTGTGGCAGGATCTGACGCTTTTGGCCAATTCGGGGACCCTTACCATCTGGGCGCTTTGCACCATACACTCCCACACGCCAGAGGGACTCTCCACTGGCACTACCTGCATTTGGCCTTGGTTCAACGTCAATGTCGAATCTAACGGGTGTTGGACGGCCTGAGACAATCTTATCAGTCATCACATCCATGGTCCAGTCCATGTCATCGATAATTACACCTAGGGAAAGAGTATGCATTCATCAAAGTACTCTTTCCTTGGTAGCAAACAGTTGGAAATGTTTTAATTTCTTTGTAACCCTTTAGAGACCATCTATTTTTGTATAATCAAAATATCTCTTTAAAAAAATAACATGAAACAGAAACTCTGATTTATTTTTTTAAATGTAAGTAGTATGTCAACATGGAAACATTGGAAAATGTCGATTCTGGACAATTTTCATACCTCTTTCTGTGAATGGAAGTAGGTCAAATCTTGCAGCCATTTGCGACTGCTATGGGCATTTTGGTTTAAGCCACTTCAGTGCAAGTCTTGCCCGTAATCAAACTTTCGGGACCAACAGGTCCCAACCATATTGAGTTTTCCGTATGTATGATTCTGTTTCTTTGAATACTTTAGTTTAACGTAATTAATAGCTACACAAAATGTATGTCAGACTGCTGGGAAAGTAAAATTTAGCCATAAAATATATGAAAATAAAATAAATATAACAAATCAACAAAGAGAAAATCTGAGAATAAAACTTTACCTCTATTTCTGGTTGCTTGTAAACAGTTGAGAATTTTGCCCAACTGACATTCACGTTATCATTAAACTTGTGTTATGTTCAGACAAAGTCAGGAAAATTGGCAATTGGGGTTTCCAACAAAATTAGTATCCTGATCCAAGGTTCTATTTTTGTTTCAATTTTGATTTAACAAATTATGTGTATTACATAAAAATTTGAAATTGCATTTAAACAAATTGAAACGGATACTTTTGTTTTCAAGCATTTTGTATAAATAGAATTCCAAAAGGATACAGGATGACAGAGTGGTATTGTTTTTTGTTCCTTTTCCATTAAGGTCCCTGTGATGTACATCATTACTCTTGGTGGTTTGGTTTTTTTTTTAAACTCACCATTACACCATTCTTCTGGGACATCCATGCAGTCTCTAAGAACGCTCTGGTCGGGAACGGGAGTCAACTCAAACGCCTCTGAAGAACTTGGATTACGGCTAAACTCAGTACACAGGTACTTGACTTTTTTGCAGTTTAGATCCGTCATGTCATACTCGGTGTCTATGGTGCGGAAGTCCAGAGTGTCCCCTGGGTTCGTCAGCTCACGGCTGCTGAAGTAGTCGGAGAGGACCTGCTCTTGCTCAGCGTAACGTGGCCCCTGGCCGTTTTGTCGCTCGCTGCCGTACAGGTTCAGACGCCACATGTTGCGACCAACGATGGGAGAGCTTGCATCTGTAGTCTGGACAACGGTATCAAACTGGACCAGGTTAGATTCTTTACCCTCATAAAGATCAGCACTGACGAGAGTAGAGTCCACATTAGATACAAACACACCTGTTTAAAGACAAGATCAAAAAAGAATTGACCGATGGAGAAGTAAAAGATATATAGTATATTGACGACACAGACACACCTCCGCAAAACACACGTCTACCATTTCAACCATTTTGTGGGTCAATTCCTTAGTCTACATTTTGACTCCTAAAATGGGCGACAGGATAGACATTTGTAAGTGCACTGCACATCTTGCTAGGGACCAATATGCTTTCACTATAAGTCAGGCTTTAGACAAACGCAAAATCCAAGAGAGACATGGCCTCAGATAGTTTTTGTGCACAAGAGAAACAAACAGCTATACCTCTGCACTCTTCCTCCTTGCAGTTTATGACTGAATCTTCACCCGAACTTGTAACAAATGGGTAGTTTGGGTTTGGGTTATCCCCTTTGGTCAGTTCAAGACAGAGATAGTTCACATCACCACATCCCAGATCTTCCATTGGGAAGTTGGTTCCAATTTCTGTGAACTCAATCGGGGTACTTCCATCGAGCAGTGGCTTTCCTTGGTTGAACCTGTCAAGAATTTGAGATCGCTCGGACACCCTGTCACCAGAGCCATCCATGCTGCGACTGCCAAAGAGGTTCATTTTCCACAGGCCGGTTCCTTCAAGTGATGGGCTCTCCGGTGTGAAGGAAACATCAGCATCTATCATTAGTGGAGTCGGGACACCAGACTGTACCTGACCGGGTTCACGAGACCACTCCATACCAGTAATTTCCATTCCTGTAAAAGAAGGTCCAATAAGGACCAACACTCAGAATGTGTCCGAACAAAGTGAAGTAGCTTGAGTGGTAACAGATTCATCTAATGTGGCACACATTGATGTTTTTGCCCCAAGACTTCTGTTCAACATTGCAGCAAGAATTTTGAATTGATGGAGACCAGGAAACTCAGAGCAGGCAAAGATTGCGTCAATTTAAATCAGTAATTTTTCAACAATTTTTGATGAAAGGAGCACTTGTGAATTTCAGTTTTGATACATGCAAATTTCACCGAACATCTGAAAGTTCTGAATCTGACTGAACTATGAAAAAATGAAGATGAAGATGATTTGAGGTAATAGATGAACAGAAATCAAGAAAGTATCATCAAACGTGGTGCACTTGATGAAATGTACTGAACTGCTAAAAAGAGAAGTGGGTTTTTTTCTCAATACAAACAGATTTTCTATTTAAAAAACAGAAAAAAAATAAATAAATAAAAATTTGAATAAGGGTGCCAAATAACTCCTTTCTTACAGGTTTATCTCAAAAATTCTTCAAAAACGAAAATTTTGTCTAGAATTTTTGTCAGAATAAAAGAACAGTTCACAAATACTTGTATTAGACAGTGCACCACGTTAGCTGACATCTAGAATGTTAGTAATAGAGTTAACTAGTATTAATTTCTATGGAAGAAAATGGATACGTACTAATGGAAAAGTATAATCATGGGGGAAAATGTAGGTATAGACTGTACATATTTAAATGCATGATTGTCAAAATTATTTTAATATTTATTTTATTGTATAAAGTTATTTATTTGTTACACACCCAACAGCACAATTAGCACCAATAACAGGATGCGTAGGAAACGAGAAGAAACGTTCAGTTTTAGATGTGGGAGGAAAACCCCAAGTGGGGAAAACCCACGCAATCAGGAGCGAACTGAAAACCCAGTCCACATGCAAGGCTCCTCTCCGAGGTGGGATTCGAACCGGGGTCCTTATAGAGGTGAAAGGCAGGAAAAGAAAACACTGAGCCAACCTGAACATTTAGGTTCTCTTGTGACAAGTGTTTTCCACACAAACCAAAAATCAAATGAAAATTGTCAAGTGTTTACAGCACTCTTATTCTGCACATTGTTGATAATCTCATGGCCAGAACGATCCAACAAAAATGCTGCCACTTCCAAAAGAAGATCCAATTTATAAGAGACTACCAAAAAAAAGAATAGAGTTGCACAAAAATCTGAAATGTTGTAACTGGCTGATCGATGGAAGAGGATGCTCTGAATTGTCATCCAAAATAGAATGCTGACCCGCAGACAGGCAAAGGAGGTGAAGATGCACTGCACAAACCCCGCCCAAAATTCCAACATGGTGACCCAATGATAGATTCCTCTACGTCAGGTAATAAGAAACCATAAGGGAAACTGATCAGGTAATTAGATTTATGTGTTGGGTGAACAAAGACAAATTGACTAGGAAGGGATTTGAATCTGCGACCACTCGGATTAACGTGACAGTCCTCTACCAACTGAGCTATCTAGCCCTATGATGGCGATCTCCCTATTTTGTCAAATTCTTTGTTCGGGGATGCCAGTCAGAAGCCGGTCAACCTGTTGAGCGGCTTCTGACTGTCTGCTTGGTCACAGACACAAATCATGTTCTAATAAATTTGTTCTTTGTTCTTCCCAAAATCATATTCAACGTGTTATTTTCATCTCCAAGTTGAAGGTTGATTCCTTCAGTGAACAGCAATGATCAGGGGCAAGTTCTTTTGGACTGGTTATCATTGGATTTCCCTATGCTACAACTACTTTTTATATCGTTGGCTTCTTGTATCAAATCCATCACTCAGTGATGCTCATGACCCTTGAACTCAATCATTAAAACCATCTCAGCTCCCTGGGGAGCATAGAGCGTGTGCTGCCAAGTTTGTTGCGCGCCAAGCTAAATCAATCACAAGAACCATCTCTGCCCTCACAGGTGCCCATTAACCCCCTGGATACAATAATAGTAAAGTGTCTTGCTCAGGGACACAAGTGTCATGACCAGGATTAGAACCCACACTCTGATGCCACCAGATCTTGGGTCCGATGCACTAAACTGCTCAGCCACGACACATCCTCAAAAAAAAATTGTGTTGGTTCTGAAAAAGAACAACTTTATATTTCAATGAAGAATGCTGAAGATCCCTCCAGAAACAAGCCTTTCTTTTTTATTTGTCAAACCTTTAGCATCAAACGACATATTTGATAGTGAGGAAAGACCAAGATTTCTCTGCCTGTTTCCCTGCCTTTTATTTGCTGGTAGAAACAAATCTTGACGTCAATTGACAATGGATTCTTCTGAGAGAAAAACAGAATGAAGTCCACACCTCCTCAAAAACAAGCCAACCAATTTCTTCCAATGCAGGACACTTTTTGCAGTTCCCATCCCAACTCCAATTAACTATTGTACGTTATTAAATAGATTGAGACAGGCCAATTAAATCAAGCAAATTAAGGTCACATTAAAAACAAAATGATTTCTTTCCCCAAAGGAGATTAACATGTTTAAGCAAGTTTTGTTTCATTAATGTTTTTAACTGGAAATTTGGCAATAGCAGAAACCCAATGCAAGATACTACTATTAGTTGACCATTCAAATTCCAAAGTAATTGTCAGAAGATAATTCACACACAAAATATATATATTTAAAAAAAAAAATGTTTTTAATAAGGGTACCTCGACAGTCTTCCTCTTTGCAGTTGATGATAGACTCTTCTCCACTTGTTGTTCCAAATGAGTAGTCAGGTTTGGGACTTTTTCCCTTGGTGAACTCCAAACACAAATAGTTGACCTCCCCGCATCCAAGCTCCTCCATGGGGAAGTTTGAGCCGATATCAGTGAACTCAATCGGAGTTCTGGCGTCAAGCAGTGGTTTACCCTGGTTGAAGCTATCCAGAATCTGAGAACGTTCAGCGACCCTGTCCCCGGAACCGTCCATGTTTCTACTGCCGAAGAGGTTCATCTTCCACAGGCCAGAACCTTCAACTGATGGACTGTCTGGGGTAGTCGAGACGTCAGCTGAGATGGTTAGCGGGGTGGGTACTCCATACTGCATCTGGCCCATCTCACGTTCCCAATTCATGTTGGTGAATGTAACCCCTATTTTTGTTACGTTATAAATAAAATAAAAACAGAAATCACCTCCAATTAGTTATCATGCACATTCCAAGGAGAAATTCCTCTACATTCCAAGGAGAAATGTTTTGTCAGTCAAAAAAGCAAATTCAGGGCAGTTTTAAATTGAATATCAGGAATGAACCAAAACATCCCTCGACAAAAATGTACAGACCCATTTTTCTCAGAATGATATCATCGGATGTTTTGGATGTTGACAAATTTTGCGCCTGAAGGTTGTCGAATACAATGGCAATTTACATGTACACCATTTTAACGTGACGTCAGAGACTTGTAATTTTTTCCCCACTCACATGAGGACTCTGTCTATTAGAAAATGAGTGCATCACAAAACTTGACATTGTCTTTGCTCTTTAAATACAGGGATGTGATAGGCTGTTTGAAAAAAAAAACCTGAACTGTGAGCGCAAAGCGTGAAAGCCTGCGAGGGCGAAAACTTGCAAGCTCCAAGCCTACTTACATGCATTTATCTTTTGTTTTAAAAGCCCTAATCTGCACTCTGGGGCATTCTATTTTGTTTTATCTTCATGTTTTTTATGGTCTTCATAAAAAAAAAATTAAAATTAAAAAAATTATTGTATTTATTTATGTTATTTTTATTTTTTATTTATTTTTTTTTTTGGGGGGGGGGTAAAAAAAAAACAGATTTCCGGTTAAAAACGGAGAAATCACATCCCTGAAATAAGAATACCTTAAGCATATAGAAAACGTAACAAAACATCACTGCCAGGGACTAGGGGGGTGGGGAGCTTTCCAAATCCCCTTTTTTATGTTAAGATGTACACTACTAAAGATGGCAATCACTCACCCTGGCAGTTTTCCAGAGGAGAACATCCAGTCAGGGAATCCTCAGTGGGCACACCTTCAAACTCAAAATCGGAGTATCGCTTGTCAGGCTGAGGATTGTTCCCCTTGTTGAATTTAGC
Organism: Pisaster brevispinus; assembly: GCA_023634235.1. Lineage (NCBI taxonomy): Eukaryota > Metazoa > Echinodermata > Asteroidea > Forcipulatida > Asteriidae > Pisaster > Pisaster brevispinus. The sequence continues at coordinate 12,730,648 of JAMKCF010000006.1, forward strand.
GCAGATAAACTTCGCGTCCTTGCAGCTCTTTCCTGTTAAGTCCATCTGGTAAGGAATGCCCCTGAAGTTCATACGATTGCTAGAGTCTTTGACAAGGGACTGTGACTGCATACCTTCTGTCAGGATCTCTTCTTGCATAGTTCCAGAGAGTACAGAACCACCGGAGCTATCCCTACTCACCCACATCTTGGAGGTCCAGAGGCCTTGGCCAGAGACATCGGTGGTCTGTTCGTTGTTGACGTAGTCGATGCCGAGATCAACGTCAATGTTGTTGACATTACCCTCCTTTATAACAGGACCTCCTGGTACTGATGGTTCCACATTGTTAACCTGCACAACAGCGGCCCCTAGAATACAATTTACAAATCAAATTTGAGCTACTACACAGTGTTTTTTGTTAGAGTATTATTTTAGGTTTGCTGGCAGAAATATCTTTGGGTATCTGTGGCCAGTGTTTAATTACAATTAAATAGCACTTAATGTTAAGCATTTTATCACTATGCGTATCAAAGTGCCCATTATTTTAGAACAGTAACAAGCAAGAGCTATTATTTTAATGTGAGAGTCATTTATCTAGCACCTCCTACCAGTTAGAAGGTGTGGCCCAATTTGCATCTGATCGTATCCATAAATATCCTTAAATTCAAATAGAAGATGTAACTTTGCATTAACAACCACAAATTTGGTTTGCCGAGTACTAACCTACTGTTCTCTTCTTTCAATGAATTTTTAAGTAAAATAAAATTCAGGTGAGGTTTGTGGCAGCACCATGCGTAAATTTCTTTTGAGTAGTGGTGGTTCTGAGAAGAACCGGTGGTTGAAAATTCAATGTTTCGATCAGTATGCTCGGAAAGTCTTCAGGAGGAAGACGATCAGAGCATACTGATCGAAACGTTGAGTTGTCAGCCACCAGTTCCCTTCTGAACCACCACTACTCAAAAGAAACTTAGACATGGTGCTACCACAAACCTCACCTGATTGTACTCCCACCATGCAAAGTTTGAAATCCTACTTAAAATATAAATCATTTTCCAAAAATATGAAATCTTTCCGTGAAGTGTAATTAAGCTTGGCCTACATATTTTACAGCCTGCTTTTACATTATGTTGATTCTTGTTTGTATTACTTGGATAAGGATCCAGGACCTAATGCTTCTGATGGAGGACTTCTGGGATGCTAGGTGGCAGCAGACTTACCAGGTAAATCCATTGGTCTTGGTAATGTGCGCATGCTCAGAACTACGTAAACAATGAAAATTTACCTGGTAAGTCTGCTGCCACCTAGCGTTCCAATGTCTCCCATTGGTTTTCAAGAGACAGGCTTACCTCTGCAATCCTCTATTGCAGTACATCCTGTAAGGACCTCTTCCGACGGTATTGCTCTAAAGTGGAAGTCCAACCAGTCTCGCTCAACTTCAGGGTTGGGCCCCTTGTTGAACTTGGCACAGAGATACTTGGCATCGGCGCACTTGTGGCCCTTCAAATTAAAGCGGTACCTGATGTCATTAATGTCGAATATGGGTCTGCCGCCATTCTTCTTCAAGTCTTGCGACTGTTGTCCTTCAGTCAAAACTTCTTCAACGACAGTACCCGAGAGTTCATTGGAACCATCCTCCTTGTCACTCATCCACATTTTTGTTGTCCACAGGCCCTGACCGAATACACTCGTACCTTCTGGATTGAAGAAGTAGCTCACATCCAGATCGACGGGGAGCTCATTCTCAATTCCTTCCTGAATAGTGGCATCTGAGCCAAGCACCGGTTCTACATCCGTGACCGTTAAATCTTGAAAAAAAAAAAAAAATAATTAAGAAGGTCAAGAAACTCTAATCACAGTTGATAATAACACAGTACTGTTTAAGTGCTAAGACTATGAACAGTCAAAATCAAGACGGGTCTATTCAAACAGGCACAATTTTTTCCAACACTTGAGTAAGAAGAACAACAAACAACTACCCGCTTTTTTAAAGATGCCAGGTTCGACTTTTGGCCAATTTGACCCAAAAGTTAAGATTTTAATTTTTAATAGCTATTTTTATAGATTTATGACAGTTATAAGCTTTAGTGTGAGGTATGACAAAGTTAGTGTACGTTTGTATTGCTTCTGACTAGCATCCCCGATCAAAGATATTGATGAGGAAGCGCCAACATAGGGCTAGATAGCTCAGTTGGTGGAGCGCTGGCAAGTTAAAACCAGAGGTTGTTGTTTAAATCCTACTCTAGTCAACTTTTCACTGTTCAACCCCCAATTTTTAAACATTTGACACAGAATCATCTGTCACAATTGGTTGCGATAATACAAAAATAAATAAATAACAACTCTTCTGGTGCAAATCGGGCCATGCGACATTAAGGGAAGATTTTGTAACAGCTGCAGCTGGCAGGGTTTTAACTTCCAGCAAAACCAAAAATGAATGTAAAGATACATGTCGATACCTATTTTATAACTTGGACTAAGATCCTTTGTGACACTATTACAACACGATTAAAAATTTGTATTAAAAGGGTAAAGGTCACATGAAGCTGAGGGGCGACATCTTCTGGACCAATAAACATGAATAAATGAAGGGAAACTCACTGTATGGGCAAGCTTTACAGCAAACTCCTTCAAACTTGATCCTGTTCGTACATGATAACGGTGGGCAGGTTTCAAATTTACAGCTAAGTGTAGAGTTGTCACAAGTACAGGAGGAGCACTCGGACATTTGCTCTGTCTCCCCGTGAAGGATAAGCTTGCCCTGATTCATGCATGGCAAATTTTGTACAGCTACGTCATTACTTGAGAAAGAGGATGAACTATCTGTAGACAAAAGACAACTTGTCATTAAAGTACATAGTCATGGGCTGGAAGAGCTGAGCAAGAAACGGCACTAAATATTAAATAAGGGTGGGTACACAGAATGGTTAAAGGTGTCGTCGCTGGTCCCACTAAGTCCCAGTTCAGGTTGCACTATTTTTCAAAATGCTGTTTTGGGGTACTATTATTATTGTATTTTGTTTAATATATATAGTTTTTTAAGACAAGAGTAAAGCTGAATTCTTCTTCGTACAGAACTATCAATATATGTTCTCATTCTTGCAACTATTTTAATGAGTAACTAATTCCTAAACATATACATTACTTTGTGAAAACAAAAGCGTGAGATTTGCTTGCAGAATGCTATGTACAAAAAAATGCATATATTATGTCACTTAGAAAAAAGAAAACAGCTGCCCATTAAGGCGGAACAGACAATTACATTTGCCAACAGGAGTGCAACGCCCAGGTACACAAATTGTCGGCTGAAAAACCAGAGACAAACTTTTCTTTCACAAAACTGCCCATGACTTGAACCCATTCTCTGATGGCTGTATAGCCACCAGATCTTGAGAACAGTGTGCTAGACAGCTCGGTCAGGACATTCTAAGAACATTTGCCAAATAAATAAGGGACCTTATTTTACTTGCTTTGCATGGTGTGGAAATTAAGTAATAACTAGAAATAATAAACTCGCGGGCACAACCATGTGTAAAATCTCTTTTGGGAGGAGTGTTGGCTCTGAAAAGAGCAAGTGTGGTCTCCATGTTTTCAAACAGTATACTCTGCTTGTCTTCAGGAGAAGACTGAAGACTAGCAGAGTGTATTGTTCGAAAAGTCAAGGCCACACCGGCTCTTTTCCAAGCCAACACTACTCCAAAAGAAACTTTACACATGGTTGTGCCCACAAGTTTACAATTTATAGTGATTTTTTAAAATTGTCCCATCAAAACCAGCCAATTATAACGTTTTATGGCCTATAATAGCACTTCGAAAACACGCAATTTAGAAATAGTCAAGAATCGTATCTGGCTTAAAATGGCCTGGATGCACACACAAAACACGTACTCGCCAAGATATGACAATTTTACATGGAGCACATTCATTGCAAAAAACAAGGTATGGCAGATTTGCACAGACGCGACGATATATGGCATTTTGGCGTTCTACAGATCTGATTCTGCTAACATGTTTAATCAGCTCTATATGAAATTGTGCCTGGTGTAGTACTTAATATAACTTTAAAGTGTTTAACGCCTGGGTGGCAATTAACCCAAATCAGAACCTGATAGTTGACCATGAGCTGTCACAAAAGGCCACTGTTACAGGGCATCTTTGAAGCAACCAAACGAATACGTCAAAAGCACAAAAGACATTTCTCTACCCGCCTCTTACTATTACTACCTCCTAGACTGCATGTCTTTTGTTCTTGTAGTAGAGCATTGCCTGTAAGTTGTTAGGTGTGAAAGGGACCTGAGGCAATTTTTACAGTCAACTTGATTGCAACCAAATAAAATACACGATAAAAATTCATGCTTCAGAAGAGATATTTGTCCCATCCCCATGAAAATTATGTGAAATTTTGTTAGAAGATTTTCTGGAATTGGATGCCTGTAAATTGCCTCATGCAACATTGACTAGCTTTCCAAGGAAGGGCCTTCAAAGGTTCAACAGAAGAGTGGACAATTTGCAATAAAATACCCCGACGGTTTCACCCGATGATCAGGCTTTTCCAGCCGACTATCTTGTCCAGACCGTCTTCATTTTATAATGACTAGTTAGACCCATTTACAATAACTGAGGTGAACATGGGCCAACTTTTTTTTTAACTTGGGGCTGATTCTTGCTCTTTCAAGAATTGTTATTAAAGTGGCAGCAATGGTCTATTTTTAAATCAAAAGTACAAATCTTTCTCAGAGAGAGAAGGAGCCTTTAGCACCCCCCAACAATTTTAGAAGTGTGAGCCCATGGCTTGAATTTTACACTGGACCAAAGGCTCGAGGCCAGTAGTTTGTGTCCGGTCAGTAAACTCATGACTGGACAAGTCAGGCAGTCTTAAGTTCTTCAATTGACTAAAAACTAAATTCTTGTCTTGTAGAAACAATTCTGTTTCAGTAAATATTGTGAGCAACAAGCCCTATGGTCTTTTGGATCACCCCCCCCCCAAATTCTAACCCCCAGAGCCCTTCCCCCAACTTGATACCCCATCTGCAACCGGTAATTAGAAAACAAGCCTTGTGCAGCCCTACCTGCCCTGTATGTGCCAAATTGCACTATTTCTGTTGCTAAAGTAGTTGCTGACGCTAGGTTTCTGTTACAACACCTTTGCTGACACAGGCAGTTTTCTATTTTATCACGACCTTGTTCTCATGAGGACACAATTCTAAAAGGTCAACTCCAGGGACAAACCATAACTTGGCTTCATCTACTTAAAGGAGTGGTTGTTCAAGGTGCTCATTTTAAGACTGGTTCTTTTATCAGTTAATTAACAATGAATATCTGCTTTACAGATATACACAGCACATTTAAATTTAACCTCTACAGTTCATATGTAATCATGATTTTTAAATTTTTTATAAAAACTAATTACCCAAATTACCCAAATTAAGAAAAAAGTGTTGTTCTAGGAATATGTTGGGCCTATTTGTTTTAATCAAACCTGTTATATGTTAAAATTCTGAATGTTTAGTCACACTGGATTTCCTCTATAGGACTATTAAAATGGTTCTATAAATATCTTTTTTTTAAATGAAAATTAAGATTTTTTACATGAACCTAAATAGCATGGAATTAAAAGATTTAAATTTTTATAATAAAACATGTTAAAGCTTAGACAAGGTTTCTTAAAAAAAAAATTAATTTACCACAAATTGACATTTTTTACATTTTATTTGTAACAGTTAAAATTTCATTCAAACTAAACTAAAAGAAGAAATTTGTTTTTATCAAATGTAATCTATTTTAACAAACGCTCAATTGTACTCTTAGTTGCTTTAAAGTCGTGAATGATGTTAAAATCTACACTTGACAAACCAAATGACTACCTGTAGGATCATGTGAACAACAGCAATACCTCGTGCACTGAAATGACCAAGTGGATTTTTCTGGTTGAATATTACCATTTTGCCAACAACGAATTTAGTACCGGAGCATTGATTTCAACAAAAAGATACATTTTTCTATTCAAATAAAACTTTGTAACACACAGGTGAAAAAGCAAATAAACTGCCTGACAATATTCTACAACTGAATATGTCGCCTTCGTCAGTGTGCTAGAAGAAAGGCATAAGGATCTAAGCACCTTTCCAGACAAAACAAGATTTTTTGTCCCTCACAGAAGGTCCTAAGGAATCAAATGGCTTCCAACAAAAAAAATATGGCAATACTGTTACATTTTTCTCATTAGTATTACACCAAAGACATGTTTTCCAACGCAGAATTTAACCTTCCTATAATCAGGCATGCAACTGCCCGATGAAAAAAAAAGAGGAAATTTTCAAAGGCACAACGCAAGCGCGGAGCGAGGCAGCCAAAACGCCAAGGGACATGAGATCCACAATGGTACCCTAGAAAATGTTGAGGTTTATTATGCTCTTAGGTGCATTCTTAGCATGTACTAGGCTTATTTCACATTATTGTGGTTGTACATTGTTGTTGCCAAGCATATATAAGGCTTTAAAAAAAAAATCACAAATTTTTTTTTTTTTCGATTTTTTTTTATTTTAGCGCTGATCATTTTAAAAAACGCGGAAATCCGCGGAAACGCGGAAGAGTTGCATGCCTGTATAATGACTTAGGAAAAAGCAGAAGACCGATTAAACTTTCGCACTCTTGAAACACATTTTGCACATTAATTGCTTATGCCCTTTTACCTGTAAAAATTTCATTAAGTCCTTTTTCCATCCAGGCACACGGCATACTTAGATTTCACCGAAAAACTTTTAAAATGAACAAGACAAGGCATATTGGTGATTCTTTTATAAATTATCAATAAACATTCAATAAACAATCTTCCAAGATTCTTATTTTATAAGTCAACATAATTAAGAAAAGCAAAGGGAAGTTTGTTTGTTTGCATGTTTGTTTTGTTAAAGAATAAAACGAGGATGTGTTTTTCTTACCAGAGGAACCACTACCACTATCTTGAGCCGCAGCAGAGGCACAGAGCACAGCAAGAAATAAAAGGAGAAGGCCCCATCGATGGCCCACAAAGCTATACATACTGAGGGATGTACAATCTCTGTGGTCCTGACAAAGTAACAATCAAAAGATACCAGGCTCCAGGACTGCCAGCCTCTTCTTAACCTAAACAGGGAGAGGACTCAACTGGCTCATTCACCACTTGTTGCAGCTGGCCTTTTATACGGCTATTATGGGATGGCCAGCTACACTGGGGCTACATCTTCCAACCAATAGGAGGGTCTTGTGTTTTTGTTGTAAGGTGACACGAGGTGGGATTCTGAGCACTGCCCTGATGGCAATCCCAGGCACTCCAGTGGGAGGAGTGTTTGTTCTGTTAGTTATATTAATGGGGACCTGAACAGTGCATTATTTTTTGCATTGATGCTTTGGCAGATAGCCCCCCCCCCCCCCCCCTCCAAACCACCCTGACTAGTTGTTACAAATAATGACCAGAAAACAATTTGCTTAACAATTCTCTTCAATTTTATTATTACATTCTAAAAAGGTTAGGGCCACACTATACACCTTACTGGCATCCTCCCCCCCCCACACACACACCCCCACCCAGAGAAGTTGAGTTGTTGAAGGTGGTCACCTGAAGTTCAAATAAATTCCAATCCGTATACACAACACATTCAAGTGTCCCGTGATCATGTCTGGCAACAGTGATTTACTCCCCAGTGAGCAATTGATGTTTAAGACTGGTTTTCCTCAAATTCTGTTACTCTGGCCTTTCCAAAGTCAAGGCACCAATGTCAGAAATCAGCAACATATTTTGTTTTCCCGATGGGTTCCAGACCTTATTTACAGACAAAGGTAGGCATTCAATTGTTAGTTGGATAAATTGACTATTATTGTCTCTTGTTCCACTCCTCCTTTTCCAGACCTCCCCAAGTTTGTAACGCACCTTCTCTGAAGGTCGATCAAATTCTACATGTTTATGTTTTAATGTGACCTAAAACTACTTTATAATGAAAACAAGATTCAATTGTTATGACCTATTTTATTTTAATAGCTATATATGCAACAATTTTGTCAATGACATTGGTTCTAGGCCTAAAGTAAAAAAAAAAACACACTCTCTAGAAATGAGCCTGCAGATGAAAAGGGTTATATCACTTTTATTGGAACATTCTTATTTACACAAAACTGATTTAAAAAAAAATAATAAATTTATACTTCAGTTACCTTGACATTTGGAGGACAAGTAGAATAGTTCAAGGGCAGACAGATTTTGAGTGGAATTTTGATCCCACTGGAAATCTCAGTGTTTTTCTTCCTCCGTTGACTGATGAAGAGCAGCCTGTTCTCCTCCATTTTACTTTCTTATCTGTAAACAAAAAAAAACATTGATTGCATTTTTTTCCTTCTCAAAACCTCACTTAATTATGGAACAAATATGGAGGCTGGTCATCTCCAGAAAACTTTTCTAACTAGTAAAGAATTAACTGTTGCAAAGTGATTTTCATCACAGAGACTTGAAATGTTGAACACAGTTTAAATACCATATATTTTAAGGTTTCCGAATCTAGACAATATTTTTTAACAGGCAACTTGTACAATGAAAAAACTTATGGTCCCAATCCTGCAGGGGTCGATTTCACAAAACCCTTCCTAACTTAGGACTAGTCCTAGGCAACTGCTAGGAGATAGGACTAGTCCTAATTAAGACAAGTTACTGGTCCTAACTTCAGATAAGACTAGTCTTATCTCTTTGTGAAATCGACCCCTGGAAGCACCTTTTATAAAATTATCTTATACACAACATTTTGATGATAGAATAACAGTTTCACATTAATTCAAAACCCCTTATTCACAGCTGCATGTCATTTGTAACAATAGAAAATTGCAAATATTTTGACAAATTTAACTAAAATCCTGACCAAACATATACACAGGTTTTGATGTAACTGTCATGTTTTGGTTGTATATTGTTTTTACTGAAAACTTTAGACTTTAACATTTGCCCAGAAAGGCCTCGATCCAGACAGCTTAATGCCCTCCATTTTTGATCCGCAAATGAGCAGCAGGCTGAACCTGCCTCAGAAGCACTCCACATCATCACCACTCATCCTCTTTTCCCATCATGGACCTTGAATCGACGAAAGAAAGCCTGGTCAACCTCAACAAGACACCATGACTTCATTCAAACTCCACCTTTCAGACCTACAGGCTGGAATCTTCCTCATAGAACTGGCTAGGGCCTGGAATGCCTTATTCCTCCATTCCTCCAGAGCATGGAAGCAACCCGGGCCCAATTTCATGGCTCTGCTTACCGCCGAATTCTCCAACTTACTGTGCAAGCACCAAATTTCTGCGCTAGCTGTGTAAGCGAAGAATGCCTAGTAACGTTGAGTACCGGTACACATGCGCACAAGCAAAAATTCTCTGCTTACCCGTGAAATACGCTTGACTTAAGCGTGGAATTCCCTGCTTCCGTAAGCGCCAATTCTTTGCTTACAGTAAGGAGAGCCATGAAATTGGGTCCAGCTCAAATCTGTGTCAGTGCAGCAGAACACAAACCATCACCCACATCATCCATGACTGCCCTGACTTCAGACCACCAAGAGGTGAGCAAGGATACCAACAAGGATACCATCAAATGGCTTGAAGTTACCTATCTAAATACAATTGTCATCCTGATCCAGAGCTCATACAAAAGAAGAAAAAGAGGCTTTAAATGAATTTACTCTTCTGAAAGCATTAGTCATAATACCACTGATGCAAAGAGGAAATGGCCGTCCACACTTTGCATCGTACATTTTTTCATATTTCTATAGCACTATTATTAAAGAAACAATTAGAAAAGTTGCTTGCCTGAATACGCCCACAAATGAAAAAAACAAACAAACAAACAAACAAACCAGAGAGCAGAGCAATTCTGGGGGTGGGGATCGGGGGGGGGGGGGGCTTGAAAATACCCTCAATTTATGTAAGAACAAGATGATTGAACAGCATGTTAGAAGAGCTACCTTCAAAACCACTTTTAGTAAGCACAAAACACAGCATGTAAGAACTTGAAAACATAAAAGAATTTAATTAATCTTCTCATTTTTACAACCCAAAATTATTAAATTTTTGGATGAACATAGAAAAGTTAACTAGAGCAGGGTTTGAATCTACGACCTCCTGATTAAAGTGCCAGTGCTCTACCAACTGAGCCATCTAGCCCTAATTATGGCGGTCTCCCTATTTCGCCAATATCTTTGTTCCCGGATGTCAATCAGAAGACACTTAATCTGTAACTGCCGTATAACCAGGGATCACACCCAAGTTTATAATACACCCTTTAAAGGGATGGGACTTTTTTTCTTTCATAACGTATTTTTTCTTACTTTTACGTATTTAATTACTTCTGATTTTGAATTACATGTTTACATTTTGTTTTACGGTTCTCTTTTGCCTTGGCAGAGGGCGTTTGGAGAAAGAAAAAAACCCATTTTCATTGTCAATGTGTCATTGTCAATATCATTGTTTATGCCACTGTCATTGTTAATGCCATTATCACTGTCTCTAATGAGCTGTAATGCGTTATTTCTTATTGACCCCTTGCATGACATGCAGAGTACTTACACACGCCTATCCTGTCTGCCATTTTAAGAGTCAAAATATACACAAAGGAATTGACTCCAAAAATGGTGGAAATGCTAGACACGTATTTTGCGGAGGTGTGTTCTGTGTCTGCAAGGGGTCAGTAGAGTTGAAGTGGTTAGGCACGATATTTGGTCATTGAAAAAAAGTAGGAACATTTGATTGAGTACAAGGGCTGACCTGCAACTACACATGGTATAGGCTTTGATGGTTTATCTGAGGGTAAACAAATCAGAAATCAGATTAAAGTAGGACAAATACCATGCCTGGGTTATGAAAGAACCACCCAATTTCTCCTGAAGATGATCACAGCAAAGGTCCATTAATTTAAAGTTTGAGTTGTTCACCACTGCTTCTTAATTTCCTAACCACCACAGCTCATAATGAGAACCAACTAATTACAGCTCAAAGAGAGTCATCATGTGCTGTATCAACAAACCTTGGTTTCTAAAATGAACAGATTTCAACTAATATTGTCAGGAGGAACTTTGGGGAAATTCCACAAGACTGCACAGCTTGTAGCTCAAACAGTTTACCGGACCACAATTTATTTTAGAAGACCAGAATCAAAATGAGAGAGATCTTTCTTGTAAACCATTTCGCGTGAGAAGATTTATCTCATTTGCATATTAATGGGTTAGTAAAACTTGATGCTCAACCCAGAATTGAAAGATGTTACCAAACTCACGCTCAAAGTCAACATTTGAATATCATTTTCTTAAATTAATGATATTGCAGTGAAGTATTATTATTCAACTGAACAACACAAGGCAGCCGGACTTATTCAGTCCTCAGTTTACTGGCCCGATGCTAAAAACACTGGCCTTTGGCCTGCAGTCCCTCCGAAGATTCAAGCCCTGAGTATGATATTTGTTAGTTATCTAACCTACTTGTACATTTAAATCCAGAAGGAAAACCTATAGGTTACACACCAGAAAAAGCCAATTACCTATCTCAACACAACCCAGGGCTTTGGGGGTAAGCAAGGTCACCCCAATGATGGTTTTTACAGTTACACAAATGTCATAAGTCAAGCAACCTCAACTTATAAGGTAAAAGATCAAGTTGTTTACAAAACCCTATAATTTTTATAAGTTATAAATGGGTAGAGATGCCCGGTGATAATTGCGATGAACTGGGAGATTAGAGCCAGGAATATGAGCCAAGACTCTACCTGTTAAAAATGTACATTGTATGGAAGTATTCCTAATTTTGTTAACATATGAAACAAAATTGCACTTTTGGAGGATTCTTTAACCCCTATCTGCAGTTTACATCAGTGGTATCTTCCAAACCCTCAATTTTGACATGCATGACTCTCTTGGCGTTTTTTTTTTTTTTAGCATCACTCCTTCTTCTTGCACAGCAAGGTTGAAACTTCTTCCATGTTTCTAAAACACCCAGGTTGCATCGTAAACTTGGGTGTGATCCCTGGCAACATGGCAGCTAACGGTTGTATGGGATCTGACAAGCATCCCCAAACAAAGACGACAAAATTAGGGCTAGATAGATAGCGCCAGCACACTAAAGTGGAGGTCATTGGTTCGAATCCTGCTGTAGTCAATTTTCCTTTGTTCAACCCCAAACCATTAATAGTTTGCGGTGTTGTATATAACAGATTAAAAGAGCCAACCACCATGCTTGGGTCAGGTTGAAAGTCCTCTGAAAACTCAAGAATAGAGGAGCCCAGAGGGACTCAGCCCTGACCAAGGATTGAGGTGAGCCTACATGTACAAGGACACAATATAAACATGTGACCTCTAAGAAATCTAAAGTAGTAAACTTGCACTTACAAACAACTTTCTGGGCGAAGTGTAATCTTTAAATTTAAATTTGAAGAAATGTTTCTGCTACACAGGAAGAGATATCAACAGAAACATTTCTTCAAACAAATTTATGTTACATGTAATTTAAGAAATTTTGTCAGGAGGTTGGTACGACAGAAAAAAAGACAGCATTTTTTATTTAGCCCACCTTGGTGGGCTGTTATGGCTCTCTTTTAACATCAGTCTTAATCCTAGTCCTAAGATTAAGACCGATGTTAAAGAGAGATATAACAACAGCCCAACAAGGTGGGCTAGGATTGTTTTGGTATATTTTAACTGAGAAATTCCTGTTGACATTGAAATGCTCATTTCACATGAACACACCTTACAATCAAAAGTCCACAGACACAAACTTATCTCATTTAGCCTCAAGACTTTCTTTTATGATGTGTAAAACCTGGGAAGTGTAGCTTCGGCAGAGAATAAAATCCTTAAGTTGAAAATACAAATAGGTTTAAATACTTCAACTGGAAAGAAAGTTTAAGTCAAACTATGTCCATCTGTGAAGTAATGAAATATTATCAGGTGATTTATTAGCCTGAAGTGTATCTTTTGATGGTTTCAAAGCCATAATTCTCAAAGCCATTGGTCTTCCCCCCTCGTGCCCTTTCTTGCATCAGAAAAAAGTAAGCGCTTTTTTACTATAAAATTTATTTTAAAAATTTGTTTTTTTAAACCATGAAATTCAAGCCATCTCTTACCACAGTTGGAGGGCACACTTTGTAAACTGAGATGTAAAATGTTGAGTCTAAAGTTACCCAGGGGGACCAGCGTTCCTAACAGTACCCCAGGACATCTAATGCTGAGTTATGCTATTAGTGTCCATGGCAACTTGTCATGTCTTCAAGCCTAAGGTCAAGACAGCACTGGCATTGAGGGTAGTGTAAACAGCTGGTGTTTTCAGTTGAAATTGAATCAATATCGGAAATTATTCTGGCATCTGCTAGCTATACTGAGGAATCTCTGTTGAACATGTGAAAATTGGGACAACTTTATTTTTCTCATTTTGTCTGAAGTATTATACCATCCTGCTTACGTTAACGAATTATCACAATTTCCAGATCTTGTCGTTTTAATCTTAAGGACTACCACAGTTGTCTATCTTGGTTTATTGTACAACTATTGGATGCATATGAGTGCATTGTCGCAGAATAGAATCAGGAGGTGCAATCTGGACTATTCTGTTTTAAAAGGTGAAGCTGAGTGATATGGAAAAGCCAGATTTCACCAAGTGATTGTATTCTGAGACAATGCACCCACAAAATGCATTCAAGATTTGTTTTATATTATACACAGATACTTGTCAATCAAATATTTGTCACAATAAACACAAAATAGAAAACCATAACTCCTCAATCCTACACTATGAAAACCCCTTTAAAACAAAGTGCCGACTCCATGCAGACAACAACTATGTCTGCCATGACACTATCTAGCACAAGACCTGTGTTCCACCTATTCAAATGGATCTGTGTGTGGTATAACAATATCTCTAAGAGAACCTCCAGGCTCCAGCAAAAATGTTATTTATAAAAGTTTGTCAAACTCTCTCCCTATTTGCATTAAAAATATATAATAAATAAATAAAATGTTTGTTCAATTATCAGTTAAGAGATTTTAGTCCTTACCTTCACAAGGACCTACCTGAGTAAAACACCACCTTTCATAATATAAAAAAAAAAACTGAATCAAAAATGTTGTTAACAGATTTTGAATGTTAACGTATTTCTAATACTGTTATTGAGCTTGTTCTACTCCTAAAAAAGAGTGAAGAAAACTAGGCCACTTTCACTTTCTCAAGGAGATCTTCTCCTTCAGAATAAATGCAGAGGTAATTGACTTGTCCTTCATAAGAAACCCTGGCCAGTTTCCTTGAAGTAAAACGTAACAGTTCGGTTGGAACTCATTTTGTGCATGTCAGGTCAAAAAGGTGGGTCTTGCCACTACTCCTTCTTAAAGTAAAAATACACGATTGGTAATTCAAAAAAAAAAAAAAAAAAAATAAATAGATAAGTTTCAAAATGATAGCTTTTATGTAGTATTTCAGTTGTTTATTAAAACTATTTTTCTATTTAGACACAGGCACTACACTTGGTTTTACCTCGGGCAGAATTTCTTAAACAAAATAGCAAATTTACTAAAATCACATAAAGATAGCGCTGAAAAGGGACTTGTTTAGAGACAATACAAACAAAAACTACAGTTCTAATTGGCCACAAATGCTCCCCAAGAAAAAATGGTACACCCCCACGTGCCCCCATAAAATGTTACCCTAGTTTCGGCGCTGTATGAGACCTCTGAATTTCTCTTTACTTGATTTAAACGTGCTGGTTCAAGAACATTTTGAAAATGGTTTTGTCACTCCAAAATTATTCCAATTCAACTCAATGCAAAGTGTTTCTAAAAAACACAATCAGCACATCGGGACCAAATTTGAATTAAATAGACAGGGTAGCTGGACTATGATAAAAGTCAAATGTTGCACAATACATAAAGTTAACAGAAAATACTACTGAGGACAAAATAGTTTATGAGAGACAACCATGTGATAATATCTCTTTGAAGTGGTGGTTCTGCATGAAGTGGAAGAGCTCTGTTTGCCTTCAGGAAATTGAGACTTATTTCACTTCTGGTACATCTCAGAACTTCCACTTCTTTGGACTAGCCACCATTACATGGTTGCTCCTAAAACTAGTTTGTTTCCAACTTTCAACACCCTGCAAAGATCAACAAATAAATAAATTAAGTCATCCATTTAGAAGTTTGTTCATCATGTTTTAGTAAACATCAAACATTGCTTTAGACTTAAGAGCACCAGACACAACCTCTGGGTGTTTTTGACCAGCAGAGGGTTCGAGTTCCAGCCATGGCATTTGTGTCCTTCAGCAAGATACTTCACCATAATTGTTTTGTCCTTTGGATGGGACATTAAGCCATAGGTCCCATGTGCTAGAATTGGTAGTGAAGGTAACAAGAACCTAAACCACTCGTCCATAATGTTTCTGATTCACATACTAAGCACCCTTGTTTACTGGTTTCATCAGGCTTGCGAGCTACAGTGATGGGGAATCCTTGGTTTCATTACCAGAAATGTGTTATAATAATAACAATATTGTGCAACATCCATGTTTTTAACAAGATATTATGGAGGATCATTTCTCATGTCGTGTAAATTATCAATTTCTTTTGCCATCTGTCATTAAAGTTTTTCATGAAAGTTCACAAAAAAAATAGTTCAGGCAAGATGGCCTTTTGGCTTATCCTTCAAAATGATAATTGAACCCACTTTTAAAAGATATTTCTACGCAGAAAAACAGTGACAGTAACACTGAAAAGATTGTCCTTACATAAGCAGGGCTATTAAGACTGGGATTTGTTAATGACCTTTAAATGTAATATAGTTATCGAAATTGGAACATGTTGGCCAAACTCCAACCTGTTCAGAATCCCAGAGGACTGGCTGAAGAGCAGGAAGTAGAACAAGTCTGCCACGGGCTATACATATTTAACAATACTTACGACTATTGTAAAAGGTTATAAAAATAACATATTTTTAAAACATCTTTGAGATAGATCATATTCAAAGAGTTTTGTTAAGTGCTTCTACACTATTTGCTTTTTCCTACTTTACAATAACTGTTTTTAAATGTTGTTGTTTTTGCAAAAAATGTTAATGGCCTGGGTACATTTGACCCTAGCAGAGTCTTTCTCAAAGGCTAGCCTACATAAATGACAACACAACACACACAAACAGGTATACTGGTCCTGTAACAAACAACCTGTAACAAACAAGACAAAATGTAACAGAGAACAAGGGAGGTAATGAGGATCACAAAAAAAAAAAAAAAGGGATACTGCAACAGATCAATGAGAAAATGGAGTGAGCTGTTGCAAACTGCTAACCAACACAAATGACCTATATATGCTAACCACCTTTAAACAACGTAAGTTTTGTGCAAATCAGTAAACAAAAAGAGTTCTCAATCTTCTGTACTTGCCCTGTGTGCTACTAAAACAAAAATGGTCAACCTACTTGTTTAAATGCTCATATGGTGAATAATAAATTTCAAAGATGTCTTAATATATTTTTTAGTGTGTTATTTTGAACAATGAACTGGCTGTGATCACTACTATCAATACATCAGAAAGATACAATTTTTGACAATACATGTACATGCACTCTCTTAAGAGCAAGTTTTGCATCTTAGGGCTTCCCGTTGGTCTGTTATTAATTTAATAATTTTACAGATAAGGTTTAAAGGAGATTTTAAATTCTGAGCCGATTTATTTTCCTGTGACATGCCTTGTTATGGAAATAATATTTTCTCAATTATTTATTTAATTTTTCATACTGTCAAGGTCATACTCGCATATTGATCATAAGAGTTATCATTGTATTTCTGTCAAAAGTGTGCTTTTAAGTTTAAAACAATTCAAAATATAGTGGCCTAACAAAATAGTATTTGTCAAAGATTGGATGTTTACTGCACTCTTGACCTTATAATGGTAGGTCAAGTATTTCAATCACAGATAAATAAAATGGGCAGAAGAACAACAACAGTAAAAAGAGGTTTAACAAGGTCAGTTGCTGACAAAAACAGCAGCACACTGTGTACTGCGTCAATCATCAAGGTTTATGTTTGCACCAATTTGACAAAATTTATATCTATCCCAGTGTGTTGCCTTGTGATGTCAGATCCACTTGGAGCAGGTGGTACACCTGTGTGTTCAATCGTGCTTTGCCTTGGTTTGCCCGGACGTGCCCGGACTCAGTTCCAGAGTTAGACACATGCGTCTTCAAGAGGTCAAAAGTCAAAATGTTTTCCCATGGTGATGGAACTGTTACTTGTTGCTTGGAAATAAGATTACTCTGGTGGGTTTTGTTTTGTTTTTCATGTATGATTATTTAGATTTATTAACAGCAAGTGTATCATTTCGTAATGTGTTATATTCACTTATATCCAGTCCTGTAACTAAGGGGGGGGGGGGGGCACGTGTCTTCCCCCAAAAAAATAATTATGATAAATAAAACAAATGTATGTACATTTAAGTTTTGAAATAAGACTGCCTTGACTTCATTATTTTCATTGTAACTTGAAAGAATTTGTTTCTGCTACATACTGAATTCAAGTAAAATTGATGGTCTGTTCAATTTCAAGGTTAAGGTTTTGTGGACTTTTCAGTGGTTTTCAAACAGAGTCCAATCCATGGAGATGCATTTCGTGACACTGGTGCTGTTTCAGTGCAATGTACAGATTATGACAGCGATGATTGAAACAACACCCCTGAATGTATGGAGCTTGGTGAGGCTGGGTGGCAGCTTGCACCACAACTTCACAAGCGTGACACAGTTCTTGAAAGCTTTTGCCAGATTGCCATTTGACCTTGCAACACTAGTGGGCTTCCGTGGCAGCAGACAGACCTGGTAAATTTTCTCACATATTTGTTTATGTGTAAGTCTGAGCTGTGCACATTTGAATAAAATCAGTATGGTGGCAACTGGCATTCTGAAAGTCTTCCACTAAATAACTTGCATGGTAACAGGCAGCCATTGCACAGTTGCTCCACACCTGCCCCAGACTACATGTGTGTGTAAATGGTAACTGTGCTGTTTGATAGTCAAGTGATGTTTCAAGCTGTATAGTCCACTAAGTCAGAGAACGGGTTTCACAACTCCCTCTAAATGTGCATGGGAGTCCACAGTGGACCCATGTTTACAACTTTTTACAAGGCCAGGAAAAGAAGTGGATAAATTATTGAAAGTAGAAAGGGGAAGATTAATAAAAAGGGGGGGGGGGGGAGTGGAGTGAACATTTATTTATACTGGGCCAAGAATTAAGGTTGAGAAGGCTAGCCAGGTGATGTAGTAAAGACCTATAAATGAAGGTTTAATGGAAGTAGAGGGGTTTACTTTCAATTCAACCAGTTTCAACCAGTTTCTGCTTATTTATTTTTTCTATTCCATTATTCCAGGTATGCATGATCTATCAATCATCAAAGACATGCAGCATGTCTATGGTTTCTAATGATGAATCGCCTACACTTGCTCTCTCAGTATTCCTAGCCTGTGTGTGTAATCCACAGTTCATTCACACACTGCCTCTGCACAGCTGCATCTCTTTTGCAGACTTCTTCTTCTACCTGCAATTTATAAAGTGTGCATGCGCATGCGACCAAAAGTGATTGGTCAAACAGTAAAACAACTCGCTGGCAACTAAAAGAAACTAACAGAAACGAGCTCGGTAAAGACAACCAACTCGCATGGAAGCACTCTTTGCAATGCTGGAGGTATACCTTTCCCAACTTGCATTAGTGAAGATGTCAAGCGTTCACACTACACTTTTCAGGGCTAAAAATTCTCCGGATTAACGAAACCCCAAACTGGCTTAATCCGGGTAAAATTGAACCCTGCCCAGGACTAGGGTTAACCCACCAATCTCGGTGTTAGTATGTAACAGGGTTAACTTATTCTCTGGGTTAGATATTGTACATGTGAAAGGAATCTTTCACAAAAGAGACTTTTTAAACGGGTCACCAATTACAGATCCAATTACAGATCAAAGGTAGGTAGTGTGAAAAGGGCTAAAGAGAGCACATCTGAAATGAAGGCCAGACCTTCCATCAACCACTACCTTATTAAATTTGGTTGGCCTAGAGAAGAGTTCGACGGAAGAAGAAGATGGAGAAGAAGAAAGAAAAAAAACCGGAACAATATCAAGAGGTCTTCGTGCGCACATATTGCACAAACACCTAATAAATAAAATACATATTGAGCCTGTATTTTAAAAACAATAATCTGATTAACACCAACACTTTCCAACACGACACTCAACAGTTCCAGGCAGTTTTCTAAGATTAAGAAGTAGAAGTAGAATATGTAGAAATTTAATTAATTCATTAATTATTTAATATTCTTAACGGGTGGAAAAAAACGTATCCTTTTCTACCTCCAAGATCAGACCTACAATTTCACAGTATCTTTAAATTTATTTTATATGAATGTTGGGCTTTGGGATTCTCCCTTTAATAAGATTTTAAAGAGTTTACCGTTGGTGTTATGTGACGAAAATGAAAAGTTTCATGGCGACAACATCGGACAGAACGAGGTCGACCTGTCCTCTGAGTCTGGGCACCGCGGCAGTCGTTTGGATTGACTTGTGGGGGAAAGCTCATCGGCGAAAAGCTTATTAACTGACCACATAACGAGACAAGTATTCATACTTACTTATTTTCCTCTCTTTTTCTCTCTTCTGCAGTTATGTTTCAACATTCATAATCATACTCATATAGGATAGAGTAAAGTAAAGACTTTTCAGGAGTAGATCGACTGGTGATCTCGTTGTGTGATCGATGTCGTCTGCTTTCAGACTAAAACCAGTCTTGACGAAGAGGGCGGTATAATTTGAAATGGCCTTCGATATCGACTTATTGATTATATTGTGGTTCTATTTTCTATCTTCTTTATGTCACAGAGTGCTTCTGAAGAGAGCCATTAACATCGCATACACTAATGTTTCCTTGAATTGTTTCCTTGAATTGAATAATCAATGAGCTTGAACTTTACAAAAGTAAATTGTATTGTGTTGATCTAATTCATCATAATTGTTTGATAACAATCGATTCAATGAGGATCGATTATTGATCAACTTGATTAACCCATTAACTTATCTTCAGAGATCAATCTTAGCAGAATATTCTTGGCGCTTGTGACATGTAGTATTGGGACTACTTTGGGTAGGCCTACTTGCAGTCTGTATTGCCCAGGACTAGCAAGGAGGTGGATTTTGAGCAGCTTCAACAAATTATGTGAACATATAGATTAGCAATACATGTTTTCAACTGACTAATAATGCTTTACTTTCGATGCTATGATTCCATAAGGAAAATAAATATCCATCATGATCCCCCCAAAAAGGCTTGGAAGTCGTATTTGATTTTAAACACTGGAATAAAAAATAAAAACAAGCTGGGGAGTATAAATGTAAAGTAATTTTTGTATCTGTCAAATATGTGGTTCAACAAAATTGCAGACCATGTGCAAGGGCGTCGATCGCTACTGAAAAGTAGGAGGGACGGGCGAGCAAGTCTTGAAAAAAATACATCTAACATAATAGGCCCAAAATACCATTCTGCGCATGGTCCATCAGAAAAAAAAGATAAAAATTAAAAAAACATTTCACCATTTGTTCGCTATTATTTTATTTGAACGAAAATTGTAATGAAATATTAAATCAAGAAAATGGTGTATATTTTTAGATTTTGTTGCATATTTCTAATGAACAGTCAATCAAAAAGTGGGGGGGGCGGGGACATCTAATATGCTGTCCCCTCCAGTCTAAAAAGTGAGGGGGACATGTCCCCCCCCATCCCCCACCCATCGATGCCCTTAACCATGTAAGTTCACGAAGTAAGAGGAAAATCACACAACTTCGAGGTATATTTGTGTTATCATTGTATTCTACTTTTAAAACATCTTTCAAACCATATTTAAAACCAATCTGAAGGCAACATATCCTTTCAAGACTGTTACTTAACAGGTACATTTGGCAGAACTTGCCAACTCCAGTCGATCCATCACAAACTGCCCCCTCACCCCAACCTGTCTATTTCACCTACTGCTATTTCGTGTTTGAACTTATTTTTTATCGGATGGTTTCTTACTTGTGTGGATGTTTGGTTGTTTTGTTTTTTTTCAAATTAAAAAAAATAAACCACAAGGGAAACTAGGTAGGTAAATTAATTGAAATAATTTGGGATTAAGCACACAGAAATTGACTATTCAAATTGGTGGTCACAAGTTCAAGTCCAGCCCTAGTCAATTGTCTTTGTTCATCCCAAAATTATTTATATTTTTGTAATAGTTTTAAAATGTATGTTTACTTGCCAGGTGCAGAACAAGAGAGGAAATTGCATGTAGATCATTTAAGGACAACTTAAATTAATTGAACTGAATTGAATTGAACTGAATCCGACAAACAAAATAATGAATTAAATGACACATACTTTCTGACATAGGGAAGCTTTATTAAGTCTAAATAAAACACACAACAGAAGCAGCAAAAATGCAAGATGTATGGTTATACGACAGATAAAGAGATGTAAATGTTTAGCTGTAAATATGAATTTAGTCCAAGGAAGACCCTAGCATTACTTTGATATGTGGATATATTAAAACTTGTCAAACTACATCTATCAGAATCAGTTTGGAAACATTTGTATTTTTCATTTCAACGGATAAAATATTAAGGAAGTACTGGTATAAAGAATCTAAAGAGTTATTTCAGAAAACTTAACAGGGAGAAGTACATTTTTCAGCATCTTTAAAGTTAGTTACAAGTAATGTAAACATTAATTTGACTGATTATTTATAAGAAGAAATTGTTGTAATGGTGATATTTGGAAGCCCTGCATTTTGCCACCTCTCAAGACATGGACAATTATGAGCACTAAAACACTTAAAGGAGAAATACAGTTCTACTACCTATCAAGGGACAACCCTGGCAGTCAGTCACACAGCTTCATTGCCAGCCTGCCTACCAGGGATTCTAGCACCAGTTTTTTTCTTTTCAACAAGCAGTTCGCAGGACGTTTAAACAACCAAAAAAAAGCGCCGTTGCCCGACCTGGAAATATTCAACACTCCATACACACACCTCCAAAAAAGAATTTCCAATGTTTTTTTTTTAATTAAAAAGTTTTTAAAAGCACCACAAAAACAACTTCGGTAGTTTCTTTTACATCAACTAGCCTTAGTTGTGATTAAATTTTTTTTTAAAGCAGTTTTTTAAAGTGTGACTCTGAAACAGCAGCGAGAGCTGAGGCTATTACCCTATAGGCTTATAAAAAAAGTATAAAGACTTCCCCATGAGTTAATGCTGTGAATAAATTCTACGCTGCTATTGAGTCACACCCCGGACAGAAAAGGTTTTATGAAAAGCAGACAGGACCGACATTTATTCCAAATTGTTGGTTGCTTTCTCCGACATCCATCACAGCAACATCAACGAGGGGTAGACGCTCGGTCTTCTTGGTCGTGTAGACAACGGTGGTCTTTCTCCAAACATCATCATGTTCCTGAGGTGCAAATAATATTAATTAAGTTGTAATCATTATGACGTGGGAGGCAGTTTGAAAATTAGTGAGTTTAGGCTCTAGTACAAGCCTAACTAGGCTACTAGTAAGCTAGCCTACCTTTAGGCTAGCCTAACTAGCATAACTGGTTATGCTAGCTAGTAAGCTAGCATAACCAGTAGAGTAGCCTTACTAGCAGTCTAGCCTAACTAGTAAGCTAGCCTATCTAGCAGGCTAACTTAACTAGCAGGCAAGCTTAACTAGTTTGGTAGCCTAATTTAGGCAAGATAACCTATTTTATCTGTTACTTCAGAATAATTTTCCGCTTGGATTTGTTTTTAAAGTTTTAAACATATATTTGGTTTTGTAGGGCTATACTGTGCACCTAAGGTTAAACAAAAAGAAACATTTACACCGAACAAGGATATCTTGAAAATATAAAAAAGTAATCCGTACAAAGGAAAACATTATAATCTAGGATTTGAGGGTTTGTATGAGGAGGGGGAGGGTTATAAATGGTTTAAAGCTTATGGGCACACCTAATAATAACTTTTTATGAAGGCTTTGAACAGAACATTTGGTTTAATTGAAACATTTCAATAAGTGTGCTGCAGACATTAATTAGAAGACTGAAGGTATGCAAAGCGGAGTAGCCTAGCTGGTTTATCTCAGGTCAGTTTAAGGGCCCTGAGTGGAAGCAGCTGTAACTTTTGTTTGATGAGGCGTGTCAGCTTTTAAAAAATGAGATATCACCTAACATCACAAGGCCAAACAGCCACTTCAAGGTGAGGGCTACACTCAACTGATTTGGGCTTCCCACCCAAATCAACTGTCACCAGGGGCAAGTTACCACTTACTCCTGGGACTGAAACAGGTTAACCCCCTTTACAGTGCGTACGGATGCAGGCATGGGTATCGTCCACAAGGAGCCTGGCTGGTAGAGCACAATGCACTACCTTCCCAGTATTTTACAAAGCAACTGCCTTGCTCAAGGACACAAGTGTCATGACTGGGATTCGAACCCACACTCTGCTGCTGATAACAGAGCTTGGGTCCGTTGAACTAGACCGCTCAACCACGACGCGTCACATGTCTGTGGGTGAAGAGTTTTGTACAAATTTCAACCAAAACATTTCCTTACCCGGCATTCGTCTGTTCCTTCTACTTCGTACTGCAAGTCGTTCTTTGTACTCTTGATGCTCATTTGTACACCTTGGGGTCCTACCAGGGTAAGAGCCTTGCTGGATCTACCATCTCGGTCTAGGACAGCGTTGGAGTTTCTGCAGTGGTAGGTGACATTCTGCTTGGCTTGGGAGTAGATGAGACGCAGGAGGGTCAACTGAACGGGCTTAACGCTGTAGGTGATCTAGAAACACAAAGAAAATATCAACAACCTTTAACATACGTACTTTTCTTTACTAACACAAATAGTGCAAATCCCTCATCCAATAGATCATGGCATTGCCATCTTTTTTTCCTCTCATTCATACCAGTGTAACCGAATTGAGACTGGGAG
The DNA here is from genome assembly GCA_023634235.1 of Pisaster brevispinus. Classification (NCBI taxonomy): domain Eukaryota; kingdom Metazoa; phylum Echinodermata; class Asteroidea; order Forcipulatida; family Asteriidae; genus Pisaster; species Pisaster brevispinus. The sequence goes on from JAMKCF010000006.1 coordinate 12,754,629, forward strand.
TGGAAATAGTCTGACCCCCTTTTTGTATAGTACAAATCAGTATTCATTATTGTTATAACACATAGGGCACATGACAAAGATGGTGGTACCACGATATCAAGGTCCATTACAACTTCCTGACAATGAAAGATTTTCCCCAAGCTTAAGGCTAGAAAAAATTCACATTCTGTTATAATTATTTATGAATATAGTCAATATCTTACCACTGAACCATTGTGCATATCTGAGAAGTTGATTGGTTCCTCTGGCTCACCAAGATAATAAGTTGCCTTGGGGATCTGCAGAGAGTCAAACAAACCAATTATGAAAATAAAAGAAAATTTTGATGAAACTCTAGTTTTTTTAAGTGGATTTCAGACAGGGTGGTGAAGGAAATCTCATCATGGCAACATACACTCAGAGGCTAAATTCTGCTGAGGGTAAATGAAGCATAGGCACTGGGTGCTTTGTAGCTCTGTGGGACTTTGAACCGCAGTCCTGTTAACAAATATATTAGGTTAAGTTTTCACTCACCTCTTGTCTCTCTGGGAAAACGCAGGTGGCGTTGGTCTTCTTGACGCAGTATGCGGTGAACTTGTCGTATGAGGAGCCTTCGCTTGGATCCAGGGTGTAGTAACCTGAGAAGAAAAGCAAATCAAACAATTTAATTATAAACTAGCTGATTGATTAATCCCGCTCAAGCCTAAGAGATAAATCCAAATCAGGAACAAACAAAATGGAACACATTCATGGGGACATCAAATGGCATTAGAAAAGCACAGCTGGTGAAGCAAAAGAACCATTTAATTTCAATAGAACTATGCATGGACGTCATCAAGCTGCCATCTTAGAGGTCAAACGATGATCCAACATTCAAAAGCGCACATCTATGCGAGGTGCACAGGATGGGCCAATAAGCAAGCTTTTAACCTCTAGCCAAGGGCACCATACTCTATGCTTACACACTTCGTACTAAGTAGAGACACTTTACTACAGTCCTGATTATAACAGCTCCTATACTTATTCGATGTTTTACTTTTTAAAATGAAAAAAGGGCGCATATTTTGCACTACTCAAAATATAAATTGCTATGGCAAACATGAATTGTACCAGTCTATTTTTCTTATACTTTTTGTGCAAGATTTGGCCAACTTGAACATCTTGGGCTGCTGTATGACTGTAAAATTGTCTTTATGTCTGTTTGGTATTTTGCTCCTGTCTTCTACCAGACATAAGACTGGCTGCCTCAAGATAGGCACAATATTCTCAGGAATTCAGACTCTTTGTCCACTATCAGGTGTAGAGAACTAACCAATACAAAAATAGTATAATTCCTTACTTGACAAACATTTTGAAATATGTAAAATTTTCTGTGCGTTTTTTTTTTCTGTAGAAATATTTTATTATAATCCAAGGCTTTTTAAAATCTTTTTTTGAGGCCTTGACTCTTGGATGGTTTCATTTTTGTTGGCCATTGTCTGCAGTCTTCATTGTCAGAGAATGTCTTGCCAAAGGTGCTCATTGAGTACATTGAATGCTTTTTACTATTTCAATCTTGCTGTACATCTTTTAAACTGTTTGTTCATCTGGATTGTAATTGAGCCTGTTGGGCTGCTGTAAACAAACCAATAGTAATATTAATCCATTGGCGAGTGGTCCAAGAGGTGATGAATAAGGGCTACCTACCATCGGGCAGTATTGGGTAGTCCTTGAAGAGATCCTTGCAGGAGCGGGCGGGGTAGTCTGCCTCACCGTTGGGATGCATCAACTTCATCATGCGTACACGGAGCTGCTTGATGCGGTTCTCAAAGTCGTCCTCATCGATCTCGGCATCGTCTCCGTACTGCACATAGACAACGGAGTATTGTACTTGATAAGTTAAATCATTTTCAAAACTTCAAATTTCACTCCACATTTGGAAGATCGTTGACTTGATTCTCTTTGATGTACCAGTGTATTTTATTCTGCAGGATTCTGAAGTCGCACAGAAAATTAAGTATTTTATAATAGAACATTTGATTTATTTATTGAAGTTTATTTATTGTAATTTCATTACACATCCAACAGTGCAATTTGTGAGATGAATAGGAGATGATGACAAAAAGCTTCAGTTTTAGATGTGGAAGGAAAACTGTTGGGACTGAAAACTCAATCCACATACAAACTCCGGGCTCGTTATTAATAAGCAATGAATCCTAAAAAGTAATGAACACTCACATAAGAACTGTATGGGTTAGGTCCCTTGTTGCCGCTGCTAACACCTGATGGGCCAGAGTACTGTAAATAAAAACAATTAACGATAATAATTAATGCTTCAGTTTATTCATAAACAATTGAAAGATTCTTCATTCATGAAATCTGTTGCAATTAACATCTTTAAAGTATGCTGAACTTTAATCAAACTTAAATAATTTGATTCCAAAATAAATACTTACTCCTTGTGAGTAGCTGAGAGCTCCCTGTGTAGGAAAAAGAGAGACAAATACTTTACTTACACAAGAATCTACCAGAATAAATTCCCCCAAAAGAAAGCCAACCAAGTAAATACCAACACTTCAAAGAGATAACTTTGTGTTAAAATTAATTTTGTTCACTCTAAAATTGGAACTAGCTTCTTCCTCATCCCGATTGATCTGAATTAACCTCATCTATTACTTCAAACTTCTGATTCTTAAATCAAAGGCGTTTCTCAGGGTGTTATTATTATATATTTCTGGTAATGAAACCAAGGATGCCTCACAAGTGAACTTAATCACTGTAGCTCACAACCCTGAAGAAACCTGTGTGAACCAGTACTCTTCCACGATAAGTGTTCTGGGTTCTTTTACATGCATTACCTAGTACATGGTCCCTAAGGCTTAGTGTCCCATCCGAAGGACAAAGGAATTATGGTGAAGAATCTCTAACCCACACACCCAGTCACAAAGGGTAAGACAATGAAGTGTGATTACTTACAGGGGCTCCAGCAGGGCCGGGAGGTCCTGGGGGTCCAGCGGGTCCAGAGCGTCCATCGGATCCACGGGATCCCTGTTCATGGAAGAAGAAAGAAAGAAAATCAGAAAATCTTAATTGTTGACTCCATAAAAATTACCACATCATTAAAATATTCTGCTCTGGTTTAGAAGAATGGTACATTTTAGACAGATTTGTACTTACACCTTGTCCTGACATACCACGAGGTCCCTGTTGTCCAGACTTTCCATTTCTGCCGCTTGGTCCATCGAGACCCTAGATGAAAAGAAAACAATTCACACAAAAGAGCAAATGATCAACACTTGTCATTCAAAACTGTTTGAAATCACAAAAAAAGGTCAAGTTTGAGAATTAAAAGTACATAGATTAAACTTATTTTTGATACGTCACAGTAATTGTCCCAGCTGACGTGTTGACAGAATTGCTACACCTATCAATTGAGGTTTTAAAACCATTTTAAGGGAAACCGCATGCATTTCTCAAAATTTTAAGCACTTACAGCAGGTCCAGCAGGTCCTGGTCGTCCATTAGATCCACGAGCTCCAGCTTGGCCCTAAGTAACAACAAATAAAATACAAAATAAATACCTTTAGTTCATATAAAAACATTACTTTTTCTTGAGTAAACTTTCAAAGAAAAACTTGCTCAATGCATTTCCTTTGGGCTTCTTGTGTTGGCTGGTGCCAAATTGTGTGAACTGGGCATGGACTTATAGATACTGGATTGAGTCCGAGGAGATGCAAAACATTTTTGAAGATGAACTGATTTCATATTTAATGCTTTATCCTTCCTTTGCTTTTGATGCCAGGACAGGAGGTCTGTATATCATCAAAACTTTTACGAACACACAAGCTGATATCAGATTTTTTACTTTATTTTTTTCAAAATGTCCATGGATACTTCTGTCAGACATGTAAAGCACACTCAGAACATCCATTGTTTGGTTTTATTGTGACAACAATATCCCCCCCCCCCACCACACAAAAGTATTCCATAAATTGGGAAAATGAATCTCGTAAGTGAGGAAATCTCGATGGTGAGTGGTTAAGGTGAATACTTACACGAGGTCCTGGTGATCCTGATGCTCCTGGGGAACCGCCCCATCCCTTGTGGCCCTGTTGGAGAAGAGAAATGCATAATCATAATCATCTTATTTTAATGACCGTTTCCCTTCCACCAAACTATTTCAGATGAAATATTAAAAAAAAAAAACTATAAAGACAGATTTCTTCATAAACTGGTGTAACCTGCTACGTTTTCGACCATTTAGGTGGTTTTAAGGGGAGTAGTTTTTCATGAAGAAAAATGCTCTGCAAAGAATTTTTAGAGAAGTTGTAGAGGAAATTCTTGGGGGAAATATGATTACAAGCACGAGGTGATAAAAGAAAACAGGGGATTTTGGACAACAAAGTGTTTACCAGGATTCCAGTGGCTCCAGTTTCTCCTCTAGCTCCAGCGGGTCCAGCAGGTCCCTGAGGAAAAAAAGGAATAAAATCAAAACTATAGTCAAGATCAATACTGAAACATGCAAAGCCCAAAGAGAGGGGGAAAAACAAATGTAAATCAAACAAATTCTTTTACAAGATAGGTGAGTTGTTGCCCAAAATGATTTTTTAAATGCAAATATTTTATGTGATTCAAGGCATTACAGACATATGCTGTAATTGAGAATAGCACTTATTTTAAATCGTTTAACAATTATTGCTTAAAAACTACTCTACACTGCAATGCCCTGTTACTGGCATATACATGCATCTTTCTGCAACTTACAGCAGATCCCATAGCACCATCAGGTCCAGCACTGCCACGTACACCAGCGGGGCCAGCGGGTCCACGAGATCCACGCTCTCCCTTGCCACCAGCGGGTCCAGATGGTCCCTTAAAGAGAGGCAAAGATTTGAAATTATTCACCAAATTCTTACATTGGAATAATGATATTAGACATCTACTCCAGAATGCAGAAGGTTATGGGTCAATTCCCGTCAGAGGTCAAGGGTTAGGGGTTAATTCCAATCAGAGGTCATTATGCATTTTGTTTCTGGAGGACAGCCTTGAAGACAAATTGTCAAATTTTTGGGGGGACATTTGTTTCACAACATGGCAGTTTACTAAACAGACTTTGAACCTTTTAGTCTCAGTTCAAAATTTACTAGATTGCCACTTCTCAATCCTGAGAAATTATTAAGAATTGGTAACATCAATTATACAAAAATGTAAAAGCATAATGGAACACTAGAATAGTGATTAGTAAAGAGGAAGGCCGTGTCAGAATTAATGACTTCAGCCAGTGGCTATGGCCGGAATGCAATTAAGTGGTACTTTTCAATGTTGTGGTTACAGCCAAGGGTAATCCGTAGCCCAAGTCACTTGATTCGAACACAGCTTAGGCTTAAAAAGAACCTTACATTCATTCCTCTAGCTCCCATGGCTCCTGGGGCACCAGCAGCTCCCTTGTCACCGCCGGGTCCGCTAGGTCCCTGAGCTCCCTGTGGACCAGTGTCTCCATCACGTCCCTGTTAAGTTAAGAAGTCACATATGTTAGGCTTTGCCTTCAATTCCTACTTGGTAATCTAGTGCACACGATCTGGTCTTTGTGAAACTATGAGTGATTTTAGGAATTCTGGTCTTGGATAGAGTAGAAGATTTCTCTGGTTGTACTTACACTTGATCCCTTGGGTCCAGCGGGTCCCTTGGCACCTTGTGGTCCCATGCGTCCAGCAGATCCCTGTTGACCGGCTGCTCCACGCTTACCATCAGCTCCATCAGAACCCTGTTAAAGTTAAGTAAACATTATGAGTAACGGTTGATCATAAGAGATGCTTATGGTTTGACAATAAGCAAACATCTTTGTGATTTTTGGGGGCAAACATATTTAGGCAGTTTTGAAGCTTTGTTGGTTACATTCTAATTAGCCAAGAATGACCAGAAGACATGTACATGTATATATCCACAGCTTTATCGAACACAAACTGAAGTCTAGTTAACCTGCTTTTGTGTCTAACCAGAATATTAACGGGAACGTTAACACTCCCACACATTCTATTGTGCAGCTTGCACAGGCAAGCACTCACCATGCAACCTTGTGTTTCCCCAGTACAAAGGACAAAGAGTACTGGAATTCATGCTTGACATCTCCCTTTTTCTGGGGGTTATTGTGTAATCCCTGGTTACAGTTCTTTGCCGTTTTGTTGTACGAATGAGGGTTACCAGTGATCGACAGGCTGCCATCATTGTTTATCATTGTATTTGCCATATGGGAGCGAGTCTGAGATTCCAGGTTACCATGACCGATTATCGGCAATGGCTTATGGCAAATTCACAGTGAAGGCATATTTTTTTGATTAAAACAATCCTAACTCTTTTGATGAGAACATTTGTTCTGTTTGCTTTGTGTAGTCAGGGTTTTATTGTGACGACAATATTCTCAAAAACAAAACTATTCTGAAAGGTCCTAAAAAATTTATCCAGTGTGTGACCGCAAGAAAATTGAGGAAATCCTGGCGTCAAGTGATTCAAGAATACTTACGGGACGTCCTGCAGCACCAGCGGGTCCAGGGGCTCCCATTGATCCCATACCACCCTGAAATCAAAAGGAAACAAATACACTTTCTGTGAGTTAACAATCTCTTCAACGAACTTAATCTCACTCTACTGGTCTTTGTCTCACTCTTAAAAAATGACTTGTCTTGTTCTTGGGACGTCAAGTTCCTAAAATTTCACTGTCTTCGAAACAGAGGCCCAACACAAATATCTGCATTTATTTACATACACATACATGGGCATTTTTATAGCGCCCCACAAAGATCGGAGCGCTTTACAAAAGCTGACAAAAAACTAAAGAAACAAACAATGCAATCGATACAGATACAAAAAACTATACAAGCAAAATAACTTATTGCATGATTAAACAAATAAATGGGTTTTGAGTCTATTTTTGAAGAGCTGAAGTGTGTTGGCTTCCCGGATGTTACGGGGAAGGGAATTACACAGCCAAGGAGCAGCGGCTTGAAATGCACGATCTCCAGTACGCAACTTAGTATGGGGATTATGAAGACGCGTTTTGTCAAATGATGAGCGAGTGGCATAGACAGATGTGTTGAAAGAGATGAGTTCTTGGAGATATGAAGGTGCCATGGAGTTGAAATATTTGTATACAATGACCAGAAGTTTGAAATTTATGCGTGCTCGAATTGGTAGCCAACGTAACAACGGAGCGCTCGGATGGTCACGAGCAACAAGAAAAATGAGTCTGGCGGCCCTTTAATCAGCTGGCATTTGGAATGTTGGCAAATTACATACATACAAAGAGTTTAACTCATCCAGTAGTTGACCAGATATCGGGTGGCATAATCCGAACTACAACCTTCATTATTTCTCATCTTCAAGCAGTTTATCAATTGTTTTGGTATCATCCTTACAGACATGTGTCTAAAGTATCAGTCGTGGTCGTCCCCTCTGTGACTACTTGGTCCGTGTGGAAGAGCAACTGCTTCAATTTGTTCGTATCTGAAGATCTTATCAGATAAACCCAGGCATTTTGCCTGTTGTTTTTTTAACGAATGTTACTCACCCTCCAGACATGTATCATAAAAAATTGTGGTTGCCACCCCAATATAGTATTAATGATAACATCAGCTAAATGAAGAATGGGGGAAAAAGTACTTACAAGAGCTCCAATGATTCCAGAGGGTCCTGGGGCACCAGAAGCACCAGCAGGTCCCTAAAAAGGGCAAAACAAAAACACAACTTTAGTCAACATAGAGTACTGGTGTGACAGGTGATTCTGTAGTCCCCCCCCACCCAAGATTCTGTTCCCCTCCCCCTCCCCCATTTGTCTGATGATGCACTCTTTTAAATGAAATTCCTTAAGCCCATTTTTAATTTACTGTTTGAGGGACACCGCTGGGAAACGAAATCCCCTATAACACCGGCACTAACAAAACTATTTGTACCACAAAGAAGTCAATTTAGACAATCTTGTTTCTAATAACGCTCTGACCAACACTACCTAAAATAACAGAAAATTCTTTTGTCAGTATGACTTTAGCCTGAAGCAACTCTGTTCCAATCCAAATTCAAGTAAACTGATTTAAATTATTACCCGAATCCAACACATAGCAAAAGGAATATTGGGTACATGTAGAAAGACGCAATCTACACAGTTTTGGTTTTAACCTGCCTAAAGCGTATTTATTTTTCTACACAGCAGAGTAGCTCCCCGACCAAACACGGCAGCAAGTTAATAAAACTCAACATGGCCCATGCCGTATTTACGTACAACGCATAGTTGTGAGCACAAAAATGAATTATCACTGGCTGTAAAGACGGCCAGCTTTCCACCCTGTGACATTAAGTGTGAACTATCTATATAGATGTAAGAATACATTCCATCAAGCCCCAGTTTGGTTTTGATTGACTTAAATTGAGAAAGAAAAAAAAGCTACTCACAGTGGCACCATCTCTACCGTCCTCTCCTGTTGATCCAGTTACTCCTTGAGGTCCTGGGACACCACGGATACCAGTGGAACCCTTAACTCCTTGTGTTCCACGTGAACCCTGTAGTAATGGATAACAAAGGAAGTGTTGGAAAGGATTTATACAAATCTGGACTTTATACTGGAAGGAACTACAGTGGCTTAACCAGAAGGTGGGAGCAAGGGGGGGCTGAAGCCACGACTGGGACTCGAACCCACACTCTGCTGATCATCGAGACACACCAGAGCTGGTGCTCTTCACCACACTTACAAATCGATCAGAGACAGACATAGATTGTGATGATCCATGCCAGTTTGATCATGCAATTTACACAGGAAGAACAACTATTTATTTGTACAATAAAAAATATTTAAAAACTTACAGATGCTCCTGGTCTGCCGCTTGATCCAGTAGGTCCAACCTCTCCTCTTGCACCCTATAAAGAAAAAGACAAATCAGATTTCTTCCAGTCATCCTTATTAGTTAATAAATGGATAGGTGCAATACAAATATAATGTAATTCCAAGTGTTTGATCCGAACAAGCCATCCTTTTACATTCAACCGCACTGAGTTCAATTCAAATGGACAGAAATAATTTGAAGAAGTAAAGCCAAGTTATGAGTGGTGACGTCACAGCCATCCAGTTGTCTTTTCTTTTCTCTCTCTTGGGGTGAAATTAAATCCCCCAAATCTGGCCTTCTTCATCGCCATCCAGATTTTGCTTCACATTATTTGTGTTTTCCTATCACTTGTCCTTGTTTAGGCGTGGATATTTTGTTTCCAACTGATGCATTAAGTGTGTTTTTTGACTACTTCACACATACACCTCCGTGTATTTTAAAGAGTGATGAACTCGACCCATCACCAAAGCTTTGCCTACTCAGGATCACCACCACGGTAAGATCTACCCATTTTAATAACTAGATTCTATACTATTCTATATACTGAAGGGACTCACAACAAATCAAGATTGGTGAAAATAGTACCAATGCATTTCTACTTACAGGAACTCCAGAGGGTCCAGGTGGTCCAGGCATTCCGTTGCTACCACCACCTCCCTAAATTCATCAGAGAGAATATAACAAAATGCATTGACTTGTGTTTCTTTTCTTCTTTTTTTCCTTCATCTTAAACAACAAAATTAAATTAATAATGAAACAAAATGGAATCCTATCATACAATAAAATGTTAAGTGAATAAATGCAATTGTTTCGTGGCTGTACGTTAAGAGTAAAATGATAAAGTGGCTCGAGAGAAACAACTTACGACAGCTCCTTGAGGGCCGGCCTCTCCGCGGGCTCCCTGGGCTCCAGTTGCTCCCTGGGAAAAGAAAAGAAACCAATATTTAACTGGTGCATTTCATCTGTTTGACATTGAAGACGTGCATTGTAAGCTCAACAAGTTGTTTAGTGTTATCAGTGAACAGTTTGAAAAAACAAAGACTAGGTCCACACGGTTAAGCTAATATTGATGAAGATGACTTACTGGTTGTCCGGGTCGTCCAGTTGGGCCAGAGCCACCCTGGACTCCAGCCTCACCGAGGGAACCTTTTGGTCCCTTCTCCCCACGAGCTCCAGCACCTCCTGCTAGTCCCTGAAAAAGACAAGAATATTTCAAGTTAAAGTTTCAAGTTCTTTCATTGCCAAACTTTCAAAACTTTACCCTACTGACTGCAAACATTTAACTGCTTTATGTTGGATGGCGTGCATCCGTGCCAAATTTCTCTAACTTCTTGGCATTAATCCAAATTTTTCTCAACTGGCTTTTGGCAGACATTTTTGAATGCCCGGAACAATATCAGAGCACCCTCAGATGTTTGCAGTTAGTCGGATGGGTGACATGTATATTCACCTGAACATTCCATTGTGTAGCATGCACAGGCATACACGTAACATGCCATGCCTCATTTCCCCCATACAAAAAGGAAAAGAAGGTACTGGAAATATACTCTTACTCTCCCTTTTTTCCTGTGGGTTATTATATGATCCCCGATTCCAGACCATTGTCCTTTAGTCATACAAATGTAGCTTACAAGAATGGACAGGCTGTCACCATTGTTTTTCATTGTATTTGGCACAATGGGAGGCAAGTCCGAGCATTCCGAGATCCTAGCATACCATGGCAGATTATCGGCCGTTGCTTACAGCCAAAGTTTTGTGATTCACGGCGAATGCATACTCTGCTTATTATGAGAACCTTTGTTGTCTTTTATGTCAAGTCTGGGTTTCATTGTGACAATGATATTTTTAAAAAGAAATGAGGACTCCGGAAAAAGTCCTGAAAATAATACTTCGCAGTGGCATTCAATTTTTTGTTGAATATCAGTTCGAAGTGATTAAGCCCATTCATGTGGGAGGATGCTTTTGCCAGATTCACACCTAAAAAACTCAACCCAGTTTTACTGGATCGGCCTATTGGTATGAGCTAAACAAATCCAACTATGAATAAATCCATCTTGAAACAAATCCATCTAGAAATAGATCCAACCTTATTACCAGACACACACAAAATACAATATAAAAACCAGGGAAAAAAATCAGAAGAAAATCAGTTGGGGTGTCATGTGGCCGAGTGGTTTAGAGCATCGAATTCAAGTTTCGATGGTTAAGTCATCGGGGTGTGGGTTCGAATCCCGGTCATGACACTTGTGTCCTTGAGCAAGATACTTTACTATAATTGCTTCTCTTCACCCAGGGGTATAAATGGGTACCTGCGAGGGTAGAGGTTGATATTGTGTTTGAAAAAGCCTTCGGAGCGCCACGGCAGCCCGGGCTGTATACTCCCCAGGGAGCTGAGAAAGATTACAGGAATGTTATTGGCCCAATGACCAGGGCACTAATGTAAAGCGCATTGAGACGTTATTGTGAAATGCGCTTCATAAGAACTAGTTATTATTATTGTTATTATTATTATTGATCAGCCAAGACGCAGCATCTGCTTTTACGCATTTAATGTAAGCATCTTGTCATTAACAAATTTCAAACCGTACAAACATCAGGACAAAATGAAGGAGTCAGTTTAGACTTGAGGCGACTCACCTGTGCTCCTGGGATGCCCTGAGCTCCACGCTGTCCAGCACTTCCTCTCTCTCCCTTAAAAAAAAAAGAATTCACAATTTTAAAGAAATTCTCTATCAATTCAATGAAACAATGACCCATCCACAAACCGGTATTGACATTTTATTTCCGAAATCCTCTGTTAATTTTTTGAATTTGTGTGATCACTGTCTAAATTTTGCTTGACTTCCAGACCAGAAATTAGCCAGACGAGATCCCTGTATACCCCTTCAGTTTACACATGTAACCCCATCTCTACAAAAACAAAAATAACAAAATGCTACCTTTGCACGTAATAAAAGTAGTATGCATAGCAGTTTTACATTTAATCTTACTCAGATGATAAGAGTATCAACTGATTAAGTTCTTGATAGCTTTAACCAATAACATGGTAAAGACAGTGACCAAATTTGCCCTATTTTCGACTGCATGAGGGAAAATGTGCAGCGAATTCACGTGATGAGAAGCCAATAAACAAACTGCATTTCGTTGTTGTTTTTATCATTTTTGTGTAACTTGCTACCGATACAAGAAAACAATATACAGGCAATAAAAATAAGCTAAAACTGCATTTGTGATGCGAGAAAATTCCCTGTTGAAAACGCCCTCATGTGGTCAAAAGTATGGTCAATTGAGCGGACTCTACGCACAGATCTAGCCCCGCAAATAGCCATAGTATTTTTGATATGCCTGAGATTGAAACTTACAGGGTTGCCCTTTGGTCCTGGTGGTCCAGTTCGTCCAGATCGGCCGATGTCTCCCTGCGCCAAAACAAAAAAACAGCATAAAATTCACTTGAACGCCAAAAGAATATGTAAAACCAGTAAATGTATCACAAAATCAAATCACACTGCACTTTCCTTATGGCTCATTACCATTGCCTGGCTAATAGGAGAGGACAACTGTGCATACATTTTTCAGAAGCTTGTGTCCTCTCTGATAGATGTTTAAAACTTAGTTTAAACTAAATCACTGGGGCCAACTTCACAAAGAGATAGGATTCATCTTAAACATGAGTTGTCAGCATTACCATAGTGATTTGTATTGTGACATCACACTTTGCTTAGCAACTGCCATTGATTTGCAGTTAAGATCTATCTTAGCTCTCTGTGAAATCGAGGCCCTGTACTCATAGCATACCTCTGGTCTTTGTTGAATGTATGTAAAAGCCAAGTTCAATTAACAAATTGTTCTTGCATAAATCATCAAAGGAAACCTATCTGAATGCAATTCCTAGGGGCTTCTGGTAATTGGTGGAGCCAGTTTGTGTGAAGTGGGAGCGGCTTATAATGGAATTACGTCACACTTACGAACAAGATTTTTCATTCAAGCCTCAGTGTTTGTTATTTTGTTTACCAAGCCAATGTCGACCGACATTTTTGGTCTACAGTGACTTGACAAACATCAAGACTGTCATGAAATAAAAGTTAAAACAAAAACTTACGGGTTCTCCGCTAAGTCCAGTTGATCCAGCTGGGCCTGGGGGACCGGTGGAACCCTGAAACCAACACAAATAAACCACTTAAAAGGCAAGTACAATGCTGTTAAAATATCTCGTTTTGCCAACTGTTTGTTTTTATCTCCCTCTGTGAGTCATTAATCTTCCCCTTTGATGACCATAGGAGCAGTTTAAAACATAATTAAAACTATAATTCTAATTGAGAATGTTACATTGGAAAAATGAGACTTCATAATTTTTACTCTAGTAAGTTTGGGTAAATTTTGTCTGTATGTATGCACCAAAACAAACAGTGCACTCATATGGTGCACCATATCCCCAAAAAGCTAGTTGCATTTTTTGGAAAAATCCCCACAAAACTGACATTTCAATGAATATTCTAAATGTTTTCATTTCAAAATATACACAGATTCAAATCATGTTTTGATTTTCCTGCAAGACAAAAGGACACACAACAGATTTGGAATAACATAAATTGAAAAGGCCTTAACTTAATCAATACACAATTCTACTATAAGGTTCCCCCCCAAAACCACGCCAAAAATCAAGGAGAAAACATAAGTTAAGAAATAGAAAATACTTACTCTTGACCCAGCCTTGCCTGAAATACCGCGTTTGCCAGAGGATCCTTGTGAACCCTAAATAAGTACAATGACATCAACCTCATTTCAAATTATTGCCGTTTGTTTATTTTAAGCTTTGAAAAAAAAACCCCACATAAATGGGTAATTTAAAATTATGGTGGTTTCTGTCTGTTTGAGAATAAATCTCAAAGACTGCAGCATTTAAGATAAAAGAGTTTCATAGGAACATTGTCCCCAGTGCCCGAGGACTTTATCATAATTGATAATTGATAAGTGATAATTGATAATTAATAACTTAAAAATGTGACAATTTATGATAACATTACAAATGCTCTAACTTTTCCCAAATCTGGCAATCTCTTTGGCGTAGACATATAAAGTCATTATCAAGTGGTCAATAAATGAACAATATAATTCCGACAATCACCAAAACCTCACAATTTGGTTTATGAATATTCATGAATAAATTATCAATAGTTCACGAAATGGAAAAATAAAATAAAATAAACAAAATAAGAATAACTTTGAGTTGACCCGCTGCATCAATGTCACATGTGACTACTGTCTACCATGCCCCCAATCTTGAGAGTAAGAATGCACCTGCATTACCTGTGCTCAAAATGCGTACTACACCGTATAACACAGGGACATTGACTCCCAAAATGACGCGACCGAGATTATTGTGACGATGATGTCAGGTGCGTTGTATCAGGAATTTTAAATATTTTTTTGATCTTGATAATCTAAATGAAGTAAATGGGTATTCATGGTAACTTACGGGTGCTCCGGCGATACCCATTTGTCCAACACCACCACGGTCACCTGGGGCTCCCTGTAAACAACAACAACAACAACAAATTCAACATACCTAACAAACAACAAGTACAAAAAAACCATTGAGACCTTTTAAAAAAAATTCTTACAAACATAAAACTTAATCCAAGACTAACTTATGTATTCATTTATTTATTTTGTTTTGTGTCTATCTTTTGAGTTATAAGTTGTGTTTTTGTAGCAGCCAATTTAAACACCTTAGAAGAATCTTGAAAATCGGAGATGGCCTCACATCAAGTCAAATGAAGAAATAATATCGATACAATCAAATTTACGGGAATCAGTGAGGAAGTAAAAAGCTAGAAGATGGACGAGATAACTGCCATTGCCAGACAGCAATGACATGAGTGTCTGAATGCAAGAGGAAAGTAGGACTCCCAGATATGACATGGACTTGTACTGTTTAAAAAAAAAACACAGAAAGGATGCAGCTGGGATAGTCTTGGAATGAAGCTCAACGTGTGGCCCAAAAGAAAATCAACTAGAGAGGGCAGCTGCCTTGTCAGACACTCGACCTGAAGAGGATGAGGCGAGGTGAGCAGCCAACAGAGGGCTAGTTTGTCATTAGTACACAGGCTAGTTGTTTAATGTTATTCCTTTGATTCAAATTAATATCGGAAATATAGAAATCTCTTACTGGAAGTCCTGGGATTCCAATTCGTCCAACATCACCAGAGAATCCCTTATTACCCTGGAGTAGCATAAAAAGAAAAGAGAAAGAAAACATACATTATTATGTATTAATACATTTATTTATTTGTTATTTTTTTATTATTTATTCATTTGTTTATTTCTTGTATATCCTGAGAGAACTTTTCACTCTTCGGTTTTTCTTTAATAATTCTAGTTTTAAAATAAATCACTATTTGGGCATTGCATACAGGGTTAGTGCGACACATATGTTCACCAATGTTTGCTAAATCAAGGACTTCTCTTTATTCTCCCATTGTTTGGACTTGATTTTTAGCACAGTCCCCACTGCCTTTTTACCTGAAAGCAAAGCAAGGACATCTTCACAGTCAAAACACACAGATCCATTTTCATTAAAAGTCTTCATTCTCAATGGGTAGACACCCTAAATGTTTCTCTATTTAGTTCATGAACAGTTTCTAGTGACTATAACCCTTTTTCACACTATAGAACCAATTCCCCCCCTCAAAAAAAAACAGGAAGTTTCTAGGGAGTTGTAAGTCTTGTGTGAAAGATGCTTATCGGGATTAATGAAACTTTTCTGAGAGCAAAAGGTTTTCTTACAGGAGAACCAGTTGATCCGTCGCGTCCATCTACACCAGACTCTCCCTCAGATCCTGGGGGTCCAGCTACGCCCATGGCTCCTGGGGCTCCACGATCTCCCTGAAAATATGTTTTAAAAAATATTTTAAAAAGTAGACTTCCACTTTTGAAGTTACCACAAAACTGGATTAATATTTGTAATGTTTGACTGAATTCAGATATTCACATCATGGTTGGTTTAAGGCAATTCTTAAGGATCTTTGGAAACGAAACTTACAGACATTCCTTGAAGTCCGATTTGGCCAGCTGCTCCTGCAACTCCTGGAACTCCTCTCTTTCCCTTGGCTCCTCTTGCTCCGGCAAGTCCCATTTGTCCCTGGTGACAATAATCATTGGACACAACTTTTGAAAATCCACTTTTCACCAGATGGAGATAACTAGATTATTAAGTGTATAAAAGACACTAGCCAGAAGAGAGAATAGCTTACGTTTGGTCCTCCAGGTCCAGAAGCTCCTTGAGGTCCAGAATCACCACGGGAACCTTGTGCTCCAGTGGGTCCAGCCACACCCTGGGGTCCGTCTCCACCTTGTTCTCCCTGAAGAGGAAACACGTATCATAAGTAAATGTCCAGATTAATGTTTCATTAAGAGAGTTGTTTAGTAAAAAAAAGTCGAAGGTCACAAAGAGCTTTAAAAATTTCTCCAGAAACATGTTTACTCTGTCTAAGAGCAAACTTGGTTTGGTCTTGACTTAAACATGAAGGATGGCAGGAAGCCAGGTCAATATTTTAGAGGCTGGAAGATGACCAGAATGAAACTTACTGACTCAGTTTTTTTTGTTTATTACAACATACAAAGTAGATCAGGACAGCAATAGTGATAAGAAAAAAACAACTTACAGAAGGTCCTCTGACTCCAGCAGGTCCAGAAGATCCTCGCCTTCCAGACTCGCCCTGCAAAATAAAAATAATAATAGTTATAATAATATACTGTACGTATACACCAATAAGGTACTTAAGGCGCTTCAGCAAAGAGGAACACTTTTTAAGACAGGTTTTGGAGGTTTGGAATTACAAGACCCATTTGTGTAGCACCTTTTAATGGTTTACACGGTGCTGCAGCGCATTCAGCAGCCACTGCCAGAAACACCGAAAATGCCTTTTTGTTGGTGACAAAGAATTGACTGAAACTTACGGTTGGTCCCTTAGCTCCGGGTAGTCCTGGGCCACCTCGCTCACCTTGCAGTCCCTGTGAAGATATAACCAAAATACATGTTGATTTCCTGAGCATACTTCTCATTTTTTTCAAGATTAAAAGCATGGCTGATTAATTTTTTGAAGATTTCCCGGTACTAGGGAGATGAGCTGTTGATAGATTGGTAGGGTATAGAAGGATTTTGAAAATGATGGGTCGTTTGATGGGGAGCCAGCCGTCGATTTCACCAAACTCTTCCTAACTTAGGATTAATCTTAGGACTTAGGACGAGTCCCAGCCTTGCACTGTAACATGTAAACCTTAGGATTAATCCTAAGTTAGGACTAGTTACTCGTCCTAACTCGAGATAGGATTAATCCTAGCGTTTCGTGAAATCGGCTGCAGGGTAGTGCTTGGAGGACCGAGGTAATGTGATGGAACTTGCTAGAGCATGTTGGGCACTGGCTGCAACCGGTGCTGGCAAAATATAATTCCCTTCATCCTTCAATGACAGAATGACATCATTACATGAGACAGCCATGTGGCTTTGCTATTGTTGAGTGTGAGGGCTGACGATGTTGCAACTGTACAAAGTCTAATACCCTCTCATGAAATGATTGAAGCTATGAACGCATAAACGCAAGATCTCGATTGAGCAAAAACGCTGTCTCTCTCACAATAGCGCTCCTCGAATCTCTGCGCCTATTGGTTTCGTGTGTACATGCAAGTTGTTTGAAGTGAGATACGACAGAATTATTTTTAAAAAAGAGTTCCTTACCGTGGGGCCGGCTGGTCCTGGTTTTCCATCGTTACCTTGTGGGCCCTGTGTAAACAAACAAACAAAAAACAAGAAACTGTAAACAGATATTGTTCATGGCAGAAAAAAAACCCCAAGGAATTTAAATTGACTGATACAGCTGGTGGTACGGGGTATTCAACCATGAACTACGCTGCCTTAAACTATTGGTATTATTTTTACCCTTTCAGTTTACACACCTCCAGGAAGTATTAAGGAAGACAAAGTTGTGCTTAGACAGAAAAAGACACATTTTGTAAAAGATAGCAAAGCTATTCCTTTGAATAAGTACCATTGTCATAATGTTATGTTCATTCTGTTTAGTTGTTGGGTTTCTTAAAGTTTTTTTTAAAAAGTATTCACAATTCAGTTTATTTTCAAACTTACAGCAGGTCCTGGCTTTCCGTCGTTTCCAGCACGTCCATCAGATCCGGGCAAACCCTGCAACATAAAACATTCAGCTTGAATTAAAAAAAACGGAACAAAAAACAAACGCCTTTTTTCAAGTTTCAAGTGCAAACTTACCAAGGGACAAGTTCATGGTATTATTCCCCATGTCAAATCCAGCCTGTAGGTAAAAAGTGTCCACTATTGACAAGCAGGGAAGAATAAGGAGCCAAGTGGAAGACTTTAATTTTAGACAAGGAGTTTAGAAGCAACAATGGTAACAAACTTTATCCTTACTCTTGCTCCTGGGACTCCTGCATCGCCTGTGCGTCCTGGTGCGCCCTGCAAGCAAACAACAAGAAATACTCCAAATCAAAACGAGATCATCAAGATTGCTCAGGTTCCAATTTCTTAAAGGCTGGTCTTTAAAACAAACTAAAGGGGCAGTGTTTTTTTGTTGTTTTAATTAATCATCAATTCTTGGTATCATTTTTATCCTTCTTTTTTTTTCTCCACTACCTCTTTATCATCGGGCCAGTGCAACTTATATGCAATATAATAACCTTTGCTCATTTTGAAACACACATACCTAATTAAGTATTTCCATCTATTGGATTGAATTACCAAGAAAGGTTTAGGAAAGTTCATATATATCACAGAGTCAATGTTGTTGTTGTCCAGTCAGAGAACAGACTTGACATACAAGTTTCTTTCAAATGCAAACTTGAGTGAATGAGAGATAAAATCTCAAGAGACTTACACCATCACCCTTCTCTCCTGGGGCACCAATAGCTCCTTGAGTTCCAGTATTTCCCTGATGAACAAATAAAAAATTAATATCTCTCATAATATACAATGCACAAAATAGTTGTACATACTATCTTGAGGGGAACAATTCATCAGAGGGTGTAGAATCTTAAGGAGCACAATGCATCAGAAATCTAGCTTCTTGAGGGAACATTACACCAGAAATCTAACATGAGAGGAACATCGCCTCAGAAAAACTAGCATCTTGAGGGGCTCAATGTATCAGAAATCTAGCATCTTGAGGGGCAAAATACATCAGAAATCTGGCATGAAGGGAACATTGCCTCAGAAAACTAACATCTTGAGGGGAACAATGCTTCAGAAGTCTAGCATTTTGAGGGGCAGAACGCATCAAAAACCTAGCATCTTGAGGGCAAAATGTATCAGTAACCTAGCATCTTGAGGGCAAAATGCATCAGAAATCTGGCATGAAGCGAACATTGCCTCAGAAAACTAGCATCTTCAGGGGAACAATGCTTCAGAAGTCTAATGTCTTAAGGAAACAGCAAAAATGCAATCAACTTTATGTTCACATATTCTTACGCAAAAACATTCCAAAAATTCAACCTTCCAGGCTGCCCTGCCTCCAAGCCTTGATTCCACCACAAATTGCTTACCTGTAGACCGATTCCTCCAGACATGCCCATTTGTCCAGGTGCACCTACACCTCCCTAATAGAAAAATCAATGGATGACAAAAAGCTATCACAATACAGACAAAGAAGTGCATAATATAATAATCATAATACTATTTTGGGAGGCTAGTCATCCTTTACTTGCAGCTGAGAATCTGAATTGTGAAGGAGGTGGCTACAACGTGTCCGTGCTACTGGCGTGCAAGACCCCCAACGGCAGCCAGCCACATCAACCCATAATTGAACACGGAGTAGACAGAAATCCAAAGAGTTTTGAAATCGGAGAGAGGAAAACTGGAGGGCCCGAAGAAAAACCCTCGTGACAAAGGCGAGAAATGTGTTTCATGACTAGCTTGCTATTCATCCATCTCATCCATCATTCCAAACTTATACATTTTAACTTTCAAATGATATAATAGTAATAAGAAGTAGTGGTGGAACCGATATTGACCATTTACAACATTATGCCGGGACCTTTCATTACTCATGGTATTAAAATGTAACATTGGAACTTTTAGACTACTGTTAAAGTTGTCATCAAGCTTAAACAGTGTTGGTTTGTCTGTGCAGTGGTATAAGAAAAAAACTCTACCATTTTCTGAATACTTCTCCCTGAGTAAAATTAATGAAGGGTTTGGATCTATAAATGCTAGTCTCCGGACAAAACAAAGTTGTAAGACTTCTTCATTTTTAAGATATTTCATTATCTGAAGATTGAAAACACAATTACCTTGTATTTATACGTAAGAAAGATTACAAACTTTGACATCGAAATCTAATGTTTCTTAATAGTTAGAGTCAAACGTCTTTACTTACACGTGCACCCATTGCTCCACGAGCACCATTGGGGCCAACAGGACCATCGGGACCCTACAAGGTAAGGTGAAAACAAGAAAAAGGTAGAAATTATTCATCAGAAATGAAGAGGTTTTTTAAAGTAAAGAAACAGAGATATGGTAACCATCAAGAGAAAATAAAACAGTAAGCAGAACAAAGGCACTTACATCAGAACCATCAGAACCATCTGGGCCAACTTCTCCACGGACTCCAACAGCTCCCTGGATTCAAAGCAAACAGAAACAATAACAGTGAGAGTGCGTTGTTTGTTAATAGCAGTTCATAAGCATAGATTCGTTACTGTGCACTTATCCAGGTTCTCACCAAATCTTATTATTGTTATTATTATTAAAAAGATTTATAAATCGCATTTCCAAAAAGACCAATCCGCTTTACAATAAAAATACACGCAAAATACAAGGAAACATTGAATGAATACAAAAGCACAAAAAAAAAAACTTGTGAGAAAAAAATATGTATATAGATATAAAAACGTTCTTGTGAAGGAAATAAAAGTTCTACTTACTCTGCTACCACGGGTACCATCACTTCCACGGGAACCTTGGAGTCCCTGGTATCCTTGAGCTCCGGCCTCACCAGCGACGCCAGAGGCACCACGGTTTCCCTGTGTAACAAGAAAACAGTCATATTCAGCATAACGGAATTACACTCGGCTGAGGTAGTTTAAGTTCATAAGAGTCGCGTTACAAAAGGTTTATCGATTTTCAGCTGTTGTCACTCAATTTTGTATTTTTTTGAAATGCATAAATTATACAATGGTAGACAGTGGCCCTGTTTTTCTACAAGCTTGTAGGCAGAGACCAGCAAAACAAAAAGGCAGTTGTTGGTCGGTAAAAACAAAGGTAAGTGTGTAAATCTTCTGCCGCCTAAAATGTGCACTACACTATATAAACCTTTGCTCTTTAATACAACACACAGGGACGATCTTGGCTCCAAAAAAATGCCACACCCAAGATTACTGTGATGTTGTCATCGGGTGAATTGGGATTGGGTCAGTATAGCTTTTGAATAACTAAAATCTTGTCCAAACTATCTGGAAGAGAAACTTACAGATGGTCCTCTTGCTCCCTGCATACCTGCACCACCGGCTGCACCAGCGGCTCCCTGTACATTAAAAAAAAAAAACAGAAATCAAGACTTTAAGTTACAAGATAACTGATATTGACAGGTATTTGTATGGAACTTTTGAGTAAAGCGTCTTTATAACTACCCCTGCTGGTCAGGTCTTGAGCATTTCTGATGCAATCTCAACTCCTTAAGAGTAGCCAGCACTGGTAACCATTATGAGTGCATTCATATCAACAATCTATATCCGTTTATACAATCTCACAGGTACACATTTACTACTTGGTGATGAAAAGCAACGAAAGTCAAGTGCCGTGCCTAAAAACAGAATGCTGGGATTCAAACCAATACACCGGTGACTCAGTCAGGAGAACTTGGGTTTGCTTGAGAACTTGAGTCTGCGTGAGAACTTGGGTCTGCGTCAGAACTTGGGTCTGCGTCAGAACTTGGGTCTGCGTCAGAACTTGAGTCTGCGACAGAACTTGAGTCTGTGTGAGAACTTGAGTCCACTAGGTAGACCACTTGATAAAGACACACTATGTGCACTAGTCAATGATTGGCCGAAGTTAATGATCAAAACTGATGCTGAATCAAACAAGCTTAGCAATCTGGG
The DNA here is from genome assembly GCA_023634235.1 of Pisaster brevispinus. Taxonomy (NCBI): domain Eukaryota; kingdom Metazoa; phylum Echinodermata; class Asteroidea; order Forcipulatida; family Asteriidae; genus Pisaster; species Pisaster brevispinus. Next base: position 12,776,577 of record JAMKCF010000006.1, read on the forward strand.
TATGAGAAATTGATCACACTCACCTGGTCACCAACAGCTCCAGTATCTCCATCCTTGCCAGCAGATCCCTAAAATATGAGGAAAAAACAACATATTCAATCAATTTAAGATGCTAGATGCTTTATTTGATTTGACCAAAAAAGAAAAGCTGCAAATGATCATAAGTGGTAGTTAACTACAAACTAAAAATGAATTATTGTCCGGATCCACACATAATTTCATTCCTTTCAGCCATGTACAAACAATATTCTTGTGGCATGTGTTTTGTGCATTGTCTATGGCATTTGCGATAGTTTCTGTATGTTTTTGGTTTTGAAACAGCCTTATCTGTCAAACTTTGTTCCAAGAAAAAAAACTTTCAACAAATTTCTTTTGGCAAAACTCCGGCCATGGAACTTTAACCAGTGACAACTACACAAGAACCACTCACTTGATCAATTGAACGTATTTATTTTGATGTCGGTGAAAGTTAAGTTTAAATCTCAACTTTGGATTAAAAAGATGTGGAAGGCTTTCACCTTTGGGATAGACTCATACCAAAGCTTCAACCCCAAATAAATTCACATTTTTAAGTGGAACTTACAACTGCACCAGTCTGACCTGGGGCACCATCTGAACCGCTCTCACCACGGAGACCTTGGATTCCTTGCGTACCACTTTCACCCTGATCACCTGCTTCACCCTGGTGGTGAAAAAAAAACCAGAAAAAAGTGTTGTCCTTCTGTCTACTACACGAATATGAATATACACATACCTTGGATAACATGGTAGTTCCTACAACACTTGAGTGGTATATACTATCTGCAAGCTTATTTAACTAAAAAACAGCCGTGGTAACAACCGGAGAAGTTTGTCTGTAAAGTTTGCATTACTGAAAAATGAAAACTGCTCGAGATATTTTCATAAGTAAAGTTTACCACAAATTCATTGAAATAAAATGATTGTATACTATCGAATTATGGTAGCAAGATATAACTTGTGATTACTTTTGCGACATTTAACACCTGGCTTAAACAGGCACATGTCTATTTCTTTAAAGTAAGTAAACAAACAAACAAACAAACAGGTATAAATAAACAACAAAAACAAACAAAACAAATGCCTTTATATACCTTGAAACCTTTAGCTCCAATAGCTCCCATGATTCCTGAGACTCCGACTGGTCCCTGCATTTAAGAGGGGAAAAAAGAGTTTTTGTTTAAAGTAATAGATTTGCATCAATCCACATCTCAAATAGTTGTTTCAAAATGAACAACTGCAAAAACCAAACATAGTAACAACTTGTCGTATACTTACAGCGTTTCCGATGTCACCATCGCTTCCATCTTGACCTCTGGTTCCCTGTTAATTACAATAAAATATGCGGCTAATTGAGTCAATTTGTATCATTAATTTCTTATTTATAAAAAAACATTCATATAAAAAACAAATCTTTCACAACTTTATTTTATGAACAAGAGATTTAGTCTTGAATTATTTGTGTTTTACCCACACACCGATGATCTGAGTGGAAAGCATTGTGTACTCGGAGCTTTCCCAAGCAGTGGGAAAGAAACCCATGGGCATATTACTCAAGTGGAATTCGAACCCATTACCTTTGCCATCCCAGAGCAGAATTCATACCACTAGACAACTGAGCTTGCTCAGTAGCTAGAGGCAGTTCGAGTCCTATATGTAAAAGCAGCGGATACTGCAACAATTGTTTTAATAGATGTTAAATTTGCCTCGAGGGTAAAGAATACTATTTGTGTTTTACCCATACACCAATTTGTGTTACTCAGCATTTTCAGGCATATTACTCCAGTGGGACTCGAACCCAGGACCTTTCATCTTTTACTATAGTTTACCTACACTATGAATGTTGTTTTTCTCCGGTAACATTATTTTGAAGAATGATTTGTAAAGGAGGAAAACAAAATCTACTTACAGAAACACCACGGGATCCACGCTCACCTCTTTCTCCTTGCATGCCACGCTCTCCCTAGTAAACACAACCAAAACAAAGTTAATTAATTACAGTAGACATCAAAAATATTGTTCCTGCTTTTTTAGTAAACTAATGTGCATATGTAATGACTAATAACACACAACCAAGCTTTTTGCACTTCCAAATCCCGCAAGGGCATACATTTGTGTGTAATATTGCCTAAAATTGCTCATTTTTAATAATAATAATTACAGTAATAACAGTAGTACAAGTCATTTACCTAGCGCATAATGCAGAAGCCAAAACATTAACCAATGAAATTAAATACATGAAGCAATTTGTTACAAAAATCTAGATTCAAACAAGCGAGTCTTTAAAAGTCCCTTGAAAATCAGAAGAGAGTCAGCTTGACAAATATAAACTGGCAAGTCTTTCCATAATAAAAGGGTGCAATGAAGTTGACGGCTCTTTGACCATAGAATTTTGTGGAAACAGTAGTTTGCGTCTGTAGGGATTGGCCAGCAGAATGAAGAGGCAAACAGGAATATAGTCTGGAGACAGTCCATGAACAGCTTTGAGCGCAAGAAGATTTCACTTATACATGACTTAATTGGGGGGTCAGTGGATTTGTGTCAGATGGGTGTCAGATGTGTCCAAAGTTTATGACAGAGACTTACATTTTTAATGTGACCTTCAAGTCTTTACAAATTATATAAAAAAATAGATGGCCCATCGCACTTCCTACAGATTTTGGTTGATCAAAGGAGTCCAACTGTGTGAAGTGGGAGTAGTTTACCGTGGAGGGACGTCAATGACCAATACTCTAAATATATATTTTTTTAAATGCTCCCATTTGCACATTCTGAGGACCTCGTTACAAATCAGAATGCTTTGACCAAACTTGCAAAATTTGGGTCCAGAATGCCCCCAGTTTTGTAAAAATACTGAGAACCTGTTTACCAACAGGATTTCATTTTTTTTTTTAAGCAATCAGTAGATTTGGTGAAAACAAAAAATCACTTGTTGATGGTGTGAGATTTCTCTGTATCTATTCTACTTCAGTAATATCAGCGTTATAGAAAGAAATTTGAAGGTTTGAATTGTCAGTTTAGTTTCAACTATTTAGTGAAATTTTGAAGGAAGGAACAAGTTCACGTCGACCAATAAATAATAAAAAAATCTGTACTGGGTAGGCTTGGGGTGATCAAAGAAATAAGTCAGAACAAGATCTGAGGCTGTGACATCTGGATGAACGTGCTGGTGCTCTACCAACTGAGCTATCTACAATTCGGGCCATATCTCGTTGGGCCCTCGCCCCCGGCCCCTGTTCAATGTTGGCTCTCATTGCGCGGTCTGAGCTCCAGTTGGGGTTAACAACATTGAGCGGGGGAATGAGGGAGGGTATGTTTATTTTCCCAACTTTGTTAATACTTTACTGCAAGAAAAAACAAATTAGTGAAATGTTTTGTCTAGAGGTTTAACAGTATCTTACCCTGGCTCCTGAGGCTCCAGCAGCTCCTACGGCACCATTTTCTCCATTGTCTCCAACAGCACCGGTATCTCCACGACCTCCCTTCTTGCCACGGCCACCCTAAATACAAAGATCATAAAGTGAAACAATGAGAGAATGAAATGCCAAATGTCCAGTTTCATCTTAAGGTGAAGGAATTATAAGAGCCATGACAAAAATCCCAAGCAAACACGATGTAAAAACCTCAGAAAAACCAAAATTAAATGATACAAAATATATCAAATGGAAGTTACTAACCGCATCAAACCTTGGAACTATTCCATGCATTTTTTGTTTAACCAGGGCAGTTGGTTTGGGCTAAAGACGTCAACCAAAATGAAAGATTTCTTTACATCTGTTTTGTTGAATTATCAACAAATATTCGATGTGTTGCAACTACCCGAATTTCACAGAAAAGCCATCATGGGTTTTTTTTTCTTCCATGCCAACAACTGCTACCAAATTGAGAATGGGGGCAAAAACATCAAAAATATTGTTCCTGCTTTTTTAGTAAACTAATGTGCATATGCATAATGATTAAAAACACACAGCCAAGCTTTTTGCTACTTCCAAATCCCGCGAGGGCATACATTTGTGTGTAATACTGCCTAAAATTGCTCATTTTTAATAATAATAATTACAGTAATAACAGTAGTACAAGTCATTTACCTAGCAAAAACAACCTGGCCCCTTTTTGTGTATGAATATCTGCAATGGTTAATTACTATAGGAAACCAGACATTAACTTACTCTCCATCCCTTGTGTCCCTGAGCTCCTGGTCGTCCTGGGAATCCATTTGCACCCTGAGGAAGAAAACACATTTAGCCAATAAGTCCTGCAAAGTGTGCAAATAACTGAAATAAAATTATCAACAGAGTGCTGCAATGTTTTTTCTCTCAAATTGTTTGCTCCGATTTAGTTTTGTTAAATAACCTTTGAGATTCAATAGAGTAAAAATTTGTTTCTCATCAAATGGGTTCTGTGTCAATATTTAAAACTTTGTCCACTGTGACAAGCTTCCATCAGAATTCAATCTTAACTTTGTTTTAAAAGTGTTTTACCATTTGCAATTTGAAATTCTAAAAACTCAAGTTTGGGTTAGAACTGCCGTTCAAATACACTTTGAAGCGTGCTGCGGACAATTAAGTTTCTTTACAGCAAACATAAAATATCTCTATATATGGATTTGTTATGTACTACTTCTTGAGACAAAACAAACATAATCTGTCTCTTAAGGTTATATGCCAATCAGTTCTTCAACTTACCCGACCTCCGACTGCACCTGCACGTCCAACGGCACCAGAGCTGCCATCGCTGCCCTAAAAAAATATTTAAAAAACACTGGCTTTATTCTTTCGTTACAATTTTCAGTCAAACTAACCAATGTGACCTGTTCACATAAATATTGATTAAAAACATTTTTAGGAACTTGTCTACTGACAACGACAAGAGCACGCTAGTTAAAACATAAAGACCAATAATAACTAACTCTGAGGCAGCAGAGTAGAACAATCCTCTCAGTTCACTTAGCAAAGTAGCAGGCTGATTTCCAGGCCGATTTCCAACCTACCCCCACGTAGTACTTATCAAGCAGCACAGTTCTTTTCAGACCTAAGGAGCTCCCCTCCCCCTCTTCCGAATTCTCAAAAATACTTCACAGTAGTAGAACACATCAAGGAAAGTTTATACAAGAACAATCTACACAGTTGTAAGTAAATATAACCACCGCAAGCCAAATAACTCAAGAGTGACATTACGATTCAGTTCACTTGTTGAATTTCCACAGAGCAAATTAAACCATTCCACTTCTCCTCTGTAGGTTCATACACATAACCACCCACCCACCTCTACTATTCCTTACTCCCCCTTTGTTGGAAAGTTTTTGTGACTTACCTCTCTGCCTTCATCACCATCAGGTCCTCGTTGTCCTGATGGGCCAGAGGGTCCCTGAAAAGAAGCAAAATAGGTGTGACCAAAGAGCGGAAACAAAACAAGTAACAGGTATTCAACTCATAAAATAAGTCACTTATACCAAGTTTTTCAAGTATTTATTAATTCAAGTTTGTAGCTCTTTGACACTGTTACAGGATGTGTTAGGTTTTTATTTAAGATAAAAAATGTGAATCTATGAAATGATATAACAAACAAAAAAATGATTCAGACGAAGCTACAGACATTAAATGCCTATTTCATGTGTTTTAAAGTTATTGTGAAAAAGTACCCTCTTTCAACACTTTTGTGAATTTGTCAACGAATAAAATGCACCTTCCCCATGAGATATGTAAATTGCACATCGCCTGTGTGCAGTAACACTACTGATTGGCAAAATGAGGGAATTTCGCGCTATTTTGTATGGGGCTGATGGTGGGGTGATGCACACACACATCTGTGCATCTGTCAAGTGCACAACTCTATGGCGTTTTCCAACCAAGTGTTTGTACACACGCGTGAATGTAATTTGCATAATTCATAGGAAAGGCTAGTTATCTTTTTAAAATATATTTTTAAATATTCATTTTAAACATCTGCTAAAATTAATTACATTTTACGTGATAAAGTTATTAAATTTACGCCTAAGGAAACAATTCTACCCATCAAAGTTTCTCGCTATTCTGACTTGTTGTACGGCGTGGCGATTGAAAACTTTAGGCTGGGAACAAAAATAATAATCATCCAAAGATTGAAAACGTCTTCAAGAAAGACTTACACGTTGTCCAACAGATCCAGTTTCTCCCATCATGCCTACCATTCCACGGCCTCCCTGTTATGCCAAATGTAACGTATATAAGAATTGTGTAACAAACATCAAAATTGATAGAATGAAAGCAACAAACACGAATGCAATTGTGTAACAAACATCAAAATTGATAGAAAGAAAGCAACGAACACAAAACACACTAAATGTGCGGACACCTTCGCTCCACGTTTTCGACAAAATATGAAAAATGCTACCACCTTTTGAAATGACATTTTCACAGGTCAGTTTTCCTGTCTACATCTACACTTATATAGGATTAAAACAATCCAACAATTCCGAAAACCAAAGGTATACTTTGCCTTTGAACATTTACCCCTTAAAGTCTCTTGGATTTTTACATTTTTGAATTATATTATTTTTATTTTTGTGTGTGAAACAGATCCATTATGTTAGTAAGCACTTGAGACCTGAAATGAAAATCAGACATCCTTTAATTAACATTTTAACATCTGCTTAAAGAGGACTTCTTGCATGTTTTTTTTTCACTGGGAAATGGTGCTTCTTTAATTGTACAGTTTCCCCAGGGTGTCACAATCACAGCATCTGCCATCAGACCACTTGGTACGAATGTCCTGCTCGGTATTTGCAACGAATTCTTGCTGACAGCAAAACACCGCTATTACTAGTACACTTTAAATACACATTTTTGGTCACAACCCACTTTTGCTATTAAGCCAACCTCAATTATTTGAAAAGATAAGAATCTTCAAGGATCTACTCACACGCTGTCCAGATGGTCCAGGGGCACCAGGGGGTCCAGGTGGTCCCTAAAAGGAGTAGAAAATAAGACAATTATATCAACTTTGGTCTCTACATGTTTTCTTGGATTACTCAAGCTAGATTTCTTACATCAACTTCCTTCTTTCTATATAGTTGTGACAAAATAAATTTCGATCCGAATTGTTCCGTTTCTTTTGGTTTTTGTTTTGTTGTACATAAATGTCTTCTTTACGGCTTCTTTGAGGACGGAATGGTTCTAAAAAGGGTTGGTTACATTTTCTAAACGTTTCTACTCTTGAAATTGTACTGTTATAGGTAAATACTTTAACTGATCCAATTATTTGTTGTTTTATGTCATCGGTTATTCTGCATTATTGCTTTGGTTTTGGATCTCCAATTTGAGAAGATGAAAATCCTCGGAAATTAATCAAAATAAAGAAAACCAGTTTTACCTGAATGACTTGCTGAGGTGCATATGCCATGCTCTGTCCCTTGGTCTGGTACTGTTGTTGGTAGGTTGGGGCAAGGGCCTAAAAGAGAACAAAATGTGGAGGTAAAACACTGAATTTGTAGATGATGTAGATGATCTAACAGTAGCGCCATGTCAGTGTAACAAAACACAGTTTGTAATAACCAATTTTTTATTTTTTTTCAATTTCAATGATTAAACAAAAAGAGCTGACATCTATTAACCCACTCCAGCTGCCTTCCATCCCTGCATTGCAGCATTAAAAAGAAACAAGTAAATATTTGAGGAATTGACAGGAATTGATGGGACCAGTGAGAAATGGGCTCTGATTCATGAATATGTATGAAGTATAGTAATTTCAGTTTACCTCTCCAGGGGGTCCAGGCTGTCCAGGGGCTCCATCAACTCCAGGAAGTCCAGACTCTCCTTGCTCTCCATTTGGACCCTGTGAAGCAACGTTGAAACCAAAGAAAGCAAATCAAACTGGGCTTGGACATCAATGCATTTTAACAAAACTCTTTTGATGGGGGACAAAGATGGGGGTACATGTTTTTAGCTTAACCTCAAGTGTGTCCGATTGTTAAATATTCAAAGTATAAAGGATGTTTGCATTAACAAATTAAAATGAATGATCTAAATGAGCTTAGAAAGATAAAACCACACTTTGGTTGTTTTTGAAGGAGACATGTCTGTGCTTGAATTTTAAGAAAATGTGCCCTTAACTTCAATCACGTGTCGTGGACGAACCGTCGAGAGCACCAGACTCAGGCTCTGGCGTTTCTGATCAGCAGAGTGTGGGTTTGAGTCCCCGTCGTGGCACTTGTGTCCAGTGAGCAAGATACTTTACCATCATTGCTATGTCCTTCAGATGGGACATTAAGCCGTAGGTCCCATGTACTTGGATTGCCAGTGCACATACAAGAACCCAGAACACTTATCGTGGAAGAGTAGGGGTTAACCCCAGTGTTTTTGGTTCACATAGCAAGCATCCTTTTTTACAGGTTTCCTCAGGCTTGCGAGCTACAGTGAATAAGTTCACTTATGAGGCATTCTTGGTTCCATTACCAGAAATAATAAGAATAATTTGGTGCTTAGCAGGGGATGGCAGATTAATGCTAACAAGTGATGGGTACCTACCTTTAAGCCAGCTGGTCCCATACGGCCTGGGTATCCCTTGGGGCCATTCAAACCCTGTAAAATGAAGTCAACTTTTTGTTAGTCAATCTTCGATTTATGCTTAGAAAACAACATTGGAAATTCAACAACAGAGCCTACTTTTAAACCCTCCAACAGATGCATATATGTATATTTTAATAATAATTACAATGTTTTTTCCAACAATTTTTTCTTTCAAAGACTTTTTTTAAAAAACATTCTGTAAGAAGGCATCCAATTCGCATTAAAAAATAAACAAAAACACCTCAATCACTCATTTTTACTAACCGGAGGTCCAGCTGGCCCAAGAGGTCCTTGGGGCGAATAGGCGCTCAAATCCTACATGAAGAAAAAAGAGAAAAAAGTTATTGCTTTCTGTTTGCACTTGAAAGTCATGTTGGAATCTGAGTGTATTAATAACACAATACATTGCATGAGAAGCACTCAAGTAATGATGTTTTAACGCTACATAGGAAGTGTGGACCTGGGATCAAAAGAGGTCCACATAGTGTGGACTTACATAGGTCCACACATTGTTTCGTACAGTGGTGAAGAATAAGATTCAGAACAAAGGAATGTCCACAGAGTGACTGCAACACAGATCTGCATGCAGGTGTGTGTTTGTATTGCCAACCCTCCGAGGACATTTTACAATAGGGACAATAGGTCCTCACTAGTCGGTTCTTTGTTTTCAGGTGTCCTCACTAGTCATTTGTGTACAAAACCAATGGGGATTGCTTCAATACAGGAACAACAGAAAGTACAATAGGTGTCCTCTAACGTATAGGAGTGCTGTACCTGGGTGCACTTGGGCAAGCGCTACATACGCAGTGTGGACCTGAGAACAAAAGAGGTCCACATAATGTAGGGATCTGAAGCACTATGTGGACTTACACACGTCCACACAACGTTATTTGCAGTGTTGAGGAATAGGATTTTCCTTAAGTGTACAGAACAAAGGAATGTCCACACAACGACTGCAACACAGAGCTGTGCCCTTACACATGCCAACTAACGGGGTACTTTTAACAATGGAACAATGGACCCCACAAGGCGATTTCAATAGGAACAATAGGGCCCCACAAGGGAATTCTTTAGAAAAGGGAACAATAGAACAACAATAGCAGTACCCCACAAACCGGATCCGTAAGGTTGTGTGTGTGTGAGTTTGTTTTCACATTCAAACCGGGGACCTATAACAAAAGAGGACAATAGGGTCCCCGGTTGGGTAAAGGTCCCCAGTTGGAAATTGTGTACAAAACCAATGGGAGCTGTTGCCAAAAAGTTAAAGTCCAAACAAAAGAGGGACAATAGGAGGTCCCCGATTGGAGGTGTTTACACACTTGTGTGTGTGTGTGTGTGTGTGTGTGAGTTTGTTTTCACATTCAAACCGGGGACCTATAACAAAAGAGGACAATAGGGTCCCCGGTTGGGTAAAGGTCCCCAGTTAGAAATTGTGTACAAAACCAATGGGAGCTGTTGCCAAAAAGTTAGAGTCCAAACAAAAGAGGGACAATAGGAGGTCCCCGATTGGAGGTGTTTACACACTTGTGTGCCCTTACACATGCCAACTTACTGGGTACTTTTAACAATGGAACAATGGACCCCACAAGGCAATTTCAATAGGAACAATAGGGCCCCACAAGGGAATTCTTTAGAAAAGGGAACAAAAGAACAACAATAGCAGTACCCCACAAACCGGATCCGTAAGGTTGTGTGTGTGTGTATGGGGGTAGGTAAACACATTCAAACCAGGGACCTTAACCCCAGTTGGGTGAAGGTTCCCAATCAGAGGGTGTGTACAAAACCAATGGAAGTCATTGTTCAATTGTTAGGAGTACAAACAAAAGAGAGACAATAGGAGGTCCCCGATCGCAGGTGACACTCTTGTGTGTGTGTGTAACGGCCTCCAATCATTCCCCCTTCTTTGTTTAAGTCTTTGCCTAACAATCGTGGACCCCATTGTTTTTCCCATTGTGATAGCAATCGTGGACCTACTCTCTCCCTTGTGTTATATGTCCTTGGTTTGAATGTCACTACAAGTACACACAGGTGTGTTCCTCTTTTGTTTGTACCTTTGGACTAACAAGGCGGCACTCTACCAACCAACTGAGCTCCATCTAGCCTTACTGTTAGGGGTCTCCATTATTTGACAGTATTTTTGTTCGAGGGGAATGCCTGTCAGACGCCAAATGGCTCAGTTGATAGAATGCGTTAATCCGGAGGTCACAGGATCACATCCTGCTCTATTAAATGTTTCTTTGTTCCACCCAAAATTAATCAAAATTTACACATTCAGATTTTTGCAAATTTGCATACTGCGATTCTAAAAACATCGGACAACGCAAATAAGCGCTATGGTCCGTTACGTTTCAACAAGTAAGAAAATAAACTCACAGGAGTATCAGCAGGCTCACCAGGGGGGCCTTGATCTCCCCTCGGTCCTTTCTGGGGCTAATTAAAGAACAAAAACAGGCAAAGATTAAATATTACATTATTTCCTCACTCATGCCCCCCCAAAAAAAAAATTTTGTTTTTAAATAATAAAAAATTTAAAATTTACAAAAACCACAACAAAAACCACAACAATAACAACAACAAAATACAAAAACGACAACAAACAAACATCGCATACTTATAAATGGCATTTTATCAACCTACATGTAAAAGCTATTTAGTGTTACTTTTGACTCAAAGGTTGCGATAATAGTTCAAACTTTTCTGGTGGACATTATTTTGTTTCAACTCCTGTTACTTACCTTAATAGCTGTGTGAGCATCCATTTGAAGCATGAAGACACCCATGGTAAACAGGCAAAGAAGAAAAAAACACAGTGGTGAGAAAAAGTACAACATTATATTTACCACTCCCCCCCAAAAAAACAAAAAAAAAACTCCAACACCATTGGTCAGATTAACTCAAAGAGTGAAGACTGTGAAACGTTACAAGATGTTAGTTTGGATTTGGTTGAGAGAGATGTTGATTGCTGTTCACATTGTGGTCACACAGGGGTTAAGACAAGATTATCAATTTACAATTGCATGATACACACATGCCGCCGCCGAGGTGGCTGCGGGGTCATGACCTCTTACCCTTGACACAGTTTAGTTTTCTACATTTTGTCATTGCGCCCTCGCGGGCCCCAGACAGAGTAAAAGGTATGGAGGGATTGTCCCCACGTGACACCTCAACACACATATATCCGCCTCCCTCTTCGCAGGGTACGTCCTCTTTGTCGATACGTGCAGCGAGATTGTTGAAGGTTAATCGGGAGCCAGCTCTTAGATCTCGACTTCCCATCTCTGGGGTCAGAGCCTGTCGGGCTAAAACTTTGCGGTTTCCACGACCAGTGGGAGTGTTGGCGATAAAGGTCTCCAGCCTCCAGAGGTTTCTTCCGGTTGCGTCGCCGCTGTTGGGATTTGAGGTGACTGAGACATCAAATTCCATCTCATTGTTTCCGTCAGATATGTCAAAGCTATCAGACCGTAGATCAGTGCTGTCAATAGTGATACCTGGATTGTAATCACAAGGAAATTCAATTTTTGAGAATCAATGTTTGGCATTCAATTGCCAAGTTTTTAAAACCAAATGTTTCTGAGAATGATTTTTCAAAACTGAAATATTTGTTTGTGGAAAGAAAACACGCTGATAAACTAACAAAAGAGAAGGAGTTCAAAAAGGGGAATTACAAATACGAATGAAAAGTGTACTCTTTGGTTAACCCATTCTCACCTCTTGATCTAGTATAATCATCAATAAGAATGTATAGTACTCACCATCACACTTTTGACGGAAGCATTTCTTTAGGACAGTACGATCCGGGACAGGTGACAACTCAAAGGGTGGTTCAGGTCTGGCACCCTGGGTCAGCTCCGCACACATATAGCGCACATCACTGCAAGACAAGCCTTGCATGTTGAAATTTGTGTCCACCATTCCAAAATCAATGTCCTCCCCAGGGTAGGCATCTTTGTTGACCTGGTACTTGCTGAATGCTCCTCTCTGCGCGTTTAGGCGGCGGCCCATACCAGTCTCGCTGTCACTTCCGAAGAGAGTGAGGTCCCAAAGGCCATCTCCATATACACCGCCACTGTCTGGGGTTGTTAATGCCTTCATGTTAAACATGACTCTGTTGTAAGGGTCGTTCTCCTTCAAGACTGAGTAATCATTGGAGATGATGTCCAAGCCGTTCACTTTCACACCTGTAAATGAAAAACCAAACTTATTCTCAATCTTGCGTGTTACAAATTTCATTTCTTAGTTCTCGATATGTGGCATGGTGTAGCCCCCCCCCCCCCCATATTGTGTCTTTATTGTGTTCTGGGAATCTCAGGATTTCTTAAAAGGTTTTTAGGAGGGGGGGGCTACTTTTGTACAAGAGGAAAAGAGTGTGTTAAAGTATGAAAACATTTGGCGGGGGGGGGGGGGGGGGGGACACCCCTGCCACATATGCGGCAAGGTATATAAATTGAAGTAAAAGTTATCCAGTCAAGTTTCCTTGTGGTTAATTACTTGGAGTTTGAAATAAAAAAGTTGCATCCTCTTTAGATCCCTGTATTGCCGCTTCCCAGGCATGAAACTTGGGCGTTCCATTGTTTCAACGGCAGTTGAGTGTTAATTGCTTCTGACTGGCACCCCCAGACAAAGATATTGATGAAATAGAGAGACAGCCAACATTAGGGCTAGATAGCTCAGTTCAAATATCGGTCCAATAAATTTTTCTTTGTTGAACCCAAAATTTATACAAACTTTTGTGTTTAATCAGAAGTATCTTGAAGTGGCTACAAGCAAATTTTAGGGATGATACACTTTCATAAAGATAATGTAATCTCTTGTAATTTAAAATATTCATAAATGTTAATAGCTAGTTTTAGTTGGGGAACAAATTTTTCATTTTGAACAAGTTATTTTTTCTTTGTTTAAATCCCAAAATGAAATTTGATTTATGATACTTTATATGCTTAAATTGGTCAATTTCATAAGACTTTTTGAAAAACTGAAGACAACATTCTCTTTATGCATAAAATCTGTGTTTCAAAGCTTCACACATGCAAACAAACTTTCAAAACAGAAGAAACAACCTTAGACACAAATTTGAGTATTACAGTGTTTTTTGTTTTTCAATGGCACAAGTACTCTTTAAAGAAAAAAAGAGGAAATCAGCTGAAGTTGCATGCCTGAAACCTGATGTTTATCCTTTCACAGTTTGTATCATCGATCTTAGTTTTGAAAACCTATTTGAGTAAAAAACACGCAAGGGTGTACTTTGTTTACCTTTGCGACATTCTTGGTCTTTGCATCTTGTTATGACTTCTCCTCCATCAGAAGTCTGGAACTTGAAGTCTGGTCGTGCTCTCAGTCCCTTGGCAAACTCAACACACAGATACTGGAACTCAGACTCACAGCCGAGGGCAGACAAATCAAACTCAGTATCCACTGATTCGAAGGAGAGGGTGTCTCCAGCCGTCAGGTCACGGTTGGATTGGTCACGACTGAGAATCTGTCGCCTGAGCCCCATCTGTTTGCCTTTACCATCGGGCCTGGTGGAGCCGTACGTGCCGACTCGCCACAAAGTGTCACCATTGGCACTACCTGCACTTGCACTTGAGTCAACGTTGATGCCGAGTCTGATGGGCGAGGCCTGGCCTGAAGCAACATTGTCAGACAGTACCTTCATGTTCCAATCCATGTCATCGATTATCACGCCTGAAGAAAAAATCATAGTAAAATAAACTTCTCTTACCACCAAAGTCTTCAATCAAGATGTTCTAGTGTAAGTTGTGTTGGACCAATAAGCCATTTGTGAGTTAGATTTTAAAAAAGTCTTGTACAATGTCTTGCTTCGTCACAAGTTACCATCTCAATTCAAATCCCTCAGACTATTGCTCTGTCAAATGGTTCTGGGCAGAAAATGTGTAACTCGCAAATGGCTTATATTGGTTGGAGGTTTTACCGTCTTACAAAAAGAGATTATAGCAACAAATAAGACCAAGGAAAATAACTCTGAAATCCTGCCACATTTCACAGGTGGTTAACGCATGATTAGTTACTGCTATGCTAGAATAACTGCTATGCGAGTTTATTTACCTTTACACATGTCTTCAGGAACTTCCATACAGTCTTTGAGCACCTTGGAATTGGGGACGGGGGTCAGCTCAAACTCCACTCTGGTATCCGGATTGCGACTGAACTCTGTACACAGGTATTTCATCTTCTTGCAGTTCACGTCTGTCATATCGAATTCTGCGTCGATGGTCTGGAAGTTGATCGGCTCCCCAGGGGTCATCAGCTCACGGCTGCTAAAGTACTCAGACAGGACCTGGTCTTGTTGGTTGTAACGGGGTCCCTGACCATTGGAACGCTGGCTACCATACATGTTCAGACGCCACATGTTACGACCAACGACGGGAGTGCTTTCGTCTGTCGTCTGTACAACTGTATCAAACCGTAAAGAGTTGCTGGATTTACCCTCGTAGAGATCACCATCAAGGAGAGTTGAATCGACACCAGACACATACACACCTGTTGATAGATACAAGCAATTTGGAGGATATTTAGTTTTGTTAGTCTTCCTCATCTGAAAAGTGCGAGAGCCCTCCCAAGAGATGACTAAGTACGGAGCAGAGCGAACTTGCAGACGCACTCTGGTTGGGCCCTGTGGAGCTCTGTTCCCCACCGAATGGCCGGACTGATTGGGTCCTGAGTCTGGGCAGGGTGAAGCATGGCATGCCGAACAAGGGGCAATGGGGGTTGGCTGGAGCCCTGGCACTAGTGAAACAAAATTTGATCAACAACTGCCCTGATAAGGGTCTGTGCACAGAGAAAATGCACACAAAATGATAATAATTTAAGTTCACTCATAGGTTTAAGCATCAGAATCTTTACCTATGTGTGTGGAAAAATACAATGTTACTTCTAACGTTATAGTTTTAAGTTTGGGATACGCTAAAACGATTATCAAGATTGTGCATTATGTAGAGCAATCTTTCCTTAATTGTCATAAAAACATACTGACAATCATGGTTCCAGTTCTCCAGTCAGGAAAGATGTCAGTTTTCCTTTCATCCTCAGCTGGGTTCCATTGATTTCAAATGAGGGATGGGGGAACAAAATGGCCGCCACCATCCCATTGATAAAAATAATACAAACCTCCACATTCTGCATTCTTGCAGCTAACGATGGAATCGCCAGGGCCAGATGTCCTGAATGCATACTGCGGATCTGGATAGCCTCCTTGCGTAAACTCCATACACAGATATCTGTACTCTCCGCAGCCAAGTTCTTCCATTGGGAAACTGGTGCTGACGTCTGTGAACTCAACTGGCCCTCCAACTGGCATACCTCTGGCCTGGTTGAAGGCATCTAAGACCTGTGTACGTTCCGATTGTCTCATGCCAGAGCCGTCTGCGTTCCGACTGCCAAAAAGATTCATCTTCCACAGTCCAGTGCCCTGAAGTTCACGGCTTTCTGGGGTGGTCCGTACAGTTGCATCGATTGTCACTGGAGTTGGCATTCCATACTGTCTCCTGCCAGCCTCGTATGACCAATCCATATCAGTAAGAGTAACACCTGGGTTTCAAGTTCAGGGAAGTAAACAGTCAGTTTCAACTTGTGTTCAAGCCCCCTACAATTCAGATCCATGATTTTAACCAACAGTACGAAAACAAACTTCCTCACTTTGAAATAGCTTTCCGCTTATTTGTGTTTGTGTTAGAACACACTTGTCTTTAAGGTTTATTAGGCTTTTATTGGTTTTTGACCGAGTTACTCACTTCTATCCTTCATCCAACGAAAATGTACAAATTTTATAAATTCAGGTGATCCAGTTTTTGTGAGAAAAAAAAACCTTGAACAAACGGTTCATGTTATAAGTGTTTTACCCATTCACTGATGTGTGTTAAGCACTTAAACAGTGTTCACGCAGGGATTTGGAACAAATATACTACTAAGGCGCATTTTCCTGTAAAACATTCAAAGGCACCAGTCTAGAAGAAATTAAGAATAAAGTTTTAGCAAATTGTTGAGAAAGCAAGCGTGAACAAGTGTGTTGTGCATTTGTGCAATTGTCTGAGATCTTCAGGAAGTGAATTCCAAAGTCTTTGTGCTATGTTGGAAAAGGCACTGTCCCCGTAACTACCTGAGCGAGTTTGAGGAACATAAAGTGTATTGCTGATAGATCTCAGGCATGGTCTTGTCGTACAGGGTGTCGACAGGTTTTTTTCAAGTAGGGTGGAGCTGAACCATGTAGTACACCTTAACATGTTTACTTTGATTGGTTTGACTTTTGCTAAATGTTACTTTGTCTTTAAAGCATTGCAGTGTATATAAAACTGATTTTTGTCATTCATAAGGCCGGAAATCCATGTGTCCGTCATGTGTTCTGCAATGCATAGTGCGTAATTCGTAAAATATGAAAGTACATGCATTATCCGTTAAAAAACTATTTACATTGCTCGGCGCGTATTTTTATTTTTTGTGCATTGGGAACTATGCATTACGCACAATACATGATGGACACATTTCTGGCCTCAGGCTACTTCAGCAAACAGAAATATTGGGCTACACTTGCTTATATATCCTGCAACAACATGTTAGGGTTAGAAGATCAAGATTACCTTTGCATCTGTCTCCAAGTTCAGTGCAAGATACCAGAGCTCTCTCATTGGGAACTGCATCAAAGGTGTAGTCAGGTTTGGCATTACGATTCTTCTCCAGCTCGGCACACAGATACTTGACATTCTTACATTGCAGTCCGGTCATGTCAAAGTTCACTTGAGTGTTCATGAAGGGTAGATCCGACTCCATCTGGAGTGTTTGATCCATCTGGGATTGATCAAGAACCTGGGTTTGGTAGCCGAGACGGCGACCCTGTCCATTAGCCTTGGCACTTCCATACAGGCCAACCTTCCAGAGGTTGCTACCAGACACTTCAGTTGACCCTTCACCTGTGACACCAATAATGTCCATTTGGAGCATGTTGTCCATCTTTTCCTCAATAACTGGACCATCCCCTTTGATTGTAGTCTCCAAACCAGTAAATACGGCACCTGCGACGACCAATCGGAATAAACAGCTTTTATCCCACAAAAATCATGGATAACTTTTTCAAAGCAAACATTGCATTAAAATATCCATGACAAGCTTTTGCTCATATCATTGCAAACTTGTTTTCAAATATTCAAAGTACACAACAGTCTACTAAGAAAGGGCAAGTCGTAGGAATCTTTATCTGTTAATTATAAAAGTTGTTTTATAGCTTTTGATAAAGGCTCTGCTTGAGTCAAAGTGTGAGACTAGGAAACATTTTTACATTAATTTATCTCCTTCAAGGTAGGGTCATAGATTGGTTTTTGTCATTGTAAGGCTTACTTATAGGCAAAATAATAAAGAAACATGCAATAAAAGTCAAATGTGAAAGTTTCAGTTGAATACAGTTTTTACTTGCCGAGAAAACAGCAAAAAACTGTCATGGTATTTTCACAAGAACATCAAATCCATCCATGTTTAGCGAGGTGAAAGCGGGTACCAACCGCATCTCTGGCTGCGGCATTCGTAAATGGACACTAACCCTCAGAAATCTGAAATGCACGAATAGCTTCTCAGATTCAGATGCTTTTGGGTGAAAAATTATCCAAACTGGATTACTTGGAAGGGAATCCTTTCTCAATAAAGTTTATACTATGGTCTTATAGTTTTTATGGTCATCAATTTTTGGAGTATTTGCCAATCTATGCCCCTACCTTTAGTATTCGAATCAGTTAAGGAGCAAGATTGAAGAACTTACGTGCTGAACATTTCTGTTGCTTGCAAGACGTTAAGACGTTATCATTCATGGCATCAGAGCGGCTAGAAACTTCAAATCTAAAGTCGGGCTCCGGCATGTCTCCTTTGGTGAACTCAGCACACACATACCCATATTCGCTACAGCCAATGGATCCCATGTCAAAATCAACTTGCTGATTCCTGATGTTCATTGTATAGCCGCCGTCAAGGGTGGTTGAAGCGCCGTCAGCGTTAAGAGCCTGACTCACGTAACCGAAACGATCAGTTGCACTGCCGTCGGGACTCTTGCTTCCATACATGCCCATACGCCACAGCCCGCTGCCGGACAAGTCACGGCTTCCAGATCTTGTTGATAGTTGGGCGTTGAAATTTACAGGTGTTTGCTGACCAGGCATGGCATTTGCAGCAGAGTAGTCCCACTCAAATCTGTCCGCAAGGACTCCTGCGTAGAAAAAAGCAAAACATTTTGGGATCAATACTTCTAGATCTTAAATAAAATATATTGCTTAAATCTGTTGCTTGGAACATGACTATCTTGGGTACAAGTCAATATTTACTTTTGCAATTCATTGTTCGTGTCTTTCTCTCCTTTATCTTATTTTGAGCAATTTTGGCGGCTATGCATTCTTGTACTTGAAAACAAACTTCAAGTGGTGATGATGATGTAGTATGCTGTATTGATCTCTTAATAAAGTGTGTCAGCCAGTTCCCAGCCTGATGAAAGACTGTGAAGCTACCATGAAGACAAAAGTGTGGGCAGTTGGCTATCATATGGTGTATCATCCTGTGCTCACCACAGTCACAGTCACAAAACTTCAAGTAATCAACCACAATAGAAAGACCACCAACATTAGGGCTAGATGGCTTAGTTGGGATAGCGCCAACACGTAATCCGGAGGTCGCAGGTTCAAATCCTGCTTTAGTAAATTTGTCTTTGTTCACCCAAAATTAATGACAAAAAAACCCTGAAAAGATACCAATTCTAACAATTAGAGTAACAGTTATTACGAAAGAAAAGAGATTCCACTTTTAACAAACCTGCACATTCTGCTGACACACAGCTTGTTAGGACACTCTGATCAGGCTGAGGCTGGAGTCTGAACTCTGGTTGAGGGGATTCTCCCTTTGCCATCTTGAGACAGATATATTTGACATCTTCACAAGTGAGTCCCGTCATGTCAAAGTTAAAATCAACATTGCCATAGTTCAGGCGGGTACTCTGTGCAGGGAGGAAGTTCGTATCTGTCTGACGTTGGTTGAAAAGCTGCGTCGTCTCTCCGAGCATCTTGCCAGAGCCGTCTGCGTTGGTGCTTCCATAAGCAGTCATAGACCACAGGCCTTCTCCAACAACGCCAGTGCCACCACCATTGGCACTGAATGAGACGGAGTAGGGATTGACAGCACGGCCATCTGCAACTTCACCTCTGTTAAGTTGGGCACTGGTGCTGCTGATTGTGGTTCCTGTGGGAGAGCAAAGTTTGAATGACTCATTAGTTGAACAAGTTTTTTTCCTAGAAAATATGATGGTGCACTGAAACATTTAAATTTACATTTTGAGAAATTGTTGATAATCTGTACAAACCTGCTTTGCACGGCTGCTCATTGCAAAGAGTCATTGTGTCACCCGTGGGAAGAGATTTGAACGAGAAATTGGGATTAGCATCTGGGCCCTTGGAGAAGTCATAACAGAGGTAGTTAAATCCGTTGCATCCCACAGACAGCCAGTCAAATTCAGCTTTAGCCCCAGTGAAGCTCATCTCCCTTGATCCTCCTGGGGTGAGAGGCTGTGCCTGGTGGGATGAGCTCAGGGTCTGACTCTGGTAGTCAAACATCTCACCCGTGCCGTCAGCATTTTTACTACCAAAGATACCCAGCCGCCACAGACCATTACCAGATATGTCTCTGCTACTGTCTGTGAACGTTGCTGTAGCATCAATGGTGACATCTGATGATTGTCCGACAACGAGATTGTTGGTTCTGCCAGAGGCCCTCAGTCCCCGGATTGTTACTCCTGTGGAAATTGTGATTTACGTTACATCTCTATAGTTTGAGTACCTCTCAAACTTGAACAAGTTTTAGTCTCTAGTGATCCTAAATAATTTGATGATCTCAAATTGGTGATGGTATCTGACTGATGTCATGAGTTGAGACAATACATTCATTGTTAGTAAAGTGAAAACGATATAAACGTCACACTGAAACACGGCTGATCCCACAGAATGTCACTTTGAGTGAAAATGAAATGAACCGAAATGAATGACATCTACAGGTGATCAATGGCAAAATACAGTGAAAAATGTGTACAAGGACAACAATTGATAACAAGTCATTTCCGGAATTAACATTTTCCCCCTTACAGATATATTTGTCAGCATAAGCCTTTCCTAGATGCTGAGTCCAACTCACCAATCTGTTTTGAAGAAGGTCAGAGGTCAATAAGCTTGCTAGCGTACATGAATCAGGCAATGGTTTCGATGTTCAGGAACGTGTGAATAAGTCCAGCTATTGCAGGGCAAATTGATATTATCATTACAAACTGCTGGGATCTACTTCTTTCTTTCTTTTTTACACAAAGAAAAGCAACTTCTATCAGAGAATGATTTAATCCAAATAAGTATAAATTAACTAAAAACATTTGGGAAGAGTTTTGTTTTTAACGTTGTATCTTTTCTTCAAAATTGGTTTAATAATCAGCACTGACATGGTTATGTATTTTTTCCTCAAAAGATGGATTCAAAATGAACAAGATGGAGTGAAACAACAAATTTGATCAATATTGGTGAATTCGTGCAGATCTAAAGAATGAAAACAATCTACACACAGCTTCAAACCCTACACATACATCCAAACGTGCAAATGATAAATGATAACAAATATAATGAAGTGTGTAATGCTTTGTCAGACATACTTTTTACAATATACATGTACATGTAAATGCAAATGATGAATATGATGTGAATGCAAAATATGATGTGGTGGAACAATGTCAAAATAAAGATTGTTTTTCGCTCGTGTCTCTCCCAAGCTTTTGGGATTTTTGTCCCCTGGGCTTATTTTGAGGAAGTTGAGTAAAAGCGGTCAATATTTGTTATAAGAATGTTTAGCTAAGCAAAGATAAGCAGAATACCAGCCACAAATTATACATGTGACATGGTATTTTGGCTGGTAACCTTAATCTGGTGACCATAATTTTGTTGTGCTTGGCAACTTTTTGTGCTTAAGCAGCTCTATGAAATCGGGCCCCGATAGCTACGATCCCAGTCACATCTCATTGGGCCCTACTCTTCAACAATAAGTGTTCTGGGTTCTTTTACGTGCACTACCAATCTTAGTCTATGTGACCTATAGCTTAATGTCCCATCCGAAGGATACACCAATTATGGTAAAGTATCTTCCTCAAGGACACAAGAGCCATGACCAGGACTGGTACCCACACTCTGCTGATCAGAAAACATCAGAGCTTTAGTCCGGTGCTCTTAACCACTCGGCCACAAAACGCCACAAAACAGAATCAATATCAGGTGTTGTGATAATATAAATAAAAACAATAAGGGAAGACTGAATCTGAGTTGGAATGATGTCACAAATGTTCGTGTGAAAGGTTAAAGTATGATGCCACTACTTCGATACTGTGAAAAACAAGAATGTGCTTCTTGTGATGTACATGTAGATGGTTGTGTAAGGAGTAAAAATACGATACAGAAATATCAATACAATTAGTCAAGACAAGTAAAGCAGTCAAGAATATGATGGTTATAACGCAATTGAAATACTTCAACAATACTTCTACAGCTGACAGTCATCAGTCATCCCTTCTTGGTTCTTAAACCACCCAAGTTTCAACTCATCTTTCAATTAATTGAGTGTCCTGAATTGCTTGTTTCCCCCCTCCCTCAAGGTATTTATCAAGCAAGTTTTAAAAAGTTGCTTCATAATGTCAGGTATTTGTAGCTCTTCCAACATGTTAACCACAGTGTCTAGTTCGAGTCAAACCAACTGTCTACAAGATTCTAGGACTTCTAAGTTCTTGACAATTTCAAATGAAGGAAATCAGCTTTCTAAGTTAAACAAATCATCAGAATGGTTAGATTGTTTTAACCAACCAGAACTCAAATGTCTTACCTTGGCATCTCTGGACTTCAGAACAGCCAGTGAGAACAGACTCGTCAGGAGTTCCGGAGAAGGAAAAGGTAAGGAAGGATTTCGCTGGCTCAGGTTTTGGACCTTTGTTGAACTTGGCACAGACGTACTTGGCATCATCACAGGTGTGATCAGTCAGGTCAAAGCGGTATCTGACATCACGGATGACATGCCTGCCACTTGGGTTCTTCTTCAGGTCCTGTGCCTGTTGTCCTTCTGTCAGAGCTTCTTCAACTACCGTCCCATCAAGTTCCTCTGCTCCATCTTCCGTGCGACTCATCCAAAGTCTTGTCGTCCAGAGACCTTGGCCGGTTATGCTCGTCGTTTCGGACGTTTCAATATAGTGCACATCCACGTTGAGGGCGATTTCATTTTCAGCACCCCCACGGAACTCAGCACCACCCTCTACCCTTGGCGTTACATCATCCACAATCACATCTATTTTTTTTAAACAAAGAAGTCCGTCAGAAAGCAATAGCCAAGGTGATTTGTGAACCTCTTTGTTCGACTAAAAAAATAGCATCTCTTATACGAAACAATTTAAAAGCCCAAATGAAACACTTTTTCTCCCTTTTAACTCTCGAGATTGATCTTTTACTAAACAATAAGGGATCATATTTTTAATTGGTTTAAATTTGCATCAGGGATAAACAATATTACTTGTGTTTTACCCATACACCAATGTGTGTTAATACTGTACACTCTGTGCTTTCCCCCCGAGTCCTGTGAACAAATCCACAGGCAGATTACTCGATGGGGTTCAAACCCAGAACCTTTGCCATTCTAGAGCAGGTTTCCAACCACTAAACCACTAAACTTGACCTGTAGCTAGAGGAAGTTCGAATCCTACATTTTGGCAGCAGGTACAGCGAAGATTTAATAGGTCTTAAATTTTCAGCTCAGGCTTTCAAAATAACGAACCATTCAAATAGCATTCATTATGAGGCTTATCAAAGACACCAATGCTTATCTGAGATCGCCGCATTTTTACAGCGTGATGGCTCGTGTGAACCGAATTCATGTGATGCAAACCAAACTAACAGTTTGTTTTTTTCATTATCGTTATTGTTTTTATGTACTGTATTTCATCATTGATGCAAGAAAACAACATACAGGCAGTTAAAATAAGATGATCTGTAGCTGTGATGCAAGAAAATTCCCTGATGAAAGCACCCTCATGTGGTCAAAAATAGTCAAATACCTCTTTCCCTTTATGAGTTCACGAATAGATGATGCACTTACTGTAGGGGCAAGCTTTACAGCATTCACCATCAAACTTGATGGGCTCCATACACCTAATAGGCGGACATGCCTCAAATTCACACCTGAGTGTGGAATTGTCGCATGAACAAAATGAGCACTCTGTCATTTTGTACGATTCTCCATGCAGAAAGGTTTCTCCCTCATTGTTTTGGCATGGTAACTCACTAAGAGGACCAGATTCATCTGCAGATGCTGAGCTTGAACTCGAGGCTGAAACAAAACATGTTTTATGCGATCACATTCAAAGGGAGAGTAAATCATTGGGTTTTTTTTCGGAAGAGTAAATTTATTTTAATCCTTCTTTTAAATAAATAAACCATACTATTAAAGACATTTGATTATTTTCTTGACTCTGACAGTATTTAGATGAAATTATTTCTTCCGAGGATTGAATTTTGTGATTGTAATCTGTGACCTTTCAGATTGAATTTCTGAAGAAGAAAAACATTTCTGATAATTACAAAACAATCATTTTATAAAAATTTTGATTATTCTGTTCAGCAAAATATTCTGGTGGAATGGGACATATATATATATATATATTTATTTATTATAAACTCAACCCATCTCACGAGTACTGGCCTCAAATATCAACCCTTTCACGCAGACTAATTAAAAATCTTCCCCCAAGTTGATGATAAAGAGATTTGATGAATCAATTTAGATTGATGATTGGATTTACGCTCAGCTTAATTTTTGGATAAAGAAACAAAAACTGATTGAGTAGGAGTTGAACCTGCACTCTCCAGATCGACATGCCAGCGCTTTACAAATTGCCATTAAGCCATCTATCCCTAGCGTTGGCAGTTTCCAAATGTTCCAAGTTCGTGTACAACTATAGGGCCAGATAGCTCAGTTGGTAGGGTACCTGCATGCTAATTCGGAGGTTCCAATCCCACTCTAGTCAATTTTCTATTGTTCAACCCAAAAGTAATTCAAATTCACCCAGTCAGTTTCCCTTCTGTTTTATCTTTGTGTGTGTTCAACCGTAATGATTTCTTATCATTTCAATAATTTTTAAAAACCTTTCCAAAAGGCTTGGCAATTTTTCTTCGATATTCAAAGTTTTAAGTTCAATAGGGCAAGGAAAAACGAAGAAGAAAAAAAGAAATTGAAAAGTCAATAAATGTTGCTCAACTCACCTTTCAAATGACCTTCATCCGTTTTGCATCACATATACAATTTTGATGTAATTATTATTTTTGAACTTACAACAAACTTTCTTTAGAAATCCTACTCAACAAAAATGCAACCTGCTCAACAAATAACCCCACTTTAAAATAATGCTCGTAAATTTCTGAAATTTTTCATTTAAGAAAAAATAATGCATTCAAAAGAAAATGCGCCACCATATCTCAAGAAAGTTGCAGATTTGTGTACAAAAACCAGTTCTGGAATTATTTACAAAATAATTAACTTTTTAATAAGATGGGAGCTTAAGATGATACAGTTTAGTGGCAAAATTGTACTCCATTTTTACTCAAACTATTTTGACAGTTTGTAAGACTTTCCTAAAAGGGACAAGTTATCTCGATTTCTGTCTCCCATTAATAGCCATTGTAACAACAAATTTCAGGCTAGTCTAATTTTACTTTTGGTCTGCTCTGGTAACATGGGTGTGTATGGGGAAAGTATGTCAAATGAATTGCAGATACTTGGGTCATTCTAAACAGACTAAAAGTTGGTTTTCACATGTGTATGTTAAAATCTTCACCATTTTATTTGTTATGTATTTACTGCACTGGACACATTGGGGCTCTTTGGTTAAGGGGGGGGGTGGGGTGGGGGCAGCAGGTTGATCTGCACAACATTCTGCACTATATAGTAAACTGATAAATAGTATTTTGTATTGTGTTTTATTCTGTTCCGTTTTTTCTTCTTGCTATGCCTAACTTTTCCCCGCCAATTTGCCCCCCCCCCCCCCACCCCGGGATGAAAAGAACATTTAAATAACAAAGGCCTGTCGAGTTACTAAACTTTAACCTTTATGTTGAAATCTAAATAATATAGCAATTTTAAAACTTTACATTTTTTTCATTGTAAATTAATTATACCATCAGGACTTGTTTATTCATTTTAAAACACCTAAATGTATAGCAATTGAAGGCTGGAAATTAGCTAAATTTCAATAAACTTCAAAGCATTCAACATTTCAAAGGGCCGGATTATTATTGTTATTATTTTTTTTAAACAAGTTTTGGGTTTTGATTTTTTCCTTCATTTCTCAACAGGCAAATGCAAAGTGTTTTACTAAAACTATTCATGGGATGTGAATTTTTGAGGAAATTTTAGAAAATGAGTTTTGAATACATACATTTTATCTTTTGAATGGACTTCTGTGGTTAAGAACCTTTTTTTTACAATCATTAAATTGGAGTAAGATTACCTTTGTTACAATTTAAATACCACTTACACCACCGCTATTTTAATTTTATTTCAAAACACAAATTACACACAAATGGTTAACAGAAGAAATTTACACTTGGCATGAAATACAATTTCTTGTATCCACCTTAGTGTGACCACAATCTGGAAAATATCAACATCAATCTTCAGTTAGATAAGGTTTGGAGCACTTTGTGCAGCAAGGGATCAGGAAAGACAAAATGCATCAATACAAAAGTAACATTGTTATAGGTCAACAAATTTCCTTTAAGTGAGAAAGAGAATGAAATGCCAATCAAAATGCATTAGTAACATATGGAATATATTAGTATCATTGGTTTTAGTTAATGTGAATATGGGACAAATTAATTTTCCAAACAAAGAATGTTTTGTATTTGTCGCTTTTTATATAATGAATTAATTTTTATTTCCACTCATTTGTCTGTTTCATCACAATCAAAAAACAATCTGTACTTTTGCATGTTTTCTTTACATGGGATTACAATAAAAAGTCAATAAATGTGGCTACATGTGTAATTTTCATAGTATCAATCAAAAACAATATGTATAAAAAAATTGCAAAGGTTTTTTTCAAACATAAAACAGAAGACTTTTGAAAACAAAAAGTGGAATTCATGCAACAATTACAAATTATGATAAGATTGTCTTAAATGCTAAACAAAGAAAACACAAATTTACACTATGCATGCAGAGATGGCAAAAATGTGCTACTTTGGAAACATGCAATGCAAAAATGAACAAATAAAAGAGGAAAGAAAATGCAAACAAGAAGCACATAATAAACAGAAAACATGCAAAGAAGCTTTGTAACTGGATGAGATGCTCACCCATGCATGAATGGTTCAGTCTAAGATCAACCCTTTCCTCCGAAGAATGTATTTAAATAAAGTCACATCAAATACCAAACACTTTTAAAGAATCATAAAAATCTACAACAAAAATATCTTTGAAAAAAAAATAAAAATGCTTTAACCTCACTGTATTTGAAAATGAACAAGACAAGAATGTCTTGAGGTTCCTTTCAGAATTAAGACCTTTCAAATTATTTCAAAACAGCACCGGTTTCAAACAGCAGGCTCCACTCTTTTTTGAAAACTTTTTTTGAGGGGCTCCATTATTTGGTAACAAAAGGGTTGAGGGATACATTTGAGGGGTGGAGGAGGCATACCAGGCAGTCACATTGAAACACTGACAGGTGAAGAAACGGTTCCATAAATGTTGCTGTTCCCCCCCCCCTGTTTTTTTAAAGGAGTAGACCACCTTTTTTAGCCACCTTGAACCCACCCCTTGGAAGTTACAAGCTAACTTGTATGTCAACTACTCTCATGCATGGTCATGCAGATTCATTGAATCCACACGGTGAAAACTAACAATGGACTGATATATGAACGACTTGAAATCTCAGTGAAAAGGAAGAGAGAAAAGACAGTCTCTATGATAGTGAAGCTAACAAACATAGTTAAAGATAAAGACAAGTACATTCTGTGCTCAAAAGAAAACTGATTCATAGATTCCATTCAATAACTATATTGCTACAGCCATTAACTCATAACAGTTGTTTTTACATTGACACCCCCAGCCCCTCAAAACAAAGAAAAAATTTAAACAAAGATGCTTGCTACAAAATTGTAAATGTATCAAATAAAATTCGAACATGACTTTTAGCTTTTAATGTTTGGGTCAAGAATTGATTTCTGAACTTTGACCTTTTTCATCAGATATCTTAGATAAGTGAAGGTAATAGAATTAATTCTTTTTTTTTTCACTTCAGTTTGAGCACAGACGGCATGCTTTTGAATGACATATGAAGTTTTAAGTGTGTAGTGAAATAAAGGCATTCATTCTCAGTCTCTCTATCCACACTTATTTTGAAAGTTAACCAAGAAAGTAGCATGAATGGTTTCTCTCTGATGAGTGTCCACTGATAAATAATAAAATGTTTGTTGGTTAGGACAGTCACTTTTATGTCCTTTAATGCATTTAATGTATTTCCAGAATATTGCATACGACCTGATTTAGACTACAAGATTTTGGTTGCAATTTAAGAGAAAATGTATATGTTTTGAAATAAAATTACATGCAATTCTGACATGAAAGTTAAACTTAAAATAAAACAACTAAAAGTAAACCAAAAAAAAGCCGAGCTAATAACTACCTGCCCATGTTTAGAAGCTGTATTGTGGACGTTTTCCACTTTTAATTTCTAACAAGTTTTCCAACCTTAATCAACAATATAAATTCTTTCTAGAATTAGTAAATTTAAATATAAAAAAACCTAAAGTTTTTTTTAATCCCTTTATTGTAGGCTGTTTGTTCAAGGAATAACACCTTTTTTTTCCCTACTGGGCCAACTGTTTTGCTGTATTGCAGTTTTTCAGCTTGCTGTAGCAGAGCCCAGCGCTGCATGCCTCTCTCCTGTGATTGGCCAAGGACTCCTGCTGGGCTCCGCCTCCAACATCCTTGATACCATGTCAATCATGTACAACCTGCCAGGTCATCTGAGCAGGCTCCGCCCACATTGACAACTCGGCAGCACAGTGGTTTTAGTTGGACTTGATGGGGAAACCACATGTAAAGTGCATGGTACTGAAAGTGACCCTCTCTCTACCCGAGTCTGAAGGTTGGGCTGTCTCCCAAAATATTTTACATCATGAATGATTTTGCTCAGACTTATTGGAAAAATATCAAATATTTTCTATTTTTAATCTGTCCTCTGGTTGGCCTAGCTTTCTTTGAGGTAGACATGTTTGGTTTGATGTCTGGGGTAAAAATGAAAGTTATTTTTACGATTGCAAGCACTAACTTTATAGCATAGCACTTTGTTACAACTCAGATATAAAGTTGGTATTAAGCCTAAAAATGATAACAAATTAACTCTAAAGAAACATTTTAGTTTGTTTAATTAAATGTTGCATCATCAACATATCACAATGTAAACTATGTTTTTAAAGGAAAAAAGCATTAATAATGCAAGAATGGCAGTTTTTGGCCTTAGCTTTCAGTTTCCAAAGCTGTCCCAGTGGCGCCTCAAAATCAATCATTTACTGCAAGGCTAGCAGTAACCAGTCCAATTTGCAGGAGTAAGCCGTTTTTCACAACCCTATCCCCAGCTGTGAATCTGACCTCAGTCTGAGGTCAGATGCCACATAACTTCACCAACACTCCCATGATACTTGGCTGCTATAATGAGAGGCTGCAACTGCAAGCTGGCAGTTTTGCTAAGTTTTACAAGGAGTTCTTGTCTGTTATTTGTTTACTTGTCTGCCTGTGTGCCCCCCCCCCCCACCTCCTAAAACAAAATCCTTTAGAATGAAGGTGGTCGTCCCCTA
The DNA here is from genome assembly GCA_023634235.1 of Pisaster brevispinus. Lineage (NCBI taxonomy): Eukaryota > Metazoa > Echinodermata > Asteroidea > Forcipulatida > Asteriidae > Pisaster > Pisaster brevispinus. The sequence goes on from JAMKCF010000006.1 coordinate 12,806,038, forward strand.
TCTACCTTATATGTGTATGTACAGCTTAACTGAAATAGTATCAAACATTTCCCAACAAAAATCAATTCGATATTGCCAGAAAACTATAATAATGAAAGCTTAATTTTGCCTATAACCAAAGTTTTGTACAATGAGCTTGCTTTAATCAGATATGATTTTTGGCCCTTAGAAAAAAGTAGGAAACTATTTTGAGCACAAGGGCCGACATTTTCAGGCACGATTTTGCTGATTTTTCTGAGCGACAAAATATCTGAAACCAGACTTAAGTAGGAAGAATATCATGCCTGTTTAACATTGATGTTAAATTCAATGTTTTTTCCTTATCAAATCAAAACATTATGAACTAATTTAAACAACATGAGCTTCAGAACAAATGTGCTTATGATATTTTCAAATGATGCACTTATTGAATTGACTTTGGCGTAAAAATTTCACACAATTTTATAAATATTATAAAAATTGTCAGTTTGTTTTTATCAATACGTGACCTTTACACAGCAATTATTTTAATACCAATGTTTGTTTTACAACATGAAAATAGCCAAATTTATTCATTATTTTCCTTCATTCAAACCAAGTTGACAAATGCATTTTAATATCTTTTGTCACAAGTTTTCTTGATATATTATTTGTTGTTTTTAGGCCTGATTAACTAGAGCCCTGAGTTTAGGTATCAAAGAAAATTACAGACTGATATCCTAGTATAATATACATATTTATTCCTCTCTAGATTGGTTGAATTAACTTGCTTTCAGCACAAAGAAATCACTGGTTTTCCCATCGCAGAGAGTATAAACATTGTAGACAAGTTTGTCTGTTTTTAAAACATGGGCAGTACTAAATTTTCACATTGTATGTAAAAACATGATTATTTACAACTGAACAAAACATGCAATCTGCAACTTTTCACTTATAACATTGGACTAGGAGGTAACTAAAACGAGTAAACTTGTGGGTAACACAACCATGTATGAATCTCTTTTGAGAGTGTCAACTCTGAAGAGAGCCTTTGAGCCAACACTCCTTCCAACCAATAGAAATTTATACATGGTTGTACCCAACAGTTTACAATAGTTACAATTACTTCCTATTACTATTAGGAACACCATGCAAAGCTTCAAACATAGCCTCATACCATGTACAGATATGATAATAACAAACTAAATAAAAGTAGACTGAACAATAGGAAGGAACTACCATTCCATATCCCTACAATAATATTACAAAACTGTGGTCTTTTACACCCAAGAAACCATAACCATCACATCACTTTGTATAAACTTTACTGCTCCCTACAAGATAGTAGTTGGATAGATTCAATGTAATCTGTATAAAAGAGAGCATGGACACACAAGTGAACTTGAAAGACCATCATGCATGAGAGATATATCTCAGTCAAATTCACCCCCAAAATAAGCAAAAAAATAAAATAAATAAATTGTGGGCGATTAGAGATTTTTTGGGGGAGTTTTGTTTTCATGCAAAATGAAACAATACAAAGTTATCTACTTACATGATGCACCCTCTGTTGTGAAGAATACGGCAGCTAAAACAAGGAGCAGGCCCCAGTGATAGCGGGTTGCCTGGCCCACAAAGCTATACATGGTTGTACAATCTCTGCGCACCAAGAATCATGGAAAAACTAACTGCCAATATGTTTCAGTGGCTGCAGGCTCATTCAGCACTTGGTGCAGCTTGGTTTTATCTGCCTATTATGGGATGGATCGATCCACATGGACAGACCTTCGGCCAATAGGAAGGAAGCTGTTTTTGTGCTGAGTAGTGCAGTAGAGACACTCCCAATCCTTCATCATACAGTACAGACTGCATATTGTAAGGTGACACCACAGCCCCATAGGCTTGCAAGCCTCCTCTCTTGACTACAGTATATCTATAACACATGTTAAGGCATAGACAGGGCATTACTGAAATAATAAATTCTTAAGTCAAGGTCCACATGATTTGGTGTTTCCTTTTTGGCTCCATGCTTTGTTCAACCAAGAAACAACCTACAGGATCTGTGATTCCATTGTGTATAGTTAAGGGTCATTTAGGAGTAAGTGGCTTATTCTGAGCTACATGTATGTGAATAGCGCAAGCAGGACGCTTTGTTTTCCACTTTTACTATTCATGAAAGATGATAAATTTCTGGGTGAATTTTTCCTGTTGTCCTGGAGCACGAATTTTTAACACTTAGTAATTTAAAGTAACAAACCATAAAGGAAAATGACTGTGTAAATTTTAAATAATTTTGGGTTGAAATAAGACAAATTTACTAGAGCAGGATTTGAACCTGCGACCTCAAGATTAAAATCTAACATGTTGGCTGTCTCCCTTCTTTGTCAATGTCTTTGTTCTGGGGTGCCAGTCAGAAGCCATTAAACCAGTAACTGCTGTATAGTCAGAGATCACACCCAAGTTTATGATACAACCTTGGCAGGAGAGGGATCACCTTACCGGGATGCACCTTTATATTTCAGAAATCAAGTAATAAACCGCAAGGGAAACTGACTTGGTAAACTTTGAGTCGAACAATGTAAAATTGACGAGTGGGATTTGAACCTGCGACCTCCTCAGTAATTTAATTAAACCATGGAGGAAGGATAAAACATGGGCCTGGCTAATCCCCATGTGACAAACCTCAAATCAGTACTTCAAAAAGGTAGATAACATGAAGAAATGGTAGCCTTCTTAGTTCAGCAAAGACTTGTAGACAAACTGTTAAATTTCTGTCGCGCAAACGGCTCTCACACAACTACACTGCTGTCGCAAAACTGCCTGCTCCCGACTCCTGCCCAAAATTTGCAAGAGTAGCGGTCTCATGACAGTTTAGTTGCGTGACGGCCGTTACGCCACCACCACGACAAACATTTCACGACTTGCCCACAAGTCTAACTTCAACTTTTACTTTTACCTGACACTCCTCTCTTAAACAAGACCTCATTCTTTCTCCAGCGGACATACTTTACAAGGATGCCTGATTTTGTCTCTGTTCAAATGCTACATTTAAAAAAATGCATCATGATTTTAAAAAAGCTCGCTCAACATATTGTTTTAGAAACATGAGTGGTGACATCATTTAAATAAATGTTCCACACATTTCATAGCTAATTACCTAATTGTGTAGATTGAAAATTCACAAAAATCTTTAAACTTGACAACACTTAGATAGGGCCATCATTTGGTCTTTGTCAACATAAAACTGAATTATAGGTAAAGAAACTGATATAGAAAAGTCACCTGTGTAAATTTCACGTGATAACAGAGCCTACTTGTTGAGAAAACAGCTAAAAACTTTTAAGACTGTCAAATTCATGCACATTTAGTGAGGTAACAGCAAGTACCAACTGCGTCTGTGGCCGTTTCGTAGGCAGCATTCAAACAGACACCACAGAAATTTCTAAAATTCACCTGATCTTTGGAGATCCAAATAATTTGACATACTTTTATCGATTTCTAATCAATATGAGAACTTTGGACAAAATAATTTTGCAGGATGCTTACCACCATTACCATCTTTATAACAAGTAAGCTTTCGATTAAAAATTACACAATTTCTCTTCAGGTCATTACCAAAGTACATGTATAACCCTACATTTAAGAGATTAAATTATTGCATTGGGCATGTTGGGGATAAAGAATATTATTTAAGAGGAAACCCCTGCACCAATAATGTGATAAGCCAGGGTTTGCTCTCAAGTGACTTGCCAGCAGGACCACTTCACTTGTTGTTCCACTAGTCCCCCAGCTTTTTCACTAGTCCATGTAATAGAGATACTTGTCAACACTGGACTAGCCAGCCAGCAGACCACTTGGACAGAATGTGACTGGTTTTTAGGTGTTTTAACTAGCATTTGGCCAGTGTACCACTGTAAGCACCGTTCAAATGCAATGAGCTGGAATAGCCTGCACAATTTGTTCCCTTAACCATGATTCTACATCTACATGTATTCATGTTTATTCCTACCCAAATTCACACCATTTCATGACAAATCCATACTAGGAACTTTTATCGATTTAGTAGGTGATCCAGGTTTTTCGTAATCCCCACGTTTTACCAATGGCCTTGAAAGAGCCTGTAAACAGCACGATTTTTAATTGCCCTGTACGACCAAATGATCGCTTGTGGGCAACTTGTTTACTTGATTCATGAAGAGTGCATTTTTATTCATACGCCATGATAAATTTGAACATTTGTTCAAATTTTGTGTAAAAGTACCTATGCCTCCCTCTGAAGTTCATTTATTCCAGTTGTACTCAAGGGAATTGCAGCGCCCAATTACTATCGCTTAACCTGATTGACTATTACACAAAGTAATGGCGCCCTCTGTTGCAGTCATGTTTAGGAAATGAGACACTCAACTTAATGAAGCAACATACATACATGGCTTTGGCACACATATAGTGAGAGTGAAGTTGCAAAACATTGTAGGTTCATATGTCCTTCCACACATTTTAACACAAGGACATAGTTGGAATGTGGGACTTTTTCAAGCCATAGCACATTGTGGTAGTGTTCTGAATCAACACCAACTGCTAACAATAGTCAACAGCTTTTACACAGCCCTAACTTCCAAATAGATTGATCAGCATGCTTGCTGTAGCGAACAAATGGAGACAAAAACAACAAATTTAAGGAGATTGCCTGGTAGATCGAAATAGAGTTTTTAAGTTTTCTTGAATGATGCAGTGGGTGCCCATTGTCACTGTTATTTTATTTCAAAGCTTAAGACCAATGCTTTGTCTGACAAGGTGGTACATGTCCTGGGCTATTGGCATAACTGTCAGAGTTAGATCGAAGGCCAGGATCCAATTGCATGGCTTTGCTTACTGTGGAATTCTGCGCTTGCATCACCCTGAAAAGCACATAATTCTATGGGCTGTCAGCGCAGAATTCTGCAGGACGCAGAGCCATGAAATTGGGCCCAGATCTCCCAGCTGTGTACAGTTGGATGGATTGGTTGCGATATTGCGTGGCATTGTTGTGGATGCAATTGAAGATGTGGAGAGCAGCTTAGCATTGAATACTTTTCTGGATGGGGGAGCCAGTGTAGTCATTCACTGAACATCTCTTTTCATAGTGAATGCAATATGTGTGATGATTTTTTTTCAAAGTTCCACAAAAAAGCTCACACAAACATTAAACTTCAAGGTCTGGTGTCATGCGCTGTGCAAATACCATTTCAAAACAAAACCTATTGGGATTTCATCTTCTGTTCATGTAAGTGTCATCAGGCCAAGGGATTACATTTGGACTCTTGAGGATCCCTTGGTATCTTTTAGGTATCTTTTACCACTTGATAAGCTATTGGTATCTCATCTGATTTCTAGAAGCAGATCATACATCCTTCATGAGGAATCACAGGGAAGACCAACGGAAGAGAACACCAGATTCATCTTCAGATGAGTTGTCAGTGTTGCCACAGCAATTAGCATTGTGATATCACACTTTGCTTAACAATTAAGATTCATCTGCAGTAAAGCAAATCGATCTTAATTGCTACTCAAAGTGTGATGTCACAATGCAAAGCACTATGGTAATGCTGACGATTCATCTTAAAATGAATCTTAGTGCTTTGTGAAATTTAGCATGTCAAGAACCCCTTTTGTCATTGGAAATACATTCTACCAGGATTGAAAATATAAGAACAGATCCGTTAAATACTATTTACATTAATTCTACAGGTTGTCATGCATTGCAACAACTATTTTTTATTCCTTTTATATATTTTTCACAATTGTAATATTTGAAGTTCAAGTGAGACTCCAGGCTGGCTCAGACACCAGACTGCACCAATTGTAGGATATGCTGACTGTGTACTTGTGGGACCATGCTTTTGACCTTTGGCCACGCAATGCCACTATAACTGCCACCGCCACAACTTCTCTCTAATAGAAAAAACAGTTATAATGCCTTTGAGCAAGAGTCCACCAAGTCAAAACTTCGACAGTCAAGGTCTTTGTGCTGAAAATAGCTGATCATGTAAAAGTCTCATGGAAATGTTCATTTGCGGGTTCCTCAAGGGATTTGACTAGAACTTTCAATGATAAACTCACTTTACATTAAATAGTACACCTGTACAGTATGATAGCACTTAACTCCCCCTACCCCCCCCCCCCCCCCCCCCCCGTTTAAGAAATCCTTAAAGAGTTTAACAATTTTCAATAAGTGACACAGTTTCTCTTCTGTCCACCCATCTACCCCCCCCCCTCTTTTTCGTCTTGTTTTCTCTCCTTCAAGTTTTCACAGTCAATTCCCTACAGCAGCCGTTTGTCTGTTTGTCTAATTTTTTTTTTTGGTCAGGTCTATCTCATTGGTATATTTTGTTTTGTCCCTTGATCATGTTTATTTATTGTCAGTCTGTATTTTCGGCTTATCCTCGACTTAGCCTTGACTTATCCTTGAATTTGCTCATCTTAATATTGCTCACGAGCTTAGTTTTGTGAGTTACAAATGGAACTACATTATGAGCAGTTTAGATGATTTGTATGGAGTTTATATGATGGTTCTTCCTATTGTATATTGTCGTGTGCCAGGAAGAGGGGCATTACGCCCAGTCTTCAAAAGCACACAAATTACACTTGTCCAGTAACAGAAGGTCGTAAGCAGTAAAATGGCTCCTGAGAAAAGAAAATAGCATATATACAGTTACATGTTTTTGTTGCTAGAATTTACCCTAGAGACACGTTTTCTCATTCCCATGCAGAGTTTAACCTTCCTACAATGACTTATGAATGGCAGAAAACCAATCAAACTTTCACACGCTCAGTTTTCTTTTGCACAATAATTGCTTACATCCTTCTTCCAAGCACACAACAATGTATGCACATTATACGTAAAAACAAATAAGCTGGTGACTTAACACACAAACTTACTTTTGTTTCTACTACATTTCTATAATCAACACAAAATGCCCTCACTCATGCACTGCAGAAAATGCAAAGTTGTTATGATCTTACGCTTTTGCTTGAAGTGTCAGAACGATTTAAGTTTAAGGCGAGCTCAAACTTTTATCTTTCACTTTGTCACAGTCATTGCTTTGATGGAGATGTTTTTAAAAATACCCACACACTCCCCCTCTGTTTAGGATGGTATTAAAACATTGCTTAAATCCTATGCTACTGCTTGGACTTGGAAATGTATGGCATTTTGTAAGGGTTTAGACTGCCATGTGATTTGTGATTTGTGACATAATGATTTAATTTGTTGTTTTTATTTTATACGGTTGCCATAGTGCTTGCAAGTTCATGAGGCTATGATTCCGACTGAACTGTATCCTTTGACTATGTTATTAAATCGTTCTTTAAAAGTAATTGTATTTTTTATACAAACATGGAGGTAAAGTCAACATGATGTAGGCCTACACAATATCTTTTAATTATTACGACTGGCATACATCCAGCAATTTTAAGCATCTTGTGTACCCGTTTTGGAGGTTCTGGAATACTCCCTGTAAGGGTCTGGTGAACCAGCTTTTAGGGGGTCCGGTGTAACCCCTGTTAGGGTCTGGTGAATCCGCTTTTAGGGGGTCCGGTGTAACCCCTGTTAGGGTCTGGTGAACCAGCTTTTAGGGGGTCCGGTGTAACCCGTTAGGGTCTAGTGAACCAGCTTTTAGGGGGTCCGGTTTAACCCCTGTTAGGGTCTGGTGAATCCGCTTTTAGGGGGTCCGGTGTAACCCCTGTTAGGGTCTAGTGAACCAGCTTTTAGGGGGTCCGGTGTAACCCCTGTTAGGGTCTGGTAAATCTGCTTTTTGGGTCTGATGCCATTTTGTGTTCAGTGTCCGCTTTGCCAAAACATTCAATCGGCATAAAATGAAAACAGTTGATTTCTACTGGTATCAATTAGCAACATCTGTGTATTTGTCCAAGTATAATGCAATATCTGACCTCAACTTTTTAAGGTTAAGGTCCCTTGTGTAATCCCCGATTCCAGGCCTTTGTCTTTTTGTTGTAAGAAGAGGATTACATGTTATCAAGAGGCTTCCACTTGTATTTTATTGTATTTCAGCTCCATGGCTGAAGCTCAATTTTAGGTAAGTCTGAGCAGACCGAGATACCAGCCTTGGTTCTGGCCACAGGCCAATTGGCGGCAGTGTCTCAATGCCTGAAGTTTTGCGATTCATGGTGTGAGAATATGGTATTTTCTCGAAAGAGAAACAAAAACTCCCCGTGCTTCAGACAGATTTTTTGCTCTCTTGGCTTTGTTTAGTCTTTTTGTGCCAGTTGTACTCTCAAAGAATTTTTTTCTAGCAATTCTGTGAAAAAAATCCTGTCAGGGTGGAAGAGATAAAAAGGAAGATCCCCGGCTGTAACTGGTTAATGAATGTTGGACTTAAGTTCAATGTAAATAAAAAAAAACTCACTAGGCAACTGGTAAAAAATGTACACATAATTTACAATTACTGGCCTTTCTTACAAAGGTCAGAAACAGCAAGTTTGCTCCTTCCTTATATTCTAAAATTTGCCTACCCTTCTGGCTATAGGGCCTAATAGGATAAAATGACTGAAGAGTGAAGACTATTCTTTACTTTATTTCATTCCATTCATTCATACTTATTTATTTCAATCCTGCCATTATTGGTCTATAATGCAGACATAGCTTTTGTTAGAAAGTGGATATTGCTGGCACCGGCTAAGTTTTAATATTTAATGCTATTGTAGCGGTTTCGTCCCTGTCTGCGACCCGGTCGGTCTCAGCCAACGTCAGCGAGCGGTCTGGCTTGGAAGGCTGGAGATGTCGATCCGTTTTGGCGGCAGTCTACCGCCAGGCCCGCAGTGCACCACACATCAATCCCCACAATATTGTAAACACACACACACCCAAATGGCGGGAAAGAGTACAGCAAATGACGGGGACGGACACAGTTCAATTGAGAGTGACTTTGACTTGTTTAATTACTCATTAATTCCTCAAATCTCTTCTCGCCTACGTCACAAAATCTACTTCAAAAAGTTATGCGGCTGATCTTTAATTACACTCACTTTCTCTCATTAATTAAATGATTTCAAAGAGATGAACATAATACAGATTATGGTAAGTGATTGTGTAGGTCTGGATGTAATTACATTGACTCACACGAAAATATGAGGCTCCTTCCCTGTAATTAGCGTAACGCAACACTCACGTCAATTATTGTTTCACCAGTGCTGCTCTGACGGTCGCAACGCGGGAAAAGAGAGCGATCCACGCCCGCTCCGTCCTTTTATCTAACTTTGCTTTAGGCTGGTAACCCTCCAACAACTGTAACTTAGACCGTTACACGACAGCTAGGAACCAGCCAGGGTTACGTTGCCAAGCGACCTAAAAACTTCAAACGTATCGCCACCAATCGATACTGCATTGCATTACACTATTAAGCACCCTCTTTGACATGAAGTAGACAAAATTTTACATACATGTATAACATCAAATTGCAGGGATTGCAGAGGCCATTTTTGCGTAGCTCAGTGTAATGCGTTCTGACAGATTCCCAGACTGATACTTGTTGCCGCTTTTTACAAAGATTTATAAAATGGTCTTTTAAGTCCCCCCAAAACAGTCACTGCACATATTCAGCGCTGGCAAAACTACGAAAAAAAAATTTTTTTTCTAGTTACATTAATCAGCGTTAACCCTTTCAGTCCCGCACCCCCTGATATCCCGCTTTACACAGTACGCAGTCGCTATACATTTGCCAAATCATGCTCTGACATCAACAACCTGTTGAGTGTCGCCCTCTTTTGGTGTAATTTTGCAGGTTAGAATATAGCATCCAGTATTTTTTACACCTTTTGTTGCATGGGTTTAGGCTAGCTGACATTGATTTTTCCCTTCTAAAAATGGAATGTTTTTTTGACAGCTGGTGACCTTGCAAAAGCTGTAGTTATTCAGGTGTGTAAAAGAGAAGTAATTTAGGAAAAATTTCCTTTTTTATTGAAGTTTGGATAATTTTGGAGGCCTATTGTTTATGGAATTATGCACAAATACCTTGTCTTGTGTTATTTCACACATGTGTCATAGATAATGCACAACATGACCCCTGTGGCCCCTACTCCTAGAACTATGCGGTTCCTTCCGCTAGGTCGTGGAGACGATAGCGGAACGAACCGCATAGTTCTAGGAGTATGTGGCCCCTATAGGTTTTTTTTTATGATTTTTATTTCCATATTTTCACAGATTTGCAAACCTTAAAAAATGTCCATACTACTTATGAATGAGAATTTCGTCAGTTGATCAAAACAAAATGCACCAAACAACTTCGACTTTGTCAATTAAAGTTTATGTAGTTTATCTCAATCTGAATGAAAGTAAACAAAGTTTCTAGATGGTGGCCGCCATGAGTAATGCAGACCAATGCTGGGGGAAGTTTGCGTTCGATCGATTAGATCAGCCTCATGTATATGTCAGGGGCTCGCCCAGATGAGCACACCGGGGTCGACCCGGGGAAGCTAATCGAACGCACCCATTACATAGTTACTAAAACGTACTACAGTCATTTGACCAGTTCGGGATCATTGACCAGTTCGGGATCACTTCAACTTTGCAACAACCCCATAATTAAGTTACTTCTCACATTACCAATTTCTGTTGATACATGTGAAGAATAACATGCAATAAACCAACAAACCCAAAATAAGGTTCCAAACTTCATCAACAAATAAATTATGGCCATTTTCTTGAAGTTTGTCTGCGATTTTGATCATTATTTTAAAAAAAAATGTTGGTTGAAAAACGCTGTTAAAACTTCTCACCTTTAAAATTTGAATGCCAGGGCGAATAACATTTATGTTAAATGCTTAGAATGTGTAAAAAATATTTCAGGTAAATACTGAGCAGTCCTCTTGTTTTTTTGAGGAGACGAAATTACCGAAATTGTCTTTTGGGGGGCATCGTACCCTTGACCAGTTCGGGATCACTCACTACTCAGCATCTCTGATTGCGTCAAATGGTGCCGCACTCAGTGAGGTAAAATCTTACTGCTGCAGTCGAAAGTTTATTTGTTGCTTTTAAGATACATTTCTTCAACAAATTCTTGTAGGAATATTGTTTTTTTGTGAGAAAATGAAACTTGGAGGAGGAAATTGCGACTGTAAGAATAGATATTTGGGTCAATGTTTGTACTTCACCTTTTCATTTGCCTTTGCTGTTGTTTTGTGTTTTTGTTGCTGGATTTTTGCGCTGCTGTTGAATACACTTGCATGAAATTCTCTGGAGAAAGGAAGTCCATGTCCATGCCAACACACTTGTGAAGTTTGTGTCCTTGAGAGACAGTTTTATGAATGGGAGTATTGGTTTGCCATAGAGGGCAAGCTACTGATTCAGAATAGAATCAACTGATCCTGAACTGGTCAAACGGGTGACAATACTTTTCTCAAAGCCTCTTCAAAAGTACTAATCTTTTTTTGTCAGTGGATACTTGGTGAGTTTTATAACATGTTTAGGTAAACAGATAAACTTTTTTGTTTAAAATGTCAAAGAGATTGCAACCAAAAACAATGTGAATTCAAAAAGTGATCCCGAACTGGTCAAAAGACTGTACTTCTAGTGTATGGGACTGAAACTGAAACCTGAACGAAAGGGCATGAAGAACATGAATGAAGAAGGGCATTGTGTTACTCTAAAGTCTTTTGAAAGTTTGATTTAATGGAAGTAATGGGTACTTACAAAAGAATACATAGACTGCTCCTGCTTTCACATGAATGGAGCGTGTTGCAAGGTTCTTGTCATGATTCATGAACGAACAACGAGCTGTAAACTGTGCATTTTGGTGTGTTGCACTATGGAGGCTTCCTCCATGGTTCCACAAAGATTTGGGGGCAACATTGGAGAGCGAAAAGAGGAAACAACACAAGAAACGGAGCGCCACCAAGAGACAGATATTTAATCACCAAACAAACGAGAAAAAAATCTCGCCGGTCGGCCGCGCGCTGGTGGTCGGCCGCCCCTGCAGGTCAGCCAATCAGTGACGACTCGTCAATAAACAACTTTTGAGCCAAATGTAGACTATTTTTATCCGCAAAGAGAGGGCGAAGTCTTTTGCTAGACGGGAAGGGAAAGACTTTTTAAAATGTTCATTATTTTCTCCCATCTGGTGTTGGGCAGCCAAAAGAATAGCTTTCTACACTAACTAATGCTAAAAATAGAAGCCAAGTACCCGGATCTCAGACAAACGTGACAAATTTCACAAACATACGAGCGCGAACATCCAAATTTTATGTTTACTATACTAGTGTGTAGGCGTGCACTTTAGCGCATCGGTGATGCAGTGATCGTGTAATAAGTGGTGAATGTTTGTCTGACAGCCGTTTAGCAATAGTGACGTCATATTAGTGCAGAGTGCTGTCATGGCTATTATTCTTCCTTCTCATACTCACAGGTCTATGGCCTTTCAGTCACTAACTATTGCATATATTTTGTTTTCTCTAAAGACCTATTTTCCCAAACAAGAAATATTATTTTGTCAACATATTTTTTTAAACGGAGAGTTCTTGGGCCCGAATCCGTGCAAGATCTGCTTTGCATATAGCCGACTAAAAACTACTATTAATACAGGTTTTTGTTTATTGTGACTTCTTAAAAGTTAGCGTTAAAAAGGGACATTGATAATTATGACTTAGTATCTCAAAAGCATGACTTAGTACAATTCATAATTATAACTTAGTATAGTCATAATTATGACTTATATTTTATATATACGAATGAGCACACATCATTATTAAGTCATGTTTATTAAATAAATCTCATAATTATAACTTAGTACAAGTCATAAGTCATAATTATGAGATTTAAGAAATAATTATGGTTTTATCTTGTTTCTCAATGTCCCTTTGACGGGAGGCTTCCCTAAATCCCTGTAAATCAGCTCCAAACAAGTTACAGTTTTTGACAAGGAAAAATATTGGGAAAAATTGCCTAGCCAACCCCCACAAATTTTAATATCCTTTGCATTTTTGCCTGTGAACGAATTTATTTAGCCAGATTGGGCAGAGTGGGGAATTTTAATAAGAAGACAGATTTGAGATAGTTGAGATACAGAGGGTGAAGCAAGAAACACCAACAAAGTAAAATCACGCGGAGTGAGCTTGTACTATCTGCAAGCAAGCACTAGCTGGGTAGTGTATTCATGCAACTGAAAAAATTAATCTTTTTGTACAAATATTTTATATAGTTTTTATATAAAACCAAGGGGCGTTATCTTCCTTCAATAAAGATTTATATTGACACAAACTGAGGGGTTGGTAACTTGCACAATGGGATACCAGCGAGGCAGCTTGCTGTGGTAAGGCTATAAATTCAACCCTACAAATTACTGCTATTTTTTACAAGCGGTCTTGCGTTTTAAATATCCCTTTGTGCATGTTGATCAACATCTCAACTCTAATGGAAGAAGGAGAGAAATCAGAAGAGAACTGAGAACTGAGAAATGAAAAAAGCAACTTTCAGACAACTTTTTTTAGAAGCACCAAGTCTTTCCCATGGAAGACATTTGCACGATGTATATTTACCCTTTTCAAAATGCAGCAATTTTTTGTTTACTTTTTAATATTACAGGGATTAACCCTTCGTATACACAACATGCATGATTTTGTCCTAAACACTAAATTGGAAAGTGTGATCACAAAATACCGGTAGATTATACAATGGTTAATTGTTATAAAAATATATAGATTACTACAATTTTTTTTTTACGAGTGTAGAAAATTTCCTCAAGGGTCGACCTGAGTCAGCAATGGTTGCTTCAATTTTAAGGATTTTGTTTTTTAAAAAGAAACTTTTACGACTTTTTTTTCAGTTGGACAAATAAAGTTGGCAAGATCGAGACACTTTGACCTGCACTTTGGAATCAATCAGGGAAACTTCAAACTTTGATGGAAACCATTTCAGATAAAATTCTTTCCTTCTGGACAAAATTTCAAAGCACACGTCATTTATTTACTAAAAAACAACCAGTCTACTTCTAAACACACCTCATAAATGCATAACCGTAGAAAGTATTTCCATTTTATATTGTTACCCACAGCAACTGGCTTTAAAAGTTACAAATATAACATTTTTGTTTGGTTTTACTTCAGTACTTTCTATGCCTGCTTTGAAGGCGAGGAAACTGATATATATAAAGTAGTCTATTTCTAATGCAATCTATTTCAATGGAATAGTGTGGTTTGTTTTATAATCTAAAAATTTAATGTGTTATTTTATGCTCAATAAGGACATGCATGGAGACACTGAATACTTAAAAACAAAAATTTACTTAAAGCACCATTGGAAATGCACATCAATAAAAAACGTATCTTTTTTTTATAAACTTGTGGTTTCTTAATAGTATAAGGTATATGCATGACAGTCTACGTATGGATCCCTGACTCGAAAAGGGATATGAAAATGAGGCAGTCTACTTTGCTTATTTCTACTTTAAGGAGGTCATTTAATAAAACAATGCATTTTCTAGAACGGGGTTTTAAAAAAAACAGACAGAAAAAAATGGCTACTTGATGAATGCTAGCACTGAGACATGTTTAATATTTAGAGAAGCTACTATATTCACACAAGAGTCAATGTTATTGGTTAAGACTGTTTAGACGAAGCATACTGGCTCAATTTCCCAAGAGAACTCTTGGTCAAAACCGCCGATATCGCCTGCGGCAACGTCAATGATTGGTAGACGGCTGCTTCTTGTTGTGGATTCGTAACCAACTCTTGTCTGGTGCCATCGACCATCTCTTACCTGGTGTAGAAATAACAATTGAAATGGTTAAAAAGAGTGTCATTGATAAACTTATAGATGTCAAATCTTCCATAAAGATGAGCCAAGTAAGACTTTCTCATACTGCAGACCAAATTATGTTTGAGTTTTGAAAGCAAAGCTCTCCAATTGTAATCAGGTAAGAATACACCAATTTTGTTGCAAGGTTGGCCTTGAAAAAAAAAAACCAAAAACATAACCCTAAATTTGTTTGATTTACAAAGGGAAATGGGAAAAGCCTGTATAGCATAACCAACTGGAGACCCCGAGACATCAAGTGACATTATTCTGCTGTGTAATTTATCTGCTGTGTCTGCTACCATGTGACCATCTGATAAAGTCTCTTATTAGCCAAGCATTTGGCTCAATCAATCCGCTTAAATGGACTGAGAAAACCCCTTGCATAAGCTGCCATCACTGGGGTGGAACACCGGAAGCATAACAGGTGTTTATGACCACGCACACTTTTCAGCCAATGGAATGTCTCCCTTTGACTTCAGTTGAGGGCGCTGTTTGAGCTTGTGACGTTATATGCAAGGAGTCTATTGAATGAAAGTAATGTAGACATTGATGCTTACTGTGCATTCGTCACTGATCACATCATACTGGTTCTTTCCTTCTTCATTCGTCAGCTCTACGTCAACGCTGGTGAGGAGCTTGAGAGACCTCTTGGCATCACCAAGGGCGATGGAGTTCCTGCAGTTGTAGGTGATGGTCTGTGAGACGTTGGTGGTCAGGAGGCGGAGGAAGGTAAGCTGTGAGGCATCGGTGATGTTGTACTCAATCTTAATTTTCAGGAAGAAAAAAATCCAAACAAGGACAAATTAGTGATAAATAAGTATCAAAATGATTTATAATTGAATTGATTTCGGATGACTAAAGAAGCTAAAAGATTGTTAACAGCAAAGTATTTTTGACATCTGTTAAATTATGTTTGCAGTGAAAGTAAAATATTCTAGTGAATAATAGAATTGGTTATGTTCTTGGTAGAAATAGTGCAAGCCATTTTTGTTTGTGTAATCCTTTAGACAGAAACTGTTACTTTTCTGTTTGTGGATATTTACCCCTTTTTGGTAAAATACCCAATAAAAAAGTATTTATTAAACCAGATACGACAGTTGTAACTTGGTTTAAACATTTAAGATAGTTATAAATGATAACTTGGTTTAACCAGATACGATAATTATAAATTATAGCTTGGGGTTTAAACAGATAAGATAGTTATAAATGATAATTTGGTTTAACCAGATACAAAAGTTATAAATGACAGCTTGATTTAAACAGATGAGATAAGTTATAGATGGTATAGTTTACTGATAAGAAGAATACTCAATAAAACTACTTACAACTTTGCCGTCATTGTGAGTGCTCAAGTAGATGCTCTTAGATGGACCACTGTAGAAAGTGTTGTACTGAAAGACAAAGGAAGAAAAAAAAATTAATTAAAATAATTTTAAAAAGCTTTAAAAAAACATCATTCTGGTACAGTATCTCCCCTACTTTTCACAATATAAATGCAATGCACACTGCAATGAAATAGCATCATAAGCACACACTGCTGAAATATTGACTGCTAGCTGGTATTGCACCTCAGATACATGCAATTCTTGAAGGAATAAACCAGTGCCCAATTTCAAAAACCCTATCTTATGATAGCTTAATTAATTTCATGACCTTGCTCAAACAAAGCTTTACACTTTGCCAAATCACACCTAGGGCTTGATTACACAATGAGCAAAGGTTTCAGTTTAGGATGAGTTTGCCAATAGTCTAATTTTAAAGTCTATGCAAAATATCAGAGACAAAGTTTCAAGATGAATCTGAACTACTCGTTAAATCAAGCTTCAAAAGGGGCATTTATTCAGAGAAGGAGAGGGGGGGGGGGGCGATATGGGTTAGTTACCTCAACATCCTTAGCCTCAATGCAAGTCTCGTCGGTCTCCTTGATACAGTGGGCCTTGAATGCATCAAGAGTGCATCCCTGGTTGGGATCAATGTAGTAGTGTCCTGTAATTTAAAAAAAACACGAATCAATAATACAAATACCAGTAAAAAATAATAACAATAATAATACACAGTTCTTATATAGTGCTTTATCACACCCGAGGGCGTCTGAAAGGGCACACTATTTTGCTAAAAGGTATGCAGAGCTAGGTTTGAAATGCAAGACCAATTTGTTTATGTAGCACCATGTAACAGTTTACAAGGTGTTGTGGGTTGAGTGTCTTGCTTAAGGACACATGTGTCAAGACCTGGACTTGAACCCACTCTGCTGATCAGAGCAGGCTGTAATTTATACCAAGGTATGTTCCTGCACAGATGTGCCCAGCGGGGGACAGTGAAAGGGGGGTGGGGGGTGAAGGGGGTTACCCACCAGTTGGGAAAGTTGGGTTGCACATGAAGAGATCCTTGCAAGTACGTGCTGGGTTGCCCTTGGTGCCATCAGGTGAGCGGATGCTGTTGATCTGTTTGTCAAGTGAGGCAAGTGCGCTTCTGATCTCGGTGTTATCCATGGGCTTGCCCTTGGCTGGCTTGTCTCCGTACTGCGGGAATCAAAGACAGAACCTTGTCAGTATTCATGATGCAATTCTTTTTCCACTTTTTAGAAATTCAGACGATTTATTAACTTCAAGAGACTATACAGGTCATGGGTGCTACTAACATTTGGTAGTGGCAGGGAAACTGAACTGAAAAAATTTAAAACATTTACATTCAAGTTTTTTCGCACAAATAATTCCCTGCCCACAAACAAAAAACACTACTCTGGAAACTGACCCCCTTAGCTACGTGGAATTGTCCAGTCTAGGATATCAGCGACTTTGACTCCCCCCAGGAAAATGCACTTTGGAGAAACAATGAAACGAATAACATTTGGAGAGTAATGGTGGTGGTTTCCCACACTAAGGGTTTTAACAATTTTAACAAACTAAGAATTAGAACTTTTGCTATAACTAATCCAATAATGAATGGAGGAATAGAATGAATAAATGACTGCATTTGATTACTTACATATCCACCATAGCTACCGTACGGGTCACCACCCTTTCCTGCACTGGCGGCATATGGGTAGGAGAGTCCATAGCTTGCTTGCTGTCGGGAAGAAAACATGAAAAACAGATGAAACATGACAGTTTGAGGTCACTTTTGAATTCCAAAAGCTAGCTTCCAATCACTTTTCTTTTGTCACACAAAACCTTCATGTATATTAAAAAATTTACTGCAGCTATTTTAATAGACTTCTGTTCACAAAAACTTTTTTTTTAGTCACAGAAAACAGTGTGCACAAATTGCTCTCTTCTGATATTTTTTTTTCTCTGTCAATAAGAATGCTAATAGCCATTTACTGGTAAAAGTAGAAAATATCAGACTTTATTATCATGTATTTTATATAAATGGAAAGAAATGTTTTCTGAACCTTTTCCAAACAACTTTGGATGTTTACTGATAAAACTGATGCTCTAGCTGAATTCAATTAATGTTATGAGATTATGCGAGTCTTAAAAAGTCAGGAGCCAACACATTTTTAGGTTTAAAATTCATTGTTTCAGAAAAAAAAAGAATGAAAGTTTTCACTTACCACTTCACCTGGGGGTCCCTGTAGTGAAACAAAACAAGAAAAATAAAAATGTTTAGAGAAATCCTACGAGGATGAGCATTTTGCTTACTGTAGCTACATAGCATGCCTAAGAGTCACATGGCTGGTTTTGTTGAAGAAGTTCTTGACAAAGTCTTAAGCATTGTGCCCAGATTATACTTTGTGTTTCACTGTATTGTGTGAAGGTAGTCATTCTATGATTTCCCTGCCGGTTTAGGTTTTTCTGCTTGTCTAATCTATTAAATATCAATTATTGTTTTTATATTTATTGAGTTTTTACTTCCTACATATTTGATCATATTTACTGCGGTATTCTTTCAAATTCATCTCCCATGTATGCACGTCTTTTGTTGATATTTTGGTGAATTTTCCTTGGTTGTACTTTGTCTTTTTTGTAAAGCGCACAGGAGCATTTTAACAAATGGATTTAGTGCACTATAAATGTATTTGTATTATCATTATACTTCTGCCAACTTACTGGAGGTCCTGGGGGTCCTGCAGGTCCAGCGGGTCCAGATGGTCCATCAGATCCACGTGGTCCACGGGGTCCCTAATCATAAAGGGAAACAATCATCAATTTAGTCGATTCAGACTTTTTGAGAACAAAATTTTCTGGTGCGATTTGACAGAGGTGTCTTTCATTTAAAATTTCTTTTCTTCGGGTTTCTCCAAGTCACCTCATAATCATCTCACAATTCTTAAACTAAAATGGACAGATAGCAATTTTGTTCTTGCAGTGCTATTTTTTAAAAAGGTGGTATTTTCAATCACTTCACATTAAAAGAAAAATGCTTCCAACGAGCAGTTCAAGACACATAATTTCAGAAATGAAAAATATATCTTACATCTTGTCCATCAAATCCACGGGGTCCAGCAACACCATCCTTTCCATTGTTTCCACGCTGTCCTGGGGGTCCCTGAATAACAGTGAAATGAAAGAATGGAAAATTTAAGTAACTTAAAATATTACTATTTTCTGACTTTTTCTCTGACAAGTTTCCAGTTAATCCAAGGATAGTTTGAAGACTCACTTACTTACAGACAAAACCAAGATACAATCATTTGTTTAAATTGCTTACTTTGGATAGTAGGATAGCTCTCAGGGAAGAAGTTTTGGTTCACTTATTTTGGCAAGAAGATTAAACTGGAGAGATAATCCCTTCTTGGCAAGGGAAAGAATAACCACTTTAAGTAACACCTTGCATTTAGAAAAAAAAAACCTCCCCTCCAATATAAAAGTGAGCACTTACTCTTGGTCCAGCAGCACCAGATTCACCATTGGCTCCAATTTCTCCAGCAACACCAGGTGATCCCTGGATTCCGGGAAGGCCTGGCATACCTGGGTGTCCCTTAGCTCCTTGTGCTCCAGTAGTACCACGCTCACCAGCAGGTCCAGATGGGCCAGCGGGTCCAGAAGGTCCAGTGTTTCCACGTGCTCCAGAGGGTCCAGCAGGTCCAGCGGGTCCAGATGAGCCAGAGTCTCCACGCTCTCCAGCGGGTCCAGATGGTCCTGGGGCTCCAGCAATGCCTGGGGCACCTGGGGCACCAGTGGGTCCTCCGGGTCCTTGGTCTCCCTTATCTCCACGAGGTCCGCTTGGTCCAGGGGCACCATCACGTCCATTCTCACCCTGTAGAATTGGTCAAATTGAACATTGGTGTTTATTACAAAATTGATCCTCTTAAGACTCTGCGTAACTGGGGCACAAATGCAAATTCAAATACTGCTAACCAGAAAATAAACCAACTCTAGTTTCTGATGAAATTCAACTTATTTTCATTCTAAATATGTGTAAAATTTTAATTCCACATCAATCCAAGTGTAAGGATAATCAAAGAGATAATGCAAATTATTGAAATAAACAATGAAAGATGAGCAAACTTATACTACGAAGGATATTCAAGAGGAAGGCTATCTCCAGGTAAATTCCTTGTGAAATTTCCAAGACTTGATGACTCACCTCTGGTCCAGCATCTCCAGATGGTCCAGCAATGCCAGCAGGTCCTGGTGCTCCTGGGGCTCCACGCTCACCAGTGGCTCCATCATTTCCTGAGCGTCCAGGCTCTCCCTAAAATTTCACAAGTAAAGCATAATCAACATCAAAAATACTTAACGTGCACAAGGCAGGAGAACCTATAACAACAGCAACAAACTAGATAAACAAACCTCCGGAAAATTCTAGCACTTTATCCCAGATGCTAATTAAAAATAAAAAGTGCTGTCTTAATTCCCATGGTAAGGCAAACAAAAGTCTGTCCTGAGCCAATATAGCTCAACAGACCAGTGTTTATATTCGGTTTCATTGGTATTAAACGACCGAGCATATTGCTAATCCCCCTGCCAGTTCTCGCTGTACCCATTTTTACTCCTTGGTGGAGAGAAGTAATTATGACAAAGTCCCCAGCTCAAGGACACAAGTGTAGCAACTGACCAGGCTAGGATTCGAACCCACATTCCGTAAAGTACAGAACTTTAGTCCACGCCCTAGACAGCTCGGCAACGACGCCCCAGAAACAAACAAAATCTTCTTCACAACAGTTTAAAAAACAGTCATGTTGTCTTCACAGCCTCTGTTCCGAGATTAAAAGAAATACTTACATTGATACCAGCTGGGCCAGAGCCTCCACGTGGTCCTGGTGGTCCATTGATTCCCTATGAGAATGACAAACAGACACAAGTGAGGTATTTTGTTTAAGATCCAGGCAAGAAAATTAAAACAGTCCAAAAGAAATTTTTGCTGGACAATGCAAACCATCCACTAAGTCATATCATACCGCTTTCATTTATTGTTTGTACATAAACCATTTATATCAAATTTAGTGTTTAATTTAAATCTAAATTGATATTGTTTTTCTCATAAAATATTTAAATATTTGAAGGAAACAAATTTGAAAGGAGGTATTTTCTAACAAATCAAAAACAGCATCCATATCTGCTTTGCTTTTTTACTTACAAGGTTTCCGATTTGTCCAGCAGGTCCGGGTGGTCCTGGGGGTCCAGCAGATCCCTGAATTTCAACAAGAATACAAAAAAAATAAATTAACAAATGGGTACATTGATATAAGAAAAGCCAATAACATTTGCATCTACAAACAACATCATGCGCTTGGCATCTCTATGAGATTCGACTCCTTTTCGAAGGCTTCAATTCCACATCACTAGTAAAAATGCCTCTAGTATGAAAACAGTCTGAAGAAACTTACAACATCACCATCATCTCCACGGTCTCCCTTTTCTCCAGATTGTCCGGGAAGTCCCTGTACTCCTTGGTCTCCAGCACGGCCTGGGGAGCCAGATTCACCGCGAGCTCCCTAGATAGTTATAAAAAGTTAAAATTTCAGTACAAAACTTATGTAAGTATGCTATCTTACAATAAAGTGTTTTGTGAATTGCTTTCAGTTTCAGTGAAGCATTGCTCGTTATATTTTACCAGTGAAAGAATTAGCAGAATTATGAGCAGAATAATCTCTACATATGAAGTTCCAAATTATGTTTTTTAATTATAATATGATCTTTTAGTTTTAACAGAAAAGATAAGAATAATTTCACTTACTGGTGGGCCATCATTTCCAGATGGGCCAGAGGGTCCAGCTGGCCCAGTTGGTCCCTAAAATATAAAAAAACAACTATTAGTCAAACTCAACAGCCTGTAAAGAAATTTTATGAACATTTCCGAACCCAAAACAAAACAAACCATACTTTTTTAATCTCAAATTTATCATCTTTTTAAGCAGCACTGTTATTGGATAAAAGAATCTGTATCTTTTATGGATCACCATCGCACAATATCTGATTGGAACAGTTGAGTGGAATCTGGTTTTTAAGTTAACTTGTCACTGTTTTGGGTAGTATCTTCGAATGAATATTTTCTACGACACAGTTGATCTTGCATTGTATACATACTCAATCTCATAACAAATCTTAAACTAGTGTTACAGTATTTTGATTTTATTCGAAAATTTGAAATACTGGCAATTTGTTTTTTGTTCCAAAATGTTAAATACTCGCACCTTCATTTTGTTCCAACATTTAAAATACTTGCAACACGATCTTGTTTCAATATCTGAAACACTCGCAACTTGATTATCTTCCATCATTTGAAATGCTCACAATTTGATTTTGTTCCAACATTTGGATATACCAGCAATTTTGTCCCAACAATTGAAATACTCAACAACTTAAATCATAAATTATGTACTCACTGCAAGTCCTGGTGCACCAACTGGTCCCATGGGTCCAGATGGTCCTTGACCTCCCTGAAAAATACATGAACAATGATAAAAACAATTGAAAAATTGCATCATAATAGTATCTTACAAATCTTTTGTTGGGGACATAATACAGATTTATTCCTATTATAAAATTAATTTTCATTGTCTACTTTTTAAGCACTTAAACACTAAACCTGTGAAAGTTTAATGGGATCTCATATTTAAAAAAACCCAGTCAGTACAAGAACGATGTTTTGGTTTGAAGTACTTATTAAATTTAAATGCTTGTTCAAAAGAAACATTGATCAAGTTTATAACTATAAACAAAATGGCTTCCAGATTAACAATCCTAAATCATGTTTCCGATTTCACAGTTTTCCCAACAATTGAAATATCTTGAAGAAAAAGGGCGATAATAAAACAAAATGAACGTAATTTGTTTTTGAATTAATGTAATTAAAGCAATCAGGCAATTGAAACTTTTTTTCTTCAACATTGTGTTCCGGCTTACCTGAGGTCCAGACTCTCCACGGTCTCCTGGGGCGCCAACTGCTCCAGCGGGTCCCTGTAAACATTAAAACGCTTACAATTAGTACTCAACAAACGATTTACCTCGAATAGCAGATTCTAAGAAGAATTGATTTGAAGTCATAGGCATATCTGCTTTGTTTCACATCCAACAGCACAAGCGCAAATAACAGGGTTAATAGGGGACCCCAACAACATTTTCAGTTTTAGATGTGGGAGGGAGACCCCAAATGATGGAAAACCAAGGAATCAGGAAGGGGCTGAAACCCTGATCCACATGCAAAGGCTCTGGCATTATTCTATTTGGATTCCACAGAAGTTAAAAGGCACAGAAAGAAACCCCCGATTCCGAAACTGATTGTATACAGTGTTTTTCTTTCTGCTTCCTTCCAGAGTTGTTATATCTCAATGTGTTCAGTTTTCATTTTTGAGTTATTATGGGCCAGATTAGCGCCTTTGAACATTTTTTGGTTGATTTTGGCGCTATATAAATGTCTTCTGATTGGTTGATTGATCAGATAAATGTGTTGGTCAAGCATGCAAAGGTGGTCAAGATACCCAGACTACTTACTGGGGCTCCAGCATCACCAGGGGATCCTGTGGGTCCAGCTGGTCCGGACTCTCCTCTATCTCCAGATGGTCCTGCCTCTCCACGTTGTCCCTGGACTCCTGGGCGACCCTGTCACACATTTAAAAAAAAACAAATTGCGGTTCAGTTTTGGTGACATTAAAATCCTCTTTTGAATATGGATATTTTGTTTATGCAGAGGAAACTTTTTGTACTTATCAAAAAATAAGAAAATAAGAAATTTATAAAATAACTAATTGATTTAACTGAAGAAAAAAAAATTAACAAGTATAAAAACTTACAGTGGCGCCAGCGAAACCTTGTGGTCCTGATGGTCCTGGTGATCCTTGCTCTCCCTGATTTGAAACAAAACAAACGAAATTAATGCCTGTGTTTTTCCTAAATTACAATTACCTATTTGAAATTGATTTTGATTGATTAATTGTTTTGGTTTTTGTTTTGTTAATCATAATTTTTTTTTCAAAGTAAATTTAATATAGGATGTGGCAAATCTTTAAAATCTTCATATCTTCAGTGCAAGAGTTCTTTATTCAATTCCTTCTGTTTTGGGGGTTTTCTTTTAAAGAAAGGGTCCATAACTGCAAAGAAACTGAGCCCTTAATTTTAAGAATCTTCAATTTTTAGGGAAGAGTAGTTAGAAGTCAAAAACTTACAGTGTCTCCTCGTGGTCCTGTGGCACCTGAGGGTCCTGGCTCGCCAGCATCTCCCTAAAAATGGAGGGAAAACAAGTTCCAATTTTATGCTGGAGTAGTTCATCAAATTCAAAGAACAAAATTGAAAGCAATATGTTTTGTGTTAAAAGATTAATTATATTCTTGGTTGCTATCTTTTGATTTTGTGAAGAACCTAAATACAACAGGGTATCTGCACACTTTAAAAAGACAAATTTAAGACTTTTTAAGACACCTTTAATGCTTCACTTCACAAAATTTAAAGACTAAAAATTTGTGAATAAAGCAGAGGGAGAAACAGCTGCAACTGTTCATATTTTGTTACTTGTTTACACACAGCATTATTTTTTTCAATACGAGCTGATAAGAAATTCACAACACGTCTCATCCAGTTTTTTAAGACCTCGACTAACTGAATTTAATACTTTTTAGTACTTTTGAAGGCCCTTAAATTTGGATAGTTCAATTTAACACATTTTAATACTTTTTAAGGATCCGCATAAACCCTGCATAACTAAAAAAGCAGTTATAGATTTTTACTTACTGGGGCTCCTGGCATGCCAATAGCTCCAGATGGTCCAATAGGTCCAATGGGTCCCTGTAAAACATCAAGATCAAAATCATTTAGGTGCAACAAAAAAGAGGTGATTGAAAAGGTCTTTAGTTAACTCACAACTTACTGTCTTCGAAATACACAACTACAAAGCTTTTAATTTTCAAATAATATGTTGTTTTTGATTCATATTTTAAAAAAAATGCATGAAGCTTGTAATTTTAATCTGATTTCATGTGTTTTTCATATAATATGTTGTTTTGGTTCATATTTAAGAAATGGTAAATAAGAGTTGAACAATGACGTTTTTAAAGACTTCTCAAAAGAGTGGCTATTCAAATCCATTTTAACCTATGAAGAGAAAGTATTTCTTAACAGAACAAAATAAAATGAGATGACAAAACAAAGGAAAAGACAACTTACAGTTGCACCATCAGATCCAGATGGTCCAGGGGCTCCAGATGGTCCAACAGATCCCTGAAAAAAAAAGTATTATTATTATTTATTTTTTCCACTTCTGACACAATTGTTGTTCAAAACAACAAAATAATTATAATAACAACAGTAATGAAGCCGTTCATAAAGCACATATTTACTAATAAGGTACTCAGGTGGGCTTGAACAAATAGCAACATTTTAACTGTTGTTTAAAGCACGTTACCAGTCAAAGTGCCTCTGATGAAACATGGCTAGTGACTGTTCCTGGACTGTTATCTCTATTACAGTCTAGAACATGTCACCTTGTTTACAACAAGAGTGACCATGCGCATTCCAGGTCATTTCCTGGCAGGCAATTTACTTGCTCAGCTGCTATACTTTTCATTTTGTATCATAATTTCCATAGACAATCAAGAATATAAGACCTTTGTGGATGCTAGATGGCCGAAAACTTACCAGGTCAATCCATTGTTCTCGAAGATGAGCGCAAGCTCAGAACTACGAAAACAATGGAAATTTACCTGGTAAGGCTGATGCCACCAAAGTTTCTCTTTGGAAAAATAACAGCTGCACAAGTTTTGAGATGCGCCCTCTTTCTTTGTACCAGAAGTTGATTAAAATCATTGTTGGATGCAATGGTGTATAAACATTTATCAGTTTCTCCTAAAAGAGTCATCTTCAGAAACAACTATTTGAATTTCATGAATTTTTTGAACAAAGTTACTTACAACTGGTCCAGCAGGTCCTGAGGGTCCGGCGGGTCCACGCTCACCTGGGGCTCCCTGTAATCCAAATGAATAGTTTATCAATATCACTATACAATAACATGTTTAAATGCCCTTTTTTAACTTAGGCAATGAAGAAAAGAATGTATTTTTTGCAAAATTGTGCCAAATTTGGAGACCACATCTTGTTTCAGCATGCACACACATGTTTTAAAATTTAAAAATTGTTTTGCTTCACTGATTGAAAAGAAAATTAAAGTACACATGGAATAATTAAGTATTTACCTGTGGGCCAGATGGTCCCTGGATTCCAGCATCTCCCTTCTGTCCTGGCTCTCCCTGTTACAATGAAAATAATTAAACGATTCTTGTAAGGTCACATAAAACTGCAAACTTTATGACATCTGTCAAACTTGTAAAATGATAAAGATAGGCATCATCCTTATGGGCAACATAGCGCTCAAACGTTTCTATACAGCCAAGTGGATCAAGGGCCAATCATGCAAGGAATTTGATTTAACTCCTACGCGCCGCACACTGTATTTACGAATATGATTGAAATGTACGATAATGGCGCTTTTGGAAAACATAAAATAGATCATACATGTACAACTTTGGCACTGAAAGAGTTAATGGTTTATGCATTAGAATAGTCCTACCTTGTTTCCGTCAGATCCACTGCGTCCAGCTGTACCACGTTTTCCTGGAAGACCTGCTGGTCCAGCGGGTCCACGTTCTCCACTTGGTCCACGCTCACCCTATGCAAACACAAAATAAACAGCCTGTTTAGCGATGGCTCACTGAAAATAAATTTCAATGGAAAGGGGGGAGGAATCGGAAGAAGACTTGGGATGGTGATGACTTGAAAGTTATGAAATGATTTGAAACTGAAAACAACAAAATGGCACCATCTGGAGTCATTACACTGACACTATTTTTACTTTGTCTTTGCACAACATGTAAACGCAAGGGAATGAAAATTTTGGTCCATCAATGTATTTTTCACTGTATAGCAAAAATCAGTTTACCAACTAAAACTGAAGTTGACATGTACCGTTGTTAGATATTGGGCCCATTGAGAACAAATGGAAACTTACACGTGATCCCATAGGTCCAGAGGGTCCAGATTCACCAGGTGGTCCAACATCACCAGCAGGTCCAACCTCACCAACAGGTCCGCTTGGTCCTGGGGGTCCCTATCAAAAGACAAAGACACAAGATTAACTTTAATTGTAGACTGCTCCCCTCATTCAGCTGTGGATGTCATACTAATTGCTTTTTATCTTAAAAAGAGTCCCTTTTGGTCTAAGATTTTAAGGGACAATTTACATTTGTACTTTTGTTTTAAATGATTGAAGAACTAAAGTTTGTAACTTGGTTATTAGATTTGCATCTTTTGAAGTAAAACTTAGCTACAAATTTGTTCCAGTTTATCGAAACCTTCATAAACAAGTATTCCGCAACTGCTATGGAGATTTAGTGATACCTACCATTGGTCCACCGGCTCCCTGGGGTCCAGATGGTCCACGCTCTCCCTGAGATCCAGCACTTCCAGCGGGTCCTGGGGGTCCAGCATTTCCTTGCTTTCCAGCCTCACCCTGTGGAAATCACATTATAAACCAATGATAATTCCTCCATCCAAATAATTAACAGAGCTTTTCTACAACCCAAGTTAAGCTTGTAAATTATCTTGAAGTGTTTTTTGGACATATATTTTAAATAAAGAGGGTGGGGGAGATGTTATCTTGGATGGAAATGAGGAAGGAGGCTTAATACTTACTGGAGCTCCCTGAGCACCACTTGGTCCTGGGGCACCATCAGCACCGCGGTCACCCTGTAGAAAGTCAAAAACAAACACAAAATTATTTAACAAAATTTAAATGAGAAAACATTAGAAGAAAGAAACTAAACTTTTAGCTTTAAACATTTACACTTATAAGGAAAAATTTTCAGCTTTAAAGTAAATAGCATAAAACTGAGAAAGCATAATTTTAAACAACAATACACAGGCTCAAAACACATTTGTTGTAACCATCGTTAACTATTTTATGTTTTGTTCTCATCTCGAAAGTGTAAAAGAACATTTTGTTTCGAATAGATAGCTAAGACTGTTGACTTACAGTTGCTCCTGGGGCTCCTGGTAGTCCTTGCATTCCTGGGAGTCCACGAGCTCCCTTGAAAAGAAATAACAAACAAAAGTTATTTTGGAAAAAAAGGGCATTCATTCAACTTGTTGTAAACCCCATGTTCAAACCTCCTAGTTTTCAAGAAAAGTATCTTACTTAAACCAACAACACTTTACTCCCACAAAACATATACTTTGACCACTTAATAATAACAACAAGAGTGTTTGATAAAGATGCTTTGCTTATATATACTAAACAGAAAGAAGTATAACTAGATTTTTGTTGGACTTTTCAAATTACCTGTGCTCCTTGGTTACCTGGGCGGCCATCGTCTCCAGATGGTCCCTGTTGGTGAGAAAGAGGAAAATGGGGGTAAATATCACATTCTAGGAGAAAGTATTCGTCCGAGGCTTTCTTCACAATCATACAAATAGTAGTTTTTTTTATGAAGTCAGGAATCAAGTTCCTTGAGTAATGGAGTCAGTTAAGTAAAGGAGAGATACTTACAGCTGGTCCAGGCTTGCCGTCACGTCCCTCTTTGCCTGGGGCTCCGGTCAATCCCTGCAAAGTAGACATAAAAACAGAACAATTTGACAACGTCTTCGGACCATCTGAGGTAATGTTGATTTGAAAATAGGATTCCGTGAATCAGAGTTGTCTACCCTCTTGAAAACATGGATGTTTGAAACTTTCAGATTGAATAATATTAATTTGTCATTAAAAAAACAAAAAACAATAATAATAATAAAGTGAAAAACTAGAAAGTCATTCAGACAAAACTTGTCAATAACTGTTCTACTCTCCTAATTAAGGTAAATTGTGACCAAACAATTTTGAATGTAGAGTTGGACCATAAAATTGAATCCCAAACTGGATGTGTACAAACTGAGGGTGTTTGTTTTTGATACAGCTTCATACAGAATGAGCCTATTGTTCATAATTGAAAGTCATTGAAAGCCACAGCTAAAAAGATATGCCATTTGAACAAATACTTTTTCAGCACTTTGATAGTAACTTACACGTGATCCTGGGATACCTGGCTCTCCTGCACGTCCTGGCTCACCCTATTATGAGAACAAAATACAAATTGACATGAATAAGATGAGAACAACATTGTCTTTTTAATCATTATTTAGCATCGAGACCCAAAAAAATATATACATTATAAACTTCCACGAATGCACATAACAAATGTTTCTTAACATCCCCAAATTAGTCATTTTAAATTTGAGGTATGCATTTTCTGTCATTCTAGGAAGTGAGATGTAATTGTAATTATTATGACAAGTTTTTAAAAAGCGCTTTATCTACAGACTTTTTGTTCATCTTGGGACTTACCTCAGCTCCCTTCTGTCCTTGCTCTCCACGTGCTCCTCTCTCTCCAGTGTTTCCCTAAACAAATAAAACGAAGTTATTTAAGAATCTGGGCTATGTAATGCATGATTTAAATAATATAACCATTTTAAGTTGGGTTAGATAGCAAAACTTAATGAAACTTAACAAGTCGTTTGCTTGACAAATGTTGATTTCCCCTAGTAGTGAAGCCATGTAAATTTGACGAAAACAATTTCAAATTAATCTATGTTCTGCAAAAGAAATCTACCTTAGCTCCCTGTGGTCCAGCAGGTCCTGGTGCTCCAATTGGTCCGATTGATCCCTGGAAAATTAAGACATTCAAATGTAAATTCAAAAACCACACAAACACAGCTGAATAAAAAATGTTGAGCAAAACATGACACCTTTGAGCTATTACATTTTTGGACTCTTCATAATTCTATTTGTTTGAACTTTAACCAGTCAATTTTCTTTGTGGTTTATTACTCGATATAAGAAATAAAAAGTTGCCTCCCTCTCTGACACTTCCTAGGTTGTATTAGAACTCAAGTGTGAACCCTGGCTACACGGCAGTTACAGGTTGAATGACTTCTGACTGGCACCCCAGAGCAATACGGGGAGACTGCCAACATTTGGGCTAGATAGCTAAGTTTGTAGAACACCAGCAAGTTAATCTGGGGGTCACAGGTTCAAGTCCCGCTCAAGTCAATTTTGTTTGTTCAACCCCAAACTGGTTCAACTTTGGTGATGGTTAAAAATAGACTTACACGTTCACCAGGGGCACCAACTGGTCCAGTTGGTCCAGGGGATCCACGGGAACCCTGCGGAAAAGAAAAGAAGCATTGAAGTGACCATTTAAAACTTTCAAAACTCTAATTTCAAAAAGGTCATGCAAGGATCCTATTGTATGCTCAAGTTTGTAAAGCTTGTTGCTTGATTGTGATAAATTAGACGACAGTTGAAGATTGACTTGTTTGTTTGAAACTTTGAAGGTGGGAGACTACTTATTACAAGAATATTTTTCATTATTGGCCTTTCATGGCTTGCAAAGATGCACATTAGCCCTGATAAGAACTTCCAGCGATGAAATTAGCAATATAACCAACACTTATAAGATAATTTCTTCAAATACTTCAATGGCAACAAATGAAAAACAAAAGTGCAATAAGATGAGTTCTTACTCTGGCTCCATCTTGTCCAGACTCTCCAGGGCTTCCTTGGGGTCCACTCTCACCGATAGGTCCTGGTGGTCCAGTCTCTCCACGCTCACCACTTGGTCCAGGTGCTCCTTGGTCTCCCTTAGCTCCAGCTGCTCCAACTGCTCCTGGAAGTCCTGGGGGTCCGGTAGCTCCTTGGAATCCAGGTGCACCCATGGGTCCTGGGGCACCATTAGCTCCCTTTGATCCAACACTGCCATCACGTCCTGCTGCACCGGGGGCTCCTGGGGCTCCTGCAGAACCATCTGATCCACGCTCTCCACGTACACCCTGTGGGCCCTGTGGTCCACGGCCTCCCTGGGAACCAGCATCTCCCTTTGCTCCTGAAGGTCCTGGCATTCCTGGTGAACCAGAAGGTCCTGGTGGGCCAGAAGGTCCTTGGGATCCTGGGGAACCATCAGCACCAGCTGGGCCAGCCTCTCCTTGGGGTCCAGAGCGTCCCCTCTCTCCCTGTGAACCTTGTGCACCTGGAAGACCAGGAGCACCAGAGGGGCCAGTTGAACCATCAGATCCACGGTCTCCCTTGGCTCCTGTGTCTCCCTTCATTCCTGGAAGTCCTGGGAATCCAGCATGTCCCTTCATGCCAGTTCCTCCTGGTCTGCCTGGGGTACCTCTAGGTCCAGTGCTTCCTGGTGGTCCAGAGGGTCCTTGGGCTCCATCTTTGCCATCATCACCCTAACAAATCACAATGTATACTTGATTAATACAATCACAATGAGAAAGTTTGCTCTTCCTTAAAGTACAGTAGATTAATATTTAACTAAAAAATCTGTAACAAATTTTGAAGTTGTCAAAAGTGAACAAGTTTCTCTGTATAATTTCCTCTTATTAAATGAATGCTGGTTTATGGAGCAGAGGTTTTTGATTTGTGCCAACATTGTCGTTTACAATAGAATACCCTAAAAAATATTTCTGATAAAGGCAAACACTTACATCATCACCACCTCGGCCCTGTTGTCCTTGGGGTCCAGCAGGTCCAGCTGGTCCCTAGAAAAGAATAACAAACCAACATTCCATTAAAAAAAAAAAGGTCTTGGATCCAAAGCTGATGCATCTAAATGTAAATTTAACATTTAAAAGAGATTTATTCACTTCCATTAGTTTTTCTGATACAACTAACAGGGACGACACTGGAATGGAGAAGAAACTTGAAGGAAAAGATGCAAAACAGACAGGAGTAGAGAAGTCTTGTTCAATATGTCTGAGCAAGCTGCTCCTATTAGTAGAAACATGGGGCTTTGTCATCGATACTCTCAGTACATTTGGCCATATAAATCAGACATCTGTTTTTCTGTGAGTTAGTTCTTCACAAATTGCACTTTATAACAAAATTGCTTTGGGTATTTCCAAGAATCTTATTTAAGTATGATTTTAAAAGAAGATTTGGTTTCATAGTGAAATAATAACAGTCTTCCTTGGAGTTGTTTTTTGTTTTAGATACACAAGAGACTTGCTCAGTCTACAATCAGCACAATACCAGGGGAGTCAACTTACAGCTGGTCCAGGTTCTCCAGTAGGTCCAGCAGGTCCCATCAAACCTTGTGCTCCCTAGAGTGCAAATAAAAATAAAGATTAACAAGTCTTTTCCCAAACGAATATCAACACACTAACTGATATAGTTATTGAATCAGGTATTACAACCTTATGATTTGTTGTAAAGTTCATCTGTCTCAGTAAAATATACAAGTAAATTTCCATCATAAATATCAACATGGGAATGCTAATACTTGTTTTTCAGATTTGCACAATAAATAATTCATATCAATTTTGTGCTAACAGTATACACAAAGAAGTGTCTTTTGGCAGATTCCTTGAATTGCACATTTTGGCCCTGGTTGACATTAAGGGAGGGCGTTTTCAAAGAAGCAAACTCAAAATTTTATGAAGAAATTAATGCCAGAGAGACTTACTCTGTTTCCTGGGCTTCCTGGGAGACCCCGTGGTCCTGGAGGTCCCTGTAAAAATAAGTCAAACAGCAAAACATTAAAGGTTAAATTTAAAAAAAAATGCTTACAATGAAATAACAATAAACAAAAACGTAACAAAAAGAGCTCATAGTTTGTTTAAGTCCGTCTTTGATCCAAAACTGTTGCTAGTGGATGCTTTCAAAGTGAATTGTCAACTGCAGGGATGAGGTTTGATGAATGTAGAAATTCCTGAAAAATGGCTTCCATGCCCAGGTTCCTCCTTATTCTAGACCAAAATGTCTTCCAGGCATAGGTTCATCCTTATTCTAGACCAAGAGCCTCTCAGATCTTACAATTTATAGATTTTCTGAGAGACATTCTGTCTTAATTAATAAGCATTGCTAACAAAGTTATGTCGGAATGGGGGAGGTGGGGAGTAAGTAGAGCTGAAAAGAGTCGAAGAAGGAACATTATCCAGATTAACCAGAACTTACTTGAACGGAGGCTTGTGGGTACTGGTAGGCTCCTGGGAGAACTCCCTTGTAGGATTGTTGTCCAATGTTTGCACTCTGAGCAATCTGTTGAGGGGGGAAATATAAAAAAAAATTATTAGGCATGACTTTTGTACAAAAAATGTTTAAATATACAAAAGCCGTTTCAAAAAAAAATTCAACTTTTGTGTGTGAAAAATACCACTTCAGTTGATTCATAAAAGCATCAAGAGTGTTAAAAATATATATAAAAAAAAACCTTATCAAGTGTTTTTTCTTTAGATTATCATCGTACAGAGTGCATCTCTATATGAACTACTTAAAGCAGATAACATAAAAACAACCCAAGTAAAGGAAGTGTAGTTTTCTTAGTTGCCATCAGACTAATTACTTTCACTCATACTCTTTTTTTTATGAGACATCATTTATGTAAAACTTTGAGACAAAATTTAGTTTGCAACATTCACTACTAGGTAGGTATGAAACAGTACATACTGTTCCTGGGGGTCCTGGGGGTCCTGGGCGTCCAGGTTGACCTGGAAGTCCATTCAATCCGCGAGATCCAGAATTTCCCTGAAAAGGATGAAAAATATGATTTGAGATGAATCACAACGAATTTTCACAAGGCGGAATTGATAGAGAAGAAAAGTTTCTAGAAGATGGCAATAGGACAGTACATAAATATTGACTGCTTTGAGTGCTATGGTTAAAACTAAGACTCCCGAGGTGTATTTTCCTGCAGCAAAGCCAAGGGAAATAAGACTGCTCCAGGTATGTGTCTAGGTAACAGGACGCTGCTGTTGCTATGGGTATAGTACACTGGTTGCTATGGGTTTAGTATGCTGGTTGCCAAGGGTATAGTACATTGTTTGCAGCATGATAGCATGTCACATTCGCTCAGCTTTTTAGTAAAAATAAGAAATATCATATGGTGTGTTCTAAACCAATCAAAAGGAAGAATGAATCGTTGTACGGGGTGTTATACAAAGGTTTTTTTAAACTCACCTTCTGTCCATAGGGTCCTGAGGGTCCAGAATCGCCAGTCTCACCACGAGATCCCTGTCAAAGGAAAATACAGGGGAAAATGTTCATTACAAAACAAACACAACAATGCTATGAAAAATTAACAAGCAGAACTAGAATGATTGCAAATATTAAAGCAAAAAAAAACAAACCCAAAACCCAAAACAAACAAATTCAGAAAGACTTACTGATGGTCCAGGTGGTCCAGGGTTTCCTGGTGGGCCAGCTCTTGGTACAAACTGTATAAACAATGAAGAAGAGAACATAAGACACAATAAACGATTCAGTTTAAACTCAGTTATTGTTTTGGAAGTCTTGTAAAATTCTGGTCCTGTGGGGGGGACACAGTTTATCAGACAGATTTACTCCAAAGATATCCCTTCCTCATCACTCACCCCGCTGCCACCGCCTCCAAAGGCCTCTCCAGGCTCTCCTTTGGGTCCTCGGTCGCCCTTAGCTCCGAGCTGCCAAAAAGAAAGAAGCACAAATTCTGATAAATAATTGGATTGTAAGTGGTATCCAATTTCATAATTGTAAGACCATAACTAGCCAGAATGTATTGAAATATTAAACAAGGGTTTCTTTGTAAAAGTGTAAAGAAATTTGGTGCATTTTTAATACTGTGCATTTACTGAAGTGAAGGTATTTGTTTTGCACACAATCTTGACAACTTTGAGGACAACAACAAATAATCAGAACTTAAACAATTAAAGAAAGGAAAGTGAATGCTTACAATTTTACTTGGAGCTGTTTGCAGAAGGAGCACAGGTGAGCAGGTACGACACAAGAAGGGGAGAGAAAAAAAAAAAGAAAAAAAAAAACCTTGTTAACTTATGAAGAAAAGTATCCCAAACAGTCAAAAAGAACACAACCAAGACTGTGGCTTCTCATCTTTGTTGGGAATTGACAGTTGTTTTCTAGAGTGGTGTTGTTGGCTTTGATGATAATTTGCATAAGGGAGGTTAATGATTTGACACACAGATGTTATGACTAACAAACAAATGACAAGAAAACACATAGCTAGAAAGTTAACCTCAGACAAACCTCGCAATATCTAACACAAAAAGAATTCTTTTTGTTTCTCACTTTAACATCCATGCAACAACAACAAATAACAAATAACAAACCGCATTCTTTCATCCATTACCATAGAAAAGAAGTTCATTTGAACAATTAAGACCTCTATTCTGAAAGAAGAAGAACATAAATAAATGGAAAGAAAAGCATCACATAAATTGTGATAGAAACTCCTAAGGCATTGATAAAGTTCTTCTCCCCTAACTAACGTTTTTTGGCGCATTTAACTTCTCTGCAGTTTACAAGAGCCCCTTGTGAGGAACCCTCGAGTTTGAAATCAACAGAGGGCCTTTCCCCGCGGTATAAATTAACGCAAATGTACGTATTCCCTTGGCAGTTGACAAGATTGCGATCCACCTGCGCCGCAAGATTGTTGAACGACAGCCTGGACCCGCCACGAAGATCTCTACTCGCCAATTCAGGGGTAAGAGACTGAGTTTGCAGGACAGTTTTGTCCCGTATCCCATCTTTGTCTTTAGCTGTAAATACTTCTAGCCTCCACAAATCATTGCCGCTGACTTCTGCCCCATTGTTATTGGATACAACAGAAACTGAGAAATCCAGCTCATTCATGCCAGGGTCAAGCTCTCCACTTTGTGATGACAGTTCTAACCGGGTCCCATCTACTATCACACCTGAAAAAACAAACGACAACATTTCTTGATTAACATCAGCAAGTCAAAATTATTTTTATTTTTTTACAATAATTGTGAATTTTAATACGTTTTTATCTTTATTGAGTCTCAGCCAATTCTTCTTACCATCGCACTTTACTCGAAAGCAGTCTGTCAGGACATGTTCATCGGGTACAGCTACGAGCTCAAAATCTGGAGAGGGATTGTCATGTTTTCTTAGGGTCGCACAAATGAAGTTGACTTCATTACATACTAAACCAGTCATGTCAAAATTGGTGTCAACAAAACCGTAACTTATTAAATCGCCTCCTACGGCTGTCTTAGCCTCTTGATATCTATTGAAATTGTAGAGGTATTTCACCGCTTGTTTGACACCATCACCAACAGGGTTTTGACTTCCAAAGATTGACAAGTCCCATAGTCTCTCGCCAGACACAGAGCCACTGTCAGGGGTAGTGGTTGCTGCGAAGGTGAACATCACTCTATTAGAAGTGGAACCTTCTACCAAAGCTGGATTGTCTCCTACGATATCAGCTGTTACTTGTGTAATTTCCACCGCTGCAAGATTAACAAAAATATATAAGTTTTGTCAAAAGGAAATTGCTACTGTCAATCTCAAAATATTTCAGGGGTTATAAATATGGAGGAAGTTAATTTATCACGCGGCGAAAAAAAACCAAAAACAAGAATTCCACCAACTTACGTTTCTTGCATTCCACCTTCTTGCATTTGACAAGACTGTTCCCTCTGCTGTTCTGCAATTTTAAGTTGAAGTTTGGAGCAGCCTTGTAGCCTTTTGCAAATTCCACACAAAAGAACTGATACTCAAGCTCACAGCCAAGCTTAGAGAAATCGAATGTTGTTGGAAGGTTGTTCATTTGCAAGTAGGAGCCTGGGGTGAGAGAAGTAGAGGCTGTCCGTCGGTCTAGGATCTGTCCTCTGTAGTCTAGTCTGTCCCCAGTCCCATCGCCGTTTTTACTCCCGAAGGTGCCCACACGCCAGAGGCGGCTCCCAGTAACTTGGGCCCCACCTGGGAGGGAATCCACTCGAACATCCAGATCAAAATCATTGCCTTGATCATTTAGAAGTTTTCCATTGTCAATACTCCAATCGAGATTGCTTAATACCAGACCTGAGGAAAATACAGTGAAGAAGTTGCTTCAAATTTGGATAATTGACAAAAATGAAATCAGATAAAATTATTCCATAAAAAAAAACCCAGTAGTCATCTGTAATTGTTCAATGATTAAAACTGAGAAGTGGTCCACACTAACCTGTGCATGCATGTCTTGGTACAGGAAAACAACTTTTCAATACATTTTCATTTGGAATCGCCATCAACTGAAATGGTGGTGCTGATGTTGGATCTTTACTAAGCTCTGTACAGATGTGTCTAATATCGGAACACCTGACTCCTCTCATGTCCAAGTTGGTCCTGACTGTACGAAAATCCAGACGATCTCCTGCGTGCTGGAGGGGAAGACTGCCTTGATAACTCGACAGTGCTTGGGAATGGAAGCCGTATCGTGGGCCAGTACCGCCTGGCCGGCTGCTACCATACACAGCCAATTGCCATAGGTTGAGGCCTTCCACTCCGCCACCAAGAGGAGAGCTTGATGCCACCGAGGAGAACTCTATTTCATTTGTTCTACTTCCTTCGCGAAGTTCCATTACGCCAGGCTCACTAACCAAACCAGTGAGATAAACACCTGTGTGAAAAGTAAAATCAGAGCGTCAAGTATTTAGTGGAACATTCTTTCCTTGTGAGAAAGAGTAAAATTTGCCCCCAATACATAATTATATGGTTTAATACAGTGTGAAATGAATGAAAAATAAAAATGTGTTTTCTGGAGGTGTTTTTTCTTCACAGTACCCCTGTGTATATCAACTCAAACCCCAAAGTACCAACAAATACAAAATATTCAAGTCTATTGGAAGAATATGTACTTGAATTTTTGTTTAATGTACCTCGACATGGCTGTGGCTTGCAGGAAACGAGCGTGTTCTCCCCCGTTGACACCTTATAAGCAAAATCAGGTTGAGCTGATTGCCCCTTATCAAACTCCACACACAGATATTGATAGTCTGTGCAGCCAATCTGACTTAAATCAAATCGAGTTGTTATATCTCTGAGCTGCAGGGGGCTCCCACCGTTGAGGCCATTTGCCTGGTGGTAAGGGTTTAAAATCTGGTTGACATTTCCCATTCGTTGGCCCCCTCCATCTGCCTGTCTGCTGCCGAAGAGTCCCAGTCGCCACAGCCCCAGGCCGTCTACATCCCGACTTTTCTCTGTGGTTGGGATGGCGACGTCGAGGCTCAGAGTACCAGGCTGTCCAGCCATAAAGTTTTCAGCTTCAACGCTCCATTCAATTCCTGTGGCAATCACCCCTGGTGTTAAAAAAAACAATGATGACATCATGGTTAATTGGACAATGATGTAGGAGCTTCTAGTGTGCAAAGCATTAATAAGGTTGGTTGAAGTGCAGTGAACCCTTCATACTTTTAGTACGAACTGAATGAAGCAATTTGAGCCACTTTTTTTACCTCGCAATAAATATTTTCTATACTCTATTCACATCCAAACACAAACATAAAAATTGCCCAAGAATAAAAATAACAAACATGTTATCACTTATCAAAGGGTAACAAGCCGGAATCTGTTCAATGATGTTAACATTTAAAAAAAAAAAGTTCATGAAGGCAAGAATTGAACAACATACCTTCACATCTACTTGTGATGTCAATGCAATCGGTCAGTACATTATCATTTGGAACTCCATGCATTGTAAATTCCATTGAAGAGTCTCTATTTTTCTCCAGTGTCACGCAAAGATACGGCGTCTTGGAACAAGATAACCCGGACATGTCAAGCGGCACGCTCATGTCATCCCAGATCAGGGATCCAGCCGGCTTTAGCGGATCACTCTGCTGGGGAGGAGATAAGATTTGCTCGGTGGCTGCGTACTTCCGGCCTCTACCGTCTTGGTTAGGGGAGAGGAAGGACTCGAGTTTCCAGAGGTTATCTCCCATGACTGAGCTGCTGTCGAGACTAGCTAGAGCTACAGCGGAAAGGGAGACCTCATTGTCTCGACGATTCTCGAGGATAGGATTGTTGTCCATAAGATTTGCATTCAGGTCGATAAACTCAGCTCCTTTTGGGAGAGACAATAAACCCATCAGATATTAATGCTCATACATTCCAATATTTAGAAGGTACATATATATGAATTTTACACATTTCTTGTTTTTTTATAACTTAATAAAATAAATGAAAGTAAAACTTACTTGCTTCACAAGGAGCTGGTTTGCAGGACACTATTTTCTCCTCGCTTGCTTCACTTCTTTTATTTGCTACTGTGAAGCTGAAATTGGGCTCTGCATTGTCACCTTTTGCAAACTCTACGCATATGTACTTGAAGTCGGTACATCCGAGAGTGCCAGCATCAAATTGTGTACTGATGTCATCTAAGTCAAGATTTTTACCTGACTCAAGCATTTGACTGGCTTTATCTTCATTGAGGGTTTGGTGGATGAAGTCATGCCTTTCTCCGATCCCATCTGGACTCCGACTTCCAAAGAGACCGAGCCTCCACAAGCCGTCTCCGCTTAGTTCTCGCGTACCATCAGCCATTGAGACACTGGCTTGAATGGAGAATGGAGTCTGTTGACCAGGAACCATGTCAGTTGCTTCGTAGGACCAGTCAATACTATTTGCCCTCACGCCTTTACACTCCAAATGATTGCAAGCTTTCAAGATGCTTCCCTCTGGTACAGTTAGTAGATCGAATGTGGTACTCGGTGATGGTCCTTTGTCGAGTTCAACACATAGATAACCCATATCGTTGCACTGTACTGATGTCAAATCGTGTTTGTACTCAACGTTCCCAAAGTCCAGGATTGATCTTTGCCTGAGGATAAGATCCTGTTGTGGTTTTGATAGGATCTGAGTCTGTGGTGCCAGTTTGATATCTGATGTTGGATCAGGGGTGACATATGCATCGAGCTGCCACAATCCGGTACCAGCAACACCTTTTGAGTTTTGGGCAGGCGTGGCTTGGACGAGGAGTCTGAACAGGTTACCAGACCCTTCAATGACGTTGTTGTCGGACATTGTAGCAGAAAGATCAGACAATATGACATCTGTAAGAGGAAAAAAAGATGGATTACTGAAAGCTCACCTGATAGGGGTATTAATGTATTTTATCCAAAAGGTTTTATTTCACATTGAATGGTTTTTGTCTTTTCTTACCTGCGGCGCATTCCACTTCAATGCATTCAGTTATCACGTCCCTTCCTCGAGAAATCTCAAACTTGAATTCTGGGGACGGATTCTCCCCC
The DNA here is from genome assembly GCA_023634235.1 of Pisaster brevispinus. NCBI lineage: Eukaryota > Metazoa > Echinodermata > Asteroidea > Forcipulatida > Asteriidae > Pisaster > Pisaster brevispinus. Next base: position 12,846,218 of record JAMKCF010000006.1, read on the forward strand.
TGGGTGAATTCTGCACAAATGTGAGTAAATTCGGAGCATCCGAGTGAACCGATATCAAACTCAGTTTGCACACTACGTAAAGACAACGGATACCCGCTGGGGAGAGATGTTGAAGCTGCTCTTGCATTTAGTATCTGCTCAGTGTAGTTGAGACGTGGGCCTGTGCCGTTATCGTTTCTACTTCCGTAAAGGCCCAAGCGCCAGAGACCAGAGCCAGAAATCTGCCGGCTATCGGTTGTGAAGATGGTGGCATCAATTGTCAATGGACTGGGTTGGTTGATCACAGTGTTTCTTTCAGTGTAACCCCAGGTCATTGCCTCGGCCAAAACACCTTTGAATGAAAAACAAATAGAATTGCTAAATTGCTTTGGAAACAAAGGTACATTTTTTGAGGAGCATATAATTTAGCAGCAGCTTCATAAAATATACGGGTTAAAATATTAACAGCCTGTTTTGCAAGCTCTCCAAACAACGAGTCCTTTAGAACTAAACATAATTTAAAGCATTTTGTGTTATTTGCACTTCACTGTCTAAAAATGTTTTTTTCTCACCTCTGCATTCCACTGGTTTACAATCCACCAACACACTCTCATCTGGTGTTCCGTCCAATGTATAATCAACACTCGCAGCGGGATTCTTACTGAGTCGGGCACAGATATAACCCATTGAAGCGCAGTCAACACCTAACATGTTATAACTGACATCTACAGCTCCAAAATCAATCGGGCTTCCCGGTTCCAGGTCAACATCAAGCTGATCCCCGGTAAGAACTTGCTGCTGGGGATTCAGTTCTGGACCCTCCCCGGTTGGGCTGTCGCTGCCAAAGACGCTCACTTGCCAAAGGTTTGAGCCAGTGAGGCCTGATGTGTCTGGAGCTGGGATGGCTGAGAGGTTGAAAGTCAATGGGTTTACTGGTCTCCCCTCAACAACATCTCCCGCGATAGGTGATGTCTCAATGTCTGATATTCCAATGGCTGTTAAGAAAACAAGAAAGATTTCTCATTATCAAGTAAAATTTAATTGAGAAATTGTGAAATACATGTTTGAGTTCTTTCGTTTGAAGTTTCTCAAATTAATATGGATGTCTCCTGATGTTGAAAAAAAAGAAAAAAAGGAACAACATTTTACAGAATTTTCTAAATTGATTTGTAGTTTACCTGATTGACACGTTCGTTGCTGGCAGGTGATAAGTGTTGGCGTTCCACCCTCAGTGAACATGTAAAATGGTGGTTTTGGACTTTGACCCTTTTCAAACTCCAAGCAAAGATACCCATAATCACCGCATCCTATCGCACCCAAATCGAACGATGTCTCGACATCAAGGAGATTCAGGGGGGTCCCACCAGCGAGAGGCTGGCTAGCTGTTGGTTCTTTGAGAATGTGTCTCTTTATGCGATTGCGTTCTCCAGTGCCATCTTGGCTGCGACTTGCAAACAGATTCAATTGCCAGAGTCCCTCCCCCTCAACATCTCTGGTTGCTTCACTGCTCTCAGCAATGGCAAAGATAGTAATGTTCGTCTCCTCACCAAGCATGATGGTATCATGTTCATACAACCACTCAAGTGACTTGAAGAAAACCCCTACAAAACAAACATGGGTATGAGTATTACAACACATGCCTGTTAACTCAACTGACAAAGCTGTTGTGTCAGCGTTTCTAAAAACAACACCCATCTTTGAATAAAACACCCAAGCTTTTGCCCCCCCCCCCCCAAAAAAAAAACCCCAAACAAACACCAAAAGAACACTTTTATAAGAGGAAACAAAACACAAAGCAGAAATGAGATGCATGACTTTAGAATGTATTGTTTATAATGAGAGTTGAGTGTACTTACCATCGCATTCTACTGGCTGACAACTTGTTAGAGCACTTTCATCAGGTACAGGCTCAATGACAAAGTCCACAGATGCTCTAGGGTTTTTCCTGAGTGTCACGCATACATACTGAACCTCTCCGCATCCTCTGCCCCTCATATCAAGATTAAAGTCCACAACTTCAAAATCCAGGGGCTCTCCGGGATTTAAAGGAGTGTCCCCCTGTGCTGGATTAAGAACCTGGCGTTTTTCAAGGTACTTTGGCCCAGATCCATCCGGGTTGCTGCTACCAAAGGCTTCTAATTCCCAGAGATTATCTCCGTCCACACCCAAGTCACTGCCGTCTGTTGAGACTTTCATCTGAATTTGATTTTGTGGTCTGCCATCAACAACAGAGCCAGAGGTGATAGAGGTTTGCAGTGGATTCAGTTTCAGAGCTACATGGAGATGAAAAAGAAGAAAAAAAATCCTCAGTCCAAATTAATACCATTGTCAAAAAGTCTCTTATTTGTGTTTAAATATGATTAAACTCTCTTTTAAAAAATCTTCAAGTTTTCTTACCTGAAGAGCAGGGTCGTTTTTGGCATTTGATCAGTGTTGGCTCGCCACCAACCGTGAAAAAGTGGAATGAAGGCTTTGGGCTGTTGATCTGTCCAAATTCTAAACAAGCGTATCTCCAGTTTGTGCACCCAATGGCTCCGACATTAAACAGAGTGGGACTGTCGGGGAAGATCATTGTTGATCCTGGTTGGGCAGGTTGACCGACACCTTCTTGGTTTAGGATCTGTTCACTCTCGCTAAAACGATCACCCTCACCGTTGGGGTCTTGACTGCCAAAGAGACTGACCTTCCAGAGTTTCTGGCCAGATATTTCTGACCCCAAGTCGGCCATTGTCACATTGGCATGGATGATGACTGGACTCTTTTGACCCAGGACAACCTCTGTGGTATCAAGTTTCCAGTCCAGGTTTTCAGCGTAAACACCTAAAAAAAAATTGTAAAGCACTGATTAGAATATCTTTCAAGATTTTAAAATGTATAGCAAGCAAGTATTCCTTGACGCAGAGAAACTAGTATTTATTGTTATCTCAATGATTATATGACACTCCTCATCCATCTTATAAAGAATCCACATGCATTTTTGTTTAAAAAAACAACACAATCTTTGTAAAATTTGATGAAAATAATAATACCTTCGCAGACCAAGGGCTGACAGCTGGTCAGTGCAGACTGATCTGGCCGGGGGTCAAGCGTAAACTCAACACTTGCCCTTGGATCTCGGCTCAATGTGGTGCAGATAAATTTAACGTCAGCACAGCCAAGTCCTGTCATATCAAAGTTCATTTCAATAGGCCCAAAATCAAGCTCGTCACCATCAGGGGGAAGCACCTTGTCAGTTTGTCTCTGGTTGAGGATTTGAGATTGCTCAGCGTAGCGAGGACCTGCTCCATCATCGTTGTTACTGCCATAGGCTGATAGTTGCCATAGGTCTGTTCCAGCTACACCCAGATCAATACTGCTTATCGTGGGATCTAATCGTATTGGGTTGATCGGACGATTGTCAACAATCGACCCTCTTTGCAAGTTTGTGTTTAAAGGCTTCAAACCAACATCTGCAAAATAAAACAGTTAAGTTTGGAAAGGTATTAGTGTCTTGTTGTGTATTTTATGTATTGTTTGATCGCCAAGAGTAATTGATTCACCATTACAAAATCAAAGACCTGACCTAGTTCTTTTCCAACGTACAAGCTTTTATGTATTTTTGATAATGCCAACAAAATCTGGTATCAATTTTTAAAGTATTTTCTGGGAGGGAAGAGAACAGATTTCACTGAATCTTACTTGAGTTGCAGGATTTCTCTTGACAATTAACCAGAGATGAAGAGCCATCCTCGGTGAAGAAATAGAAGTTGGGCCTTGGTGACTGAGACTGCTCAAACTCAACACAGAGGTGGGTATACTCGGTACAGCCGATTGCACCGATATCAAATATGGTGCCTGTGTTACTAAAATCTAGCGATGAGCCCAGCTTGGTGTAATCCAATCCCTCCTGACTCCGACTCAGAATTTGTCTCTTTGCGTTGAAGCGTCGTCCTTTACCTGTTGGGGACTTGCTGCCAAATAGACCGAGTTGCCAGAGGCTGGATCCAGAGACTGGGCCGCCCATGTCAGTCATTTCTACCATTGCATTGACTACCAGCGGACTCTCTTGGCCTAGGGTGACACTCCCTGGTTCATAGTCCCAGGAAATACTCTTAGCATAAACACCTACAAGATAAAAAAACAAACATAGTATAATGAATAAAGTGTATTTATTTTTATATTTTTTCCCCAATCCATGTCTTCTTATTTTTTCCAACAATTGGAAAGTTTGAATGCCTTTCTTCAGGGTTAACAATTTTATATGAAAACAAGTAAAATACTCTCTGATGTTAACCTTTTCTTTGTTGAGAATTGGTTCAAAAAAAGAAAGAACTTGGACCACAACTGATTTGCTAATTAAGAGTGAGCATGTTTTTATGTTATTGAAACATTTACTTTTCAATAACATCATTAGTCAAAACTACAATGCTCCTTGGAATTTGAAGTCAAAATACATGGTATTGGTGGTTCTGAGTTAACTGATGAAGCAACTCACCCTCGCATCTTAGCTCCATGCACCTCGTAAGCCCGCCTTCAGACTCCAGAGAGAAAATCACAGATGAACTGGGGTCCCTTTGCAACTCCAGGCAGATGTACTTCACCTCTCTGCAGCCGAGTTCCTCCATATCAAAATTCAAACTGATAGGAACAAAGTTAAGGGTGTCATGAGCTGGCATGCCTGTGTCTTGTTGAAGATTGGACAGCACCTGGGCCTCCTCATTGTACCTTTCCCCACTCCCATCAGAGTTTGTGCTACCGTAAGCTTTCATCTTCCAGAGATCATCACCCTCAATGCCAAGATCAGTACTGTCAATTGAGGCTCTGAGTTGTAGCCTGTTGTTGCGACGACCGTCAACAATAAAGCCCTTCACCAGTCGAGCTTGGAAGTTTTCCACTAACAATACTACAAGACGAATCCAAAGAAACATATGGCTCATTTTACAAAACCGTTGGCATTTCTGAAACCTGTTCAGTGAAATTTTTTTTTGTTTGCCAAGTTAAAAACTAGAATAGAAGCATTTTGAACTAAAATGAATAACAGGAAATTCAGGATGGAGACATTTCTGCCTAGATTTGCATGCTGTTAACTAATTTCACCACACCCTTTAATTTGATAACCTTGATCTGAATCGGTGGCGACATTGTTTCCTAGAGTTTTCCGAAAAACTGTGTCTGAACAAATTTTGTTTTCTTAAGTTTTACGTTAATTACTACTTGTAACAAATGCCAAAAGATAGATAAGCATCCTCTTCCTGTGCTTATTTACCGGCTGATTTCCTCAATCAAAAACAAATAAGTACATCAATATTGAAACTATTAAGCCACTCACCTGATGAGCATTTCATTCTCTTGCAATGAATTAAAGCTGTTGTGTTCGTCTCGTACAACAAATGAAACTCGGGTTGAGAATCTTCACCCTGAGAAAACTCCAGACAGAAGAAGTCATACTCTGCACATCCCAACGACCCCAGTTCAAACTTGGTTGTTATGCCGTCGAATTGTAGGGTTGACCCAGAATAAAATGGTGTGGCAGCCTGGGAAGAATCGAGGAGCTGTTCCGTGGGGGTGAATCTGTCCCCTGTCCCCTGTTTGTTTTTACCTCCGAAGAGTGTGAGTTTCCACAGGTTAGTGCCGGTGACATTCTCTCCCGTTGGTGTAAAGTGGACTGTGCTGCTTAACTCAACTGGAGTTTTCATTCCTAGGGTGACCTCCTCTGACTCGTAGTCCCATGATAACTGACGAGCATAAACAGCTACAGAGGAAAAATTACAAGAAAAAGAAAGACCATCACTGACTTGTATTCGCATTTTTAAGTAACTCATGAAAAATGTAAATGCTTTAAACAAATTAAATGGAGTAGTGCACATTCTTGTTGAAATTTTAGAAGATCTACGCACAACTTTTCAATTGAGAAATATGGGACCTCCACATCTTCATCAAGTGACTTTAAAATGCTGTTTACAATGAGACAAGTAAACACCAAACTATGCATTTACATACATAGAAAGCCATTTAAATCAGAACAGAAATGATTAAAAGTGCGCACTGAATGTTTTTAATCAAACACTTTGTTCAAAGGTTTGTTGAAATGCTATTATATTACATACCCTCGCAATGAGCTGGTTCACACTGTGTGAGAGTGCGATCATCTGGAACTGGCTTCAACGAAAAAATCGTGGTAGACTCTTCCAACTTTGTAAAAGTCAAACAAAAATATTTGACCTCTTTACAAGTCAACCCGGTCATGTCAAAGTTGAAGTTGACCGGTCCAAGATCCATGGGTTTAAGAAGCTCCAACGTTGTGTCCTGCTGCTCGTCGTTCAGAACTTGGGACTGGAGATTGTGCTTTTCACCGAGACCATCTGGTGAGTTGCTCCCGAAGGAACTGACTCTCCAGAGATCCTCCCCTGCTGCTCCAACATTTCCACCATCGATCTCCATAGTGATGCTGACGGGGTTGATAGGTCGGTTGTCTAAGATTGACCCATACTGAAGCTCAGTATCAATATCTATAATGTGTGTTACTAGACAAAAACAAGAACAAGACATGCAAAAATGAATATGAATAGTTTTAAGGATTCTCTGTTCGTTTGATTGTTGTATAATGAAAGTTGTGAACTCTTCTTTGAATGTGCTTGCTAATAGAACACACACTGACAATTTAAGCATCGGCACTTGTAAAAAATGATTTCGTTTCACAGCATTGTTTAGCTTTTATTTAAAGTCATTTGTGTTTCTCTTCTGAGGAAATTGTTTTTTAAATAATTTTTATTGCGAATATATCTAGATTAGGTAAAGTTTTGGAAAAGTTTTCAGGAAGCTATTGCAATTTTTAGTTGTTTTATTTACCAGCTCTGCATGTTGCCATTTCACAAAGCGTGAGAATATTGTCACCGTCCTCATCATCCAAGACCGAATGTGTGAAATCAGGGGATGGATCATCCCCTTTAGTCAGCTCCATACATGCATAGTTGAATCCATTGCAGCCAATCGCTGCGATATCAAACTCCGCCATAGCATCAGCATACTTGATATCATTTCCGTCTACCAATGGCATATCGGCATCTGCGTCTGGCAGTGTCTGTCGGACATAGTTGAACCGTTCCCCGGTGCCCAGTTCATTTTTGGATCCAAAGATACCAAGACGCCATAGTCCGGTTCCGGACACACTACTACTGGAGGAGGTAAAGTGAGCCAGTGCATTGATGAAGAGTGGGTTCGCCTGACCAGCAATTACAGTCATTGCTTTGTAGCTCCATGTCAGACCCCTTATGACAACACCTAAAATGCAAGGTACAAAAAATATATACACCTTACACGATGATTGTCGTAGACATGAGTTGCAGACACTTTATGTTCAGCACTCTCCTCAGAAATATGGAGGTAATTGTTATTGGGTATTTACACCATGTAATTAAATTATTATATTTTCTTCATTAAGTTTCTTTATATATTAGTGTTTGTTTGTAACTGCTGGGCACCTGTTTTGCTGAGAGGTCTCCCCAGGGTAAATAAATAATAAATAATTCAATAAAAAAATAATAAATAAATAAATAAAGGACAAACAACAAGAAATCTTCAAATAATTTTGTTTGACTTTTTGAAATGGCAAATGGACAACATTCCCATAGTGCATACTTACCATGACAACCTGGTGCTTCAATACACTCTGTCAAGACTTCATCATTCGGCTCTGCACTGAAGAAAAAATCAGGGTTTGGTTTCTTCCCCTGTGCCAACTTCACACAAATAAATCTAACATCTGAACACCTCTCACCGGTCAAGTCCATCAGATAATTTATATAGCGAAAGCGAAATGGACTTCTCTTCAGCAAGGGTGTGCTTTCTTGGGCCGTCGTGAGCGCTTGCTCAACAAACCCAATCTTTGCACCTTCACCTCTGTTATCTTTACTGGTCCACACACTTAACTGCCAGAGTCTTTTACCATTTATTGATGTGGTATCTTGTGAATCAACAAAATCTATGTTGAGATTAAGTTGGACCCTGTTTTCCTCTCCTTCTTTAACAGATCCCGAGGCCCCCGTCAATGAGGGCGTAAGTTCAGTTATTATTGCATCTAGCAAGAAATAAGAAAGGGGAAATTATTAGTGACACTTCTATCTCCTTGGAATTTCTAATCATGGCATTTTGATTGTAACAAATGAATTCAAACATACTGCAGAATTCTTGAAACATTTTAAATTTAAGTTTATAAGAAAACACTATTTCACATTTATTTTGATAATCCCATTCTTTAACTCAAAAGGCCTTTCATTTTCAAACAAATAAATCTATCTTCTCTTAAATAAAGCATTACATTTTTAACCCCCTGATCCAATAGCTTACTTACAGTACGGGCATTTTCGGCAGCATTCACCCTCAAGTTTGATTGGTTCAGAGCATGTTAGTCGCGAACAGCTCTCCATATCGCATCTAGTTGTGGAATTATCGCAAGAGCATGTCGTGCAATCGTCATACTTCCACATAGAATCGTGCATGTACACTTCCCCCAAGTGAAAACACGGAAGAAGCACTTCAGCAACCCACGATGACGCTGAGGCTGACGACGACGACTGACCTTCCGCTGAAAATGTGGCACGCGAACTATCTAGTTTCAAAATCGTCACTTTTATCCTTGTTTTAATTTTAAACTTGTTTTGAATCAGTGATTAAGTTCAATCAATGCAAATATTTTATTTATTCTGTTTGGTTGAAGATCGAACACTTTTTAAAATTTCTGCAGCATACCGCCTCTCACTCTTAAAGGCAGTGTATCTTTTGGTAATCCTCAAAGACCAATATCCTCACTTGATGTAACCCAACATAAAATAACAAACCTGTAAAAGAATTGGTCATCAAAGTTGCAAGAAAATAATTAAAGAAAAAAAAACCCACCCTTGTTGCTTAGGATGTGTTTCCAGATACCCAAGAAAGGCTTCAAGCGTGAAGCCTTTCTCAGTTTTAAATTGTTTGTGAAAAATTACCTCTTTCTCTAAAACTACATTATTTCAAAGGTTTTTGTTCCTAACAATATTTTATAATATCAAAAGCTCTCTAGCACTCTGTACCAAGTTTTTATGGTCATTAATTTTTTGAGAATTACCAAAAGTATACCCTCTCTTCAAGGCCCACCAACGACATAGGATTATTATCCCCGTTAAATCAATGGATGGATGGGTATAGATCCAAGTAGTAGCTCCAAAAGATTTCAAGGTGACTTGATCCCGAAACATTAATTCTGAATCAATTAGTAGTCCACAAATTCAAAGTTCAAAAAGTATGATTTCCGACCTTCCATTTTCCTTGTCCGACTGATAACCCTACCCATTATCTGTTCAAATGAACGAAGTATCTGGATCTGTGTTTAGTTAAGTCAAAACCAAATATGTGTCAAACTTTACCGTTTTCTTTAGTTCGTGAACAATCTTTACTTCTTTTTATCAAAGCTTTAGTTGTGGATTCACGATTTTCTTTACTGTTTATAAAACTTGTTTAAAACACAAAACCTCTCTCACATCCGCACACATACAAGATTCCAAGCCATCCTACTCTCCTAAAATTCAACAAACGTAAAATTACAAATTGGCAAAGGAGACTTTGATGGTTGTATGGAGAGTAGACAATAAAACAACATGAAACAAAGACAAACTTCTCTTAAACTAAAACAGTGTCAAAACAGCGTACAAAACTACCATCAACACAAGTCAGAACAATGATGTGGGTGGCAACAAATTGATGTTTGAGGCTACAAACAGTGGAGGGTACAAATAGGAGGCTTCACAATAACCTAAGAGGCTACAGAATGATATTGAAACTACAATAAGGAGGGGAGGTCACAGACAAGTGAGGTAAAGCAATGGAAGGCATGATGCAACCAGGTTGCAGATCTCATACTGTTAATGGTATGGGCACCGTGGAGGCAACAGAATGACATGGGAGGCTACAGAATGCTCTGTATGACAATGGAAAGGTATGGGAGGCCAAAGAAACGGGTATGAAGATGGATAAAGCAATATCGAACCAACAACACCAACTCTTTGTTTTGAAAATCACCATGTTTGAACTGAAGACCCTTTTCTACTTGAAGGAGGGAAGAAATCATGTGACTTGGGTCACATGATCAGTAGAAGCCAGAGTCTCGGAGGAGCATTCCTTTAAACAAGTGGACCTTAATGGCTGCACAGAAAGTAACTAAAACATCAACATAAAATAAAAATGAAATGAAAGATATCTTGGTTTTTGTTGATCCATTTTGCAAATTTTAACTATAGTTGTTTAATAAAAAAAAATGAAATGAGATCAAAGTCTTCCTATGAACATTTCAAGTAAGATATTGATTCTGACCAACACTTTAAACTTTAATCTTTCGATCAGACATGCAAAAAAACTTGACTAATTTCTTGAAGAAATCTGTATTCGCTTTTATGACATAAATGGGTGGAATTCCATATTTTACAGTTGAAACTAAAATGGATCAACATGAACCTTGAAAAGTTGAAATCAAAACATGCAATTAACAAAACTCAAGATTTCTGCCAAGAATTCCTCCTAATTATTCAATTGAGGCACTTTTAGAAACACAGATTGCTAGATGGGCACCATGACAGGACAGGGGGGTTGTTTGCCTATAACTGTTCAATCAAGAACAGCTAACCAATCACAGAGCAGATCAAACTATCTAACAACACTTTTTGTGTTCCTTAATATTCAAGATGTAGTTGTTAATTTCTTGAGATGGGCGGAGAAATTCATCTGATTTTTTTTTTTTAATCTCAGCCCCTCCCCCAAAGAAAACAGAAATAACGATGCATGATTTTTTTTTAGAAGAAATGTTTCTCTCTCATTGTCTGCATACAAATTATGAGCTTATTTTTCTGAAGAGTTTGCTGTTACAAAACATCACACACATTTAACTTTTGTTTGTCATGCAGTTTAAAACAAACAAGACATGCAGTTTTGGAAACATTTCATGCAGTCTAAAACCACTTGAGATATGTATTTTAGAAGTGACAACTTGACTGAAATCTTGGTAAGACACTTTGTTAAATGAAACACAGTTTGAAACAATTGGTCATGCACAACATTCACAAAATTTCCCTGAAATGGTACACCCACTGCATGCAAATAAAAACATGCATGGCATTCAAAATGCAATACAATACAATAACAAATACTTTCAAACAGGCAAACATGCAATACAATAAATACACAGGAAAACAAAATCAACAAAATATCAAAATAAAAACACTTAAAACATGCTAACAGAATTTTTAGATAAAGAATTCAATCTCATGCATGATCATTCTCAGAAAAGCTTAAGAAGCCCAACGTTTTAGATTGAAAAATAGAAAAACATTTCAAGAAAACTAAATTTCAGAAAAGTGAAAATAAATTGTGGTATTCACAAGAAAACCACCAAAGCTTACTTGTATGTTCAACATGCTAGTCCATGCAAGTGCAACATAAACGTTACAGGAAAAAACAAAACAAAACAGTAACAAATACAGTTAATCTGCAGTCATTAAAGTTGCTTACTTTCTAGGATTTTGATCATCTTTGATAAAAACAAAGTGAAGAACGAGCAATACTTTTTCATCCATTTTTTCAGAACGACTGAAACTTTCAAATGACTGCAAATTGTCAATGCTAATGCTCTGCAATGAAACAGCAAATAACTGCAAATTTTTAAAATCTTCATTGAGTAGATATTTCAGGGGGAGCAAAGCAAGAACAAGAGCAAACAAAATCAATTGGCAGTCCAAGGGAAAAGCATCTAGATTGAAGACAAAACTTTGCAACTTCCTTTAGCCTCAAATTATTCATTTTCATTGAAGAGAATAAGCTCCAACAGGTTGCAAAGGAAAGGACTTATATAAAAGTTTTAAAAAATTTTTAAGTGAATTGGACAAAGAACTTGGACTTTACTTCTGCAAAAAGTAGTAGTACTGGGTTTGAGTTAAAAAAATAATTAATGTTCAGGAATTTTCACTTATATACGGGTGAATCCAATTCAGCTTTCAGTTAGAAACTGTTTACAGAATGTCACACAGCCATTCTTATTTACAACAAAAAGACAACAAAATTTAACAGAATCCAAACTAAACCAGAGGCGCTGTTTTCTCTTTCCAAACCATTTAGACCAACACTACACAGAACTTTCAACCAATCAGAGCCTCCCATGTGTACATGTGCACAATCAACAGAAGGGTATCACCTTGAGAAAAAAAATTGCTGAGAAAAGCCTTTTGCCCAATGCATTTGCTGACAGAGCACTATCAAATCATGTGACCTCCTTTTTTTTCTACATAGTAATTTGGAACCCTGTGGGTAGTGAGGGAAAAAAGAAAAAAAACCTCAATGGCCTTCCAACTCCAAATCCATGGGAAACCCATCTGTATTTTGACCTTCCCAGTGACTTCCTTTTTATGGCCAACCTCACAAGGTAGAGCATGGGCCCAGACTGCAGTTTGCAAAGTCAGCTGTTAAACTGCTTTTGTCAGGCAACTCCTGATTGGTCCAAACCTGCGTCACTGAGGTCACAAGTCAATTCTGTTAACTCTTTCCCAATTTTTATGGCTGTTTGCCATTATGCCAGCTGAACAAATCTGACAGGCTAGCCACTGGGTCTCTTTGTCCCAGAGGAAACAGTTTTTGAAAAATTATCTTTCAAGTTACTTTTTTTCCCCATTTTGATGATGTTTCAAGATGACATGAAATACAATTAGCCTTGACAAAAGAGAAAGGTATAATTCAAAATATTTGTCAAATGACATTACCAAAGAAAAAGATCAATTGGAGACTTTTTCTGCCCAAATTTACAAGGTTGCTCAGTTTGTCAGTTGGAAACCCGATCAAGCCTTGTTAAAATTTCATGCTCACCAAAAAGAAAGACAGGAAAGAGAGCAGGGCAATCCTTAGGGGGGGAACATAAGTTTAAATTGCTATAATCAATCTTGGAGGGGAGTTATTAGCTTTTTGGTTGATCCCAGAGCAAGTGGAACTAATAGGGGTACACCGACAGCCTTGTGAGGTCACGGGGCAACTCAGCATCTGCTGGAACCTTCAGGGTCTTTTCAAGACTCCCAAGAAAGTTGCTGATCTAGCTGTTCGAATTAGGTCGACTTGGCACCTTGCCTTACATTGATATGCTCACAAAACTTTGAAAAATTCTCCAGAAAAAAACTAGGTTTTTGTCACATTTGCCATGTGTTGTAACTGTTTTACCCCCCCCCCCACTGAAAAAAAATGTACAGAAAACACAAAATAGGTTACCTAGGAATTCTGCCAACAAATTTGTGACAATCTTCAACAAAGAGACAATTTCAACCAACTCTTAGTCTTAATAACAAGATAACTACACAGAATTCTAGTAATAAAAATTAAATGAACAAAGGAACTTTTCATTGAAGTTGCAGAGAAACATAATTTTAAAGCCTTTTGATCCAAGTTGCTGAGCCAGCAGTTATTTCTAACAAAGCACAATCACCAAATGTCAATCAAAAACTGACTCCTCCCTCTCCTTCATGAATATTAAACAGGGGTGAAACAAGACAATGTGTATTCCAACTGGTGTTGAACAAAGTGTTAAATGTGAACAAAAAGTAAAAGTGTTTTTCATTTGGGAGTTAGCTGTTTCTTTAAAAATGTTGAATTGCTTTTAGCAGACCGAAAAGAAACCTTGAATATCCAACACGTTAGCTTTCATGAGGGGTGTATGTCTAGTGTATGTCTAGTAAAATGTTTACAACATGGTATATTTAAATTGATAGAATCAGAATTCAAGGAACAAAACACAATCTGTATCTGCTTATTTCTGTTTAACTGTTTTCTCTTGCATTGGATCATATCAAATTTAGGAGAGTTTGAAAAAGTGTGAATATCAACCACCAGCAAGTGATCCATTTCAAATTCAACACACATTTCCAAGTTTTCTTTCCAAATGGCTTTTATCGCAGCAGCTTCTTTCAAGAAAATTCTTACCACTATCTTTTGTACAAAGTCTACAATCATAAATTCCAAATGGCAGACCCACTCTTACATCAGTTTTGTGTGCGTTTGTTTTTGAATCATAAGCTCAGTATCTCAGTCCTGAATCAAGATTGTCTCTTAATGATCATTTCCTGATCATGTCATCACTTGTGTCAGTGTGCGATATGCTTTCACCAACTTATCAAAGCTATCTGATCACTCCCAGAGTTTAACACAGCGAGGCTATAATAAGTGATGGACTACCATGGAGCTAGTAGAACAACAGACTATAGAGTTGTACAATCAACAACAACTGTAAGTTACTCATGTCCACACTCGCTTCCATCATTTCAAAGACTTGATTTACGGAAAATATTTTCTTCGCTTGGTTTTTGATTGGCAGAAGTTGCTTACAGCAATGTTTGTTTTGTTGACACTGGAGCATTCATGGATAAAACAACAGGCTGTTTCACACAAAGTATCACAAAAACAGTGGATAGAACTGTGGATAATTATTTGCTGGAAGATATTTAGACTTTCTGTTTCAATTAGTCCGTTTAAATATGCCACGTTTCTCCAACTGGATTTCAGAAGATTACAAGCCTAATGATAGAGCATCAACAAAAGCCTATTAAAAAAATAAATAAAAAATAAAAACTAAAGTTCAACTTTAACTTGTCAACAAGTTCTCCAACTGTACCAAAGAATACTCGATTACAAGATATGATATACCCATTCACAATTGATTTTCATCGATTTTTATTTATTTATTTTTTCCGTGAATATTTTTTAGCGATTTTTGCAAAGGTCGTTAGGGGTATGTGGGAGAGAGGCAAGGCATGCAGTTACATTTCAAAAGTGCTTTGAGATAATTCAACATTCAGATTGTAAGTAATTCTTAAAGCATGCAATAAAAAAATACTTTGTGAAAACCACCAGATGAAAATTTCATAAACATTTTGATTTGTTTATGCTTATTTTATTTTATTTTTTCAACACACAAGTAAGCTTGTTGACTTTACCATCATGCATGAGATTGAATCAAGAATAATAAAAAAAAGATAAAACAACTTCTTTGGAAAAAACTGACTGGGAAAAAAGGAAAGAAAATTTACTTACATTGGGCCTCGGCTAGCGTGAAAAGAACAGCTATGACCAGAAGTAACCGCCTGTAGCGGGTGGATAGACCTACAAAGCTATACATGGCTGATGCACAATCTCTGTAGTCCTTTCATAAAAGTTTAAAACTGGAGATGTGGCCTCAGTTCACTTCCCTGGCTGGGGCTCTCAGATACACAGAAATACCGCTGGTTTTATTCCTCTTATTATGGGATAGCTGACATAGGGGTCATTCTTTAGTCCAATCACAGCCCTGAAAACTCCTATGGGCAGCAGTTTGCTAGCAGTACACCTAGGCAGGAAAAAGGCCTGAGCAAGCAGACAATTGTGTAGAGCTAGCTGCTGTTCTACCAACCAAACCAGAGCTTGGGGAACAGTATGCCCTTGTCAAGTCAGCAGTTCGGAACTACTGCTTGCCTATGTCGCCATTTTTGTAATGGATGTTTTCTTTTTTGGCTGACACAGTAGACACTCTTCCCAATTATCTAGATGTTCACTGTGTTAGGATAGATTAGTGACTCACTTTGTTTCCTTTAGTGTGTGATTAAGGACATGTCAATGTAGATGGATGGTGCCAGTAAATCATAAATAAACAGAAACATAAGTATTTTCTACAACTGCTACAACTATGTTCATTCCCCGCCTTTGTCATTTTATTTTCAAAAAGTTATTTTGTGATATTTTGTTATGTTTTAAAAAAAGTGTTAGATCATATTTTTTTAAAGTTAAGAATATCTTGCTTGTTGTGAGGTGATACTTAGTCATCCACAGCAGTTGCTCACCTATATTGGCTTTATTATAGTAGCAGTTTCTCCTGACCAATGAGTCATGAATAAAACACTTGTAAATTAATCTTCAGAAACATAAGATAACTTCCGTTTTACTAGAATCAAACTTAAAGAAGTTCTGGTCTGATTTCATCAGTAGAGCTGCTTTACTATTAATTATCACACAAGCAACATGTAGAATACTATACAAATATTGGATGGATATGAGTGCATTTTTTCACGAGGTGAAATCTAGAATAGTCCATTTCACTCGGCTTCTCGTGAAATGGAAAAGCCATTTTTTCTCACTGAGTGATTATATTCTGCAACAATGCACGAATGAAATAATGTTGTTTTTGAACAGCTCCCACATAGATCCTCGTCATTTGAAATTGATCTTACAATAAACACAAATTGACACGGAAACTTGTCCACTGGACACCCTGAAAATTACAAAACAGCAACTTCTGAACAACATGGGTGACTCCAAGTCAACACAAACCTTGTCCACTTTGATACTCCCTTGCTTCATTTGGACAAAGGGCGAGGCACAATTATTTTGAAAATGCCACCACGAAGCAATCACAGCATTCTCTAATTATCCATATAAGACTCCTATATTAAATTTTGGAGCATCACGGCAGTATACAAGGCAGAATAAAGGATGACACATGACGCGTGTTCCACCAATCAAATGACAAGGATCTGTGAGGGCAGTATATAAAGAAAACTATAGCGCTTCTGCGCCCCATATCAGATGCAGGCACACTATATTTTTCCGTATTCCATGAGCTTGCATGTGATAACAAATTTACCTTTGTAGCGTAGGAGTTAGAACAGCGCAATACGCAGGGTGTGATATGGCCCTTGCAAGATGGTATAATGACGGTGTTGTTACCATGGAGCAACCAATCAGAATTAAGGATTCAAATTTGCTTGAAGATAAAAGACATATGTATACCCTTATGCAATACAACGTTTTAATGAAAAGGTAACAGAAATAAGACAAGACAGGCTTCCACTTTATAAAGTATTAAAGAAAAAAGGGTTTATCATAATGGGTCTGTGGGTAAGAATCGCTTTTTAAAAGCATTTAAATGAAGTCTGCTTTGTTCCAATAAATAATTGAATTTAATGAAGTCCAATGAAATTAGTTAAGGTAAGATTGAACCAAATTGAATGAATCAAGAAAATGGCACTTCACTAAAGGAACAGGCAGTTTCTAAGACAAAATCAAAACCTATCCAAATCGAAAACGCCACAACGTTTGAGGTAAAGCAACATTGAAGGAAACTGTCACTTCTGACAAATCTGCCCCTCCGTTACATTTTATTCATGGAGGACTCTTTTCCACTAAGCTGTTGTGAAGGACGTCAGCTCTTACAATAATAAATGGGAGGGAAGTCTGGAAATGTTCTATTACTCATTTTAAAGGGATCAAATCCTTGGGGGGAAGGCGTAATACAGAGAATCCTGAGTAGCTGTGAAGTGCATCACATCAAAGGGACCCCGCAGGATAAATGGGATGGATTTACTCTGATAATTATATCAGAAAAATAAATTAATTTGATATTAAAAGAAGAGTTTGCTATAAGTGCTACGAGTTCGTCGCTATCTACCAGATCATTAAAGTAATTCTTTTTGGCAATCTGTGCTATTGCCGAAGAGTATTTATTAAATGCGGTTATCCTTGAGAAAGATTTCTATTTCTTTTGCCAAACAACTGAACTGAGCATTTGAAGAGTTAAAGAACTTCATGTTTTTTTAGATAAGAAATATAATATCCTAATTAAATGCAACTTTCTGAATAAGAGATGTCAGCATTTCCTACAGAAATAAGCACTCCCAGTAGTCAAGTAGCCTACCAAGGAAAACATTCAGATAAATGGTTGTAATTTCTTTTTCTAATAATTACCAAAACCTCACCATGTAATCAGGAACAAGATTGACAATTGTTAATTGCATTATTTTATTCAAATAAAACAAAACGATGTGTTTCTTTTATCTATTTTGTTAAATGACAGAGCCTATACTTAATAAGAAAATGTCATATTCAGTAGCCTTTAAAAAAAATGTGTTTATCAAATAAATCTACTGGCGTGCTTCATTCACTTAAAATCAAAGGTTCTTCCTTAAAACTTATTTCTCAAATTTAAAACTAATCTGCTATCATCAACAATCCTAGACAGAATTCAGGATTGGTATCACCAGGAAAAAAACTAAACATTTTTGAATCCCGGCCAATACTTGGGTTCCGCAGCTTAAGAACCATCTGCCTGAAGTACCATACCCAAAGTGTAGGATTTCAAAATTACACACGGAGCCCAAGTAAGAACCTAAGCCCAAGTCGTGATCTTGAAAATGGCCACAGTTTTAAAAGCTTGAAGCTTACTGTTTATGAAGTTCATTACCAATCCTCCAGCAATATACCTCCTAATAATGTCAAAGTTTCGAAAACCGTATTTAAAGACCACCCATGTCACCATTGCATTATTTTGATTACCCCAAATAAAAAAACCATATATGAAATTGCACACACTCCTTGAACAACTTGTTGTGTACTCATAAGAAGAGCACAGGAATATAAACCCTTCTTCCAGGCCACACAAAGTACTTTTTATCCCAGTATCAGAAGGGCGTAAGCAATAAAATGGCTCCTGAAAACAAACACGGCTTTGCTGTTATATTGTTGCTAGAATTACTCCCAAAGACATGTTGCCTATTCCTACAGAATTTAACCTTCCTATAATGATATATAATGGCAGAAAAAAAATGATCAAAAGTTTCCGCTCAGTTTTCATGAAACACACTTTTGCACACTGATTACTTACACCCTTTCTCCGGTAACGTTTCATTACATCCTTCTTCCGAGCACTCGACGAATTAGATTCCACTTAAGCAAGATCACATGATCAGATGAAAAACTTTTTTTTTCTTCATAGGTTGGTTGGGACTTAATAACAAAAGGATGGAAATCGATGTACTGTTCTGTAAACTAGTGAAGTAGTTCAAGGACAGTGGCCAAAAACAGATTGAATCAATGATCCTAGGCAGTGATCAGTCACAGACATTTGACTTAAGTCCTATTTAACTGAAAAGGTCAAATAGTTAATTTCCTGAATGGACAATGTTCTACTCTTTACATTGTTAACATTACATCTATCATCACTAACACCAAAATAAAGCAAAATTCACCGTAGGGTAACTAAGGAGGGGGCATCTCCCCGCCCATTGACGTCTATCCCCACCCCTCTATTTGAAAACTGGACCTTAAAGTACAACAAATACCAGAATAAAGCGTTACATTGTATGCTTTTATGTGTAGTCATGTCAATGTTTGAAAATATTTGTTCTATTCACATCAGATTCTTTACTTAAAGAATGACTAAAATTAAAGGCCTAATAAAGAGTACTGAGAAGGTCTTCACCTCCCATAACTTTTCCTCTATGTTCTCAAAGCACACACTGCCACTTTCTTGTCTTTCAATATTACTCTGGGCCCAATTTCATGGCTCTGCTTACCGCCGAATTTTGCACTTATGATCTCCATTCTCCTCTTACTGCGCAAGCGCCGAATTTCTGCGCTAGTGCGGATTACTTTGCTTATGGTAAGCAGAGCCATGAAATTGGGCGCTGATATCATGACCAGGGTCCAATTTGAAGCGATGTTCAAGTGGAAAATATTGTTTAACAGTTTGTTGCTAGGCAAAAACTTGCAGGACACCAGTCACACATAGTACATGTGACATGGCGTTTTCACTGGTAACCTTATTCTGGTAAGAGTAATTGTTTTGTGCTTAACTACTTTTTGGTGCTGAAATTGGGCCTTGGTCAAGACCCTGCTCTCTATTTCCACCTCTCCGTTTGTTTCACTTTTGATCAACATCTGCTCACAAGTGTATAATGTTTGAGTATCTTTGTTTTAGATTCAATTAATAAACCACAAGGGAAACTACCTGGGTAAATTTGAAATAATTTTAGGTCGAACAAAGAAAACTAGACAAGTGTGGGACTTGAACCTGCAATCTCCGGATTAACGTGCTGGGGCTCTACCAGCTGAGCTATCTAGCACTAACATTGGCTGTCTCCCTATTTTGTCAACATCTTTGTTTGAGATGCCAGTCAGAAGCCATTAAACCTGTAACTGCCATATAGCCAGGGATCACACCCAAGCTTATGAAACAACCTGGGAGACAACTTTTTCTTTCAAATATCAAGAAATAAACCACTTTAATATTGTAGATTTTTAAGAAAAAAACTTACAAAATTATTTTGTTAGGAGGAAATACAGAGACAAATAAGCCCTTTTCACACTACTCTATTCCCTGAGGAATAACGGCCAACCCTTTTACACTTGGACCCCTTTACCCCTGATGTACCCCGTCAAATGGGCATACCCCGGGAATAGCCACCCCTGCTCTGGAGTAGAGGTAAGTGGTAAAACCCTGGGGTATTCTTGAAATGTGCAATCGGAACCCCATGGAATAGGGACCTAGGCGGGGACAGTGTGAAAGTGTGCCGGGGTAATCGAGGGGTGAAAAAACTCTGGGGTGTATTCCACAGGGATAAGAGATAGAGTGTGAAAAGGGCTATAGTCATTTCATTTGCAAGACGATTTAATCAGATTTAATGTGTTTTTTTTATTCCCAGATTTAAATTAATGTTCCAAGTTGAAGATGGAGGAACACGTTGCAGCAACAACTGGAAAATGTGTCAACATGGGAAGAGGCCAATTAGAGTAGAATTCAATAACTTCTTAAAGTTCTGAATCTTTAAGAGTTCATGTCTATGACGAAAAAGAAGTTAAGTCTTACAAAAGACAGCATCTGTGCGATGATTTTGGAGCCCTGACCATAAAGTGACAACATTTTGAAGTAATGGATAAAACACAATATCTGAGGTTAGGCTCAGCAGAATTTACTGACAGAACTCCTCTGAGAGTACTGTGGGGCTTGCTGATTGTGCCATTTTTTAGTCTCGGGATCACCTTGGGGGGAAAAATCCCACAGAACATCAAAAAAATATCGGATAAATATAGATTCAGCAGAATATAAGTTTTTTCTCTGTTGAATATGTGAATAAGAGATAAATATTTTTAAAATTTACCATTTAATGAAATACTTGGTAAAACAAAAGAACACATTTTGCCTTTAGAGACACCATTCTTCACAACAAAAAACATTTACAAATGGATTTAGGGTACTAGTAGAGATTGTAAAATTTGCTTAAGCAACCAGTAAATCATACACAAAAGGGAATGGCTTGGTATAAAAAAATATTAAAAATTTCCACTCAGCAACATTTGAGACAGTCAGTGGCATAACCAGCTGGAGGAGGGAGTTAGCTCTCCCCTATGGTGGTAGCCTAACCCCCGCCCACAAATGAGATTGTGGGAAAAAATGCACAAATAATGGTTCAATGCTTCATAATGCTCCAAAACTATTTCTTTGCCCCCGCTCACCCCCCCCCCCCCACCCCCAACACTGGGGGAGGGGGAAGATTCCCAGCTGTATTTTCATTCACACAATATCCTAACTTTTACCCAACAGGCACCTTGCATGAGGTCAGACAATGGACAAAAGCACCAGTGTACACGCTACGCACTATTCTCAGCCAATCATACGCCTTCCTTTGAGGGCACTGTTTGAGTTTGTGATGCCATACCCAAGGGGTCTCTAAAGGTAGCAGGCAGGTTATTTCATGCTCCTCCCCTTTACCAGTAACCACTTCCCCCCTCGAAACCACTTTTCCTCCACCACAGATTTCATGTTTAAGGCAACAACATTTAGATTGCATTGACCCAATTCACCCGGCGTCATCGCGCCTTTGTGAGTCCGATCCCTCGTGGGTCAACTATGCAGTGCGCTTTTAAGGTGATGCGCATGCAGTTAGACACCCAGCATATCTTTGCACGCATTTTGACTCCCAATATGGCAGACCATGGGCAGACAGAGGCCACATGTGATGCTGGTGCAATGGATAAATAACAAGAAACAAAGACATTTACCGTTTCCCACTATTGTTCATATTTGTCTCTACGAAAAAGGCAACACAATGCCCTTTTAAGAACAAAGCTCTATTGTCTTTTATTTTTAAAAACTGTGAACCTTCAGTGTCTTTGGAAGTCAAGAATGGAAGGATATCCGTGGGAGAATCTGCCCAGATGGATGGTAATATTTTTAGAGCAATCCAAGGTTAATACAGATCTTCATGGCAAATTTCCACAATGAAACTCATACCAATTACTTGAAAAGTTTGAAAGGTCTGCCTGCCCTTAAGAGTCAAAATCTGAAGCACAGGAAATGTCCAGTTGGCTGGATTCCAGTATAAACAAAACAACCACAACAAAAAGCTATCCACTCATGAAAATGAGTTTTGCACATGTTCAAAAAAGAAATTCAACAAAAAGAGAGGAAAATCCGGGTAATAAGAAAGTTATAATAATTGTGTAACTCCTAACTGGTTCGTTTTGATTTTAAAATGAATGCACGTGACCTATTGCGTTCATTTTTTTTCATCCCACCGATGGTCGAAAGGTACAGGACATATGCAACTAATATAAAACAGATATAGGTCAATTCACATACAGTTTTCAAAAGGGACAAAGTTTTAGCTGAATTTGATATGATTTACCTACAAAAAAAGTTGAGTTTTGTAAATACGATGATGCCAGAAATTGCGAAAGGCTTGCCTGAAATAATGGCAAAGGTTTATGGCTATCTGTTTTAACAATGACTTTGAAGCCAACCACAGCCATAACTATGGCCATGGCCGGATTGGCAGCTACGGCTGCAGCTTCATCACTGCGTCATCAATGCATTGAAGTCTAGGACGTCCTAATAAGCAACACCCTCAGCAACACTTGTAGCTGTAGCCTTAGCCGTAGACACCAATTCTGAAGCACTGTGCTTAGTTGACCCATAGAGGGCAGTGAGTAAATTCCTGCACTCATTATCACCAGCCTTCGCTAATTTACACTGCATACTTAAGAACCCCCCTACTGCCTTACTAAGAGTACAATTATTAATGTACAGTGAACCCTCCTACCCCATAAATGTAACATAAAGAGGTCAAATAAAGGTCGGCTAAAAAATGAGACACCCAGCCATAAAAGATTTACCTCTGACCTTGAGGATGGACCCCCACTAATACCCAGGAAATTCTCAGATACTCCAGTAATAAAAGTTTCAATATGAAACTGTTTATTTATTCATAAGCAAAACCTTGGATGGACAAAAAACAACAACAAACAAACAAAAAACAAAATCATAAAGCAAATAAGAACAAATACAAGTTTGGATTGTCAAAAGTTAAGTGTTAGGAAGAGAAATTTGTTCTAAAATTTTTAAATACGTACAGTATTTGGTGAGGTAATTTTAGCACTACTTGCAAACAGAGTTGTATGCTGACCACATGTGGATCAAATGTAGACCATATTTCAATGCTGGACACCCCTCTGTGAGATTTCATAAGTTCACAGTTTTTCCCACTTCTGTCTCCCCACACTGTCTGTTGATTGATTAAAAGGAAATTTAATACATACCATACAAATTGTTTTTAAAGTGATTCATCAGACGACTTTGAATTTTGGAAACAATCAAGAAAATTGCAATCAAATGAATTCTATAATGTATAAATAATCATTGCAAAACTGTTTCTATATAAAAAGTTACACACAAAAAAAGGCAATAAAACTTTTGGGCCAAAATTGTATATAACATACCTAAGACATCTGAAATGGTGACTGAAGTTGGACTGGACAGTTTTTTCGCCACAACAGCAGAAATTTATTATTAGCGCTGCAAGAATTGGTCTGGAATTTTACCATGGGAATTGTAACACTATCTAGTGGCTTCTGGTTTGCAATCAATGCCAAAATCTATATCAATCCTTATATTGATCCCTTATCATTATTAGCGCTGTAAGTATTGGTCTGGAATTTGACCATTGGAAATGACACATCATTAATGGTTTACGGTTTGCGATCAATATCAAAATCAATATCAATCATTATTGTTCCATCTTCCAAAGCCTAAAATCTTTCATGAATAATTTTTGTTGTATTTAGAACAAAAAGGGAGCATGATCACATTCCACGCCAAAGTTGATTTAAAGAGAGCGAGCACAACATAAGAGTGAAACTATAAAACTTAAATTTATTTTCATTATTTATAGAAATAAGTCAGCCAATTAAGTTTTGAGTCCAAATCTCAGTGTATGAAAACGAGTGAAAAGATATACATATTCACTTTTCTCTTCGATGACTGATTGAGCTTAAACTTTCACAAGTTTGTTATTTCTTGTGTTTGTTGGTTCACATAAAATGTGATTACTATTCTTTGACAATATCCCAAGTGATACATGTGCTAAGGGGTTGGTACACAATTAGTTTTGGGAGAGTACCATCATTCCAATTCTCCAATTTTGCAGATAAAATTGTTGGGAAAAAATCTATGACATTTTACGGGAAAAATATGTTCATGCTCTGATCTTCAGGAAAACAGCACTAGTATCAACTTTATAGACAGTAAAGCAAAATTGCCCCCCCCCCAAATACAAGTCAGCAAAAGTTGCCTCACCGTCATTTTTCTGGTTACTCCAGTTCTTTGTTTTAAAGATTGAAGTTGCTTTTGGCTGATTTATAGATTTTCTTTTATTTACAACCCCAACCCCACCCCTCCACCCCCCAAAAAGAAAACCTCTCTATTGAATGTTTATGTCTTGAATAGACTGTCCAGTCATGTCTAAGAATCTTAAAACTTACCTACAATATCAACATGAATCCACAGACTAAACAAAACACAACAAAACCACCTTGACTAGATTAAAGTGAATTCCGGTTCTATCGGAAGTTTTGTCATTACCCATCCAAAGTGTTATGCTGGTACTCCCCACCTATTACACCACCCTTAATGACTCCAGCAACAAAACACCATCAGCAATTCAAAGTACATACCCCTGAACCTACTTTGGGATAAGTGTTAATTTCACTCGGAAGTAAACCTTGTTTTAAAACCTTTGATGAAGAGATTTACCGCCGTGTGAGTCTTGTGGTAAACTCATCAATGAGTAAAAACTTTCGTTATCAAAAGTGCAATAAGTGCAACTCTAATTCTTAATAACCATGGAACGCAATTAAACTGATAATACACAGTTATTTAAGGTTACAGAAAGGTTGTGTGATTTTTAGTTCAAGGCTTAACCTGAACTTGTTGCTTTGGAAGGGAGATTTGGAGAGATTAAAAAAGTACAGTGACGGATAGAGAGGGAACATTGAACAAACTGGATGAAACTACTCAAAATATTCCCAATATTTCTGAAAAGGATATTTGTGTCTCATCCTTATACCCGAAATTCCAAGATTATAAAAAAAATATGTATGAAAAGTTTATATAATGGGTCTCCTTTTGCAACTATTCTCTCAAAAATTTAGATTAAAATTAGGCTCCTCTTTTTAGAATGAAAGTTATTCGTATAACAATTTGAGCTTTGGACAAAATGTTTAAAGTTGCTTAAAGTGATTTTTTTAAAAGTGATTTTCATGGTAAGAGATATTTAATCTTTCAACAGAATGTATGCATTTTTTTTTTTTTTTTTTTTTACAGTTGTAGACTGACTTTCTAAGTTGAAAAATAAAACAATTGGTAGATAAGTGGCCACGGTGGGCTAAACAATGACCACTAAACTGTTTGTCAAAAATCAGTCCATTTAAAAAATGACAGTTGCCATGAATGTTATCAAAAACCTTGAATAGATAGTCAAAATTAAAACAAAGCCCTTCGAAAAAGGGTCAAATTCCCTTTTGTTTGCTACAGTCTGCAGGAGGCAGTCTACTTTGTCACACACTGCAGTGAGTTTTCAGTTGACCCTAAAAAGAGTTTTCACACACATACTGAAGCTGGTGGCATGTTCAGGCCATCCCTTACAGAGTAAAAATGCTGAAATAAGCAAGATCCCTCTATGTGGGACACTGTGGGACCTTCAACTGAGGCTAAGGTCACTGGTTCCTTAAAACGTTGGTACAGTCTACAAGGTTCCTAGATGATGAAAAATCGGCAGTTTTTAATATATCCTTGATTCATTTGTTAACAAATCTTCAAAGTGTTGGGGGAGGGTTCTGAGCTTAACTTGTAAACTGGAAAGATTGGACAGTTAGAAGTGGCTGATGATGGGAGGGGCGTGGCAAATAATGACAAAACAAACATTTGTGAAGGTTCCTTGTGTTTCTTATATGTTTTTTTACGCTTGTTGTGCAGACACTCTTAACAGGTTGTAAATCATTTTTTGGTGTTTTCTTCTTTTTCAAAGTTATTATTCCACTGGAAAATGTTCAGAGACGCTGTTATGTGTCATCTCATCTTGTCTTTCCTTTCAAAAAGTATTATCACATTTTCATGCTAAAATATCTTGCCGTCGAGTAGTATGGTAAAAGTTTTCTTTTAGTTTTGATGCCAAGTTGTTTGAAATGTACTCGCTGCTTCAATGTTATGAAAACACATGAAATAATGCAGTAGTTTTATTTTTTGCAGAAACTTTTTCTGACATATCCCAATGTCTTATTTCTCTAAAGATTATGAGCCCATGTAAAATCAGAACAATGCAAACTTCATAGAATTTTGGCTGGTAACTATTTCTGCTAAGCCAGATTGTTTGGTGCTTAGCAGGATTTTGTGCTTACAGGCTTCATACAATTGGGTCCTGACAGGCCTTCATCACACTCACTATTCATGTCCTGCACCCTGTGTTGTTACATGGAACAGCAACAACTAATACTACAACAGGGCCAGATGATTTCACTCTTCCAGCAACACTGATATGGGCCCAATTTCATGCTTTAGCACAACAAAAGTAGCTAAGCACAACAAAATCTTGCTTACCAGACTAAGATTACCAGCCAAAATCCCATATCAAGTGTACTATTTGTAGATAGTATCCTGCATGTTTTTGTTCGGCAAATTATTTTCTGCTTAAGCAGCTCTATGAAATTGAGCCCTGTATGGAATAAAAAGTTGGCAAATCAAGATGGAGGCTCCAAGAAGGTGTTCTGGACTGTGTGAGTTTTGGACACCTAGGACCCAGCAGACTAGGATACTACAACCCTGGGTATTAACTACCACCATATGGGAAGCCAATCACACCAGTCAGTGTGCCTCTGTCAGGGTCAGCTAGCTTGCTTGACCTCACACTAAGGACACTTAAGGAAGGGAACAGGTTTGGTAAAGATGATGAAGACCACTACCTACATGGTGATGTTTTTGTAAATGTGGGTGTAGCACCCACACTTTATTCTTAAAGAAAGCCAAGACATTTGTGATTTCATTTTCACTACCTTATGGAGACCGAGAACAAAACAGAAAAGGGAACACAAAATGTCTCCATAGGGGAATTCTAAAGACTGGGGTGCTGCTCAATGAATTTTGTGTACAAAGTCTATAGGAGGTTCTTAACTACAGGGAACAAAGGAAAGAACAAAAGATGTCTCCATAGGGATGCAAACATGCAGGAATGTGTGTACACTGTCAAGAAAAAACAATTTCCTTCATATATATAAGGAGAATGAAACCTGATATTCAAAAAGAGAGAGAGCTTTTTTTATCTGCACTTTTAACAAAACTGAACACAAGAATTCACATATTTGTTGTATCCCTGTATTAATGTTTGTGTTCTAATTTTTTTGGGGAAAATGCCAACCTTATACAAAAAGGAATTCTGGTTGGTGATTTGCAATGGGTTTCATGAGCCAAAATCCAATAAAGGTTTAGAATTCTTTTCATGTTTCCTTGAAAAGATGAAATGCACACATTTATCACCTTAACCCCAGTGGGTCAATCTTGCACCATTAGAATCTTGCATCACATCAAGACCCATCTTCATGGATTCGCTTTATTTAAAACATCGGAGCAAACAGAAGTAGCAGAAGTATCCGCGCTTAACATAAAAGTAAACGCGCGCTTCTCAGGTAAGCATACTTCACGTTAAGCATTCCTTCACTTAAACATCTAGCACAAAAATTCAGTGCAAATCAGTGTTAGCAGAGAATGGGGACCAAGCG
The DNA here is from genome assembly GCA_023634235.1 of Pisaster brevispinus. Taxonomy (NCBI): domain Eukaryota; kingdom Metazoa; phylum Echinodermata; class Asteroidea; order Forcipulatida; family Asteriidae; genus Pisaster; species Pisaster brevispinus. The sequence continues at coordinate 12,874,082 of JAMKCF010000006.1, forward strand.
TGCAGAGTTCCGCGACAAGCAGAACCATGAGAGTGGACCCTGTAAGTTCTCTTGTGACAATTTATCACAAAAACATACTGGTATGAGACGATGAAGATACCCTTTAAGAAATCCCCCCCAAGGTACAAGGCTTAGCTCAAGACCAAGAAGCTTATTATTCTGACCTTCATATGAAGAAACCATTACCACCTAACAACAGCATGTGGGCCCTTTCAAGACAAACAACCTGTTGGGCCTCTGACTAGTGAGGGCGGTATTGTACTTTTGCGGTGTATCAACAGCCGGGACTAAAGGTGTGGTATTTTTGCTGATCAGGTAAACGTGATCATTATTGTGTTCTCCTGTTGGAAGTTCAATCTACAGAATCAGCATTAAATCTTCTATGAGTCACTACTGGTTTTCCAGATGTAGAAATTAAGTATTGAAATATCTTATATAGCAATGTTCTCAGTGCCTTTTTCCAGTGTAACCCCGGAGGTACCTCCATGGTGTAACTAAAGCATGAACAAAACAACAACAAAATACACATGATTTTCAAGTCTGTATTAGAAGTTTATCAATGATTTGTGTTAAATGATTATATTTGTGAAAACATTTGTTATCCTAACCGATAAAACAGGTCTTTTTAACATCCTGAATTGATATAGACATTGTTTGGTACAGAAAACACCAGTATCCTAAAATACAGTTGCCCAAGGCTGACTGCTGAACTCAGCTTTCTAATATGCTAATGAGACGCCTGTCAATCACATCCCATTATGCAAATTGATTAGTGGGTGTGAATATATTACAGATCAGCACCACCTACCTGACAACCTGCTGTGCTGCTACACCACTGGAGTAAACCTGACACAAGTCTTGGATTCTGTTTCAACTCTTGATGGTGTTGAACAATTTGTGAGTAAAAAAAAAAAAAAAAAGATTCACATAAATTTAGAAATGTGATGGGAATTCAAAGAGGGTTGAAACAGCAAACAAGGAACTATACCCTGATGATGTACTATCCCATAGCAACCAATGTACTATATACCTATAGCAACAGCAGCTTCTTGGTACCTAGACGTCTGGGCAACAATGGGTTGTTATAAAACAAATACTATCAAGTCCCCTATTTTTTTATTCGAGGGCTCCTGCTATGGTTACAACTATGACTCCCTTGGTGATCCCCAGAGCGGATCACCTCGAGAGTTGGGGTGTTGACCATAGCACTCAAACAGTCAATATTTGTATACTACACTAACTTAAATATCAAGTAATAATCCACAAGAGAAAACTGACTGGATGTAAATGTTAAATAATTTTGGGCTGAACAAAGTAAATTGTTCTTTGTCAAATTATACTTTGTCTTGCTTACTAGTATAATTTTAAAAGGGTATTTGGGTTTGGGTTTTTTTCCAAAGCAACATACCACTGATGAATGTGTAATATTTATAATGTTTTTAAAACGATCTTGTACAGATTCTGTCTTCATATTGATTGGATGCATGTCAAATGATACACATGGTGTTTTTTTTTCAACAATCAAACTACAAAAATCAGCAACAAGCCAGCTATTGCATGGAGACATAGTAACAAGGCATCTACTTATCTGTAAAGTGGTGCATGTACAATTATGTTGAAACAACATTAAACTTGGCCCAGCAGTTATGCATTATATTCATTCACTACTTAAATATACAAGGACAGATGTAATGGTAAGGCCTAGGTACCCCCCCCACACACACACAAATCCTGACAGCGCCCCCCCCCCTTCTTGAAAAATAATAATAATAATAATAATAAGTTACTCCAAAGAAGTAGAAAATAGGAGTTGTACATTCATTCCCTTTAAGAACAAAGTAAATTCTCCACACTTTCGTAAAAACTTAGTTTAAAAGTTGTCATTCTGCTGACAAAGCAGTCTAGTGTATTAAAACTGCTTTCTGAACTTCCCCATGGGGGAGAAGGTAAAAAGTTTGGAATATGCCGATCTCAGTGATTGTATCTGCCGTCATCAATCAAATAAATAGGTCAGCCAGATCAGCAAGTAACTCTCTTCTGATTGGCTCATTATTTATTGATCTTTCAAGGGAGTATATAAGGTTTCCATGGCAAAACAACCTTTGACATCGAGTGAGTTTTGGAGTTCAGTTGGAGATAAGTTTCAAGTTTAACCTGGGGTCCAATGAATGTGGGGTGACATTTGGGGGTGGGGGGGGGGGGGGTTATATTCAGTCATGCTGTGGTTGAATTGCATTGTCAAATGTGAAATTATAGGAACGTATTTTGAGAACCATTCTCTGCTAACAGGCCACAAAAAAAAAGACAAAAGTTACTCTTCAAATTTCAAAGGGACTTATTTTTGCTACTGACGTCCTCAATCTTTCCACATCAAAGACAAAAGCTTACCAACTTGAAAGTTTTATAGCAAGAAGTTTGTACACTTGCTGTCAAGAATTTTGAGACCACTTTCACCAGGCTTTTCTCTTTTTTTTATCAAAGAGTTGTCAGTCAGTAAATTTTGCTTTGGATGTGTTGTACTTTTTTAAGGATCATTGCACCCCACTTACATGGAAATAAATACTTCTAAGGATAGGCCCTATAGTTTGTTCGTTCTAACGAAACAACTTATTTTGCTAAAGTAAGGTAACCATGTCTTGATCATTTGGCCTAGGCCTTATGTAAGGTTTTACCTCGTCCCGAAATTGCTCTTTTTGTAAGATCCCTTTTTAAATTTGACTTCTGTAGAGATTTTTCAAAACTTGTTTGTACAGATGATTGAGTTTTTTGTTTGGTTATGTTTTTCAATGTATCACTGTGTAGTGCAATTCAACCTATCAGTTGCCATAATTGTACATTCTTTAATTATTAGTATTTGGGTTTTTTTATTTTAAAAAAACCTATAATAATAACAATAATATTAATAATCATAATAATTTTTCCTTTTGTCCAAAGAACAAATACTAAATATTTATTTTGTTAAAATGTCTAATCATAAAAAATATTTTGCTATAAATGGATACGTTTGTGCTTGTTCTTGTTTATGCCTCTGATGAAGGCCCGGATTGGATCGAAAGCTAAGGCCATCTCCCCTACTAATTTTATAGGTTAGCTCAGTGGTTTATTCTTTCCCAGCCTTTCACCTCTGTGGACCCCTGTTCGAATCCCACCTCAGACCGGAGCCTTGCATATGGATGTGGTTTTCAGTCCCTACCTGATTGCGTGCGTTTTCCCCCATTTGAGGTTTTCCTCCCACAACTAAAACTGAACAGTATTTTTGTTCTCTATTCACCCAGTTATTGGGACTGACTGTGCTATTGGAGATTTAATAAAATAAATAATAAACAGATACGTTATATAAACATATATCTATTAAAATGTTAGAAGCATACAAATTATTAAAAGGGTTTAAAAGGTAAACATGCAGCAACAATGGTAGGGACAGGATGTGGACGACCTAGCTTCATAGGTCGGTCATGAAAGGTCAAGACCTGCGTGAGAACGAGAGAGGAGAATGTCACAAGGAAGAGCAAATTGTAACATTCTTCCTGGCTGTTTCATGTCTGAAATGCTGACAAGCCCAGCAGGGTACAATCTTTAGGCAATGAGTCTAAAACAAAAAAACCTGCTGTCTCAAAAGGCCGTTTTTATAAGTGGACACCTTTTTTAAATGAAGCGAATATTACCAGAAATGTAGTTGTGTGGGGGTGGTATGGAGGTATTTAATACCTATCGATACTTCCTTGCATGAGAAAAGTCGACAGAAGAAGGAAGGACACCAAGCAAATTACCATAGGTTTAAGTTGGTAACCGCCTTATCTTTCGTTAAAGAATGCACTGACCTCAGCTGGATGCCTGAAAATAATGCTTAACAAAAATATATGTCTTGTGACCTGAACTTTGGTCCACCTGTACAAATGCTCCTGAGAAACTTTCCCTTTTTATGAATGGAACTTATCACTAGTCGCAGTAATTTTGACTGCGTGAGGGCGCGTGTGAACAAAATTTACATAATGCAAACCGAGTAAAACGATCAGGATTTTGCATTTTAGTTGTTGTTATTGTTATTTATTAGGCTGTTGACACAAGAAAACAACGAACAGGCAGTCAAAATGAGATAAATTGTAATTGTAATGCAAGGAAATTAGTCGTTGAAAGTGCCCCCAAGCAGTCAAAAATAGGGTCAATTGATCGACTTTGTTTTGGATGGGAGTACAGAATCCATAACATAGATGGAAACTATTCAACACAACTTGAGTACATAGAGAAGTTGATTGTGTGTTTATTGTGTCAGATTTCAAGCACTAAAAAGGCATAACATTGATCAAAAATAATGAATGGATAATCAATTTTAAAGACAAGTCTTATTTTTAAAAAAGAAGTATCAGATAAAACATATTAGATATATCCCCCAGACAAAAGAACCCACAGAAAATCAAAAACACACCCCCCCCCCCCCCCCCCCCCCCGGCAAAAAATAAATAATTAAAAATAAATAAATATATAAATAAATATATCAATAAACACAAAATAAACAAACAATAAAAAATAAATAAATAAACAAATTAAAATAAATAGATAAACTTAAATAAACAAATTAATCAATAATTGCAACCACAACCAACTATACCACCAACACCTACTTCAGGAACAACAATCAACAGCAGAACAAACAACAAACAGATTTAGATTCAAATGCAGATTCATAAATGCTTTTAACTCATCCTATCCAGAAAATCTAACGTAGTTTCAGGTTGAATGGCTTCTGACTAGCACCCCCTGAACAAAGATATTGACAAGATGGGGGGAGACTGCCAACATTAGGGCTAGATAGCTCGATTGGTGGAGCACAGGCACGTTAATCCAGAGGTCGCAGGTTCAAATCCCGTTCTAGTCAATATTTCTTTGTTCACCTCAAAATTGAATTGGATTTACCCAGTCAGTTTCCCATTCCAGGGGACAGACCTACAGGGTTTAGAAGGACAAGTATAAAAACACATTGGGGTACACAAACCTTTTTTTATCCGGGCACTGACTGCCATTATCAACCCATCTTAACTTTCCAAAGACCTTTCGGTCATGGTCGTTGCTAAAAACAACTTCCTCCAGAAATTACAAAGGCAATCCAAATCTAACAACCAGCTGTTACCAGACAAAGCTACCTTTTATGAGTCGGTTCAGATTCAGGCTAAATTGCAGGGGACTGAAAAATTGTTTGTCCTCAAGAGAAAAGGTCAAAGGATGCAAACCAAACAGTTTACATCAAGGTTTTTTTTTTATTTATTAATTTCCTTGCCGTCCTAGTTCTTCTCTTTGGTGTGAAAAGTTCGAGCATACAAGTGGTGTGATCCATGATGGAGCAATCTGCCTAACTTCAACTGATCGCTCAACAGTGAGCACTCCTAACTGCCTAACTATGACAATGATGCTGAGTGCGCAACCGAAAATGTCGCCTAACTTTACAGATAAACTGCAGATAGTTCAGTATCCGTGGTTTATCCAGGGACTGTGTGTATGAGGCTGTATCACAGGCCTGGAATTTCATCTTTGAGAGGGCAAGGCCATTTTCATTTTGCAAAAGGCACTTCCATTGGAAAATCTCTGAGTCATAGTCTATTGGAAACTTTTGAAGGAGCACCGAAGCCACGACTACGGGCAATAGAGGCCATCGTCTCCACGGCCTCCGTGTAATTCCAGGCCTGGCATTATGGAAAGTTAAATCGGTGAAAACCCCTAAAAATTTGAATTAATTTTTTAAGACACCACACCACAGGACAATTAAAAAAAGAAAGATTATTTTGACGTGTACATGGAAGAAGGGCTCAATGAAAGATTTACCTTGGAAAGGGCGTAAGTAATTAATGTGCAAAACTGTGTTTCTGAGTGTGAAAGTTTGATCAGTTTTCTGCCATTCATATATAATTATAGGAAGGTAAAATTCTGCTTGGAAATGGGCAAACATGTCTTTGGGGGTAATTCTAGAAACATAAATGTAACTGCAATGCCATATTTTTTTAGTCAGCAGCCATTTTATTGCTTAAAGCATTTTAATTGTTACCCAGAAAAAGTAATTTGTGTGGATAAATAAATACATTTTAAATAACTAAAATTTGCACACTTGATATTGAATTATTTTTATGTATTTGTCTGTCTTTTCAAGGTTTTTAATTTAGATTTTGCTTATTTTATACTTGCATGTTTTTTAACTAGAATTTTAATGTCATGCAGCCTGAACAGGCTGGTCCTGGAAAGAGAGCAAAAACATTCAATAAATTCAATAAATTATAACAGTTATTATTAAATTAGTATTATGAATCTAACCTTGACCTAACTAAACTTGACTTTTCCACTTAAGTTTGAGTTTCAATCAAGAATTTTCAAATTTTCCAGGTTCCCTGGGGTTACGTATTAAGATAAACTCTGTACCACCTATCACCATGGTTTTGGTTTTGGAGCAACTGTCCAGAAAGCAACAGGAAGTTTGCAATGCCTAACTCGATGGGATTTCTCTGGGATAGAAAGACTTAAGCCAACATCTAGAGGAGTTGAGCACCAATTATGAGCCCACTTTAATTCTCAGTTGATCTTTGATTCTACAGATACAAAATTTTGCATTTGATAAAGTTACTTTGCATTTTGCATTTATGGATTAAAATTCATCAAGTGTTAGATGTCTACAGTAAGTGCATGGATTTCTTTATGCATACGGACAAGATAGTAATGACTGCACTGCTGCAAAGTTTCGTAGTTAGCTTACAAAAAACAACGCACAAACAAACCAAGAGTTTGTGTTTGGCAGCCAATGAGCTACACCATGACAACATCATTTACTGTCAGGGATGTGATAGGTAGTTGAAAAAAAAACTGAACTGTGAGCGCAAAGCCTGAAAGCTACCTATATACATTTATCTTTGTTTTTAAAAGCCCTATACTCTGCAGTATGGGGCATTCTATTTGGTTTTATCTTCATGTTTTAATGAATATGATCTAAATAAATGTAACAAAAATGTTTGTTTGTTGTTTGTTGTTGTTGTTCTTCTTCTTCTTCTTCTTCTTCTTGTTTTTTAGTAGTTGTTGTTGTTGGGTTGGTGTTTTTTTTGGGGGGGACACAGTACAATGCTGCAAAGTTCCGTAGTTAACTTAAAAAGAAAGCAAAGGGGAGCCATGACGAAAAAGCTAGAACCACGATAACATCACCAACAATGCTACAAAGTTCCTTAAAAGTATACTAGAAAAAGAAACATTTAATTTAGTTCCAATGAGTTCGCTTTATTACAAATAATACTTCAAAGGCAAGGTAAAAAATGCAACCTAAAACAAAACACCAAGACTTTACAGGGGGAATTTCCCAGTCATTGCTTAGTGTGACGGTGGTTGAGAAACGTTTTATCTCTCAGCATGATGTGTGGGATGAGTAGGTTTTATTTTTCTGTGGGAAGATATCTTTGACTGATGGCCAATGTCAGCTGATTGCAGTACAATGTTTGATTCATCTGTTGGGGTTCAAAGGTCGAATTCAATTTTGTGATCCAACCATTTTCTAATATACAAAGCTACGAAAATGTTTGGAACAATTTTGAGTCCCCAACTTCTTACAGTGTAAAATGCTATTGTATTTGATACCCTCCTAGTGAAATTTTTATCCAAAAAAAAAAAAAAAACGATCAATGAAATCATATTGGTCTGGACTTTTTTGTACAGAGAATTTTTAGTTCATTTACTTTAGTTTATGACATTCAACCAAAACGGCATTGAATTTGAGCTTCATACTGGTGCACAAAATTCCTCCTTGGAAATGTACAGAACCATGTGTTTTTGACGTCCGATGATATCATGTTTCAAATTTTGCTCTGAAAAAGTATTAATGGTAAATAAAATGGCAATATACATCATTTTACATGAAGTTAGAGACTTGTTATTTTGTCCCCACCTTCATGAGGCCTCTGTCCATTGGAAAATGAGTGCATCATAAAACTGAAATTTACCTTGGAGCTCCTCTTTAACAAGGTCCAGTAAGCTGTCAATGATTTGTCTTCCCACACTTGAGAGATTTATGTCTAATTTGTTGGCTCAGCCATGTTTTCTTGTCTGGGTCATGGGTTCATGTCTTACCCGTACACCACCCCTAGTTTTTGAACCCGTTTTCAACTCCAAAAACCGCAAGTTTTGTTTTTACCCCCCCACAAGAAAAAGAAGAAGAAAAACACCACAAAGTTCTGAACATGGCACAAAATTACACAAAACCACACAAAAAAAGAGTTAATGTACAAGCCTTCACTTCTACACAGTCATTCTCTCCTTCAAACTTTGCTTTGAACACTTTTTGTGAAGCAAAATTCTTTAGTTTATTAGGCCTACCTTTTTGGAGTTTGTTTGTTCATTTTGTGACATCAATATGTCAGTGGCACAACAAGACATTTTCATTTGTGCGGGGGGGGGGGGGGGTATAAAGATATAATGGGGGTGCTATTTAATAAATTGAACCATTAATTTGTGCGTTTTCTTGTTCAATCTCATTTGGGGGAGGGTCCCCCCCCCCCACTGTTGTGAATATTTAAAAGTTGATAAGTAACATTGTTTGAGAGCCACTGAGGTGGAAACTTTCAAATTTCTACTGTGATTTACAGCTTTATCTTTTTTGTGTCTGTTTGTTCTTGTGTATATTTTGTTGTGTCAGTGCAAAAAGAGCTGTCTCTTAATAAAGCACTTTAACGCCTTACATGAGAGTTAAAATATCCCAGATATGCACACAAAACAAGTATGTGCCGAAACATGACGTTATTGCACGGGCCATTTTCCTGCGAGATGCAATGTTTTAGCAAAATCAAGATACAACTTTTTTGCACTGACGCGAAGATTTAACTGTCTGATTAGTAAAATTGTTTGGGAACCACTGAGGTTGAAACTTTAAATTTTCTACCTTAATTTCTAAAACTTTGGGGTTTTTTAACCATGAGTTATTGAAGCATCAGGTTATATCTTTGTAGTATATTATTATTTCAATTATCAAGGAATTCTTGTAAAACACCCAGATCCAATTTTAGATTGTATTTTTCTATGCTAAACTAGTTCAACTCTGATAACAGATGTGAGAGTCACGGCTGACAAAAAGGTCTCACCACCAGGATCTAGATTTTAAGAGATGTTGAAACAATGGCATTTCCGTCCCTTTGGAAACAACTGGAGTGACAGTTTAAAGGAGCTTCTGGGAACAGTATCTTCAGCAATTCAGAGAACATGATTTATTTATACCTGAGGAAAACACCAGCTACTTTTTCAAAGGAGGGGGATAAAAGGGTCTGAATTCAGAAATGAAATTCAGTCTGAAATTTCTCATTCCTGTGTCACATTTTATTTCAAAAACAAAACTGCTAGCAATATTAATTCCTACCTTCAGCTCCCCTAAGTTATTTTTCATCTTCAATGTTTATTTTTCTTCTTGTAGCCCCTTAGCAAGAGTGGCCTATAGCCTGGTTTATGGCGAACTTGCACTAAAAAAATGACAACTGAATAACAAATTCTGCCCCCCAAAACCCCCGATATTTATAATGTTTGCTCAATTCAAATTACAATCCAAAATGACTTTGATTCCGATGTTTGTATGGGAGTGACTATACCAATGGTAACATAAAGAGTAGTATGTAAATTGTCATCAGAAAAGTTGATAAAAAGGAAAAAGAAAATGGGGGTGTTGCAGAAGCTTATAGCGACAAAAAACCCCATAAAATTACCTAATGACAATATAAAAGATAGTTGAAAGCCCCCCCCCCCCCCCCCCCCCCCGTCCCATCCAACCGAAAACAGTCCTGGCTATCCCGCTTGGAGGGGTGGGGGAATCTAGATTGATTGAGGGATAAGTAGAAAGAAAAACCCAATGAAGGCTGGAGGGTCATAAAACTTCACCACATGTTCCAAGTTCAGTTTGGTTTTTGCAAGCTTTCAGAAAAAAAAACCCTCACCCAGGCTTGACGCTTCTGTATCTGAAAAAGTAATCCAAGCGATTTAGGACAGGGTCACTTCCTTCACTTATGAGAGCCCTTGGTAGTCAAAAATGCAATCTGTTTGCATTTATGAAGGGTTTAAGATTAATGGGGGCCATTGGGGTCATAGACTTGAAGGTTCTCTACCAATTTCTGCAGGTGTAGATAGGTTGTTATATTAAACCAGCGCTCAAAAAGGTTACTGCATTCCAACATTTGGTGAATCAGGAGGTGTTTTTTTTAAATACTTTTTCTGCAAGGTAGCAAACAAACTATGTGAGGGGAAATTTTATTTGTTTGTATCCCTATTGGGCAACTTATTTTGAGGAAGGGACTTTTGCTCTCAATTTATGAAGTATTTCAATTTCTGAACCTTATTACTTTCTGAAGTAGGTTTGTTGGCATGTCGTGGCTGAGTGGTCAAGTGCACTGGACTCAAGCTCTGGTGTTTCTGATCAGCAGAGTGTGGGTTCGAGTCCCGGTCTCGACAGTTGTGTCCTAAAGCAAGACACTTAAACCGTTATTGCTTTATTACTATTACAGCATTATTGAAAATCAAACTAAGATTGCAAGAGAAAATAGTCTTGTAATTTTGCACAATAAAGTATTTATCATCATCATCGCATTCAGGCCTGGAATTAAACAGCGACCACAGAGGTCATGACCTCTGTTGCCCTGGTCTTGGCCTTAGTGCCCCTTCAAAGGTTTCCCATAGATTTCAAGATTTTGCCCTTGGAAATGCCCCTTGCAAATTGAAAAAGGCCTTGCCCTCTCAAAGAAGAAATTCTAGGCCTGTACTTTTGGGGGATGTGAAGGGGGATATGAACTGCTGCATGATAAAAGTATGTAGGAAACTGACTGGGTACAATTTACTTCATTTTGGGTTAAACAAAGACAAATTGACTAAGCCGGGATTTGAACCTATGACATCTGGATTAACATGCTGGCGCTCTATCAACCTAATGTTAGCAGTTGTTCGGGATGCCAGTCAGAAGCCATTTAGAGAGATTGACTTTTTATTTCAAATATCAAGTAATAAACCACAAGTATTTAAAAGTATTTACCACTAAACCTAACCTGCATTTTTTCAATGATTTAAGGTTGAAGAAAAAAAACTGCACAGAGGCAAACTAAATGCTTGAAGAGTCAAAAAATGATCTGCTTTTTGTGCGACAGAAAGATTTCCCAACAGCACAGATTGATCTAGCCTTAAACATGAGCCGAAGTTAAGAAACAAAGTTTCTAGACTTTCAGCTGTTTCCTGACAGAGCACGTCCTTTTGTTTGCAACCAGGTCTCTGACCCCGTTGGTAGGAAGGATGGACGGCTATGAAAACTACTTTTGGTTTGGACTCATCTCAAGGGGAAAAAAATCATCTGCCAGCACATCCATTCAACCAGGAAGTCAAGTCTTTTAGAACTTTGCTAGCCCGACATCTGGTACATCGAGGTGTGAAGATAACGTTTTGATTGTTCCTTCCGCCTTCCTATGCAACCAGCCTGGTACTATGACTACAATAATCATCCTTTGCCCTACGCTCTAGTTCTTGAGGGGTGTGTGGCGAACAGAATGAAATTATCCTTGTAAAATTAAAACCAAATCTGCAGGAACAATTGGTGGGCAATTTCAAGGAGAGTTAAAAAGGCCATGATGGGTTCAATGACGGGTTGTAACAAGGTACTACTCAGCTGTCTCTAATCTAGGTCACATAACACAATTATTTATTTTTCTAAAAGTTAGACCTCCCTGGATGAGATTTTCAGAAAGTGTGTCGTGTCATCATCTTTTACTACCTGGTGACGGGTCCAAACTCCACCTTCCTAACTTCAAAACTTTGCACCAAATTCTATTAGTTTTCGCTGGCGATGTTTGTTGCACAAAGTGGAGAATGTAACTGTAACATTATTTATGAGGGACAACATTTGCTTTAAATTCAGGTTTAGAGCTTTAAAATGACTAAGAAAAGTGTTCTATTTTCCACAAGTTTATGAACAATTTGAATCAACATCCATAATCGAAGGCTCAAAAGATATTAAATTATGTCAAAATGCCTATAAGGGTTTTCGAACAGTTAAAATACAAAATAGCACTGCAGCATTTTTAATAACTTAATACATGACATTTGTGTCTAACCATGAACGGTAGGTCTACCTTTAATTTATCACCTGTTGTCCTGACAAAAATTCAAGAGTTCCTACAGAGCGCATGAGGTGGTTTCCATGGTAATTATGCAATTGTTGCAGGCATCCAACCCTGTTAGTAAAATTTAGTTAAACCGCATCTTTAAAGTTGTGAATTTTATCAAATTAGGTTTGGATATGGAGCCCAGCAAGGAGTAAACAAGATATGGGGGAGGGGTGTCAGATGGGGTTAAATATTAATGGTGAAGTTTCTTCAAGTTGAAAGGGATTCCTAAGACAGGTTTTATTCTGGGCTTTAGACTATTGTTGACTGGCAATAGCAGGCAGAATATTTATACAAGGGAAAGTAAAAATCTATCTTTCATCTGAATACATCCAATGCTGACGCTTTTCAAATATATGTTTTTGTATGGGAAATTTGGTTTATTCCTGAATTTGGATGATATTCAGTTAAAGCGGTATTGAATTTGACATTTTGACTGACGATAAAATTCCTCTTTGGAATGTACACACCCAATCGTTATCTAGTGAAATCATGTTTCAAATTTTGCTCTGAAAGAGTATCAAAATATACAATGACAATTTTACACCATTTTCACTTGAGGTTAGAGTCTTCATAAGGAATTCATCTATTGGAAAATCAGAACACATAAAATATCTGAATTTGACCTTGGATTCCCTCTTTAATACTTTTGTGTGGATGAATGTGAAAGGGGAGAGAGTTAAGAGCAGATGCCAAAAAAAAACGCAGTAAAATCCAATAATAAAAACATGGTCTTGCCTGTTCAGGATAAGATAATAAACAAAGTTTATCTGTGCCCCTTATGAGGGCACATTTGACAGCTGATTTTGGGAGTCTGACAGGAGTAATGTGTTTTTTTGTCCTTCATTTTGATGAGGACCCCTAAAGTTAGGTTTAGGGCAGATTTAACTTCTCCCCCTTGCTTAACTTCTCCATCCTTGAACTATGACCAGAATGAACTGAATAAAAGAGCCAAGGCCTGCCCCCCCCCATAAATAGGAACTCGGTGAATATGAAAGTTATCTCCAACTTAAGATGTGTTTCTAAGATGCCAAGTTGCAAACAAAAACCTGGGGATCAGGTTAGCTCATTGGTTTCTTTCCAGACCTTTCACCTTTGTGGAGCCCGGTTCGAATCCCACCTCAGACCTCAAGTACAAGACAGACTATTATTTACCAAATACTACAAGTAGAAATGCCAGCAAGCGAGTATACCAATCAACAAACCATTTGCAAGTTAGATATGACTAATGTCTGGTGCCATGACTTGCTAAGTTACAAGACACTGCTTAAATCTGAATTCCTCACACTACCGAGCCTGTTGCTATATAAAATGGTTCGGGGCAAGCTTATAATAATAAATAACTTTTGATTTACAGAGCGCATAATAATTAACACTTAATTCTCTACAAAAGCTTTTGTATGACATCCTCCAGATGAGCAAACCCTGCAGCCATTGTGCCAAACACATTCATTCAAAATCATGTATAGGTGTTTTCTGTGCCTAACATAACTTCGCAAAAGCTTGCCTCGAATCACGTGATGTAGTAGCAACTGTTTCGATAACCTGAGGAGTTCAAATGTATTAAGCGGGAACTTGTGACTATAGCAAGTCATTGTACCAGACACTATTCAAATCAAACTCCCAACTGATTTATTGACAATGACCTCCACCTCCACTAAGTATCAAAGCCAAGCACTTAAAACTACACTATTAACAACTAAACCAACATACTGAGGAAAACAATCAGTCTGTATTTTCCTTTTGAGGATTGCGGGATCCGGATATCACGTCTGTCTAACGAGTGTGGTTCCTTTCTTCCGTCAACCAATCTTCTGCTCTGATTGCTTTGTTTCAGAGCAGAATTTTTTTTTTTTTATAAAAAGGTTTGCCACCAAAGAGTTGCATAAACAAACAGCAATGTGTTATTTTCTTAGTTTGGTTTTTCTGGCCGATTAATGGAGCCAGACAAGTGATTGTGGTTCCTTTATTTGAAGGTAGAAAACACTTCTTTTTTTTTAATTGATTAAAAGACTTCAGGAAGAATTACTTTTAGCCACTTTTTAGATTATTTACAAACTATTTCTGCATTCTGTTTCAGACTTAGCTCTTAATTATATGGAGGGGGGGGGGGGGGGAGAGAGTAAGTTTACAAAGTGTTGCCAGCAAATACAGTCACACTATTGGACCCTCTTATGGTATTGGAAATCCAAACTGATCTCAACAGAAATCTGTCCTGTGTTCAACCAATTTCCTTCCTCCATAATAATTTAACTGTCTGCCAATGATGTGCGTCCTTTTTACCCCTGTGGTGCAGGGGGGAGTGGAGTTGATTGAACTTTTCTACAGATAGAACATGGAGAACACTGAGATATATGAAACCTGAAATAACCATCTGAAGTACTTCAATATGTCAAGAAATTTGTCCCAAACCACTTAATCAAAGTTGTGGCAAACCAAAAGAAGCACATACATGAATGTGCACACAATCCTGGACAAAACATCAACAACTAGGCAGTGTCTTTTGACCACAAGACCATCATCATCAATTTCAGGACATTTGTTATTCTTCTAAAAATAAATGATTTGCCAGACCTGTTAATCTTATATAACATATCTGTGTTTGTTGATGGGATGGATGATATTCCTTCTCATTTTTAAGCAAAGATTGTTTACTTCCCATTTTAAGTTGTAAACCACAAGGGAAACTGACTGGGAATTTGTAAAAAATAATTTGGGGTTAAACAAAGAAAAAAATGACTAGAGCAGAATGTGAACCAACGACCTCCGGTTTAAACGTGCCGGAGCTCTACGAACTGAGCTATCTAGCCCTATGTTGGCTGTCTCCCTTTTATGTCAACATGTTTGTTCGGGGGGGGGGGGGGCAGTTAGAAGCCATACAACCGCTCTTTTTTCTTACAATAAGCTCTAATTAAAAAAGTTACTTAACTAACATTCTGTATTTTTTTTTGAAGACCTTACTCCCTGAAAAGAGTTCAGCTTTTTTTTTTAGGGTTTCCAAACTGTCAAACTTATTCTTTTAGTGCCACCGAATTCAGCGCTTGTGAACTTGTTGCCTTAACAACTGTCCAAAAATGGACAAACACTTCAATGAGACGCCAACAATAACAAACGTCTGAAGAATTTGGGTCGGTTCCCAGAAAGCAGAACAGGTATAAAAAGTACAGCTCTTGTGAATGCACCATTAGGGGTTACTGTCCTCGGTTCATACAGTACTTTCAGAATGTTCCCACACTTCATTGTCTCGAGACTGAACCACAACGGAATCATTACACAAGTCTTGACATGAATGTTCTCTTCATTGACAAGAGTGCAACATGAGAAGGTCTGATGATACATTTAGTGGGAACTGTCTGCAGCGATACCACTCCCTCGAAACCAAATATTTGCGGAATATGAGAGGTGTACTTAATCATTACACGGTTCATCTCAACTTCATCTTTACATCTATCCAGCATAAACCACAAGCCATCCACTTTTACCGGGCACGAATTGCCAAGTTGCCCTTTCACACCGGATCCTCCATAAACCGTGATCCACCCACAACAACTATTTTTCCTTGAAGAACCCTTCTGCACGGCACGCAACTTTTCCCTTCCTCTCAATCTCCATCAATCTCCCGCACCCCAAAGAAAGTTCATGTACATGTAAATCAAAATTACTACCAGGAAATAAATAAATAAGTATACAAATTTACATATCACACATGAGTAAATAAAAAGCAATTACAACAAAATTTCCCCAAATTCCTCCTACCTAACTCTGCATGAACTACATCTTACTTATCCCACTCAAACCCTTTCCCCTTACCATCTCAATCCTGCTCACCCCCCCCCCCCCCCCCCCCCACACACACACATATACCCCTCCTAACAAACTTAGAACAACAAAAACATTTTCAAAACCTGAAGCAAAACATTTGCTCAACAATTGTACAAAGTAGAATACATGTTTCAAGTCACGTTTGCCGACAATCTCCAATGACGTTTCTTGGCCTCACATCCGAAGAAAACAAAAATTCCACAGGGCCTTGGACGCGGTTGTCTTTGAGAGCAAGGTCAAACCGGTACCCTGGTATTAAAGGTCAGCCAGAGACAGCGCTTTTCACTTCTGTCAACTTCTGTCTAGACAAGCCAAGGACGCCATGGAAACAAAAGTTGATTTAGGAATTTAATGGCAACATTTTGAACATGGGATGGATGGGATGACAAAAAGGAGGAAGGGGAGGGGCTGAAGAGACCACAAAATAATTAAATGATGTTGGAAACAAACAGACCTTGCTACCATGGAGACAGTTATTTGTAGGTCTCTGGTGTTAGTGAGTGACACATTCATTAGCAAAAAATAAGAAATATTGAGGCTGTTTTCTACAATCATGACCTCGTTTCTCCATCATCCTATTTGACTGATTATTCAATTCATCATTGAGTTAACACAACTGCTGCAAATAATGCAAGTGTGTGTGGAATAAAGTGCTCTGTACTACTCCCTTCCATTTCAAGTATCCCCCCCTTCTTCCTGTTTCCAAAGGAATTAAAATGTTAAACCGATTAAAGTTTATTTAATAGACTTATGATTCTTCAACTGTTTGAAGAAAGAGGCCATTCAGGAACATGGTCTGACCAAAATATTCTTACTAAACAAAATACATGTACAAACAGATCGAATCATCTCATGGCTGAGGTCATAGTCTAAGCATGGTCTAAGGGAGCAGTTTTATACTGTCAAATCAATTTTGTTAAGCTTTTTATTAATTTAAAATCAAACTCTCTCACTGATTCTCATTATTTAGCTTTCTAAACAACTTTTTCTTACAGGGCACTTTCAATAGATTGACAGTTTCAGGTTTGCCAGACATTAATATCTAGCCAACCACAGATGGCCACATTGTCCCCAAGACTTTTTGTCACACCATCATTTCAGACTCACATAACCAGCCTGTGCTTGTCTGGGCCACCAGACAACAGGGGTGATATCCTTAGAGATCCAGGCCTGCTGTTATCCAGACCTTTTCTCAACCATATCCCAACCAACCCAACCAAAGTCAGCGAAACAGCCTCCCTCCCTCTACGCTCTAGGTTCTTTACCACTAGGCCTGACCTGCCACATGTTGCAGAGAGAGCTGAAATAGGAGCCACCTTACATTAGGTTCACACAGCTGGGGGCTGTTTTTCTTACCCTAACAGCTGCTACCAGTCTGTCAAAGCTAAGATGTGTACTTTTCTTGAGACATGGCCCCCAAGGTACCTTCAATTAAGTCTGAAGGATTTCTCTTTTTGACCCCCAGATGGTGGATTCCTACCAATCTTCACCTCTACATGATTTGTTTTTTTCACCACTTCTTTTTTTTTGCAAACCAGGCAAGAATGGCAAGGGTCCTTGGAAAAGGTTTAAGAAAGAATATGCAAACAAATATTGGAGAAGAAAATCATCCCCCTAAAAAATTTAAAGGAAATGTGGACATGGAAATGTGGACATGGAAATGTACTATTTCTTTCATATTTTTAAAGAAAGGTTATTCGAAAAGCTCAGTTTAAAGTTAGCTATTTGTGGATTAATTTAATTTGAGTGTAAAATTTGTTAAAGCTCAGTTTAAAGTTAGTTATTTGTGGATTAATTTAATTTGAGTGTAAAATTTGTTTATTGTTTCCACTGTTCCCATCTTCTGCATAATTTGTTAAAATGAATCTTGGAACAAACAAAATCTGCAAAAAAGTCAGGAAAAAAACTAATTGTTGTTGAAATGAATAAGCTGATAACACAAGAGGGCGGTATACCAAAATAGGGACTCCTCAGAGTCAGACAAATGCTAATGTAAAAGTTTCCGTGTGGACTAAAGATAAACAACAGAGGGCAGCAGACAAGAAAAGTGGTCTTCCAAAAGTACCAATTATTGAGGGTAAATACTTGTTCAGGGAAAAGGGTGAATAGTTTGGGATGTATTATGGCTATCAATAAAAGTGGAAACGTTACAAAATGCTTCATTGACAGAACACAGATTTATGATTTCTAATGGTACGCAGATTGTTTTGATAAAAATGATTTTCCAATTCACTATCATGAGTGTCCCACTCCAAAATCCCCAGTTCTCAAACATAAAGTGAATTTTCCTTATTCCTGGATTTCCCAAAATTGCAAGTTTTCTTTTTTCCTGAAAGACAAGATCAGTAATATTTACACAAACAGTTGATAAGTTTCAATAAGAAAGCTTACTGATTATAAAGTTTGTACCAGTACCAGAGAAATATTCAAGGAAGCCAAGGACAAATTATTTGAAGACCACACAAGTCACCAACTCATTTCAATTAACCCCCAACAAAACATAAACCATTTTTTGTTGATCACCAATTTTGATGAAATCTCACAGGTTTGTTGTACAATGTGTTTATAGAAAACTAGGAGATGGAATGTAGTTCAAATTTCACCAACAGTAAGCAATTTGTGAGCTAGGTTTGAATAAGTCACAAGTTACAGCTTAAATTTGAATTCCTCAGACTAAATCCCGGTTGCAAGTTTGTGTTTGCATAGCTACGCAAGAGACAGCGAACACCCAAACAAGATTCTGAATGAATGTGTATGGCAGATTGGTAACAGGGATTGCCCATCTGGAGGTTGCTACAGCTTTGTTAGAATTTGTAATGTAATCATGTGTCACCGTGGTCCAGTGGTAAGACTGCATGACTTGCAATCGCAAGGTTGTGAGTTCGAATCCAACCAAGTTAACCACTGATTTCACAATGACTAGAATAAGTAGTGTCATGTAGTTACTGAATCACAGTTTCTTGATTTGTGCAATTCATAACCATAGGCGTTAAATCCATGTTTGTATAAGAGAGATTGGCTGTTGCCAGCTTGGTGTTCATATCCCCTTTGCGATTCATATCCCCAGTTTGCGGAGTTCCCTTGATGGGGAGATCATCTTAACAACAACATGAATGGAATTACTGAATTTCATAGACTGCATCAAAGACAGAGATGTGTGATAAGCACTGTATTCTCTGTTCAGGCATACTACTCAAGTGGGATTCGAACCCACAATAACGAGTAGACCACAAAACATGCCTGGTGACGAGAGGCCAGTTTGAATTATGTCGTTAGCTGCGAGTACGGTAAACAATTTAACGGACAAAATAATTGCTTCAGGGAAAAAGAATATTTTTGGTTCTACAATGTTACAAAACAATTTCTAAAAAATGACAATACGTAAGGCGAAGTGATCATCAATTTTTTTAATTTACATTTTATCTTTCATCAAAAGAAATCACTTAACTTTCATCGTGGATGCAATCATTGTATCAGGGATACAGAATAGTATTTGGGGTTTTACAATGTTACAAAACGTTTTTTTTTTAAATGACAACACTTAAGGCGAAGTAATCATCAGTGTTTTAAAGTTCTGTTTTATCTTTCATCAACAGAAGTCACTTAAATAGCCAGTAACTGGTAATTAGTACTAGTTACTTTTATAATTGATAATTAGGGCTTAGTACTATTTACTTTTATAACTAGTAACTAGTGCTGAGAACTAATTTTACTTTTATAACTAGTAACTAGTGCTTAGTACTAGTTACTTTTTAAATGAGTAATTAGGGCTTAGTACTACTTACTTTAATAACTAGTAACTAGTGCTTAGGACTACTTACTTTTATGACTAGTAACTAGTTCTTAGTACTACTTACTTTTATAACTAGTAAGAGGTTAGCACTAGTTACTTTAATTCCATGACATCGATTGATAACACTGAGTAAAATAAAAATATGTTACGACTTGTGTACAAAAATAGTAAATCCTTTAACCTTACGAGATATGATACATTAATTTGCACTATTTACTTGCATCCAAATCACAACAAAAGAGGGCATTTCATGCGTCTAAATACCAATAAGTTCAAATTTCCTCATAGATGTGCCCTTTACAAAGGAGAAAAGGCTTTGGTGCCCTTGCCCTTTCAAGAATGAAGCACCAGGCCTGCTACTCTATTGAAAAATAAGATATTACAAGAAAAAAGGAGAGAAAAAAAAGCACTTGTAGAAAATAACATTTATATGAAGGCTCCTTTATGAAAGTATAGAATTTCAGAAGATTTTGTTTAAATAGACAAAGACTGATCTAAAAAATTATTCTTATTACAAAACAATAACAAGAATTAATTATGTTTAATGTTGCGAAGAGATCAGTCTCTTTCAATTTCAGAAATACCAGATGAGTTTCAGTTCTGAAGCTAAACGATGAATCAATCTTTGAAA
Organism: Pisaster brevispinus; assembly: GCA_023634235.1. Classification (NCBI taxonomy): domain Eukaryota; kingdom Metazoa; phylum Echinodermata; class Asteroidea; order Forcipulatida; family Asteriidae; genus Pisaster; species Pisaster brevispinus. Next base: position 12,894,471 of record JAMKCF010000006.1, read on the forward strand.
ATATTTCTGTGAGTAAACTATATTTGTTCTACCACCTCACCCGCACAAGTTATCACTAATGAATTTTTTTAAAATACAAACTTGGGTTAACATGAACTCTGTTTGAAGTCTTGATGAGACTCAGTTGAAACTAATAATTTCATGGGGTTCAAAGCAGCTTAAACTTTCCGAAATAGCAGTTTTAAATTCTATCCAGTCTGCAAAAATTTAACTTGCATATGTTGGCACAAAATTCAATAAGTAATAGTAATGCACAAATTCCTACTATTCAACAATTTATAGATATATAACATCTGTAGTACTAACGTTTATATTACAAGTACATTTTTATCGCAAGTACATGAAGGTAGGCATATAGCAAGGTATTTAAAAGTTGGGTAGCTGTTTAATTTACAATCCCAGAGGGCAGTAGTGCTGATCTGAACAAAAATCTTGACAACAGTAGCCATCAACCCCGGCAGAGGTTGGGGAGGGGTATACCACTCCTTCCATATCCTCTGTATGTCACTAAACAACGTCTAGTTAACCAATGGTCCTTACATGAACCTGACCCTGGCGTTTATGTTACCATAGTCACAGGATATGATTAAGTAAGACTTCTACGAGGGGCTGCATTGGTCGGTCAAAAAAGTTGTTTAAAAGAATGGTCAAAAACTTTAGTAATTAATGAAAAATGAAAGAACAAATTTAGCCCGTAATAAACAGTTTTGATGACATCACCACTGCAGCATCTTGACCTCACAGCTATGACACACGTAAATATTGAAACAGCTAAAACTTACCTTCAATCTCTCCTGTTGTCCAAGAAAAAAGTAATCAACATATATATGCACATAAATACACTGATCATCTGACAGGTCACCTGACAAGTCATCTGACAGTCACATGACCTAATATTAGACCACAATGATAGGTGTGTTTCTGGTAGAAATGGTAAGAGCTGAAAGTTATGCAGGCTTTGGAAACAGTTTATAATTTCTTTTTACAAAATTCTTAGCAGAAAACAATCGTGAAACGTACTTGCCCACTCCATTTCAACAAAACACACCTATTATTGTATTTTTACTTCACAGAAAGATACAATTTTACCCCAAACCATGCATAGAACATGAATACAACTTATGCGTTAATAATTAATAAACAAAGTGATATTAACGTTGTGAGGAAACTTATTAGTAAAATAACTATAACACAAAATGCTGTCGGTCAGAAAGTCTCTCAAAAATTGAATGACCATTTCTAGCTTAAACTCCTCTTTACTCTGGATATTTGTATCAGCAAGAAACTTGTCTTCACTTTTGTACAATCAAGTGGCAATACAATAAGGCACAATACTTCATTATCCAAAAGTTTACACCAAGTTGTGTCGCTGCATTATTATAGCAAACAAGGCACAGGTCTTCAAAAAACTGATCAAAGAAAACAAATCTTCCCACCAACAGGGACATTTTTGACCTCCGAAAATTCTGAGGCATTTAAAGAAAAATGAAACGTAGACAGTGTTATGTTTTATAAGTAAACTCTTGCACAAAATATAGAATAACTTGTGTAGCAATAACAATGAGTTAATAATGAATGTGAATGGTCCTTACAAAAGTATTTCATGGGCAATATAGTCTTATAGGAAATTACTTGTAACAAGTCAGTAAGAAAAACTACAATAAGTCTATATAGCACTCTTGGCAATTTATTTATTTTTTTGTTTCCACTCTGGAGGATGTAAAACTGGCTTTCCAAAATTCAAAATAAAATGGCTTCACTGAGAGATTCCACAGATAATGTGATCAATGACATAATTTTCTTTATAAAAGTGTTACTATTAGGAAGTGGATACTTTGCCGACAGTGGCTTTCTTTAAGTAAACGATATAAAGCCGGCTGGCACTGAACATGCAGAGTTACTGTTTTTCTGGAACTTAGAAATGTTACCAGGACAAATGTTAGTTATTATTGTGACTTCATATTCAGACCATCTATGAATTTCAGACTTTATTCCCCTTAAAAAAATCCTCAGGAGCAACAAATCAGAAAAAGAAATACTATCCCTTTAAATGTAGGGGTAAATTTTTTTTAAATAAAAGAAGAATGTTCTCATTTTTGGCGCGAACAAAAAATTGCATTAGTGGGGATACAAGCGTGGAGTGGGTAAGTTGATGAGCTTGTGCAATTCCACTGGTCTACGCAGCAGTGGTAGAAACTAACTGTAATCTAGTAAGTTAAAGTGTTGGCCACTCGTAAGAGGGCGCTATACGATCTGCCAGCTAATAGCGTTTAGTCAAACTTAACCGGTGCCGGCAATATATCCACTTATTATTATTGTTGTTGTAAACAAAGAGTCTTGTGGTAGGCAAGTCCAAGAACTTGTGCAGTTCTGTATGAGACATTCAGAAAGGTGAGCCCTTTGAAAAGAAGTTAAGGCAGTCATTGATTTCAGTGAATCTTCAAGAAGAATACCCACAAGATTTTATGTTATTAGTCCTTGGGATGAATGTGTAAATTACCAAATACATGGTGCGCTGTGTACGGGACCATAGGGTGATATTTTCTTAGACTTGCCCTGATCCATGTGGAATGATATGAAGCATGCATTAACGGTAAACTCCAAGGACGAAACGAAGATGAAGAAGGAGGAGTCACCTGATGTTGTTGCCATGGTGATGAGGCACCTGATGTTGTTGCTTTAGTGATGAGGCAGGTGGTGTTGTTGCCTCGGTAATGAGGCACCTTATGTTATTGCCATGGTGATGAGGCACCCGGTGTTGTTGCCATGGTGATGACGGCCTCCGTCGCCTCTTGTTTAACAATTACTCAGATTATTCAGCGGGTCCAGGTCAGCCAATGACAGGTCCTCGTTCCCAATGGTCAATCCACGAGAAAACCCTTCCTGATGGTCGGAGAGATTTCGGACAAAATCTCAATCAAAACTCTCATAATTTTATATAAGAAGAATGTTACTATGACTGACATAATCCAGTCAACATATACTTTCTATCAGTCCATGATTCCAAGCTTTTTTCTTAAAACAAGTTCCACTGCGCTAACACTTGTTATTTGTTTTTTATTTCCAGGTATAGTGTAATTTAAGTCCTGTGTATTTGTGGAAGATTTCGAGATTGGACCAAGAAACACAGAGACTTTACACCAATCTGTAACCTTTTATGTACAAATTGACTTACTGTAAAAAAAGATGATTGGAAAATGGAAGATTCAAACGTTCTCTTTTGTGGCACAACATTTTTTGCTTCAGTTTACAAAACCTCAATACTAAACTTGCCTCCTCAATGGGAGACTTTTGAGACAATCATGGGCTTCCCACTCACCAGTCCTTGTTCTAATTGTTGCAAACGATGGAAAAGGACCGGTGAGTGGAGTGCCTACTAGCATCTCAAAAGTCTCTCGGTGGGCAACGTTTTTTTTCAATTTTGTTGCTTAATAACCATTGCTATAAAACTAGGTCTGTTTCTCACAGTAATTAATTTGTTGCTTGTGGAGTACAATTGTTTACTACCTCCCAGGAACACTTGAACATCTTTTGCCTCCTCTTCTAGGCAGTCTGAAAGGCCTTTACGAGAAACATAGACTTTAATGAGTGGTAAATATTCATGAAGGTCCCATTTCATTTTTTTTACTGCTTAATTTTTCAATTTATTTTCTATATTCCTCTTTTCTGGGCACAATTTTATAGAGCTGCTTAAGCACAAAAAAATAGCTGAGCACAATAAAATTATGCTTTCTAGAATAAGATTACCAGCCAAAATACCATGTCACATGTACAATCTTGACTGGTATCCTGCTTATTTCCGCTTAGTAGAAAAACTTCAATGGGCCCAGGTTACTGGCTGGCCCTGATTTAATGTTTTTTTGTAGTTTAACGTTTTCCCTATTTTGCCTCTTTCAGCATTCATTTACGTTTGTAACCTTATTTTAATAACGTTTTTATTGTTATTTTCTGTTTTTATACTGATGAAAGTTTTCTTCTGGCATGGCACCTTTGGAAAACTGTGTTTTACAGAAAGGTTTCCCCCATGATAAACAAATAACCATTATTTTCAGGTAGGAGTCAGTTAGTTTGTCATTTCACTGGTCCCCCAGCTTCTTCACTGGTCCACATTTTGAGGTCTACTTTTAACATTGTTGTACAGTAACTTTTTCATTATGCTTTTTATTTGTTTTCTTGACTTCCAATCGTCTTCATCTTTCTGCGTCTACAAATTGATTATAATTATACTTATCACCAACCTGGATTTCCTGGTAATTTTGGTTTCCTGAATTCTCCAAGTTTGAAAGAGAAGCATGGAAAGGATTGCTCCGAGCGACTCCAGGGGATTGGTTCTGGCCGAACGGAGTCTGGCCAAATGGGTCACTAGAACGGTCTCCATAGGCATCTGTGCAAAATAGAGGACATCAACAATTCTGACACATGGACGGCTACGGCTGTTACTAAAGGTGCTGCTATGGGCCTCCAATGCTTCAGTGCATGTTAACGTGGCGATGCAGCCATAGCCAAGAATTCATACACAGTCTTTAAATTCAAGGCTTTCTAAGCATTCCCAGACATGTTTGTGTCTGTCTGCAGGGGTCATTGACCTTACTGGTGCTAATGTTCATCAAATGGTCATCACAAAAAAATCATCATAAACACCAGAATATTGGGGGTGTGAAAAATACAACTTCATTTTTTAATACCTGTGAATATGGCAATCATACATGTTTTAATGAACTGACTAATCCCACCTGCATCTAATCCACTACACATTGACATCTCAACACAAAATCTAAACAGTGATAAACTACAGGGGAAACTGATTGATTGTTACATTTTCAGTTGGACAAAGAAAAAAATGACCAGATTTGAAGCTGCAAAATATAGTTTATGGCCTGAAGTTTCAATCCTAGGAAAGTCTTTCCCGAAGGAACCTGCAACCTGCAGCACTCTACCAACTGAGGCATCTTGCGCTAGTGTTGGCAGTCTCCGTATTTTAAGAATATCTTTGTTCGTGGGTGCCAGTCAGAAGCCATTCCACCTAAAAAATTTCTTTGGTCACCCAAAATTTGAATTAACATGTATCCATTCAGTTTCCCTTGTGGTGAATTACTTGGTAATTGAACTAAAAAGTCGCCTCCCCTTAAGGTGATCCCTGTACTGCCGGTCGTATCGTAACTTGGGTGTGATCTCCAGTTATACAGCAGTTTCAGGTTGAATGGCTTCTGACTTGACAAAATTGGGAGACTGCCAACATAAGGGCTAGGAAGCTCAGTTGATAAGCACCCACATCAGGAGGTTGCAGGCTGAAATCCTGTTTTAGTAAATTTTTCTTTTTCACCAGAAAATTAAAAATCTAAACAAGCTACTGATGATTGGATCAGAGCTTTCACAAGCAGTTTGTGCGAGGTGGGCGTTCCCCACCCTCCCCCCAATTATGGCACCATTGTCTTGTTTTTTCCCTCTTTCTTTTTAAATGGTTGTTTTTTTTATCTCTTCGCTCTCCATTCCAGTGGCATGTCTATCAAGGGCTTGGTGTGAAGAGATGGAGAGTTGGGCAAGGTAGAGGGGAAGGAGTTTTGTTGAAACAAAAGGGTTAACATTAATGTGCATTTTCTAGCAAGTAAACTTCCTAGCAAAACATGTTTCCATTTGGGATAGAAATTTTAAAAAGCCACTTGAAATAACCTTACCAGGCCTAATCAAAGATGAAGCGCTTGTTGTTTGCCTTCGAGGTCTAGACGTAGGCGGGGGAGGAGCAAGGCTTGGAACTGTGGAAAATATCATATTTTAAACTCACTACAACCTTCTATAAAATATTTTATTCTACTTTGTTGGTAAAGCAAAAAAACTTAGCAATGCCACATAACTAGACAAAAACTAATACAAAATGAGACAATTTAAGGTTAAGTTTTCAAAGCAAATCAAGTAAAGAGTGTGACCTAGCATCATCAATAGATTGTGCAAGTCTAGCATGCACTCCAAAATTGGAGCCCTTGTCCCTTTAGCACTCACGCAAAATTCAACATAGAGCCAATACTCCTTTGAAAGCGGCACAGATTTTCTGCTACCCTAAGATAACTTTCCTTGTGATTATTGTCTTGTGTTACAATTTTTGTTTTGTTTTGAGTTATTCTATTTGCTTAACCAAATTGAAGCATTTGAGGTTGGAAACATAAAACAGATCAACTAAACAGGAACAAGTGTTCGTGTACAAAGAAACAATTTTTGTTATCGGGGAAGTTATGCACAAAAGTTTTCTCAACTGCACTGTGGTCTCAAAGAAAGCAAATGTTAAAAAAGGTGATTGAAAATAATCACAACATTTGAGGTTTGAGGAAAAACAGGCAGGGCAGTCTGGGGCATTTTAAGAAGTAAAGAGCAGGGCATTTTGGTTGCAGTTTCAGGAGTAACAGGCAGGGCGGTTTCAGGAGGTTTGCGGAGTAACATACAGGGCGGTTTCAGGAGGTTTGAGGAGTAACAGGCAGGGCGGTTTCAGGATGTTTGCGGAGTAACAGGCAGGGCGGTTTCAGGATGTTTGCGGAGTAACAGGCAGGGCAGTTTCAGGGGGTTTGAGGAGCAACAGGCAGGGCGATTTCAGGAGGTTTGAGGAGTAACAGGCAGGGCAGTTTGGTTTGAGGAGTAACAGGAAGGGCGGTTTCATGTGGTTTGAGGAATAACAGGCAGGGCGGTTTCAGGAGGTTTGAGGAGTAACAGGCAGGGCGGTTTCAGGAGGTTTGAGCAGTAACAGGCAGGGCGGTTGTGGGTTGTTTGAGGAGTAACAGGCAGGGCGGTTTCAGGAGGTTTGAGGAGTAACAGGCAGGGCAGTTTCGGGTGGTTTCAGGAGCATCAGGCAGGGCGGTTTCAGGAGGTTTGAGGAGTAACAGGCAGGGCAGTTTCGGGTGGTTTCAGGAGCATCAGGCAGGGCGGTTTCAGGATGTTTGAGCAGTAACAGACAGGGTGGTTGTGGGTTGTTTGAGGAGTATTAGGTAGGGCGGTTTCTGGAGGTTTGGGGAGTAACAGGCAGGGCGGTTGTGGTTGGTTTATGGAGCAACAGTCAGGGCGGTTTCAGGAGGTTTGAGGAGTAACAGACAGGGCAGTTTCAGGAGGTTTGAGGAGCAACAGGCAGGGCGGTTTGGTTGCGGTTTAAGGAGTAACAGGCAGGGCAGTTTTTGTGGTTTGAGGAGTAACAGGCAGGGCGGTTTTTGCCTGTTTGAGAAGTAACAGACAGGAGTTAGAAAACACAAAACTTGCAGTCTACAGGTCCTTCATTACTTATGTAAGCACTTCCGTTTTGAGGGCCTAGTTGTCTACATACTTTTTATTCATTTTTTGACATTTTAACTGAGTTCATTTTTACCTTGAGGGATTGTTGCCAAACCTTGTGGTCTTGGCCTGCTCTTAACTGATGTACCAGCTGAAATAAAAACAGTTCAAATAATAATTTAACTGGGTGTGAGTGTGTATACCAAGAAGAATGCAATAGGAATATTAAAGCAAAGTCTTACCCAACAATCAGCATTGTTATACCACGATAATAGATTGTGAATTGTATTGGTTGAAAACCAATCAGGTGGTGTGCTACAAAGATGCCTGTACATGGCTCAGGGGAACGTGAGTGATGTACCCCATGGGGGGTTGGATTGAATACCAGTTAATTAGGAAACACAAAATTAAGTATAGGCTTAAAGTTAGACAGACAAAAAGAAAAGGCAAACAAAAACAGCAGCAACTAATACTTAACAGTTATCCTCTACAAACGTGGGAAGGGTGGAAGAGCGTGGACGTCTAAGACGAACGGGAGAAGCTTTTTCTCGTGGACTACCTTGGGTTAGTAACACAAACAGAAAACAACTATACAAGCAGTTTGGGTTAACATTAAACTGTTCCAGAAACACCTGAGTTATACCCTTGGGTGGCGTTGGATTAGTACAAACTAAAAGCAGAATTGTTATCAAAAGTTTTTGTGAGACCAAATCCACTGAGCTGCTTAACTAATGATAATATGGCTGCATACATTTATTATAAGACAAATTATAGAACTGTTAATTGTTAAAAAAAACAAAATGATGAGTATTAATGTGGAAGCTCACTGATTATAATGTCACACCAGTACCAATCTTCCAAGGATCTCCTCTGAAAATAGCATTTGAAGACCTCAACAATTTATTCTGATATGAAAGTGCAAACAATTACAGACATAACTTTTTTCATTGTTTTCACACAAATGTGACCAATAGAAATTGATAGAAAGTTGGTTGTACAGTGTTTTTACTGCAAACAAAAGAAGGAAGATGAATCCTATTTTCCCCTAAAACGATAATGTACTTAGCCTTAAAAGAAAAAAAAAAAGTGGTAGGAAAGGTTTCAAGCAAAAACTCATAATATAAGCTCTTTTTGGCCATGTAATATTTTTTTCTAGGCTTAGCAAATTGTTGTGGTTAAACAGCTCTATGAAGTTGACCCCAGGTGCATGTGCATTGCTGAAGTTACTGAAATTCACAGGAATTAGAGGTTGCATGCAAGCACTGGTATCTTGAGCCGGTGGGTTTTGTGTTCAACAGTGACAGTTTTCTAAAAAGATATAGGACGTTAGTAAAAACAGGGTCAGTAGATTTGATTAGAAATAATGCCTCCTCTACATGTAGCACAATACACCTTTATCACTTTGCAGCCATTTGTTTTTCTCCCATCCAAATAAGTGTAACCCAACCTCATTCCCGTTGGTGTACGATCTTGCCATGCCATTTCCTCCCAGAATGCCTTGCTCGATCATAACCCCTGGAAGTGTGACTTTGAAATATCCAAGTACATTGGATATTTTAATTAGACCTGTGGTTGATCCACTCTACACATGCGCTCAAAATGGTCAGAGTCTGGTGCCCTTAACCACTCGGACACAACACGCCCTGGATCCAACGTCCAACTACTTTCAAGTTGCATAAGCTCATTCTTGTAAGCAGATGAGTGACGCAACAATGCAAATCAAATGTGAATTCATACGCTTGCTGTCAAATGTTCTCGATCGAAATACACTTTTGCTTTTAACCGATAAACAGTTGTTATGAAGTAGCCCCCTTGCATATGACATCACAAGATCAAACAGCGCCCTCACTGAGGTCAACAGAAGACCCATCATTGGCCGAGAGTCGTGCATGTTACATACACATGAGCATGTTTCCATTGTTTTTACCTCAGCGACGGCGGTCTATTGGACCCAGGTCTAAAAAGACTTACCTCTCCAATAAATTATTCATTAACCAACAAAATCCATTTAAAAACAGACAGATTATCACTTCAAAGAGACAACAACATGCAAATTAATCAAATTAATATTAAAACAAGGCAATTCAAGCAGGCAATACAAAGTAAACAAATTGAATGCAATACCTGGGCTCTGAATAGTACTGCTAGGTGAGGGTGGTGCCACGCCATTGGTCGTCCCAGCTATCCCTCCCCCATACAGGAACTCTGCTTCTGCAGAGATATTTGATGGAGACTGGGCCTGGGGTCCGGTTGTTGCTGCAGCACCAGTGGGAGGGGACCAGTTTACAGGGACAGCCCCTGATGGAGGGGGTGTGTTCTGTTGCTGGAAAAGCATAGTCTCAAATTGGCTTGCTGGGGTTGACTGTGGACTTGCTGAACCCACCAGGTCCTGTGAAACAAGTACGTATTAATAGATTAGGCACTCAGCCTCTTTCTCGAAACAACCAACCCATACCTCACTATGCCAAATAAGTGGCATTTTGAGGACCACACATGCTTATGTAGAGAAAAGAGCCATTCACTGTGCCAACTTGCAAGTAAACATTTTTTCAGTCAACTGCTTTTTGAGAAAATGGCCCCTCCGGTATGAACTGTAGAGGGCGCTCTGTGTTGTGAATCGCCCTTATAGACCCCTTGCATTGGCCGCCATCGTTGATGAAACGTGCACGCCTGAAAGGCTATCATTGGCTGAGAGTCGTGCGCAGCGCTTTCATGCATGTACTTTTTCATTGTTTGACATCGACGATGGCGGTCAACGAAATCATGTGCAATCCATCAATTGGTACTATTACTTTGCCATTTAGCTATAGATTTAAAACAAATGTTAAATTATTTTCCATGTAATCAATGTGTAAGTGATGTTTGAAGCTTTGCATGGTGTGGATCATAACAAAAACTGTAGTAGTAAACTTGCGGGTATAAAAAATGTATATAACTCTTTTGGGAGAAGTGTTGGCTCTGAGTAAAAACAGGTGTGGTCTTGACATTTCACGCAGTATACTCCGCTAGTCTTCAGGAGAAAAAACAACAAACATGTCCAGAATGCGCAAGTGATTTCCAAATTTGTTTTTACCTTAAGCAAAGGAGGTGCACTGGCGTTTGACTCGCTGTAAGGTGGTGGCTGATGTCCTCGCAGTGCTTCAAGTTCAACAATCCGCATTCTCAACTTGACGTTTTCTGTCTCCAACTCTTGCACCTGAAACACAGAGATGACGTATTTGAGAGCGTGTGTGCATGTTTGGAGATGCATCGTGCATCAGCTTGGAAGAACATTAGTAAGTACAGTAAGCATATAGTTTGCTTTACTTACAGTAAGCAGTTAGAGAGCGTCTCAAAAGAGGGGCACTTTATAGGTGCAAAAGAACGTTCCCATGGGTACACGCCCAGTTCTGCTAGACGGCATCATTGTGCCGATGAACGGGAGCAATCCAACACAAGTGAATACCCACATTAGTATTTTGAGCGTTCAAATGGAACGTTCCGCCAGTCCAACGGAACGGTCCAAGAGCATGCGATGTCATATGCAAGGGGTCAATAAAAGTTCTTGGGTTACCTATAATAAGTAAAAACATCTGCCATCTAGTTTTGTCTTTCATTGGTTAGCAGAGAATTTTGACTTGTGTACTCAATGGGAGACTTTTAGGGACACTAGGTGGCAGCAGACTTGCCGGGTAGACCCATTGTTCTCAGAAATGTACGCATGCTCCGAACTACGTTAACAATGGAAATTTACCTGATAAGCCTGCTGCCACCAAGTGTTCCAAAGTCTTCTACTTTGTGCTTAACAGGTAAGCAGATAATGTGGCAGTTAACTGAGAAAACCCCTGTTGAAGCAGTCTATGGAACTTGGTCCCTTGAACGTTTTTTCATAGAGCTGCTTGAGCACAAAAAGTAACTAAGCAACAATTTCGCCAAAACACTATGTCGCAAGTACCATTTGTGACTGGTATCCTGCTTCTTTTCGGTTAACAGAAAATTGTTATGCAATATTGTCTGCTTAAGCAGCTCTATGAAGTTGGGTTGTGGTGTCTAACTACCTTTTTCTGAAGTGACAGCAGTTGTTTCTGCGTTCCCATTTCTTTGCCGGATGTTTGCATGAACTGCTGGTAAGCCAAGTCAAAGGCCTGGCCTACAGTTAGAGTTATCTCTTCAGCCTGCAAAGAAAGGGGGAGTAAGAGAAGAAGATCAACAACTTGAAGATTTTACAAGGTAACTTGTTACTAACGTTGTGCAGAAATGTTTCTAGTACTTGGATAAATCATCCAAATCAGTGTTTAAGCGAGGCTGGAAGTGGAACATAGTCTGTCCCAACATGGCAAAGATGACGGCAGAACGATAAAAGGTTAGCCAAATTAAATTGATTGAATCGCTAGTATCTGAACTTATAAATGAGGCTACATAAATCTGGTGTGACTGCTATTATTGTCTCTCTACCATGCAAAGTTTCAAAATGATAAACAGCAGTTGTTGTGATCAAATATCATTGGTTATTGGAAGAGTAATTTTATTTCCATCCGAGGGTAATAGATTGGTAAACACTCCTAAGATTAATGACCATAAAAACTTTCTTGGTGAGAAGCACTGCAGCTGTTGATAGTATAAAACTATTTTGAGAAAGGATTCCCTTCGAAGTAATATGGTTTGGAAAATGTTTCAACCAAAAACATTTGAATCGGAGAAATGATTCATGCATGAATCCTTTCTCAGATTTCTGAGGGAGATGCATCCATTCATGAATGCTGCGTGCAGAGATGTGGTTGGTACCTGCTGTCACCTCGCTAAAGAACGCGGATGGATTCGATGTTCGTACGAAAATACTGTGATAGTTTCTTGCCGTTTTCTCAGTAAGTAGATAATGTATTCAGCTGAAACTTTCACATGTGACTTTTATCGTACCTTTCTTTATAATTTTGCCTATAAATGAGCATTAGGTTGATAAAAACCAATCTATGACCCTACCTTCAACCAACTTGTGAAAAGTTCATCAAGTTATGTCAAAAAAACAATGTATTTTATGATTGATCTTTTGTCAGGGATTTTGTGCAGGTATACATTTTTGATCTAGGCTGAACTTAATTTTGACCTCAGTTGTTTGTTTTTGAAAATTAGAATGTGACACTTGGTTTCAAATAATTGTATGAAGTCATCAAGAAGTACAGACGATGTGCTTCGTGATGTTAAGGCAAAACCAAAACATTAAGTTTTGCGTAAATTTGGTGTAGGAGTAACGTCTTGCATCAAACCGCCTTTGAAATATGTGGACTTTAAACATCTCTCCGGAACCAAATTCATGCAAAACAAGTATTGCACGCATACGATTTCAATAGAGGGCGATTGAGACGTAACCATAGAGCTCTCGTTGTACAATACTTACACATTTCTCACTGTCGATGACAAAGCAAACGTTTTTGTTTGAAACATCCTCCTTACAAACAAAGGCACAGATTCTCTTATCTTGCTTATCGTCAGCACAGTAAGAAATCCGATGCAGAGGAAAAGTGTGGAGTCGAGTCTGAAACACAGAATACAAATGCACAAAATTAGACAAAAGAAAATATCCAGAGAGACAAAACAAAGATTAAAACCAGAGTGGAAACTCCAATCTAAACCAACAATCTGACATGTTGAAATTATTTTGGGTTGAACAGAGGGAAAAATTGACTACAGCAGGATTTGAACCTAAGACCTCCGGATTGCGTGCTGGCACTCTACCAACTGAGCCATCTAGCCCTATGTTGGCAGTCTTCCTATTTTGTCAGTATCTTTGTTTGGGGGTGCCAGTCAGAAGCCATTCAACCTAGGCTGGGTATGTAGCTTGTTGAGGAAGTAAGTAAACTTCCCTTGCCCAAATTGAGTAAAATACCCAGCTTGGTAATGCCTACTGGGATGGGTATGTAGCTCGTTGAGTAAGTGAATAAACTATCCATGCCCAAATTGAGTAACTACCCAGCTTGGTAATGTATGAGAAGCTTGTGGAGTAAGTGAGTAAACTAACCAAGACCCAAATTGAGTAAACTACCCAGCTTGGTAATGTGTGCATAGCTTGTTGAGTAAGTGAGTAAACTAACCAAGACCCAAATTGAGTAAACTACCCATGCCCAAATTGAGTAACAGCTAGTTTGGGTATGTTTTGTCCCTTGCTTGACCATAAAGGGTAAGCTATTTACCTTGGTTTGTCTATCTTGGATGGCCACTCCCACCGTTGAGATGGTCAGCTCCACCTTCGTAGGTTTCTCTCCATCCGCTCTCTTCAGTTGTCTGTTAAACTATTACCAAAAGACCAACAAAATCTGTCAACCCGGTAATCAAACAATTCCGAAATTAGATTCCACGTTCTAAACTTATTAAGACTTTTTTTTTTTCAAGAAATAAACACCCCAAAATGTTGTTGTGTGACCGATAACTAATATCAACATCTGGGTACATGCTATGTGCTTTGGGCAGGCCTTCAAAACAAACAAAGATCAAGTAAATGTATAAGTAACTAGTAGACTCCAAGTAAAACTCGTTCAAAAATTAGGCCATGGGAAACTTTCGAGGGAGCACCAAGGCCAAGACCAGGGTAACAGAGGCCATGGCCTCTGTGGCCTCCACTTAATACTTCATAACCTTCGATCAATCTTACTTGCGATGTTTTATTGGGGATTCAGATTCCTTGTTACTATACTGTGCAGTGGGCATCAATTAAAACTATACAAAATAATATGAACCAGGGCACACCCTTATATCCCGACATACATTGCAGGGCTCAAATTTTGCACTGGCCAGCAGGCTCGAGGCCAGTGGTTTTAGTGTCGGGCCAGTAAACTAATGACCAGACAAGTCCAGCAGACTTGTGGTTTACAATTGAATAACAATACCTCACTGTGTAATATCAACTTGGTGAAAATAAAGGTGTCATATTTGAAGACCACAAACAATTGTTAAAAAAAAGAAGGTTTAAGTGCATACTGCCTAATCATTACTCTGATTGAAAAACTCTCAACTATCGTGAAATTTCAATGAACTATTCAAATTTGTTGTGTGAACTTTAGCCTTTACTGTATCCCAGTATTGCAAACTTTCCACAAGTGATTTTGATTTTAGACTTTGAGTTTTGACTTGTTGTCTTACACCCATTTCAGATAGGCATTCCAGAGTCGCGCCGATTCAAATAGATTAGAAGCGACTCAAGGTTGACCCAAATAAATTTTTTTTTCAGACAGGCGAACTGAACATAACATTTACATTAGGTTCAGCAAATCACAAGATCGACGTCTAAAACCAAAACGCTCCAAAGTCGTTCCGAATGATTGCAACAGTCGATCTTTCGACTTCCAGCGCATCCAGTCGCTCCTAACTAACTGTTTCAGACGTCAAACTTTTCATGTACATGTACTTAATTCAATAATTTGGTTCGGCGCGACTCTAGAGCGCCTGTCTGAACTGGCTGTTAGTACAAATTGACACATTTTAGGGCTAATATAAACCAAACTGTATGCATGAACAGTAATTTTGGCACACCAATAAACATATTAGAATTTTGTGCTACTTTTGTGTTGACTTTGTAAATCACTGGTTTGTTAAATTATTAAACCATCCCCTCATCAAACACTGTATAAAGGAAAAATAGGTGGTTGATAAAATGTTGACAAAACGGTACACAAACTATTAACTTGTATTCCCTTTGTTTTCCCTTTAAAAATGTTCATTGAAGATAAATTTTAAGGCCTATTATTATCAGATATGAATAAAATCTCATTAGTCAGAGCTTTTAAGAATGTGTGTTGTATTAGCTTGTCCATGTGCCATGTCAAAGTTTGTAATTTAATAATAATTTTTGGGATGAACAAAGAAAAATTGACTAGGTTGTAATTTGAACCTGCGACCTCCGGATTAACGTGCCGTTTGTTGTGAACAAATTTTCAAATGAAAAGGATTTGATTGGCATTGATGCATAAAATAATCACGAGGTGAAATCTGGCTTTTCCATTTTTACCTCGTGAAATGGAGTAGTCCAAATTTCACCTCTTGAAGTATTTGTGTAGATCATTTTGGTTCTACCATTTAAAAAAACCCAGGTTACATTTGTTAAAATACAACACACCAGATCTAAGAAGTCATTGAATTTGGTCACCATTTTTTAAAGCAAGGATAGGGTGTGTGGATAGGGTGCATGGGTTACACAAACAAGGCTTTTTGGAGGAGGGTTTAGAAAGTGAATTTTAAACAAGCACATTTCAACATGCATTAACTATTTGAATAAGTTGTATAGAACGTAACATACCACATGCACAAACAGCAGTGAGTTAACTTAATGTCAAGAACAAACAACCAACATCAAAAAATACAAGCCAATTCCCAGTATTTCTGACCGCGTGAGGGCATGGTGTGGCCCAAATTTATGTGATGAAAAACAAGTTATTAGTCATTGTTATTATTATCATTCTTTATATGGCCATTCATACAAGAAAACAACATAATATAGCCATTCAAAGATAAGATAATACTGCAACTGTGATGCAAGAAAAGCACTGAAAGTGCCCCCATGCGATCAAAAATGCGATCAATTGAAACAGTTTGAATCACAAAATAGCCCAATACCCAATGCCTTAGAATCAATACCATCATCACCACTAGATGTATCTTTGCTTTTGAAGAAAATTTGATGTTTTTCATTTCTGAAAGCACACCTTACACCCAGCTGCAATTTTCTTTGCCCTTTAAAGCTTTACAACAAGGCCTCCAATTAAATGTACAATGTAGAAAGCACTTGATTAAAAATACATGAAACCCCTTCATGCAGTTCTAGAGATTAAAGAGGAAATTGACAGTTGATGTTTGGCTATGCTTGACTTAAAATGAGAAAGTGCAAACAGGCAAACTTCTTTTTATTGTTTGTTTGTAGGCTTGGTTTTCTTTAAAAAGTTGTTTGCCATACATGTATGCTTAGCGACAAAGTAAATGATTGGTTAACAGGCAACGGCCTAGTTTCATAGAGCTGCTTAAGCACAAAAAGTAGTGAAGCACAACAAAATAATGCTCACCAGAATAAGGATACCAGCCGAAATACCATATCACATGTACCATCTGTGACTGGTACCCTGCTTGTTTTTGGTTAGCAGAAACAAGTTTTTAAAGCATAATTTTCTGCTTAGACAGCTCCATGAAATTGGGCCCTAAAATTACATAGAGGCCACGGAGGCCATAGCCTCTGTTGCCTCTGGTCTTGGCCTTGGTGCCCTTCAAGTTTCCTATCACTTTCAAGATTTTCCAATGGAAGTGTCCTTTGCACACAAAAAAGGGCCTTGCCCTCTCAAAGTAGAAATCACAGTCCTGTGGTAATTACCAGAACACAAATAATAATTTCCAATCTGAAACCTTAATCGTTTAAGAGTTCAGACCAGTACCAACCCCCAGAGAAATATTTCCCTCTGAAATACTGTCAAGTCAAGAAAATAGCACTGAAGACCCCACAATCCACCTTTGCTTATTCTGATTCCCGCAATTGAAATAAGCCTGACATGAACAAACTCAAAATCCCCGGCAGAACAGAAAACATTTCATGTTATTTTCACTAGACGTGACCACTGAATTGGAGGATATTTTTCACAGGTTGGCGTTGGTGTTTATTGAAAACCAGAGGATAGGAAATTAATCATTCTCAACAACAAAAAGAGAAAAACAAAAAGGATGTGTACTAGCCCTTTACAAAGTAGTCAAGGGAAATCAAATTCTGCAACTTTTACAATGCCTACTAATATCCTTAGTTTGGACTAGTGCTTTCACATGTTGCCATAGTAAAAACTTCACCCCCTAAATCATCAACCGACCTCAGACCAAAAACAATGTACAGATTTCAGTAGTTCCAATGAAACAGTACATATGCAGACAAAATCAACGGCATGTAAAAATAAAATGTGCAAACCAACCCCTCCCCCCTATGGAAATGTACAGACCCTACTTGGTCCTTATCATAACGTAAATGTTAGTCATCCAACACATGGTGCTAATAAAATGACAATTATTTAGATGCGCCACGAACTAACGTATGGGTTGAAAATCACAATACTTTGTAAACCAGTTTTGGCACAGAATTTTTTCTATAATCATTACTTTGAATATTTTCAACAAGTTTTGGGACCTCACACAGAATAGCTTTGTAATTACACTAATTAGCATAACCGAGGTATTACTAGATTTGCCATTCTAGGTTGCCACTAAGCGATATATCACAATACGCCACTTTATCGGTTGACCAACTGCAGTTTAGCGCATGAAGTAACACATGCATTTAGAAAGTAATAACTCATTAGTTGCAATATTGAAAACGCATCGACAGTTCTCTACTAATGAAGAAGTAGGCTTTATTGCGGTATTAAAATTTGTGTTACAAAATAGTAATCAGTCTCCGACACAGCAGTTTGGAAAAAAGTTCAACTTCAAACCGTGATTTTCTCCAAACTTGGAGTTTTGGCTGTGGTGCACCATACGTCAGTATGTGGCGCGACCAATGATTTCATAACAGGTGTTGAAAGAGAGAGTGCAAACAAGACTTTAGATTAGAGTGAATTTTTTGTCTGAATAGATCAATTAGTTACATTAATTTTGTAGCAAATTGGACTACAAACATGAAAGTGCAGTCTTTAATACAGGTACATAATCCTTGAGTATTGGATGAGCTATTTTAGTTCACTCATATCAAAGTTGGATTCACACTGTCCTACTTACGGGAATTTTGCGCAGAGATCCTTGCGTATCAGCCTGTACATACATGAGTTTAATATCACACACAAACAATTAATCAGAAAATGGCTGTCTTTTCTTAATCAATGAAAGTGTCAGCTAATTAAAAACACTGGATCTGTTTTCAAGTGGACGTGAAAGTAAAGAAGTTGATGTGAAATCAAATCCGTGTCAAATTTTCCCTTTTTGGAACTCAATGAATTTATTGTAAACAATACTTGATAGTGATTTGGGGAGGGGGGGGCACCAGCTCCTGAAAACTAAGCCTCTTTCTTTTACTGACAGACTGAGAGTGAAACAACATGTTTCTATTGTTTTATTTATTCCACAGACAATACGCTTGGGGCAGCATAAAAGACTTTAAAGTAACCCAGAATTTACACTGGAGTTATTTGACCTTATTCTTCCCAGCACAATGCAAGACAAAAGCAAACAAATTAGTCCGACAAGATTACCACATCTAACACAAAAAGAATTATAAAGACTGAAAAACATGTAAGCATCTGTTATTACAGCAAATAAAAAGCCTTGTGGATTGACCTTTGACATAAGTCTGGCTCCCTGACTAAGTTATATCAGCCACGATGATTCAATTTAAATGGACCAGACTAAACATACTGTTGCTCTACCCAGGGACGCGGGTTGTGTGCTAGTGTGCTAGTGATTGGCTACAGCTTGATTGCCACATTAATACCAAGTACTGAAGCATAGGATGCCAATCAGTGGCGTAACCAGACACTTTCATTTGGGGGGGGCAAGCGGGGACAAAGACATAATTGAGGGGGAAGGGGTGATCAATGTAATAATAATAATAATATCGAAGTCTTATAAGGCGCACGTATCTACCAAACAAGGTACTCAAGGCGCTGAGTATATACAAACTTTCAGAAAGATAGGTTATTGCAGTGGTGGATTCTGAGACCCATTTTATTTAGCACCGTATAAGGGTTTACAAGGTGCTACGGCGCATTAAGCAGCCACAACCAGGAACACCGGGGGCGAACCCCTTCGAATCATCCAATTTGCATTTAACAAAAAACTCATTTGAGGAGGGGCAAGAGTGGGGGCAAGAGTGGGGGCAAGAGTGGGGGCAAGAGTGGGGGCAAGAGTGGGGGCAAGAGTGGGGGCAAGAGTGGGGGCAAGAGTGGGGGCAAGAGTGGGGGCAAGAGTGGGGGCAAGAGTGGGGGCAAGAGTGGGGGCAAGAGTGGGGGCAAGAGTGGGGGCAAGAGTGGGGGCAAGAGTGGGGGCAAGAGTGGGGGCAAGAGTGGGGGCAAGAGTGGGGGCAAGAGTGGGGGCAAGAGTGGGGGCAAGAGTGGGGGCAAGAGTGGGGGCAAGAGTAGGGGCAAAGGTTCTGAGCAGGAAAGGATCCTTCACCTCCCCCAAAGGTTACTCAAACCTACCCCACTGATGCCAATAGCAACATCCTTAGAAACAGCCCAAGCTGCAGCCAGCAAACCCAGAAAAAAAATCCTTTTTCAGTCACCAAATCCCTTAAACAGGTCTGTGTCCAAGTGGCTTAGCAAAATGTGTGCATGTGAAATCGAGAGTTAGCGCTTTAGTCAATTTACAGATCCAAGCTTTCAAATGAAGTCCCATGGACTGCTGCGCTACATGCACTTAAGTGTCATACCATCATAGCCTGCATGCACAACCACCATATGAAAATCTGCAGTCATACCCTGTATATAATCACAGCTTTGTGCCATATAATTTGACTACCATATTGTAGCCACATTGTGTGTTTGCACTCTGCCTGTAGTCAAAGAACGATTATCCAATATGAACCATGATCTTACTAACAACTCAAGTCTGGGCACCAGACACAGGTCAAAGGTTACACAGTAAAAGCAAACTGGATTTAGGATTCGATGTTAAAAGAAATAGGACAAACCTTGCTAGTATAAGGCTCCAACTATCACACATAAATTTTTAGAAAGTAATGAGTATAAACAAAATGAATCCACTAAAGCAGTTTTGGGCAAGTTTTCAAAGTGAGTTTTCAGTGGTAAGTTTTCAAGCACTTACAATTCTTTCGACAGTGTAGATAAATTCTGTATTCAAAAACCATGAAAACTTATTTTCACCTAAAGATCCAATGAGAAGTTTATGAGAAACCAGAGCAACAAAACATTGCGGTTGCTTGCATTCATTCAATCATATCTTATTTATATCAAGCTATATTGGGACTGAACACCATTTCAACAATTACAGAATTCAAAAGGCACAAAAGAGCATTTGGTACGTAATGATCCATCAGAGATTTTCTCTCAAAAGTCAAAATGCTTTTCTTGCTGAAAAAAACCCAAACCTGAATATGATCCAGGAAACATTGAAATGAAATGCCGGGATAAAAACAAGGTCAGGAAATATTGAGATAAATGTCAAGGATGAAACCAAGCTCTCGTAACAAGACCTTATTATTAAAGGTAGGGTCAGCGTTTGGTTTTTGTCAACGCAGTACTGATTTATAGGCAAATTTACAAAGAAAGTTACAATACAAGTCACATGTGAAAGTTTCAACTGAACACAGTGTCTACTTGCTTAGAAAACAGCAAAAAACTGTGATGGTATTTTCACATGGATGTCGAATTCATCCACTTTTAGCTAGGTGACAGTGGCTACCAACTGTATCTCTGGCCGCAGCATTCGTGAACGGACACCAACCCTCAGAAATCTGAGAGACCATTCACGCATGAATCGTTTCTTAGATTCACATGTTTTTGATTGATTTCTAATCAATGGGGGCATTTCAGACAAAATAATTTCACAGGATGCTTACTACCATTACCATTTCTATAACAAGAAGGCTTTCGGATAGAAATGATGCAATTTGTTTACGGGGTCTATACCAAAGTCTAAACCTACCTTTAAGAGTCTGTCCTTATTAGGTTGTGGCATGCTGTTTCTTACAAAGTGCGAATTAAAACGATTATAAAGGCTATGACACACAAGGCAACTTTGGCACCCAGTTTCAGGCAATTTCGAAAAAGAAAAACATTCATATTTTCATCTCGATATAATTTTGTTTGGAATAAGTAAGACAGTGTCCTATTCTACCGAAGTGTTCCTTTTGCATGCACTGCAGTTGGTTGCCTCCAAGTTTCCTGTAAACATTGCTGTGTGTGACACGGCCTTAAGATTCTGAGACAGCAATGACTTTGGCTACGGCTACATTGCTGCACTAACCTGTACAGTGCAACTGATGAAGCCATTTGACAAAGTCAAAGCCAAAGATCTTTAAAAAAGTAATACACAGTTTTTCTATTGTGCTTTATCTATGCTTGGTGGGTGTCTAAAAGCTCTCATTATTTTAACAACAGGTATGCAGAGCTAAGTTTGAATTATGTGACCCATGAATGTAGCACCTTGTAAGGATTTATAAGGTACTGCGGAGCACTCTACTTCCATCTTGCTCAAGTCCTACATGGACAAAGCTTTTCTGAATTCCCTGTACCCTGTCTATTTCAGGCATGCAACTGCCCGATGAAAAAAAAAGAGGAAATTTTCAAAGGCACAACGCAAGCGCGGAGCGAGGCAGCCAAAACGCCAAGGGACATGAGATCCACAATGGTACCCTAGAAAATGTTGAGGTTTATTATGCTCTTAGGTGCATTCTTAGCATGTACTAGGCTTATTTCACATTATTGTGGTTGTACATTGTTGTTGCCAAGCATATATAAGGCTTTAAAAAAAAATCGCCAACAAAATTTTTCCTTTTTTTTTCGATTTTTTTTTATTTTAGCGCTGATCATTTTAAAAAACGCGGAAATCCGCGGAAACGCGGAAGAGTTGCATGCCTGCTATTTACTATCTTGATTCAGAATACTTCGAGAGTGTTACCTTGAGTTTCCGGACAGCCTCTCTGACTACTTCAGCACCTTTTGGATTTTCTACGTAAGTGTGTCCGATGAGCTGCCATGGCAAAAAAACAAACAAAACAAAACAAGTTTCAATAATGATTGTCTACAGAGGTTTACCTGGAGCTGCATTTAAAAAAAAAAAAAAATGAAATTCAAGAACAAAATGACAAAATGCAGTAGAGTGAACATCACCTGTGTTCAGCTCCAGGATTTTAGCTTTTCCTCTGCCACATAGAAGGCTCTACCATCAACTACTCCACACAATAAATGTTACATGGCTGAATGACAAAATATCACCGAGGGAGATTTTGAAATTGTGATCAATGAATCTTACTTTAAAATTAAAGTGGCACTATGCCTTCCGAATTTGGCGCATCGGGCCATAACAAGTGTTTGTTATGAAACGAATATGGTTTTAAAGAATATAATGATTTGTATAAATATCCCTTGATATTGTGTGGTTTTTGTCTAACTTCATGACAGTAAAAGGTCCGCCATTTTGTTGGACCAATTTTCGACTCCACAAAATGGTGGACCATATGTTCTGCTGGTTGTGTTACCAGAGGCAAGATTATGTGGTTTTTCCTAATCACTACTCACTAATTACAACACAATGTAGAGTTTTAAGTCCATGAACAACTCAATAAAAGGATAATGAGCAATTCTAAACAGCAACATTCTACAAGATTTGAGAAAAAATGAAGCCTGTATTTGTTTTAAAACTTTTCCATATTTTGAATTTAAAAAAATATTTATTCTATTTAACAATTAAATCAGTGTTTATGATGAATTTTAAACACTTCATCAGGAAAGCAGTGTGTGGGAATCTTTGAGATAAACCTGTGCTTTTAAGGGGCAGCAAACTTGAGCCCTTTTCACAATTCACACTGTATCTCATGTCCTCATGGAATACAGCCCCGGCGAGACCCTAGGGGTCGATTTCACAAAGATAGTCCTAACTTAGGACTAGTCCTAGGAGTTATTAAAAACTTAAGACTAGTCCTAAGTTAGGAAGAGTAACTCGTCCTAACTCAAGATAAGACTAGTCTTAACTCTTTGTGAAATCCACCCCAGGAGTTTTTTTACTCCACGGTTACCGGTACCCGTTTAAAAAATACTCCGGGGTTTTATCCCTAACCCCTACTCCAGAGCAGGGGTGGCTATTCCCCGGGGTATGCCCATTTACCGGGGTAGATCAGGGGTAAAGGGGTCCAAGTGTAAAAGGACCGGCAGCTAAAAAGGGTTTAGCAGGCTAGAGATCATTTCTCTTCAGCTCGCTTACTACATTCACATTTTTGGCAATCTCTCTTCTTATACAATACAGATAGGCCACGAGGTCACAAGCATGACAGGGGGCTTGGACTCCTCTTCTCATGTCACCCAGTTGATTGCTCCGTGCTATAAAAGGATGGCTGGGGACAGTTCATTCTTTGTTGTTGCCCTTAAAGTGTGGAACAAGCTGCCGTGTGCAGGCCCGCGAGAGTGGGGGGTGCTGTGGGTGCTGCTGCACCCCCAACTTTTTGGATGGGGGTGCTGGAATGTACTAAAGCACCCAGAGTTGGAATATACTAAAGCACCCAGAGGGACTCGAGCCCGGTCTCGAGTCCATTTTTAAACTCACTTTAATAGAAAAAAAACACCTGTTTTAAAAGTTGAGTCCTTCATAAAATTAAAATAAATACAAGCCGAAATAAAGGATGTAAATAATTCAACATAATGTAAAAATAATAATACTGCGTATAGAAACTCTCTAAAAATATTAATAAAAAGCTTGCCTTTAAAATGCAGTTTTTGAAAACGGGAAAACACCGTGAGCGAGGAACACACTGTGCACCATACAACACAGTAGCGAAATAAACAAACAACTTAGAATTAAACGAACAACTCAGAAATAAACGAACAACTCAGAAATAAACGAATATTTCAGAAACAAACCAACCTCGGCATTAAACCAACCAATAACACAATAGTTTTCGAACACTTTTACCCGACATCAATTGCTCACTGATTAACTGATAAGTTTTTGACATTGTCATGATGACGAAATAAGTTTACATTCAAGCTAAATAAATTCATCGCTATTAACATTTACAAGTCAACTGTGAAGGAAGAAATTAGTAATGATCTATCAAAGCCTTAACAAATATTTTGTTCATGCTTGTAAAAAAAATCGACATAACAATTACCACGAAGCTGTTAACGAGAGGCACTTATTGTTCCCTTGGGACTTATCACTTCTGAACCTGACATCTTATATTATTCAATGCCAATATTAACAAAAGGGACAATAATTGTACGTAAACAACTAGCCTTGGAAATATTTTTTCATCTTGAACCTCAACTCTAGTAATTTACTGCACGAGTCTCGAAAACTAAACATCTTTTCAGCAAACTCGAGCAGTAGGAATGGGGTCAAAAATATCCAGACCACGAAGGTCTTTGGACCATAACGGAGTAAGCAATAGGTTGACTGGGTACCCTGTGGTCACGTTCAAAAGACCGACAAGTCTGGCGACAAGTCTGGCGACAATAAGGTCACCATTGAGCTTCCGGGCACCTTTGAGCCATCAGCTAATGGGAGATTAAAGTAGGTGCAATTTTAGATGGCTTTTATTTTTGTTACATCACTTATTTCCACACCGAAAAAACCTTTGGTGGAATGGCTACATTTCAAACTAACAATTTATAATAAGTAAAATTAAAATAAAATCAGGAAACTAATAAAAATGAAGAAACCCTGTTCAACATCCTATTGCTTTGGGCGGCTGGGCGATCCAGTGGCTACCTTTTAGCCACTGGACAGCCCAGTCGCCCAAAGCGATACACTGTATTACATGCGGTGGGAAACTCTCACCAGCTTATGCTTGTAGAAAAAACGCCACATCAAAATAAAACATAGTCATTGGTACGCGCTGGTCAAGTCAATGGCAATCATATAGATCATTATTAATTTCCTTCTGACTGGTTAAATGTTAATAAGGTTGAAATTATTTAGCTTTAATGTAATTTTCATTCATCTTCGTGGTAATGTCAAAAACGTATAAGCATTTAGGCGGGCCCGGAGCATTGAAGCGAGCCCGGACCATATGCCATAATGGCTTTGCGTTCTGCTCACGCCAATTGTCCTTGAAAAAACCAGCACCCCTTTGCAAAAATTTGTTCTCGCAGGCCTGGCCGTGTGCCATCAGGGAAGCAGCATCTACTTCAAGCCCAACCCAAAACTCACCTATTTCCCAGCCTGTGATCTGTTTCTTCTAATGTATTTTCTTCATTTCTCTTCGTTTAACTCTGTTGTTGATTGTGAGGAGCTGTGTTCTTTGTAGAGCACCATATAAAGGCTCTGTTTTATTACTTGTCTTTTGTTTTGAGTAAAATGAGCATTTGTGCCTAGCTAAGGCAAAACCCTAACAGAAGGACAGATAGGGTAAATATTTTGGGGTACTGTGCATTGGACGATACAAGCATGGAATTTGGCACACAGTCAGATCATGTCATGAGAAACACACTTAGTGATGAACTTGTAATTTTACCTTGACATTGTACACCACATGGCCGCTTGTCAGAGCTGTTGTAGGGTGAACCCATCTCCTTCCTTCAAGTCAAAAAGGATTTTGTTCGATCACATTAACATTTCAAAATCAGACTCAAAAATAAACGAAATGAAAAAGGATTAAACCAAAAGCAGAATCGCTATTTCAAACTGAGATAAAGTGTACAACAAATAAGAACTGCATCAAATTTAATTTACTCAAAATCAATAATCCCAACCCTTCAGAGACATTTTAACAAGGATTTCAAATTTCCATATGTGACATGGTATTTTTGCTGGTAACCCTATGCTGGTAAGCATAACTTTGTTGTGCTAAGCTACTTTGTCTGCTTTAAGCAGCTCAATAAAATTGGGCCAAGATGATCATTACAACCCAATTAACAACCAAACCCAGTTCACATACCCGCCTGCTTTGATCCACTTTTCTTGCTCATTCTGAGAGGTTGTCAATAATCTTCTTTTTCGATTGATTAAAACACCATCTGATAAAGAAAGAAAAAACATTAACTACATGAATCTAATTCAGAAAGTCTGTTTGGGTAATAGTAATCTCATAGGCAAGCTGTAATTTGTAATTAACTCCTTTCTTCAAATAAAAATAATAATACTACACAGAATTTATATTTTAAATGATTTGGGGTTAAACAAAGAAAAATTGAATAGAGCGGGATTTGAACCAACAGCCTCCGGTTTAACATGCAGGCGCTCTAACAACTGAGCTATCTAGCCCTATATTGGTAGAGCACTGGCAGGTTGAACCGGAGGTCGTTGGTCCAAATCCCGCTCTAGTCATTTTTTGTTTTCAAACCCAAAATAGTTTTTAAAATTACCCAGTCAGTTTCTCTTATACTTTAAATTACAAATAATGGGGTGTTTTTATGAGTGCAATGGTCATGGTGAGAATCTTTTCATGAATTGACATATGGAACATTCCAACTTTCAACGAATGAAAAGCTGAAGCTTGTACTTCCATGGGCTGTTGTGCAGAAATCAGCAGTTATGGCATTCTGTGAAGCTTGTATTTCTACAGGCCGTACAGTGGTAGCAGAATTCTGTGGTAAGTAGATACATTCAAATTGGGCACAGATCAACAAATCAACTAGAATCAAAGTGCAAAAACAATTCCCAAAATGTAAATACCACCAGGGTCAACTACAATGACACGTTGACATTGTCAACAATACCATCAACAGGAACCAGAGACAATACTGCAAACACTGTATCACATATCAGCTAACAATGTTCAGTGTTTACAACAGACAGAATAAACCTTGAAACGAAGACAGTGTGTATTGTGCACATAGTAACTCTCTGTATTGTACTATCCATGCTCATGTAACCTTTGACCTTGGGTTGTTTTCCATTGTCCACAGGGTGAACATGACATCAGACTGGACAAAAACAAAGTGATGGGGGTGTAGGGCAGGAGCTGGATTAGTGCAACAAAAGCTGGAAGAATCATGGAGTTGCAACACTCTAAAACTAAGCAAATATTTTACATTTTTCTTTGAACATCCTTTCATTCTGTCTTGTTTATTTTGATGTAGGAAATCATTACACAAGTGTGAAAAAAGCAATTTCCGATAGTTATGAATTGGAACATACATGTAATTAATTACATTTAAACCAATATTTCTAATTGCTTCCTTGTGAAGGATGTCACAATTGCACGCAGGTCATTGTGGGTTGGCATGGCTAAGAGGTCAAGGGCACCAAACTCGAGGTCTGGTGATTCCGATCAGCCGAGTGTGGGTTCGAGTCCCAGTCTTGACACCTGTGTTCGTTAAAAGCAAGGCACTTTTTTACTTCGTCCATCAGATAAAACGTAACGCCAAAAGTCCAGTACATGAAAAAGAACCCAGTTATAATACTAAAATCACTAAGAGAAGGGATTTTCCTCCTGTTTTTCTGGCAGTGGCTGCCGAGTGCGCTGCAGCACCTTGCAATCCTTATAAGGTGTTACCTAAATGGGTCTCATCATTCAAAAACCTTCAAAACCTGTCTTAAAAAAGTGCTTCTTTGTTCAAGTGCTTTGTGCGCTTTATAAGACAATAAGACAATATTATTTAAATGATCAACAACACTAGGGATAGTGGCATTTTTTTTAACATTACCATAAAATTACAGTACATTTTTCCGAACACCCACAATAAAAGCAGTTACTGAGCAAGGTTACAGATTCAGTGACAAGATAATCCAGTCTGCTTTTACAATGAGCTTTACAATGAGCTTTGCCCACAATAATACAGTATATCTCCTTGGATTTTAACCTTGAAACTGTTTTCTTTTCTATCAGTATCAGGCTCATAGCTCATGAGTGGGTGCAGGGACCTTTGCACCAATTACTAGGCTAAGGCTAACCACACCGCCTTGTTGACCTTGCAGTGAACGATTTCCCTTGCATGCCAAAATAGCTGCACAAAATGTGTCTGTTGCTAGTCAAAAACCACCATTTGCTAAACTCAATATTTAGCATTCAGTGTCCAAAAATGTTCAGCTTAGATATTTTGCAATGCAAGATTGCTCTTTGAAAATTTTTCCCTGTATTGGATTCCCACAAGTAACTACATTTTTTTATTGTAAATAATAACCTCCAGGTCATTCCAAGGAGATAAAATACACAAAAAAGATAGCAATCTGGGACAATTAGGCCTAATTGTACCATGATTGCACCAAGTACATTTAAGTCAAGCCCCAACCTGTGTAAGGACAATGCAGGATTCTCCCCATGCACAGGCTAGCATATCGGGCTGATACATGCGAATAGTGTGCCGATCTGTGCAAATTAGGGCCGATACGCATTATTTGGTTATATAAATAAATAAATACTTGAGATCAAATTTACAACAGTTATCAAAATACCACCATTTAGAATGCCCCAGATTGCACAGTTGGGCTTTTAAAACCAAAGATAAGTTAAACACCAAGTAACAAACATTCAGAGGCCCTCATTTCAATTCAGCGTGCTTAGGCAAAACTTCCAAAATGTGGGTCCAGAATGCCCGGTCCAGTTTTGAAAAAAAACCTAGGGAGAACCTTGCAACGTATATTGATGATATGTGCCTTGAAAGGACACCAATTTCATGGCTCTGTTAGACATGATGTTTTGCATACTACATTGTACTACGGTTACCAGTCTCCACTTACAGGGAAAGCGCCCAATTTCAGCACTACCTGTGTAAACGAAGAATGCTTTGATCTGAAGTACACACGTGCATAGTTTTAGTCAAAAATTCCTTTCTAACCTGTGAAATACACTTACACTAAAACCCGAAACCTCTGCTAAATGCAGCAAAATGCACCTGTTGGTAAAAGTTGTTGTAATTTGTTGCACTTGACAGTCAACTCAAATCCCAGTGCATTTTGTTGCATTTAGCAGCCAAGT
Source organism: Pisaster brevispinus (assembly GCA_023634235.1). NCBI lineage: Eukaryota > Metazoa > Echinodermata > Asteroidea > Forcipulatida > Asteriidae > Pisaster > Pisaster brevispinus. Next base: position 12,923,239 of record JAMKCF010000006.1, read on the forward strand.
GATTTAACTTAGGTGCTAGATTATTTTGAATTTAGCAGGGTACATGTTTTTGTTGAGGGGTGGATCCTCTTGATTTAGCAGTTCATATGGTGCCCTTGTCAGGTAAAGTCACCAGACTACTTTAAGTGTTTATAGTGTGCATGAAGCAGTGGCAAGCACCCCCAAGGCTATCTAATCCCAATACAAATCACTTCACTGCACAATGCAACAAAATCACTTGTTGTATTTTGCTTCATCTAGTAGGGTTTTTATTTCAACTATGAACTAAATTACATTTTTGTTGAATTTGGCAGGGTGCCTTGAGAAAACTTGAGAAAACCTGATAGGGGTTAGAATTTTAAGTATGGATTTGTCTGCTTTCGTAAGCACAGATTTTTCGCTTGCTAACAGTAACACTAACAGTAAGCAGAGCCATGAGGTTGGACTCCAGCTCCAACAAGATAATAACATCACATAAATCTGGTATGCACAGAAAAATATTGCTATTTAAAGTCCTTTTCACACTACCTACCTTTGATCTGTGTAATTGGCGACCCTTGAAAAAGTGTTCTACACGGGTTAAAACTGATCTGGAGATTCCTTTCACACTCTTACCCAGAGAAAAGTTAACCCTGTTCCATACTAACACCGAGATTGGTGGGTTAACCCTAGTCCTGGGCAGGGTTCAATTTTACCCGGATTAAGCCAGTTTTGGGTTCGTTAATCCAGAGACTTTTTAGCCGGTAGCCCTGAAAAGTGTAGTGTGAATGCTCCACTTAATCCGGAGAATCTCTGTGATAAATGTTTTCCTTAACACCGAGATTCTCCAGATTAAAGTGTAGTATGATATGAAAAGGGCTTTAGTCAAGTTACAAATCTACTTGTGACCGACTTGTTCCTTACAAATTCTCACACACTCTTGATCTCAATCTTCATCTGGAGACAGAAGCTTCATTTAATGTGCACCAAAGCTATGGAATGATCTCCCCTATCAACTACGTCTACTTGACTCCTAACAGTTCTTCATCCCATTCAGTTCTGAAATGCCTGTACTGAAGGTACACTTCATACCGCATGCACATTTTTATATTGCTGCCCATTTGTTGGAACACATAGCCTCGTACTCGTACATATTTTTTTATGGTGGGTAAAGGCCGATGTCCTTCATTGTCAATTTGTTTAAAGTGAAACAGGATCTAGACACAGGAATTAAATTTAGGGACAGGAAATTTAAGTCTGAAATTAAAAGAACCTATCAAAAACGTACACTACAGAGTCTGTCAGCTAGCATGATTTAAAAAATAATATTTTGCGAAGTAAATGAACTGTGAATGAATGAAAACAGGACACTCAAGTCCGAGTTTGGTTGGGGTCTCCTACAGTCCTACCCCTAGCACTTCAGTGAGTATACTATAACTTAACTATTATGAGGCTGTTTACGAAAACTTACTGTCTCATCAGTCCAAGTCAAGAGTGGACACAAAAGACAAAAACATTTAACAACATGACAACCTCTTCTGCTCATTTCTACTTCTTTCTAGACTGGAGATGGAGACGAATAGCTACAGTGACAACAAACATTTGTAATTGTGCCTTATTTTAAGTTGGACATTTTGAGAGAAACATGGACTGTGTAAAAAAAAATTCTGGATCTGCATCTGGAAGTATAGGCTACTCAACTCCCCTAAAAAACTGCTAACACTTTAAAAAGATTGTAAAACATATCCGACCACCACTTTTTCACTCATTTAAAAAATTATAAACAAAAGTAAAAGTACACGTTAATAATAACCACTAAATACTAACGATACTGATAGTGATACCATGGAGCTATAGCTCCATGGTGATGTTCCGCCCCAACTTGATGATCGTCCCAACTATAGTTGGGACTGGTCCCAACTTGAGTGTTAAAGTTGGGACGTCCCAACTATAGTTGGGATCGCAGTGCACACAAAGCACCCAACGAATAAACTAAAATCATTAGTAGCTATAGTAAGTATCATAGTATGAAGTTTTTAAGACCCCTTTCCCTTGAGAATATTTGAGATTAAATAGAATTTTGTTTTTCTGAGAGAAGGGAAACTGAAATGCGTAGGCCTACCATGGAGGAAGGAAAAGACCTCCATGGGCCTACTGAGACCGAGAAAACGTCGCCCGCGGCGCAGCACTGAGCATGATCCCCAGGCTAGGTGAGGCCGCTGTCAGAACCCTCCAAAAACACTATTAATTTACACTGAGATAGCGGTCCATTGTGAGCGATAAACTATCATTCCAAACCAGTTTTGACATGATTTTGTACAGAGCCGAGACCCGGGTTTGGAATAAAGAATGTTGTTAATTAACGCCAATCGCATCATCAAGACCCAGTGATCGATCACGGTGTCCTGTTGAAGTCTATGGGCGATCCCAACTATAGTTGGGACGTCCCAACTTTAACACTCAAGTTGGGACCAGTCCCAACTATAGTTGGGACAATAGTCAAGTTGGGACGGAACAGTGATACTGATCAAGCATTTCCTTGCTATATGGAAACAGTAATTGACCTGTCTAGTATACAGCTATATAATATACTATACAATTCTATCAATTGAACATCCAACCATACCTCCATGATCCAACTAAGATTCGTCATCGATATACAAAACACGGCCTAAATTTAAACGTAACGTGTTAAGTCATGAAGTTCATACCGACACAATAATAAAGACGTCAAAAGTGGCAGTCGGATGGAGAATTGTTTCCGAAAGTTGTTTAACTTACTTGTGACTTTAGTAACTTCCGCAGCGTTCAATGGGCACGGTCTGATGACAGGCGTTTTAAAGTGTGGTGGTGGTATGCTAATGGTGCAATGTCACCATATACACGCCTGCTATACGCCGGCGGCCGGGTCGAGGATCGCGAGACCATTGAAGTTGTATAGCGCCCTCTCTTGTCTAATGAACGGGTTGCCTATTAGGTTTTACTGGGCAAAAAGAGGAGTAGGCCTATTGTTAAATTCCTCAACTTTCACTTTCAGCAGAAAATGTTTTCGTCATACAAAACAGACGTCTTTGTCTCTTCTCGGAAAAATTAAAAGCATTTTTTTCATTAATTGTTTTGTACCAAAGCCTGCTAGTACGGGAGCCCTTTGATCACAGGGGAAACAATTTCTTGGACATTGGCCAGGTGATTTTTTTTTATCTGGCAGCATTTATCTGCCCCCCCCCCACCCTACTAGCCCAACTTGTGGGCTGTGTCAAATGATTATCGTATAGCGCCAACGATCCTTGGTTATGGCTCTCTTGTAACATCAGTCTTATGATAGTTGCCGTAATGGCGATTATTATAAGATTTATGTGAAATAACAGCCCAACATTGGTTTGGCCTACATTAGGCCTATGCGGCGGCCGCCAGATAAACATGGCTGCCAAATAATGATGTATTTTCAAAGATACTTGATCTTTGAATTCCTAGTTTCCAATAGTCATACATTCCCCCCCCCCCGATGAAAACAGAGAATATCGAGTTCCATGTGGCTTCTGAGCGTGATGACAAATCATCAGCCAGTAACAAATAAAAATCTGAAAGGGTCATGAGATGCCCGATATGGGGCAGAGGATCCACCCTCTAATGTTCCCATACTTTAACACACTATTTTCCTTATGCACAGAAGTACACCCCCCCAAACAACAACAACAACAACAACAACAACAACAACAACAACAACAACAACAACAACAACAACAACAAACAACAACAACAACAACAACAACAACAACAACAACAACAACAACAACAACAACAACAACAACAACAACAACAACAACAACAACAACAACAACAACAACAACAACAACAACAACAACAACAACAACAACAACAACAACAACGACAACAACAACAACGACAACAACAACAACAACAACAACAACAACAACAACAACGACGACAACGACAACGACAACGACAGCGACAATTACAACGGCAGGGACAGCGACAACAACAACAACAATCCTTAAACAAATTGTGAGATGTCAAGCACACATGGCCCATAGGGGAGTATACTATGCCCCATAAAATCGAGCGCCAAATAATGTATTAGTGACATTAGTTTGCAGCATTATGGTGCCAAAGTGGAGAGGAGATGGGATCCCGCTGGTGAACAAAACCCAAGACGGGAATCCTCAGGAATCTGATGTGTTTCCCTTATATTTATAACAGTAAAGCTTTTGGGGGTATTTTTGACAAATTCTACCCTCCAATTTTAATACAAAATGTTTCGAAACCCCACTGGATTTTGAGTTATAACTTATAAACATTAGGTACGCATTTTGTGGTAAAAAGAAAACCCTTTTTCTAAAATACCTTTAGGCATATCATGCTTTTAAAATAATAAACCAGTTTTGGCATTTTAGGTTCATTACACACTTTTTGTTTTAAAACAAAAATATAATTCAAATAAATAAATACTCAACAAAACAAACAACGACAAAACCCTTGTCTAATGAAAATAGTTTTCGAAAAGTGTTCGCCGGGGTCTAATCTTTCAAAACATTTCGTTCCTTCATTTTGTTCAAAGTGGAACCGTCACTTACAGCAAACCAATACTTTGGAACACTTTCATCCCTCCGCCTTTGCCCATCGTGCTCTGTTGATGTCACCAATGCTGCCAATCCTACTGTTTGAGACATGGAAGAAATTTCTTGCTTTTTGTATATTTGACACCCCCCCCCCCATATATTAATGAAAATAAAAACTAGATCTGAGCCTGCATTACTCGTATGGGATCGAATTGATGAGTAATTTGTCAAATAATGAGTGAAATTGCATTGCAACGTCCACAGTGAAAGTTGTCAATGAGATTTTGAATCAATTCGTCGAAACGCACCCTGTCCACATTCAGATTATGTCTCATAAGTGGGCCCCCTAGCAGTTACCAAAATTTGTTTCAAATTCAAAACGATTTGAAATAGGCCTACTAATAAAATGTTGACAAATTGATTAAAATGCTTCATTAACATTTTGATGTACACTCTGCAGCGCAACATGATTGCAAAAGGCAAGCCGATTCTCAGAGAGTTGGGTCTAGCTAGAAAACTTTATATCTCTACGTCCAGATCAGGTGTGGAAGTCGGGTCTAGACTCATCATTGCTCGGGTCAACTATCTTTCAGATCGTAAATTCATTTCTTGTGTACTTGAAATTGTATATGGACGAGTTCTGCCATTGTTTTTGAAGAAAATACATTTTTATTAACATTTAGTATCAGCTCGCTTTTAAAAAATGTATTATTAACTTTTAGTATTTCAGAGCTTTGTGTTTATCATGTCAGCAGAGCGCCGTCAAAAAGTTTCTGGCTGACTACTATCCGACTATAGGTGGCGCGCTTTGCAAGTTGCGTATAAAGTGTACCCAGACTACTCCCAATATTTCTACATAGCCGTCCATTGACATGAGTGGGGTGTCTGACTGAACTTCTTGCTCTCATGATTGCATGATTGTGTGATGCAAATCGGTCTCGCATAGTGAACACAGAAGTTTCACATAACTCGAACCAAAGCACATGTACGCACGAAGTAAACTCTAACAATTAAAATGCCTGGAATTCCGAAAGGATTGTTACGATTATGTCGACTGGGCAGCAAAAGAAGGAATAGCAGCGCTGATCCAGAAAGCAGCCACAAGAGTAATCAGGATTTAACAAAGGAGATTACTGGGTCTCCCAGACTGATTGTAAAGAACGCTGACGACTGCAGCGGGTCAAACTCTTCGATTAGCGGGGCAACTGCACAGTCATGCAATGGTATCAGTGGGGAAGTTGTGGACATGGCATTTCCTTGTGTGAGGCGCCCATTATCTTGTTTAGAGGAAGGAAACAAAGGTGAGCAAGTAAGCTTTAACTAGTTAGCTTTACCTTACACTTTTGTGTGTACTTAGCAAGTTAGTATGTTTGTGGCGGAACATTGTTGGTTATTAATAAATTATAAAGTTTTTAGACATAACTGTATAACTGGGGTGCTGTATTGTTACCTCCATTATGTGTGTCCATGATTTAACATACCATACATATTTGAATTTAGACTAGATCATGTAATATGCATCATACTACAAACATAGTGACGTGTGCAAAGGAACAGAATAAACCTTCCCATTTAACTTTAAAAAAAAAAATCAGATTTATTGCAACTGTGTGAAAATGTTAATTTTTTTAAAACTAGCTTTATGTATGAATAAATTATTTTTTGTTCTATCAATGCTAAAGATGCTAGGTCCAATTTTTCCCTGGATTTTACCCCAAAATTTAGATTTCAATTATAAAAATTAGCTAGTTTTATAGATTTGGGAAAGTTACAAGCTTTCATTTAAGGTATTGCACAGGAAACAATCTGCCAATAAATTATTTTCTTTATCTTAACACTATCTCACATTCATCGGCCAAGTACAAACAAAGTGCAGTTTGTACTTTGTCAAGTTTGTGGTTTGTTCGTGGCATAATGCCAAGGTTTTTGTATGTTTTTCACTTTGAAACAGCATTAGGCTATCTGTCCAAATTTGTTCAGAGAAAAAGTTATTAAAAAATTTATTTTGGCAAAAAATCAGGCCATGCAACTTTAAGCACAATACCCCGCAATTCTAGAAGTAATAGGCCAACTTTTCTAAGAGGAACCCATGTTGCAGGGGATTCTGAAATTACACTTCTAATCTTCAATCTGAATCTGAAAACATAGTCGGTAAAGTATCCTAATGGAAACATCACACCAATTTTTGTTAAGAAGACAATGAAGAAATTTCAGTTTTAGAGAAAACCCTGTAGAGGGAAAATCCACACAGTCAGGTAGGGGCTGAAAACCCAATCCACATGCAAAGTTTTGGTCCGGGAATCGAACCAGGGTCCACAGAGGTGAAAGGCAGGGACAGAAACCACTGAGGCCAACCTGGCTGCTAATGTTGTTATCTGAATCAATGTAAAACTGAAATCCAATTCTTTTCTTATTGGCTTTTATTAAATTTGCTTTCATACATTGTATTAGATTCAAAGGTGGCGTTAATGATTTTAAACCAACCTCTGGATGCGTTACGACAGCAACTTAAAGTTTTATGGAATCGTTCAGTAGTCAAAGCTGTTGCAGATGGAGGTGCTAACAGACTGTATGAATGTGTGATCGGAAATCACCAGAAGTAAGTCTAATATACAAATAACAAGTTCTTATATAGCGCATTTTGCAATAACGTGTCAATGCGCTTTACATTAGTGCCCTGGTCATTGGGCCTCAGCTCTCAGCTCCCTGGGGAGTATACAGCCCTGAGCTGCTGTGGCGCTCTGAAGGCTTTTCAAACACAATATCAACCTCTACCCTCGCAGGTACCTATTTATACCCCTGGGTGAAGAGAAGCAATTATAGCATCTTGTTCAGGGACACAAGTGTCATAAACGGGGATTCGAACCCACAACCCGATGATTTAACCACCAGAACTTGAATTCGATGCTCTAAACCGCTCAGCCATGACACCCTACGTCAAACCCTTTTCCCAAAATGGTTCCAAATCTTATTCAGGGAATTGTCTGACTTTGTACCAAAAGAATAGTTGCTTATCATTGGAACAGACATGGAGGCCTACCAATCTTATCTAAGTCGAAACATTTGGGTATTGAGCTACATGGAGTGGAAGGTATAGGACAGTGTCTAGCCAAATGTGTAAACAAATGTCTATGTGCATCTTTTTATGCGGATTTTGTACTGTATAAATACTATTTATCACTATGATTATTATGTAAGCTGTCTAAGACAGTTTAAATACATGTAGCACCATGTAATGGTTTTCAAGATGCTGTGGTGCAGTTTAGTTCTGCATTAAAAAAAAATTAAAATGAGATATCGCCTAACATCACAAGGCTGGATGGCCACTTCAAGGTGAGAGCTACACTTAACTGATGTGGGCTGTTGACCCAAATCAACTGCCACAAGGGGCACGTTGCTACCTGCTTCTGGGGCTGAAACAGGGTTACCCCCTTCACAGTTCGGAAGGATGTACATGTAGGCATGGGTATCATTCACTAGGAGCCTGGCTGGTAGAGCAGAATGCACTACCCTCCCAACTTTCCAGCATTGATTTTGATCAGAAAAACCTCAAGAAAGATAAATTCTTATCTTTGTTTTATTCAATCATTATACAATTTGTGACAAAAATAATTTCTCGGGGCAATATAAAATCCTTCTCCCAATGGTAACACTTTGAAAGTAATTTATAATTAGTAAATCAAGTGTACTGGTGTTTGCAGTGTAACTGGCATTTTAATGAGTGCAAACAATGTATAATTTTTCTGAAAATTTGTCTGAAAATTTTTGTAAATTGTGAACTGAAAAATATATGCAATCTGTTCAACCTCAATCAGATCCTTCAGCTACATGTTTTGTTTCTCTGCTATTGTCATCGAGATAAACAAGTTTTCAATATTTGTTGTCCTTGCTGCCAAGGTTTGATACAAAATCACAATAGTCATTGGTTTGACCCAACAGTACCAGCCAGGGAGACAAATGCCTTACTCCTTTTTTATTAATTTTTTAATATTTTGATGGGAAGTTACCATGGGCTCAATAGGTCATGGAAGTTGCAAGAAAATACTAAAAGGATAAACACCCTTGTTGCACAGAATTGTGTGCTTGCAGATGCCTGAGATAGGCTTCATGCCTGAAGTCTATTAGATTCAAATTTGGGGGTGAAAAAGCACTTTACCAAGTAAGTTTTAATGATCATTAACTTGTGGAGTATTTACCAAAAGTACACCCTGCCTGTAAGGTTAGGGAGGGATAAAAGGGGGGAAAGGGGATAAAAGAAGTTAAACCAGAGGTCGTTGGGTTCAAATCCCGCTCTAGTCAATTATTCTTTGTTCAACTCCAAATTATTTAAAAGTACCCAGTTAGTTTCCCTTGTAGTTTATAACTTATCTCATTTTCTTGTGCAGTTATATTCCAGATCTTATATCAGGGGATTTTGACTCTATACGACCAGAGATTCTCCTTTACTACCAGAGTAAGGTAAATCTAACTACCATAGTCTAGTATCCTATTCAACAGAGCATTTATTATTGGCTTTATATGTATAAGCACCAGTCTTTTCAAGATGGTTGCCTCATTGGTGTTGTGTTTATTTGTAGTGTGGATATATTTTTCCAGAACTTTAAATTTTAAACAGGGGCTCCAAAGTGTAAGTTTTGAGTCGCTGCCTTAAATGGAGATCTAAGGTACAGGAAAACGGTTCCCAAAATTCAAGCTAAAAGATTGTACAAATAATTGAAGTTGTCCTTTCCTTCTGATGTAATAACTGTTTCCCATTAATTTCTGATAACAGGGAGCCAAAATAGTTAAAACGCCAGACCAGAACTACACCGATTTCACCAAATGCCTGAGACTGGTTGTGGACACAATAGAGTGCAGCAAGCAAAAGGCGAGTTATTTGTGAAGTTATTTGTGACACCACAGTTTGTGCAGTGGGTGACAATGTTGAAATATTGCTGTGATATAGGCCTACTCAGATTCATTCATAGATAAATTGATTTGAGACACAAACTATCTGTAGTTGTCATTTTCTTGTGTTCAATAGCAACCATGAATATTGACTTTCGTTCTATGAAAAGGGGGCCTGACTAATTTTCCTTCCAGCCTCAGTATGGTGATATTAATTCAGGCCTGATACCTCACAGAAGCAAAGGAAGCCATTTGAAAAATTTTCACTGGAAATTCATTTTTTTCCTGAGCGCTCTTTACCATGGGAAAAAATACCTTGTTCCTACAAGAACGAAGTGTCAGTCCTGTACATTACTGTAGGAGAAGAGGTTATCTTCAAAAAGAAAAAAAAAACCTATTAATATATTTAGGTTATATTTGAATAGAAAGTAACTATTACTGGTAAACTTGTGTAAAAATGTGTACACTTCTTTTGGGAGGAGAGTTGGCTCTGAAAAGAGCCTTTGTGGTCTGGACGTCTCGCACAGTATACTCTACTCGCCTTCAGGAGAATGCTGGACTGCTGTTGATGCAGTATACGCACAGTACAGTGGTGCATCAGTTATTTTCTGTTCATGCTTTGTAATAAAATTATAAAAAAGACACACAAATAAACCTTTGAGAATGGGCATTCCCCAAGAGGTACTGTATTTCCTTGTTAGAATTTAGATTTTTTGTGATACTAGTATTAAAACACAATAGCTTGGATCCCTCCCGCCCAAATGTGCACCCCACCAGCCCTACTCAAGCCTCAGCATCATCAGCAGACCAACATTCTCCTGAAGACGAGCAGAGTATACTCTTAAAAACGTTGATACCACAACGGCTCTTTTCAGAGCCAACACTCCCCCCAAAAGAGGTTTACACCCCCAAGAATTGTCACTTTCTATTAAAATACAACCTAAATAATGGTTTAGTAACTTGCAGTACAATTTTAACTTCTGGCTTACTATACACACACACACAGAGGGATGCATGAGTTATTTCTATGCTTGGATAAAAACATAAAACAGGACACACAAATAAACCTTTGAGAATGGACATTCCCAAAAAGGTCAGCTTTACTGTACTGCATTTCCTGGTTTGAATTTACAATAGAACTTGCTTTATTTACTTGATTTTTTACCAAGTGGTTAAATTCGAAACTAATTTCCTGTTTGTGTCAAGTTGGGTTGAATAATGGTAGGCCTACTTAATTCCTTTTACCACCTTATAGATGAAACTTTAGCAAACATAAACAAGTTGATAAAAAAAGTCTCAAACCTGTGTTTTTGTGGTCATATCAAAATTAAGTTGCGTTTCCTGTTTACGCCAAGGTGGGTTCTATGATAGTACTTAATTCCTATTACATGAAACTTATGCAAAACGCTGATAAACTTTAGAGTCAACTTGCTCAACAAACTTCCAGTTTGTTACTGTGGCCATATGAAAACTAATTTATGTTTCTTGTTTGTGTCAAGACGTGTTCTATAATGGTACTTAATTCTTTTTGAGACCCCTTAGAAACTTAAGCAAACATTAACAAACTATAAGGTCAACTTGATAAATTTGTTCATGTGTTGCTGTGGCCATATCAGAACTAATTTGTGTTTCCTATTTGTGACCAGGTGGGTTTTATAATGGTTCTTCCCATTTAGTTCCCTTTGCCTTTAATGAATCTTTAGCAAATATAACCAAGCTATAAAGTCAACTTGATCAACAAACTGCTAAGTGTATGTTGCTGCGGCCATATCAAAACTAATTTAAGTTTCCTGTTTACTTTCAGGTGGATTGTATCGTAGTACTGGGTGCTTTTGGAGATCGGTTAGATCAAACTTTAGCAAACATTAACACACTTTATGAAGCCAACTTAATCACCAAACTGCCAGTGTATCTCTTAGCAGATGGATCCCTTGGGTGTTTACTTAGACCGGTGAGTCTTTACATAACAAAAGGTCTTTGTCTCAAAAATGTATTTGTGTTTCATTTTGAATCATACCCAAACCATGTCTAATTCCCAGTTGGCATGTGCATAGGGGATGTATTTGCATTTTTAATTATGATTGCTTTAGTCAGTACATGGCAGGCATCGGTAATTGTTAAAGACCAGTATCTGCAATTTGTGTGTCCCAATGTATCCATGAAATAACGAAACCTGTAAAAGTTTAGAGGTAGGGTCATAGATTGGTTTTTGTCAAGGTAATGCTCATTTATAGGCAAAATTACAAAGAAAGATACAATACCAGTCACATGTGAAAGTTTCAGACGAATACAGTGTCTACTTGCTGAGAAAACAGCCAAAACTATCACGGTATTTTCACAAGAACGCCACATGAATGAATTCACAATTCACATTTAGTGAGGTGACAGTGGGTACCAACTGCACCTCTGCATTACACAATACACGGGACCAACAGCTTTTTGTCCATCTGAAGGACGAAGCAATAATGGTCAAGTGTCTTGCTTAAGGACACAAGTGTCAAGGACAGGACTCGAACCCACACTCTGCTGATCAGAAACACCAGAGAGTGAGTCCAGTGCACTTAACCACTAGGTCACAACACACACCTATCCTTACATCATGAAGGTTTTATGTAAATCTGGGAACATTTATGTTTTAAAAATCTTACCAGTGTTTATCTACACCCTTTACGTGAATCTTGTGAATCTTTTGTCAAGTGTTTGTCATTGTTTTTTGTTTTCAGGGGAAACATGCAATAGAAATCAATACGGGTCTAGAGAGTGACTGGTGTGGTTTGATTCCAGTTGGAACCAAATGCAGGCAGGTTACAACTACAGGTCTGAAATGGAATCTCGGTAAGAACTATTTGTAATGTACAAATTATTAAAAACAAAATAACCATAATGGGTAATAATAATTATAAGCTGGTCTTACACAGCACTTTATCACACCTGAAGGACATCTTGAAACTCAATATTTGTTACAACAGGTATGCAGAGATATGAAACCCATTATAGCACCTTGTAAGGGTTCACAAGGTGATGCACCACAATCTGCTGCCAACTATACCAGTATTCATATTCTGATAAGCATAATCTTGTTGTGCTTAGCTTCTTGTCGTGCTTAAGCAGGTCTTACACAGCCCCATAGGCTGAAGAGGTATTGTCACTGACAACAACATCAGTATTTTTTTTTTTCCGTCTGAATATGAATACCAGCCAAAATACCATGTCATAATGCAACATTTGTGACTGGTATCCTGCTCATTTCTGCTAAGCAGAAACTTGTTATATCAATACTGTCTGCTTGAGCAGCTCTATGAAATTGGGCCCGTGTAATTTGTAGTATGTAATTGGTCATTTTGAACTCTTGTTTCAGATCATCAGCCAATGCAATTTGGAAGTCTGATCAGCACGTCTAATACTTACACTGAGGGGGCTGAGGTAGTGACTGTCCAAACTGACCAACCACTGCTATGGACAATGGGAATGAGGAACAGTGAATCAAAGTGTATATCCAAATAGCAGGAGGCTATTAACTCTCAGGCCAGGGCCCAACATCATATGACTGCTTAACCCTCCTACTGTGAAGTCGATTATGGAGCTCTTTTTTTCACCATTCAACGATTTAAACGCTTCACTGACCATGCATGGTTGTGTACACTTTGATACAATGGTAAAGCTATGGAGTGCTTACAAAGCCTATGGTCAAGAGTGAGGAAAGGTTTTTTGAATGCAGCTCTATGAAATTGGGCCCTGGCTCGAACTCCATTTTGATTCCCTATTAGCCGAACATGCCTTCCAAAGCCAGAGTCAAAGACGCTGTTTCAAAATGGCAATTTAAATCATGTATGTCATTAAAAAAAATAAAAATAACTTTTATTTTTTTCCGAACACCCGAGACGTTTCAGCCAGCTGATATTGTCCCAAATCCATCATCATCTTCGTGTATCCTGGTCATGTGACGTAATTCCACTGTAAGCCACGCCCACTTCACACAAAATTCTTGCTCCACTGATTACCAGAAGCCCATAGGAATTCTTTGAGGATTTCAGCAAGAAAAGTCTAATAATTGAACTTGGCTTTTACATCTGTTTTTCACAGACTCGAGGTCTTCTTGAAATTAAAAATTGATGTTGTAAGAAATTCATTTGAAAATGAAATCGGTGATTTTTTTGTAAAATTACACAGATGTATGCCAGCTTTGTATGTCAGAAGTAGAAAAACCCTGGGCTTGTAGCAGATGCGCATGGGTGTGATGCAACGATATGCCTGGCCCCATGCCATGCATTCTTCCTTTGGATAAGCAGTTCTGAATTTCTGAAATTTAGAATTTCTCAAATGCAGGCAAACCAAGAAAAATGACTTGGAAGGAATTAGGAAAGTTTAAGAAATACAAGTAAGATCGTTCAGTTTAAAATGGTGTATGACTAGGAGGTGTATTTATCTTGGAAGGATTAGAATATACGAATATGAAAGATGTTGGTAGTAAAATAACAGTAATTATAAGAAAGTTTTTATGATGGATTTACATCTAAAAAGAGAAAACAGTTTTGAAATGCTTGAAACTTATGAAGGATTTATTTTGGATATTTATTTATCGAGTCTTAAGTTATTCCCTGTTTTCATTTGTCCCGCCTATATGCCTTATTTATTTTTTCTGGTTTATTGTAACTTTCTGGTTTATTTTAACTTCATAAAATAGAATTAGCTGTTGCAAACTGCTTTACCAACCAAAACGACCTTTGGTATAGTGCAAAGATAAGTTATTGGTCTGATGTTTTGACCCTAGCAGAGTCTTTCTCGAAGGCAAAACTCCCACTTGCACCTCCCGACTTTTTCTTCAAAGAGTCAAGAAATAAATGCAGAAGTTCACCGATACAATGGGTAGATTTTGCCATTTCAATGTTGTCTCATGTGAAGTTCGTTACCTGCAACTGTGGTTGGTATTTCAGTATCATAAGGATGTTCTGTATGAAGAATTTAAACAGGCCTCGTGTCACCAGTTTCATTTGCTTAAGCGTAAGCGTATTTCACAGGTTAGCAAGAAAAATAGGCAGCCATCTTGCGCGTTCACCATGGATTTTCATTGTTACGTCATACATTTTCATACAGTAAGCACCTAAAGGTTAGCATGCCTTTTCGTGTGCTTACGGTTAGCACCGGTTTGAAATGGAAATCGCACAGTAAGCACAAAATCGGCGGTTAAGCAGCTCTATGAAATTGGGCCCCTGGCACGCTCGGTGGTCTAGCAGTTAAGACATCTGGAATGTCAGGGTCGTGGGTTCGAATCCCATCTAAGTAGCCTGTGGACATTAAGCCATAGGTCCTGCGTACTAGGATTGATAGTGCATGGGAAAGAAACCCAAACACTTATCGTGGAAGAGTAGGGTTAACCCCTGTGTTTCTGGTTCAGATAAATCAAGCACCTTTGTTTTCAGGTTTCCTCAGGCTTGCAAGCTACAGTAATTAAGTTCACTTACAAGGCATCCTTCCACTTCTAAGCTCACTTATGAAACATTTCATTACCAGAAATATAAAATAATAAACTGCTGTTCTGTCCATGTTGGAGCCCCAGCACTACATTTTCTTGCTTATTCCAAGAATGCTGAATATTTGTGCTTAGTAATTTTGCTCATTTGAAAACTCAACCTGAACCATTTAACCTCCCAAGTTTTAAATGTTAAATTTTTTTATTTTGTGTGTGTATATCTCAGGGATGTAGTGAATGTTTATAATGTGGACATTAGTTTTAAGTTTTAAGGTATGCTACATGATTGGTTTTTGGAAAGATCAATCATTCTAATCATCTAGTTATCAAAAGCACAACTAACCTTTCCATTAAAATAGATAGTCATATTGGTGGCAAAAAGCACAACAGTTAGGCATCGAGTGAGAGTCACCGATGACAAAAAAAGTCTGAAACTGGGGCTTGGGCTTGGACTCAGTCAGTTATTTAGAAGATGTGTGCTTTCCTTTAATACGGGGTTTCAATCAGACAAACAGATCCCAAGCCCAAGCAATGGTTTCAATCAGACAAACAGACCCCAAGCCCAAGCCATGGTTTCAATCAGACAAACAGACCCCAAGCTCAAGCCATGGTTATTTAGAAGATGTGTGCTTTCCTTTAATATGGAGTTTCAATCAGACAAACAGACCCAAAGCCCAAGCCATGGCTTCAAAAAGGCCTAGGATCCAGTTTATAGGAGGTATGTTGAAATTATGACATTTCCAAAGTTTTAATAACCCCTGGAGCTATAGTTTTCAAGATGCTTTTGGGAACAGTATAGGCAGTGTTAGAGAAGCAGATCAAAGAGACAGATTTCTTTATATCTGAAGACATAAAAGTCTGAATTCAGATATTTTTCATCCCTGATTTACACAATGCAGTTTAAATTAATGTGACCCTTTATAAAACGTCACAACAGTAGTTGGCATTTGAATCGCATGAAACCAATCATGTGACTCGACAGGGTAGTTTAAAAAACTGGCCATTTCATAGACACATGTACATTTTCTTCAAAGGCCCATGGTGCATTATTATGCTGCACTTTATATTTACTTATTGTATTATCAAGTGATACAAACATCATAGAAAGCTGAATTCATATGTAATTTTATATGAACAAATAAAGTATTTGAATGAAGTTCAAAATGAAATTGTTAGTTTGAAAGTGTTTTATACTCGGCCAGTCTGAAAACTAGACCGAGACCGAAGACATTCACGAAAAGACTGACCTTTCAAAACCCCAAGCCTTCCTGAGACTGGCAATTTTAGTCTGAAATAAAAGGGAAAGACTGCAAATTGGACCCCAAGATGATGGCAAAATAGAGACCAGTGCTCGACTTCACAAAGCACCAAGACTCATCTTAAGAGTTGTCAGTATTACTATATGTATAGTGATTTGTGTTGTGTTGCACTTTGCTTAACAGTTAATATTGATTCGCAGTTAAGATCAAGCTTAGCTCTTAGTGAAATCAGGCCTAGAGCACAATATCATGGGCAGGCCTGATGCTTCAAGAAGGCAATAGCCTCAAAGCCCCTAGTCATTGCCTTGGTGCCTCTTGAAATGTTCCGACAGAAATTTCCTCATAAAGGTGCACCTTACCAAGGAGAAAGAGCCATGGTGCCCTTGCTAATTTCAAGAACGAGACATCAGGCCTGCATGGGGCTGCTTACCATGAAGTTCTATCGTTATGGCTCATAGATTACATGCTTTACAGGGTGTGGCAAGCTCAGAATTGTTCTGCACAGTTGCCATGAAATTGGGTCCATGTTACAACAAGACCTACAACGCAGAATTGCGATGAGGGGCAGCATTGTGGAAGTCTGAAGCATGACAGAGTTTTCTTGTAATATTACTTCCTCAAGTTAAATTCGATGTAGAGTAACCTTAACTTACAATGACCACAACAATTTGAACCCTTTTTCTAATCAATGAGAGTTTATTACTGAACAACATTGAATTTACTTTTGTTTAATTTAATACATAAATGTTAATTATTATTTGGACATTTAGTAGGATCATTATGACCGATATCTGCTCAACAGTTGTACATATTACACGTCTCAGAGAAAAAGAAACGCTAAATCGAAATGAGTTTGACACTTCCTCCCCATATTTTGACAATGAAAAATGGTCTTTTAAAACCCAGGGAAATTAATTTCTACCAAATTTTCTTTATATAACCATAAATTTAAAGAGACAGGAGAATGTCCAGAAATCAAAATATATAATTTCAAAATTTTAGGGCAATTCATTGCCAAGGGTCCGCTCCTTCCGTAGGATTATGAAACTTGATTAACTTAAAATTGACCCCCCCCCAAAAAAAAAAAACCAACCCCAAAACCCAAACCCACACAAATGACTAATTTAAAAATTATTTTGTATCAAGAGAGATATAAATACTGAAGACATTGCATATAAATTCATGTCTTGTGAACTTTGCCGACAACGTGCGAACATACGCAGCTCAGGTTGGCCCCTTCAAGAGCGAGCCTAAAGTGGTTTCCATGGTAACCAGATGTGACATAAGATGCGGTTGATACCTCACACGGTTCTGAAGAAGTTTGGTTTTCATCATTTATTAAAGTCCTAGGATGTTGTGTTCCGGTAAGATGCAGCTTTATGACCCTCTGGAGAGAAAACAAGGGGGAAATTTGTTTTTATGTTGTCTCCCACTTGAGAAAATAAAATTGGCTGTTGCAAACTGCTTTACCAACCAAAAGGGCCTACATGTATGGTGTTAATTCAAACAATAATTAATGGCCCGACGTTTTGAGCCTAGCAGAGTCTTTCTAAGGCTAAATGAAAAACACGATAGCGCCTTTCATGTAGTCTGTGAGAAAGACTGCTAGAGTCGAAACATCGCGCCATTAACAATTGTTTGCATTGTCTCCTACTTATGATACCATTTTCAAATAGAAAGTTGAAAAGCTCCTTGCTTTGTAATTGGAGGAACAGCCTTGACAGAAAAAAAAATACCTTCAGACAGAAGGGAGTCTGTCAGGCCCTGTGCTTAAACCCACCGGGCTAGCAAACTGTGCATTTTACTTGCCCCAAGGAATTTTTGCCGCCCACATTTCGAACATGTATTGTCATAAATATATCGTTCTGATGTACTCATGGTAGTGATTACAACCAGTTTAATGGTCAAAATAAGTTACATTCAAACACTCAAAAATGAATTTACATTTAAGTTTTAAAGGTTGTTATTCACATCTGAAAAGTAAGAAATATGAGCATTATTAACAAGTAGGTTGTACAGTTTTTAAAAGCCAGCAGGGCAAGTTGGGAAATGGTGTTACTAACCATAGCAGGTTTTACTAGACAATGTATGATGGGCTAGTGTTAAGGGCGAGCCCTGGGTATTCAAAACAATCAGACAAGAGGGTAAATGTACAAAACAAAGGCCAATCATACAGAAAAACCAATATATCTTCCTGGGTTCTGTTTTCTTTCTCTTTTTCCATCTACCCCCCCCCCTCTCCCACGCCCAACCCAACACAACCTCCTTTATACTTACACAATGATATTGTTGATTGGAATGTGTATGAGCTTGACGAAGAAGCCGATGAAACCCATGATGCAGAATCCAATAGCTGTTGCAATGGCGATCTTCTGGAATTCTACAGTTGAGAAAAAGATGTGAGAGAGTTCTACAGTTACAACCATGACCAGCACAACTGTATCACAAGAAATGAAGGTGTATTCTAAAAATTTGGATCATGGATTACGACAAAATGTCCTCCTGCTTGTTGGTTTATAGTTTGTATTATTTAGAGCAGGAAAGGAATTTTATTGAAGACAGTACAAAGCCACTCACTCACCTAGAGAAGGTGGCACTTCCATTTCAAAATTGGAATGCTTCAGGACAAATTGCATCTTGCAATCAGGAAAAATTTGTACAACAATCAGGAATAGGGGAGATATTTAGAAAGTTTCTATATAATCAGGGAGTTTTTCATATTTGTTTATCAGAGATCATGGAAGAGTTGGCCGCTGTGTGCAATGCACCTCAATTGTCTTTTAGCATTGCATGGTCTGTAAAGAGAATTGGATTTAAAGAAGATTTGCACAAATCTTTGTGCACTATCCCTTCAATCATTGCACAGCGCACCTCCCTCAAGGAAATTCTTCAAACTTCAATTGAGCCACTTCACCCGACGCCATCATCCATACTAAATCTTGGTTGTGCTACTTAGTGAGTCGGATTGCCCAGATGTGTTACTGTGCAGTGTGCATTCTAGGCGACCTGCATGGGGCAACATGCACACCACATCTTTACAAACAATTTGACTCAAAAAAACGCAGACTATGGGCAGGCAGCAGTCACTTGTGACACCAGTGCAAGGAATACAAACATTCCTTCAAATTTTCATTTGATTTCTTTTCAACAGAATTTTACAAAAATTGTTTGTACTTAACTCCCTCCAATGCATTTTCCACATGTCCCTAAGCTGAATTGAGCTTATCTAACAAAAACACATAACAACATTCGGTCTAGACAGCTCAGTTGGTAGAGTACCTGCACGTTAATCCGAACCCCAAAGGTTGCAGGTTAAAGTCCTGCTGTAGTAAATTCTTCTTTGTTCAAATCAAATTATTTAAAATTTTATTGAAACAGTTTCCCTTGGGGTTTATAATCATGATAAAAAACAACAACCCCAAAACGAATTCCTGAATGGCGCGAAAATCATCAAATAGGATAAAAATGCGTTTGCTCTCCCATATTTATATTTGTTTCCCTGTGCTGATACTACGTCAAGTGATAGTGATCTATGAAAGATTTAATTCTGATTTAAATTATAAAAGCATCATCAAATCTCCACTGTACCTTTTCTGTCTGGCTTAGTACATCTTTTGACCAGTCTAACAGAGTCCTTAGCAAACTGCTTAGCGGGATCAATCAACTGCTGAATCTGGTCCATGGTGACTGTTTTTTTTTTTAGCGTGGTATATCTGAAGAGTTAAGAAGGTGAACAAAAACTTAACTTCAGGGTAATCAATGGGATCTTTAATCAAATTTACATCAAGTATTTGATTTGGCAATTTCAAGCAAATATATGGGGTCCTACTACTTGCCGTCAACTCACCGACTTGCCGTCAACTCACCGTCAACTCATTTTCGTGCCGTCAACTCATTAAATATACATCAAAAAATTATAAATGGGGCATGGAAGTGTTAAGTCTGGGCTAAACTACATATTTCTTATGGTTTTCGGTACAATTTCATTTACAAAAATGATTTTGTGTTGATAAATAAATAGTATAAACGCAGCAAATATAGCGCCCTCTGATGTCCATCCATAGCTTGATACTTGCATTTCACACCCATACCATGAATGGTACAGTCCAAGCTCCGTGAAAAGGAAAGATTGCGGCCAACGGCTAAGCGTTTATACTATTTTTTTATCAACACAAAATCGTTTTTGTAAATGAAATTGTACCGAAAACCATAAGAAATATGTAGTTTAGCCCAGATTTAACACTTCCATGCCCCATTTATAATTTTTTGATGTATATTTAATGAGTTGACGGCACGAAAATGAGTTGACGGCGAGTTGACGGCAAGTCGACGAGTTGACGGCAAGTAGTAGGACCGAATATATGAAACAACTTATCAGTTGTCAGCAACTGCCAACAACTTATTGGTAATAAGTACCACTGAGTAGCACTACGAGGCTCCATTGAAGGATGTATCAAATCTTTTTATTAAGGCTAATCATTAAAAACATTAAATATTAACACGTTGACTGCCAGTCAAAGAATTGTAGGGCGTTCCCATTTGCCAAGTGTGGTGCGCATGCGCGCATACCAAATAGGTATTTTTTTGGTATCTACATGTTGTAATACGTTAATTTCTAACCCTAACCCTCACCACTGCCAGAAGCGTATTTGTTGCGTTCTCAGTGATGCCAGTGTATTCAATTAACAATACAAAAACCTTTCATTTTCTACGAGTATACTCGTAGTGGCAGAATCTGTTACACCTGTTACTATGAAAATACTCATAGGCGGCAGTCAACGTGTTAAAATGCATCTTTACAATGCTCTTCATTAAAAATATATATTAAGTCTTCACATGACAAAATTAGCACACATCATTTGAAGTTTACAATTGGAATATATGCTGCATCTATGTAGACAGGGGACTAAGTAAATAAACATGCAGTGTTACTTTACCAGAAAACTACAGGAAAACAGCAAATTACCGGAAGACACTGGAAAAATTTCCCAAACCACACAAAGACATTGACAAGCAGTTAACAAGAAGTGGGTTAAAAAACAATGGGTAGCTTAACTTGCACCAGAACAAAAAACAATGAAAGGGAGGACTTGGAGAAGTTGAAAACAGCCAAAACAGAGTGAATTTGTTTGATCGGATATTTATTCATGATACTGTGCTTAATGGTTGGAAAGACAATTCTGCCCTCCGCACTGTTTTGAAGTAGTTTTCCTGGTGTCTTCCAGTTGTTTTCCGGTAACTTTCCAGTGTTATATGATAATTTTCCTGTAGGCCTATATAGTAACACCTGACAGCCTGAAACATATCGTGTACTTAGAGTACCAATAGCCCACATTAAATTTTTTAAATGTAACAATTTAGATTTCCTTGTTTTAAATTTTGTAAAAATATAAGTGTCTATAAAGAAAATATTAAATGCCACCAGGCACCACTCATCATTCATATTCAGTCATAATTAATTTGGTATTCTTTGTTTGACAATCAATAGAAAATACATTTTTATAGAAAACTCTTTAGTTTATGTGGTCAACTCTCGCATCTCACTTGGACATATTTTTTACAAAACAACTGTTCAAATAAATAGTTCAACCAAACAGTTTAAACACTGCTGGCTTTAATTTTATTTAAAAAAAAACATGAACAAGAAATTACTATTTATGTAGGCGGTAGCTTTAGCTTTTACATAGGATCTAGGTTAGTAGTAAACTAGTAGATAGGAGTTAGTGGTAAGATAGGAGTAACTGTATTTTGGAGTTGTTCATTCTGTATTTTAATGGCTACACCTGATTTGTAAAAAGTCACACCATTCATTTTTTTTATGCACACACTGACCATACTGTGGTGAGTGTGACGAATGACAACCCTTCTTGTGTAAGAAGTAACTACTAGTACTAATAAAAAGTAAAACAAATTACCAAGTTTAAATTCAAGCTTTAAATATAGAAACACCAATCAATTCAATGCATATAAAAAAAACACATAAATGAGTGAACCATTTGTCAAAGATTAAATACATCAGGACAAAACTTAGTGTACAAACAGTGGAAAAATAACGATGAACTACAAACATACCTTCGGATGTCGATATGGCAAATTGTAAAGGCAGCGTAAATGAAGCTTATGAAAAGTAGTGACGTTGCAGTATAGCGCCACCATTTGGCCACTTCATGCAAGTAAATAATCCCTGGTGTGCATTTTCAAGTCGTTTCTTTATCGTACATCGGGTACCAGTTGGTTTCGCCAATGTACGCCACGTTGCAATGTTCTGCGATGCGGGAAAGGGGTGGGGCGTGGCGTCCACAAAATTGTTGACGGTTAACAGTTTCCAGTGGTTTTTCAAAGAATGATCTTCAATGTTAAACAAAAAAATTCCCTATATTAGACATACATGATATTTATTAATTGCCATCCCCAATGGTTACTCACAAATTTTGCAGGGAAGGGAACATGGATGAAGGGGGGGGGGGGGGGCTGGGATAGTTTGTTTAGAGCAAGGTAGGACATTGGTAAGGCCTTATCGGATTTGGTGGATACAGCTACAGCTACGACTATTGCTAAGGGTGTCGCTGAGGACATCCTAATGCATTAATCCAGCCACTGCTGTAGCCGTTGTAGCTGCCAATTTGGATACGGCCTAATATCATGGTCTGCCCAAGGGCGTCGATCGCTACTGAAAAGTAGGGGGGACGGGCGAGCAAGTCTTGAAAAAATATATCTTACATAATAGGCCCAAAATACCATTCTGCGCGTGGTCCATCAGAAAAAAAAAAGAAAATGTAAAAAACATTTCACCGTTTGTTCGCTATTCTTTTATTTGAACAAAATTGTAATGAAAAAAATTAAATAAAAAAAGTGGTGTATATTTTCATATTTTGTTGCATATTTCTAGTGAACAGTCAATCAAAAAGTGGAGGGGACATCTGATATGCTGTCCCCTCCAGTCTAAAAAGTGAGGGGGACATGTCCCCCCTGTCCCCCACCCATCGACGCCCTTGGGTCTGCCTAAGGAATGAGTCACAAATAAAACTACACAGTACTATTTCAAGATCATTTCTGAATGGATTATCAATTCTTTAATTCCACATTGAGTCTAGGATGAAAAAAAATTCCCTGCACTTCCGTGACATAAAGAAAAAATATATATCCACAGGAAAAAGATGATAGTTTGTAATAAAATCAAGGTGTTTCTAAAGAAACAATAGCAAAGAGAATAACAAATAAAGGGCCACGAGTATAATTCTGGACGGTTGCTACTAAATGGTCTTCTCAGTTTTGTACAAGTACCATCAAGCAAAGACCTTGGCCAATTTCATAGAGCAGCTTTGTCCTTTTTAAAACTTCTGATTTGGCTTCGTCTGCCTTAAGTTGAAAATGTGTACTTTTGCCACAGCGGGGCTTCAAAACAATCGGACAAAACCCAAGCCAGAGTCCAATCAAAAGGTTTTGAAAAGCGAGCCAAAAGTAACAAACTTGTTGGTAAGCAAAATCATCAGCTTATTGAAACAAAATATCATTGTGACAAATATGTTTAGAAAAATACTTGTGCCCTGTTAATTTCTGCTTGCAAGCAAATTTGTTGAGCATCGTTTTCTACTTTGAAACTCTATGAAATATGGCCCAGATTTATCTACAAGTATAATGGAATAGATCCGTGCTGGTGTTAACTGCCGTTATTTCTTGATCACGGTTATAAGGAACCACATACTGGAACCATACTGCCCTATCCAAAATCGGGATAGTTTTAGCCTTCTTTTGTGACTTGCGTGAGGAGTCGGAATTGCACAGTTATTGACCCCTTGAACAATGTGCAAGCAAATACACTCGCATATCCTGTCTGCCATTTTGGCTCCCAAAATGGTGAAAATGGTATTCGCAAAAAGGGGTCAATACTGGTAGTTGGAACACTATAAAACAATTTACTAATTTAGGGCATTTCAGTTAACAAAATCTGGCTTTGCCCCCTTACAGGCTCAATGAAATAACTTTCCAAGAGTTCCATTTTAAAATTACCTTTATGGGGGCCATCCAATGTTTTCAACATTTTATAGGTCACACAAAGAATACAATTTTTAAAGATCTCCACCCCCATGAAGTAAAACTTCTAAATATTTCTTTGAGGCCTTGTCATGATGTACAAGCATAGATGTAACATTCATATCACAGCATAGTATTGTTATATATTTCTTGTAATGAAATCAAGGATGCCTCATAAGTGAACTTAATCAAGCCAGAGGAAACATGTCAACAAGAGTGCTTTCTTTGTGAACCAGAAACACCAGAGTTAACCCCTACTCTTTCATGAAAAGTGTTCTGGGTTCTTTTATGTGCACTACCAATCCCAGTACAACATCTTCAAACACCTACTGAAGACTTGCACCTTATCTGCCTCTGACCATGAAGATGTTGACAACTTTAGATGGCCCCTTTGGGTTATATGATTACAAGTCTAAGTTCTTTTGTTCATCTTGTGTAACTTTGCAAAATTTACTGTGAAATTTTGAGTTTCTGAAATAGAAGAAATTAAGTCACATGTTCTTTTAAAATCCATCTTGACCAGAAGCTTAATTAAAAACAAAAAACTAGTTCAGGGTTGTGTTGCACACATCATACAGTAAACAACAAAAACAAACATAAACAAATCTACATGTAAAATATATAAATGAACAAAGCAAGTGTTGCCACATTGAAAGAATCAGAAAAAACCCCAGCAACAACAAAAAACAGAAAAGGTTTTCAATGTGGACCATTTGTGTGCAGGAAAACAAATATTATTGCTACCCAAAATTGATGCTTTACAATATACATATATATCTTTTTCTTATAAAAAAACATAATTACACAAAATACATTTCATCCCTTTGTAGTGAACCATTAACCCGGTCTCTAATTCTCAATACAAGTTTTCGTAATAACAAAAATACTATCAATTCTTTTGAAAATTCCCTCAAAATGTTGCATCTGCGCAATAGTGGTTTAAAATGTCTGTACAGCTTCTTTGTTTGTGGTAATAAATGTATACATGTACATACAATTGCATTCTCTTTTTAAACAATCTTGCAGCAAAAATAGTATTTGGGAATATAAAATAGCGCCACTCAAAGGTTGTATAGCCTTATACTTTATTTGGTGAACCAATTTCATTGGATGGGTAAGCAGAAAATAAAATGCTTGTCATACTTATTTGCTTAAAAAACAGGAAACCAGTCAGAAAATGAATAGTAAGTTATGTCGCATTTTGGCTGGTAACCTTGTAACTGCTCATCACGTTTTTTACTGTGCTAAGAACATTTTACTGCCAAGTGAGATTGTGTACCCGCCTTGTCGAAATTGCCGGCTGGTGCTCTGGCTGTTGCTAATAGCAGCCTGTGCTTCAATGCACACTCAAAGTGGAGAATCAGCTGCATCTGCTAATTTGGAAACATTCTAGCTCTATGCCGTAGATGGGTTGCATTTAGGCGGTCGTAACCAATAACTGTTTTGGTTGATTTGGCCATTGGTTAATCACTGACCATTGATCAAAACAGTTATTGGTTACAGCTGCCAAAACAAACCCATGGTTACAAAATCTCTGTTAAGCACACATATTTCAGAAAAGTTGTTCTTTAGCAGAAACAGGCTACCAGCAAAAATTCCATGTAATTTACACTTGCTGTGACTGGTTCCCCGGTTACTTTAAGTAAACAATATGAATTGTTAAGCAATATTTTCAGCTTCACATGTGCATGAAATTGGGTCCAAGGTTTTACCCAGATATTTGATTTGAAAGTTTAAACAATGGTAGGAAAAGATATTGAAAATTTGCGTTGCTAAAAATGATGTGTTTTCGGAAGGGGTACATGAACTGACTTAAATGTTCAATGCTCAAATGTTGTATGACCATCATTTCTGAAAATAAAACTTTTAAAACTGTAAAATAAACTTGTAAGGAGGGAAAATAAACTTTTCTGAAACAAAACAAATGACTACAAAGAAGCAATTAAATTAAAACAGTTTCATCTGGAGAATTGACCTTTAGAATGGGGCAGCCATGTTGCCAATGTAACCAAACTAAGGCCATATCCAAATTTGTGGCTACGGCTTTGACTGTTGCTAAGGGAGTTGCCAAGAGCGTCCTATACTTCAAAGCATGATGGCACAATGATCCAGCCATAGCTGTAGCGGTAGCCACCAATTCAGACATGGCTTATGACTGGAAGAAAAAAAAAGACAGTCTGGTCCTTCGCATGACATAAGAATTAGCCAGTTCATTGTCACTGTTGTATACAGGATACCTGGCACAGATGACCACAACATGATTGAGGTCTATTGTCACTACCAAATACATAACTTATTTCCAAAGCAACTGTTCTGGATCACCACCTTCAAGGTGGGCGAGTAAACTTTATACGGGCACTGTCGTGCCTCAGCTTGAATGTCCCGTCATTAGTTGGGCCTGTCCAACTGTAGTTAAGAGAGGCCCTACTATAGTTGGGACAGGGCCAACTATAGCTAGAGAGGCTATCATGTTGGGCTTAACATCATTAAAAACAGATTCAGCCAAAAGTATGCTTAAGATTAAATATAAGTCTACAGTTTTTCTTTTATTTAATGAATACAGGTGTGATTATTTCAAATAATTCACATTGGTTAAAATGTCAAGAATACTAACTGAAGAATCTATAATTCAATCTCATCGCATCTTTGGCGTGATCAGTAATTTTCAGGAGACAAAATATCCGAGCATGAATAAAGCACAATAATTGGTATTTAAACGCCGTTTCCTCTAATGCTTGCTCCAACAAAATGAGAGTAAATCATGAAATACTACTAGACGCGTCCTGACATAGCTCTTTCTCATTAATCTCGAAGTCTCTTTTTCAGCAATAACATTGATACTCCTTATTCAGCATTGGTTTTGTTACACCAAAGAGCACAATGATTGCACCATTACCAAGGTCTAAAGAGCAAGGATCTTGTTGTAAGTGCTGAATACATCTTCCTTTGTAAACTAATTCAGATTTTCAGAAAAACTAAAATCACCGTTGACGAAAATGTCCAGCAATCTTTCATTTCATTGGAGCAAGTCACATTTATCAACAACGAGTAAGCACCTACACGTAACCCTTGAAATAGTGGTAGTTGTTACTTTCAAATGCCAGCAGCCAATCAGTAGGCAACAATGTGAGCAACTGGTAGGCAATTATCCTCTGCAAGAAAGCTAGTACCCTGACCATTACTCAGTGAAGGACATGGACAGAAAATGCACCCGACCAAAAACCATGGGCCAAATCATGCAGAGGTTCTAATTACATGCGACAGGGATCAGAACCCCAAAGATTGGATAAGATCAACATGGGGTTGAGGTTAGGTCCTTCGTTTTGTTTTTTCCATAAAAACAAGAAAAAAGAATACCTTAACTGTTAAAAAGAAAACTTTTAAAAAGTAGAAACTACAACTATTTTTTCAGGAAATTCGTGTAGGCGTAACATTTTAATGACATTTGAACTCTTAAGAAATTTGAAGAACCCCCCCCCCCAGAAGATTCCAAGTCGCTTTTTAAAGGCGAGGACTGAAACAAAATATTCAAGATGTCCACCAGCAGAAGAACTGTATAGCTGCTCTTGGACATTTAAAAAAAAATATACAGACGTCTGATGCATATTCATATCTATGTATGCATATTCATCTCAAGCTATGCAAATTTTGAGTTGAGTTCTGGTTGCATGGAAAACAAAACACTACTAGAATACAGGAACTGCAAACCAAGTTCGTCTGAGCAAACACCATTTTGTCTGATGTTCTGCTGGCTAAAATACAACGCAGGAATCTACTGTATGCATCACGTCAGAGAACCTGCTTTTGTAGTGGTTATGTTTGATGAGGGAGTGGTAACTGTGCTGACTTGGCTTGGCGTAACATTCATATAGTTCAGGTGATTCTGACCAGCAGAACTGACCACTGCCGAGTTGTTAGAGTTGAACACGACCCCCAGGGTTTTGGCCAACACAGGATCATTGGTGCCCAGTGGGAAGCCAAGCTTCTGAGGAAATGTCATAGGTGGAAACAAGGATGGGGTGTGGACTGGGGTGTGGCTAGGGGTCTGACTCGGGGTGGAATCTGGACTGTTCTGGTTCATCATACTCAGCAGGTTGCTATTGTTAAGAATGAGCGCTGTGGGTGAGGGCGCCACACTCCAAGTCTGTCGGAAGCTGGGGAGTGCCATATGTTGACTGTTAGCAGAGGTTAGAGTGATGACTGGACTGTGCATTGGGCTGGGTTGCCCTGCTATAGTTCTTGGCTGCTGCAGCATAGCGCTGCTAATTTGCGGACTGTGCTGGGCGAGTACATGATGTGGGGACATCTGGTTACTGTGGGGCGACTGCTGTGGTGAATTAGCCATATGTCTCTGTAGATTCAACATTGCACTATTCATCTGGACCATTCCATTCCCCATCAAGACTGGTGTTTGCATTCTCAATGGCTCTAACGACTGGCCATGCAGCTGGGGCACTGGCAAAGCATTCTGGCCCATGAGACCTGCCACTGCGCTAAAATGTCCACCGTTATCATGAAACGCAGTCTGTCCTGCTATGCTGGTCATAACATGCAGTGGTCCGGATGCCTGCGTTACAGACAAGTTACTGGTGGACACACTGTTGGCAAGGTTTGCAGAGTGGTGTAGTGACCCACTCATCGCGTCCACTGTGTTCTGTCTCATGGTATCCTGCAACAGCCGGTTGGCGGCAGACTGCAGGTCCCGGGGTAAACCGTCAACTCCATCTTGATCTCCGGAATCCCCGCTGTTGTTCTGCTCATCAAACATGGAGTTGTTGGTGGACAAGTGCTGGTCCATGGACTGTTTGGACAACTGGTCAAGGGATTCTTGAACCGAGTTGGACACCTCCAAAAATGCTCTTTCAAGAGCCTCCTGCTCTTCTCTGGTGGGCATAGGGATGGGCATGTAGTCACTGTCACCATTCTTGCCAGCTACAGAATAAAAGAAAAACAAGTATTGAACATTACTGTGCTTCATCAACACAACTTGTATTTGCTTCATAGAGGATTGAAATATCAACTGGGGAAGATATACAACAGCGTTCTCCTTTAACAGTGGTCCGCTGGCCAAATGCCAGTTAAAACACCCGAGGACCAGCCAAAATTCACACCAAGTGGTCCGGCTGGCTAGTGTTCATAAGCATCCCTATTTCGCATCCAAAGCTTCTGATACGTTAGATCTTTAAACTTCACACGCATTTGAATCTTCCCATTGGAATTCCATACCTGGTTCACTTCAGGTGAAAGCGACGGTGAAAATTTATTTTTGTGAAGCAAATAATTAGTTGCCAATTGCGGAACAAGAATATTTGTTTCATTTTAAGTAACTTGCATGAAATATGAACATGGCTTTATTTGAGAGGAGTCACAGTCTGCAATTTTCAAAGTTTAAAGTTTGACTCACAAAGGGAGAATGGTTCACCAAAAATGACACTTAATATCAAGTAATTCATCAAAAATAAATATACTAATAAAATTATATTTTAATACAGTCTAAAGGTAACCTTTGTTTCAATTTTTTTAATAACAAGACTAGTTCAAAGTGGAGAAAACAATGACTAGACTTTGTTAAAAACTAAGGAACAGCATCCACTGATGTTTGAATCTTGCCATTGAAACTGATATAAAAACTGTAGCTAACTAAAGTTCTTAAGTTTTTGACACTGGGTTTGCAATGAAAAATATTCAACAGACTATGTTTCATTGGTTCAACAAAATTCTCCAGACGGAACTGAACTTTCCATCTATAATCAGGCAACGGCTTTCCTCTTACCTTCTTCATGTTCTTTGACAAACTTAGTGAAGTCGTCTGACTCGAACAGGGATAGCTCCGGCATATCCATTTGTAACTTTGGAAGAATCTCTGACAAGTCACTGCCGTTGCCCTCTGAGTTCAAATCTGAATTATCTGCATCGGAGGTCATGCGGAGGTCAGAGGTGTCTATGCCAAGGTCAAGGTTTATGTCGCTAGGATCGATGTCGTCTGCTGGAAGGCTAAGGCGGGGCATGTCTAAACTGAATGATGGTGGCATACCGCTATTCCTCTGCGGGACTGATATTCAAGAAAATAGAAAAAAAAAATCCATTACAAAAATTTATTACCTGTTCTAATCTATAAATTCTACAACTATTATAGGAGTAGGTGTAAGCAAATTTGGCTTTGAGCTTGAGAAAACCAAAACTTTGTTCATCAATTAATCAATCCCTTACACACCACTTAATAAAACAAGGATGGTTTACTCACAGGCTGGAGGTATTGGCTTCTGAGGTCTGACATTTCTCCTCGTTTTCTTCTTCTTGTTGGGTCTTGTCAAGGCCGAGGGTTTCGTCTTCTTGCGGGGCTTTTTCTGCTTGGGCTGTAATCTCTGCAGGGAAAGAAACGAAATACATCCCAGGAAACCTTTAAAGTTTGCCTGCTGATTGGAGATATAAAGCTCAAAAGGGACATCATGATGGCACAATCTCACCCTTGAGACTTTAGCTTCAAAGGGGCAAGGTGGTTTTGCCTGACTTATTGCAAACAAATCAAGACACCAGCGAAATGTTTTGAATGCAAAGGGCATCACGGTAATTTCGAAGAAAAAAACAAACACCTACTTTACAAAACAAGCAACAAATGAGCACATTCTTACTACCATGCACAAAGAAGACTTCTTGGCACTTTTTCATTGAGTGTTGAGCCCCCCAAATCTCGCAACAGTAATGGCAATGTCATTCAGGGCACGAATTTAGGGTAAAATTCCACAGGACCGCAGGGCTTTTAGCTCAAACTTTTTAATCAGACCAGAATTTATTTTAAAAGACCAGAATCTAAATGAGAAAAAACATTTTATGATTTTTTTTCGTGTAAACTGTTTTTGAACAAGCACTGGAGAAGATTTCTTTCTTTCTAATATGGGTTGGTATACTTTGATACTGAACAGAATTGAATTATATTTATCGGTACCAGACTCAAAGTCAACAGTTGAACATCAATTTTTTTTATTACACAGTGGGGTATTATTATATAATTGAAAAGCAAAAAAACACAAAAAAAACCCCACAAGAACACTTGACTTGTCAAGCCATTAGTTTACTGGCCTGACGCTAAAATCACTGGCCTCGGGCCTGTAGTCCAGTGTAAAGTTCGAGCCCTGTCATTTGCATGAAGGTACATATACATGTACACGATACGAATATGAGGTTGAAGAGATTTGGCAACTACCATCATAGACTGGTGCCCTGCCTTTATTAAGGATAAAGACATGTACTTGTCTTACAATTTCAATTGATGGTTTTATTGTAAGTGTGTACACGCACAGTATTATACAACATGCAAGATCAAAGCTACTTCTGGCAGGCAACCAGCAGATTTTAACCCTCTTGTTACTGAATTCTTTCGACACAAAGGAAAGAGTTAGGGCAGATGAGATAGAAAAGAGAGTGAGAGAAATGCACCCACCATTCGTTTGCAATGCTCAAGACATAATGGGTCATCATTCTGCATATCGAAGGCAGGCTCAATGCAGCGGAATCCCCCTGGGAACTCTGCCGAGCATTGATGGAAGAGTTCTTGATGCTCATCCTCAAGGATGTCTGTAAGATTCCACTGTTAAGGAAATCCTCATGAAACAAAAGCAAACCAAATGATAATAATGATGATAACACCACAGCATTTGTAAGGTGCACTGTTCTGTAAAACATTCAAAGGCATCGGTCTTTAAGAAATTAAGTTAAAGTATTCTGAGATTGTTGGGAAAGCAAGCGTGAACAAGTGTGTTTCCTGTGCATTTTTCTGAGGTCTTCAGAAAGTAAATTTCCAAGTCTTGGTGCTATGTTGGAAAAGGCACTGTCACTGTAACTGGCCAAGTTAGTTCGGGGAACATAAGTGTATAACTGATAGATCTCAGACCCGATCTTGTTATTTGGGGCGTCAACAGGTTTTTAGTGTAGGGTGGAGCTGAACCATGGATGGAAGGACATCAGTTTGATGGAAGATAACATTCATTCCTCTAGCTTTCAAAAAAATTAAACATAAAACCAACTAGTGAACAAATACCACCAAAGGGAATACGTTTTTGAAAGAAAAAAACCCCCCAAAACACACACATGGAAAAACCCTCAGCATTACACAACTTATTCTGCTCCACACCTAACAAACCACTTGTTTGATTTAGGGCATTCAGTCATTACTTTCTCAGAGAGTGGTGCACCGACAACATTTCTCAGGGTGACTGTTATTAGTTCCAATTAACTCTCAAACACTAATTAAAATTGTTGAGTAATTTTTTTTGTCTAGGTTTTTAAGTGGCAATGAAATGTGAAAGGATACGTCTATAGCAGCGGCTTGAGTAAGGCACTGCCTCCTCCTGGCACGCCTCTCCACTTTCTTCCTTGCTGACACAGGTTCTGTCCGGAGGAAGCTCCACCTTGGGTCTGAGAAGAATTCCAGACAAGAAAAACCACATTTATTCATTGATTAACAACTGACCTTTACCCAACTTGACCACGGCGGCGGTCCTGAAACCAAGAACAGATTTCGAGAACACAGACTCGGGGTTGACTAACCACGCATTCCTAGTGTCTGCGTGTGTGGGCGGTTGATGTGGCAACACGTTTGGAATGTTCTGTGTATGGTGAGCTCAACAGCACAACCGTTTTGATATTTTGTGATTTAAATCAATTTTTCTTTCATAGGAGAGCTAGCACAGACTTTGATTGGCCAAACGCCAAGTATAAACCAATTATATTTTGGCAAGTTTTGCTCAACAGTCTGTTCATTATTATGAAATTGTAAATATTTCTTTACTTGATTTAGAGTGTCCTTATGTCATATTGTAGAATGTTTTTATCATGCTGTCACATTACGCCCCTACCATGCCTACCTAAAAGTGACGCAAACTCTGTTAAGTCAAAGGGTTTCCTCTACTTGAGGACCTACCTTGTCAAGGGTTGCCTATGTAACCCAAGTATCGACACCACAGCACCAAATGAATGCTCCCTGGCTGCCTTGATGAGTGCAAGACAGAGCCTCTTGGACTTGAGTCTCTTCGCTTGTTGACAGCGGTCGGATTGCAGCACGCAGGCACAGTGACTCCTCAAACGAGAACTTAGCTCATCAAGACGATTTTTCCTTGTTGATCCCGATGAACTGACATGGCACCAAAAAAAAAAAAAAAAAAAGGAGCAAAATATTAACCACACTATAATTCTTGCATATGATAACTGTATCCCTTGTCAGTATTACTTTGTCACAAATCCTGAACATATTTGACAAAATTTTAAACTTCTTTTCTCATATTTGGCACACAAGTTAACAAAGACAGCTTAAATACGTGTACACCACAGACTGGTGAAACTCTTACAAGTACCCGTTTAATATTTTAACCCTAACTACCATCCACCCATCAAAATCCAACATTTTTTTTATTCTGTTGGACTGAGGACTGCATTAGTAAACTGATTATGCTTTAGACCGTGTCCAAATTGGCGGCTACAGCTGTAGCTGCGGCTGTTGCTAAGGATGTTGCTATGGGCATGCTATGCTTCAACACTTCTTCATGTGCGATCAAGCCACAGTCGTAGCCACTAATTTGGACATGGTCTTACATGGGATCAGGAATCGGAGTCCAACAGTTTGGTTGTTCAGTTATCATATGGTGTTGGAGTTTGTTTGATCGAGGAAGGTTCATAATAGCTGCAGGGAGATCCCCACCAGGGAATCTATTGAACCCAGGGATTTTCAACTCATAGTCAGAGTCCAACAGTTTGGGTATTCACTTATCACGTGGTGTTGGATTTTGTTGGAGTGAGGAAGGTTCATAATTAGCTGTAGGGAGATCCCCACCAGGGAATCTGTTGAACCCATAGATTTTCACAGTAAATTAACACCACATGGCTTTTAGAATGGATACATACCTGCTACTGCTACTACAATAATCAGTGAATCTGGGTGTGTATCTATGGGGAGACCGTCTTTCATCTTCTTCTTCATCAGAGGAGAATTCTAAGCCTGCAGGAAAAAACAGAAGCGAAAGCTCAATTAACAAGTAATAAACCACAGAATGGGGAGACCGCCAACACACGGCTGAAAGCTCAGTTAGTAGAGCGCCGGCACATTGATCCGGAGGTTGTTGGCTCAAACTCAATTCCCGCTCTAGTCAAATTTTCTTTGTTCAACCCAGAACATATTGATTGAAATGTTACCAAGTTGTACCTATCATCAAGTCCAAACATTTTTGGCCACTCATGGTTGCTTAAATACAGACCATGATGCCCCCCAACCTCCAATAAAACAAAATAATAAAAATGACAAAGAATTTATAAAATCCAGGCCTGGAATTACACCTTTAAGGGGGGCAAGGCCATTTTTATTTTGCAAAGGGCACGTCCGTTGGAGTTCTTAAAGTCTATGGTAAATTTTCAAAAGGGCACCAAGGAAAAGACCAGGGCAACAGAAGCCACGGTCTCCATGGCCTCTGTGATTCCAGGACTGAAAATTGTCCTAAATAAACAAATAATTTGATGAGGTAAAGATCTAAAATAAGACAAAGTCATTTATAAAACAATTCCTGCAAATTAAAGCACACAGATATCTCAACAAACAAACAAACAAACAAATCCCCCCCCAAAAAACCCCCAAAACAAACAAACCAAGGTGCACTAAAACCCCCAAACCAAAACAATACAAAAAACCCAAGAACAATCTACACCAAAATGTATTCAATACAACACAAAAACATTAGGAAGACAGAATTTTAATGAGAAAATAACGGAGGAAAGGTAAAGCACAGAATGCAAGCACTTTTCATGTAAACACTTATTTGAACTACAAAGAAAGCGCACATCTGCCTCGATTTTAACACAAGAGATATGAATTCAACTGAAAACCATGTAACCCTGTTAACAAATTGAGTGACATTTACATTCCAGTTCATTTTGTTGCAGGCCAGATACTAACACTAGTCTTTGGGAAATATTACATTTTGTGTCATAATTTCCACATATATTCAGGAGTTATAAAAATAACAGCTGAACAAATTTTGCGATGTGTCCCCTTACTTCATATAAAAAGTTGATAAAAATCAGACAGAGCAATCTCCATAAAATATAAGACTTTATGTTGTCTTCCATTGGGCTGTCTACAAATTGTGCCTGCAGAAAGTCCAGACTCTTTTGTAAACATGTGATGTCACAGGTTACATTGTCTATACAGAGAGAGAAGAATGTGTTTGAAAAGCACGGGGGGAACAGGTGAGTGATTTGACAGGAATGGGACCTTTTAGACCAATGCAAACTGACCTCACTGAGCCCTTTACATGCCCCGACACTATGCACGCTTCTCGTGACTCTCTCTTGTTACTTGGGGGATTTCAATTACAGTTTACACGGAAAACAGGATGTGGGGACAATTTAGGTTGTTGATCATTATTACGTGTGTGTGTGTGTGTGTGTGTGAGCGTGTCTACCAGTTCTAACCGAGGACTTAAAAAAAAGGGATCATGGTGTTTGACTGGCTAAGCACATTCTCGTTTCCATTTTGTGTACAAAACCAATAAAGATGTACATGTACCCCCCAAAAAGTCAAAGATATGGGAGAAGAAATATTTGACATGAGATATTTTCATCTTGGAGAAGATGACTTTCGTAATGATGAGAGAAAGCCAAAGAGAAAGACTGCTAGGGTCCAAAACCAAACGCAACCTATACCACTATAATTTGTTTTTACCCTTACACAGATGTGTAATAACTCGGGTGGGATTTGAACCCATGACCTTTGCTATGCTAGAGCAGATGTCTTACCACTAGATCACCGAGCTAGCCCGGTGACTGAAGGCAGTTAAAATGCTATTGGTTAGCAGCGGGTACTGCAACGATTTTATAGGTGTTAATTTTGCATAGGTGTAAGGGTAAAAACATTCTTTATCCCCAATGCAAAATTTACAATTGACTGAG
Organism: Pisaster brevispinus; assembly: GCA_023634235.1. Lineage (NCBI taxonomy): Eukaryota > Metazoa > Echinodermata > Asteroidea > Forcipulatida > Asteriidae > Pisaster > Pisaster brevispinus. Next base: position 12,959,361 of record JAMKCF010000006.1, read on the forward strand.
ATAAAAAATTTGGGGGATAAAAACTGATATATTTTTCCATACCCACAGTACAGTACTTCGAAGTGAAATGATTCTCAAAATGCTTTATACCATTGAAAGCTGCTGTACTTCTAACCACCAAGTTTGTTATTGCCATTCCTAAGCGTTTACCTTCCATTCAAAAGCTGAAGATAAACAAAATGACCCAACTTTTACTAGGAATCACAAACTAGGTTGTACACCTGTTGCCTGGCTATTTGAGCCGTATGACTTGGCTCACTCAGTATGTTGCATTTAAAGAAATTATTGTCGCTTGTTTTAGTATGATTTTCATGTATTGTATCTCAAGCCACCATTGTATTTAAAAACTATTACATTTCACTGTTCAACTCTTGTGCAGTACGTAATTATTTGCAACAAGTGTACATGTATGGTAGAGTCATACATGTACATGTAGGTATTCAAATTCAGAATTGTGGACTGCAATCTGCACAGACTACACACCCCCTATAAAAAACCAACAACAAAATACATGTACAAACAAACGAACGAAACAAAACACTTTTCAAAGACCGTGAACCAAATATTTTTGTTTTTGCAGACAGACCATGCACCATTCAGAATCATTTTAACCGTTACTCATTTTATTACTCATTTTATTTACCTTGCAGGTTTAAAATTTCCCACACTGCCCAGCATTCCAAGCATTGTACTACGCCAATAAATACGTTTCAATGGACGGGCATGCCCTATGCTTATGCTGAATACTTTGACATTTACATCTGAGGGCTCCCTTTATATTTATGCACATAAAACTTCTATTAAATTGAATCCCAAAATCAGACAAATACACATCTGAGACTAACTGACCTATGATTATGAACCATAACTGCATTCACATAGGTACACGTAGGCTTTTAATGTAAATAGATTTTCAAAATCTAATTTATTTTACTCAATGCTCGTGACAATGGCCAGGTCTGTTACATCCATGTTTTTGATGTCCTTGTTTCCTTTTTCACTGGGAAACAGTACTTTTTATGCTAATTGTATGAGTGTTTTTTTAATGAAAGTATTATTTTTTTAAAGGTCAAACTTATTAAATCTGCCACATGATTACAAACAGGGTTCTGCCCAGAATTTTTCAAAACTGTGGGGCATTCTTCAACCAAACGTTGGAAGTTTAGCCAAAGCATGCTGAATGGAAACAAGGTCCTCAGAATGTTTTCTACTTGGTGTTTATCTTTGATTGTTAAAAGCCCTACTGTGCAAACTGGAGCAAAACGGTTTCTTTACGATTTTTGTGAATTTGATTTGAAGTGCCCCCCCCCAAAAAACAAAATAAAAATAAAAATGTGTGTGCATATCAGTGTCGGCTGCAATGCGTGCGTATAGGCAAGCTAGCTAGTGTATGGGGAGAACACTGATTTAAAAAACAACCCAAAATATGTTCAATGAAACTGTAACATATTTTTATTGATACAGTGTGGTCATGGTTTTAGGTACTATGCAGGGGAAACTTCATGCTCATTGCATATTTAAACCAATAGTTTGATGATATAGTTCCACGAAATTGTTGGGTAGTGTACATAAAGGGCATGTAACAAGTAAACAAAATAAATTTGTTAAGAGTGCTAAAGTACTTTGCGTAACTAAGGACTCCTGTGTCTTTGGCTGGTACACATCAGATAATGGAGAGCTCGAAATTTACACTGGATTACCAGTGATTTTAGTGTTGGGCCAGTAAACTCCTGACCAGACAAGTCTGTCTGTCTTGTGTTTTTCAATTCAATATTTTCATTAATAAACATCTTCTCTGAGTGCTTGTTCAAAAACAGTTTGTATGTTGAAACTGTCTTGTCATTTTCAATTTTGCTCTTTTCATGTATTTTCCCATTTTGATTCTGGTCTTGTAACAAAATTCTGGTCCAGAAAAAATTCTGAGCTAAGGGCCCTGCGTTCTTGTGGATTTTTCAAAAAAAAATTGAGCCATGCAATGTCCACGTTTACTAGAAAAAGCAAAGGTTTCACAAAGACCTATTTGTGGTTCAGTGCACTTTTCTTACACAACATTACTGCATGTCTGCTTGATTAAAAAACGAGAAGAAAGTTTGATGTGGAATTAAACAAATTTGGGGAATTATTTGTTTACTTTCATGTATGATTTGTATTTTTTACTCATTCACCGATGTGTATACTTGTTACTTTCCCAGATTCCTGTGAAAAAAACTCACACATATTACTGGAGGCAAAGGTTGTGGGTTCGAATCCCACCCAAGTAATGTTCCTGTGGATTTTGTTCACAGGACTCAAGGCAAGTTCTGAGTCTACAGGGGTTGCTTAATACGCGTCGGTGTACGTGTATGGGTAGAAAATTATGTTCTTTTTCCCTGATACAAACTTAACATCTTTTAAAATACATGTAGGAGACTTGTATTAGTTTTTGCTTAGTAAGAATGACTCACCTAAAGAGAAGAGGTCCAGTTTCTTTTCTTCTTCCTCCTGATAAATATCACGGAGATTATCCAATGATTTAAGTCCTAGCTTCTTTGTGAATAACGTCCTTGGTTTCTTAGTTTGGGCTTGAACTACAGAGGCACTTAATGGTGGGAGGTTGGTCACGGCAAAGGGCAAGTTGGCACTGTCCGCCTTAGCTTTGGAATGTGTCACATGCGGCGGCATCGTTGGGAGGTGGTCACTTAAGTCTGTAAACAGTGGTGGCTGGGAAAGACTCGAGGACGGTGCACCTAGGGATGATGCTGGCGAGGTAGTGCGTTGATTTGGTGACTGCGACGACTTGGTCTGCTGTAACCTTGCCTGCAGTTCTTGATCTCGCTGCAGTTTTAAGCGCACCTTGTTCTTTTCAAGCTTATCCCGCATCCGATCCTGTAGTGACGACTGCCTTGATCGTGATTTCTTCCTGGGTTTCTCCACGACAAAATCATTGTCCAAGCCATCATCCGCGGAGGTGGAGTTGGGAAGTATTGTGTTTTCTAACGACCCACTGTGTGACGCTCTTAAAAGGAGCTCCAATGAGTTTATACTCAACCCATGACTGCCCACTGCCGAGTGGTTTTGAACATCGGATTTCTTGGATTTGTTCTTGTGCTTCTCATGCTTACGTTTGTGCTTGTCTTTCTTCTTCTTTTCCTTTGGGGGTTTGAGTTTGTCAACGTGTGACTCAATCGCGTGTTCCTCTGTAGCTACATTTTGTTCACTGGAGGGATCTCCTGGTTTGCACCTCTTCTCCTTTCTTGGGACGAGACCCAGGACTTGTAAGTGGCTGAGACAGAATCTTCAGATGGAAAAAAACAAAAAAACAAAACTTTATAAGCTCTTCCAAGACCTTTTGGGCCTTCCAATTCTACCCAAGGAAAGTGTATTAATTACATAAAGTATCCTTAGTCCTCCCATCCCCTATGCAAAATGTAAAGTCTCAAATGTTGCCATAGTTTGCGCATTAAAAACACAATATTTTTAAACTGAATGAATACATGATAATCTGTCAAACAATCTTTTACATGTTGCAATTTTTTGCTAAGTTTCACAACCGTTAGGTACATTTTGTACGCAAGACCAAAAGCAACTACCGATACTGATTAAAGCAAAATACTCCTCAGTTTGATTGGATTGATTGAAATGAAAGGAGTAAAAAAAGCTGCACCATGGAAGTAAAGTAAATACAAAAGTTCCAAGATTTAATTTTTAGGAGTGATTTCCACAAAGATGTCACAGCAATAACAAAAAAGGGAGACCGCCAACATAGGGCTGGATAGCTCAGTTGGTAGAGCGCCAGTACGCTAATTTGGAGGTCAGTGGTTCAAGTCTCGCTCCAGTCAATTTTTCTTTGTTCAAACCCAATAAAAAAGAAGATATTATCATCTAATAAATATATACAAGGCTTCTGACACGCACCCAAGAACAAAGATATTGACAAAAATAGGGAGCCTGCCAACGTAAGGGCTACATTAGCTCAGTTGGTGGAACACCGGCACGTTTCGCAGGTTCAAGTCCCGCTCTAAAGTAAACTTTTCCTTGTTCAACCCTTAATGAAATAAACCAAAGCTCGGAATTGGTGCACATACTTGCGGTCTTCACTAGTTGGGATGGGGTTTGTGCAGCGTTGTCGGTTATACTTTGCCACAAATTCACACTGTCGGAAGGGAGCAGTCTTGTCCTCCAGAACGTGACGGATGCAGAAAGCATAGCCATTGAGGCGTCGCTGTTTGCAGACTTTGGCACTGTACGAGCACAGTGGTTTGTGATCTATCTCTGAGAAGTGAATATGCTTGCCCTCGTACATTACTTGACGGTCAACATTGGCTATAGCACCCAGGGTGAAGAAAAAAGAAAAGAAAACAGAAGTGAATGTCATTGTTAATATTTCTTTTTCTCAACCCAAATCCCCTGAACAAGAGATTTTGTTGGCTGTTTAACAGTCAGATGATATCACATGGCATAATAATTATTTTATACATTTCTGAAACCAAGAATGTCTAACAAGTGAACTTAATCACTGTAGCTCGTAAGCCTGAAGAAACCTGTAAGCCCAGACAAAGGTGCTTGCATTGAACTACAAACACAGAGGTAAACCCTTACTCTTCTGTGATTTAAGTGTTCTGGGTTCTTTTACATGCAGGAACTACGGCTTTACGTCTCATCCAAAGGACAAAACAGTTTTGGTAAAGTATCTTGCTAAAGGCCACGAGCAACAAGAACAGCCAGGCCAGGATTTGAACCCACACTCTGTAAAAGACAGAATTTGAATACATTGCACTAGACCACTCGGCTGCGTAGCTCCATAAATGCATTCCAACAGTGCAGAGTACATTGACTGATTGTTTTCTGAGGAAAATGCTGACAAATATTTATAATGATTTCAATTTCAGTTATTCTACACATTGCATGTTTTTACTTGGATAAAGGGGTTATTGAGAGGTCTCAGTCTGCACTCACGCTGGTGTTACTGAGAGATCTACGTGCTGAGTGATACATAATACTTCACAGAGGCAACAATGGGGCAATTGTCTCTATACCACTTTTTGCTTTTGTGCCCCTTGAAACATTCCAGTCCCACTCCCAGCAGAATTTATTGATGATTCTTTTAAAGAGGTTCCTTTTACTATGAAAAACTTCCTTGTCCTTATTGTCAGTGTTCTCAATTAACAGCGGTCTGTTGGCCAAATGCCAGTTAAAGTTCGCTGGCCAAATGCCAGTTAAAACACCTGAGGGCCAGTCAAAATTAACATGAAGTGGTCCGGCTGGCTACTTCAGTGTTGAAAAGCATCCCTATTTTATTTGAAATATGGACTTTTGAAAAAGCTTACGGACTAGTGAAATGACAAGCTAACTGGTCCTGCTGGCCAGTCAATAAAACAGTAAAAGGGTAAACCCTGATTGTACTAGAGTATCAATCATGATTATTCTGTTTTAAATGCAGAAAAGCACACTATTCGTTCTCTTTTGAGAACTCAATTATTATCTATAATTTTAAATTCCATATTAATATTAAAAAACAAATTTTTGAATATTTTGTAACTTCAAATAGCTCGGAGGAATAAACTTATTCCATGCGCTAGATTTCAATAAACACACCAATTTACCACAAACCTGTGAAAATTTCATCAAAATTATTTAGGTGGTCCTGGAAATTGGATACTTACGTAGGACTAGTAGTGGCAAGGAAGCAATGTCACTATTGTTTACTACGGTCAACTTAAATAAATGCCTACAAAGTACAGTGTACTGTCTTTAATATTACGCCTAATTTTGTTTAACTAAAATATTTTTGATTGTAAACCTTTGATATGCAGTGGTCTTAATAAAAATAACAAGAAATGACTGGAATGACGTGCCTTATGTTGGCGAATGAATTTTTTTCAAATTTGTAATTGATGGATATTGTTGTCTCTGTCGTGTAAGCTAACCGCATTGCACTATGCTCAGTGTACTGTCTTTAATATTACGGATAATTACGCTCAACTTAATATTTAAAAAAAATGGTATAACCTTTGATGTTCAGTGATCTAGAAATTACAGGTGAATGATATTTTTTGAAATTTATGTAGGAGTTTATTGCTCCATGTTGGTAATGATAGGAATGCAGTTGACAATATTTTACAAAAATGCATATAAATTTTTACAAATTATTATTTTTTTACAAAAGTCTGTGAGAGTAATTTGGGGCAATTATTGGCAATTCGTTTATTTTTTTATTTCCAGTATTTCAAAAGTTTCTATTATTCCTTTTTTTTGCAATTGTCAAAGGTGAGATTTGTTCTCATCAGCATGGTCGTCGCAGGCGGACTGTCTCTCTGTGAGTTGTTAGCTAACCGCATCGCACTATGTTCACATTCATTCATTATCTTGCGCGCGGAAGCTGCGACTAGCGAGTTGCCACCACACACATCCCACACATTCATTGCTCTACAGACAGCCAATGGATGCAAATGCTGCCGACATAATGTACAAAATCATTTATCATTACGAACTTCTTAAGATCCCGTAACAATCTACAAGGAAAACTGACTATTTAAGTGATATTTAAGCTAGGAAATCCTGTTAAAAAGGTGTATGGATTCACAGCGAAACGCTCCGAACCACACTAATGGAAAAATACGGGCGTGGACACGGGAATTTCCACGAAAAACAAGCCTATTTAATCGTATTTTTCTGACAAATAACCGATTTTTTAACACATTCCGACGGACATAATCTCCCAATAATTAGCCGTACTTGTAAATAAATATTTGCTTAATCACTTACCGTAAGGATTGTTTTAAATTTTTGGGCGATATTGTGAAGAATTTTGACGGGAAATTCGGCACATTCAAGTCTTTCAAAATGGCTGCCGTGTATGCGTGCTGCGTTTGTGCATAATTTGCTTGGCGCATGCAATGACATCAAACAATGCAATGGGCGATCACGACAACGCAAGACTACCCCGCCGTCTTGACATGTGGTGGCCTAGGCTTAGCATGTACAGCTATATTCCACTTCCTTCGTGTTTCAAGTTATTTTACTCCACGAAAAACACGAAATTGAGCTAAAAGCAATTTGTTTGCCTTTCCTGAGGTGTTTAAGGACGGTCATTTTAAGTTTTGTAGGGGTTTTGGGGGCTCTAAGTGGCTTGATCACGGTAAAAAAGTTGGCATAAATAGGATGTACCCTTGTTGTGACCCTGCTGCAATAAGGCAGTGTTCTGCCCATGGGGATCACAACTTTGATCAACCTTTTCAAAACAATACCTACATCATGGTAATTTCTTTGAATTTGTTCATTGGGTCATGAAGTAGTGTTTACTTTTTAAGGTTGAATGTCTGCAGCATGGAAAACCCTTTCAGCACATTTTAGTAATAAAACACAGTCTAGAATAGATTATGAAGGCTTGCCCTTTAAATTCTCATTAAAGTAACATCAGCTTATTCAGTATTGCTGCAAAGAGATCATTACACCAGAACAAAAAAGAAATTTCACTTTTTTGTGGATATTTATAATATGGATATACAGTGAGTAATTTTTTGGATTATTTACATTCAAGAGATTATAGGTCAAAGAGAGTGACAATGATTATGTTGCATATCATGCATGGTTGCACTGCACACTGGCTCAGTGTGTCTCGCATAAATCATCTCAATATTCAAATGAATTTCTAGTATACTAGAATATGATTGGCTGTTGTTGTCCTCCATAAAAAATAAAAATATCCCATTGGTTGAACTCTCTTTATAATTTGCATATGTAATGAGTTCACGCAGCAGCTCGTCAGGCGGGCAAAGGCTTAGACTTGTCTATGTCTTGCATTCTCATATTTGTATGTGCTTGAATGGGTCGTCTGGCTCGAAAGATCCCTTTTTGATAAGATTCAAAATTAAACACAATTTCGAGTAACAGAAAAATGGGTCATTATGTAGTGTTCACTTAGGTTCTTCAATTAAATTGAAAAGCTTGCCAAAACATTAAAGACACCAGATTACCCCCACTGAAGCCACACCCCCGTAAGTTGAGAATTTGACGTAGTCGGGTGCCATAGGGTGATGTATTTCTAAGCACGCTCAAGCTGTATTAAAAGTAAAATGAAGTTTGGCATCACGGCATTGAAAATATATATATATTTTTTAAAGGCTGGTGCTGTTGTTTTTCTTACACCATGTCGACAGACTGCACTACCAATCGGGAGTTCAGACCATTTTCCAAAGCTTTAAAGACAGCAAATTGATTTCCTCAACAACTGGATAAAAAAACTGCCCTGGCCTAAAAAAAAAAAATCTAAATCAAACGGAAGCAGATTTTAACACAAGAGTAATTTTTGAATCCTTCACTTTCATGACTCTCGGTGAGTGATACTGACTCTCTGGCGGCATGTCTGGTTGATGCTTCTTTCTATTTTTGAGTATAAATTATAAATATAATTTTACGCAGTCTGTGACTGTGTAGTACTAGTAGTCTGTTGTCATGTGTTAAAACTGTTCATGACTGTTGGTTGGGCGACTGTGAGTCTGACTGTGAGGAGTGTGATGTGAGCATGGAGGAATAAACTAGTTTATTGCTCCATGGTGTGAGGCTGTGCTGTGTGTGACTTGTTTAAAATTAATGTGTTTATAATTTTTGTGAATTGTGTCATCATGATCTATTCACATTCACTTGACCAATCTACCACAACATTTATTTACTGAGACAGTGAGAGTGAGACTGAGTGTAAGATGATTTTTGATATATATGTGAACTAACGACGGTATGTACAACTTGAACTACATACAAATCTAATAATTTTTTGATTGGCAGTTCATTTGTTCGTTCCATTTGACAGTTGATGTCATGAATGTTCCCCCAAAACCTTTATTGCGCTCAGCGCGCTGAGCAAATCGGTAGCAGACTTACTCAGCACGCTGCAATAAAACAATTGAAAAGATTGATACATTTTCTCCGTTATTCAGAATCCTCGCCTTTCGGTAACAAATATCAATGGTAAGCTGCGCGCAACATGTTTTTCATGGTTAAATGTTTTATACATGGAAGTGGCTGCTTGCATTGTACATGAACCGCTAGTTATCGTGGAGACGATAGCAAAATGAACCTGGTAGTTCTAGAAGCAGATAAAAGTATACATTATATTTCATCTTGACTTTGATTTTAACCAGATTCTGGTCTAAGAAATTCCAGACATGCCAACAGACCAAGGAAGTGTCAAGAAGGCCAAGCAGCGTCTGTCGATCCAACGTATGCGCGACAATGAGGCGGCAGGAAGACAGAGGGGGTCTGATACAGGCGACAGCATCCTCCCACAGGCCTATCACACTCGCCTCTTTAAGCTGTTTGGGCAGATAGAGCATGAATTTGAGGGAATGTATGCAGAAAATCTCCAGTGTAAGACAGATCTTTGTTTTCAATGTGGTTGTCATCTCAGTCCCCAAATGCTGACTTTGAAATGATTTTATTTGCAACTAGAGTTGTACTTCTACATGTATTTTCCTAAACCGTTAAACGGAACTTGTAACTTCCGGTTAATCAGTTAACTGTTTGCACATTCCAATCTGAACTATGGGCTGATCTGTAAAAGAAGCAAATGTCAACACACTTTTCAGGATCGACCAGGATTAAAAATAGATCACTATAGACAGTCTTCACAGTCATAAAACCATAGAGCACAGTTGTGATGGCTTACAAAGCAAAGTGCATCTATTGCTATGGAAGCTCATGCAGTTTTTTTATGTAACTAGTCTGTCGTTAAGGGCTACCACAACCTTCCTTGTTTTATTTATCAGACTAATACGACTATCTCTATCATAAAGAGAAGTGCATACCAAGTTGTAGATGATTGAAAATAAAAAATAGTATTAGCTGTTGCAAACTGCTTACCAACCAAAAGGACCTATGGTATAAATGCAAACAAAAATAGTTAGTGGCCTGATGATTGAAAATATGTATTACATTTTGTAGGGGATTAATATCAGACAGTTTCATCAACAAAAGGGATGTCAATCCTTCTCCCTGGATAGCATCTTATGCTAAAAATTGTTGTTTTTCTGAGGTCTTCGAGTTTTTTTGTTTGTTTTTTTTCCCTCACTTTTTACTGTCAGCTTCGTTTAACTGTTAAGCCAATTTGGAAACGGATTTTAACACTGTTTTACTGTTAAATGGTTAATCAATTAAATGCCCCAACCCTATTAACAACTATTCACAAATACCATTTACTTGAAATCTTTCAGTGCAGGATAAAGTGGAGGCGTTAACAGAAAAGTTGGAGGCGTTTCAGAGTGGGAAAGTCCCAAATGTTGAGGGTGCCGATGGTATTGATGGGACGGCTCGTCTAAGCGTCAAAAGCAAAGGTAAAGAAACTGATATTTTGGCCATATGCTGTAAAAAGTAGTGGGTGCCAAAGGTTTTTCTTTTGAGAAGCTAAAAAGTACTTGACCTTTGCCCCTTCGACCTGATTGTAGTCAGCCAGGGAGTGATGGGCTGGAGTCATGATCTTACTTTTGTCACGCCATTGCTAAAATCGACTTTTTGCTATAACGTCATGTCTTACACTCCACAGATTCTGTTGAAAAACTTAGTTTGTGCAATTGTTTGTCTACATTTGGGGTTAAGGGGGTTAGGATATTTGATGAAACTTTCTTTTTTTGTGCAATATTTGCCAAGCAATTATACACTCTTGGCATGTGGGCAACTCCTCAGCTGTTCAAACTGAAGGGCCACTTGCAGACAAAAGAAATTCATTCAACATTTGTTAAAAACTCATTTGACACAAATGTTGAGTTCTATATGACGCAAACAAGCTGATTATCAATAATACTAATAATAATGTGGATTTATTGTGCACCTTTTCAAGCCCAGTACATGTAGCCCTCTCAAAATCCCTTACCCTATTATTTCCCCTGTTCTTCTGGCCCTGAGCATTCCTGAAACCATCTCAACTCCTTAGGAGTATGCAGCACCGGACACCAAATGGGTGCACAGGTTGCTAATGTCCAGTGGCAATCAAATGGGTGCACAGGTTGCTGAATATTCAAGACAACAATCTCTACTCTTGCAGCCATTCAATCCGGGAAGGCAATAGCACTCTGCACTAATGCTAAAATTAGTTACCTAATATGGTGATGTCACGCAAGTACCCGGATCTCAGACATTGTGTCAAATCAAATTCCAGTGACGTACATGTCCAAGTCCAAGATATTGTCACTGTTTTATGTTAACTGCTCACTGAGTGTCAGTGTTTTAAGGTACTGTACTATTGTGGTCTGGCGCGCCGATTGCATGAGTGGTAGAAAGTTTGCCTGAAATCCGGGTTTCTCGCTCAAGGACACAAGTGTTATGACTGGGATTCGAACCCACACTCTGATCATTGCGGTGGTTACTTTGGAGTGAATTGTTTTTTACTTTTGAATAATTTGTAATTCCAGCATCCAGCCAGCTATCCAATCTGATCATGAAGCCAAAGTACAAACCCACAACAGGGAAGGTGAGTTTTTAACAAGATTGTGAGGAGATCAATGCTCACGTTCATACACCTTACTAAGCACAATAATTTCTTGCTTATCAGAGATGGATTTAAAACCAATGTGCCACATGACAGGAAACACAATAAAGTGTACCCCTTTTGTACCATTGGGTTAGCAGTTTTTCCAACGGTTGTAACTTTTGTTTAAATATCTGAAATCACCAAAAGTGTTTCCATAACATGTGAATGGACGTGCAGGCTTTTATTTAAGATAATTTGAGTTGATTAGATTGGGTAATGAGGGCCATGGCCTATGGGCCCTCTATGTAATTGTGGACTTACAGGCTCTACACTCTTTAACTCGTTGGGAAAACTTTGGATTCAAACCCACAGAATGTCTTCAGCTTCAAGGGGGCGAGTACCTCTGGATGTCAACTAATGCGCCACTTCAGGGGTCACCGAGATGGAGTGTGGGAGGTCAGCGTGTCCAGAGGGGATATGCCATTACTTGGAACAGCTGGTGCAGGTATAATTTGCATATCTGCATTTGCATAAAGTATAGATTGCTCCAGTTGTAACTTTTATTCGCAAATTATTCCAAACAGGGGGGCTGGTTTTTTTTCCAGCCTTGGTTTGGTCACGTTGATTTGGGAGAAACATAGGTTTTCTACACAACTGTTTTATTGCTCGTATCTGTATTTTGAGTTCTAATTTATGTCAAGGCATGTAGGTGTGTGAAAGTTTTTTTTGTCTTCGTTTTACAGATCGTACTGCCAGACTGTGGTGTATTGAAACTGGGGCATGTGTCTTGGAGTATGTCGGCCATCTTGGTTCAGTTAACTCGATTCGGTTTCATCCAACGGAATCATTGGTTCTTACAAGTAGGTTCTTCATAATGAGTTGCATTATTTGGTTCTTGGTTGCCTGTAGCCTGTCCTATAGTGGAAAGGTTCCAAGCCTCAATGTGAATGGGCATGGGGTTAAAGTTCATCTGTCGTTACGAAGGCAGACTTCTCATCAGTGACTAGGTTCATTAAAAAAAAAAAAAGTTCATATTTATTCCAGTAACCAAATTTATTAAAACCACATAAAGTATTTACAAAGAAAATCCAGACAAGGGCAGGAGTTGGGAAAACATTTCCTTCAGTAACTCTGCAGGACTTAATTTTGCAAACAGTACATTAAGAGGACAACCTTAGTAAATAACATTAGAAAATGAAGTTAATTCTAAGTCATGATGCTATAACTTGCTTGGTTATAGGTTCTGGTGATAGCACAGCACATGTATGGAAATCCACTGTTACAGTGCCACCAGCCATGCACCAAGTTACTGATGTCAGTGTAAGTCAAATCTATAATCGGCAAGAAATTGTGGCTTTTTGAAGTTCCTTATGGCGGAATTACAACTTTAAGTAGGTTTGATCAGTGTTTACAACCAAGCTTAGCCCAATTTTATAGAGCTGCTTAACTGTCTATTTTGTGCTTACTGAGCGATTTCCATTTCATAGCGCTGCTAACCGTAAGCACACGAAAAGGCATACTAACCTTATGGTGCTTACTGTATGAAAATGAATAACGTAACAATGCAAATCCATGGTGAACGTGTAAGATGGCTGCCTAATTTTCTTGCTAACCTATGAAATACGCGTACGCTAAAGCAAATTTTGCTGCCATAGTTAGCACGAATATTTGATTACCGTTAAGCAGCGATACCAAATTGGGTCCAGGCCCATGTATCTTAGTCCACTGTTACACCCATACATGATGTTAAATATAACGCTATCAGCGCAACTTTTTGAAGTTCTTTCTAATGGAAAGTACAGGGCCAAATTTCATAGAGCTGCTTAAGCAGAAAATATTGCAAAAAAATTACTGCTAAGCAAAAAAAAAGCAGGATACCAGTCACAGATTGTACATGTGACATGGTATTTTAGCTGGTAACCATTTTCTGGTAAGCATAATTTTGTTGTGCTTAGCTACTTTTTGTGCTTAAGCAGCTCTATGAAATTTGGCCCAGGCGTGATACTTCACAGAGTCAGTGGAGGCAATTTCCTACATGCAACCGGTCATTGCCTTGATGCCCCTTGAAATATCCCAGTATAAATTGTGTATTTCTTTGTAGAGGTGCCTTTATTGAAGAAAAATTGCTTTGCCCATACAAGCACAAAAGCATCGGGCCTGAAAGTACATTCGTAAATGTATAAAACATAAAACCTCCACAATCCTGCCAGTTTTGCCGTTGTCTGAGATCCGGGTATTGGGGTTCTATTTTTAGCATTAGTTCGGATGTAAGCATAAGTCAAATCTATCATTCTGTTTAACTTCCAAGTACCTTGGTGGGAATCGAACCCATAACCTTCTAGAACCCATGACATTCTAGAACCCATGATTTTAGAACCCATGACCTTCTAGAACCCTTGACATTCTGGAACAAATTGTAAGACCACTGAAGGGACCAGCATGCTGTTGCATTTATTGAATTGATTAATGTATTGTTTTTGCGTCATCAGAAATCATGTCCATCTTCAGGCGATGATGTTGACGGATCAGACAAAGAAGAACCAGACGGTAAGCCAAACTAAACCTTTAAAATAAAAATCTATTTAAAATGTGAAATCAGAACGCTCTTTTCATTCTATCCAAGAAATGCTGAAATGGATATACTTTCTGTGTAAAGCCATTATCAGCAAATGTATGTTTGACCCCGCGTGGGAAATAGATTATCATCATAGTAGTTTTACAAATTTTGTTTCACATTGGGATAATATCATTTGGAGGAAGGAGTGGCTTTCGAAGCCAGTAGATTATTCCCACCATTTTGACTGGCTTGCTCTAGCCTTGGGGTGTGGTCTATTAGTTGTCCCTGGTCGACCCCAGGTTTGACCCCAGTGAGTTCAAGTAGCTTTGACATCATTCTCGTGAACTTAATCACTGTACTAGCCAAGAACCCCAAGGAGAGAAAACAAGGAAGAAAGTTTCAGTGTGGGAGGAAAACCCCAGAGAGTTATTCCAGGGAAAACCCATGCACTCGGGTTGGGTCTGAAAACCCAATCCACATAGTGCCCCTGGCGTGATTCGAACCGGGGTCCTAGAGGTGGAATGCGAGGAAAGATGCCACTTGCAAACCCCACACATGTAACCTACTTTACCATCCATTTATGTTTGAATTTAGTTGGTGTCGAGAATGAGAACATCGTCTACGTGAAATCCCCCCAGTCACAGCTTGAGGGTCACTCTGGTGCTATCATCGCTGCTGATTGGCTGGCTGGCGGCAAACAGCTGGTGACGGCATCATGGGATAGGACGGCCAACCTGTACGATGTGGACACCCGTGCTATTGTCCACACACTCACAGGTGAGTGTGTAATCAACCAACCATCTCGGTCATATGTCCTGTATCCATTAACTCTATTGAATCCTTGTACAGATCCCACAAGAATGGAGCCAGACTACTACTCGATTCAATCTCAGTTTAGTTACATCGGCCCTTTTTGAAGGCTCTGGGTTTGGTACTGTTCTCCTGTTTAAATACGTCAGAAACTTATTTCTGGTCAGTGTCACCAAAACATACCCCTGGAGTGCCGTTATCCATTCTTAGATATGGTGGACACATTATGATGGCTCTATTAGGTTTGGGTAAATTTGTCTGTATACACCCAAACCAAACAGTGCACTCCTATAGTGTCCACCATATCTCAAAAAGGTTAAAGGTCGAGCAGTCTAGGGCACTGAACTCAAGCTCTGTGTACAGTGTCCGAGTGTGGGTTCGGGGTCTGGTCATGGCACGTGTGTCCTTAAGCAAGACACTTCTTCATTCTTCGGATGGGGCATAAAGTCGCAGGTCCCAGTACACTTAGCAGTAAGAGCAGGAGCTCTACCCCTGTGTTTCTGGCGAGGTTGGCTACAGATGGCGCTGCATCACTTTGTAAACCCTTACAAACCTGATATAAATTGGTCTCATAATTCACACATGGCTGTGCATTTCTGACGTAAAAATAATGAGCGCTTTGATACAACTGAGTGTGATGAAGTGTTATTTATAATCTGTGTATTAAGTAGGATTTTCCATGGTGGAAGTATAACCAAGAGAGGTTTTCAGAACCAACACTACTCAAAGAGATTTTCACCTGTCTTAACCTGCGTATTATTATTATTGTTATTGTTACTAGATACCAAAACCAGGTCTAAGTGCGCTGTTTTCTTTTTCTTTTTTGTGTGATGTAGGTCACGATCAGCAGTTGACTCATTGCTGTGCCCATCCTTCTCAGAAGTTGGTGGTGACGTCCTCGGCCGATACCACTTTCAGATTGTGGGATTTCAGAGATCCGAGTATCCACTCCGTAAACGTCTTCCAGGGACACACAGAGTAAGGATGTAGTGGAAAACTGATTGCTGGTCATTGTGGCTTGAGATTGAAGTCATTGTGGCCACGGATTGAAGTCATTGTGGCTACAGATCCGAAAGTGTATGATTTCAGAAATGGCTGTAGAAAGTGACACCCACCAATTTAATAAAAATTTAAATCATTGATTTACTATTTATTGTTTATATTGACTTAGTAAGCAAGTACTTAAAATAATATTTTACACAAAATTGATGTATAGACCCTTCTGACATAAAGTCAAAATTTTCTCATTCGCAATGATTGAGTACTTACATGCGCACGTCATGCATACATGTCACTAGAACTGCGCAAACATGTGCTACGAAATGAAACGCTGGATGGCACTACGCATACGTATCCTACATGAGCATAGTACTCCAGCGTAGTACTCCAGCATAGTACTCCTGCATTGCTATAGAAAATGTTGATGTCCTAAGGCAAATAGAGCATCCAAGTTGCAGGCATTTTTTCAAACTTTCAACTTAATAAAGCTTGTAACTTTTGGTTTAAACAAAGGAATTGAAACAATCGCAAGTAGGGCTTAAAACACCCACTGAACTGCTTGCTAAAGTTCAGTGTCCCGTTGGCCGGTTACCTATCAACTTAAGTCAACACTTTTTTAAGACTGCCTAATCCATGCATGTATGAAAAGCTTTCCATTTCAAAACCTTCGCAAAGTAAAAAAATATGTAAAAATAAAGGCATGATTGTCATCTTCTAAAGAATATTTCTGGTCCAGTTCCAGTTCTGAGCCACAAGGCCTGTGGTATAGTTTACATTTTCTTGAAATGCAAGCCCTGGCATGCTTCAACAATAAAACTCTACTTTCCCCTTAATTTGAATTGAACCATAACTAAATTACTGAATGTTTCTTTTAATGACAGCTCTGTTACCTCGGCTGCCTTCGCATCCGGCGACAAAATTGTGAGTGGATCTGACGATCGATCCGCCAAAGTATGGGACCTGAAAAATATGAGGACCCCGATCGCAATGATTAGGTCTGACTCGGGGATCAATAGGTGAGTAGCAGTTTGAGTCGTAGAAAACTACTCACAAAATACCCATTTTGAGTGAGTTATTGGATCTGGAAGTGGGGGTTTGTTTCTCTAATGATTACTTCGTGCTTAGGACTCGCCTATTGACTGCACCAATTCTCCTCGGAACCAACACTACTCCCAAAAGAGTTTTATACACGGTTGTACCCGTAAGTTTATTTGATAGTTTTTTCTTATGATCCACTCCATGCAAAGCTTCAAACATCACTTTTTATTCCGCGTGTTGGTCAATGTTTTGTTGTCTGCTCATAAAAATAAACTATGCTGGTATCCATTTTTTGTATTGTATTTAAAAACATCAAGTAATAAACCACAAGGGAAACTGACGGGGTAAGTTTTATATAATTTGGGTTTGAACAAAGAAAAATTGACTGGATGGCTTGTATTTATTGACTGGACGCCATGTATTTAAAAACAAAACGTTTTCTCGTAGGTTGTCGGTGTCCTTGACTAACAATGTGATAGCCATTCCACATGACAATCGTCATATTCGTTTGTATGATCTGAATGGAGTACGACTTGCAAGGATGCCCAGAAACAATAGAATGGTAAGCAGAACAACAACAAACACCTTGGTGTTATTTGTGTTATTAACGATCAAAAAGCAATTCTTTTAGAAGGTTGTTAGCATCATTAATGAATTACATTTTTCTCCTTTGATTTTGTCTTGTGGTTAAATTAGCTAACTTGTAATGTTTACTTTTTCTCCCTCTTCCCACCCTTGATTTTTGTCTCTGTGTTTCTAAGCTCTTATGGTCAAACCAGCCTCTTCTCTCATTGTTCATCCCTTGCTTTTTCTGTGTGCTTTCTGTTTCTCTCTCTCCTTTCATTTCTTTCCACTTGACTGCTCTTGTTACACCAGTATACCTGTTTACGGGTGTTGCATTGTCATTTAGCCGTTGAGAAAGACTCTGCCAGGGTCAAAACATCAGGGCCCAATTTCATAGAGCTGCTTAAGCAAAACAATTTGCTAAGCACAATAAAATTTTGCTTACCAGAATAAGGTTACCAGCCAACCTACCATGTCACATGTACAATTTGTGACTGGTATCCTGCTCATTTCTGCTTAGCAGGAAATTGTTAAGCATTATTTTCTGCTTAAGCAGCTCTATGAAATTGGGCCCAGGTCATTAACTATTGTTTGCATTTAAACCATAGGTCCACTGCTCCATTATGTAAGCAGTTTGCAACTGCTAGTTCTATTTTCGAATTTTTAAACTGGTGATTTTGAATTTCAAATTTGAATTACTTTTTTAAATCCAGGGCCATCATCGTATGGTGTGTTGTACCGCTTGGAACGATGAATCGTCCTCGTGTAATCTCTTCAGCTGTGGTTTTGATCGACAGGTGATTGGCTGGAAGGTCGGTATCCTAGCAACCTAGTTATGATTGACCAACCAGGGAGCACATTTTTGTTGATATGTGATTGGTTGGCACATTGATGTTCTAGCCAAGTTGTTGTAATCGACCAATGAGCACGCGGCTCTTATGGATTGATGGGTGCAGTATTGGTGTCTGAGGAAAGTAATTATAATTGACCAATCAAAGTACAGCTATGTCGTCTGGCAGGTGATTTATTGTGACATGTATAATATCAATCAACAAAGAACATCATTTACTGAAATGTTTTACAATAAGCTAGTTGCAAGTTGAATTTGAATAGTGTTTGTTACAATAACTTGTTGAATGCTTAACATTGACCAAACTTGTGACCAAACAAGTCGTTGCAGCAGACATCTTTCAAAGTTAAAGAGCAAATGGCTGAATCTTGCTCTTGTTTCTTTCAATTTAACATTTGTTACTTCTGTTGTGAACAATGTTGAACAAAGTGTTTTGTAAAAAAATCCAATGCATTTGACGGTTTGCTACTTGTTTTCAACGCACATAAAAGAATCCCCAATCACGTGTGCCTTGTAGATACTAGATAAAATCTGTGTCATTTTGAGAGGTCAGTTTGGACAATTTTGATGCTTGCAGATTATTTATACCTCATGATTTTGACCCCACTTCTATTAATGGTGCATTAATGGACTTTACAAAGCCCCGCCCATCAAGCAACTATATATTGTTGTGCCAGTCTGAAATCGCATCTCCTAAAATAGCATTTATGTGACTTGCGAATTTGAAAATGTCAAAACATTGTAACTCGCTTAAAATAACCTGGATGTACTCACAAAACAATTATGTGCTGAGATACGGCAGTTCTGCAGGGTGCCAGATGCAACGTTTCTGTGAAATCGAGATACACTTTGCACAATGATATCAATGGCACCAACATGTCAAATCAACACACGACACCACATGTAAAATTCAAAATATGCGCATCCTGTTTACATTACCTAATTTTAACGGGACTTTAGGGCGCGCTTATGCCATTGTGTTTGGCCAGTGCGGAGCCTAATCATCGAGTTAGAACTACAGGGGGCCCTCCTAACACACAGGTAACCGCGCTGTCTCGCCATGGGCATGAAACCCTGTGGGCAAATAACATACAGATGTCCACTTACAAAATGTCGGTTTTGTGAACTGGTGTGTGACCTTTTGTTGTAGATTGGTCAGCGCCATTTTCTCAATGGCAAAAAAAAAGAAGCTTCTTGTCGGGCCTTGTCACATGGTTTTGTTTGCCCTCTATTTTTATTATATAACTATATGAGCCTAATAGATCAGTATGTTTATAATGGCTTTATGCACATAGGGTCTTTATACATGATGATGATCATTCATTAATGGAAACTAAAACTTTGAATGGTGTACAGTATATGAAAGGACTAAAAAAGCATTTACAGGTGACAACCATTTTTTTGGACAAAGTATTTGTTCTTAAAAGAATCAGCTGTGAATTTTGTCTCTATTATAAAGTTTTTAATCAGATTTGGATCTTCGCAGCACTCTCTATATATAAACATGGTGTAAAAGAAACCTAAATCTGTGAGATAAATATTTGTTTTTCTTAGATTATCCATTTTATACCAGACCATTTTACCACTTAATGTAATGGCTTCAGACATACCCTCTTTGGAACTGTACAGTTAGGTAACAATTCCTGGCAAAAAAATGCAGATTCTTAACAGCTAGATGTAAAAAATTCTTGCTGTTTCAACTTAAGCGAAATGCCTTTATTTCTCTTCTGTTCATTCTATTTCATTCTGAAATTCCATTTGAAATTAGTGTCGTTTTTTTACTGTCTCTGAAATTACACCGTTGCCCTAGGTCAAATCCTTGCTTGGCTAAGTAACAAGTAATGGAGAACCAACCGCAAACATTACATATACTTTACATTTTGGTTGGTAGCCTGCATCTATTAAGCAAATGTGTTCAATTTTCAGCGGATTTCCGTGAAATTAGACCCTGGTTCTGGGCTTGATGGCCCTTCAAAGTGTTCCAGAAATGTACAATGCACTTTTCACAGGAAAGTCACTCAACACCGAAGATTCTAGTCCAAGCATGGATATGATTATTTATGTTCTAACAATTTGATACCAACTAATTTTTATACACAGATTGGAAGGTTATTTGTTGACAACAATTGTTTTCTTGCCATATATTTATGTACGGGGCATTGTTTACAGAGTTAATCGTAAGAGTCCAGTGGTTTTATTATAAACAATAAAAACACAAAGCTTCACTTGTGGAATAACGCCGTGGATCTCATTCAAATTTGCTGTGATATTAATTGGAATGTGCAATGCATAAAGCTGTACAAAGAAGTAGTGTTGTGTTATTTTTTCCCCCATCTTTGCTTACTTTAATCTTTGTTTAGGTTTGGGGTTGTGTGTGTGAGTTTGTTTTCACATTCAAACCGGGGACCTATAACAAAAGAGGACAATAGGGTCCCCGGTTGGGTAAAGGTCCCCAGTTAGAAATTGTGTACAAAACCAATGGGAGCTGTTGCCAAAAAGTTAGAGTCCAAACAAAAGAGGGACAATAGGAGGTCCCCGATTGGAGGTGTTTACATGGGTGTGTGTGTGTGTGTATAGCACCCGCTTCTGAATCACCACTTAGGATGTATGGAGATATTAAAAACTTGTGAAATAATAGTTTGTAAAATTCTAATGATATTAAGATTCAAAACTTTGCGTGGTGGGAATACAGTCTAGTGAGGTTTGAGACACCATACATTTAAAACTCTCTCTATGGGTTTGGTGGTTCTGAAAAGAATGGGTGGTTTAACAACTTGACATTTCGAGCAGTGTGCTTCAATCTAGTTCTATACAAGCATGCACTTCATTTTAGGCTAACACATGCATAACAAGTATTTGAAAAGTAGTCCATGGACAAGGTAGTGCAACACACATCCTATAAATACCCAAATAAAAGACTTTAAAAGAAATTATATCCGTCCAGGTGATCAAAGGTTAGGAAAAATTCCGATGGTTGATTTGTTGTATTGTGTTTTGATCTACAGGTGTATATAGAGTTTGTAAGTGTGGCAAATGTATATGTATTTATTTACTTATTCTAATAATTTTGGGTTTAACAAAGAAAAATTGACTAGAATGGGATTTGATCCAACGACCTCTGGTTTAACATGCTGGCCTGTGTGTTGTTGTTGTTGTTGTTGTTGTTTTTTTTTTGGGGGGGGTTGGTGACAAAATAGACATGTGTAGACAATCATGTTTGTCCAAAGTAAAAAAGTATTTGTTTTGTTTTGTTTGTTGTTCGGCTTCTCAGACGACATCCAAATTAATGACATTTAAAAGATTATTTAAGAAAAACTAGCAAACGTGCTTTCTACAATCACAAATTTTAAGGTAACCTTAGTGTACAAAAAAGGAAAAACCTCATTTACTTCACCAAATTCTTTCTTTGAAAAATCACATGATTTAATTTGTTTTTCCTCAAATGGAAACAGCAGCTCTTTATCTCTGTCTCATAACCTCTGTGTAGTAACAGAAATGAATACAAGTTTTCATTTTACAAGACAGGCCCTGACTATTTTCCCCTTTGAGATTCCATTAATTAAGTAGAAGACAAATAATTGAGTGTGCACAGGTTGACTGCTTGAAGTTTCAGTATATTTAACAGAATGCATTTCACCAGCTCTGGGCATTTTACACTGACGCAAATAAACAACATTACGAGCCAAGAAAACGTGGTTGTAGAAAAAATGCTACGTGTACAGTGTACATAAAAGTGAAAGATGTTTACTAGAAAGTAATTTATAATATGACCAATAAAACAAAATATTAGCTTCAAATCTTGTGTCGTGATGTCGTTATTTCATTTTGTGTTCATTTTATCTTACTGTAATATAGACCTTTCTATTGCAACGTCATAGCCCAAGTTTTTGCCAACCAAGAATGGAAAACTATGGGAAGCCATAAATGTAAACAAAAACAGATAGCTACAGTTTGTACCATTGTGACACACAGAGAAATGTTCAAAATTAGTGGGTGCGTTCGAGTAGCTTACACGTGTAAGTAAAACTTACAGGAGAGCATTCGATTAGCCATCACGTGATACTCGTGTCTGCCCTGGTGTCAGCCACCACAGCCCCAGTTCGTGAGCGGGTCTCTGGTGTTATGCCAGAGTTTCTGGCTGCAGGCGTATCGTACCAAGATGGCGAGGGACAAGTTGATTGCAACGCGAGTACAAAAACTACAAATTAATACACTGATTTATCGTCTATGAAACAATTATGGCAAATAGAAAGGAAATGCATTTCCTGAAAAACAAACAGTTGGTGATTGTGTGCAAAGTATGAATGAAAAAGTTCATTTGTGTCGTCACGGATATCGACGTTTTCAAATGGAGCAGGACGGAAATGACGGAGCTGTCTGTTTTCACCTTTTTAAGTCGCGCCGCTACGCATCAACCTTTGACATTAATTTTCCCAGAGTGCTAAGCGAAAACACCGCAGCGTTCTATTAGCCTCGTTCCGTGGTTACCATGAGTGTAAATCCCTGGTACACACGGGGAAGCTAATCGAACGCAACCAGTGTTGAGTTTGTTGCAAACAAACCAACCAATCATGGGATGTGTTTTTGTTTAAGTGAACTTTTGCAGAAATGCTAAATTCGGTCACATCATCTGTTAAACATGATTGAACGTTTTGGGAACATTCGTCATCCATGCTGACAAGCGCGGTTTGTTTAACAGCAATGGAAAGGTCTATCAAAGTCATACTAATGATTCAATAGCCTATATGGCCATACAAGCGCCATTTTAAAAATACACTACATTGCATCTTGGGGAAACTGAGTTCAGTTAGAAAACAACTCAAGCTGCCAAGATGGACGCCATGCTGTAGTTTACATGTAACTATGTCAGGTTTTATAGTTGTGTACCACATTGCTTCAAAATCAGTCCGTCATGAGGGTTACCGGTTTTGCTTGGACTCAGATTTCACCTAGAATATTTTGCGTGCCGATCATGGGCATTGGGACAAGGATATGGACTATTCACCTGATATCAACCCATGCCACTTTGGGAGTCGGTTTCCCCAGGAACCTATAATACAAGAGAACAAAATGGTCCCCGGTTGGGTGAAGGTCCTCAGCATGCAAATTAGCCCTGATAAAAATGAATGCATTTTATAAACTGTCTAAGTGATCAGCGACTATGCATGACAGTCATTTACTTCAAAGGCATGTATATGTTGATAGCATTTTCAATGTTTCTAATAGGTACAGGCATTCATGTTCATCCCTGATCTCAGGTGCATCTTGGTTTACAGGATAGCAATGGGTACATGTACATTGTACATGCTGACGAGTGCTAAATGTTGAAACATCATAATAATACTGTAAAGCATATACAATGCACCATGGAACTACATTGTAGTTCACTATTCTGAGACACAGTATGGACAGGTATGCTAAGTCAAAGGTGTCAACCTAGGAGGGCAGGGGCGGCTACTGCCCACCCCAATTTTGGGCAAAACAGTGGGGACAACCCGAGCACAGCAAGAAAGGGACAGAGAAATAACATTTAGCGTATTAAAAATTGGTACTTTATGTTTTTATCTGTGTAAAATTTTGGGCAAGTCAACCCCTCTGCCCACCTTAACCAAAGAGTCCCAATACACCCTTGTGCCAAGTTTTTGAATATGAGACCCATTTATATAGCACCATGTAATGGTTTACACGGTAATGTGATGCAATCTCCTGCAGACCATGCCAGAAAACACTGGGGTGAACCCCTTCTATTAACGATAAGTGTTCTGGGTTCTTTTACATCCATTACACAACACAGGACCTACTGCTTTACATCCCATCTGAAAGACGAAGTAATAACAGTGTCTTGCTTAAGGACGCAAGTGTCAAGACTGGGACTCAAACCCACACTCTGCTGATAAAAAACACCATAGCTCGAGTCCGTGAGAAGCCATGGCCATCTTAGCTTTACATTATAAAACACACTAAACTATCAATCGAGAATTAAAAACCTACAATGGCATAATTCAGAAAAAGAATAGAACATTTTTTTTTTTTTTTAACTTCGCTAGCCTGGAGAAAAAGGAATACTGTAGATTACAAAGCAATACAGTTGGACAGACTTCACTTTACCGTGACACTTTATTAACTTTATTAACTAAACTCACAAAAAATAGACACAATGGTAACCCCCTTCAAATAATACAACCAAGGGATCAGCTAGGTTGTTAATTTACTAAGAACTAACCTTCAATTATAAACAAAACAACAACAACAAATCACAACAAAATTACAATAAAGCTCTCATATCAGACGATGATGTATGTATACAAGAAGACGATGAGAAACACATTTAGGTTACTAAATAATGCTGAAGAAAATCATAGAAAAGGAAAGTAAAATTCACGTTGAGTGAGCAGCAAGTTTACTGCCAAATTGGCCAAGCAAATATTTACAATCATATACAGGCATACATGTACAATGCTTCTTCTTCTGACAAGCAAATCCAAATTGTGTCTCTTTTTAAAACCATTGTTAGGCCATATAATTACCTTTTTTTTTTGGCTGTTTAGCATCTTTCCTTTTCAATTTCTGTAGATTGGGAGAGAGGTTACTCCCGCCCCCAATCAGTTGATACACTAGTGACTCCTTTGCACAACGCAGAACACACCTCTGCACAAAGTGCATCTACATGTACCATTCCCACCATTTTGGGAGTTAATTCCTTTGTATACATTTTGCCTCCCAAAATGGCTGACAGTATAGGCGAGTGTAAGTGCATTGTGCAAGGGGTCAATTAACCGTATTGCCTGCATTCACCATGCATGTACCGCCCATGAAAACAGGCTGGCATCCAGGCTGGCATCCAGACTACCACAACACAAAGACAAGGGTAGTCTCATGCCTACGCCAGCTCCAAAACGAGCAACTTTGGTTATGGGCTGCAACGACAACGCTGGATAACGGGAGTTATCAGCGATCCAGACATAGCCACCGCCGACAGTCTTGGCTTTAAGTCGGCACTGTTAGTCAGCTTCAATTACATTATACACCATGAAATTGACATGTAATATTTAGTCAATTTATGCTTCACGTTGCACTGAAAAGTGTTTAAATTATAAAAAAAAAAAACATTTTAAAAACATTTTTGCAAAATACAAGCAATAGGTCGGGGGCATTTCAATTGGTCAGGTTGTGATGATAATCAACTTTTTTTTTTTTACATAGCCTTATGCTGATATTGTGCAGCTTTATAATTTTCATTAATTTTTATTTAAAGTATTTCTCAAGCAGTGAATTGCAGTTGCTCAGCACCTGCTATCAATACACTCATTACAAGTTACCGTTATAAGTTATCAGTTTTTTTAGCTATTTTCTTGTTTCTTTCAGCAACAACTATTTGAAATAATTTGTTACAAATTTAAACATGATAGTTTTTGAAGTGCATTTGTGGCAAAAAAGAGATTACTTAATCACTAAACAGTAGCCGACAGTAATATACTGTGAAATAAAATTACATTTCTTACAAAAGTAGTGAGCTTGTCAGGGCATCTCCTATCATGCAACAACAAATAAAAATAACAATAAAACAAAATGTAAAAGTAAAATAAAAAGTTTTTAAAACATGTTATTTTAAGAGGGGGCTCCAAGGTCAAGTTAAGTTTTATGATACACTCATCTTCCAATAGATATAAACCTTATAAATATCTTCCAATCTTCCTTATGAAAATAGGGGGGAAAAAAAATATCACAACACTTCAAAAGATCTGTATATTTTGTACAGAATTTGTTGTTAGTTCATTCCTGAATTTTGATGATATTCAATCAAAACAGCATTGAATTTGACTGGAATGTACAGACCCATATGTTTTTGATGTCCGATGACATCATGTTTTAAATTTCACTATATGAAAGGGCGTTAAAAAAAGAGAGAGAAATTTTACACAATTCTAACGCGAGGTGTCTTTCCCCCACTTTCATAAGGACTCTTTCTACTGGACGATGAGTACATCACAAAACGGAATTTTACCTTGGAGCCCCTTCTTAAAATTAAAAAATAAAACTTTAACGTTCCCAGGTGTCCCTCTATCATAAAATAAAATATGCTTAAATAGAAACTACACTTTGTGACTTCAATGGTAAACATTTCCATCGGAAACAAGCCCAATCAATAACTCTAAAATAACTCTAAAATAAGATAAACTCTAAAAAAAAGATAAACAAATTAAAAAATCAAAATCAAACTAAAATTCAATTTTAACTCGACATTACAAAATAAAATGCAACAAATAAGCTGTGAGCTTGTACACATACGAATGTACGAAATAACATTGCTGGAATTTTTAAAGGAAATTAAAGGTATCACACAGGATTGGTAGAGCTGACAACAAAAGTAACATCAAGTAATAAACCATAAAAGAAAACGTTAATCCGGAGGTCATTGGTTCAAGTCCCGCTCCAGTCAATTTTTCTTTGTTCAAAACCCCCCAAAAATAACAGACGGTGTTCATGTTTTATGTGATCAACCATGGAGTAAAAGAAAAAAAAAAAAGTTAGCGTTTCAGCCCTAGCAGAGTCTTTCTCAATGGCTAAAAAGCCTTCAAAAAACACACACCTGTGAACATTTTGGCTTAACCTTGTGTGAGTCAGGAGAGAGAACAAGTGAACAACCATGCACAATTTTCAGCATGTAAACACATTGTCCTTAATTCTGGTTGTAACAACTGAAATTAGCTGTTGCAGTTTTTTTTTTAGGTTTTCAAACACTGTTTTCTCAAATATACTTTATTTCAGAGGGAAATTTTGCACAGAAAAAGTGGTTCCAGTAAATGTAAGAGCTTCATTATCTGTAAGCTTTCAGACTAAAATTAAACAGTTCTTCTTTTCCTTACCAATCCTGTATAATACATTTAACTAAACCAACTTTTTAACATGAAAACAAAGCAGACAGGGAGTTGTCTCACAGTGGACAACAAAGTTCAGAGTAAAGATATGGAATGAAAACTTAGGTGTTTCATTCAATTCTTTGACGAAAGAAGCCATTTAAAGTAGCCCAATGACATCTTTAAAATCAAATCAGACGGAAGGTTACCTAAGACATACTTCAATAAGGATTTCTGAAATTTACTTTCACTTTTCATTTACACGACATTTCTTTTACTTGTGTGTTGAGCTTTAGAAAGTATTTAATTATTAATGACAACACACAAAACAATACAAGTGTGTGTTTGACTAGACAGTCTAGAACAAAATTCTTGTTGGTTAACCGACACATTCTTTTCACAAATAAAAACAAATTCAATTTAAACAATGTCATTAAGTCAAAGTATTGCTACAGCCCTGAAAATATTGGACAGTTAAAAAATTGATATATGTTATTCCAAACCTACTGTAAAATTATTTGTTCTCATTATTTCTCTTCCAGCTTAGACACGGTTTTGAATCCTCCAACCCCCCCCCCCCAAAAAAAAAAACCCACCAAAAAACAAAAACACAAAACAAAAACAAAACCAAAACCCATTAAACACAAAACAAAACCAAACAAACACAAAATTACAAACCAAACAGATTATCGTATGTTCTCGAAGCCTGGAATTAAAAATTACATGTTGCCCCCTGTCCCTTGGGACCCTTCAAAAAATTTCCCTTAGACTCTACGATTTTCGAATGGAAGTGCCTTTTGCAAAATGAAAATGGCCATGCCCTCTCAAAGATAATACTCTAGACCTGCAGGGCTTGAATTTTACACTGGACCACAGGCCAGAGGGGCCAGTAATTTTAGTGTTGGGCCAGTAAACACATGACAGGACAAATCCGCCAGTCTTGTGTTTTACAATTTAATACCAATACCTCACTATGAATATCTGAAACTGAAACAAATTAGGTTCAAATGTTGATTTTGAGTCTGATATACCTTTTCATTCTATTGAGAAATGAAATAACAGTGAAATGCATGTTAACCTCTGTCAGGAAGTTTTTCTCATTTTGATTCTTGTCTTGTAAAAACAGTTCTGGTCCAGTGAACATTTTGAGCAACAAGTTTTGTTTTTGTTTTTTGGTGGGTCTTGTGGATTTTCACCCCAAATTTGAGCCCTGGCATTGCTCTCTATGGTTTAGCCATGCCAAGAGAGCAGAGACTAAAAAATAATGAGAAGCGTACTAGTCATTTTTTTTTAGTCCTGCAGAAAAAAATAAAAATAAATAAATACAGGTGTCCTGGGTAGGAATTGAAAATCAATCACTGTGTTTGGTGGCCTGTGAACTCTTAGTTACTTACTGCAAGGTAGTGAAATTGGGTGCCACGGTTGGTTCCAGTGTACACATTTATAATGCTGTGCATTGTAATAATTAAATACAATGCTGTTTAATCAACAAGTAAACATGAAATTGTCTTTACTTTTATTATCTAGTGAGAAAAGGATGAACGATCACAATTAGTTTGATAAATTGCAACCTTGAACTGTCAAGAATTATACCATAAACTTGAACGTGTCCTTCCACCTTTAATACCTGAATTTGAGCCATTCATAGTTTGCTCTTTTCATATGACTTTCTCCCCATACTTCTAATGACCGGCACATTTTTGTCTTGTTAAAAGGTTTTTGGCAAAAAAAAATTGACACGAAATGAGAAAGAAGTTGCAACAACTTTAAAGGGGGTCCTTAAGGTCAAATTCAGTTTCAAGGTTCATTCATTTTCCAATTGATAAAGTCCTTATGAAAATGGGGAAAAAAATTGCGAGAGTCTAACCTCAAGTTAAAATACTCCAAATGCCACTGTGTTTTGATACCCTTCAAGTGCAAGTTTTGTGAAAATCCAAATTCGATCATATCACATTTTAAACATTACATATTGTCTGTACATTTTTGTTCCTGTATTTTTGTGATATTCAATCAAAAAAGCATTGAATTTGACCTTTTGAATGGCGCAAAAATTCCTCTTTGGAATGTAGAGACCCATTTGTTTTTTTTTATGTCCGATGACGTCATATTTCAAATTTCGCTCTGAAAGAGTACAAAGTATTATGGCATTACACCATTTTAACCTGAAGTTGCAGACTTGCACATTTCCCCCACACATTCATGAGGACTCAATTTATTGGAAAATGGGAGCGTCACAAAGCTGGATTGACCTTGGAGCCCCTCTTTAAAGCAAACAAATATGACACAATATTTGAGTCAAATTGCAACAATTTTCAAGCAGCAACATTTTTTTTAAAAGTCAGAGTCATGATACAATATTGAATTTTAAAAGAGTAAGTGTTCAATTAATCCTATCTACATTAAAGACTGTCATCAAATTACATACACAATGTATTTAATGTAGATCTGTAGGTGAAGAGAGCCACTGATTCACATATTTTATATGTGCTATTTCGTGGATTTGGCAAAATATCAAAATAAGAACTGAGAGTTGGGGGTGAGGAAGATTTTTCACATGTGACTATATTCCTCACAGAAATATTTCAAGGGAAAATTGGCACTGATATTAAGTTTTTATAAAGTATACATTCAGAATATTTTTTTTCTGAGTTTACGGGAAAAATATTGTACTTTCTGAAGAGGATGGTGAATGTTTTAGTCACGCTCATGTTAGCCTTTTGAATTGGTCCCAAACTGCCATCTTCTTTTAATAATTAGTACATGTACAACATGTAGACCTTTTATGAGTAAACTGTAGAGGGCGCACTGTAAATGTGAATCGCCCCTATTGATCACACAAATTTCTGGGCAAGCAAGCCGAAATTCCTTTACAAAAAAAAGCCTCAACCGTAGTTAATTTATACACGTCCATGTAACTTGATAATTTTCTGTGGATGGTATGAATAATGTACAGTATATGGTACAGATGACTTGCATGCAAGGGGCTGTTGGCACAGTGCCATGACTGTACAACCTGATAAGACATGGTATAACCAAAGGGAATTGGCAAGGCATCTGACTCTGATTTACCAGGTTTATTCCATGGCCTTGTTTGGCTGCAGTTTCGATTTCATTGGACTGAGACAAATGACCCGAAACAAATTACCTCCAGACAGTACGTGGGACAAACCTAATGTAGAGACTTACACTTATTTCTAAATCACAAATATTCCTCGTTGGCTCACTTTATGGTGATTTATTTACTTATCAAGTAAAAATTTGCATAAAAACAACAAATAAAAAGTTGCATCCTCTTGAAGTGATCCCCCTCCTGCCGCTTCCCGGGTTGCATCGTAAACTTTGGTGTGATCCCTGGCTATACGGCAATTACGGCAATTCCAGGTTAAATGGCTTCTGATTGGCACCCCAAACAAAGAGATCGACAAAATGGGAAGACCACAGACATTAGGCCTAAAAAAGATCAGATGATAGAGCGCCGGCACGTTAACCAAGAGGTTGCAGGCTCAAATCCCGCTCTAAGGAATTTTTCTTTGTTCAACCCCAAATTATTTTGTTTACCAGTGTTTACTCATTAGCACATGGCACATTTTAATTAGGCCTGTGGCCTATCCACTCTACATGCACATGGTAGCCTACAAAAGAGACATCAAGTCAAAGAGCAATTAGTCCCTCTCATTCTTCTTCAATCTTGTAACAGCTTGACGAGTGACCATATATGACTCCTTTTTTGGAATCACGCCCAAATACTTGCATTTTGACACACGCGTACTAAGCGTCCTACAAGTGCCATACAAGCACTCCAAAGTTTTGACCAATACTGTGCACAAAGCAGTCATTTTTGGGAGCCAATCAGCATTGTTTTTAAGCACATCCCTACCAGGGATTAGTGACGAGAGGTATTGATAGGGCAGGCTGCCCATGCTAGCAAGACTGTCATAAGGTACATGTATTACGTCAGTCTCCTTACATTAGCTAGAGCACACTTGTTAAAATCTCAGTTCAAAAAATTTAACTGAAATTTCTCAATGCCATCCCATATTCTAAAAGCCATCATTACATGGTATATTCATATTCATTTCCTTCACAAAATTACCTGTACATGAAATTAAAAAAATTAAACTCCATCAGTAACTTTACATTGCAAATGTGTTAGTTTCATGTGTATATTTTTTCCTAAACCATTGCTCCAAAATGGTTTCAACTTGGATTCAATTGATTAATTTCACGAACCCATTGCAAGTAGGTAAAGGCATCCAATTTTTAATTTTTTTCCCAACAACTACTGTCACTCACATGTTCATCATAAATGGTTGTAGAAGCATTTCACAGGATTATAGAAACCAGCTGAAAGACTAGGATCTTGTGCAGGTGGAAGATGTTTGGCCCATATAATTTAAACAATGAAGAATAAAGTAAATGGAACAACAACAACAACTTTGGAAAAGTCAATGCCTGCTTGCAAGTATTGCGAACGAAAAAAAGTGAATAACCCTAAAAAACAATGAAGATATCAGTTGTCATCAACGACAACTGTGCGATCATATTTTTCATTTACTCAAATAGATCTTGCTCCAATGGTTTCTTGATCCAAGCACCCAGAGCTGCCTTCTCAAAACCCTGGACCATTATCGCCTTGGCTTGCTTGTACTCCACGGCAAGAGCCTTGGCATCTGCATAGGTCCTCGGAGGGGTAGGCTGCTGCTCTGTTATCGTTGACAGCTTCGCGTACAGGCTCTTGAACGTCTCAAACAGCGATGATTTGCAGACACGCGATGGCTGCCCCGCCTCTTGCTTTCCCGTCGTTGCATTGATCACTTCCAGCTCAGCATCTTTTTCAGTCCAATTGACGCTGAAGTTGGGTGCCTTACCGGGCTGCCGACTTTGAGTGTTACTTACCCCGCTTAGCATGGGGTGGTTATGGTGAAATGAGGCGGGTAGGTTCTCCAGGGTACCCAGTCGGGCGTACAGGGCTCGGGAAAGATGATCGGAATGG
This sequence comes from Pisaster brevispinus, assembly GCA_023634235.1. Taxonomy (NCBI): domain Eukaryota; kingdom Metazoa; phylum Echinodermata; class Asteroidea; order Forcipulatida; family Asteriidae; genus Pisaster; species Pisaster brevispinus. The sequence continues at coordinate 12,991,470 of JAMKCF010000006.1, forward strand.
TAGAGGGAGCCCAGAATGACGCTGTTCATGTAGACTGGCTCGATGAAGTTACTTAGCAAGGACCCTTGCATACCCAGAACATTCCATCTGTGAAAAGAATTCAAACAAATCAAAAGGTAACGCAACTGTCATAATCTTTCGATATCTTCTGGAGACGATATTCAACATAAGATAGAGTTTCTGGGTAATTGCACACTGGCACGCCATACTCATAATTTAGGCATTAATATTTACATACATGTACACCAAGGTTAGACCCGTTAACTGTGCCCCTAATCAAATACAAGTTAACTAAAACCTTTGTCAGGTAGTAAGGGTCTTTTCTTCAGGAGGGTGTATAGGAAACAATTAGCCAACTAGCATTTTCTTACGAGGCCGTATGGAAACCAGTTTGCCAACTTGCAAACTACTGATATTCTCCATATTTTTTTAAGAAAGACAAACACAGCCCAGGATTTGCCCTTGACTTTTTCAGCGACTAGCCAGCAGTACCAGTTAACTTTTCATTTCGCTTGTCCGAGGCAAAAAAAGAGTAAGTACAATATGTGTAGCAGTGGCAAGCAATCAGCTTGCCAGCCAGACTAGTTGGACAGAAATCTGACTGGTCCTTGGGTGTTTTAACTGGCATTTGGCCAGCAGTCCACTATTAACGAAGAACACAGCGGCCATCACGGAACCCCACTATACTCAAAGTAACAAACTCTTTTATATTGCAAACAAGTGTGCTTAAAGGAAAGAAAACACAATTTTGGTCACAAAATGTTAGTTTGAATGCCTCGTTCAAATTGATTCAGTGCTTCATAATGCGTACTGGGAAAACATTTAGGGAAGTCACTTCCCCACACCGGCCTTGGTCTTATGAAAATCTCCACTTCCCCACACCGGCCTTGGTCTTATGAAAATCTCCACTTCCCCACACCGGCCTTGGTCTTATGAAAATCTCCACACACAGCTTTCCTGTCATCTAGAAAATAAGGTTCCAAGTTATTCACCTTCTTAAGACTGATTTTTTTAGGAGAGCACATACAGTACTGTCAGCGCCAGTTCAAAGATTTTGTTGTAAAGCTGTTGTGAGCTGTTTGGATTTGGATGGATGAATCATGCATGTAGTATCTGCAAGCCTGGAATTTCAACTTTAAGAGGGCAAGACCATCTCCATTTTGCGAAGAGCCCTTCCATTAGAAAATCTTAAAGTCTACGACAAACTTTTGAAGGGGTACCAATGCCAAGACCGGGGGCAACAAAGGCCATGGCCTCAACAGAGGCCATGGCCTCTGTGACCTCCAGGTGTAATTCCAGGCTTGTATCTGACCAGGGCACAATTTCATGGCTCTGCTTACCGCTAAATTCTGCACTTATGGTCACCATACTGAGCTTCCTGTGCAAGCGCCGAATTTCTGCGCTAGCTGTGTAAGCGAAGAATGCATAGTAACGTGGAGTATACACGCACAAAGGCAGAAATTCCCTGCTAACCCGTGAAATACGCTTCACGTAATCGCAGCATTCCCTGCTTCCGTAAGCGCCGATTTTTGCTTACAGTAAGCAGAGCCATGAAGTTGGGCCCAGCACACCTTTAAGGTAGTGGTAGCAGACTACACTTGAAATTAAATTGATATAATGAAAACCTGTGGATTGAATGTCATTGGTGATCTGTCATGAGGGGGCAGGACAGACTGAATTCCACTCAATGAAAACAGACTGCAGCTGGTTGTACAGCACGGTGGACAAAAAAAAAACCCTGTCCAAATGCCTGATCAGTCGCCACCTGCTTAACTCAAGTGGGCTATTCCGACATCAATCTGTCACGTATACCAGCATCATCCAGACATTACACATGTGGGTATGGCATTGAACTGTGGCAGCCAATGTTTATGGGTGAGGTATTTGTTGGCAAAGCATAGTGCTACTGATATGTGGGCCAAGTATGCACAGAATGAGAACATTCAAAACGTTGCAACCATCAAGAAAGTTTCAGCCATGTTAATTTTTTCCACATAATGACGGATCAAGAAATACAACCAGGTTTCGCCTAGTCTCGCTTTCCTCCCCATTCATTGGTAATGTTGCACCATTCAAGATATATTGTAAGAAATTGAAGATGTGAGGATGGATTTCAGTCCTTCAGAATTGCCCCACTGAAAGTGTAAAGAACCATGTGCATCCCAGCTGGACCCATACCCAAGATGTTTTTCTAAGATTACTGACACGGTTAGTCGCAACATGATGCTATTTTTCGGCCTGCAGTTTATTTTTAAGTCCATGATCATGAACATTGATATGTTTCTTGGGGCTCAACAAAATATTTGGTCTTTGTACTGAGTGTCAAACTCCACGTGCCTGTGCATTGTGCTATTGTTAGTCACTAGTTTTTTTCACGTAGTTTACCATTGTGTGCATGACACATTATTGTAAACTCAGACGACTCTCGATATAGACTGTGCAAGTCTCGCGCGCATCCAAATGATAAAGCACGTCAACCAAAGAAATCTTTTCTGAAATCAAAGAAATCTTTTTTAAAATCAAATCTTTGTTGTCAGTTATATTTATGAAATAAATACTCATTACAATTTTTACAAAATGAGTTTTAGCTTTAATAATAAATACACTAATAATTGGTTACATTTTATTACAACAAAATTAAAACTCTGGGACAGAGATGTTTACTTAATCTTAACTTTTGTAAATCTACGCCCGAATATCCAACCACTAAAAGCTGGTTTGTACGCGGAACCGGGATGGTAGCACGGGCTAACGACTGACGCAGTTTAAAAGAGGACGCTGACGCCTCAGCGACCAATGCGCGCGATTAAAACAAGCATTTGCATATAGTTCGTGATCGGAGGTGGGCACAAGTTCTTAATTTTTTGCAAGTAACCGGAAGCTGGGGTCAAGTTTAATTCTCGGGTTTTCTTCGTTATCTTGTTGAATTGAATTTACTTTCATATTCTTTATCAATTAGTATTATACATTCCCAACAGCATATGATCATAAACTACTTTAAACTAAAATAATTGCTGAAACAAAATAACGCCCACGTAAAACTCCATATGGTTTGGACCACAATAGTCCCGGAAGTGGTCCCGGAAGTTTGAATACGTGGGAGACTTGCACAGTCACTAGCAAGATTGCAGGGAATGGCCAACTCACGTTACCTTTTTAAAACAGGAACGTTGTTATAAAAGGACAGCAAAACAAAGAAACACAAAGTAGAAATGAGATTCAGGACTTCAGAATGTATAACACTTTATAAGCAGAACCCCTTGATAAGCAGAACCTTTGCTCTTTGCAACTAGGGTTGACTGTATATTCATATCCAAGAAGTCTGACGCACTAATTTGCTAAGCATAGAGTAATATTGCCTGGTATTTAAACAGGTTATCAATCACATTGTTTGTGACTCTTTCCTGTTTATTTGCCACCACTGCATTTCTTCGCTAATCTTGTGTCAGATTACTACACACAGGCCTTGAATTACATGGATGCCACAAAGGCCATGGCCTCAGTTGCCTCTGGTTTTGGCGTTGGTACCCCTTTAAAAGTTTTCCATAGACTTTTAAGATTTTCCAATGGAAGTGCCCTTTGCAAAATGAAAATGGCCTTGCCCTCTCATAGATTAAATTCCAGGCTTGTACATGTACATGTAAACGTGTACATTGATTTGAATGGATGCCCCCAAAAGATAACTATCCCATACATTGTCAGGCCTGTTAATTCACCTAGGCAACGAAGGCAATTGCCTGTTTGCCTCTGGTCGTTGCCTTGGTGCCCAATGAAATATTCCAATGGAAATTTACAATTTCCTCATACATGTCATAGAGGTTCCTGTTACCAAGGAGAAAACGCCTTGGTGCCCCTGCCCTTTCAAAAACAAAGCATCATGCCAGCATTGTACCTATAGATGACCTTGTACACAGAACAAGCATCACATAATGCAAATACTCTATTAACCCTAACCCCCATTAGGGTCTCTCTACATACCCTGCCAAATACAACAGAATGCAACACAGTTGAAATGGGAACCATGCCAAATGCAATAAAATGCAACAAGGGATATTGTTGCATTGTGCAGGCATGCTGTTTGGGAAAGGACTGAGCAAGGGTGTTTGCCCTGCTACATGTAAATGCAACAGTATGCACATGTGTAGTGGTGACTTGTAAGTGTTAACTGTTATTATACAGTTTTTTGAATATGATTTGAATTATGATTCTTACCTAATATTACATCATACATGTACTCAATACTTTTCACATAAAAAATATTTTGAAATACCCATTATAAGTTGTTCAGATACAATAGAAGCACCCAAACCTATATGAAGTCACTTCACTGCTAAATGCAACAAATTCAGTCAAAGAATGACATCTGCGTTGACTGCCAAATGCAACAGATCACAACAACTATTACCATTTGGTGCATATTGTTGCATTTAGCATGGTTAGGGTTAAACTCATTCTAATGAGAACAAACTGTTTTCAGATTAGGTACAATGATTTGAAAATAACTGGCCAATAACATTCTACACATTGCATACAAAGAGTCAACTTCGTTACAGGCATAACATTTGGTCCTTGGGGAAAAAAGTAGAGATTTTTTATCGAGTAAAAGGGCTGCCCTAATGTACATGTAGAAATCGGAAATCACAAAATCAGACTATCAGACTAAAGTAGCACGAATATCATGCCTACATTAATTCAAATGCACTCATCACTTTACTCTAAAAGTTTAAGGTCACCCCCCCCCCCCCCCCATTCAAGAACATTCACATTCTGTAGACTTGGCCAACTGCCAAAGCGGATTCATTCACAAATTATTGACATATTTGGATATCAACATTTTCTATGTCATGACATGTGCAATGAATTTGTTTAACCTGACAGCTTTCTAGTGAAGTTGAGAAAAAATGTGTATCGATGGGACACATGTTGATCATTGCTTTCATTACATAAAACTGCCTTCACATTGTAAAAACGATTTTGCAAATCAGAAAACATAAAACCATGTTCTCTAGAATAATTGACATTATCCATCTTTCAAAGCCCATTGCCTTGGCATTCTTGTTTGGTATAAACTTGATACTCATTTTCACACACAATGGAAAAATGACACAAAAAGATAATTTAGAATTTAAAAATCATACTTGCAAGTTGAGATACCATAAATAATGCAGAATGTATACATGTTATCATTTTGAAATGAAAAATCAAAATCAAATACAATCACTACACATTTTCATGGTAGTGTCTGCATAATTACAAATTTCAGGAGATTTAAAAGATAGCTTCTGTCTGAAGTGAAAAATGAAGTGAAATACAATTAATAAACAGTTCCATTGTAGTGGCTGCACGATTACAGTTTGAAGGCGTTTTTAAAACAGTTTGATTTGAATCTCCACCTCCAATGCAGGTGCAGTGAACACAAAAGGGCTTGTGTACATTCAACCAGCATGTCAAGAACTGGATGGCGTTATTTGATATGTAAATACAACGAGTGATTGATTACTGGGGCAATTCTTACCTGACAAACATTTAACGGGTGCATGGTAACCCAGTTTATCAGGATGGTATGATGGATGGCGATGGACAAATGCGTACAAATGATTCAACATTTGCTAAAACTTTACCCATTAACCCTCCTACTCTGTGACCATTCAATACCATCTACATGGTTTTGAATGATAGATGTGTTACGCCAGCCTGCAATATGGTATAAGGTTAATGTGACTATTGAAAGTACACAGACAGTTCTATGTACAGCTGTTTTACCATACCCAGCCAGTGCAGTTGAATGGATTCAAAAAATTGGTCAACTCACTGGCACATGTTATTAACATGTAGCAAGGTTAATAATAATAAATTTAAACAGAAAACTATGAAAGACAACTACAAAAGGAGTCAACACATACAAATTTGTGAACAGTTGTTTAGTAAGTTAACAAGTATTTAGGGGTGGATTTTTTAAAGTAGTAAATCTTTTCTTGGGAAAACTTTAAATTTCAACATCTGAAATAAAATGCAACCTTACCGTGCCAACTTATCACTGCATGACATGGTCAAGAGACGTTCACCCTGTAGGACCCCATCCCATGTCTGTATGAGTGGACCCGACCTGACTGGAATGGTGCCCTCGCCTGACTCAATCTTGGTGCGCAGTTGCCCTCTGGCTTTTCGATTTGGATGCTTGTCGGTGGAAGGGTTGTCGTCCCCTGTTGCTTCGTGGGGAGAGAAGATGCGAGCGTCCCCACAGGGTGATGTGCTGATGTAAATGTGAAACTGTATCCCCGCCTTGAGGGTGTAACCTTTTCCTGACGGGCTAGGAACAAAGATGGACTTCTCTCCCTCGTTCTGACTGATGTGCTCAAGGTGGGAGTAGAAGAACCTCATCAGGCCGCGTCTTGTGATGATCTCAGCATGAGAATCATTGACTGCAAGGCCCTGATCAGACATGTACTCCCCATTGATGCATTTAGTACCAGTACCGAGGGATATGACCTGAGCATCTTCAATCCCCTCTCCCTTGGTCATGACGATGCCAGCAGCAACCTTCCGCCTGGCCATGTTGCTGGACTGCCCACTGGTCAGGTCACTAAACTTGCCTTCTACTAAGGAGTGCACGAGATCTGCAAGCACTTGCGGGACGTGCAACTGCAAGCCGTCACTTGGGATGGGTTGGAGACCCGGTACCACCGCAGGTGAGATATTAAATAATGCTGAGAGGGCTGCTTGAGCTGCCCGGGCCTTGGCAAGTTTCTTACTCCGTGCCGAGCCTTGGAATTTCTGTTCGTCCACAGTGACCGCCATGATGAAATTCTTGGCGTGGCTTTGGCCGGATTCAGAGATCATCTCAAACTTGACACCTTGTCTGAGTTCATTCAGCATCATAATGGGGTTCTTCCTATTGTCTGCAGCTGCCAGAGCACTTGTGGAGCTGACAGGCGATGCAAGAAGGCTCATTCTGTTCCCATTTGGGGGTGAAGAAATTTCCAACCCAGACAAGCTCTTGCTCTGTTCCTTCTCAAACGCATTGAAAATCTTTGGATTCTCAAAGCTGTCGGCTGTGAAGTCAGAATTGAACATTGGCTGTCCGACAACCCGAAGCACCTCCGATGGGTTAGGATGTTGGACAAATGACTGAAGGACTACCTCTGCAGCATGCATCTTGGCAAGTTTCTTGGATCGACCAGTTCCTTGGTAGGCCTGGGAATTCACCTCGACCTCCACTGTGAATAGCGGTGCATGCACTGGCCCTGTCTGTAAGGCGGGTTTGAAAACCAGACCAGGCTTGATCTCATTGAGTTGCATGAGGGCGTTTTTGGGAAGCGGGGGACCCCTGGCACGTTTGGAGCGTTTCTTCTTGGGTTTTTCCTTCTGGATTTCTGTGTTGGCTTCGTGCATCTCCTCATCGTCATCTTCAAGATCTCTCTTGACTCCTTTCCCCTCTGCTCCATTTTGGTTGAGCTCCATCACTGGTTTCTCATCTGGGATGTTCTCTTTCATGATGACATTCTGACAAGTACTTTCTACATTAAAAAAGAAAGCGAGAAATTTTAGTTTTAGTCAGCTGAGTAAACAGAAATTAAACCAACATGTTTGCCTTTGACTGCAAGTTCAGACATGTCAGAGTTTTGGTATTACAGGTTACCTAATCAACTAGGGGTGTGTTTTGGTGACCCTAACTAGAAACAAGTTTCTTACGTGAAATTCATTGACCGAAACAATTTGTGAGAGCTACGCGAAAACGTGTCAGTAACAAGAAACAGTTAATGACGTAGACACATCTCTTGAAAATCAGTGTAAACAAAAATACTGCCCTCATTTTATTTTTAGGTAATGGAACTTTATTATACACATTATCGGATTGGCATGCTTCAATGTTTCTCATTAAAAAAAAAATTCATGTTACCACTTTTTGTTAGGTTGTAGAAACTGCCATCTTGAAACCAAGCCTAACCAAGCCAACAATTCGCTTACAGTTTGGTCGAATCAGCCGCGTCATCGCAACTGAACTGACCACGCAAAGCTTAACCAATGACTGAAGCTCAATTACGTTTCTGGTCAGGGCCACCAAAAAACTCGTCCCAGATCTTATTTTATCAAGACGCGTTGTTCTTGCTTCTTGAAAAACATGTCTACCAATACACCTCCTGGTGTAAATGTCAACCTCAAAACAAGTGTCAATATTATACGTCAGCAATGAACAAATAGGCATAGAATCAAGGCCCAATTTCATAGAGCTGAGTAAGCAGAAAATATTGCTTTTTAATGCTCCGCTTAGCAAAAATAAGCAGGATACCAGTCACAGATGGTAAACGTGACATGATATATTGGCTGGTAATATTCTGTTAAGCGTAATTTTCGTGCTTAAGCAGCTCTATGAAATTGGGCCTGGTAATGCTTCGTTAAGTGCCGCATGAAAAAAATACACACTTCTCTGTTCATGTACAGTGTACATTCACTTACATTTAAACACAATACACTTCATCCTCTGCATGTCTTCCTGCATCAACAGTTTACATCATTCAACAAATCCAACCCAATAATGAATGCTTTATACATTATACCATGGAAGCCACACACACAAACGGGCGCTGCAAATTCCTGAACTCCCCTATCCAGTTGTCACGGAGACAGGCATTCAACCTCCATTACCACAAACAGGACTGAACTAAGTTGAAGTATTTGGCTAACAACAGACATCACCACACTACACTACAACACCGTAAAGTGTTGACACTCGTCATAAATTAAAAAAGCACATTTCTGATGGTTCACAGACAAGAGCTGGCTCAGTTTGCATACTGATTAATCATTCAAGATGTCCATGTTGATGGATTGTGTAGAGTGTGAAATATGATGGCTGCATGCTGCAAAGATCATCTTTCTTTTTAACGAAAGAAATGCTCCCATATTTGGGATTGGATGATCAGTTACAAGTTGGTGCTAAAACAAGGAATAACTTGCAAAACTTATGCTTTCTAACCAGCAGTTTTCACTACGTGACCAAAGTGCCCCACAACCCAAATTACTTCTTTTGTGAAAATTCACTCTTGATATTAAACTCTTTTTCAAACTGCTGCTTCTGAGACTACTTACTATTTTTTATATTCAATTTTTCTAATAAAATAAAGCCAACTTCTTCAGTCACAGTGAACTGTCTTTATTTGTTCGATACTGCAACTATTTTGATGAGTTATTAATTCCTAAACATATTTGTCACTTCATAAAAAAGAGAGACCTGACCGTAAGAGCACAGTCCAGTGTACACTCAGATACATGATGAGATTTGTCAGTTCCTGAAAATGCTAAACTAAAGTAGGTCAACAAACTTTGTGATTATGCAAAAGTCATACAACTTGTGTTTGCCACCAGGCCAGCACCAATTATTTGAAAGGATAAAGTGGCAACTGCAGATTTGTTGATTCCTTGTCAGTCATGCTAATTAGTGTTAGGTCCTTAAACTTGCTGAAAGCATTAACAGCTACATAATTGTAATTAAGTACATCAAAAATTGCACAAAAAACGATTTGTCAAATTTTGTGATTTTTTACACATTCAATTCATCACTTTGCGAAAACAGTGACGAATTGGATCATAATGACCATTTGACACACTAGTTGTAACAAGTTAATATGCATCAGGGCAGAATGTCATGGCTTTGCTTACTGTACGTGGCAAATCAGTGACAGTGGAGGCAGACAATTCCATGCTTAACTTAAGTGGCTCCTGATGAAGTTTATGGCTTTACATACATGTACATGTACATACAGTAACTTTCGTTCATGAAAGCACTGCATTGAAAAAATAATAACAATATCCTTAAATAACATTGCCATGCATGTACAAAATGCAACGTATGTAAACTGAATTTTTACTCACCGATGCATACAGTACACATAAATTTAACTTCAAAATTGTGATATTTCCAATAAATGTATGCGTTAGTTTCTAGAAGACCTCTTATACACCGCCCACACTATGATTGCTGAAGTCAACGAAAAACAACCAGACATGCCCAATACAATACACAACCGCTACCGCTTGCCAAGGATGTGCCTTCATTTGACCCCGAGGTGAAGTTTTAGCTCACATGGTCTCCATACACATTGTACATTGTATTTGTACTGTACATGCGAAAAATGTACACATATGACAGGTTGCCTACAAATCACATACATTGTATACACAGTCTTCATGCTGATCAAGGAGGTCTTCCAATGATCATGTAGATTCCAATGTGTCCTGACAAATATCAGACACAGACATAAACTCAACTTGGTGTACATGTCAAATGTACAAGTCAACTTCACTAAGGAATCTGGAGCAATGCTGTACTGGGGCAGTAATGATGATTGTCGACTTGAACAAATTCTGCACAGAGAGGGCTCAAGTTTGGGGTATCCACAAGACTGCGGGGCCTGAAACTCAATTTCTTTTAGAAGACCTGGGGTGGATTTCACAACGATAGTCCTAACTTAGGACTAGTCCTAGGAGCTATTAAAAACTTAAGGCTAGTCCTAAGTTAGGACGAGTAACTCGTCCTAACTCGAGATAAGACTAGTCTTAACTCTTTGTTAAATCCACCCCTGGGCCCAATTTCATAAACCCTGTATGCAACAACATGTGCAAAGCACAGAAAAATATTGCTTAGCAGAAACAGGTAACCAGCCAAAACAGCCAAAATTCCATGAAGTTTACATTGTTGTGTACGGTGCCCCAGTCATTTTTTGCTTAACAAAGAAGTTTGCTAAGCAGGTTTCTCTGCTTAACAGCTTTATGAAATTGGACCCAGAATTGAAATGAGTTGAACAAGCACTAAGAGAAGATCAATCTCATTTGTGTTATGTGTGAACAGAGTTGAAAGACTCCTAGTCAACATTATTTCACAAAGATAGGCCCTAATACACAATATTAATAAAACTGAAAAACAAAAGACCACTGGGCTTGTCCGGTTGTAAGTTTACTGGCCCGATGCTAAAATCACTGGCCTTGGGCCTGCAGTCTAGTGTTAATTTTGAGCCATGACAGGGAGGTTTTTTTCTTAGCTCTGTCACCATGAATTCGTATATGTACTTAACAAAATACCATCAACTCCACAGCATACACGCTAAAATTCCTTTGCTGTCATTCCATGCAAACCGCAATTTATTAAAACCACACAGCTCAAAAACTCTTGACACATCTCTTTAACTTCTGTACATTGTTTTTCTTACCAGGTCTTGCAGAAAGTCATACCCAATATTTCCCACCAATAATTTGTTCAGCGTAACCATTTCCACTTCAGAAACACAAAACATTTAAATACAACCATTGACAACTGGTGCTCCACTGGTAAACCATGAGTTGAAAACCATTTAAAATCTTTCAACCGAATAATCACCTTGTTTGTGGTCAAGGACCACTTTGAAATATCTAAAGAGGAAAATCCCCTTGAGTTTAGGAGATGACAAAAAGTGGTTTGCAGAAAAATAAAGAGAGAAATGATCCTTTTGAAAATTGTGCAGCAGTGAACTGTCATACATTTATTGTACAGGCAACAAGCTTGCCCTTTCATGTACTGTAGTTGCATCAATGAACAATTAGATGCAGTCAGTTTGTACTGTAGGGCAAGCTTTGCAACCGAAAACCGAGTTATAAAATTAACTGCATTCTTTCTTTAAATATAATTAGAGTATCTCATAATTTAGAAATAAGGTTTCAATACTTCTATCATAACAAAGAAATCTACAAGTTTTAAAGTTTGATTTTACCCACATGACCTTAATACCAAATTCCAGAGGAGAACCAGGGTTCGAAATTAACGGTCGCCCGGTCGCCAAATGCGAGTGAAAACAGCGGCGGGCGAGTCAAAACCCTTCCTTTACTAGCCCGCCGGGCGAGTCAAATAATTTGTCCTTTTCACAATAAATGAGGGGTACACTACAGTGTTAAAATCCCAAAGAGAGATTATTTATAAGTTCGTAAAATGGTTTGGCAAGTCTTGACATTGCTAGATTTAATGATCGCGATCGCGATCACGATCGTTTATAAGTAAAACACGCACGCACGCACGCACGCACATAACCACATGGCAGTGAGTTTCCCACAACGTACCCACAACATTTGCTCGCCCGCCGGTAGTCCACACATGCACACAGCACATGGTGTATTGTACAGTGCAGTCCCAAAGTCCATCCTAAACAACATTTCGCACGCTGTGATTGGTCCGTTAAAAAATTTAATATTCATAAGAAAGCTTGGCTAGCCTCCAACTCTGTACACGTTCGCGAGTCGAGTAAACAAAATGCTACACAATGGGGCGCACGCCGCGGATTCTGTACTATACACAGCGTTGGGTTAAGGCTATTCAAGCAGCATTGATAACTTTTGCCGATTGAGGGCGTTGCAGGGCAAAGTTCATTGACTTTTTCTCAATCGTGCGTCGTTGATCGATCGTTAACACGAAGATTTCATTGCAAAGGAAGTTCTATAAAACCGATTCTCAAATCACAAATCCATGAAAATGGTTGTTGATTTAAAAAGGATTACTGAGGGCAGAAACTAGGGGGTAAGATAGTCCAAAAACGCAAATTTTCGTGTGTGTGTGTGTGTTTTTTTTTTTTTTTTTTTTTTTGATGCTACGAAAATTGTGTGCATCAATACATACGGGCGAGTGAAAAAACTTGCGGGCGACCCAAGATCTTGGTTGACTCGTCCGGCGGGCGAGTGAAAAAAAAAGTTAAGGGAAACCCCTGAGAACTGTATGAAGATGGCCACTTATTCAATCCTTGACCAGACCCTGCCTCTAGTCACTAGGGTAGCTTGCAGGCAAATAGATCTCTCCAGAATTCAGGTTTTGATTCCCACCTTTGGTGCCCTTCTACCAGAGGTTTGATTACATGTACATGTAACTCAGTAAGTCCTGAAACAAACATGTATTGTACCATGTCTACATCTAACAGAGGCACATCATTTAATTAAAATAACTCCATAGAAGGCGATAATGATTGAGAATGGACAAAACACAAGCTTGCGTCTTGTCACAGGTTGTGCTTTGAAGTCAGAAATAACCCGAGATATATTTGACAGGCTTTAAAATACTTTGTTCTTCAGCTCAGGGCCCATGCACAACCTAGCGTATTGGGCTAATACGCGCAAATTGCCTACCAATATGCGCAAATTTCAGCCGATACACAAACAAACCAAACAATCAAGAGAAAAACCATACAGAATGCTGGATAGATTGCACAGTAGGGCTTTTAAAACCAAGATAAGCAACAAATAGAAAACATTCCAAAGACATTGTTTCAACTCAGCGTACTTCGGCCAAGCATAAACAAATTTGGGTCCAGGATGCCCCACAGTTTTAAAAAACCTGGGGAGAACACTGCTGAGCTCATTTGACAATCTAAAAAAATATGTATTTGACTATTGTGTAATACATGAATTTATGGGATTTCCATGTAAAGTAAAGGTACATGTAGGTTCCTAATTTACAAATTATTTATAGTTTATATTATTTTAAGACTTGTTTTACAAATATCTCAAGTCATCCGTGAGGAGTTACACGTAAAACCAAAAACGGATTGGTACATTACATGCACCCTTCAGGCAAGAATTACATGCTAACACGTCATGTGGGATTGAAAACCACACTTTTAAATAAAAAGAACGCTGTTTTCAAGCTAAAAAGTACTGTATATTTTTTTGCAACCTTCTAAAACTGGGCCACAACCAGGGCCCAATTTTATAAAGCCTGTAAGCACAAAAACTTGCTAAGCACAGAAGAAACATTGCTTAGCAGAAACAGGCAACCAGCCAAAATTCCATGAAGTTTACATTGTTGTGACCGGTGCCCCAGTCATATTTTGCTTAACAAAGAAGTTTGCTAAGCAAGTTTCTCTGCTTAACAGCTTTATGAAATTAGACCCAGATAACTACATATTGTAGAAAGTGGCTACTGAATACTGTCAAATGTGTACAATGTACACACACACACACACACAAGTGTGTAAACACCTCCAATCGGGGACCTCCTATTGTCCCTCTTTTGTTTGGACTCTAACTTTTTGGCAACAGCTCCCATTGGTTTTGTACACAATTTCTAACTGGGGACCTTTAGCCAACCGGGGACCCTATTGTCCTCTTTTGTTATAGGTCCCCGGTTTGAATGTGAAAACAAACTCACACACACACACATATAATACAATGTACACATACTTAATGAACATGAATGTCCTGCCATAAAGACACAAAAGAAACATTATTGTAACTTAGAAAATCTTACTCGGTATTATTCGTGCACCGCACTGTAAAATTTAATTTCCATCCCCCAATCAAAACAGCTTATAACATTTACCATAACTTACTGTGCAGTACCTGTAGGCAAAACTGGCAATCATTTCCTTCGGTAATAAACGCTTGACTTCAAATAATTTCAATGGCTCAATAAAACGGGACGGTACTTGATAAAGTGGTTTCCAAAGCACCATCAGATATTCTCTAAATAATGATGTTGGGTAAATATGTGCTTTAGTCCAACGCTGTCTGTAGGGGCAGAATCATATTGACTGTAGCTATCTAGGCGTTGGGTTGTTCAGTTTGTAAAGGGTGGGTACGTCAATATAGACATGAAGCATCGGTGACCCGAGCTGACCTCATTCTTACAACGCTAACCCGGTACTTGGCAGTCAGAACAATAATGTCTAGGGGTGAATTAATGCATAATACAGGTCTCTGATTATCTGTAATTTCCATCAATTGAACGGGTTGATAAATAATGACACTGTGGATGGATCATAATACTCAAAATAATATTCTTTTGAAATGTTGTGCAAAGTCCATGTACCTGTCAGAATACAGTGTGTTTGACTTAAAAAACATTATCACAGGTCCATACATGTAGGTTGATAAAAAATCTAGTGCATGTAAAGTTACTGTATTTAAGTGTACATGTTCATGTACAGGCATACTCACGTACAAGAGATATGTAACACCCTCCTTATCACAAGTATGGAGTGAAAACATATTTTAAAATTTGTCTTAAGTTAGAAGAATGTTTTCCAAAGTAAAATACAATAATACAATCATTGGTTTTTGAAATGAGGATTAATTCCTATCTGGTTGTCCAATCAACCTGAGGAAATTTCATCAATTTATTTTTGAGAAAACATTAACTAATTGGCTTATTTTCAGTTACATTGTTTTTTCAGGAATTTTGGGGACGGTTATGTATTTTATCTGATTATTGTTTTGGTAAATTGAGACAAGAACTGAGGAATTGGGTCTCACAAATTTCTTTTGACTTAAATGCATGTAGATCTAGTAGGAACAGGTTATGTGTTCAAAAAGCTCTGTGTTCTGTAGGCCCTAGGCACCAGTGTTATGTATGCCCTACGCACCAGTGTTCCGTATGCCCCAGGTACCAGTATTCCGTATGCCCCAGGTACCAGTATTCCGGAGGCCATTTAAGTTATAGGTACCAGCGTTCCATAGCCCCGAGGCACCAGCGTTCTGTAGGCCTTTGTGGCACCAGAGTGTTCTGTTGGACCTAGGCACCAGTGTTCTGTAGGCTTTAGGCACCAGTGTTCTGTAGGCCCTAGGCACTGGTCAGCATTCTGTAGACCTTTGTGGCACCAGTGTTCTGAAGGTCCTAGGCACCAGTGTTCTGTAGGCCCTTGGTACATGTACAAGAGTTCTGTAGACCCAATGCACCAGTTTGCTGTAGGCCCTCGGCACCAGTAATTCATAGGCCCTGTTTTCTGTGAGCCTTCTGTAGGTCGGAGGTGCCAGTACTCTGTAGTCCCTCGGCACCAGTTGTTGTACAGCCTAGGCTCCAGGGCCAATTTCATAGTTAGGTATGTATCACTAGCCTGAAGCTTGATAATCTGTTATGGTATCAACTTTATAAACAGTTTAGCTTTTAGTTTAATCCCTTCCCTCCTTTTTTTTTTTTACATCAGTGCCAATTATTGTTCTTTAAGTGCAATATTTTCTTTACTTTAGTTGGTTGTAATCTACTATGCATATGATCACTAACAAATACAACAGATCCTCTTTCACTCAAAGCATGATGTTATTCTATTGTGGTCTTCAACAACTTTTCCCCATACATCCAAACTCTCTTAGCCATCGTAACCTTGTATACAACTTTTAAGGTCACTGTGGAGCTATGTTTAAATGTCAACAGAGGACCATGTACCCATTAAAACAACTTCAAAATGCCCTCGTCACATGAACTTGTACGTCAAGAGCCCTCTCAATGAATCACCGACAATAAACCCTTGCCTCCCGACTAGGGTAGTGAGGAAAGCACACAGGATTTCCTAACTTGAAAGCATTTACACAGCTAACTTTTTCACTGGGTGACTGCAACAACTTTCTGGTAAACCTGGCACACAAATTAAACCTAATGGTTTAATTGAATATGGGTTACATTGTATCTCTACATCACTGATTTTAAATGGTGGTAAGAGTACAATAACCCTAAAATCATGTATCCATTATTGACGTCCTGGTTGCTAACATCTTATATTGTTTCGTACAGGTGTGAGAGTCATTGCTGACAAAACGGTCTGAAAATAGGACCCAAATGTTAGTAGGTGTGTTGAAACGATGGCATTCCCACCCTTCAGTAACCCCTGGAGTTACAGATTCAAGGAGCTTCTGGGAACAGTATCCTCAGTACTAATAAGAAAGCAGGTACATGTAGATCAAAGAGTATTCCTTTACCAGACATACACAAGTCTGAATTCAGATCAGAGTCTGAAATTTTCAGTTAGTTTCCACGTTTAGGTGTATAAATTATGTACAAACTGTACATTACAGGCATGAAAATGTATGAAAATGTAAATTGTGAAAATCTGATAGAAATGTCCTGTTGGTGTGGAAGTGAAGCTCAATGAATGCGCAGAATGTTACATTTTAGGTGTTTCATTTCAAATACATGTAGGTCCATCTGAAGGTCTGGTCATAACAAAGGCAAGTCCTTTCATCTCTGTGATGGTAAGTTTGCCTCTTTCAAGAAAATCTGAAGGTGCAGAGAGATCATTGGAATGCACAGAAACCCCCACCCACTCCCCTGATCATTCAGGGCTTGAATTTGGGGTCTACAAGAATGCAGGGCTGGCAGCTCAAATTATTTACTGGACCATGTAACTTTTACTAGACAAGAATTGAAATGAAACTACCTACACAGTTTAACACACATTGCATTAACAGTTTTTATTTGAAAAACACTAAGAGAAGATTGATCTCATTGCGGTGCCCACTGCTAAAATATAGGATTCAAACTGCCTCTAGCCACTGGGCTAGCTCAGTGCTCTAGTGGTGAGACATCTGCTCTAGCATGACAA
Source organism: Pisaster brevispinus (assembly GCA_023634235.1). NCBI lineage: Eukaryota > Metazoa > Echinodermata > Asteroidea > Forcipulatida > Asteriidae > Pisaster > Pisaster brevispinus. The sequence goes on from JAMKCF010000006.1 coordinate 13,008,797, forward strand.
AATAGGTTGTGTGTTTAAATCCCACCAAAGCGATATGCATGTAGATTTTTTCACAGCACTCGGGGAAAGTACTGAGTATACAGTGCTTAAATGGTCTCATTTGTCTTTTAATGGGTACAGTACTTTGACATGCAAGAGAATTAAAAGATTATCAGACTTGAATTCAACATTTGAACATCTTATTAAAATTGTTATTACACAGTGAGGTATTATTATTATTCAATTGAAAAACACAAGACAGCCAGACAGAGTGCACCTTTCATTCATGATCTAATAATGGTAAAACTATTTAGCCTTTTTGAGCGACTCACAGTGATCCAATCACGAGGCGAGTCAAGAATCAAGCAGGGGTCAAGATGCTTGAAACTAAACTGAGCTTGTTTGACGCCGTACTTAACTTATACGCATTTTGTCTACACGTTTGTTCATGAATACTCATCACTTGTTCACTTCATCAATCTAATTACCCAATAACTGATATTTATGCAACGTGACATATGTGCAAAGAGCACCTGTCCTCATACTGTACCCTGTTTCAATTAGAGTTGTCTGGTTTCCGCCCCCTACTGGTGCGTTTCCATTGATATGGAACACCTCACCAGTGAGGGAATAAGTCAATCTGTGAAGGCAAACTGTGTCACCAATATCTCACATGGCAGATTCAGTTTGCCGTAACGAAGTAAAATTTTTGTTGTTGATGTTATCACATGCCACAGTGTTAGTTAGGATGACGTGTGCAAAAAACTGAGTTTAAAAAAAATTGTTACAGTATTTAAACTGGTTTGAACAACAAAATCACATTTTACTGCACGAAAGAAAAGAGAAAATGTTGCCAATTAAACAAACGAGGTGTGCCAAGTGCTCTTTATATACACGTTCTTCTTAAGATTCGGAACACAAGACATCAAATTTTAAAACTGTTTTAAAATGAGGTGCACTTCGAACTGCATCATTACATGAAATGCTGTTGAAACCCTTTTCACAAGACAGCAATTAAGCACTGGGTCCTTTGCTTAATTTTTAGCATGGTTGTGAAATTTTACAATCTACACTTTGTGTGAAAGGCCAACATTGTTTGGACTGTCCAAGGTCCCTCGTGAAATCTTCTAAAACATTGCTAAATTTTGTTGCACATACATGTACATGTACATGTAGGTCTGGCCCTAACAAGACAAAAAGGCAAACTACGCGTACATGTAGGGCACTTGGACTCGGGCGCCAGTTGTCTTGACCGAGGTCGCTGGTCAAACTCGTACACGACCCTTCATCAAGGCACAGAAACCAACTCTTGTGCCACAGATCTGCTTACGTGCAGAGCAGAGATTTCAAATGATGTGGGCTAGAAAATGTTGTGTTCTTAGGACCATGGACCCCTTGGTTATTTCCCTCATGTAAAAGGGCTTTAAAAGGATGTGTGCAAAATCATCATGTGAAAGGAACCTTATGTGAATCAATGATTAAGGTCCCAAAATCAAACAACAATATAAAAGACACACCAACACCCTCTGGCTGAACACCAGATTATGATATGATTTCATTTTAGGTATTGTACAAAAAAGTCTGACAACAATAATTGTGGTAGTTAATTAACAACTCTAAATGAATTATTGTCAGAACCCTGACATCAAATGCCATCCATTAGCCGAGTACAAACACTTTCGCATGTTTACATTTATTTTGTGCTTAGACTATAGAAATGACATACAGTTTGTGCTTTATTAATATTATTTTGAACAATACACAGTAAAAGGCCTCAACATTGCATTTCTGACCTAGCACATCCAAAATAAAACAAATTCAAATATCCTTGGCAAACCATTCACAAAGTGTTTACAAATATTTAGATACCCTTAGTTAACCTTGGCATAAATTCTATAAACAGTCAGCCCAGCGATCAAGTAATATGTATACACACTGTACACAGGCGCTTGGGGGTAAATCAACAGCCAAAGTTGAACTAGTAAATGATTTTATCCAGCAATATTGTATGATACTGTAGCAAGAGCATTTAGACTGAACATGTTTTATGCACACTGAATGCTAATATTGAGTTTAGCAAATCATGATCTTTGAGTAGCAACTGATACTTTTAGTGTAGCATTTTGCAGTGCTATACATGTATGGGAAACTGTTCACTTTGAACTGTCGGAGGCCACTTACAGCTCAATTCTTCTAAATCATTTAAGTGGAACAACTGCTACTCAGTAAATTTTAAGATTTTTACAGTGACAAGAAATTGAACAACAGGAAAACAACAAACACACTGACGATGAAGAGACATTCTGACTACACAAGTTGTTATTCCTCAGACTGCTGGAGGTGACAAGTCAAAACACAACTCAATTGTACACAATTATGATGATAAAAGTGCACTGTTTTGGTTGCAGAAGTGGACTCAAAGACGAGAAAAGTTCACACCCAACACAAGGGTACCTTTTGCTGAAAAAAGTACAGGGTGGATCTCTTAAAAAGGAAAGTTTTGCACAGAGGTTTTGCATGTTTTCATTCTAAAGAATGTACGTACATATGTAGGTACAAACTACTGACTACATGTACAATACAATAACATTGCTAGCTTATGTTTTGGTCTTTCCCTCAGAGGCAATGTAAATTTTAAAGAAAAGTTTGATTATGTTTGATCCATTTATGATCTCTTTATGTTTTGCCAAGTGTCATATGTACCAACACAATGACCCTTGTATGTGATGATGTACCAACAGCAAGTGGCACCTGACGGGCCTCTGCTGAGAAGTCAAGTGTTGTGTCTTATGGCGGTGCGCCTTATTCTAGACCTGGCACCTCTCAGATGTTACAATTCAGGAGGTTTACAGTCAGACTCTGTGCATCACCAGAAAAGCAAAACTACAGGATTGGACACAATGTGGAGTCTTGTGGACAATTTATTTCTTCCTTTAGCAACTGCTTTAAATTTATACTTCTTTCCAGAAAATTGAAAGGCTCAAGGAGGTTTTGAGACAGTCCTGAAACCAGGGAAAATCCTGAGAAATCACATGACTGTCATTTCCCACACATTCAAATTTGGTGCGTGTTTGTTCATTCAACTTTGGGGTGAACAAATCAAGTTTATCTCAGTTGGTAGAGCACAGGCATGCTAATCCAGAGGTCACAGGTTCGAATCCTGCTCTAGTCAATTTTGCGTTGTTCAGCCCAAAATTGAATTAAAATTTACCCAGTCAGTTTCCCTTGTGGTTTTTAACAAGATGTATGTTTATTCAACAATTGGTGACTGCGCTTGCATAAATTTGGTTTGTCCTACTTTACTGGTAAGCATAGTGTTAGGCAGAGAAGTGTCTGTCTTTTGGACACCCTGTTTTAAATTTGGACACCCTGTTTTATCTGTCATTTACACGAAATATGTATTGTAAGTGAACAATTTGGACACTAAGTTTTTTTAATTTCCAGCAAATTTGGACACCCTTTTACCAAATCCTGGCTAAAACCATCGAACAATGCTAAAACCTGGCTGGTAAGTATGCTGTGCACCACAACCTCAACAAATATCACATGGTATTTGTTGCATGTTATGTGTTTGGGCTGTGGCCAAATTTTTTTCCCAAAAGGCTATGCCTATGTGAGGATTCTAAAAGTGGGCGAATTTCTTTTGCAACTTGCAGATTGAATTTCTCATCAAATATTGCCATGTCCTCAGTGGGGCAATGAGAATTAAGAATTAAAAAGATCATAGTAATTTTAAATAAAAAGTACTAGACAAAAGACAGCCCTGTTCCCTGTTTTATGTTGAGTTTTTTGGTTTCAAGAAAAAACACTCTATGACTAACTTTTATAAGGTGTACAGATGCTGAGATGTGGCGGACAAAAAACAAATGCTCTAAAGCAGTTCATACAAATTATGGAAGGACCTGCTTAAAGGGGATGATAACGAAACAAACCCATTCTAACTAAGACTTTGAGTACTCTAGTGGGTAATTAACTAGGCAGTGAATAATTACCGGCGGTTCAATCGTCCGAACTGCTATTTTGCTGTACAGTAATTTTTGACAATTAGGCCTACACATATAATCTCCCTTTGAAAAAAAACCTCCAGATCCACAAATTAAAAATTAATGGTAATACTTTCCATTTAAATATAGGAGTAAATTTCTAATAAAAAAAAAGTATTCTTATTTTTGGGGACGGGAAAAAAACCCATAGTGTCAGGCAGGAGGCATTCGAACGTGAAGCGAAGTCAGGCAAGCCACTCAAGATGTGGACAGATATTTGGTAATTCTGTGCATTTTATAATGTCAGCTACTCTTGTACACGTCAAAGAGGGCACTTTTTATACGATCTGCCAACAAATGGATGATTTGACCGGCGTCAGTAAACTGCCAATTTATTATTTATTAAGAATTAGTTAATATATAAATTCACAACTGTGTGCTCATGATGATGGTGCTGTGCTTTTAAATACCATGGAGCTATAAATTCCCTCAAGACATTAGCCAATTGGTAAAAAGGGGAGCGGGAGTTAGTGGGTGTGGGCGGACCGGATATATAAAGCAACCATTGCAATGTTCGCATCCTCGCTCCGCCCACAGCCCGGCCGGCCAGTGACATCGTGAATTGATTGGCATGATTGGGATCATGATTAGGATTTGGATCAATCCAAAATGGACGCAGTCAGTAAACAACGAGGGAAGTAATTCGGAGGAAATAGACAAATTATTTCTTTCAATATTTTTTTAAAACTTTATTTATTTGAACATCCAAAACACCCAGGTCAAGCTAAGACTAAGAGGTGAGTGAACACATTGAGCTGGTTTAAACCACCGACTTGCCCGTCCGTAGGGAATGTGCCTTGACTTTTTATGCTTAAGAAAAAATAGGGCTGGACGTGTGGCCAAGGATTCAGCTTGTGGCCACACAAGTGGGGCTAGACGAATCCAAGTGGCAAACATAATATTATTAATAATACCCGAGTAACGTTGGTACGCAATCTAAATATCCCTCAGTTATAATTACAGGTCATGTCAAACAATTTATAATATAAATATAATTCCTATTATTAATTAGACAATTTCCTTTTTATATAGGAAGGAGTTAAGAACAGATTACTACTAAGTACGTACTCTAGTCTGAGTAAATACTGTAGATTACCAAATATAAAGCCTTTGCATTCACCACGATCACACTCGAAATTGTTCCCTCTGCACACACACATGAATTTGGTTGCAATGAAAAACAAGCTAGGCCTACTACGAGGGCAGATGGAGAAGTGTTGCATTCACCATGTTCATATTCACAATCTGGTTGGTAACCATTTCCTTCCTCCATGAAACGCAATCTACCTCAAAAGCTACACACACAATCACGGTTTGTAATGCTTATTTTAAACACATGTCTGTCTTACCTCCTTCACTTTCAGCCATATTTGATGTCTAAAATGTAGCAAACAAAGCTCAGAATCTATGTTGCAGTTCAGACGGCACGGCGCGCGTTAGACCCCCTTCTTCCACCACCGGATAATTTCCTATATCGTGCCTTACCGTTTAGGTTGGTTCCCACCCATCAATCCAGCATGAACACCAGTGCAAAGGGATGCAGGCGAGAACCAGACTTGTAACAACGCACGCTTGGTTTTCCCCCAACATTGTACACTGTAGTGTAATTGCGTGCCACCTGCAAACATAAACTTGCGCTAGTCTTGTTGAGTTTTGGGAAAATCCAGGGGTAAAAGGCTCATGGGGCGGGGCAACGATTGGGGAGGCGTACCAGATGTTGTTTTGAAGTAACTCATGTTTTCCAGTTTTTATATTTAGATGTGACTAATTCAATAACTCTGGTAGTTAAAAAGTTCTGACAGAGATATACATTTCTGCGAAAAAAAGATTTACTAATTCATCAAGGAAAGACATTCAAATTGAGAGTATGTTTATACTGCAAGTCCAAGAAAGGTCCCATTCTAGTCCCTTTGTAACACACCACATTAAGAAAAAAAAAAAATCATCTAAAGAACTCATATACAAATCTTGTATGGGTATTGAGGCATTATATGGTGAGGTATCAATGTATATTTGGTTTGCAATAACACCATGTGTGTATACATCTACTTTGTTATGTACATTGTTCTTTGAGAACTTGTCTTGCTATTTATTCTACTGCCAGGGTGTACATTTCAGAATTCAGGAAACTACCTAGATCTGAAAATAACTTTCCTGCTTATTGAGAACTTTGCCTGGAGAGTTAGGAAATCGGCCGGGACTATCACTTTCGCTTGGTGGATCGAGGGGTCTTATTATCTTCACTTCCACAGAGCGAGAAATCACTTGGTCCCAACGTTTCGACTAGCCTGCTCTAGCCATTGTCAGGAGGTATTTTCCTCACAAATGCCCAACATTAGAATAAAAAGTCACTGAAGATAATGCCTATCTTAAATTCTTTTCAGAGGGTTCAACTTTCTGAATATCGCATGCGTAGCTGTGCAAATTCTTGGACTTACCCACAGCAGGTTTTTGTTTTCCCTAGAAACTCTGGGGAGTAATTTTTAGCCAGGAGTGTATTGAATAGATTGAAAAAGGAAGTCACAGATGAATCACAGGGGTAGGCAATTCCTTTTTATTCTGAAAATACTTTTCAAGTCTCAAACTTAAAGGTATCAATGTGACTAGAACAAAACTATCCTTTTTATTCTGAAAATACTTTTCAAGTCTCAAACTTAAAGGTATCAATGTGACTAGAACAAAACTAAACAATTAAAATACTTATTTTAAACACACCATCAAATTCATTTATTTATCATAAACACAAAAATTAACAATCATTTACAATGATTTTGATTTACTTGATGACATCTTATGTATGGGTTCACTTTAGATTTTCATCATTTCTCATTCTTTTGTTCATGACAAGCTCAGGCAGAAGCTACATATACATACATAAAGAAATTCCCCACTATCCAATTTTTATAATTTTGTGCAACTCCTTCCAAATGCAAGGGTCTCAAAATAAATTGTATTTGTTGACAATTATTGGGAATATTCTCTGCAACACATAGGCCCATCTTCACCCCCAGCTGCATCCCAGATACTGCCCACATAACATGGACTAAATTGCATATCTCACTAGGAGGAACACCTTGCAAAGGTCAAAATATAATAAACCTCTTTAACCCTAACCCCCATTAGGGTCTCTCTACAAAGCCTGCCAAATACAACAGAATGCAACACAGTTGAAATGAGAACCATGCCAAATGCAATAAAATGCAACAAGGGAAATTGTTGCAATGTGCAGGCATGCTGTTTGTGAAAGGACTGAGCAAGGGTGTTTGCACTGCTAAATGCAACAGTATGCACATAAGTGTAATGTTTAACTGTGATTATACAGTCTTTTGAATATGATTTGAATTATGATTCTTACCTAATATTACATCATACTTCTCAATACTTTTCCCATAAAAAATAGTTTGAAATACCCATTATAAGTTGTTGAGATACAATAGAAGCACCCAAACCTATATGAGGTCACTTCACTGCTGAATGCAACAAATTCAGTCAAAAAATGACATCTGAGTTGACTGCCAAATGCAACAGATCACAACAACTATTACCATTTGGTGCATATTGTTGCATTTAGCATGGTTAGGGTTAAGCACACACAAAAATATACTAAGAATAAATAGATCAGTGAAAATATCATGCAATATAATATTTCTCATGACTCCTTCTTTGTAGTTTCTGCTGGGTAAAGCTAAAAACACCCACTACCGGAACTCTGGTTGAATACTTTCACTTTCACAGATGAAGTGACCTAGTTGATAGTCAGTGGCTTGTTTAAGGAGATATTTAATAAAAAATAATAGTAAAATCAGGTAAAGTAACTTTAGATTTTGGAAATAGTAAGTAAAAATACAAGAATGGGCGAGTGCAAAAAACAAAGTTAGATTTGAGGCTGGATACTGTTCCAATATTGCCATTAATGAATTATGATGACAGACTTTGAAACACTAGGTGGCAGCAGACATCCCAGGTCAATTTCCGTTGTTTATGTAGAGTTCTCACTTAGTTCTCAGCATGCACACATTAATGAGAACAGCGGATTTAATTCTGCCACTGCTGTGCGTCCACAAGAGTGGCTTTTATTTTGTTTTTTAGATTTTCCCACTCTAGCTCCATTTAGGGCCCAATTTCATAGAGCTGCTTAAACAGAAAAATATGCTTGACAACTTTCTGCTAAGCAAAAATAAGCAGGATACAATCACATATGTGATAGGGTATTTTGGCTGGTAACCTTATTCTGGTAAGCATATTTTTGTTGTGCCTTGCTACTTGTTGTGCTTCAGCACCTCCATAAAATTAGGCCAAGGAATGAGGAAATTTTCATCAAATAACAACAGTTTCTTTCCTTGGTTTGGTATTCAAACATGATCCAGAAGAACTCGACGCCAAACATTTCATCCAACATGAAGTACCGCAGAAAAACACCTGACATATGTGAAAATCGCCCATGGGCCAGCAGCTATCATTGACCATTGTCATGCTATTGCCATGTTTGTCCCATTCCTTGTCTGCAATAATGACAAACACATTGCTGCTCGAAAATGGAGCCAGACTACTGCACTCTCAGTCTCAGTTTGGTGTTGTTTCCATATCAATGGAAGAAGCGTCTGTATGCTCTACTGTTTGTTATCTTTTTCTATGTTGACTGGAAGTTCAATTTGATGATCTTTAACTATGGGGCTTGCTGCCTCTTTGCCCCTTATGAAGGAACCAACTCGTTGACTGATGAGTATTGATCCATAGACAGTCAGGGCCAGCATGCCGACTGTAAAGGTCCTGTAGCCAAAGTCTGCAACTTTTTTTCCCAAAGACATGATGTTGGCTCGACCCAACTCGATCAATACTGAAAAAGAAAAACGTGAAAGCAATATCTCAATGAAAAAAACCCCAAACAAAACAAAACAAAACATATTTAAGAAACTTTCAACTAATTCCTTTATTTCTTCTCCAAATCCAACCGCTTCAAAAAAACAAAACGGGGGGGGGGGGTCCCGGATGGAAAGAAACAAGATGGCGGCGCCCATGTACACAAAAAATCGTGGTTACACAACCAAAAAGATGAACTGATTTCTGACGATGCAGGGAAAATTGTGACATAACTAAAATAATACAAACAAGTTTAACGTGTCTTCTGTTCAATTGTTACTTAATGGATACACTGTTATTTGTTAAAGAACGAGTTTCTTACTTTTGAAGAGTTTTCGGCGTGCACACACACACTAACGATGACAAATGTTACTCTGTTTTGTGGGCTTCTAATCGATCACATGAGGGCGCTGTTTAAGAGGACCGCGAAATCGAATTTCAGAAAACACTCGCAGTCACACACACGCACTGACTAATTCTGAAGAGCCTTTTGTTTCTACATCCATGGATAAACCAAAGTTTTAGGAAAATGAGTGGGAATGATCCATTAGAAGATAGAAGGGTAGAGGATTTAGCTCATCAAGTTGCCGAAACATCTGATAAAAATGTTCCAGCCTTGCTACTTGCAATTCAAGGTAAGTTTTACTGGCTGGGTGTTCTGCTTACCAAAAAATGTAACACATTTTGAAAACAGGTTAGCCATTAAGGTAATTGGCATTATTGTTACCATGGTAACTCAATTTTTTGCTCTTTAGGGGATGTTTTAGGAATACTGGCTGACATTGTTAATGTCGTTTCAGCTACAATTGTTAGCTTAACCTTTGGCTGAAACATGACCACCAACAACATTACCATGTTTCATGAAAATGAAAAAGGCAATTGCCAAATAAATGCCATTTGAAATGGTGGACAGGTGGATCTTTTGCAGGAACTGCACTGAACATGTCATGCATACAATGCAGTGACTGTTTTTAACTTTTTAGTGACTTAACAAATTTAAAACGCAAGGCATGTAAATTCAAGGGCAAAATTGCTGTATCCGATCTCCACTATTTCTGTGTCAGTATTCTCACCTTACTTGTTTATTTATAAGAAAGGTCAATAATGAACGTTCCGCTGCCTCAGTTCCTTGTGAGGAAACGCTTAAAAAGGGTAGTTAAAAGTCAGTAGAATCTCATAAGCGACCTTAAATTATGGTCGGATCTGGAAATGTTTCCTCTTATTCTTCCAGAATTCAATAAAAAATAAAGATCCCTTCTTCAACTACCTTAGGCTAGCGTAGCTATCGTGACCAAGCGGTCAAGACTAGAGCACTGGACTTAAGCTCTGGTGTTTCTGATCAGCAGAGTGTGGGTTCAAATCCGGTCGCGGCACTTGTGTCCTTGAGCAAGATACTACCATATAATTGCTTTGTCCTTTGGATGGGACATTAAGCCGTAAATCCCATGCACTAGGATTGGTAGTGCACGCAAAAGAACCCAGAACACTTGTCATGGAAGAGTAAGTGGTTAAACTTGGTATTTCTGGTTCACATAGCAAGCACCATTGCTTACAGGTTTCCTCAGGCTTGCGAGTTACAGTAATTTAAGTACACTAATGAGGCAGTCTTGGCACTTCATTATTATTAATATTATAAACATATACACTAGTAATTAGTAGGCCTATAATAAAGTTTATACTTAATTTCCCCATATTATTGAAACTACCTTTTTTGACGTATTTTTTCCAGAGATCCTAGACAGTGTGATACCTGGTTCCCACAGAGCAGCCAAAGTCAAGAAGGACATTTGGAATTATGATCTTCTGCAGAGTGTTCTCCTTGCACTGAGACAAGATTTCTCCCTGATTCAAGGCAAATGGAACACAGCTGCCTCACTAGCCAAGATACTTGCGTGAGTTTGATTCTATAATTCTACAGGCCGTACTGTCTTCGTTCTTCTGTAGCCGGATGTCTTGATGTTCCTTAATCTCGCATTCAGGCTGGTGACTGGGCTTTTCTGTCTCTGCCTCAAGGCCTTGGAATAGACTTCCTACTGTTAGAAATTCAACTGGTTTCACTTCTTTTAAAAAGGACCCTCAAGACCCATATTTTCTCTGTTTGCATGTAATCTGGGTTTCTCCTGTCTGCTTCCCCCTTCTTTCTGTTTTTCTCTTCTTTCCTTTTCCAGTGCTTTGCATCCTCTGGTAAAAGAATGAGTGTCCTAATTATTAGTAAGCGCAGAATTCCGCAGCAATCAGTACCATGAAATTGGGCCTTGAACTTGGGGGAAATGTTGAACTAATTTATCGAGCGTTTACTAATAAAAATTGTAACCAATCACATTATTTTTGACATACAATGAGTTACATGTGCGCAGTATATTTCATGCATGACTTGCGATATAAAAAAGTGGGGGAAAAAGTAAAATTTATTCGAAGTTGGGAGGATCCTTAACAGGTATTGCTGTACTTGTAGGCCTGGAATTTCATCTTTGAGAGGGCAAGGCCTTTTTTTTTTTGCAAAGGGCACTTTCACTGGAAAATCTTAAAGCCTACAGGAAACTTTTGAAGGGGCACCAAGGCTAAGACCAGGGGCAACAGTGACCATGGCCTCTGTCTTAAACCTTATACTCGAATGTGCAATCTTTGTACCTATCGGTACTTTGTACCAGAAAAGTTGGTTAGATTCTACTAAAACCTTTAAACCCAAAACTAACGCATCACTAAATTGACTTGACCTTACACAGACATTGTGCAGTTGGACTTGAGCCAACAGACACGTATGAGTACCATGCCATCTTCCTGCCAGAGGCAGCGGAGAGACTCCTCATCCTGTCCCGCAACATCCAGTTTAGATACATGAAGATTCCAGAGAAGACGTTGACCCTGAAGGACGACCTAATCAAGGATTTCAAGGAGGTCATTGAAGCTCTACAGTGGCTCATCAGTGGACATGTATTCCTCGCCATCTATGGTAAGAATGCAGGGGGTTGATCAAATTCACTAGAGGTACTGCTGTGCAACATGGAGGACATTTTTTACAATTTTGTCTCTAAATCACTCAATAACTTCAAGTCTATGGGAAACTTTTGAAGGGGCACCAAGGCCAAGCCCAGGGCTACAGAGGCCATGGCTTCCGTGGCCTTCGTTAAATTCAAGGCCTGCTAGACTTTTCTACCGATTTTACAATTAGCCATTTTGAGATATGATGGACACTATAGGAGTACACTGTATGTTTTGGGTGTGTTCAGAGCATTGTGTCCACAATGGCTAATAATGCTCTAATGCTTTTGGGTTTTTTTGCTGGTTGTTCCAGCTGTGGCTGTTTTTCATGTTATTGTCCCTTTCCAACTAATCAATGTCAACACGGCGTCATTTTGTTTTTCAGTTCTTCGATCCAACTACCTCCTTCAGATGTTAATAACAGATGACAAGGAGACAGGAATTGTCATTTTGAGCATGTTCCAGAATGCAGTGAGAGTCAACCCGTAAGTCCGCAAAGTTTGCTCCATTAAAGGAAACTGAATCATTGATTTGAGAGTTTCTAAACTCAAAAGCTGCTTTTCAATTATCAAGGGCAAAGCTTTTCCAAAACTTTCTTAGGGGGTGCAAATACTTATCCCTGGACAATCATGGAAGTGGTAATTGGTAAATAACCAAATTTGTGATTTCATCCTTTCCTCCCCTCTTTCCCTCCTCCTCCCGTTCCCCACCCTTCCTTCCTACCCCCTCCTTCCGTTACCCAGTGAGGTGCTAAAGACGCTAGATGAGAAAGTTGTTCACAGTCTCCTAGATGAAGTAATCTACAAGCTATCAGCGTTCACTGATCCTGAGATTGGTGCTGCGGCGACACGCGCCCTCGTCAACATCTCCAATGTACATCAACCTCTCATTCGGCTACTCTACACTAGATACAAGTAAGTGACAATACACAGTTCTTGCTTAGCACGTTACGACACCTTAATCACTTTATCATCTCAAAGCGAAGGCCTCAATTGTTTTTTTACTTTCAGCTTCTTCTGTTGTTGAAATTGAATGGAAACAGACTTCAACATTTTTTTTATGGTTAAGCGGTTAACCGGTTAAACGTCCCATTCCTATTGCGGTAACAAGCTGCCACAAAATCAGGCCTAGTTCGTAACATCCATGCATCACTGGTGCTTGACTCACAAAACAGTAACACATCTTATAATTTTTATTTATTGACAAATTTCAGCGGAACACAGTGTTTTTCTTGCCTTCTTTTCACAGAGGTTTAAGACCACTGTTGAGTAGATGGACTGGGAAAGGGTTCGGCCGTGACTTGAAGAGGCTTCTGGCCTTACTGGACTCAGGATCAGCTCAGCAGGCTGAGATGAAGGTGAGATGCAGCAACGGCTGACTGTAACCATCGCAACAAACAATGGATAATAATTACAAACATATCTTGAAGTAAAAGTGTTTGTATTTTGTACCAACAAAGTCATCTCACTCATCTGACGAACTCACAAATGAATTGAGTTTTTTTTTTGGACAAAAACTAACAACCTCGCAGGAAATGTCGTTCAAATTTCACTATCACGATCTGTATTTAATAGAGTTATTTAGAAGATTTTATTAGAAAGGTTCTGTCTGTTATATTGAAATAATAATACGGATTTACTGGACAATAAATCCTGTTGTATTTGTTTAAATCTTCTTGCAAGAAGAGGAATTGGTAAATAAATATATCTTTCAAGAACATTTAATTGACTGCCGCATGTATATCTTCTTTTAGAGGCTTCATCAAGCAGCGCGAGCCATCCAAGCCGTATGGAGAGGATTTCGGTCCAGGAGACAACTCAGGAAAGCTAATAATGCCTTTGCACGATTGCAGAAGGGCTTCAGGTAAGTAGACCTTATGACATAACAGCTGGGAACGTTCCAACTAGAGCCGGAATTGTCCCAACTCCAACTGGGACTGTTCAAACTACGTCTGGGCTGTCCCAACTCCAACTGGGACTGTCACAACTACAATTGGGACTGTTCCAACTGCAGCTGGGTCTGGCCAAACTACAGCTGGGACTGGCCCAACAACAGCTGTGACTGTCGCAACTACAGCTAAGACTGGCCCAACTACAGCTGGGACTGGCCCAACTACAGCTGGGACTGCCCAAACTACAGCTGGGACTGGCCCAACTACAGCTGGGACTGGCCCAAGTACAGCTGGGACTGGTCCCAACTACAGCTGGGACTGGCCCAACTACAGCTGGAACTGGTCCCAACTACAGCTGGAACAGATGCTGGGTGTAGTGTAAACATTGCTTAAATTAAAATTTGGCCTTGTGTGAGAGATTTTAATTTGTGTTGATGATAAATCTCTTCAGAGAGAGACAAGAGAACAGAGATCTTCAAGCAGAGAAGGAGAAGGAGCAACGGGAGCTTCAGCATCAGCTACTGGTATCAAGGAGGCATGCTATCAGACATACCAGACAGAAACAACTAGATATGATCTCTGCTATGGCTCCTGGTAAGTTGCTGTCAGGCTGGGGTGATGGGGTGGGGGTGTTTGGAAGGGATTTGTGTATTGCTGGCTGTATCAGAAATGCATGACAGAAACAACTAGATATGATCTCCGATATTGTTCCTTGTAAGGTGCTGTCAGGGAGGGGGTGATCATGGGGTGGTGGGTGTTAGATGATGGAACGGGATTGTGTGTGGTCGCTGCATCAGAAATATATGGCAGTACATATGATCTAAGCTATGGCTCCTGGTGTTAGGTGCTACCAGGGAGGGGGTGATGGGTGTTGGTGATGGGGTGGGTATTGTGGCTCTGGGAAGACAGTGCATGGGTTTAGAAAGAGAAGGAGGGGAGGGGCAGAAGGTAAAAGTAACAGATGGACAAATGGACTTGGACAACCCTTGGTATATCTAGGAGCCTAGTGAAAAAAGGGCACCCGATTTGTGTTGGTCTAGCTATTTGATGCGATGGGAAAGCATTTTTTTGAGGGTATACAAAGGGTATGTACGTTGACAGCAGTTGTGGACTGGGGGCCGAATTAGAGTGACTCCTACAAGTCTTGATTTCAACAATGTGAATTACTTTGAATGTTTACTCCTGGAAATAAAACCTAGGATTCTTAAAAGTGCCTGTCACATAGTAACTCATATTAAAGAAAGTTATAAAGACAACACGCTGAAGAATTGTACCATTTTATTGCAGGAATAGTTTTTAAAAACTCACTGATTGCAAGATGCAATTGTTGGCAGCTCTGTGATTGTGATATTGAACTGGGTTACAAAGGTTGAATGTCCCATAAATAGTTACATGAATAAACAGAATGAACTATGAAGTATCTGAACTGTTTGTTTGTTATTGCAGGCAAAGTGGACAAGTACTTACAGATGTCTCAGATTTCATCTGCAGTGAAGATCCAAGCACTGTGGAGAGGAATTATTGAGAGACGTAAACTCGGTGTACGGAAGGCCACGGCACACCAAGTTAGAGCTGCCATCACTATACAGAGAGTGGTGAGTGTGTGGTAGATGCTAAGCAATATAAACTGAAAGATTGATGACAAAAAGATGATCTTCAATTTCTTCTGTCTTTTTTCGTTTTTTCACTGCCATAAAAAATTTAAAAACACTTTTCAAAGTTTTGTATGTTTTGCACTCATGTTTTTTTGTGGCAATTATGGGTTTTGAGGGATTGCATGGTGAGGTATCAATGTTTATTCAGTTTGCAGTAACATCATGTGTATATATCTACTTTGCTGTGTAGATTTGTTTTTGAGAACTGGTCTTGCTATTTATTCCACTGCCGCGGAGTAGATTCCTGAATTCGGGTTACTACTTGGTTCTGAAAAGAACTGTCCTTATTAAGTATTACCTAGGAAGGCAGGAAATCGGCTGGGACCACAAATTGACATATGTGATCGTATGGTTGCCTATTTATCTTGTCATAGTCGATTGCTACACATCCAAGAGTCAGAATTGCCACAAAACGCATATTCTAAACAATTTTTATAAGCAACTAAAAGAGTTTTAAAATCACTGAAGCGTACGTGTGTAGTCAGATCTTAATAGAGTAGAAGTTGTAGCTTTGCAAAGTGTATTTTTTATTTTGAAATGCTTGTTGATGTTAGAGTCTTCTGTTTGTTATCCTTTTTTACAGGTGCGTAGGTTTTTGAAGAGACTTGAGGAGAAGAAGCGAGAGCCATTGTTGTTTCAGCCGCCCCCTGGTCTGACTGATGAGAGACGAGTTGATCTACAACGAGACATTGATCAACATAGAGAGGCACATCCTGTAAGCAATTTAACAATTTGACC
Organism: Pisaster brevispinus; assembly: GCA_023634235.1. NCBI lineage: Eukaryota > Metazoa > Echinodermata > Asteroidea > Forcipulatida > Asteriidae > Pisaster > Pisaster brevispinus. Next base: position 13,024,945 of record JAMKCF010000006.1, read on the forward strand.
TCTTTTTTTCCTCCTATGTGAGGGGCTAGGGAGGAAAGGGGTTTTTCAGTTTATGTGTGTTTTTATTGTCATTGGAAATAGCACTTGGAGATTGGTCCAATTTCATGGAGCTGTTTAAGTAGAAGAATTGCTTAACAAACTTCTGCTAAGCAAAAATTAGCAGGAAACCAGTCAAAAATTGTACATATGAAATGGCATTTTGGCTACTTCCCTAATTCTGGTAAGCACAATTATTTTTTGCTTAGCTAACAAGAAATCTAAGAAGCGAATCATGCATGAATCGTCTCTCAGATTAAAATGTTTTACATGAAAAATAATATTACTTCGATGGGAATCCTTTTGAAAAATAGTTTTATACTATCAACAGCTGCAGTGCTTCTCACCAAGTAAGTTTTTATGGTCATTAATTTTTGGAGTATTTACCAATCTATGACCCTACCTTTGAAAACTCCTAATTAAAGCCTATTATTAGTAATAGCCTTAGTATTGTTATTTACTTTTTTGAGTCCATTTATTTCTGTGTAATCATCACCATACGCCCAGACATTGCTAATATTTTGGGGTTTTTTTGCAAACAAATTTTGTGTAAAAGTGTGACTATGGTCTCTTATGGGTTCTACAAGGACGGGTTATGCTTGTTAGAGAGGCAAAACAAGTGGAAGGTTACATCTTTTTTTCATTATTCACAAAGCCGATACCCACTTTCATTATGTCAGGTCGGGCTTTCTGGGAATCCTTTGCCAGAATTGTTTTTTTGATAAATAGTGATGTAATTGTAATTTGTGTCTTGAAGCCAAAGCCGTTGAGTCGGGAGGCCCAGCAGGAGCTCCATGAAGAGGCCCAGGAGATACTGGGAAGGTACCTGAGTGTCCGCATGGCTCACCGTAAGAACTACCAGAGAAGGGAAGCACTACTCGCAACCCTGGAGACTGATGTTGACCTCTTGAGTGGTAAGTATAAAGTTTCAAGTCATTGATTTTTGTAATAGTACAATATGCAAACAGAACTTCAGCACCCATATTCAAAATGTCCGTCTTCTGACTCTTTCATTCTTTCATTTTTAAAACTGTGTAACAAAAGCATTGTCCACTTTTTTTGTTACCAACAACTACTATGTTCTTCTTACACCTCATGTTCTAATTCACATAATATTTGCTATGGATTTGTAGTGCTCAAATCCATGTGGTAGTGGCGCTCATGGCGCTGGAACATTATTACCCTGGTTACTGGGCCATTTATTTTATTCCTTAAACCATCTCAGCTCTCTGGGAAGTACAGCCTGTGCTGACTGCGAAGTGCATGTATGTAGCAAAATCAATCACAAGAACCTCTCCACTCACGGGTACCCATTTACCCCTGGATGAAGAGAAGCAATTATGGTTAAATGTCTTACTCTCGGACACAAGTGTCATGACTGGGATTCGAACCCACACCCAGACGGCGTAGACACCAAAACTCACGCCCCATGTTGTATCATGTATTTCAAACACATCAGAAACACACCTAATTAATTGTCATTGTCTTTTAGATGCACCCAAACTATGCGATCTGACCGACCGTGACATGCACAAATTCACTAGCCACTCTGCGCCCATCGCCGCTAAGGCATTAGCCAATCACAAGGAGCAGATGGTGATGTTACGTCAGCCGTGGTGGAAGAAGCTGAATGCTGCAGAGAGGACGGAGGAGGAAGTGGGGGCAGACTATGATTTCAATGTCTTCTGAGAAGGGAGTTTTTTTCCCGGAACTTAAATTATTTTACCTGGGGGTAAGGATTTTTCAGTAGATACCAGGGATGAGAAATTTCAGATTTGAATTTGAATTCACACTTTTTTTAAAGTCTGCCCGGTAAACGCAAAAATTCTGTAATTTTCTTCAGATATAAAGAAATCCTGCTCTTTTATCTACTTCTCTTGCACTGAGGAGACTGTTCCCAAATCTCCTTTGAGTTCATAAACTCCAGGGGTTATCCAAATGTGGAGATGCCATAAGTTTCAAGACACTTCCTAAGATCTGGATCCAAGTGTCAGACTTTTTTGTCAGCAACGACTGTCACCCCCTGAAATACCCAAGACCCTTACCTCTTGTTCCAAACCAACCATGTTTGGAAGCCAAACCTATCTCATCAGAATCCAAAAGGTTAGGTTTTCAGTTTCATCATTGGTGAAGGATTCTAAGAAGTTGTGTCAGGTCAGATTAAAACCTGATAATTGTATTTTTGTTACAAAGGAGTGCTGTACATTAATCAACAGATTCCGTTTAGAAAAGTGAATTTTGACAGATAGGGTATGTAGTTTGAAAAGATTCATTAAGCTCTCGTCTGGAATGGAGTTTCTTTAAAATAATGCCTTTTCATATCAAATTTTGATAAAGTAACCAAGAAACCAAAGATTTAGTGCAATAATGTTGTAAATAGTTTGTATAAAATATTTATGTATGTAAATATTGATTTGGCGTGTTAGGTAAAAAACTACAAAGATCTTAGGAACATTCTGTAAACGTAGGGTCATTATTTTTTTGTCAATGTAATGCTGATTTATGGGCAAAATTATCAAGAAAAATACAATAAAGGTCACCTGTGTAAGTTTCAGTTGAATACAGTGTCTACTTGTTGAGAAAAAAGGAAAAACTGTCACAGTATATTCATAACTTTAGCTATTGAACCCATTGATGTTTAGCGAGGTGACAGCAGGTACCAATCGCATCTCTGGCCGCAGTATTCACAAACGGTCACCACAGACACTTGAATCTCCAAAAGCTTCCTTTGGGTGATCTTTGGAGATTCAAATTTTTCATGTACTTTTATTGAGTGATTTCTAATCAACGGGGGGCACTTCAGACTAAATAATCTCGCAGGATGCTTACTACCATTACCATCTTTATAATATAGTAACCTTTCGGATAAAAAAAATTTTTGTTCCCGTGGTCATTACAAAAGTATGACCATACCTTTAGCTAAGCATCTACCATCCTAGCCATTTCAAATGTGCAAAACCATCAAGGTTTGACAAGTTCCAGACATTAAACTTGAAGAAAACAAAAGCAACCAATGTACTTTTTTTCTTCATATCTCTTTATTTGTTCTGGTAGCTTTTCAAAATAAGGGAAACATTTCATGCTAATTAAACCATACACAAATGCATAAAGTGTGTAGCGGCCCCTAAGAAAGTTTTGAGACACACTATGGGTGCCTGTTTTCGATGTGGTCACTTTCATATACCATCAACTCTCGTTATGACAAGATCGCTGCGACTGGCCAAATTACCTCTTTGTAACAGGAACATTCTTATAAGAGGACAGCAAAACAAAGAAACACAAAGCAGAAATGACTTCAGAATGTACTCTTTATAAGCAGAACCTTTTTATAAAGCCCGGTTCATACTTCCTGCGAATGCGAATGCAAATTCGCATCGAACAATTCAGAAGATTTCAGATGTGCTCAACTCCTGCAAAACATTTGCAGTGAAAACAGAGCTGTGATGTCAAAATTAGCTTCGCGTTGCAGGAAGTATGAATTGGGCTTTACTTGCTCTTTATAACAAAGGTTGACTGTACTCGTCATTCACTTCCCCTACAGGAGCCGAGCCTCGGCATTATCTTTGGAGGTGTTGTATGGAAGCCAATTTGCCAACTGCCAATGTTTTCCACTATTTCAAGAAAGACTAGGGCCCCAAGAGCCTGGAACCACACTATATTCAATAAAGTCAAAGCAACAACCAATAATGATTTAAGGGCGTATATGAACTATGGCTACAACTGTTCCTAAGGGTGTTGTTAAGGAGGTCCTATACTTCAACGCATGATGACGCAGTGGTCCAGCCATAGCAGCAGTTGTAGCCACCAATTCGGGCATAGCCTTAGTCACCAAAATGACTAGTCTTGATTGGCGATGTTCGTTTTGTGAACGTAGTTGCCGATATCGCAACACAAGTTACTGGGGAAGAGATATCTGTATCACACAAACATCTGGAGCAATTCGCAGACTTGCCCAGTCACTCCGTGCCAGTCAATGCACCCTCTACCAGTGATTAACACACAAACTAGTGTCGCCAATCAAGACAACGAAATGACTGAATTTTTGTCGAGATGCCCTTGTTCTGCTTGATTTGTTGCATCATTTGCCAACTGAAGCTCATGATGCTCAGCTTTTAATGGTTTCTTTATTGAAAACTTGAGGATTAGGACAAACTCACCATAGTGTACCTTCCCTTTAGCTACCATTGGAGTATGCATCCAAAACAAATTAATATGTAAATTGATAGGGTACAAAATGAAATATAGTATTTTTGAAAATGGAAGTGAATACAATACATCTGCCAGCTTAAAATTGTTTTGTTCAAAATAGTTAAGACATTTTAATTTCACAAAATTAAAAAAGCACTATAGTGAATAAGAAAAGGTATAAAGGGAATTTCAGGTCCTATTTCTTAAAGTGTTTGAGTAAATCTAAGTCTTGGAGTTGTTTTATCACAGCCTCATTCCATCCTTTATTGGCAGCTGGGTTTATGGGCGATGGGTGCATAATCACCACCACCCTAACCCCATCTATCCCCGCAGCTTCCAAAGCCTTCTTAGCCCGCTTCTCTGCAAACTTTCCAATTCCGACAACAACCTTGACTTTGAGAAGCTTCACCATCTTACAAACAAAATCATCACACAGTTCAACAATTTGTTTCCGCACTCCTACCAGCATATCTGGCGGTGTGATATTCTTGCCAGTTTCGGACATGAACACCAAGGAGCAGTGGTTGTAAACAAAAGCATGACGGAAGAACTCTTCCGGTGTCTTGCACAGTGACTTCCACAAGCCCCAGAAACGACTGCCACTTACTTCCTTGCGGGCGCAGGAGAGGCCAACTATTTCTCTCTTGGGGTGCTCCTTCGGAGGTTTACCAACGTTCCCTGTTATGCCAAGAAAATTGACAACGGAGTCGTGTTCTCCAAAGGGTACCTTCCACAAAAAGAGAGGAAGAAACAAGATAAGGAAATTAGACACCTTATCTAACTATACATTGAAAGTTGGAATAATCAAGTTTACGTGACAGCTGAATAAAAAAAATATTCAACTAATAATTTCTCCCTCACTTGGACCATATAGTATTGAAATACTCAGGAGTTTAAAATAAACTGGATATTTTTTAAAGAAATGTCAACTTAAAATAATCCATGAAATTCAATTTTCAACAGTTTTTCAAATCCCTTTTCTTTGCTTTGGTGGTTACACACCTATGTTCTGACACCCCTGTAATCCGACACCCCTCATGTATATCCCTAACCTTAACCCTATAGTGTAGATCAGCAGGAGTTATTGGAAAATAGTGTTGTCGGACATAGGGGTGTTGAAATATAGAGCAGTCACAGTGTTGTTTAATCCTAGGTATTTAATCCTAGATTGTGCGTAAACCTGCTAATTATCCCACCACAAAAAAAACATCAATTTTTCTTCCTGACCTGCTGACCACTGGTTAGCCGGCAATGAGCTGTCCCATGGATGAAAAACATTCACACTCTTCTGTGAAGGCTTAAACACATGTAGAAACAACAAAACAATTTGACAAGACAAAGAATAACAACTTATTTAAAAGGATTTGGAGGAAACATATATGAGAAACCACAAATTTGAGATCTGTGTGGGTTTTAACTACTAAGTAATTTGTCCCCCTTAAATGGCACAATTTAAATTTGGCAAAACCATCAGGGCCCAATTTCATAGCGCTGCTTAACGGTAAGCAAATTTTCGTGCTAACTGAGCAGACAAATCAGCTTAAGCGTAAGCGTATTTCACAGGTTAGCAAGAAAATCAGGCAGACATCTTGCGCGCTCACCATAGTAAGCATACAGTAAGCACTGGACGGTTAGCATGCCTTTTCGTGTGCTTACGGTTAGTAGCGCTATGAAATGGGAAATCGCTCAGTAAGCACAAAATCAGCCGTTAAGCGGCTCTATGAAATTGGGCCCTGCTCTGCCCAACCTGCTGCTACAGCCCAATCTGCAGATTGAGTGCTCAATCTGCAGATTGGGCAACTAACACCCGGTTCAGACAGGCGCTCCAGAGTCACGCCGAACCAAATAGGTTAGGAGCAGCTCTAGGTCGACCCAAATAAATTTTGGTTTCACTCTCAGACTGTGAACTTAACATAATATTACATTAGGTTCAAAATCAACGTCAGAAACCAAAACGCTCCAGAGTCATTCCGAATGACTGCAACAGTCGATCTTTTGACTTCCAGCGCATCCAGTCACTCCTAACTGTTTCAGACATCGAACTTTTCATGTACTTAATTCAATAATTTGGTTCGGCGCGACTCTAGAGCGCCTGTCTGAACCGGGTGTAAAATCTGCAGATTGGGCAAAATCTTGTGCAATCTTAGAATGGGAAAATCCCTAAAAAACGCTCAACAGCTTTACCAGCCAAACCTTTTATGCTTAGCATTGGGTCAGTTATCGGTTTTGGTTTTGACTTTCTAAGTTCCTGGCCAAAATGCAAAGGGAGCTTAAAGGCCATGTCTGAATTGGTTGGTGGCTACGGCTACATCTCTGGCTGAGTCACCGCATCATTGTGCATTGAAGTATAGGGCGTCCTTAGCAACAGCCATAGCCGTAGCTGTAGCCACCAATTCAGATAAGGCCTTAGTTGGTACCCAAAAATGTTTTGAATGAAATGCTGGCAATTACTCCATTTTGTGCCATTCCAAATGGGCCTGGATTCATTCCCAGAAACAAGATCTCCTTGGTGGAGTTGCAATATTTCCTGATGTAGTCCTCATGCGGTTCTCTCGCATAGTCCAGAGGGTTGTAGACGTACTCAACTGGCTTCTCAAACGTCAAGCCAACCACCTCCTTATTGAAAGGGGCTACAAGCTCATTGAGGAATCGTTCTGCTATACTGCCATTGGATGATAGCACTTCATCTGTAGCTAAGGGATCTCCACTCTCATTTACTTTGTCCTCTGCACTCTTTTCTGAAGCTAGAGTAGAAAGCTTTGCAGTTTTTGAAGACAAGGGAGATTCCGTCTTACTTTTTCTTTTGGGAGGCATTTCTTTTCAGTGTACTTGCCGCAGACTCCTTGGCTAAATTTGATATCTGTATTGAAAACAATGCCATAATTTGAATTGAAGTACATTTATACTGGGCGTGTGTTGGCCTCATAAATAGGGTCAATCCACTTGGATTGGCCTGATTTAAAGTTCTAGGCGTGTGTGATAATCCAATGCAAGGAGAATTAGTAAAAACAAATTTCTGGTAATGAAACCAATGAACCCTCTGTGCCTTGCACTGTAACCATTTGTAAAGGTTAGCTGTGATAATCGCTGCACCATAAATAGTGCAAATGCACTGGCCTCCCTCATTTAGATAAGGGGCTACGATAATCATAGCTCTTGGTCTAGACCCAGTAACTGGGGCGCTGTACTCCTTTTAAAAACATTTTGACATCTTCGGTCGTACCCCTTTTAAAAAGTTGTTTACATCTTCGGTCTTAAGACTAAAGATTGTCAACAGTTTTTTAAAAGGAGTACAGCGCTCCAGTTACTGGGTCTAAGTTGGTCATGTTCCTTAGACCGTGAGCTACAATAAACCGTGTACAACTTTGGCAAACCAATGATTTTGTTGTAACCATCGTAACCCTCCAGTCTAACCGGCCATTAGGAGGATCGAGGGTTAAAATTATTACTATATTAGGTCTATGTCAGGTTTTACTTGTTCTATTTAAAACAAGCTCCAGTGAGCCTTTTACTACAAGAAGTAGTCAGGTTTGATACCAATTCTTCATCTAGATAAAACAAAATCTACTTGGTCGTTATAATATTATAATCCTTAGAGCACGCATAGCCTCAGCCCTAGACCCAGTAACTGGGGCGCTGTACATCTAAAAAAAAATTGACATCTTCGGTCGTACAATCATACTTAATAGTAGTAGTACTACTACAGTACCACCGAAGATGTCCAACATTTTTCTTTTAAAGGAGTACAGCGCCCCACTTACTGGGTCTACCTCAGCCCCAGAAATAGTGCAAAAATTCCGGTCTCGATGCTATAGCATTAGCACTAATAAATAGCAGGCATGAATACTATTAATTATAAAGAGCAAACTAGAAGAAGAGACAAGTCGAAAACAAAGCAGACCTCAAAAAATCAAAAATAAATGTAGACTAGATATAAATTTAAAGTAAAAGCCGTTTACCAATACCCTGAGACAATACATTTGTTAACATGCACCCTCTGTTTACATGGTATAGAACAAATACCAAAATAGTTCATCAGAATGTCCTTAAAACACAGGAACCCCCCCCCCCATTACTTACGATGAGATCGGAACTCAAAACTACCAAGAAATTTGCAGACGGCAAACACACACACATGCCACTATCGAGTTGTTGTTTTCATTGACACTGTACAAACGTTGCGGGCGCCCTTCTTTCCAGGAGGAAGTTGGGGGTTTCCATGAAAAAGAACCCCATATAACATGCAGACGACAACTGCACAAACTTGTACAAGGAAGTAAATTGTCAGCGGCTTCAAAAGTTCTCCAAGTTTGGTGAAATGCTACGAAATATTTGCAAATAAACTTTACTGGTAGGAGGAATCTAATGAGAAGTTTGTTGCCATCATGCCGGAGCTAGAACATATGATAGAAGAAGTGAAAAAGTTTTTGAAAGGTAATGACAAAAGTCAAAAAGTTTCGTTTTACTTTTATCAGTTTGCTTTCACGCTTTCATATTGAACTATTCAACTCGGTGCATTGCATGTGTGATGCCGTGTGATGTATTGTGCAGTGATAATTTAGCACTTGCACTGACTTGGACCAAACTGTATTGACACTTTGCAATAGGCCGTCCGTTTGCAATTACTCATTTAAAAACAATTGCGTTTGATAAGTTGCAATAATTAATGTAAATAAGTGAGTAAGTAGTTTTTTTAGACTTTTTCCACTTTTTAAAAAATGTACCCAGTTTGAATGTTGAAAAACAAAATCTCTATATATTTAGTTGCAAATTAAATTCTGGTTCGCCGTAGCCCCATTAATTAGTGTCAACAATGTATTGGCACTAAATAATGGGTTTAGGTACATCAATCGTATTCGTAGCTCTTTAAAGTCTTATGATGGGTGATAAAGGATGTGACCCATGCATGATAAAGCTGTCATTATTACAGCTAATTTGTTTATTACACTTAAAGGACGTGACCAAAAGCTGTCGAGTTGCAGCTAATTTGTTTATTAATTGATTGAGTTAGTACGCACTAAGACAGTCTGGTAAAAACAAATCTAAATTTAAAGGGGAAGTACATTAATTAATTGGTTTTTGGAAGAGTAGATTCATTGGAGTCCCAACACCGTTTATAAAAAAGGTAACACACATTTCCATAGTTATTCGCCGGCGGGTTTGTCAGAGATTTGACAATTTACACAACCAACCTATGGAAACTTTATCAAATTAAAGTAATAGTAGATCATGTTTTTTTAAAGTAAAGACAACAAAACCATTATTCGTTTTGTGAAAGGGTTTTTGTGCAAATGCGCTAATTATTTTGATTGCAGTACGGTTTGTGCGTTTGCATATTTTCTTGACTTGGACAGTAATTTTGTATGGAAATTATTCTCTGATGGGTTGCTTCTGATACTTAGCTTTCAGAATAATCTAATTTATTTTGTAAATAACAATCAGTTACCGATCCTGTATTAGGTTGTCTTTGATAGTTTTAATAAACCAGGCATGCAACTCTTCCACGTTTCCGCGGATTTCCGCGTTTTTAAAAAATGCTCAGCGCTAAAATAAAAAAATCGAAAAAAAAAGATTTTTTTTTAATTTTTTTTTTTTTTGGCGATTTGTTTTTAAAAAGCCTTATATATGCTTGGCAACAACAATGTACAACCACAATAATGTGAAATAAGCCTAGTACATGCTAAGAATGCACCTAAGAGCATAATAAACCTCAAAATTTTCTAGGGTACCATTGTGGATCTCATGTCCCTTGGCGTTTTGGCTGCCTCGCTCCGCGCTTGCGTTGTGCCTTTGAAAATTTCCTCTTTTTTTTTCATCGGGCAGTTGCATGCCTGAATAAACACTGTCAATTTTTGTCAAGAAAACCTTGTTTGCATGCTACAATCGTACATGTTAAAAACTAATGCTTAAAAATATAGACCTAAATTGTAGTTCACTTATTAGTTTACTAGGGCAGGGTACATAATGATAAATGTACATCTAATTAATCATAGACAATAATTTTAAAAAGTTATGTTTCCTACCAAATAATTGTATCAATCTGATAGTTCGTTAGGCCCTAATGATCTTTGAACAATATTAAACAGCTTCAGCCAATCACACTTCCTTTTTCTAACTTTAATTTGAAAGTTTAAAATAGGTTTCATTTTAATTTAGAAAGTGAAAGTACACTTCCTTCTGAATCAAATAACAATTAAAGGAATTATTAACATAATTTTGAAAGGAACACCGACAACAAGCTTGAAAAATCTTAATCTCATTTCTTGAATTCTTAGACATGTTAGACTTTATTGGAGTATTTTTTAAAACTTAGTTACCAAGTGCTTTGAAATCAGAAAATAGTTATGAGGATGTTGATTTGGGAATATCCACTACGTAATTTCCACATCTGTCCCCTCATTGATCTGTTTTCCTGTATGGTCCTCATTATTGCAAACCACAGCAACAAACATGTTGATGAACCTCACATGAACTTTGACTTTGACTTCGAGATCAACAAGTGGAAATTTGAGTGTTCACAACAGGACCTAAGTAAACTTGGACTGCGGGGTTTTCCCCAGAATTTTGCAAAACTGTTCCGGGCATTCTGGACCCAAATTTTGGAAGTGGCCCAAACACGCTGAATTGAAATGAGGGCATCTGAATGTTTTTACTACACTGTAGGTGTTTATCTTTGGCTTTAAAAGCCCAACCATGCCAACTGTGCAATCTGGGGCATTCTAAATAGTATTGTCTTGATGATTTTTGTGAATTTGATCTTAAGTTCCCCCCCCCCCCTCATACAAGTTTGCGTATTGGTATGCAATTCTCGTGTATTGGTCCAATACGCTAACTTGTGCATGGGGAGAACCCTGGATTGAGAAAGAACAATAGTGGGGAACCAGTCAAAAACAATAAATAAATCACTTAGGCCGAAAACTTTTTGGCTGGTAGTAAGTTACCTCTGCTATAACAAGTTTCATTCATGCTTAGTAAACTGGGTGCAGTCCTTGCTGTATGATCACCAACTTTATAACGTGGGCAATGGTAGCCTCCCTGCATCAAAAATCTATGCAAGTATTTTACAGACATTTGGTTGAACTACATGTATGTTACCTTTTTCCTTTGTTAATGTCTAACATGAGGGTTTTGAAGAGCACAACAGGTGAAGTGGTTATGTTTCAGAGAAAGGGGAAAGGATGAATGATATAAAAAAACATTGCTTGTAAACTGTGTAAAACCTTTCAGTAGCAAAGTGTGACGAGCACTTGAAGTCAGGTGTTCATTAGTCTTGATCAAAGAAGATTACAAACAATTCCTTTTGTTTAAATCGACAAATGCAATTGTTTGTAATCCCCATCAAGTGCCTTAGATTTATTCATTATAGACTGCAAGTTTGCACATATTTGAACATTGTGACTGTTACAGTGAGCAAGTTTGTTTCCTCTACAGGGTAAAGCAATGTACAGGAAACCAAAGTGGTCCCCAAAATGTCTAATACTTACGCCCAATACTTGTACGGTTTATTGTTCACAAGTGTACAATAATGAATTTATCTAAGCCACTGGATGGCATATTTTATTTCTTCCCCCCCCCCACAAATAATTGATTTAAACAAAGTGGTAACTATTATAGGCCTACACAACATCACTATTTTGATATTTGGTCTTAAAGTATACCTATCAAGTTGAAAGCAAGTTGTGATGCCTGTCTTCATGCACCTTCACTAGGTCACTGTAATGCCAAAGGAGCTTTGTACTAAAAATATGCCGTTGGTCCAATATCTACCTCCTTCACCTTCACTGCACCAGTAAACCTGTAGACCAGAAAAGACCCTACTGCTTCCCCAACCACTATCGGAACTCTCCTTATGATCCGACCCCCCTCCCATCTTCTCTGTCCTTTTCCCAAAGGCTTTTTACCGATGTTCCACCTAACAATAATCCTGTGGTTTCATTAAATTATCATAATACTGAAGACAAAATGAATCCAAAACTATACTTCATGATGGTGCACACTGCACCCCCACCCTGTCCCTTTTAATTGTAACTTTATACAAAGTTGATTTTATTTCTTACTTGCCACTGCCGGTATGATTCAACAAGTATTGCTGCTATTTTAATACCTATGCCTTCATCTACTGTAACAATAATACTGTGGTTTTACCAAAGTTCATTAATACTTTTACTGCACATTCATAAACATTATGATCCAATCACCCTATTTTACTAGACACCCTCCCCCCTATGCCATGATCCTTTTGAAGGTATTCCCTAGTGCATGGCAAATCACAGAATTAGTCATAGGGGCATGAGACTCCCAAGGTCCCCATTTCCTTAGTGTTAGTGTCTCACTTAATACTAGGCGCTGATCTTTATAGTGGACGTCACTTTAAGGTTAAAGGGAAGCAACATTTGGCTCTTTGAACACAACTGCTCTGTCAATTATTAAAGTTTTGATGATAAATACAAATTTTAAGAAACTCAAGAATTGTCATCACAAACAGGTGCTGACATTTGTGTGATGTTTTTACATTGTATCCAGAATTAAACGTTGCCTAGGTAGAAAACAAATTCTAATTCTGTGAATTCTTATTTTTTAGAAAGATAAAAGCACTTCAGAAGAGAAACATTTCACCAAGATTACAGAATAACCACACAAAGTGAAAAACTTAAAGAGTAAAAAAAAGAAAGAATGGAACTCTTTTTTTTCAAAGTTTGATATACATGCATAAAAAATACGTATTTACACAAAGTTGCATAATGTTTTAGAAGTGTTTAACATTTTGACCGTTACTGATACAATGTTACGATGACTTTGTATACATCTTTCCACTTAATCTGCAGTTCAAAGTCTCGATCATTCAACCATCGTTTATTTATTTTTAGAACCCTTGTTTCCAGCTTAAACTTTTGGCGTTTAGGTTCACTGAAATCATGCAGATAACATTTCTCACAGCTTTCGTCACAAAGAAATGCATCTTAAAATAAACCTTGATTTCCTTATCCCTGACACATGTGGTCAGAGCCCTGAGGCTATTTGATTCTAAATCCGTTAACATTAAACACGCGTCTATTCCTAGGGGTATTTCAGCACTTCCCTTTAAAATTAAGATAGAACAAGAAACTGCTAAACTTAGAGCTCCAACATTCCCTCTGTATCCACTGAGATATGACAGCCCCCCCCCCAAAAAAAAGGTTAATAAAATTTGAAAGTACATGTATAGAGACCCCTTGCACATCGTGCTGTGCACTCACACAGGCTTATCCTGTCCGCCACTTTGGGAGTCAAAATCATGGAAAAAACATGCACAAAAGATTTGACTGGGAAGGGGAATTCAATAAACAAAACATTTTTTCATAAAATGATTACTTATGAATAAAACAGTAGATTTTCTATACCTATTTGTATTATAAAAGGTGTTCAAACTTTAACATTAAAGATTCAACTGACGAGGTCATCATAGTGACAGCGCCACCTGATGACATCAACCAGCGATGATGAATCTTGAATCTTGAGTCTTGAGTCTTGAGTCATGAAGAATCATGAAGAATAAAACACAAATTCATTGGTCAGAAGCACAAACAGTTTGTTTTTGTGATGTCACAAACACTCACTTTTTAGATTGTTTCTAGTAATGTTTCCTCTTAATTTGGTGTATTTCCTCTGTTGATTCTACTGTTGAAATCTCAATATTTTTAACCACCTTCTAAAGCAGGGTTTGCCCTCAACTTTCTTAGTGACTAGCCAGCAGGACCAGTTAGCTTGTCATTTCACTTTTTGGCCGTCAGCTTTTTCACTAGTCAGCTGAACCACTTAGAGATAATTTTGACTGGTCCTTGTGTGTTATCTAGTGTTTAGTCAGCAGACCACTGTCGGGCCTGGAATTACACAGAGGCTAGGCCATGGCTTCTGTTGCCCCTGGTCTTGGCCTTGGTGCCCTTTGAAAAAGTTCCCATAGACTTTAAGATTTTCTAATGGAGATGCCCTTTTCAAAATGAGAATGGCCTTTTCCTCTTAAAGTTGAAATTCCAGGGCTGCACTGTTAAGGAGAACGCTGTAATGCCGTACACAGCCTTAACACCCCCCCCCACTCCTCCCCCCTCTCACACTCTTTTGTAAGACAGTGAAAATGTTGGAAAATTATGACGGCCCTAAGTGTAATTTATTTCAGGGTGTTTCAAAAGTAATTCACAAGTTGATCATGTCTGTATAACTGTAAGTGATACAAAGCACTCCATGGGGTCAAAGTATGTTCATATTGTTTACATTCATTATCTGACTGATCCTCTTCCACTTTTATATCTACGCTTTTTATCTTGTGTGTTGAAAGAAGTGACATACAGGTCAGAATATGTGGACATGAAATAAATGCTTCAGAACTGAATTGAATTAAACCGTTCAGTAAAGTAACACAAATCTTGAAATTTATTTTTTAAGGACCTTAGAATTCAGGCTTGTTTCTTAGCTATAAAAGATTGACTTCAATTTGAAATTAATGAAAACTTTATTTAACATGTTGACTGCCACTACGAGTATACTCATAGAGAACGAAAGGTCTTTGTATTGTTAGTTGAATACACTGGCATCACTGAGAACGCAACAAATACGCGTCTGGCAGTGGTGAGGACATACATGTACATCCTTAGAATTTGTATTACAACATAAAGACACCAAAAAAGGTATCTATTTGGTATGCGCACAAGCGCACCACACTTGGCAACACTTGGCAACTGGGAACGCCCCTACGAATCTATGACTGGCAGTCAATGTGTTAATGTGTTTTATGTAGAATTAAACAGACCTGGGCTCAATTTCACAAAGAGCTACAAGATTGATCTTAACTGCAAACCAGTTTTAATTGATAAAGCAAAGTGTGATTGATGTCACAATGCAAATCACTATGGTAATATTGTCAAGTCATCTTAAGATGAATCTTTAAAAGTGCTTTGTGAAATCGAGCCCTGGAATTTCATCTTGGAGAGAGTGCAAGGCCATTTTCATTTTGCAAAGGTCACTTCCACTGCAAAATCTTAAAGTCTACCAGAAACTTTTGAAGGGGCACCAAGGCCAAGACCAGGGCAATGGATGGCCCCTGTTTAATTCAAGACCTGATTGAGGTGAAACAAATCATCTCTCTTGGTTTCAACTATGTTTTAGTTTTACAGTGAGATGATCAATGATCAGTTTTTCAAATTCATTTTTTTTCTTCTTAGATGTCGGGGAATATCTCTCCATTACCCTCAAGAAGGAAAAACTGAAGAAGGAGACGAACGCCAAACGAGAGGAACTTCTTAAAGATGTTGAAAGTATCCTCGTTAAGCTTTCCCCTCCGCTGATTGAGGAGGAAGAGGAAGAGCAAGGTAATGTTGAAGAAACTGTAATCTCAACTTTAGATACACGGCAGATTTGGTATCTCAAAATATTATGTTATAAATTAAAATATTAACTTGTAATAATGAGAGACTCACTCTATGGAAATGAAAAGCTTTCGCCATGAAAACTTGAAAATTATGGCAATCTGTCTTTTAACTTGAGAAATTAAAATTAAACAATCATAACTGATCTGTTTACACTACTTTTCTGAAGAATCAAAATATCAATTTATTAAGGGACTTTTTTGCTTGTTAAAATAAAGGTGCTTTTTAAAAATGAGTTAGTTTAATGAACATTCTCAGTAGTAGTCCCCATCTGACTAGGTATATTTTATCAGTTTGGCGAGCCTCTCAACCAATGAGAAGGCGACATTTAGGGTCACGTGATACCCTGTGAGCGTAAAATTGAGGAGGGAAATTGTGCATTCATACAAGTTTTATACCATTATATAACACTTCATGGATCCTTGGGAATGCAATTTCAAAAGAGGAAATATATAGAATATTTATTAGTACAGAACAACTTTTGTTTTACTTTATAGAACTGATCTTAGTATTTTTCTTGTCTGCCACCCCACTCCCCTCCTCCATTCTACATTTTCTGTGGTAGTGTGTCAATAGGTTACAACCCTGGATCATTTACAGTGTAAGTGCATCTGTCTACAAACATCCCCTACATGTTCCATGTAGTCAGAATGAGTTTTCATTTTATTAATTCTTTTTTTTGGGGGGAGGGTGTACATGTTTCAAAAGTCACAAGTTTTTATCTCTCAACTTCCTGATATCTTTCAACCCACAGCTCCATTCATGACCCCAATCGTATTAATTTGATCGTTTTTCGGCCATTTATTTATGAATTCCCATAGGCCGTGTGTCATAAGTCACCTGCGTAATAATCACGACCCCGAGATTTTAAATTCAGCATTTCCTCAGCCACGATGACAGCGCTGGCCAGCACCGTGGTTGCCCCTGATAAAAGTCTCTCCTGAGAGTCGGGCAGAGAAGAAACGTCACTTCCGTTTTTGTCTTCCTCTAAAGGGACACTTAGTAGCAGCTGTTGTAAATGTGCATAGATATGAAAAGCTTTGAACAGTTTGCATGGCAGGTCACGGTTTTCGGTAGGGGGTACAGGCTGGATGAGATTTTAGTAATATTTTTATATTTAATTTCAGGTTTTGCAAGGTGTGATTTAGTTTTCGTGTAAAGGGTTATCTACATTCAACTCAAATATTAGTAACTCAGTTAGTTCAGGATTTCATTATTGGTTGAATGCTTTTATAGCATTTAGAGAGTTGGAACTTTTCGGAAGAGTTTCCATTGTAAGGGTGTCCTTTACAGAGAAATCATTTTGCTTCTTGTTGGGAATCTCCCAAAGTTAACTTAAATTCAGCAACTGTCAATAGACAACATTACACCCCCACTGTTTTGCCAAAGTGTAGGAGGACAGTCAAGCCCCTTTAAGAGCAGAGATTTTTTGAATGGCTTCAAATACCCACAATACTGATTTTTCCTGCCTCCACCTAAGGCTTGGCACTCTAAATACTTTTACAGTTTTGTCTACACTAAAAAACCAATACACACTGAAATTCTGCATGCAGGAGAGCCAGTCTCGAGTTCATTTGACTTTTTAAAGAAAAATATGTTTTATGCATGCTCAACACACAGTGGGCCTCAATCTACATTATATGTACATCATACCCCTACTACAATTGCTTTTGTTATTGTGCCCTTTCTATTGACCTCTGCCATTTCAACCACAGAAGTGCACTTGCTACACTGTAAGGGTTCTTGCTTCATTGCTTCAGTCAAAGCATTACATGCAGTCCCTTTGGCCCAAGTTAATTTACCTGTTTACCCTGTTTGGGTATTTGGGTTGGTTACTTTAATTGTTTCCTCCGTGCCTTTCACACTCTGTAAATCCCAGTCAAGTTTCTCTTTAGAGGGGAGCCTTGCATGTGGATTGGCTTTTCATTACTTTTGCATCGTTTTTCCCCGGTTCAGGTTTTCTGATTTTTCTTTTTGCTCCCATACTCCCAGATTTAAAGCTGAGTTTTTTCAACATGTTCTATATATACAGGTATCTGGTTTCATTAGCAGAAAAGATGAGTCTTAACAAGGGACTCTTAATTTATGGTTTTAGTGACAGCCTTTGACAGCGTGTTCCTGTTTGGCCGGCAACATTTAAGCTGTTGATTACTTGAATGCTGATTGAGTACATCATTTTATTGTTTGGGTTATTCAGTTTAAGTGTCAAGTACGGAAACTTTGATGAATTGCCTCAGTGTTGAATGTTGATTCCCATGGCTCTTTGTGGTTAAGGGGCATTACGGTCAGTTCATCCAAAACAGGCCTATAAGAATTTGCAAGGGAAGTTTCTTTCAGTTTCAGCCTAGTAATCATGTTTTAGTCAGCACGCCATATAGTTGGTATTCATTATTAAATAACTCTTTGGTGCTGAGATTCATCACTTTGTTTTATTTTAATACGGACAACCTGTTTTAGGGTCGCAAGGGACTACCTTGTGTACAAAAAGCCTCGTTCAAATGAATTGCACTCCGTATTTATGCTACATGTACATGTAAGTACCTGGATCTCAGACAAATGTGTCTATTTTCACTTACAATATGTATGCGCACATGTCCAAGTTTTATGTTATACTCGCGTCTATTGACTATTATACGACTAGTGCAGTTTGACACGTCGATGTGGTGATCGCGTAAGTGGTGGAATGTTTTTATTTCTACCTCCGTGGTTTGTCTGACAGCTCTGGGTGTTTTGAGCAAAAGTAAGGTCTTTAGTGGGGAGTGCTATCAAGCAATGAACACTTACATTCATGTAAGGTATGGGCTGGGCTTAAATGGTTACAAGTGTGATTAGAGGAAGGACCTACTGTATACCACATAATGTGTGTACACCTGTGTGTGTATACCTCTGTTGACACACCTTGTACTGTACAATGTAGATAGTTACACACTGCATGAATTTATCTACTGGACAAAAGATTTCAAAGAATAGGATTGCCTGGGGAAATCCCCCTAACTGTTCATATGCTAATTTTTTTTTAAACCAGACTTTGACTTGAGACTTTGGCAATGATCTGTGCACATGTACATGTATTTCCTTGTATAAGGTACTGATATAAAAAATTGCACCATTATTTTGTTTCCAAGTTATTATTGCAGGATCGTTGACATGGTAATTTCCTTCCTGGATCATGATTGAACAAGGTTCAGACATTCTTGTTGCATTTAACCGGTCCCGGACTTTGGTAAACTGTTGACTCTTTTAGGAGATTTTTAATTGTAGTTTGCCATTGCTGGTTTTTTTTGGTGGGTGTGTTTTTTTAATAATGAAAAGCATGATGAACTGGGAAGGATTTCCTGTGATTAAATCATGGTCAAGCCTAGAACACATGTCACGTACTGTCAGTACAATTGTGAATATAACTTCCTGTTTAAAAGTCAAATAATTGGGATAAATAAGGGTTGATATTTGGGGGCAGGGGGTATGGGTACTTCTATGGAAGGTGGGCGGGGTTCTTATGGAGATATGAAAGGTGAAGATCTTAGACAAAATCTGGATAAGGCCAAGTTAAAAAACCCACCAGTTGATCGTCCGCTTTTGGGGGTTTTCTTCAGAAACAAGAGGGTGGGGGCCTTTGTATTGTTTTTGCATTGTCAAGAGCAGGCTCTATTTGTGTAGCTATTAAAAATAACAAGCCTGGGGTCGATTTCACAAAGCGCTAAGATTCATCTTAAGATGAGTTGTCAGTATCACCATAGTAATTTGGATTGTGACATCACATGTTGCTTAGCAATTAAGACTCATCTGCACTTAAGATCAATCTTAACTATTTGTGAAATCGAGCCCTGGCAACATAAACTCAAGTCTGGCAGGTAACATTTCTTGATTTTTTATTTCAAGGAGGAAACAGCCAGACTAAACTAAATTTGATGGCTTTGTAGAATTTAGAAGTCTAAAATGTGGGTAAATTAAATCAGTTGTAGAGATGAAACGAAAAGAAATTATAAGTTTAGTCTTTTGGGGAGAAAAAGGGATGGCTTCAAAAAAGGATGAGGGTGGGATGATCAACTGGTGGTGTTTGTTTTACTTGGCTTAAATCCATTTGTCACAAAATTGGTTGCAGTATTTAAAGTATGGAAATTACTAAGCCGGTATGTCCTTCTGCCTTATATCAAAAAGTATTCTATTTTAATCTGATTTCTGAAATATTTTCCCCCACACAAAATCAGTTTATATAGGGGCTCATTGAGGTTTGTGCTGCACTTATTTTCTAATAGATAGAGTCCTCTAACCTCATGTTAAAACATTGTCATACATGTATATCACTTTATTTTATACTGTTTCAGAGTGGAATTTAAAACATCATGCCATCGGACAGCAACACAAATGAGTCTGTACATTCCAAAGAGGAATTTCTGCACTATTCACAAGCTCAAATTCAATGCTGTTTTGATTGAATATCGTCATAATTCAGGAATGAGCTAAAAATTATCAGTACAAAAATGTACAGACCATATATTTGATCATGACTTTATCAACTGTTTTGGGATTTTGACAATAATTGTTCAAACACAGGGGCATGTACACCATGTTAACGTGAAGTTAGAGACCTGTAATTTGTGCCCCATTTTCATAAAGACTCTATTTATTGGAAAATGAGTGGATCACAAAACTGAACTTGACCTTGGAGCCCCTCTTTAATTTGATTAAATACTGTAGCTTATACATAGCTGTTATCATAGCTGTTATTAAGATTTTCCTTTTTAGTTTTTTTCAAGGGTTACTATGCCTGTAGGTGACGTATGTACATGTACAATGTATACCTTTTTATGTATTTTACCCTCAAATCAAGAGATATTGATAAAATTGATAAAGATTTTTTCCAATCGGGACAAATAACTTGCCTGCATAAAGTACCTTCTAGCTAATAGTGATATGTACTTTACCCTAAAATCAAGAGCTATTGATAAACTCCTGCGTGACGAGTTCATTTTTGGTTGACTCAAAGTCATGGGTCTGACTTCTGTGTTTATGGCGACATTAACACACATTTAGCTGCGCCAAAAGATTGGGCCCTAGCCTCTGTCTCCTTGACCTTGGCTTAAAATGCATCTTCATCACACTCCCCTTAGGCATCTGAATCAGATAATGGAGGTGCCCATTCATCACAGCAAATGGAAATCCAGGTTTGTGTGTCATGATACACGCTAACAAATGCATTTTTGCTCATGTGGGGATCTACCTTCTATTTACAGACTAGTTGTATGGGGTCAGCGTAGAGCATGCTCTCAGCTGCTGGTTAATTTAACCATTACATGTATTTGACTAATCTGGAATATGGTTCTCGGATGGTATATGCCACATTTGGGAAGCCGCCTGGTGTATCATTGCCTAGAAAAATGGGCCAACTTAACCCGGTGTGGCGTAGCTGCAGTGATTTTGAACCTATGCAAATGTGTCCTAAAGACTGTGCCATAATAATGTACATTGTATTAAAGCATACAGTATGTGTAGATGAAAGTAGTTCAAAGTTCCTCATTTTCGTAGTGTTCAGTAAACATACATCCTATCAACCTGTGGAAATTTCATCAAATATGGGATCCTGAATTTGTGAGAAAGAGAAAAAAAAAAGAACAAAAGGTAAAAAGAAGAAAAAAAACACTTTATGATTTGTCAGGGATGTTATGCAACCCATTATGCTTATTTCACTTACAGCAATTGAAATATGCTATGGGTGGAGGTCTTCAAATGCTACTTTCTTGACTTTGACAGTATATTTTAGGCTGAAATTGTTCCTCTGGGGAATTGGTGCTGGTATAATTATGAACTTTATAGCCAGTGTCAAAGTGAGCAGTCAAATTTGAAACTAAACATTTCTTCCCCTTATCATATAAAAAAAAATCTAATAGCAACCCATCTTGCGCTTTGTCTTTATGAAAGATCGGTGCTACCGGTAAACTGACAAGATAATCTCTTGAAAATCTTGTATATAATGCAACAAAAACTCTTGAGACAGATAGTTCCATCTTCTTTAAGCTGTGAATTCTCACCACACATTGTCTCACCTTCTCTATTTGCAGAAGAGTATGCTGATGTGGACCTGCCTGTGAGTCCAAGCTCAGAGCACATCCAAGAAGAAGAAGATTTAGAAGAACTGTATGAGGACACGGTTCCAGCGGAGTCAACTCATAGCAACGACTCCTCTCACAACTCAGAGGAGGATCGGGATGAGCAGGATGATAAGATTGGAACTATTGACCTCGATGGTGATCCATACGGTGGGGAATCATGGCATTTGCTGAAATCATTTTCTCTTTAATTCTAAACTAACTAAAATATCATTGTTAAGAATTAAGAAACTTTATGGATGTAGCATTGGTACAGACATCAAATAGCCCATTGCTCATACTAAAAGTTCTAACCTACAGTGCATTTACATGTATTTTACTACTCCATAACTCCTTATGTTAGTGACTTGTCGTACTGGATTTAAGCTCTGGTGTTTCTGACCAGCAGAGTGTGGGTTCAAGTCCCAGTCTTGACACTTGTGGCCTTAAAAGCAAGGCACTTAACCATTGGTGTTTGTCCTTTGGTTGGGACATAAGGCCGTTGGTCCCAGAAGAAATCATGCTGTAGGAAGAGTGTGCTTTCGTTTTGGCAATTTTGTTATAATTCTTTTGCAGAGTTCCACCTGTCATCTTGCTCCCTTGTTTAATTATGAAGGAGAAATGTTCTTAACTTAAACATTCAGAGACACTGTAATATAATTACCCAAAAATTTGGTTGATTTGTTAGAAGCGGCCCGGAAACATAGACATTTGTCAACGTGAGCATCATCTGATTAAAATTGGAATTAACTGATTGTAGTATTTTTGTCTTTCTTTTTAGGGGATGTAAAGGTCAACCCCGTTGCTGCGTCAGATTTGACTTCACCGAGTAAAGAGGGATTCCTTGACAAAAAACGGAAAGGTATAGTGTTAAAATGAACTTTTGGTTTCAGAAATTTGACCAAGTGCCATTCTTGTCTTAACGCTGCTACATATACTTGGGAATTCAGTAAAGAGGAACATCAGGGGTGACTAGGGTTGGCCTTCGTAAAGCTGTGTGGCTGAAATTATGCTAATAAGTAAAGACTGGGCACAAGAGGGTGCACCTTTTTGTCTAGGTGGGCATTTCTGGGCAATGAAAACTCTAGTTTTTGTTTGCATTTTACCTAAACAAGCCACCTTTACAAGATAATTTGCCATGGAGGTAAAAACAAATACATTGTCTGCGTGGAAATAGAAAACTAGGTAACAATGCGCTACTTAAGAATATAATTTGGTTTATTACTTGATACTTAAGAATATAGATCAAAGAGGATAAGTGATGAAAAACCAACCTCTGACTGGGAACATGCCTGCGATTCTAAGTTTGTATTCCAGCAGATCCTAGGACAAGCTCCTGTTTGCAATTCCCAAGCGATCCAACTTTTTGTCCCTAAAGTTATGAGATATAATCGTTTACTAAGTCCTGTAAAGTATTATCAGTAGATCCTATTATTAGAAACTCTCCTTAACAGGTCCCTGAAACAATTTACCATTTGCCCTCGTTCCAGTCTTATTTTTTATTGGCCTTACCTAAGAGGAACACATTTAAATTAATTGACTTAATTAAAGGTCAGTCTGTATCCAGAATTCCAGGCACCAGTATTTCTCATGGTGGATGGCAAGTGTTGCTTGAAGTGCTCTGTTAGGGCAGTCCCATGGGAGGAGTAAAATTATGTGGAATTATTGACTCAGAAGCCCAATGCCTGTATAGGGGGAGTGGGGAGTGCTGTAGGAGAGGTCATAAGGGAATTGACCATTAAGTTTTCACTATAAAACTGAATTTTATCTATATAGGGCTTTCTTTCCCCTTATCTTTATAAATACAAATTTTAAAGTAAATACATTTTTGTTAGTTCAAGAATCTTTTTATTCCATACTCTTTGAGAAAGTACATTGATTATTAAAGACAATCAGTGCATAAGAAAATGACAAAATCAATATAAATTGAATGAATATAAATATAAATAATATGCGAGAAACTACTACAGTAAAACCGAGGCTTGACCCTTGACCCTTAATTAAGTCAGTTATATTAAATGTGTTCCTCTTAGGTAACTCCGATAAAAAATAATGTCCTCCCACCCCTCCTGTTCTTCTACTTAATTATTCAGTAGAAAACAACCCGTACGAACAGATAAGAAACAGACGATGACAAATGAAACGAGGGAGGGACAGCGAGATGAAAGAAGACATTACAAAAACTTATGGCAAAACAGTAAAGAGAATGAATGTAGCTATTATAGTACCATTAAAGGATACATCTGGCGAAACTGGCCAAGCCAGAATTCAAACCCATGTTATGATTTTAAAAGATCTTGAAATTCGATTGTACAATGTAGCTTCCTCTGGCACAATAATCTGACAGGGAATAGTTTTCACAATTCTGTTGATAATCGTTCGTATTGGAACTTAATAATAGATTTTTAATACTGGATTCTTATATATAGCTCAGATCAAGGTACTTTGCAACATTATCCCTGTTCATCAGGCATACTTGAACCCATCCAAATACTTTCTCAACTCCCTTGGGAGCATTCAACCTCACTTTGCATAGCTCTATTAGGATTAATTTGACATATTCACATCTCAGCCCTTGTATGTTCCCATTTGTACATGTAGGTAAAGAGAAGCAGTTTATGGTTATTAATTGTCATGCTCATGGACACAAGTGTCACGATCAGGATTCGAACCCACACTCCGATGTCAATTCCATCAGAACTTGAGTCCAATGAGCTAGACTTTTGGCCATGACACACTGGGTTTTATAAAAACTTGTTATAATGCGAATTATTGAAATATACAATGATTTTTAAAATGCCGTAGCATGTAACCTTTAAAGGTTAGACCTTTCTAAATCACCTTCCATTTTTTGGTCAGAAGGGCAGTTTGGGCTACAGAGTTGGCAGAAGCGTTACTGCATCATCAAGGCCAACATCCTGTACTACTACAAGAAAAAGACAGACAAGGAGCAGTGTAACCAGATTGTCTTGACTGGATATCAGGGGCGGGAGGCCCCAGAGTTTGAGAAGAAGAACAAGAGGAAAGACTGTCTCTTTGAGGTGGTGTGCCCGGCCAAGAGGTCCTATCAGGTCAGCCAGTATTTCCCTGTTTTTGTTTGCTCTCCTTCTTTTCTTGTAGTCATTGGAATGTGGATCAGATTCTTAGTCATTCTGGTCACAGTGCTTGTGATCAGGGGCATAAAAGGCAAGTTAAATGTGTTTCTATTAGGCAGCAAAATAAACTTATTTATAGGCTGATTATAGGAAACTGGACCAAATTTCATGGCACTGCTTATTGCAGATTCCTGAGCTTACGCACCCTGTAAAAGCATGTGCTTTGATTGGCTGTAAGTGCAGAACTCTGCTGTAAGCTGTGCCATGTAATTGGGCACTGCTCAGAAGCAGTAACAAGTAATTTTGCTTGTAAACAGTTTAAGTATTGCTGTTTAACAGGAATTTTGAGACAGTTCATCATTAATAATGTTATAACTATCAATTCTTCTATTTACAGTTCATTGCCCAGAATAAGAAGGAAATGCACGTTTGGATAAAAGCCATCGCTGTTGCCAGCAAACTTGCACCAAGCTCAATAGGTATGCTAAGGAGAAAAACCCAAGAAGACTTTTTTAATTTTACTGGAAACCTTTTTCACATTTTGGATTTAAATCAGGAAGGGTTTATACCAGCCGTAGACCCTTCTTGGGGTGTTGTGATTGAGCGGTCTAGGGCGGTCTGATTATTAGTCGAGACACTTGTGTCCTTGAGTAAGACGCTTTATCATAGTTGCTTCTCTCCACCTAGGAGTACAAATGGGTGCTGGTGAGAGCTGGGGAGTCCCCTGTGATGGACTGGCATCCTGTCCAGGGGATATAGAAGTATTCTAAGTTGTTTAATGCCAAGGAAACCAGATACAAACACCGGCCTGATGAGCCATATTGGCTCGGGACAGATTTTACTTACTCTATAGACCCTCCTTGAGATTGAAGTTTGTGAATTCTACTCTCCCATGCACCTATTCTTATGATTACTTTTTTCAATCACTCTGTAATCCAATGATGTCTCAAAATATCTTGAGAGCAGTAAAGCAGCAACTAAGGTGAAAAAGGAGCTTGAAATTTATCTACACACCTCCTGGTCTTTTGTTGAGGAGATATGAAGTATCCGTACGCCCTCACAAGAGGTATTCATCATCAGGCCTATGGGAAAACAAGACTGGAGACTTCTTATCCATTTTGTCATGCCAAATCACCTCCTTATTCCTTCTTTCATCAGACCCTCTTGCCAAGTCAACGCCAAACAACTCGGGAGGCAGTGAAGAGATGTTGGAGGATTATGACGACACATCCATCCCGGCGCTGTCCAACGAGGCCAATGATGATGACGATGGCTACGGAGAGACATACGAGGAACTTGATAATTATCAGTCAACTAAGATGGCCAACCTGCCTCCTCCAGAGATCCCAGTCACAAAGATTGAGGAGGAGGAGGACATAGAACCGATTGATGAGGAGATTTATGAAGATGTGTCCCAACCAAGTGACTCCCTGCCGCCACCTGTACCTGCAACAGTACCTATACGCCCAGCAAAATCAGCTGCAAGCTTGCCCCTCCCTCCAGAGCCATCAATCCCACCCCCCGTGCCGATCACGCACAGACCCCCACCTCAACTACCAACTGTGGAGAAACAGCCTGCGGCGCCCTACTCACCGCGCACACAAATCAAAACTGTCCAAGGTAAGAATGTGAAGAATCTAAAGAATGATGCAAAGTCGTCTGTCAGAGGGGGCAAAGCTCCGCCGCCGGTCCCGAACCGTTCAGAGACCACCAGTTTGCCCAAGAAAGAGCTGTGGGAAGAAGATTATGAGAATATTTACATAGGGTTGTGGGACTGCATGGCCGACGACAAGGACGAGTTGGAGTTTAAACGAGGCGAGATGGTGCATATCATTAGTAAGGAATACGACACGTTCAGCTGGTGGATTGGAGAGAGAAATAACAAAGTAGGTCTGGTTCCTAAGGACTATCTAATGAAAGCATACATGATATGATAAAGGTTCCAATCTAGGGTATTTTGTTTATAAATAATACTGATCTGAACTGTCCCATTGGAGACAAGCTTTTACTCTGATTGTAGCTTTCTTTCTAATGGACACTTTTCTCCAATCTCTTGGTTATTGTCAATTAAGCTATCCCCATTGGGGTATTCTGTGACCGTGATTGAAACTCTTGTCTTCCAATTAGGATATTAATGGTTCTCAAACAGGACATTTGATGTGTATTGTCAACTAATATATATATATAGATATGTAATGGGTAGGGGTGGTTGGTCAAAGCTTTCAATTGAATCCGGACATTCGTCAGAGGCATAGACAAAATACAAACACAAAAAACATCCGTTTATATAAAAAAAAGGTGGCAAAGGATCATGGGAAGGGATCCTGAAAGAGGCGGGGAAAATAAAGGCCAATCAAAGTCAAATGTTTCAGACATTGAGACTGCCAATGACCAATCAGAGACAAACAGTTGGGACACTGGGATGGGCAATGGGGAAGAGGACGGATATTTATATGTAATATTGAGGAGGGGGATTTGAACTAGTTTTCTATTTATTTGAAAACAATCATTTATTCATTTTGATATTTTAGATTTTGATTGTGATTTCTCTTAATTTGTAAAAGTTTCTCCTTATTTTGTAAAAAAAGAAAAACCAGTATTTTTCTGAAGGGATGGCTACTAGAGCAAGCTAGTCAGTCAAAATGCTCTAGACCAAACTTATCTTACTTAGGTCTAGTGAAGATAATTTACTGATGTCCCTAATATACTAAGCAAAACTAGAGGTCCCCTGATTCCCCAAATCTACTCTCTGGCAGT
Organism: Pisaster brevispinus; assembly: GCA_023634235.1. Classification (NCBI taxonomy): domain Eukaryota; kingdom Metazoa; phylum Echinodermata; class Asteroidea; order Forcipulatida; family Asteriidae; genus Pisaster; species Pisaster brevispinus. Next base: position 13,052,506 of record JAMKCF010000006.1, read on the forward strand.
AGGTAAAAAGAAGAACAAGCTTTTAAAAAAATTAGCAGGAACAGTACACTAAGTTCTTCTCTCAAATATTGTAGATAATAACATTTTATGCAACAAATAATTAATGGCCTGACGTTTTGACCCTACATGTAGCAGAGTCATTAAGTGACAACACAACACATATGAACAGGTATACTGGTGTAACAGTGGAGGGAAGAAGAGAGAGAGAGGCAGAAAGCAGACAGAAAAATGCAAGGGATGAACAATGAAGGAGACAAAGGGTTGGGGTTAGAGGGAAGTGGGCTGGTTCAACCACAAGAGATTGGAAACACAAAAGGGAGAACAAGTAAATAATTAGTGAATGAGACAGACTGAAAAGGGGGACATCTTTCCACATGACTGCTTCTGTTACAACAGTGTAGCATTGTGTTGTCATAGCCTTTGAGAAAGATTCTGCTGGGGATGAAACGTCAGGCCATCAGCTATTTTTTTGCATTTATACCAAAGTCCTTTTGGTTTTTATCAGCTAATTCTATGTTTACACTAAACAAACAACCCATATGGAGTAAATTATTGTAATATACATTTGACAAACTTTGAATCTTACTGTCAAGGTGCCAATATGTGTATGTATCTATCTACCTTATTTAAACCAAATCATTTCCATGTGATATTCATATGAAAAAGGACTACAACTTCCTGTCGAAAAAGAAACTATAATGAAAAGTTACATCCAAACTAATTGTTGCCGAAATTCACTTCCTTTGAAAGAGGAAATAGGAATCATTCTGGTTTGATTTCTTCTGGTAAATGTTCATATTTCGTTTTGCCCATTGCTCTATTGCTGCCCTTAAAGTAGATAACATTGTAAAGTTTGTAAAACATCATCCCACATTAATTAATGTGGGAATAACAAAGTAGGCAACGAGGTCTTAAACGGCTGTTCAAAACCATCACGTTAGTGGCCGTGCGATAAAGGACTGAACCGAAGACGAGGTGCTTTATCATAAGGCCATGACCCTAAAGGTTTTAAACGGCCATTTAGGACCGAATCACTCCTGTTTTATTCCCATTTATGAATACCTTTCCGATAAAACATCCAAAAACCTTTAAAAGTTGAGAACAAATCTGACAGTTTTGTCTCCAGCTCGCCTTGAACTTCTATCCATATTGAGCAGGGTTCTGCCCACGGTAGTCGGTGCCGGAAAACTTGCCCGGCACTCATGATTCCCCGCCCACCACTGACGGAATTTTCTATTGTTCTGCCCACCACAAATTTTCAAATTTTGTGAATTAACTTAATTGCCAAATTAAATTCTTGCCAATTAATTATTTAACTTAATATGTAGGTTTTTAAAAGAAAATCTACCGGTAAATTCAAGATATCCAGCTCGTTTTCTGTCAAGAGTCCCTAGTTGGTATTTTACTAGCTGCGATCGTTCATTTCAGTATACGAACGAACGTTAAAACACCATCCACCCATCCGCCCATCCGCCCGCCCATTTTTTTCCACTGAAAAAGTCCTGGGCAGAACCCTGATTGAGTGATAAGTAGCTCCTCTAACAAGTTTAGAACTCGCACGCTTTATCTCCTCTCAACCAATCGGAATGGATGTACTGGCCCAGGTATTTATGAATTGAATAATCAAAGATCACTTAGAATAATTTGGAAAGATTCTCCTGACCAAATATGTGCACCCGATTTTCCTTATCTTTGTGAAAATGTTGGTTGAATATGCCACAATTAATATAAATTCTCTTTGGGCCACACAAGGCCGCTATAATATGCCACGCTACTTTGAAAAGTATAGACAATTTTTTAAAAAGATGTAACTGTGCCATCATCAATCTCTGAATCTGATGAGATTTATTTGAACTAAAGGGCTGTACTTGATGTACTCTCCCACCCCCCCCCCCCAACCCCTAAAAAAAGAGAATTGTTTGACCTTTGGTTTAGAAATCATCCCAAAATGTTGGTGCTATTTTGGATTGTGCTGCAAAAAGTAGTAAAATGTTCCCGCTATCCTTATTTGTCCTTGCTTTTCTCTTTATTGCTTGAAAAGTTATAAGGCGTAAGATGCTCTAATAAGTGACAAATGGATTCTGGAAGGGGAGGTGGTAGATTTAGGTGTTCACTTCTTATCTTCAGGAATGTGTATTCTTGTCCCTTCTGGCAGGCCAACACATTCACATGTAGACTTACTGTGAACTTTCATGTGGTTTTTGTAAAGTTTAAGGCTTTTGTGGTTTCCATTGCAGCTTTCTATCATCCCAATCATTTATTGTTAGTCGTAGGTTTTTAAATGTAGGCTTCTCCTCCATGTTAACTATCAACAATGTATCATGCTAACTAAATTGTATCATGTAATTTGTAAATTTGTTGAGATTTTGAATGACTTATACCTTAATGAAAATCCTGAACAAATGTGGTATTTTTCTATGTATTTTTTCAGTTTAATATGCGGGAATGCATAAATAATGGACATATGTACATAATCTCACTTCAGTACAATGCCATAATAGTTGATAACAATAAAGTTTTAAATGAATTATCCTCTTTGAATATAAATTATGTATAAAACAGCGAAGAATAACCAACTCTATTTCCAAATTATCTGTTATGGCAAAGTGCAGTATGATGGCATTGTATTAACATGTTTAATACAGTCGAAAATAAAGTATTTACACTTAAAACACTGGTATTGATTTCAAGTGGTATCTGCTGTCATATGAGAATAAGTATACAAATTTTCCCCCAGCTTTGAGTGTTGTTTTTTCTGCAAAACTGCTGAACCCGTCAGATCTTCGAGCATATGGCGAGTCAAATGGCAAGTCTGGACTCTGAAAAGACTTGTGTACAAGGGTGATATTAGAGCACTAGTTTTACTGGTATGCAAATTTGTAACAGTGGGGTTGGTTAAGCAATGCCCTATTTCACAAACCAGGCATGATATTTTACCCGTAACAAAACAGGAAAATTTGATTGTGTCTGAGGGCTGACCTACATATATGGTGTGGGCTTTTTCCCATTAATACATTTTTTTCAGGTATGCAAATAAAAATCACACTGATTTTCTGAGGGCTATCAGAAATCGAATTGAAATAAACAAAGACTTTCTGGGAAGTGTTTGCATTCCCGATGGATTTGTTCGTTACATCCCCATTGAATAGCAGTTAAGATCCACTGGTAATTGAACACGCATTTTCCTTTGCTTACTGTAAGCTTTTTCAAAAAGAAATTCTGCTGCTGACAATATCTGCTTCCCTGTTTCCTGGAATTTGATCCCTTGCTGCATGTCTGCTTGGTCATGGAAGAAGTAGAATGGTAGGAGTAAGCACAGCATCAAAGGAACGCTCTGGCCACCGCCCTGCTGACAGTGATTTAACAATCTTTTGGTATGCAACCAGTAAGGATTAAAACTACCCTGTGCTTGCTAATTATGAATACGTATTCATAGTAAACAAATATTGACTGCTTCGAGCCCAATGGTTTAAAACTATGACTCACGTTGTGACCCCTGTATGTCCTGGGATCACTGATGGAATCGTAGTTTTAACCATTACACAAGTAAAAGCAGTCAATGTTTGTTTTACAACACCCCCTACAAATATTATGCTCATAAGTCTAGGGACCAAAAAGCACCATAGACCTTTATCATGTTTCCTTCATTTTGATCATGTTCCCTGAATCCAGTAACAGTAATGAATGCTCGTGGTCATTGCACAAAAAAGGTACCAGACTGTTTTTTTTCTTCCAGCCTTGATTTGGTTGTAACGATTTGGACTGGAGAAAGATCAAGATGGTGGCACCATGTTAAAAGGTCTATTGCCATGGGTAAAGTAGACTGGTTGCTACAGGTATAGTTTGACGCATTCATGCCGCTTCCTTATAAAAATATAACAAATCATGTGACAAGCTCTAAACCAATCAGAAGGCCGAATCTTTGTAAGGGGTGTTGTAAAACACAATGCTCCCATGCAAGCGATTTTGGGAAGGTTTTGTTGCTAATTTGAAGTACAGTGCACAGCTCCATGGTCTGACTACTGTGTTGATGATACAGCAAACTCCGCAAGCTACTGTGGGTGTGGGGCGGGGGAGGGGGTAGTCTTTAGCAAAGAAGGGTCATTTCCACAATGTTGTAAAATTAAAAATTGAAAACAAGCACGATTTTAGACGCAAAATATTAATACAAATACACATACAAAATGCTTTATTGTAACTAAAAATAATGCCTGGAGAGGCAGTTGATAAAAATTCAAAATTTCCTTGTCAAGTTTTTTATAACATCGGTCGATCTACATGTAAATAACTCCATGGTGTTTTTTTTACAGACTAACGGACAGACTAACAAAGAAGGAATCTTAGTGATTTACAGGAATTGTCAGGTTGCAATGAATCATGCAATCTTTATGGGTCAAAAAAGTTGCCCCTCCAAAACCCAAACATTTCCGGTCTCTGCAGGGAATACCGATTCTGCGTCGAACCAAATACGACATCCCAAAAATGTCCTGGTAAAAAATGTGAACTTTTACATGAATCTTAAGCGGAATTAAACAACTACATACAAAGCCCAACTACAGCCACAACATGCAAGTTTAAAATAAATACTCATGGGCCTAAATAGCATGAATTTGTGAAGATCATGCAGTTTAGGGGCGATATCTGGTCACACTTCCTGTGAACATTTTAATGCATCCATACATACATCTTCCCGAATCACTCAAAATTATCATAGCAGAATTATCGTAGCACAAAGCAATTTTGTCGACCAGAATTGGTTGCCTACTAAAATACCATCTCACTGTAACTGGTTCCCTGCTTGGTAATTTGTTACAAACGAATATTTTTACTTAAGCAGCTCTACGAAATCGAGCCCTACATAAACAGCAAGTTCACTTATACACGTAGGTATGAGTGTCAATATTCCAGTCATAAATCTTAAATTTAATCTTAAATTCAATGCACCAAATTTTTCCGAAAAGTGAGGAAAAGATGAAACACAACAGTCTGCCATCCCCCACATTTAACATTCCATTGCTATTCCTAATTCAATGGATATTAATATACCTCATACACATTCATGATCGAGAATTCTAACAGGTCAATTTACTATCATGTTCCACATGCTATTTTGCTGTTAACCAAGCCACACCAGTATTAACATGGTAATTATGCAAACATGGTAGACTTTTGCGAGCATGCGCTTTGTGAAGCAAACATGGATCTGTCGCAAGGGGGGGGGGGGCACATTACACACGCGATTATCGCTAGCCACATCCACATGAAAAGATGGTGGCACACGGAAATGTCAATCAGTGTATATTCCCAAACTGATTGATGCCGAACTAGAGAAGTATGAGGTATAGTAGAACAAACATAACATGGCTCACTTCATTCTGAGTGGACAGTTGATATTGGGTCTCCACTCTACTGGAAGATGACTACTAGTTCCCAAGGCGAAGCCAAGGGAACTAGTTTGTCAAATTCTAATACATGTACCGAGGGGAGCTAATATCGACTTACCACCCTCAAACTGTGTTGTATTTGTGTACTTGTTTCATTCCATCATCATTTTACATGCAGCCGAACACTTTTGTGGAACAGAAATTAAGTTATTTTTAAATTAGACAATTGTAACCATTATTAAAATCATACCTAATTTATGTCAACTGAACAATGAATTGAGCCAATCTTGGGTTACTTAATAACAATTCTTTAACCATGGTCTCTGAAATACAGTTCATCTTATACAGAAAAAATATGGAAGTGAATTGATTTCCCTTGCTGGGAACAAAAGCAATGAACCAATTTACATGAAAGATAATTTAAAATGGATTCTTTTAAGTGCACAATTCATTGAATAAAGCGAACACCAACCACAAATTACAGAACACTAAAAGTAAAAATTACCCTGAGGTATTGGTTTCAAATGAAGCACAGGTACGAGCATAATTGTATCAATAGCACCTCGCACTAGTGACTAAACTTTTTCTCAAAATAGCCGCATGTCAGACAAACATTCCACCACTAGCTCTCACGTGATCACCGCATCAGTGTGCAGAACCACAGTAGTACAGTCAGTACACGTGAGTAAACATAAAGCGTAGAGATGTACGGGTGCCCCTTAGTGAATTTCCAAACGCTGTCTGAGATCCGTGTACCGTACTGAGCTATTTTTAGCATTAGTGCGAAGTGCCGTTACCGAAAGACTACCAACTAGAATATAACACATCAATGTCAATAACACATGACAAAATCATAGCAAGAACCACACTATGTGCGTGTTTAGTTTTACAATACACTGCAGTAGAGTTGCTTCTCCTTTTGTACCTTTAGAATTCAGTTCTGCCCTCATTTTGCCCCCACATCAGACACGTGACAAATGTCTTCCTGAATGAGGTAACCCACTATCAGTGGGGAATCTGTATCATAGGTCCCTAAGAGAATTAAAGCAACATCTAGCCATTAATAATGGGGGACTTTTGGGATGCTAGGTGGCAGCAGACTTACCAGGTAAATCCATTGCTCTCGGTAATGTGCGCATGCTCAGAGCTAAGTAAACAGTGGAAATCTACCTGGTAAGTCTGCTGCCACCTAGCGTTCCAAAGTCTCCCATTGAATGGGCACTTTACAGGGGGTGTCTTGCATGTTTAAATGTATGTATAAGGCATTTATACTCATCAAAAAAATCCAAACAAGTGCAAGGACACCAAGAAATAGAAGTGAAAAATCCTTAAAAATCGTCTTGCAGGCCTAGATTCCCACTTATTCTAGACCTGGAACCTCCCAGATGTTACAATTCAGGAGGTTTACACACTCTGCGCATCACCATCAAAACCACAGGATTGGACACAATGTGGATTATTTCATTCCTTCTTTGGTGACTGCTACACTTTTTTCAGGAAAATTTGAAGGCTCAAGGTTTTGAGAAAATCTTGAAATCGGGAAAAAAATATTCAGAAATCAAACACACGATGCATGAATCAACGACAGCATGTTTTCACCAAACTGCTATGTTGTCAACCAGTTACTGTGGTTTGCAGAGTTTTATGCACCATTCTAGTCTTTTGGAACACAAAACAGAATCTGATTTGACAAATTTTTACAAATTTCAAAAAAAGAAAAAAGAAAGGCATTTGATATATTAGTATGTTTTAGTACATTGGTGTCATATTGTTTGGTTTTACCCTTACACCGATGTGTGTAAAGCACTGTATACTCAACAAAGTAAAATGAATCACTTTTAAGAGCGATGAAGCTTAAAAATTCATTTTCCCAGACTTTCCAAGAAACAGATGTGAACAGAAAACAACAAAATGGCAGTAGTTTGAGAAGGATAACAGACTCCCATTTACGTATATGACATGACCTAAAAAATAATCCAATTAAAACTTTGAGTGTTCTTACATCATAATTTTGTCTGAGCAATTAATTAAATACATAAGTCCTGAAAATTTTCTTAGTAATTAATGCAAAATTGTTCATGGCAAATCATAATTTAGCCTAAATCATGCATTTTCACAATCTGCACTTAAAAAAACCCAAAATTTCAATTCTCTAACTTGTATCATAACATTTGCCTCACTATCCTTTCTTTACATACATGTGATAGTTTGGAAAATTAATACGCACACGTTAAAGAGACTTTCTGCCAACGGACAGGTCTTAAAATAACTTACATGTACTGCACATCGAACAGAGCTAGACCGGGGTCCAATTTCATTGGGCTTCTTAAGCTGAAAACTTCACTTAAAGAATCATGCTAAGCAAAACTAAGCAGGATACCAGTCACAGATGGCATATGCGAAATAATACTTTTGCCGGTAACCTTATTGTGGTAAGCAAACTTGTGCTGTGCTTAGCTACTCTTTGTGCTAAACAGTAATAAATGCTTGTTGTCTATCAAGATTTTTGTTTAGTTTGTCAAAACAGAATTTTTATATGCAGATATTATAATACATGTACACACAAAATTAAGTTCTCTCTCTTACAAATAAAAAGTGCCTCAAACTTTGTAAACCACAAACTAATTTAAACAATCGGGGTCATGCGGCTGACGCTGTGAGACGACTACAAACATGTCAACCATTTCCCATGATGTACCGTGAAAATAGCCTCTCTTGGCCAAACTGTAGAGGGCGCACTGTATTGGGAACTGCCCGTATTGAACTGTTCAAACACTTCCAATCATTATACTCTTTCAATGACGATTTGTTGTTAAACTGTTCTGTGTTCCGCCATTTAATAGAACAGTAACTGTACTTGCAGCCCACTTTATAGAGTGTGGAACCAGTCATAAGCAGTACACCTCACATGAGCTTCTGGCTGGTAACCAAACTTTGCTTCGCAAGATGTTTGTTTGTTTGTTTAGCAAGCTCTATAAAATTGGTCCCACTCAACACATTCTTCGGCTTGTTCTATTATACACTTTTTACTGCAAGAGGATTTTTCCAAGTGATGAAAATCAAAGAAAACCCCACCCATACAGAAGACAATATAGGACATGCAAATTAAATTACTGTACAATTTTTCCGCAAGGTGGTTTTTCTACTCTCTTTTTTGAATAGTAATTTCAAAAAATCCAGTTTATTTAGAAACATGCTTTTTTAATACAAAATGAGGGGCATAAAAAAAATTAAATAAAACACTATAGTGTTCAACTTGCAGCTACACAATGGCCGTGGAGTGTTTGGAACGCTACACGGCAGCAAACTTAATGGGTAAATTGACATTGTTTACATACTTCTGATTATGTGCATGTTTTTTTAACGAGAACAATGAATTAACCTGGTAAGTCTGCTGCCATCTAGGGTCCCAAAAAGTCCCCGAATGCGAGTTTGCGGCACACAAACACTTGAACTTGCTATGCAAAAACAAGCAGGGAACCAATCAAAAACAGCGTTTAACAGATAGGATTCTAGCTGGTCACATATTTCTGCTTCGTAATATTTTTTTTCATCGGCACCTTTTTTAGCAGCTCTATCAAATTTGGCCTTGATGGATGAATGGGTATGGAGGGACTTCCTGATTACTGGTCTTAGTTTTTATTTACAGTATTTACAATACTCATCTGTATAGATGACCAAACTATACATGATTAAGTGGGGAATTTTGTTTACAAGTTTCTACAGTATACTATTCTAGTGCATTTAAAAGGGGTTGGGACAAAACAAAAAACAATTACTTACAATTGACAAGTTAAAAAGTAATGGGTCAGTCGCTGTTCATTAAAAATACAAATGGGAACAAATCAACATAAAGGGGAATATCTGATCCGAGTGTGTGGACAAACCTGGTTTTTAAATAAACTTCTTCTAATAATGATGTTTTCACCAGCTCATCATAATTTAATTCCTAATTGCCAAAAGCCTCCGGCTTAAAATTGATTTTATTCAAATGTCTGTCAACTTAGAGATAGTTAAATCTTTTATACATACATGTATACATGGCAACATGGCATGTTGGTTGGATGAAGGGAATTTGCCGGCACAAAAATACTGCTTACATTTTTTTTGTCAAAGACAAAGAAAATGGAGTCCAGTTGTGAACTTGTTTTGTCATTTGAGTATGCCGATTATGGTTTTTTTAAGGTCACTTTTTTGCTTCTCTTAAAGGAAATATCACGACAAAAGGAAAAATATACAATCTGGCCAGTTCATCCATCAAAAAATCCTTTTCTTCCCTTTTTGTAATGTAATTTAGTTGGTTTGGGGGATTTTTTTTTTTGCGTAACAAGACTCACAACGTTTTGGTCTCTTTGGCTGATATGCCGTCCCTGACGTCATCCTCTTTGGACTCCGTGTGCCATGTCAGTCTCTCCTCGTAGAATGCGATGACAACCTGGGGGCACTTCACATTGGCTTCTTTCGCTCGGACCAAGTCGGCGCGGTCACTGCTTTTCCTACAAAAATGGAAGCAAAAATCCACATTAAGACGTTTTCTCATTAACATTTGCAGATTTTAAATGGCTCGTAATTTTTAATGGTCGTGTTTCTGAAGCACAATCAGACCGATGGAAAGCCGTTATGTAACGGCTGATCATCAACCCACGCCAGGTCCAACAGACTGCATCCTGGAGATGAAAGGCTTCTTTAAAAAACCTGGGCTGGTATGTGAAAGGAGAAAGTCTTCAATAAAGGCATTGTTTATTAATTCTGGTCATGAAGCCAAGGTTTCTCAGAAAACTTAATCACTGTACTAGCCAAGAATCCTACGGAGAGAAAACAATGAAAAAACGCCAGAGAATTTCTCTAGGGAAAACCCACCCAACCACCAGGTAGGGACTGAAAACTCAATCCACATAGTGCCCCAGGTGGGATCCGAACCGGGGTTCTAGAGGTGGAAGGCCAGGAAAGACACCACTAGAGTCAATCCCTTCATTGTTTGCAGCGCCTTTGACGGGGGCCACCAAACCCCGACCACATGGACTATGTGAACAGTGGCCAGTGTACACGCAATCGGCCACAGTGCCTCACCACACATGGCATGTTGACATGACTACCGCCAAACATGCACAAAAACTCAAATGCCAGTTTATTTGCGCTTTATTGTATCCTCCGAAGTGAATTGGTTATGGAATAAAATAGCATTATACGCATTCCTTACACAGAGCTTTATCACCCGAGGGCGTCTCAAAGCGCTCATTATTTTTCTACAAGGTATGCAGAGCTATGCTTGAAATATAAGACCCATTTATTTTGCAAGGTGCTGTGGCGCAACCACCAGCCAACCATACCAGAAGCAATGGGGTGAACCCCTTCTCTTAATGACAAGTGTACTGGGGCTTTTTTTTACGTGCATTACACAACACATCACAATCTTCGAGCCACCTGAACTCAAATTTGTGATCTCTTGAGGAAAACGGACATGCCTGGACTTTTGACTGAATCCATAAAAATCAGCAAAGTCTTCTGAAGGATTTGAGGGGGTTTTAGTTGTTCACTCTGACATAGACATTTACCATTTCATTAAGAATATCAGCTCAGAATCTTTTTCTGTAGCTCCCAGGATTTTCTCTGGTTCCAGTTTTCTGTCAAAGCCCTCAGGCTCTGTCGAGCTTGCGCTTGGTGTGCACTCTAGCGTCTGGCCCTGTAAATAAGATAGCAAAAAGTTACATGTAGTTGATTTATCCCACTGTTTTCATTTCAAGCAAATACAAACTGCATTAACTGAAAGCATTAGACTCCGTTTTAATCCCATGATTGTTCTTTAAGATAAGGTGCAAGACAAAGTACTATGGAATAGAGTTGTGCAAATAGAACTTGTGACTTCCGTTTAACTGTTTCCAATCATAACTATCAGCCCATCTGTAAAAGGAGTAGGTGTCAACACACTTTCAAGGAGTTGAACACCTTCTCTTTTAAATAAGTGCACTGGGTTCTTTTACGCGCATTACACAACACACAGGGCCAGTGGCTTTATGTCTCATCTGAAGGACGATGCAATCATGGTTAAGTGTCTCGCTTAAAGACACAAGTGTCACGACCGGGACTCAAACCCACACCCTGCCGTTCAGAAACACCAGAGCTCGAGTCTGGTGCTCTTATCCCCTCGGCCACTTAAAATGGATGTCAATATTTTTCCCTGGATAGTGTCTGGGGCTAACATTAAAAAAAAAAAAAATTTTTTTTTTTTAACTGTCGGCTTTGTTAAACCGAAATTTGGAAATGGACTTCAACATTTGTTTACGGTTAAACTGTTAACCAGTTAAACGTCCTAATTGTACAATGGAATGGTCTCCTTCCTGAACGACAGCAAAACCAATCGCTGTCTTTATTCAAATCTACCCTAAAACCCCTAAATTTTTCCATCCTTTTTACAATTAATGTTTTTCTTTGTTTTTATGTTTGGCGGATACCAGCACTTTACTAAGTGTTCACCATTGTTATTATTACTAACCCCGACAAACTAAGCAGTTTGGCTAGCATGTTGACCTCAATTACCCAATACCCTCTTCTTCTTATGTCACTCCATACCCAATTGTTTGGATTTGGGTAAGATTAGTACGCCTGACCCTGTGATAAGCACTTGTTGGCCCCAAGTCCTGAATCCTTCAATTTGGCAATTGGTTATTGACCACACACGTCGACTGCGCGTGTAGAGCCTCGACTTCATGCTTCATTTGTATTGTATTTGTGTTTCCGTTTGGATGAAAGTGTCATTACATTACCTTGACAATATAGAGTTACACAATGCTTCTATTCACTGCTGTCCCCATATCGAGGCTCTACACGCAAATGGCTGACCGTGCAAAGGGCAAATAGAAGGATTTAAGACTTTAAGGGTTAAATTTCATTTTATGCCTAGTCTCAAGAAAGGTCTCAAGAAAATGTATGCCTAAAACTTTGTCATTTCCAAGAGTAAAAATTAGTAAGGATCAGTTTTTGATTAGTTCAAAGGGGACCAAATTGCACACCAAATCCACAGATCATCAATAATGGCTTTTTGCACTTTTTTCTTAAGGAACAAAATAAAGTATTTATCTGACACTCTTTACAGGTGGGTTCAGTTAATAACATTTTCAAAAGGTAAATCAAAAACACCATGCTTCATTTGTATCATTGTTTGCTGTTGTTTGTACACTGTTTCTTTTAGGTCTGAGGGCTCAAGTCTGCCAGTAACAACAAATGTAAAGAAAGGGTTTGACCTTACCGCTGTCATCTTGGCCATTTTAGGAACTCCTTCTCCGCCATTGAGTTTGCGTTTATTAGACTGCGCAGGTATTTTGACTGAGTCCAGGTACATCTGGATGAGCTCTGGACAATCGAGATTCTCCTCAGGCTCCCATGTGTTTTGGTCTCTGAATGATTGAAGAAAAAGACACGAGCCAAATAAGCCCCAAAAAGTGAGAATAAGTTTATACTTTCATTAATAGTGTTAGCCAGAGGGGTGTCTGGGTGTCTTTTGGACACCATATTTTAATTTTGGACACCAAGTTTTTAAATTTCCAGCAAATTTTATCTGTCATTTACGTGTAAATGACAGATGTGGACACCCAGTTTTAAAATTTGGACACCCAGTTTTTAAATTGCCAACAAATTTGGACACCCGTTTACCAAAATCCTGGCTAAAACCTTGCTTTCATGACGTTGATATTCAATGACACATTTCTGTGAATTGCACTCAAGTGTACTTGCTTGTTAAACTTTTACATTGCCCAAATCAAGTATTTCGAGGCCAGGGTTTACCCTTAAACTATTCAGTGACTGGCTGCAGCTTATCATTTCACTAGTCCCCCAGTTTGTTCACACTAGTCTGTGGCAAATTTACACAGCGATGTAGTGATTCTTATGGGTATATAAAAGAAAGCGAGGCGGCCATTGAAAGTAGAGAGGTGGGCCGCCCCCAGATGGGCAGAGCACACACCGAGATGCGAAGTAAACATGACGGGCTAGGCAAGACTTACTCTGGGTACCCTTTCCATTTGAGGAGGTACTCTACTTTGCCTCCTTTGACCCTCCTATTGAGGACCTTCTCCACCTGATAAGCCTCTTCTTCCTCCTCATCTGCTCCTCCGGCCTCAGCCATGGGGTCTTTTTCTTCCTTCTTCGACATGGGTTTATCTTTGAGAGTTTTGCTCTTTGGGTTACTTCTTCCCATTATTTTCTGATAAACTTGTTGTGATGAATCACGGATCTGTAGAGAGGCAACATAAAAATATGTACGCTAACTACTTTAAAGCAGTACCTAACATTGGAAAGATTGAAAATATAACTGTTCAGATTTACACAGAAATTCATGATATGAAGATGGCCAAACCTTCCCCTGAAAATGCTATTGATTGTGAGAGATGAGTAAAACAATTGATGTCACTTAAGTCCAAAATCCAATGTTTGAACGAGTGAAAACAGTGATGGGGTTTTTCACTTCTTTCTTGCCTTTCCGATAACAGAGCTTAAACTTTTACAGATGTGTTATTTCATATATTGTAGGGTTACACAAAGTGGGCATACTATTCTTTGACATTGAAACAAATGATGTTCTCATGCTTGTTGAAGACCAGGTCTGAAACTTAATCTTTAAGAGGGCAAGACCATATTCATTTTGCAAAGGGTATTTTCATTGCAGAATCATTGCAGAAGTCTATGGGGAACATTTGAAGGGGCATCAAGGCCAAGACTGAGGCAACAGAGGTCATGACCTCCAAAGACTGGAAACCTTAGTGTTGTCGAGATGGGTTTCTGGGTGTCTTTTGCACACCCTGTTTTTAAATGAGGACACCCTGTTTTATCTGTCATTTATATGTAAATGTATGGTAAGTGAACAATTTCGACACCCAGTTTTTTATTTTTCAGCAAATTTGGACACCCTTTTTCCAAATCCTGGCTCAAACCTTGCTGGGAAACAATCTCCAATTTGAAAATACCACTGCAGATTTTAGCAGATTATTAAAAAAAAGATGCTCCTTATTCATTCATTATGAATAACGGAAAGTACTTGAGACTATCTTCTTGCAATGAGATGCTATAATCGCCATTGTCATGTGAGATATGGGGCCGATATCACAAAGCACTAAGATTCATCTTAAGATGAGTTGTCAGTATCACCATTGTGATTTGTATTGTGACATCACACTTTGCTTAGCAATTAGGATTTGGAGTTAAGATCAATCTTAACTCTTTGTGAAATCGAGCCCTGGTTCACCAAGTTACTCCGACTCGGAGAATCAGGAAAAGGAGTCTGCATGAGTTTTTAGAAATCCAATTTAAGGGAACCTGCCAGTTCCAATCTCCACTAGGCTTATTTCTCCAATGATGAGACCGTCTCTAATTTCTTAAATGGGTCAGTGATACATGTTTTTAGGTGGAATGGTCTGAATATTAATAAATGTATAAATTGAAAGTGAAAGTGGTTTACAGCAATTTTTCCAAGCAATTTAATTTAATGAACCATTTTTTTTTCTTAATGGTATCATAGACCTACAGGAATGGTGAGGATAAAAAACATTAAAAAAAATTGTTACCTTAACTTTAGTCTGAAAGCTTTACTGCTAATGTAAATGAAGTTCATACTAGAACAAATTTTTCCGTGAAATATTTCCCTCTGAAATGGAGTCATATTCGAGAAAACTGCACCTGAAAACCTGAACAGCTGATTTCAGTTGTTACAACCAAAATTAAGGACATTTAATGTGTTTACATGCTGAAAAATGTGCATGGTTTTTCACTATTTTCTCCTCACAACAGAACAGTCAACATGCACAACAGATTATTATTAAAATAAGCCAAATTTGTCATAGGTTTATTTCACAGCGGTTGTTATTTCATGTTCATGGTTGATCACACAAAACATAAACAGTCTGCAATTATTTTGTCAACTCTACCAATCCAGTGCCAGTATACTATAAATTAAATACCTTTTTACTTAATTTGCTTTTTTAGATGACCCCAACACGACACAAGGCCAGGGATGGCCTAAAAAAATGGCTGCAACTTGCAAGAAGTTCAACATCTTCCTCATTAGCACTGAGCAGACATGGTCATGGAAGTAAAATTAAATTCTAGGTTTTTGTGTTAACTGACTGACGACCATACATTTCCAAGAGTAACCCTCAAACCACTCGTGGAGGAAAGTTCTTCCGTGCACCCACCACTGACTGTTTGATGCAAACACATGCAATGTACGTGACACAAGCCATTTATTGACCAATCGTAAGCTAACACACATGTCATTTCGTTTGAAAAACTGTTTATTTAATCAAATATAAAACAACGTTCGGTCAATTAACTCAAATAAAAACAGATATCTAGGTGTGCTTAGGAGTTTACACATACATATCGAACAGACGAAAAGACAAACTTACGGTGTTTTACTTAGGTGAATCTCAAGGTAGTGAGGAGCATGCATCCGAGCACACGAGCAAGGCGGGAAAAAAGACTCGCTATATACAACGGGTATTGTACACATACACAACTACAAGCGAGATGCATTATAGCGCCCTCTTGCGTTGTACCACTGCTATTCTTAACCCCCTTACACACAAAAAACAAAAAGGATGTGACGAGGCAGTCTAAACTTTCAGTGTATAAAACATTAAACATGTCAATTCAGTAAAGACAAAGAATAACGATTACCTTTCATTATGACTTAAAACACATATAAACGATTAACATTATTTAAACTTTAACAAAAGATACTTTAGAGATCGGCAGTCATAACAAAATTGCTATGATGAAACACTACCAACTCGTATTTCATAAGTAGGTCTCTGACTATCAATTATAGTCCCAATTTAATTGATTCTATCCCAGCCAGATCTGTAGTTGACCTCATATTAAACTCGACAGCGGGAGCCGCTGGGAATTAGTTTAAGTTTAATTGTTTGCAGAGTTGGCGAGCGAATAATGATACAGACAGATGATTCTGCGTAAATAAAAAGAGGTCAACAACTTTATAAGTTTAAATTACTACTGTTCTTGAGTCAGCAAAGTTCAGGGAAATTGTATGTTCCAATTTACATTCTCTTCCCCAGCACTACGACTGGTTGACAATTCAAATAATTATGCTGTATAGTGTTCATTCCTGTTTGTCCTTTTCGCTCTGCTGGCCAATTCCTACTGACTCAAACCGCACTAATTCTACGGTCAAAGAGCCTTTATTGCACCTTCGTATTGGAACGACTTACCTCTTCATATTCGCCAAGCCGTGACTCTCTTAATTAAGATTTTCAAGGGACTTTTAAAGACTAATTTGTTTGAATCTTTTATTTTGTAACAATTGCTTTTAGTATATTTTTTCATAGTTTTATGTTATGTGTTGCGTAGAGGCTCCTGCATTATGCGCCATATATAAATATCATTATTATTATAGGCTAGGTTTCCCCGGCTAAATTTAAACAAAAATCCATTCATTTGAACTGCTGGCTCATTCCATTTCGTTTGAAAACGAATGCTCCGTTGAATCAGCATTCAACAGTCAAAAGGAGTAATTCAATTTCACCAGTTTAGCATTCACTGGTCAAATAAGATCATCCAATTTCATCCAGGCTGCAAGACTCATTCAATTTCGTAAAAGCAGCAGCAAGAGCTGGTCAACCATTTAATTTAATTAATGAGCAAACATTTTCCAAATGTTTGCATTCAAATTAAAATTCTATGTTATGAGCTTTCTGATTCGTAGCTGCCTATAAAGGCAAATATTTTTAGGGAAAAGTCATTTTTACACTAGTTTGGCATGGTTTAGGCCTAAGTGATTTTGAATGAAAAGTTGGCTGCCCGTGGTCGATACAGAGCAGTGAATAATGTAGATAGGAAGAGACTGATTGAAGCATTAGAGAGTACATGCTGACTACCTACAATTGGCAGACACTCTTGGCATCAAGAGATCTACTGCAAGGTCAATAGTGACAACATATTTGCGTACCAGTCGTCACGAAAAGTTGCCGACTGGGGGAGCACACAACACCAAGGTAAATCAGGAAATGCGAGATGGCTTGAGCGATTACTGGATGAAAACCCTCTTCCCTAACACTGAAACACAGATGAAAGACTACCTCCAAAATTCGCTACCAGACGAACCATAGGAAAACAACAAGATTAATTTGTTTTTCAATTTTAAAACGACCCCTTATAGTTTAAAATTTTGTGTTTCCTTTTAAAACATTGTTAACTTCTAATTTGTCATGGTCCGGACATTAGCAGAAACAAAGACAACAACCATAAATACCAGAGAAAAAACTTTCAAGGCTATAGCAAAAGATTTAGTTTTCATTTCAAAGTTATCGGGTACAGACTTTAATTTTAAGGGTATCAAAGCAAAAGGAACAACTATTTTAATTAAAAACACATGATGTAAATGAAATGAAAAATACACGGAAACGCCTCTTACAAAGGACAATATGTGCCAGTAAAGGAGCTATAATTTCCAGCTTACTCGTAAAGCCATAACTCATGTTTAATTTGAATGCACAGAAGTTGAAATTCGTTGCCCATAAACGAAAAAGAAAACGCAAACTAGCAACAAAATCATGTTCGCTTCGGTGAGTCTTTGCATCAATTGTAAATAGGCAGTAGAAATTCAACTTAAGAGTGGTCAAAGTGTAGTCTTGAATGCCTATACATGAAATAGAATGACTGAAACGAATCTGAATGAGAAAAACGAAATCATGAGTGCACGAAAACGAAATTGAATGCATTATTAGCTAAAAAAAAAAAACTAGTTTGAGAAGGGAAAATGCGTGAATTTGAATGCGTGTTAATGAAATTGAATACATTTTTGCTGAAATTGGCTGGGAAAACCTATTTTATTATTCTGTCCGTTTTTAATTTTTGGTAACGATGTCTGTAAACTTAATCCAGTCGGCCGACTCCACCAGTACATCCCGAGAGTTTTTGAAGAACCACCGATGGGTACAAATCCAATTGAATATGCCACCATTGTTTCCACCCCGAGAGTCCCACCCACTGATCTCTATTATAATAGAGATCACAAACCGAGTGACCTCTCTCTTCGTTACCACATAGTACTATTAAAAATGTGAAGGAACAGATTCTCGACTCAGTGATGAAAAAAACCATACACGCTGAGCTTGTCAACAAGAGGGCGCTGTTCATCTAGGCTGTTTAAACGTTTTGAGTCTGGTACCTTCACAGGGAAAATAAATAACGCTAATGTATCTGTTTAGTTGAAGTGGAACCGTACGACTCGAACGCAGACAACCTTGTTGTGGGTGCGAGGTTGACCGTGGGTTGACCACAACAATACTTTTAATCGGCGGAAGTGTCTTGTTACTCATTATTTTGCATAGATCCGAACCGCGACGGCCGGCCGGTGTAGAACACAATGTCAATGTTGTCTTGATCGGGCCGTGTTGGTTTTGGGGTTATATTTGGGTCTAAACATGGGAAAGCTGCTTTATTTTCTTTCACATCTGTATCTTTTTAGTGTGGTGACTGCAAGTGTCTGCGTTCATCGGGCACCTGGCCGAGACGAGGTAGGCAAAAACACTTTTTCTTATTTTTTTGAAATTACAATAAATATTGTCGATTGCTTGTCATTTCGCCGATAGCAAAGTCGCCCGCGACAAAAAGCGCCAATGGCAATGTCGCCCGCGACCAAGTCACCCACAGCAAAGTCGTCCAAGCAAACTGGCTCCATGATGATAGAGTCGCCCCTTTCAAAACAGTCGCCTAGCACTCAGTACCAACTACCAATCATTATTAATAATACTAAAACAGTCGACCCAAACAAAGCTGTCCCTGGTCCCCACTCCTTATTTTGTTGTTAAATAAATTTGAACATGTTGATAGAACGAGTTACTGTTTATCATGTTTATTTTGGTATAAATTATTATTATTATTAATTAATCTATTATTTATTAATAATATATTAATATTTCTATGAAATTTGTTTTGTTAACTATTATCATTAATTTATGTCAATAATTAATAAACAGGTTTCCAAAGAAAAGAAAAAAATTAGTTGAGTTATTTCATAATAATAATTTATGATAATTAATATCTTTCATGCGATATAAATTCATATCACATGCAAAACATAGCCCCGCTTGTGTGGCCAAGGAACCTGAAGGATTCAGGTTTCTTGGCCACACAAGTGGGGCTAATGCAAAACAATGCATATTCATTATGAATATACATGTGTAGCTGTTTACATAACGTGTATGTGTTTTTTGTGGCCAAGTGGTCTTGTGCAATGATTTCAAGTAGTGGCTGATTCAACACAATGTCGGTTTGAATCTCGGTCTTGGCACTTGTGTCCTTGGCTTGACCATAGAGCAAGGGCTTGACCAAGACCCTTAACTATTTGCTCATCAGTATTTATATCCTAACTTATGGATCCTGGCAATACAAGGATGGAAATCTAAGTATAATCTTACTCCATCAAAGCTTTTAAGTATTGCTCAACTCAAACCTCATTCAAAGGAATCGAAGCACGTTTTTCCATCATACCCATGTGTGTAACATCCTGTAGATTTTTCAACTTCTGTATGCTGTCTCATAGCAAATATTGTTTAGAAAGGATAACTTTTTCAGAAAAAATGTTGTTTTGTTGTACAGTGTATTATGAACACAATTAATTTAGTGAAACTCTGAAGGTGCGCATGAACAATCCACCTGTTGCATCAGTTGAGAGTCCAGCATTTAGTTAATTGTATTTTTACCAGAGCCATGATTTTTTCTACATGTAGGCCCTACTACTGATCACAACGCAAATTCAATAGTGTCTCTGAATAACCACAATTTTCCTTGTTCCCAAGCAAATATCTACAAAACAACTGGAGTGGAGAGCCCTATAGTGGAGATGTATATTTTTGATGGTTTGCAGTATTTTATCAAACATCTTCACATAAATTTCTTGGGTATTTTAATTGTTCCTGAGCTAGTGCAGCATTGGGCGACTTTGTTTGGGGGTAACTTTGTCGGTGGGCAACTGTTGGGGTAGGGGGAAGCTTACTTGGGTGGGAGGTAGCGTTGTTGTAGGTGACTTTGTAGCTGGTGATTTTTCTAGGGGGTGAGTACTCCTAGAACTATCATAGTTCTAGGAGTCGGGGGTGAGATGACATGCACTCACAGGCCTGGAATTTCATCTTTGAAAGGGCAAGGCCATTCTCATTTTGCAAAGGGCACTTCCATTGCAAAATCTTAAAGTCTATGGGAAACTTTTAGTGGGGCACCAAGGCCAAGACCAGGGCAACAGAGGCCATGTCCTTTGTGGCCTCTGGTAATTCCAGGGCTGCACTCATGTAGATCATACAGAAAGGACTAGACCACGGAGGTGTAGACACTGTTAATAGTAGATTTTTCTTTATGTCATAAGGCATAGCAGTTTGTCTCAGGCAAAGGTTGTTGACAAGTCAGTACCCTGTCATTCAGTCTTGTTCTTTGTTTGTGACTAGACATAAATTGGTTTAGGAAGATCATTTTGTTCACAAAAAATGTACACGTTATATCTACATGTATGGTCTGGATCCCAACTATGGTTGGTCTATCCCAGCTAAGGTTGGGCTCCCCCAACTATGGTTGGGTTATCCAAAACTATCCCAACTGCAATACCCAGTAGTTGGTTCAGGCTCATTATCTGTCATGGTTTTTTTTTCATAGATCTTGTTTGCTATTAATCTTTCAACTTCAGCTTCAGGTTTTGTTTGGATGTGAAACAGTCTCAAAAGTAAACAAAAATTATTTTAAAAGTTTGAAATGGAAATGGAAATGAGTTTGAAATGGAACCGATGAAAGCAAATTTCAAGTCAGATTTGATTATTGTCAGGTACAATGACTAGCTTAGTCACATGTGACTGGTTAAGCTTGAATTCCTCAGACAAGGAAGAGACAGTTGCTACATGTAGGTCAAATTGTTCGAGGTAAGCTTTTGTGTAATTTTGTAAGCCACTGGAAACAGCTAGATACACAATTCTGAATGAATGGTAAAATGGTACCATGCTTTGCCCACGTGGAGGTTGCTGTACAAAAGCTTGCCCGAACCATGAACTTACACTGTACAAATATCCAATGAGAGTGTTCTCTTCTTGTGACCAATCAATTAATTTCACCATACATTATTCAAAATATAACCCGCAAAATGGCTTACTTCAAAGTTTCTGTTGTCATCCATTTGTCAGAAAGAAATGGTACTCAGATTTTCGGACCTAATGTTTCTTTGCTCAAAATGTGACCATAAGACTGAATATCAATTAATAACAACATGTTCACCAGACCTTAAAATTACACGAAGGCCACAGAGACCATGGCCTCTGTTGCCCCTGGTCTTGGCCTAAGTGCTCCTTCAAAAGTTTCCCATAAACTTTTAAGATTTTCCAATAGAACTGCCCTTTGCAAAATGAAAATGACCTTGCCATCTCAAAGATGAAACTCCAGGCCTGGTTCACATAGAGCAGGTAAAATTGTTATTTGTTGGGGTAGGCCTATTGTTTCTAATTTCAAGTTTTCAGCTTTAAACCATGTGTCCATACGTATAGGTCAGGCAAACCTCAGCTGTTTGTGATAATGTCTAGACTGTGGTTCTGAATCATTCATTTCATGTATTACATATAGAACCCACTGGATGTGTAGTATATACATGTAAACTTAAAGGTAAGAGCAGACTTTGGTAGGTACTCAAAAAATTAATGACCATAAAAATTTACTTGGTAAGAAGCACTGCAGCTGTTGAGTATAAACTATTTTGAGAATGATTCCCTTTGAAGTATGTAATACGGTTTGGATAATTAATTTTTCAACCAAAAACATTTGATACTGAGAAACGATTCATGAATGAATCGTTTTTCAGATTTTCTGAGGGTTGGTGTCTGTTTGTGAATGCTGCAGCCAGAGATACAGTTGGTACCAGCTGTCACCATGGAGGTTCCTTCCTCCATGCTGTCACCTTGCTAAACGTGGATGGATTTGACGTTTGTGTGAAAATACTGTGACAGTCTTTTGCTATTTTCTCAGCAAGTAGACCCTGTTAAGCCGAAAGGTTTATGTGTGACTTTTATTGTATCATTCTCTTTAAATTTGCCTTTAAATCAGCATTACGGTGACAAAAACAAATCTATGACCCTACCTTTATGGGCCCAATTTCATAGAACTGTAGGATATTAAACTTTGCATGGTGGAAGTACAGTATAACTATTAAGTAAGGTTTGTGGTAACACCATGTTACTGAAAATAGAATGGAAAATACTACTGAAAAACACAAGGGGAAGTTACAAGTCATCCTGCTTGTTGATGTTCAATTCATAACAGGAACAGGAAGTCCATTAACTGTTATTCTAGCTGGATATTATTAGGCTTCATAGAGAAACACATTTTTTTTAAAATATTATGCTCAATCATTTTAGACCATTTTGAAATGGTGAGTATACCGTTATTGGTAATCCTATTTACCATGCTGTTAAAGACAAAACAGTGTTTTTTGTTGTTGTAACAGACCTAAACGGCTCCTTTATTAGCGAAATGTACACTGGAACATTTTAAGGGACTTAAAGGCATTGACCTGGGCCACAAGCTGGTGCATAAAACTAAATTTCTGCAACGTAAACATTGGCAGGGAACTGGTCAAAGACTATACTTTACATGGTATTTTGTCTGGTATCATGTTTCTGCTACATGTACAAAATGTACATGTAAGTAAAATTTGTTTTGTGCGTAAGCATTCTTTGTGCGCTTAGCAGCTTTATGAGACTGGCCCAGCCCTGTTATGAAGACAATCCTATATCCATTGCTTCCATATACCTGAAACCTGACATTTAAGCAGTCTTGTGACTCTGTGGCTGTATGCTGCCTAAGTACTTCTGATGAGGTTTCTGCGAACAGGCTTAGCTCAATGGTGCGTGAAGCGGGAAACTGGAACAGGGTTAACATTCTCCTGAAGGCGATCAGAGCATACTGATCAAAATGTTGAGTTGTTAAACCACCGGTTCTCCTCAGGACCACCAATTCATAGAGGGAGAGAGTTTTATGTTCATGAAGTCTCTGCAAACCTCATTAGATTGTGTTCTCACCATGCAAATTTTCAAATGCTACTTGGACTAGTTGGGATATCAAATGCTATATACCGGTGTCATAGGGAAATCTATTCCCCCGGAGATTCTGACCCCCATTATGGAAAATTAACAGTGGCTGGCGGAGGTTGATTCAAAAGAGGGCGCTATCAGAAATAAAATGTACACAGTTCGCCGTATGGGGGGACTGAATCTCCGGGGGGAACGAATCTCCTACCACACTGGTACCAGATGTGGCATTCATTACTTTTGCTATCTTTTGAACTTCTGAACAATTCAGTAAGTCTTTCCTGTGGACTGAACCATGAGATTCAGTCATCCTGTTTTGCCTTCCATTCAATGTACATGTACACATGTACTATGTAAAGTAACCAAATTGACTGTATTTTTGAATGCATGAGGGCGCTTTCAACGGTGAATTTCGCTGTCACAATCACGGTTTTGTCTTATTTTGACTGCCTGTATGCTTTTCTCTGGTCTCGATGGCTGAATAAATAATAAAAGTTATAATAACAATAAAAAAACAGTTTGTTTCACATGTTTTGTAATGTATCATGTAAATTTAGTTCACACTTGTCCTCAGGCGGTCTAAAATACTGCAAACTGAAGCTAAAAGGAAATCTGTCTGGTTTTTATAATAATATACATGTAAATGATAATATTACTATTCATTACAAAGTACATGCAGCAGGACCAAATATCTTTGTCTTTTTCAATTTTTGAAATTTGTTTCCACACTCCACACCTGACTAGTAATAGTCTATTGATGTTCTTTCTAGGCAGGTCAGTGTTACTGTTGGGGCAAGACATCCTTGTAAAGAAAGTGCTGTAACCTACATGTATTGTATTTAAAAGCTCAGGAAAATATCAAGCTTTGTCAATTTTAACCTGAACAGATCCAGTCATGGGTGGATAATGCTGAGTGAGAAAAAACAGATGTCATGTAGCGTACAGTGAAGCGTTTGATCTTGATTGAAAATGAAATAGTTAGAGATGTGCTATGCTTTTGGTGATGAGACTTCATGTAATGTATATTAGTTGATGATTTTGTTATCTGGCATCCTACTTGGTGATAAGTTTCAACTAGCACCAATTGCTTCAAGACATTTGTTCACCTGAAATACTGTCACCTTAGAGAAATTTGTTTTTGATTCTGATCTTCTCTTGTCATTGGATGCAAAATAGTCAAACAGGAAATGTGTGCAAAAACTAAATGACAACAAAAATCACACATTGACCCCTTGCACCAACATCACTAGCAGCTGTTGTCTGCCATGCCTGCCTTTTGGGGAGTCAAATTGCACGTAAAATCGTAAAAGCGTAAATGCTGCACCTCCTGGAAAAATGTGCACTGCACTCAACACAGGGACATTGACTCTGAATTGGCACAGTAACCAAGATTATTGTGATGATAGTGTAGAGAGGGAATAATTTCAACCACCTCCTTTTTTCAACATACTTTGGTTAGCCACTTTAGTTTCCGCCCCCTGGAAAATAACTTTCTTAGTAAGTTTCCCCCTCGTAAAATAACACTGCGATAAGATACACCTAGGAACAATAGCCCCTTTGATTAAGGACCATGTGCTCAGTGTTCCTCTGTAAGACCAATTCAGATACAGCCTGGCAGCATGAGGGGAACACTCCACATTAAGTTCTCCCATCACAAGCTTTGAGTTTTACTTCATGTTCAAGTTTTGCCTGCATCAAGTTTATCCTGCTATGGACTCGGTTAGCTTTAACTTTGTTTTATTTTGACGTTGTTTAATTAGTTCATTATTTTGACAATCATTATTCCTGCATTTCTTTGGAATTTAGTTTCTAAATTTGTATTTTTAAGATCTGTCTTGAAAGTTACTTTTCTTATAACCATGGATTTCAATGTTAAAGCCTTTGTGTTTCTTCATAAATTGGATAGAACTGTATTTTAATCGGTTGTATTTCTTGTTTTTTATTTACACAGGTTTTAAAGCCATTTTGATTTAAATCTGTAACTTTCTTTGGCACTGTGTTTTTTTTTTTTTAGGTTTCTGCTGTGTTTTTTTTATAGGGTTTCTGTGTTTTTTTAATCACATGTGTTTTTAATGGTTTCTGGTTTTTTTTTATCACTGAGTTCTAGGTTCAGTTTGTGAATTTGATCTGAGTTTAGGGTTCACTGGGTTTTCTTTTGCTTAAGTTAAGGTTTCAAAAAGATCAGTTTTTAGGTCCAAAGGTGTTTTTATTGTTTTGTTGCTATTTTTTATTACTGTATTTCAATCACTGGTTTTCCATTGGTCATTGATTTGTAATCAATAAAGTTATTTTTATTATTTTTTATTGAAGAAACCTACATTTTGAGTCTTTGTCCCACTTTGTGCATTACCTCGCGTCTTGACCCTGTTCGATCCTGTAGATTAAGTGAGTTTCCCCAAGCAAGCGTTTAGTTTTATTTAGTTTATTCTAGTGGTCCATTTTTACAGGTTACAATAGCATCTCGCAAACAGTAAAACATGTACATTAAGACTGGGGCTCAATGCACATGGCGTTGCTTACAGTGAAATTTTGCGCCTAAGGTCAAAGAAAATCACACTTAACAGGGTCCACTATAAGCACAGAATTCTGCGGTTAAGCAGCGTTGGGCCCAGTTAAGCAGCGTTGGGCCCAGTTTCACTAAGCCGTTCAAGCAGAAAATACTGTCCATCTATTTGATTTGCTAAGTGAAAATATCAGGGAACCAATCACAAAAAATGTACATCACAATGAGTGTTTTGGGCTGGTAACCCATTTCTGCTAAGCAAAGCTATTGTGCTTAGCAAAGGAGGTTGCTGGAAATGAATGTGGAGGACTGTAGAGGTTTTTGTTCTCATAATATAGGGTGGTACCACTTTGCATTTGTCACGTTAGCAGTTTTTCCAATGGTTGTAACTTTTTTTTAAAAAGTAC
This sequence comes from Pisaster brevispinus, assembly GCA_023634235.1. Taxonomy (NCBI): domain Eukaryota; kingdom Metazoa; phylum Echinodermata; class Asteroidea; order Forcipulatida; family Asteriidae; genus Pisaster; species Pisaster brevispinus. Next base: position 13,078,865 of record JAMKCF010000006.1, read on the forward strand.
CTGAAACCACCCATAGGGTGTTTCAACGTGTGGAGGGATGCAGGCTTATCTGAAAGTAATTTGAGTTGATTTAAGTGATGTTTCTAATTTTTTATTTTTGAAATGACCAAAACATTTTCATCAAAAATGGACGGAAAAATTACCTGCCTTTTTCATCTCTTAAATTATTATTTTTTAATTAGAGAGTAATTAAAACAAAATAATAAACTCAAATTACTTTCAATATACATGTAATTGTAAGCCTGCATTCCATTCACATGTTGAAACACTCAAGAGGGGGGGGGGGGTCAGAAACAACCATTGGGGAAAAAATGCTAACGTGACGGCAGAAAAGGGACACTTTGTTGTGTTCCATGACTTGTTGTGGTTCAAATAGACTGAAGTTTTTCCTTCTCTTTAAAATTACTATCTTGTCATAGGTTTCCTTAAACATTCTGCTGCATCAATTGTTTAACCTTGCACATTGAATTAGTCTTAATGCATGGACTAACCATTGGAATAACTGTACAGCTTGGTCAAGGTTTTCCCCAGGATTTTTCAAAACAGTTGGGTATTCTGGACTTGAATTGGAACGAGGTCCACAGAATCATTTTTAGTTGGTGGTGGTTTCCTTTAGTTTTAAAAGCCCTACTGTGCAAACCCAAGGTTTGATTTCTCTATGTGGTAAGACCATGGCCCAATTTCATAAAGTTGTTAAGCAGAAAACTCTGCTTAGCAAATTTCTATACTTAGCAAGAAATGAGCGGGGTACCAGTGGCAACAATGTAAACCTTATGGAATGTTGGCTGTTTACCTGTTTCTGCTAAGCAAGATTTGTCTGTGCTTAGCAAGTTTTTGTGCTTACAGGCTTTATGAAATTGGGTTCTACCTCCATGGTTAGACTACTCTTTAGACTGGATTTCACCAAGGTAGTTTGTGATCATCACATTTTATTTCAGCAGGTACATGTAACATTGTTTCAATGCAACACTCACTTCAATTGTACTAAAAATCATTTGTATAGCTCTAAATTATGTGGCATTTTCAAAAGTAGGTCAAAAGTTTTGACTTTGATATGCTTCAAGTGCAGGGAAATGTTACCTTTAAAGCTTGTGTTTATTAAAAAACAGACGTGGTACAGTAAACAGTGCACTGTGTATAATCATGGAGGTAGTCTAATTCTTCCTCCATGGTATAATCATGCAGCACTTATTCACATGGATGGCTGAACGTTGTGTTCTCTCTGGTGGGACAAATTAGACTGACGTTTTGTAATTTATTTACAGGCAGATCATTTTCTGCATCCAATTGGGCATGCTTTCCCACAAAAAGAGAGGAATGCGAAGACATTTGAGCGTTTTGTATTAAACGATTACTAGGGGAGAAAAAAGGAAAATAACTAGTAGTGTATTTTTTATTGTTTGGTTTTTGTTATTTATGATATATTGAGGAAAAAATAGAGCAAAACACTGTAAAAAAAAAAACCCACACACAAAAAAGGCATTCATAGCTTAATATTATTATCACTAATAAGCATAACGGGAAATTCTGGACATTTTGGTCTGGGGAAAGTACATTTTCATCCTATCCAGTTTTCAATAAACACACCATGCATTCAACCTTTGAATTTTGGTTGTTTTTTCTAGTGAAAACAGCAAATGTTTTGTCACGGCGTGTTCATATCAGGCTTATTTTGATTGTATTTAAATCAAAATAAGAAGTAGGGTCTTCAAGAGCTATTTCCTCTACTTTGACACTACCTGAACTTTGATCTCTGAAGGGTTGTTAATTGGATGAACTTTTACAATCAGGACAGTGAGCTTTCAGACTGAACATTGAATTAAAAATATATTTTCCAGTCCCATACGCTTTCTTTAAATTAGAATATTGCTTTCATCTGCTTGTTAGTGAATATTGCTTATACATGTATGCTAAACATGCTAAGCAAAGACCATTGTGTGGAACCAGTCACAAGCAATTTTACATTTCATGGCTGTTTCGGCTGGTAACCTGCCATCACGTTGCAAGGTTTCTAAGCAATTTGGTATGTGTATTATGGCTCTATGAGTTATAAAATCATAAAGGAAGGACTTTGGGTCCAGCCTGTAATGATAATTTGTTCCCTGGGTGTTTACAGTGCAGCTAGCAGAAAGCAAACTAATTAGATTTCACAAGGTTCATTCTGGCAGAATGACGTTCAACAGAATTCCAATTGCCATTAAAGGTTGGGAAGTTAAGCAGTGTAGCAGATGATCAAAATGAATTTGGGAATAGCAATACAGCCTTCGATTAATTTAATGTCCAAGAATACAATCCTGGTGCTTCTATAATTTGTATTTATACTCTTAAAGCCCCGATAATATTACCCGACTATATCCCACGATTTAACTCCTAAAATATTGTCTGACATTTCCAGATAAAATATGGCGTTCATTTGGACCAAACACCAACAGGCCGATTAAGAAAAAGAAGTACAGCTCACCCCCTACGTATCCATGTGGAATATGAAGATGATGTTGATAAGCTACCAGCAGCTACTTCTTTCCTAGTCAAGGTAATGTACACATGCAGGGTTTTCTATAGGAATATTTCAAAACTTTGGCCAAAAAAAAAACCCAGCCAGAGATGCGGTTGGTACCCACAGTTACATCGCTAAATGTGGACTTATTCGTTGTTCTTGTGTAAATACTGTGACAGTTTTGTTGCTGTTTGGTCAGCAAATAGACATTGTATTCAGCTGAAACTTTCACATGGGGCTTTTATTGTATCTTTCTAGATACAATTTTGCCTATAAATCAACATTACATTGACAAGAACCAATATGTGACCCTACCTTTAGCAATGGAGATATCCTCTTTTTGGGGAAAAATAACAAAAAGGCCACAACCTCCCTTAAAGTTTGATGCCTACCTCTGAGGGAAGTATGCTCCTTGAGTCATTTCATCACACTACTTGATTTTTTCTTCAATTACCTGTAATTACATCGGACATAATCTGGCTATGAAACATTGTACTTTGTACTCAAGAGGTGTATACGTACATCCTCCAGGGGCCACCGGTTTATCATGAAACAAGTAAAAATGTTCTGAATGATCAACATGGTCAAAGGAGATTTCAGGCAACTTTAAGCTCTCAGATCAAAGTAACGCAGTGCTGGGGGAGATGTGGAGTTGCCGTGGTAACCAAAAGCTCTGTTTTGCTCCCTTTAAATGTCATTACTTGCGTCTAGCAGGCAAGACTGGGATGCACGGAATCCCATGGGAAATACGAAAGTGATAGTTTTTGACTTGCCATCTGTTTTCACCATCATGAAAACATATTAAGAGAGTTACCAATAATAAGGGGTTCATTAAACATTCCTCATCAAATAATGAGGTGGGTTTGGAGGTGTGAGTGCGTGCGTGTGTGTAGGGGGGGGGGGATGTCTGTGACTCCATGGCAATAAATGGCATAAACAAAAATGAATTTTCTTGCATGACTTGATCTGGGTTAGACTTGATTCTTTGGTTGTTCAGAGAGTATTGGAGCAATCGAGGTGGATTGCTGTAAGTTAACGTGTAACTGTGCATTGCTTACTCAATAATCACCGCTCAGTGCGGGCTATTTGGCTGCTGTTAAACTATCTTGGGCTTTCAATTGACATGTAGGATGTCACTAGAAACTGAAAAGCAAACACAGTTGCCATGGTAACTCAATGGTTGGGTTCAAAAGGTGACTCTTCTTGCTTTGGATTCTCTGAGCGTCTTTTCTTCACGTGTTTGTCGATCATTCCTGTAATGTACATTCAGTTAATGTTCATTCAGTCTACATTATTAACCATCGTGTACAATTTATGGTAATGCGGAGGGGAAAACTCTCAGAATGGTCAGATTAAACAAATAAATGAAATAGTGGAAAGATAGATTTTGTGTTAATAGTGGATGTTCTTGAATTGAACAGTTCGACTCAAGCGCCCACTTTGAAGGAACACAGTGAATTATTGATTTGTGTCACAAACATTTGAGTTTCAATGGGGCATTGCTTCTAGGTTCAACTCAAGCTGTTTTTTTAAAGTGGAATCTTACAGTATGAAATAATATACAAGTGTCCTTTAACAGGGGACGATTTTCAGACAGAAATTGTGTATTGTACAAATTTATGTTTGTAAGCAAAGCTATTTTGTAGGTTCAAGAGGGGCACCAAGGTCAAAATGAGTTTTGTGATACACTCATTTCCAGTAGATAGAGTCCTCATGAAATTGTGGAAAAGGATAGTCTCTACCTCACATTGAAAAGGTTTAATATGTCATTTTATTTGATAGTCATTTGTGTCGCTTTACTTGACCTTATTTGGACAGCAGGAACAAATGGGTCTGTACATTTTCAAAGAGGAATTTTTGCACCATTATTCTTAAAGCTCAAATTCAATGCCGTTTTTATTGAATATCTTCAGAATTTAGAAATGAACTGAAAATTCTCTGTACAAAAATGTACAAACCATATTTTTGAAATGTGACGTGATTGAACGTTTTGGATTTTGTAATTGATCGTGGACTTTCCAATCCATGAATCACTTCAACGATACCTGTCACTGAATGAACTTAAAATCGGGAACATCATGAGTTAAAATACACTTATTAATAATAATAATAATAATAATAATAAAAAACATTTATGTAGCGCCAAAATCTGCCTAAAAAAACACTCAAGGCGCTTATTAAGTGCTTATTTATTATTAAAAAGAATTACAAAAGAGAAGCTGCTGTCGTTGATGTGTATTCAAAGTTTTAGTCAAGCAGAGATAAGAAAAACCTCCGTGGACAGATCAGTTTTGCACATGATATCTTTAAACTACCATATTTTGAAAACAAACAACTGATTTTTAATTTTTTGTCATCACTAAAAATGCTCAACAGTCATCACTTTCATAAAATAAAAAAAACTGTAAAAGCTTTTAAGTAAGTAGGTGAAAATGTCTGTCAGGAGTGGGTACACCTGTTTTTTTAAACCACCCTGTACATGTACCTGTCCTGGCTTTGCCACTATTCTGTCAAGTCAGAAGGTCTTTCATTCGTCAAATAATCAATGTGATTTATGTACAGTCAGTGGTTTAAAGTATGGAGTCCTCACTCTGGTGAAAAGTCCTTACTCTGGTGAAAAAGCTGTCATCAGTCATGACTACTTATAGATGTCCAGGTCTATGTTGACTTGTATTGACATCTTGAGAGTTGTAATTCTTCATGCGTTAACTGTATCGTGGCTGTGGGGGTTGTGATGAGATGAAATTGGTGCTCCTCGATTTTAAATGTTTCAGCGCAGATTTATCATGTTGAGCAGTGTGGGATTTTTGTGCCATAGGACATGACATACGATACTTTTATTTGACTCTCTGTAAGAGCCAAGGTCATGTTTATAGGTAGAATAAGTTATTTGCAGACCTGAAGAAAATGTGCGTTTCAAGTTACATGTACTACAAAATTACTTACTTGATTGAGAGTACAAATTGTTCTCAAGTATTCAGTGAAATCGTGTCGCCAGGTGTTATTTCATTACAAAGAAAAATGCTATTTTGTATCATTTTGAAATGATTGTCGACTGGCCATCATTTGACTGAGTGGGTTTAAGGTCTGTCTGACAGCATAAAATAGTCCCCATTTTCTCTTGATTTTCTTGGCTGTCACTAGGACGAACATATGTCAACAGGCCCGTGGATCGATATTATGATTAAATCCTACCCCCAAAATCCACATTTTCTAAAAAAATACACCAATGTTATAATTTTCCTTTAAAGTTAAGCAGCAAATTTAAATCAGTTGATTGGTTTAATGTTTCCAGTTACATGTTTACATGCAGTTAAGACTGTATGCTTAGCAGAAAAAACATGCTTAGCAGCAAATGAGTTACCAGGCAAAACACCATGAAATGTGCATTGCCGGTGACAGGATTCCTTCTAAAAATTTCTTAGCAAGTGAATCTGGTAAGAATTTATGAAGCTGTGTCTACATGTAGGGCTGGCTTGCACCAGGGCCCACAGAAAATATCAGACGATACAACTGGTTTGGTATTTTGGCTGGTAACGTTACTTTGTAAACAAACATTTTTGTGCTTAGCTACTTTTTATGCGAGAGCCTTACATATAAAATTGGGTCTATAGAGCTGCTTAAGCAGACAATTTTGCTTTAAAACAATGTTCTGCTAAGCAAAAATAAGAAGGATATCAGTCTAAAATGGTAAATGACATTTTGGCTGGTAACTTCATTGTGGTAAGCTGTAAGCTTTGTGCTTAGCTACTTTTCTATATCAAGTAACAAACCAAACTACTTTACATATCATACATGTACAACCAACCTGTCAAAATGTCATCAATTTTGGTGATCATGTTTGAGTGAAAAATTTGTTTTATGTCAGGGGTTTTATGCATTAATTTCGGGCTTCGCGTGTATTTTAATTGTATGAACCAAAATAAGCAACAGTGATTTTTTTTTTTTGGGGGGGGGCTTCAATGGCTCTTTCCTAGACTTTGACAATCTAGAGGATTTATAGTTGTATGAACTTTATATACAATGAGCTTTCAAGTTGAAACTAAACAATTTTTTAAACATGTCTTTAAGGTGAAATAAAGAGAGAATAATTTACCAAAATAGGCTTTCTTGTTAGAGTGGAGTTTGCAGGCCCTGTTCTTGTGTATGCAGATGCTTTTTTAACAAATCTTCAAGCAGAGGCTGTGAAATAACCCTTGTTTTTAGCAGTAACCTTTTTTTGATACTTCAAAAATTGTCATACATTGTTTTTCATCAGAAAATAAATTCTGAGCAAGATATTTAGGGACAATAGTACTCAGAGAGATTTGAATCAGTTTTGATCATGCTGGAAGTCTCTCCAGCTTTTAAGAGTTGACAAACAAGGAACATCTTGGGATTCTTGCTCTCCCTGTTGAGGTTCTATCAATTAAAGAGGAACGTCGTCGCATCACAGGTACCTTGGAGAGAGAGCAAGGCTCCCATGGAACCCTTTTAAGAAGCAGTCCTTGCTACGTGGTCTGCAACATCTGGTCTTTTGTTCGATCTAAATTTACTCCTGTATTTGGGATCATTGTTGAAATAAAGTGATGAATTATGTATTTGATGGGATTATGGCATACAAAATGTATGTTATGTTATGTGCATAAGGGTATAGACAATCTTAGTAGAATAATATTTTAAACACTTTCACATCTCTTTGAATTCAACTTTGTATCTCACAAAAACCATCTTAACCATTTAGTGCTGGGATTTCCAAAAGATTTCTGTGCCCATGCAAGGGATTAGGTTTTTTTCTGAATTTTCTGAATTATCTGTTTTTGAGATTATCACTGTCACAATGAAAACGTGACTTAACCAAATAAAAGACAACAGAAGTTGTCATAAAATTCACCGGGATTTGCTGCTCTCTTTCGAGAAAATGTTGAATGTGTTCACCTTGAATTGGCCAAACCCTTTGCTGTAAGCCATGGCTGATAATCAGTCATGATTTGCTGGAATCTGAGATTAACCTATCACATGCCAGTGATAAACAATGGTGGCAGCCTGTGGATCTCTGGTAATCCTTGTTTGTAATAACAAAAGGGTGAGGGTCTGGAATTGGGGATTAAGCAATAACCCCTGGAAAAAGGGAGCTTTCAATCAAGCATGAATTCCAGCGTTCTTGTCTCTCGCTGTACAGGGGACATGAAGCCTTTAGTACTAGCATGGCCAGTGCATGCTTGTGTACATGCTAAACAATGGCCTGTTCGGGCACATTAACACTTCCCCTATTTTGACCTCATACCCCCCAAAATTTTCCCCAGGTGTAATCGGTCATCCGTTTTCTGGTTTGTGAAAGTTGTATTTTAACTGGTTAATCAGGGACAGTTTACATGTGATTGCAAGCCTTTAGGGCCTTGTCACGCAACAGTTTTTTACAGGCAAATTTTAAACAACTAACTGCACTGCATGAAAAAGAAACACTTTTGTAGCACATTTTTGTGACAAGTTCTCGGTAACCCCCAAAAAGTGTGTGGAAGTTGATGTGTGATTTGTTTTCCTTCATGGAGGTTGCCTGGAATTCTTTGCCTTGAAAACTGCCTCATATGACATTGCTGTAGTTAAATTTTTATGAAAATCACCCAAACCCATATTCAATACGTGCCTTTGTCTTTTCCTTTCAGAATGATCTGTTACCTGCTGCCGTCTACTCTTTATCTCGTATGCTTAATGTTTGGTCGTCAGCTACAGGACCTGTTAGGTTAAATAGGTAAGTCATCCATGTCCTGCTTTATGTACAAACAGATGCCCTCAGGTGTAATCAAGTGCTACATAAGAACTCTGTATTATTATTATTCATATTATTGATCCTTTACTTTGAGTTATGCAGATTTGTTACCACCTTCTGTTTGATAGGTGGGTCATTTAGGAGTCTCTGGATGAAGATGTTGTTTTATCTTGTTGACGCTTGTTTCTTTTCAGAGCATGTGCCTACTCGCATTATTACACCTTGCCTAACGATACCCATGAGTACTGCCTGGGTGCTTGTGGGAATGTCACACGATGTGGACCCGTCACGATACCAAACAAACATCTTCATGTGAGTAGAGAGATCCCAGAAATCTACCTTTGTGCATGTTCCATTAGGTCCCTACTGAAATCCCCCTCCCCTTCCAGCTACCCAATAGACCTTATGCATTGACGTCATCTAGCCGCCATCTTAGAGGCAAACCAATGATGAAACAATGGACACGCACAGAGTTGTATGCGCACAGGATTGGCCAATGAACAATCTCCTCTTGACCTCTAGGTGAAGGCGCCCTACTCAAATGAGGTCATGTGCATTTAAGGTCTATACCACCTAGCTCATGTCAAGGAATGTTGTGGTAGCACTTAAAACTAACTGAGTGCATGAAAAAACTGCATGAGCTTTCGTTGCAACAATTACTCCATCAACTGTACTTTTTACATGCTCCCCCATATCTTTATATCTTTATATTTGTATATATCTGTAAATTGTAATTTTATTCTTGTTGTCTATTGTTGCTATGTCTTTCTTGTATGTTTTGTATAGTCTCCTTTACACAGGGAAGACAAATTTCATGTTTTTTATCATGACAATAAATATTTGTAATCTAATCTTTAATCTTTAATCCATCAGATGCAAGTAGTTGTTGCTACAAAAGCTCATGCATTTTTAAAAATGTAATTAGTTAGTTTTTAAGTACTACCACTGCCTTCCTTTTTTTATTATAAGACTAACGCGGCTTTCTCTACCATTGATACATTTTTGAAGTTATGAAAACTTGATAACCCTTGTGTCTAGAAAGAAACAAACAGCAAGCTGGTAAATGCTAATCTCTGTAGTCCAAAAATGATGATAAGTGTACACTGTACAACTTCAACCTAGAATAAGTGCGGCATTTACAACATGAAACACAATGAAGGGTACAGCTTTGCATTCGTCATGTTAGAAATGGTTGTATTTTTTGTTATAAGTACCTGAAACCACCCATACATGTGTTTCAATTTGAGATGACTATTATTATATATATTTTTAAAAATAACCCTCAAATTTCAATCAAATGATGGCCTGGAAAAACATTTTGGATGGAAATTTCAGGGTGTTTTGTGAACAAAATTAAAAAACCCACAAATGAATCAATTCAAATTATTTTCAGTATAGTCTGGATGTCCATTCACATGTAGAAACACTTTTGGGGTGGTTTCAGGTACTTGAGCAAAAATTACAACCATTGAGAAAAACTGTGAACATGGCAGATGCAAAGTGGTCTCCTTTATTGTGTTTCTTGACATGCATGTACGTTAGTTTAACATTATTATGAACTACTCATGTGTATGTCTTGTTGTTAATTAAGATGTTATCTTGGCACTGTGACAGGTATAACAGGGGCTGTACAAACCTTTATCATGCTACCAGCCTCTTTGTCATGTACCCTGTATGCCATAGCAATCATACATACTAATTTTCATTACAACAACACTGGACCAGACTACTGTCCCTTCCAGCCTCAGTTTAGTTATGTCGTGGCCGAGCGGTTAAGTGCACTGGACTCAAGCTCTGGTGTTTCTAATCAGCAGATTGTGGGTTCAGTACCCGGTCTTGACACTAGTGTCCTTAAGCAAGACACTTAACCATGATTGCTTCATCCTTCGGATGGAACGTAAAGCTGTAGGTCCTGAGTGTTGTGTAATGCACGTACAGGAACCCAGAACACTTATCGTTAATAGAAGGGGTTTGCCCTGGTATTTCTTTTTCGCCACAGCATTTTGTAAAACGTTACATGTTGCTATGTAAATAAATGGGTCTTATATTTCAAGTGTAGCTCTGCATACCTTGTAGACAAATAATGAGCGCCTTGAGACGCCCTCAGGTGATAAAGCTCTGTGTACTGTAAGGAATGCGTATAATGCTATTTTATTCCTAAACCAATTCACTTCGGAGGATACAATAAAACGCAAATAAACTGGCATTTGAGTTTTTGTGCATATTTGTCGGCAGTCATGTCAACATGCCATGTGTGGTGAGGCACTGTGGCCGATTGCGTGTACACTGGCCACTGTTCACAGAGTCCATGTGGTCGGAGTTTGGTGGCCCCGTCATAGGCACCCTGTTTAACCATGACATATGTATTCAAATAGGTCTTGTAATTTGTTCAAAGCTCTGCATACCTTGTAGAAAAATAGTTGTGATAAATAGCCGCATAAGAACTGTATATTATTATTACTATGTTTCTGAATATGAGGAACCCACAATATTTTGAGTGTTACCTCATGACTGTTAACTTCACCTGGTACTAATTGCTATATCCACTTTTCATTACTACTACTAGGCATGCTACACGTGTGACGAGAGCCAGAGCCAGTGTAAACAAAGCGGCGGGGAGACGGGGCCAGGAGTGGAGGACACCGATTTCATCCTCTATGTTACCGCGGAGATGACCTTTGATTGTCAGATAGAGGACACAACGGCGCATGCGTCATTCTGTCAACTGGAGGCTACGCTGGACAGGTTTGTAATTCTGAATGGCTTCTTGTTTGCGTTCTGTGTTGGTGGTAGTATACAGCACAGGACTTAGAATTGTGGCATGTTTGGTTTGACTGTATAAACTGACACGACTGAATGGCTTGCAATCCCTGGATGGATAAAGTCAAATTGAGAAGGAGTTGGTAGCTTTGTCTTTATTTCTGGATTATTTTACTTCACTTTGATGTCAAATTTTAGAGTAATAAGTGAAATAATATAAATGTCTATGAGTGAGAAAATTTGCATGAGTTGAAATATAGAATGTTCCATTTAATGAGGTGAGGCCGAGCTGAATGGAACAGCCAACCTGAAGACGAGTAGAGTATACCGTTCGAAACGTCGAGACCACACCAGCTCTTTTCAGAGGCAACACTCATTTTACACGCGGTTGTACCTGCAAGTTTACTATTTATAGTTATTTCTTGGAACAAACAACCTTTCCATGAACAAAAATATTCTCTCCATTGCACAAATGCAAAACATTCGTTATCTGTATTAAGAAATACCCAAGTATTGTTATTGGATGATAAAAAGTTATAAGAATGAACAAACTGTGCAATATTGTGTTCTGGCATCCACTATGAGGGTATGTTGTACTGCTCTGTATAGCGCATTGTGTGGTCTAGAGTGCAATAGTCAGAGAGGATGGGACAAAAATGCACAGTGAATAGAACAAAAATGGACAGTTTATGATGTAGGCCATGTACATGTAAGGGTTGGATTAATGAATGCCACATGACCTGCAATCTGCCAATCAAATGACAAGGATCTATTTGGGAATTGTATAACTAGTGTCTAAGGAACAAATATGGAATTAGTCAATGTTATGTCCAAACCTGTGATTTAAAACCTCTATTAGATCTCTGAAAAAGACCCATCTTAAGGTGGGTTACTCATATGGTGAATTTATTGTGACATCACATCTGGCCTAGTGCTTAAGATTCTGTCATTGGCTAAGACGAGACTGAGAGCTTTGTTAAAACAGAGCCCTGGGCCCAATTTCACAGCGCTGCTTATCGGTAAGCAAATTTTCGTGCTAACTGTAGCAGAAAAATTTGCTTAAGCGTAAGCGTATTTCACAGGTTAGCAAGTAAATTAGGCAGACATCTTGCGCGTTCACCATGAATTTGCATTGTTACATCATTCATTTTCATACAGTAAGCACAGGAAGGTTAGCATGCGTGTGCTTACGGTTAGCAGCGCTATGAAATGGAAATCGCTCAGTAAGCACAAAATCAGCCATTAAGCGGCTCTATGAAATTGGGCCCTGGTGTTCAGGGGTTTCATCAAAGACCGGGTACTCCCTGAGGATTTTTCAAAACTATGGGGCATTCTGGACCAAAATTTTGGAAGTTTGGCCGAAGCACGCTGAATTGAAAGGAGGTTCTCGGATTGTTTTTTACTTGGTTTTTAGTTCCTCTTTAAAAGTTCTCCAAAGACTTGAATATTTTCCAATGGACGTGCCCTTTGCATTTGAAATTGGCCTGGCCCTCTCTCAAAGATGAAATTCCAGGTCTGTATCTATTTTTGTTGTTGTCCATGTTTCAGCCACATTGTTTTGTGACATGCTTTTAATACAATGTTGACCATGTTTTACAATGCGGTGGGTAATGGGTTCACATTCCGCCAAGGTTCCCATCCTGATAACCATGTTCATTTGATACTTTCCATGCAGACCGATTGCTGGCTACATCAACCTGTGCCCAAGTGCTCTCAGCACCGATCCATCCCACCGCACCATGCAACTCACCACTGTACAGCATGAGATTATTCACTCTTTGGTAGGTATTCATCAATAAGTTGCATCCATAGATGTTAATTTTGCATCGGGGATAAAGAATATTAATTTTGGTTTTACCCAACACCGATGTGTGTTAGCACTGTATACTCTCGAACTGCCTCTAGCTACCGGGCAATCTCGGTGGTCTAGTTGGTAAGACACTGCTCTAGAATTGCAAAGGTCGTGGGTTCGAATCTCACCCGAGTAATATGCCTGTGATTTTTTTCACAGAACTCGGGGAAAGTACTGAGTATACAGTGCTAACACACATCGGTGTAGGGTAAAACCAAAATTAATAAGTTGCATCCAATTCAGTCCACCAGACTCCAGATGTCAGAAAAATAATTCTGAAGCTAGGGATCTGCATCTACATTATTCCTTGATGGATAAATGGAACTTGTGACTCCAGATTGACCATTTAACCGTTTCTACCAATTCCAATCATCCCGCATGTACACGGAGCAGATGTCAATATGCGGAGCAGATGTCAATACACTTTTCAGTATGGTTCAGGGTTAAAAATAGAATACTATAGCCAGTCTTCACAGTCACAAAACCACAAACCACAGGTGTGGTGTTGTAAAAATGTATAACAAATGGTTGGGGATTGAAAATAATGCATTACATTTTGTAGGGGATTAAGATAGACAGATCCACAAACAAAAATGATATTAATCATGTTCCCTGGATAACATCTGGGGATACAATTTTAAAGGAGAGGAGGGTCACATTTTTGTTTTGTTTTTGTTTTGGTTTTGTTTACTGTATTCATGTGAAGTTTTTCAGAATCAAATTATAATATTGTTTTATGTGATACTTGTCTGGGAGACTTGACTTGATTGAGTGTGATTGAAAAGGACCGCAAGAAATTTAGATAAAAACAGTGACGTGGCCGAGTGGTCAAGTGTACTGGACTCAAGCTCTGGTCTCTCTGACCAGCAGAGTGTGGGTTCAAGTTCCGGTCTTGACACTTGTGTCCTTGAGCAAGACACTTCACCGATATTGCTTCTTCCTTCGGATGGGCCGTAAAGCCATTGGTCCCGTGTGTTGTGTAATGCATGTAAAAGAACCCAGTACATGGTATGATTGGCTGCAGATTGCGCCACAGCACCTTGTAAACAGTTACATGGTGCTATGTAAATAAATCATGCATTGCTCTGGCAAATCACAACTGTGACAGCACGTCTAAAAGCCTGGCAAAAAAACGATCACAAATGCAGTGGCTATGGCTGGATTGCTCAAAGGTTCTATAGCCGTAGCCAAAGTTGCTTGATTTTGACATGGCCTAAGCTGCTACTACAGTCAACGCTCATTATATGAGATTGCTGGGACTGGCTAAATTATCTCTTTATAACAGTAACGTTTTTATAAGTGGACAGTGAAAAAAGAAGAAACACAAAGCAGAAATGAGATTCAGGACTTTTGAGTGTACTCTTTACAAGCAGAACCTCATTATAACAGTGCTCTTTGTAACGAGAGTTGACTGTATTTGGATTGCTGCATCTTACAAATTAAGATGTGGTCTGTATCCTGTTGTAAAGGGCTGCTGTCTCAAATTACTTCTCTTATTTTAAATGGTAATGCTTTTTTCTTCCCCTCAGGGTTTTACTGCCGCCTTATATGCCTTTTATCATGATAGTGAGGGTCAGCCTTTTACGCCTAGGGACCCATCAGGTCTACCGCCGTTTAATGAAAGGTAATGTGACTGAGCTTATTGAAGGTGATACGTGAAACAGTGGTTGAGTTTACAGTATGAAAGCCATGGGTTCACAGATTGAATTAGAATGAGAACTGCCCTTGTAATGAAACTTCAAAAACACGAAAGTTGTTTTACTGGTGAAAAGTATGTAAAAACAAATATAGAAATAAAAAATCTACCACCAATTAACAGGATGGATGGATGGGATGGTTGTTTTAACCCCTACTGTTCTGTGACAGGTTTTCTGTGTTATTTTGCATGCATTCTAGCAAAATTACTCTTTTCCCAGTTAAATGGAGAAGACAATTATACAGGGTTAAAAAATGTCAGACTTTTATCTGAATTCAGACTTTTCAAAGTCTTGTTGGCAAACAAAATTGTTTGTATTTTTCTCCAAATAAAATGAGTCTGGCTCTTTGATCTACTTCTCTAGCACTGAGGTAGTGGTGCCAAAAGCTCCTTGGAATCTATAACCCAGGGGTGATCAGACTTTGTTTTGTAAGCAGTGAGACTCACCCCTGTTTATGACGAGGTGTCTTTTTCAAGTATGCACGTGTCTCACTGTGCCAAGCCAGTAATCCAACCCGTATTTTGTGAGCTACATAACTTGAATTCAGTGCACTAGACCACTCGGTCGTAACCCACTAACAAATACAGACAGTCCTCAAAGGTGTCACCCATTTCAGGCTGTTGGTTGAAAGGAACTTAGATTTAGAGCAGACGATCAGCTTTGTGGTAGGGGAATCTTAATACGGAAAATCAAAGACACGATTCACTTGCCAGCCAAGGCGCAAATTATAAAATTGTTGTATAAAAAGCAGCCTTTTTTCCTTTTTTGTATTCGCATTAAAGCAATTTTACCTTTTTTGAGGCATGCAAGTTTGTATTGAGCATTGTTCTCAGTTAAACTTATAAGGCGTTCTTTTTAGACATGCTAAATCGGCATTCAGGTTAGTAGAGTAGAAACAACTAGAGATTTCTGCAAAAAACTGCTGCGAATTTCAATGCTGTTCAAAAGGATTGTTAAATTGAATTGTTATCTTTTTTAATCGCACATCGCAAAAGAAAAACTGCTTACATATGAACTGAAATTGATTGACTGTTTTGAGGAGTTTTTAATTCGCAAAACAGAAAAACACAATGTTTAAAGTGGCCTTTTATTTGCCAAGAATGACTGGGAAATTTTGTACTTCAAGAAGTTATTTGTGTTTCTTTACAGCCTTGGACTGTACCAATGGAGTGATAGGGTGATTAAACAGCTTCATCGGAGGGACTGGGATGTAAGAGGAGGCCAGATAACACATGCAATACACACAATGGTTACACCTAATGTTGTGGTAGGTGGATCATGTAGCTAGCTGTATATATTTACGACTTAAGTTGCCCAAGATAACACACAAAATTGCACTCAAGCCTGAGCATAAAGGCCATTTGTTAAAAAGCTGTAGTTTTGTCCATGTTCACCCTCCATACCCAAACTTGGAAAGAGAAAGATTAGGTCTTTCCAATGATGGTAAAATAAAATGGGGCAGCTATTATGCAATCACTTCAAATTGGACTAGAAAGATCCGAAATGCCAACCACCTAAGGAGCGCCATATGGTTGTGTACAAAAAAGTGTTTGGGTTTACAGAGCACACTGAGGAAACAAAGACCAAGAGCTTATTGGTCAATCTCAATGATTTTTGGATTGTACAAAAGAAAATTCAATAGGTACAATTTTTAGTACTTATTATGCTCTAAAATGAAATCTTCAAGGTAATAATAGAGTTTGTAAAATTGACCTTTGAACTCAAGCTTTCTGTTGTGTGAGAATGTGTGCTTCACACCAGATTTCCAACCCATGCTCTACTGCCGACAACACCAGAACTTGAGTCCGGTGAACTAAACCGCTCGGACATAACACTCAAGTTGTCTCTGTCCCATGAATGACACTGAATAATCAGTCATTTTGTGTACAGTAATCTAACCCTTGAGTGGCTTAAGAGATGAACTGAAATTAAAGTAGAGTGAAACTCACTAAAATGACATTGGGGTTTTTTTTACAGAGGGAGGCAAGAGCGCATTTTGACTGCCCAGTAATGGTAGGGATGGAAGTTGAGAACAACGGAGGTTATGGAACCAAATTAACTCATTTTGAAAAAAGACTTCTTGAGGTAAGTTCAGTATTGTTGAATTTTTCTGGTAACGAAGCCAAGGTATCCCCAAGAGCGGCTAGCTGGACCTGTATTTTTCTTGATACCTGTGTAGAGCAGATGATGAAGAAATAGTCAGTTTTAGATGTGGGAGGAAAACCCTGAATAAAGAAAACCCACTTAATAGTTAGGAATTGAAAACCCCATTCACATGTCAAGGCTCTGTCTGAGGTAGGATTCAAACTGGGACCCACCGTGGTGAAGGACAGGGCAAGGCACCACCAAGCCAAGCTGATCCCCTGATGAACAGATTTGCCAGTTAAGTTAATGTCCTGATGAACAGATTTGCCAGTTAAGTTAATGTAAAGGATTTTAATCATTTATAGATGTAAAAACCACTTCGGTGATAAAATCTTTTATTAACAGTTTTCACTTTTCATTGTATACTTGGTGCTTTCCAGTTTCTGTCATTAAAAACTTGACAGGGAACTTTGTTGGGATTCGAACTCTTGACCCCTGTTTTCTTTGGGCAGTCGGGTTGGCAAAGTGGTATCTTTCCTCGCCTTATCTTTCCTTCCAGGACCTCGGTTTGAATCCTGTCGGGGGCACTATGTGGATTGAGTTTTCAGTCCCTACCTAATAGCATGAAGTTTTTTTAATAACTTTCTGGGTTTTTCTCCCAACATCTAAAACTGATTTTCCTTCCTTGTCTTCTCTCCATGGGGTTCTTGGCTATAAGTTCACTTTTCTGAAAGTCGGTGGCTTCACAACCAGAAGAAATAAATTAAATGAAAGCAGATCTTGATTTAAACAAAATAGCAAAGAAATTAAAACAAATAAGAAAAAAAGAAAAAAGAAAAAAAAGAAGAAAAAGAAAAATAGCAATATAATGCTAAGAAGTTATTACCTGATTTTTTTTACACAGGCTTGTTTTTGGACGGCTCTCATGATACAGAAAAAATGGATTTGTTTAGAGTCCAAGCTCAGACACTTTAGTGTTCAAACTGATGACCTTTCTTCCATTCAGAGTTTTCAAAGTTGTCTGAAATCGTGAATTTGTGAAAACGTGCCCTGGGACTATGTATTGCCTATCAAAATGTAGGTTCAGCGGAATCTTGATCAAAATACTGTTAATGGGGCAAGTACAATGTTGGGGTTTTGCTTTATGTTCATTTAAATTTTGAAAAAATTCGAAATGTCAGTGAAATGTGTACTTGCATTGTAGTGAAAACTTCTTCCAATGACAACTAGAGATACTAGTTTAAAACATTGAGACTAAACTAGCAGGCTCCCATCATCTCTTCAAAACAGATTATTAACATGGTGTATACACATATTTTTTACAATTAATAAGCCACAAGGGAAACTGACTGAATAAATTTTTAATAATTTGGGGGTGGAACAAAGAAAAATTTACTAGACCGGGATTTGAACCTGCAACCTCCAGACTAACGTGCTTGTGCTCCATCAACTGAGCTATCTAGCCTTAATGTTTGCGATCTCCGTATTTTGTCAATATCTTTGTTCAGGGGTGCCAGTCAGAAGCTATTCCCAAGTTTACAATACAACCTGGGAAGCGGCATGTTTGATTTTTTGAAATAAAAAGTTGCATCCTTTAAATGATTCCTCTGCTGCTGCTCAGTTGGTAGAGCACCAGTACGTTAATCCGGAGGTCGCAGGTTCAAATCCCACTCTCAACCCAAAATGACATAGCATTTAAGTAACATCTCATAACAGTTACATGGTTTTGGGTTGTATTTTCTGTAAATCTTTGTTGTCTTGCAGGAAAAGAGAAATGAGATAAAGTCCAAACACTATTTGGAGAAAAGACAGTAATTCAGACAGGAATAGTTTTTAATCCTACCATCTTTGTAAATCCTGATAATTTGGGGGGTTGAACAAAGACAAATTGACTAGAGCAGGACTTGAACATACCAGCTGAGCTATCTAGCCCTATCGGTCTCCCTACTTTGTCAATATCTTTGTTCAGGGGTGCAAGTCAGAAGTTACAAAACAGTTGTATGTCCGTTTATATTTGATGTTGTTTTGTTGACAGAATGAAGCCATGACTGGGACCCATACCCATGAGCGTGTCTTCTCTCGTCTGACCCTAGCTGTCTTAGAGGACACAGGATGGTACCAACCCAACTATGACATGGCTGATCCTCTGGACTGGGGCAAAGGACTTGGATGTGATTTTGTTAGAAAAAGCTGTAAATATTGGATGGATAAAAAACGCGATTCGTAAGTGGAATTGTTGTATCATGTGTGTGGTCAGGATGTGTTTTTGAAGTGTTTAATTTCCTGTAAATTGAAACTTCACTTTCAATTGAACTACATGTATCTGTTTTGCATAAATAAGGACTTGTGAAAAAACCAACAAAGATTCAAATCAAACGAAGACAAATTGAATTGTTAAATCAAAGTAAGCTTTTTAAAAGTTTGAAAAGTTAAAAGCAATTAATTGAGTTTTATACTCAAGTTTAGCCTCTATTTATTTTGTTTTTGAGCACTCCCAGTTCCCTATCAGATTTCATTATTCAGAATGAGAAGTCACTGCTTTTTCCCGCCTTTTTTTTTCAGTCAGGAAAAATTGAGCCCTTTCTGTGATGTTATTCGGGAAGAGCCATTCACGCTGACGTGCAGTGTTGGCAGAACGTCAGTCGCTCTTTGTAACCTACATCAGTACAACACCGTCTTGGAGCCCCAATATCAGGTACAGTGGAGAACATTTCACACAATGTGCTTCCTAGGCTTCTATAAATCCTCATGATGCCAGGCCACACATTTTGGAAGTGCCTCTAGTCTTATAGTGTGTTTTGTTTTAGCTGGTTGATCATTTTTCCATTATAACACCCCATACTTAGATTCTGCGTTGTGATTGGTTTAGAGCATGTCACATGATGTCTTATTTTTACTAGATAGTCGTTGGTGCGCAAGGCACTGTGCTAAACAACCAATGTACTATACCCTTAGCAACAAATGTACTATATCCGTAGTAAACAGTGTACTAAACCTGTAGCAACGGCAACTTCTTGGTATCTAGACGTCTATTTTAGTGTATTGTATGGGATGTGTGTCGAATAGGGTAATGATACTGACACTGTCACACATCATCACAAGAGTACACACAAGAACATAATACACAAATACTGACTACTTTGTGTGCTATGGTGATCCCTAAAGGGTTCTATAGAATGGTCCAGGGATCACTGATGGAGTCCTAGCTTTAACCATAGCATGAGTGTCATGGCCGAGCGGTCAAGTGCACTGGACTCGAGCTCTGGTGTTTCTGATCAGCAGAATGTGGGTTAGAGTTTTGGTCCTGGCACTTGTGTCCTTAAGCAAGACACTTAACCATTATTGCTTTGTCCTTCGGATGGGACGTAAAGCCATAGGTCCTGTGTGTTGTGTAATGCACGCAAAAGAACCCAGTACACTTATTGTTTAGAGAAGGGGTTTGTCCTGGTGTTTCTGGCAGTGGGGGCTGGGTGCACTGCAACACCTTGACCATAAAAAGGTGCTACATAAAACGGTCTTATAATTCATGAAAACTTGAGCACCTTATTGGTGGATACGTGCGCTTTATAAGACTCTAGTATTATTATTATTTTAAGACGAAAAAGCTGTCCTTCTTGCTGACGAGCATTGAATAGACTGCTTCTGATCCATTAGGCCCCATCCCTTCATGCGTTGAAAAATCACAACTGCAACAGCGCCCCCAAACGTCTGCCAACATTCCAGTATGGAATAAAATCCATCAGAAATGCAGTGGCTGTGGCTGGATTGCTTAAAGGTTCTATAGCCGTAGCCAAAGTCGCTTGATTTTGACATGGCCTAAGCTGCTACTGTTGTATTTTGTGTGTGGAGGGGTTCGGCTTATTGTGAGGTTAGCCGTATATGTCGTATGCTGAAGTACCCACGTGGCGCTGTTGATAGTTAGACAGTTACTGTCCTGTTTGTAAGTGTGATGTAGGTCCACTGTAAGCCACGCCCACATCACACAAACTGGCTCCACTGGTTACCAGAAGCTCACAGTAGTCACATTGAACTAGGTTTTTTGTGTTGATTCATGCAAGAAAAGTTTCATAACTGAGCTTGGCTTTTACAAACTTCTTTCCGAGACCTGAGGTCTTCTCAGATTTCCTAAGAAAGACTCTGTTCTGATTTTTAGGGGACTTTTAAAGAGTCACTTGTTTGAATCTACATTTTGGTAACAAGTTGCTTCATATATTTTATTGTCTTATGCTTTGTGTTGTGCATAGAGGCTCTTGCATTATGCGAATATAAATGTCTTGTATTGTTATTATTATAAGAAATGCTTTTGAGTGACGAAACAGGCAAATTTTTGTACAATTACACACTAACGTATGCCAAGTTTGGAGCCAGACATAGTGAATACTTTTGGCGTGCAGCAGACATGTACCCCCTTATGACGTAATGACATACTCACAGGATTGTGGATGGGGCTGAGTGGATTGATACATGTACGTTAAAAAAAG
Organism: Pisaster brevispinus; assembly: GCA_023634235.1. Classification (NCBI taxonomy): domain Eukaryota; kingdom Metazoa; phylum Echinodermata; class Asteroidea; order Forcipulatida; family Asteriidae; genus Pisaster; species Pisaster brevispinus. The sequence goes on from JAMKCF010000006.1 coordinate 13,099,986, forward strand.
GTTTGTGAGATTAATGCAAGCCTTGAATCACCTGACAGCACGGCATCATTCAAACAAAACGTGGTAATTCTTCATTTCTGATGTACCATATTGGAGGAATTGGGGCTGTAGAAACTTGAACTATTAATGCCAGTGTTTTCTTTTCTTGCAGTATTTTGATTCATTGCCAGGCGTTAGTAGCGAAGATTTAGGAAAATATGGCGGAACATCTGAACTAGCAGATTATTGCCCTTTCCATCAGGTTGGTATATTAATTTTTTTTTATAGAATTAGTAGAAAATTTGATATTGTTATTTATTTCTGGTAATGAAACCCAAAATTGATTAGAAGTGCCATCCAGTCTTCTCTTGAACTCAGGGATCTAATTTTGACTGTCCACCCTCTAACCATATTATCTTTGTATATTAATGTCAGCAAAATGTGTGAAATTATTTAGTTGTATCTTGACAATGTATTTTTGTTTACCAATAACCTACAACATTGCCTTCTACGCTAAAATATTACGTGGCATTGTTTAAAATCAATCAAAATCGTTTTCATTGTTTTTTTTTTTTTTACAGCAATTTAATTATAAAGAACCAAATGGTGCTAAAAAATCTACGACGTGTCAAATTTCAGCAAACACACCAAGTAAGTATGAATGACGCATTAAGAGAGATGTGGCCAAACTGGACTCAAGCTCTGGTTGTGGGGTTTGGGTTAGGCAAGACACTGATTGCTTCATCTTGCAGATGAGGCGTTCAGCTGTAGATCTGTTTGTTGTGTTTAATGCAAGTTAAAGAACCAAGTAAACTCATTGTTACAGGCATGCAATTTCTTTTTGATTGATCAAAAAATTGATAAAATTTTTTTCCATGTGCCATTGAAAATAAAAAGAAAACGTACAAAGTCTTTCTGTGCCTGGCACTTCTCCTTCTTTTACAAACTACAGTTGCATGTCTGTAGTTATGAGAAGGGGCTGGTGTGGCCTGGTAGCTATTGACCGTATTTTCGACTTCATGAGGGCGCTTTCAACAGTGAATTTCCCTGCATCACAATTACAGTTCTGTCTTACTTTATCTGCCCGAATGTTGCTTTCTTGTATCAATGACAAAATAAATAAAAATAATCATATCATCAATTTAAAAAACCCCACTTCATTTTACTTGTTTGCATCACGTAAATTTGTTTCACACATGCCCTTACTCAGTCAAAAATACTGCTAATTTGCACCTTGTATCCATCAAGCTGGTAACATCATACATAAATGGTTCTGACAGTCTTCATACCTAAATAATAGCGACTCGTATCCTTTGGTAATTTTGGTAACTTTGGTAATCTCTAGTTATAATCAATATTCTAAATCAGCTTCTTTCATTTCCCACTGCATTTAATTGACTGTATTAACCATTTGACTTTATCAACGCTGTGATCCCATATTGTGATTAATTGCAACTCGACAATTTCAGGTAGAAGTGAGAATGTAGCAGCAGAGTATTATGGGATGGGGTCGACGTGCGTGGAGCATGGGATAGCCTGGCGACAGTCACAGTGTAATCAATATCAAGCACAGCAGACATGGGGAGCAGGATGTTACCAGGTTAGTACAAGTATTCATCCGGCATGTCCTTTCCTTACTCCATTTATGCAAGATTTGCTCACTTTAAATACATTCATCACGTCAAGCTGTTTAGCCAAAGAGGTGTCTGGGACACCATTTTGAATGAGTAGGACACCGTACTTTATCTTTGCATGATTTACGACATCATTCAGGTTGGCTCAGTGGTTTCTTCTCTGTCTTTCACCTCTGACCCCGGTTCGAATCATGGCCTGGTGCCTTGGGGGTGGATTGGGTTTTGTGCCTCGGCCCTATAGGCTGAAGGGATATTGTGATTGCCTTCAGCGGACGTCTGTCCAGCTTGGTACTTTTGTTCCAGGAGTTAGAAGTGACATTCGGACTTGCAACTTGGGCGGAGGGCTGCCCTTGAGGAAGGAAAGTTGGGATTGTTTTTGGGATGAAAAAGTTGAAGATCAAGGTCACAGTGGTGAGTTTTTAGGTAAATGGTTTCCGGAATGTAACTTGAGTTAGGAGTGAAATTTTGACTTTTAACTTAGGTGGGGGTTGCTCTTGGGGGAAAAAAAAAAATGGGGGTTATAGTGGGGTGCAAAGGTCAAAGGTCTAGGTCATGGTGGTGATTTTAAGTCAACAGATGTAATGTCAAGGTCACAGTGCTCAGGTGTAGGAACATGGTTTTGTGATATCTTTGGTTAGCTGGAATGTATTAAGGGCTGAGGGGTTTCAACAGCATCGCTGTTATTTTTAGTCCCACCTAAGCCTACGGGTCACGGTGCTTAGTCACTTTTGTTGGTTCTTCGGTTTCATTACCAGAAAGAGCAAATAGTAATAGGAAATGTTGACACCCAACTTTTTAAGTTGTGCTCAACTTAGACACCTTGTTTTCAAGTTATGGCTCTAACTCTGTCTCTCACGCAATGATATTGAAAGCTTGGGAAGTTTGTGACAGAACCATGGAGGTATCCCATATAGCTGTATTGATTCTAGAATGAGCTTGTGGTGTAACTTCAAGCCATGCTTCTCAAGGAACTTGATGTATGTGTTGTCTTCAGGGCCAAGTAGAGGATTTGTAATCATCAGCAAATAACTGATATGTTTTAATCTGGGAGGTTACAAAATTATAGATGGTAGCAATCAATATAACCCTTCACAAAAGCCCTGAAAACGTGAACTGTTTTGTTAAAACTTAAAAGTGGACACCTAACAGACCCCATAGCCGCCATTGCTGAAGTCAAACAATGGAAATGTGCATGTGTGTACGCACCGCGCACAGCTCTCAGCCAATCACTGGTGTTCCAATCGAGGGTGCTGTTTAAGGTTGTGACGTCATATGTAAGGGGTCTGTTTGATGGATTTTTGTTCACAGGTTGTTTGTATGGTGTGTTTATTGAAAACCAGATGATGGGAATGAACTCATTCTTCCAAATACCTATGAAAAAATACCCCATTAATGTTTCAATTTAGGGTGTGAATAAATATTTTGTTTCTACACACATTTTTTCTCAGTATTCTTGTGGTGCAGATGGCCTTAAAATCACCATAGAGGGCGTAAACTATTTGTGCTCATGGGAAGGTCAGCCTATAGAAGTGAGCGTAACGTCCTCGGCGTACCTCCACACAGGAAGGATTGTCTGTCCGCTTTGTCAAGAACTGTGTGGATCTTTATGCCCTCGAGGGACCAAACGTGGGAAAACTCTGGAACTTACAGTCAGAGGTAAGAAGCCATTCTACTAAGCGTTCATTTTTGTGTGTGTATGGTTTTAACCCTCTTATGCACTGGTACCACAGACTGCCACAAAGTACCATACCTTCCAGGCTAGCATTGGGTGTCCGGGTTTCTTCTGTTCCTACAGCTGAGACTGGTACCACAGACTGCCACAAAGTACCATACCTTCCAGGCTAGCATTGGGTGTCTGGGTTTCTTCTGTTTGTACAGCTGAGACTGGTACCACAGACTGCCACGGAGTACCATAGCTTCCAGGCTAGCATTGGGTGTCCGGGTTTCTTCTGTTCGTACAGCTGAGACTGGTACCACAGACTGCCACAAAGTACCATAGCTTCCAGGCTAGCATTGGGTGTCCGGGTTTTTTCTGTTTGTACAGCTGAGACTGGTACCACAGACTGCCACGGAGTACCATAGCTTCCAGGCTAGCATTGGGTGTCCGGGTTTCTTCTGTTTGTACAGCTGAGACTGGTACCACAGACTGCCACAAAGTACCATACCTTCCAGGCTAGCATTGGGTGTCCGGGTTTCTTCTGTTTGTACAGCTGAGACTGGTACCACAGACTACCACAAAGTACCATACCTTCCAGGCTAGCATTGGGTGTCCGGGTTTCTTCTGTTTGTACAACTGAGACTGGTACCACAGACTGACACGGAGCACCATAGCTTCCAGGCTAGCATTGGGTGTCCGGGTTTCTTCTGTTTGTACAACTGAGACTGGTACCACAGACTGCCACGGAGCACCATACCTTCCAGGCTAGCATTGGGTGTCTGGGTTTCTTCTGTTCGTACAACTGAGAGTGGTACCACAGACTGCCACAAAGTACCATAGCTTCCAGGCTAGCATTGGGTGTCTGGGTTTCTTCTGTTCGTACAACTGAGACTGGTACCACAGACTGCCACGGAGCACCATACCTTCCAGGCTAGCATTGGGTGTCCGGGTTTCTGCTGTTTGTACAGCTGAGACTGGTACCACAGACTGCCACGGAGCACCATACCTTCCAGGCTAGCATTGGGTGTCCGGGTTTCTTCTGTTTGTACAGCTGAGACTGGTACCACAGACTGCCACGGAGTACCATAGCTTCCAGGCTAGCATTGGGTGTCTGGGTTTCTTCTGTTCGTACAACTGAGACTGGTACCACAGACTGCCACAAAGTACCATACCTTCCAGGCTAGCATTTGGTTGCCTGGGCTTCTTCTGTTTGTACAGCTGGTATTATGCGGAAACCCCATGGCTTGTGTACTGTGGACTTGGTCTCCACAGTCTCCTGTGGAATTCTGTGGCAAGAGCCAGTTGGGCTGGAGAGTGTATCCATAAAAATATGGTTTTAATGGTTTGTCAAGTCATTCAAGAATGGTACAAAAGTTTTTATTTATTGATTGAATTGCACTGAATTAGTGTCTGATGGGCATGATTACGTGTTAGAGATGCTAGGTCTGATTTTTGGCCGATTTGACCAAAATTTTAAGTTTAAATTTAAAGTTTAAAATGTAAATATTATTATTTTATTTTGAGTGTAGCCTTTTTTTTTTTGGTCACAGTTATTTTTGATAAAGTTCTGAGTATATTTTTAGAATGGTTTATTTACAAAATTGTCATAAGCAGCCACATGCTGAGTTGCAACAATTTACAATGAAAAGATAAAAACGATACATAAATCGTGAATTTTGTTTAAAAAACACACAACTGAGTAATTCAATTACATTAAATTAAAGAAATTTGACATTAAGATCTGAAGATAAAATTAAGGTCATAACAAGTAAAAAAAAAATAAAAAATTACTTGGTGACAGATCGAAAAAGTAAGAACTGCAATAATTATAGACTGTTACTATTACTGAGAATTAAAAAGATTGATTAAATAAGGGACAGCACTATCTCTGAGTCCGCTAGTTTTACATATTGGTGTAAGGGTAAAACTAAAATAATATTCAATGTAAAGTATTAGTTTCTAAAATAGTAGCACATCACTTCAACTCTCCGATTAGAGTTCTCTTCTTGGAATTTGTAGCCTGAACTAACACTGTACTAATCTTGTCTGATCTACAGAGCCCGGTGATGAAGGGGAATGTCCCAGGCTAGCTTATGATTCTATTGGAGTATGTTCAGAAGAGTGTAGCGGTGACCAGAGCTGCGGTCATGGCCAAAAGTGCTGCTCTAATGGTTGTGGGCACAGGTGCATGGAAATAGTCAAATCTTTATCAACAGGTATGCTATAAAAACAATCATTTCAAGTTTCATACCATGACAAATTATCTCATTGAACCTTTGTTACAGTAGCGTGTCATGGCCGACAGTCAAGAGCATCAAAACTCAAGCTCTGATTGCTGAGTCGTCAGAGGTGTGGGTTCCAATCCTGGTCGTGACATTTGTGTTCTCGGGCAACATATTTTGACTATAATTGCTTCTCAGCACCAAGGAGTAAATGGGTACCTGCAAGGGTAGAAATGATTCGCAACCTGTGCGCACATTCGGTTACCGGTGCTGCATACTCCAAAGGAGTTGAGATGGTTTCAGGAATGCTTAAAGGCTCAATGAACTTGGATAGTAACAAATTAATGTTTATTAATATTAATAAGGAGATAATTTTGTCTAAGTGTGCTGATTTTGAAGTTAAGTTTTCATCACAAGATTTAAAAATTTTTGCTAATTTTTTTTACTTCAACAGATGAACCTTGCCCTGGCTTAGCCCCGGATGTCATACGGTCAAAGGTCACGGTAGTCACTATTTTACTTTCATTGTCTTTCACTCTACTTTTCACAAATTTATCTTTATAATTTTGTTGCTTGCCTTAAAAACATTTCATAAATCGACCAATTTCTTGTTCTTTTGTATCTTTGTACATTGCTCCAAAATTTTTCCACAATTTTTCTCCTTTGCTGTTCATAGTAATTACCCAAACCTCAGAGTCAAAAATTCCTAACCTCTCACTTTTTAAAAATCAACTTCTGCAAAAGTTTGTATTTTAAAGCCTTCATCACCATATTACCTGACATAGCAAATATTGTTGATATTTTGACTCAGTTTTTTTTAGTGCAAAGGTAAACATATGAAACAGAATTGTTTGTTGTGTTTTAGAAATGTAGAAGCATTGGAAAATGTCAGGTCGGCACATGATGTTTCCTTGATCCTTTTGGGTTGAGTTTTAGTGGGTCAAACCTTGCATGCTGTGGCATTTAGGTACAAGCAGGCATGAAAATCTACTTAACTTAATCTGATTTCCGATTTTTTGAAATCTCAGCAAAACCGGTATAATGAAATAGTCTGAACAAATCTAGAAATGCCTATGCCTTATTTGCATGCAGGTCAGCCCTTGTGCTCAAACAAAATCTTCCCAAGAGCTAAATATCATGTCTGTACAAGCCGCTTATAGCCACTAGGGGCATTTTGGTATACGCTGCTTGCGGCTGCTAAGGTCTCTGATGAGTTACAGAACCCAATGTCATAGAGTCATTAAGCAGAAAATACTGCTCAAAAACGTATCTGAACAGCAGAAATGAGCAGCAAACTGGCTTTGCTGAAGAGTACCCAGCAGGACCCAGTTTAGTAAAGCTGTTAAGCGCACTGGTTAGCCAAAAAAGAATAACTTTGCTTTGGACAGTTGGTAACCAGCAAAAATACATTTGTTGTTGTGACTGGCACCCTGCTGGTTTTCGCTAAGCATTATCAATATTTGTGGTTAATGCAGCATTCTCCTTTAGCAGTGGTCCACTGGCCAAATACTAGTTAAAACATTTAAGGACTTAAAAGTTCTCTCCAAGTGGTCCAGCTGGCTAGTTCAGTGTTGAAAAACACCTCTATTTGATGGAGGAAGTAGTGAACAGGGTTTGCCCTTAACTATTTCAGTGACTGGCGAGCAGGACCAGTTAGTTTGTCATTTCAATAGTCAGCCAGCCTTTTCACTGGTACACATCTTTTACGGTTTTCTTTCTACACTGTCGTTTTGTATGGTACCTCAGTTTGAAGTCAGTGGTTTACATGTAGCGTTTGGGAGCAATCAACCAGACCACTTGGACATAACTTTGACTGGTCCTCAGAATATATAACTGGCATTTGGCCAGCAGACCACAGGGAGACGGCTGGTGAAATGACAAGCTTACTGATCCAGCTGGCTAGTTACTGGAAAAGTTATGGGCAAACTCTGGTTTATGGCTTTATGATATTGGGCCCAAATGGCTGTGCAGTGTTCATTATGCTACATGCACATTCTGCCATACACAATACATATAGTTTGCTGAGCTGACTATCCAGGAAAAAACTTCACAAAATGAACAAGTGTTCAGAAAAACACACAGATTAATTGTTTCCTGGTTCGGTATTGGTTGTCTTCGTATTTCCTTAGAAGAGCATTTTGAAATTTTTCTTGGTATGTTCTTCTGAAATTATTCCAAGGTTCTGATTAATTTGACCTTTTCAAGTATTGCCATCTTGTCTGAATCCCTGTTCGTAGAATAGACACTAGACACTGATCCAACCGGACCAGACTGTTTTTTCTTCTCGCCTCAATTTGGTAGCATATATTTGTAAGAAAAAAAGAACAAGATAGTTTTGATAAACGTCGGTTGATAAGATTTTTTTTTTCATGACACTTTACAGGGGCACGTTGCCTTCAAATCTCCCAAAATTTTGCTGTTTGGATTTGTTCCTTATCCTTTTCAAGAGTTGTCTATGCTCAAAAAACACCTGGAGTATTTTCTTATTAGTGAGTAGTGATTAAAAGAACATAAATTTGCCTCTTGAAATACAACCAGCAGAACATACGGTACGCCATTTTGTGAAATCTAGAATTTGCTTCCACAAAATAGCAGACTGTGTTCTATCATGAAATTACAAAAAAAATCACATAATTTCAAGGGATATTTTAACGAATCATCATATTCTACTATTAAAATGTCTTTCCAACTATATTAATTTCCCGCTTTTTAAAGCCGAAAGCGCCAAATCTGAAGGCAACATGCCCCTTTAAAATTTTACAACAGACTGCTGAAATGGAACTAAATTTAGCCATCAGTGTTTGTTCTAAAAGAAAGTTGGGTTGCTTAGATTTAGGTTTCAAGAATTTTGTGATCATTTCTACATTGGTTGAGATAACTTTCTACAGGAACAAAATTCACCTTTAAGAATATCTTTTTTAACTCCACTTATTTTGTTTTGTTCCATTCTTAATTATTCAAGTTTTAAAAAATTTGCCTGGTTGTTTTGATTCTTTTACTTCCTCTCAGGGTGTATTCACGTCTAAAAAACTGCCACTTTTACTAATTAACCAGTCTTAGCTGAACACAGGCTTTTAGTAACACATCTGGAGCAAAACATTTTCAACCTGCTATAAAACAGATGAATTTTTTATGAAAGAAAGAGCAAAGCGCACAATGACTGATTTTTAATGTGGAGAATATTTGATGGTTTCGGAGAACTGTTTTCTGCTGTTAGAGTTTGCCGACTTCCTCCCAATGGATATCTAAGGGGTGGGAGCCTCAATCATTCAACAGCACAATTTGACAAGCTGCTTTACTTTTCTCAAATCATGTTGTATTTTTTATTTATTTTTTTTTACATCTCATGCACATTTAGAATGTAATTGGAATGTTTTTAAATTTATTGATTGGTTCTCCACGTCTACAAGAAAATGTCAGATGTCAGGCTTGACGAAATCTAGTGGAAAAGGTTGTGCACAACATTGGTATGAGTGAAAATATAAATGTCATAGATTTGCACATTACTTATGTGATTTGAAGACAGTCATGGTGGACTGGAAATGTTTTGGGCTGAAAGGCTTGTTTTTGCGAAGTTCAAAAATTCGAAGTTTTCACAAGTTCAAAATCAAAAGTTTGAAAACAGTCAAGACATGTAAGGTGTTTCTCCACTATTTTCTTGTGACTTTGATGACCGACTGAGCTTAAAATTTCACAGCTGCATTATTTCATGTATACGTTGGGTCACACAAAGTGCAGATATTGGTCTTTGACAATTGCCAACGTTGTCCACATGCTCTAAGGTTTTTAAGTCAAACCCGTTGCCTACAGCGATGCCGTGGTCAGGTGGTCACAACAATTAGTCACCTTGTTGAATATTCATAATAATCTTGTAAATATGTATGAGGTGTAATAAACTTGACTACCAATTTTTATAATGATATGAACTAACTATTGGGAACTGCTGATATTTTAAACAATTTTTGAAAAGGTTAGCGTAGTTAAATATTCATAGTTGATTAGTTAAATGAAGCTACATCCTGTGTGATGTAAGGCTTGTATGACAACAAACAAACACACAAACACCCTAACAAACAAACAAACAAACAAACAAACAAACAAAAAAACTAACAAAAACTGGGAATTTGATAACCGAGGTTAATTTATTTATGTAAAAATTATTTAAGTATCAATAAAAAATAAACTGCATACATTTTGTGCTTTTTAAAAATTCTCTTGTTGTGCAATGGAGTCTGAATTTACATTCTGCCGCTCTTCAAATTTGACAATTCAGAGTGGCTTAGATTGTTTTTAATAAGATTAAGTCTTGTGACATTAAAATATTGAATAGATAAAAAAAGTTAATATATAACATAATGTTCCACCAGACATATTTTTTTATCTTTTCAGACAAAACACGCTCCATGCATCTTTTTAAAGCATTTTTAGGAGCTCATTTTATTGTAATTTGCAATTGTGTCAATGAGTTGTCAGGTTTTGTTCAAAGAATTCTTTCCCACCAGACCAGTAAATACATTGTTGCCTTTACGATATTTGTTCAGATATAGCTATTTTGTTTCTTTATTGACTTGGTGAAAATCAGCTATTAGTCTTGAAAAGTTTTGAATGCATTGCTTAGGTGCCAGTTTTGCCTCTGTCAGTAAATTTGAAAACACTTTCGATATGAGACTTGGAACCAACAGGCGAACGGGCCTAAGCCACAGCCCAAGCCTAAGCCGTGGTGTGGAATAGGGCCTAAGACTGTGTAGGGAACAACGGCTGTGGCTAGCTTTGGCTATGCTACAGCTTATGCCTGCACTGTAATGGTTGATCATTGTTTTGTGAAGAGTACATTCATTCCCACCCTCTAGTTCGGGTTTGTCTCGTCAGGGATTTTTAACATGTTCTTATAAGGCTGATTTTTGTTTCCAAAATAAGCAATGTCGATGTGGGGATCTTGAAGTGCTATTACCTCAACTTTGAAAGTATTTAAGATGGAAAGATATTTCTGGAGGATTGGTACTAGTGTGATGAGTGAGCTTTCAGATAGTCCAGGAAAAATACGGTTTGACCTCAAACAAATTGCAACAGTATTTGTTTTACCACAGTGCATTTTGGTAAGGCCTATTTAATGACATACTAAAAATCCGCAAAAATCCAATTAGTGGAAATATGCATAATTTGCATATTTCAAAATGGCCGCCATTTTAACAAGTTTTTCATTGATTTGATCATAACTCTTGTTTTAGATAACGTATTTCCAAATTAAAATAACTAAAATGCATATTTCAGGATAGATAATAAATCCATGGTTCACAAGATTCCTAAAGTGTTCGATAAATTTGTCTTAATTTGCATAACTAAAATGGCTGCCATTTTTTGCGGAATTTTTTAAATATTGATTTGGGTGTTTTCTGGATGGACAACCTTCCTGAAATTTCACATATCTGTATTTATAAACATTGTCAATCTCTGTAAATTATGAATTGATTTCCTTACCTGAATTAAATGTTAACTTATGAGTCAGCATCATCTTCAGAAGCATCTAAATCTAGGTCTGGTGGCGGTGAGTTGGCACAACTAGAACCACGGCATTCAGTGCAGGCAATTGAACAAGGCAGGCCGTACTTTCGGCATGTGCATTTTCTGTTCATACATTCTTTTGTACACCTACACCTGATGACCTCAAGTAGTGTTGATGGTGCCGGTGGTTGGTCTGTCTGTTTGGGTAGATACTTGCCATCTAGGACCTGCCAACCCCAATCTTCTGGAGATATAGTTGTAGCATCTGTCAACCCCTTCCACTCTAATATTTGATAATAGACACGAAGACTATGATACTTTGCTGCTGCTGAGGTTGGTGGCAAAGTGTGGGCTTCGACATGGGAAGTGCTTGTTGACACCTTCACACAAAACTTGTTGTACCTCAAAAGATCTAGACCATCTGTTGGCTGACCATTGTACAGACAAACCAGTGCCATCTCCCCAGCTTTGATAATGTCCTCTTTCAAAATTGATCCTGTTTGACTGAATACCTTAGCGTGCTCACAGAAGTCTGCATTCCCCATAAATTTCTTTAGTGCCAAACCCTTCCCAAGTCCAAATATACGTGATGTAGTGTCACAACCAAGGATAGCATGTATGAAGAGAATGTTGTCACACACGGTGCTTCCCAAAGTTACCTTCAACAGTTTGATGTTCCAAATTCTATTCTTCTTTGAGTTTGTCTTTGGCTCAGGTGCAAAGTAAATGTTTTTTGCATTAAGTTCAGCATGGAAGATAAGGAGGACGAGGAGGTCGGTGTCATCTCCAACTAGAATGGTACTGATTGATCTTGCAGACTCCACTGCTTTGCTGACAATCAGGACATCTGCATCATGTCTTGCATGAACTGTGACACATCCAGCCATTTGCAGTCTGTCACTGAGGAGATGGATAAAACGTTGTTTGTTGATGTTGTTTGCAAGGAATTCCTCTTTCTTTGATTTAATAACCATGTCACCAGCAAAGTTTACCGTCAGGCCTGAGCAAGCTCCTGTTCTTCTAAAATGAGTGGAGTCCTTCGTAGTAGGACCATCATGATATCCATCAAAAACTATGGTTGGTCTTCCATATCGTTGAGTAACATAATCAGTATACAGCTTGCATATGTTGTTGTAAGTAGTTGCTCGAGGCCATGGAAGACGATGCAGAAGTGCCCCACCATCCAAAACATAGTGCACTTGGCCAATGGGCTCTGACTCTTCGTGCTTAAACACCTTCCATATGGCATCTGCAAGGGCTGGTTTGTTGGCTTGGAGGGGAAGGCAAGAAGACTCAAACATTGCAGATGGATAACTGCACAACTCATAACTGAAGAGAGACGGTAGATCATCGGTGCGTTCCTTGCCTACAGCCACTAGTCTCTGAAAAAGTAGTTGTGGGTCCACCTGTACAGACTCATTTTTAATTTTTATGGAGGATCTTGAGCCGAGTGTCACAGCTTGGTCTGCTTTTTTAAATGTGTATTCCTCCACATTCCTTCCAGCCATGGAGTCCAGAATCTTTTGTCCTATGTCTTTGGATTGGTCTACGTTAACTTTGCTCTCTGCAGTCATCCCATTTGCAATACTATGAAGATCTGATTCTGAGTTGAATGGGCTCCGTTCTCTGATGTAGTGTAGCAACTTTATTGTGTCTCTCACATCCCTAATCTGTCTTGCATATGATATATCTTTGTGTTGATCACTACTCTCATACTTAACACGTGTGAGATCTTGCATTGCATCATTTACCAGTGCCCTTGATGGCAATGACAGGAGCCACACATTCCGCTGAGTTTCAGACATTCCAGTTCCTCTGGTTAGCCCTCCACTTGTCTTGATACTCCTCATTAGGACCTGCTCAATAATGAGATCTGTGGACAAACCTGCCCAGTAGCGATCACTTCTCCTCACTACATGGTACCCTTCTTGGAACCTTCTGTGAACATCTGGGTGTGACTTTGGTAAATCATGCATCAATTGCAAATATATATAGGCAGACTTGGCATAAAGCGTGTGTCCAGAAGCAGCAAAGTATGGTAGCATATCATGGACAGCCTGCAGATGCAGTTCCCAGTTTCCTGTTCTCTCAGCTTTCAGAAACATGCGCAGAATATCTATCATGTCCATGTACTGTAGCCAGAGACGTGCTGTACGTGTTGTCATGGCCTCTTTTGCTTCCTTCATCAGACTAACAATCTTGTTGATTACATTTGATGAGCATACTTCATCTACTGATACAGTGTCAGACATCAAACTATCATAAAGGTCTTGAGCTTCTGCCAAATCTGTTGCTCGCTTCTTTTCTCCATCTCGTACATCTGCTTCGCCACAGGTTATATCAACTTCAAGAGACTGTTCCTCATCATTACTTGGCAGAGGCGCATTGTACAAATCTGCAACCAGCATGGTATTGAGGGCAGCATCAATAAGGAGATGGCCACGCACAGCTCTCGATATTGCCTTGCCACAAAGCATGTGTCCAACCGAGTTGCTTGCATAAATTACTTCAAGAAGTTCCTGGAGCCCTGAGCCTCTCATCAAAAGCCCAATACTTCCAAGGAAGCTCATTTCGGTGTGTAGTCCCCCAAGTCTCAAGACAATTTGCTTCATATCACTGCCACTAAGCTGGTTTCGAATGATTGTAAGTGCCTTCCACCATAGTGGCTGGTCAAAAGTCAAAACAGGAGTAACACTGTACTGCGCAGCATGGTCACAAACAAATCGCAGTGTTGAGTATACACAAGATGGGTCACTTGGATTCATGTCAATCATAGGAAGAAAAGATACTGATGACTGTCCTGGGTATTCACCCTTATTGACCATCTGCATCATGCCAGACCATGAAGGCCTTGGGGAACGAAGTAGTAATGATGTCTTCCAAAGCACATCAATGTTAAGTGTTGGGTCTTCTGTTCCCGAATTCACCATGGGTTGGTACATCAGCGGTTGTACTGTATGAGAGGCCTTAAAGTATTCAATGTTGATTCGCCCAACAGCAGCAATATCTGCGGCAGTTACAGTAACTTTTGGTATAGGCTTAAAGGTCCTTGTACCTGGTGTCTTCGTAGCTACTATACCCATTCCATGGAAGGTACCAAATCCATCAATTGTACAAATGTTATGGTCAACATTGTCGGCAACATACTGAATGTACTGGTCCTGTATATAACCCGGAATTTCTGTTCCTTGTGACACTGCTGCACTTTTTTCATACTTTTTCACTTCAGAATAGGAACAGGAGAAACCAAGAGAGTGCACTGTGTCGATTAGGAACCGAGATGAAAAATGATGATGCATCAGTATTCCAAGACCAACTTGGAGAGGAGCAATGAGGACCCTTGGCCTTATTGCTTGCATGATGGCCTGCCCAATGGATGCCAGCTTGATGTCTACATTTTTGCCAGCGAACATAGTCCTTAACAGCCTCTGAAGTGAATCAGGGATAAAATCAAGTGATGCAGTGGTAGAGGACATTTCTGCCGGACTTGGGTATGCATCAGCGGTGATATCCTGAAACTTGACATCACTCTGAATAAGTTTGGCAGCAGTCTCTATGATTCTCATTTTCTCATTCTCCGGTGTCTCATTCTTTGGTTGCTTGTGAAATTCATACAGAATAGAATTGGCTGTGTTGCGAAATGTCACAACACCATGTTTTCCATTAATTTCGGTTACAATGATTCTATCTCCGAAGTGTTCTTGTAGTTTCTTTTTCATGTACACCGCACTATAGGCATCATGCTCTGTAGCTTTTAGATACTCTTGCATTTTTGCTACTAGTTCACCTACTGTGGTTTGTTCATCATCGTTTTCCTCCAGGAATTCTGCAACCTGTAAGAATGCTGTCATTCTCACCTCTTCTTTTGGTCTGCCTATTTTTATCTTTTTGGTGGTGCTTGCGCCGTCTTCAGAATATGCCTGAGGTAGCTGTCTTTCAGTTCTGAAATTCACACTACACTGTTGATGATATACAGCATCAGCTGCATGAAGATCATTAACAATTGCAAGTCTACCAGATACAACCTGAGACCATGGATCATTTCGAGATTTGCAAATCTGTGCAATTGAGTCCTGAAAGTCCTTCGATCTGACAGGGATAACATCAAACCCTTTCCGTTTGCCATCGTACTTGGCAGGATGACCACAGAACATGCAGTGTTTACTGAAGTCAAAAAGTTCCTTGTGAGAACGAAGACTTGAGCACTTCTCAACATTATTGCTCTGTGCAGCTTTCTCCTTTGCAATTCTTTTGGGATCACAGAAATCTCGACGACAATGCTGATGAACACGTTGTCCAGGATGTGTTGTTATATTGCTACCTCGTTGTCTACTTGCACGATTAACTCCATCGCTTCCCTTAGCTCGCAGCTCAACAGATGGCTTGCCATCATCAAACAATTCATTGCAGATACAGCAGCTCTCCATGACTTAATATTGTATCCCTAATCAGTATTTGTATTTAAAACCCGCTGCATATGATCAAACACTTCATTGGGAACTGTCACTATAAAATCACTGTATTTTCATCAGTGCAGATTCTTGTATTAACAATGTATAACATTATTGTATTACATTTATGTAACACATGTTGTACTACATTTTGTATTACTTTTTTGTAATACAGAGATCCATTCCTGTGTTAAACCAGCTGTGCATGTGCTCTGCTCCTGAAATTTGATCTTCAGCCATTTAATGCACCAAAAATGTCACCTAGTATGAGATTTAAAACCAAATCAATGAACACAATCTTTAAATTGACAGCCATATTGGATTTATGCAAATTAGTCAGATTTCCACTAATTGGATTTTTGCGGATTTTTAGTATTTCATTCTGAGGACCTTAACAAAATGCACTGTGGTAAAATAAAAACTGTTGCAATTTGTTTGAGGTTTTCCCCAACAAAACTGTATTTTTCCTGGACTAAGATTGAAACTTATCTGCGTGTGTCAGTTTGTGATAATAAGTGATTACTTGTTGACTGCTGCATAGCCAAAGACACTCAAATCAGGTACAGCCGCAAATTAACACGAGTGATGCTTAAAACAAGGATGACTTGCCCCTTGGCCTCATCCACTAAAATTTAAAATTACAGATCTCAACAGCATATAATTAATTGTATTTGTGTTGCATTTTGAAACATGTTTTTTAATTGTATATTCACAGCAAGGATGTAAATATCTTGTCCTTTTAACTAGTTGTGCTTGAAGCACTTCAGTGACTTATTTAATCATGCAATTCAGGGGGGAAATGGTTTTAAAACACAGACAGAGACAATCCCAATTTGGAGTTCCCTCTTCGTGATATTAATTTGAATTTTACTCCTAATCCAAAAGTGAAGAGAGCTGCATATCACCCCCATTGCTCCGATAGACCTTACAAGTTTTGCACAAATTTGAACATTTTCAGAGACCACCGCTCGATTTTCAGAGAGCTAAGATTGATCTCAACTGCAATTTAATCTTAATTGCTGCCTTAAAAGTGTGATGTCACAATACAAATCATTATGGTAGTACTGACAACTCATCTTAAAATGAATCTTTGTGCTTTGTGAAATCGAGCGCCGTTTGGTTACATGCCCACCAATAGTGTCAGTGCGATGTGCAATTAACACATTTCATGGGAGAGGTGTATTATGAAGTATAATGTTTTCTAATTTTGATCCACTGTGCTAAAATATCAAGGTTTTAAAACCTAAACCTTCTCAAAGACTAATTACCTTCAAGAAAACAGGGTCCAACTTTGCCATTCCTAACAAATATTTAACTAATTGCCCTAGTTTAAACTGTAACTTTATTAATGATGGTTGATTGTTAATTTATTTATCATGGTAAAGTGAATTTTTAGTCTTTTATTGAACTCCAGCTGGAGCCAAAACCATTATCTTTCTTCTTGCTTAACTTTATTAACCATATTTTGAGTTATTTGGACGATTTGGATTTTTAACTAATAGTGGCAATTAAAATAGAAATTGTAGTTTAAGTACCTCACAATTTGATAATAAATAAACACAATTCCACATGTTCCTTTTCTTATCTTGTGTCTGATGTGTAGTTTAATGTCATAGTACGAGTCTTATGTGAGTTATTTGCTGTGTGTGAACTGTGAGACCCTTTTTATGGCTACTTGCAAGGATTTACAATCTGGGCCCATTTTCAACTAACTTTGCTTTAGTTTGCTATAGAAATTGGCCCCTGAAGCCAACCATGCCTGGAACAATGAGGGGAAACCACTCTTAATGACAAGTGCACTGGGTTCTTAAACATGCATTAAACCAGAGCTCGAGTCCAGTGCAATAGACTTTTTGGCCACTTTTCACTAAGAATCACCAAAAATCCTAAACTGACTGCTATTTATCGAGTAAAACATGGCAACCACAAAAGAAAACAATCTTAAAAACTGCATACTTTGTTAATACTCATGAAATTTTAATATAATTTCATCATATTCATCCTACAATATGAATATTTAATCAAACATGAATAATTTCCGAAGCAGAGTTACAGCAGCTGCAACTTTTCACTGTTAGAAATAAGAATCCCAACAAGTTCTTTCTCACTGAAGTAACTTGCCTTTGCTCTACATACAAAACTTTCTAGACAAATAATTAAAATACTTAAATTACAAAGAATACAGTAAATTTTACTGTAAACAAATTGTTTGTATGTCACAGCAAATTATGGATGAAAAGAAAAATCACAAATAACGGATGATATTGGATGAGTAAGAAAATTCCTGAAAAATGGCCTGTGGATGTGTTTCAACGCTACAAAGTGTAGACCTGAGAACAAAAGAGGTCCACATAATGCAGGGACTTGAAGCACTATGTGGACTTACAAATGTCCACACAGTGTTGAAGAATAGGATTACAGAATAAAGCAATGTCCACAGATCGATTGCAACACAGAGCTGGGGGGGGGGGTTCCGTCTTATTCTAGACCCTGAACCTCTTGAATGTTACAATTCAGGAGGTTTACAGACTGAATCTCCAGAAATACATAACTACAGGCTTGGACACGATGTGCACTATTTTGTTCTCCCTATTGTGACTGCTTTACTTTCTCTTAAGAAAAGTTGAAGGAGGTTAAAGGAGATTAGAAAATCCTGAAATCGGGTAAAAGTCCTGAGAATAACATGCCCGAATATTCTTTATTTCATAATTTATGCTTTACAGTTGATGAGACCCATAATCCCTTAATCACATAATCCTTTCCAGTTTAAAATAAAACTAAAAATGTCCAACTTCTTGTTGGAGCATTCTGTTGGGAAAGTATAGACCAAAACGTACATGCTAGTGCCGCACACCACGCCACCATTGCTGAGGTGCTGGCAGTGCAAGTTTTGTACACAAAGACATGGACAAATTCTTGTCTTCTTAACTTTTTATGCTGAAGTTTACTTTCCCGACGATAATATCACTGGCCTCTGGCCAGCGGCCCTGACCTTAGGCCACACTGTCCAGTAACAGAAATAAGACAGTATAGCAACCTTTTCCTATATAAACAATAAAAACGATAGTTGTCGTTAACGCCTGCTTGTCTTGCCTCCTTTTCTCTTCCCGGCAAAGAGATGCTTTGGCATCTTACTCGGGATCTTACGGTCAGCTTCACCTTTCTTGGCCAGCATGTTGCTCTTGCGTTGGACAACCTTTCTCATCTTCTCAACCTTTGTTTGTTGCTGTGGGGGGGGGGGGGAAGAGAAATCATGTGTGAAAAACTGGTGCAAAATTCTTAAAATGCATCTCCTAAATACTGCTGTATAATTGTTGGAGAGGGGATCCAAGGTCAAATTCAGTTTTATGATGCACTCATTTTCCAATAGACAGAGTCCTCATAAAAGAGGGCAACAAAACTGCAAGTCTCTTACCTCATGTTAAGATTATGTAAAATACCATTTTATTTTATATTTCAGAGCGAAATTTGAAAAATTACGTCATCAAACAAAAAAATAAAATGGTCGGTACGTTTCAAAGAGGAACTTTTGTGCCAGTCAGAAGGTCAAATTCAATGCCGTTTTGACTCAATATCATCAAATTTTTAGGAATAAACTAAAAATGCCTTGTAACAAAAAGGTTTAGACCATAATTATATTTGAAATGTGATGTTTTTGGATTTTGACAAAAATTGTACTTTTAGGGTAGCCAACACCATCTTAAGGTAAGGTTAGAGACTTGTCATTTTTTCCCCCGTTTTTATAAGGATTCAATCCGTTGGGAAAATGAGTGAATCACAAAACTCAATTTTAACTTTAAATTGATAAATATGGATGAAAACAATAATGGATAAAGGACACTTACAGTGCTGTCTCTGACGCCTGAGAGATCTCTGGGTGTGCGCATACTGCTGACAGAGCGCCCTCGAGAGTCTGTACGCTGCCTCTTAGCGACCACTGGGGTTCTGCTACGGGACCGCATCCTGGTATAGTGGCCCTTTGGAGGGAAAAACAAACACAAAATATAATTACCAAAATGTTTGATCAGCTGTTCACGTTGGGTGCACTCTACAAATGATCTAAAACAATACAGATTTAAATATTAACACTAATAATTAAAACACATACATCACAACACACACAAAGGGATGAACATACTTTGTGTTGATGGTTTACTTACAAAAAGTTATAAGATAATAAAATCACAAGGGCTAGATAGCTCAGTTGGTTGAGCATCGGTACGTTAATCCGGAGGCCACTGGTTCAAATCAGCTCTAGTAAATTGTTCTTTCTTCAACCCCAAATCAAAAAGTTATAAGAGCACCCCATTGGAATAAAAACTCATAATTTTAAACATGGAGTAAACAAAAAATACATTTTCCCATAACACAACACAACATCCTACAAAGGCGAGCGACTTTAAAATGCATACCAATAAGAGAAATTTAACGATTGTATGAGTACAATGAAATCAATGACAGCATCACAAGAAAGTCCAACCTAAACCAAGGAGGAGGTGTTGTACTTACACCCTCTGCTGGCTCGATCCCTAACTCTGTCATCTCAGACTCAAATCTCTTCCTCTTGACCTTCAGAAGCAAAAAAGATTCAAGATAAATTCATAATTCCCTTTGGATACTATTAAAACATGCATTATCAATCTGCAATACTTGACTGCTTGGATCTCCTCAATGTACAGCCCATTATGTCATGACCAGGCCTGATACTTCAGAGACAATTGCCTCAATGCCCCTCTGGTCATTGCCCCGGTGCCCCTTGAAAAGTTCCACTAGAAATCTGTGACTCCCTCATAGAGGTGCCCTTTACTTCACCTACCGTCCTACACTTTGTTTCAACCATACAAAGAGAGCCAACAGGTACTGGAAAAATTGCCATCTAAAATCCCTTTCCTGGGGGGGGCTATTGTGTGATCCCCGATTCCAGACCTTTGTCCTGTAGTACAAATGTGGCTACCATTGTTCCTCATTATATTCATTATATTTGGGATTCCAGCATACCATGGCAGATTTTCGGTCATGGCTCTCAGCCATGGTTCTGCCAATTACAGCGAGTGCCTTCTCAATTTTCTCACTAGACAACTTCAAATCCCAGGGCAAAGTATACAAACCTTTGTTGTCTTTGTGGCAATAATATTTTCAAAGGAAAACAATTGCTCAAGAAGTTCCAAAGAGTTAAAAAAATAATACCACAGGTGGGCACAAAATTTTTGATTTTTGTTCAGGCGTGAAAAGTGGTAAATAGACCTTAAAAGTGTAAATAGGATATTATTCCAAACAGTGGTAATGTCTTACCTAGAGGCTCAAAGACATGGTTTACTTACAGGTTGTGCTGGTCGAGGCATGTGAGGTTTATTAATGCGACGCTTCTCCTTTGATGCTTTCATGATCAGTATCTTCTTGTCACGAATCCTTGAAAAAAAAAACAAAAAAAAACCCCACATTATTTTGAAGTTTCCAATAGAGGGGCTCCAAATTATTTTCACAAATTAAATACTTTGGAGAATATAAATCCCCCGAAAAGCTCAAAATTTGCATCAAAATATAATAAAATTAATCCAAAAAGTACTCAGGAACTTAAAGTACTCAACTGACAAAATGAACTTTCCTCAACAAATAAAATTAATAATAATAAAAAAAGCACATGCAAAACTTTATCTTTAAATTTATTTGCCATCTTCTTCGTTGGCTTATCTACTTACTTCCTGGCAGTTGCTCTAATCTCTTTCATCTCATCATCTTCAGACTGAAATCAAGAAGAAAACAAACCCAAAACATTATTACCACTGAAAACTAATAACCCTCCAACTATTGTTACCATTTACCAGTGAGTTGACCAATCATTGTAAACCATTCACAGAGCTGCCAGCATTTGCATCTTGCAATCAGGGAGATTATGTCCAACAATCTGGGAGATGTTTAGAATTATATTCAACATAATACAGAACATTTTTCCGTATTCAGGGAAATTGTCTAATTTGTTCATCAGAACATGGAAAGATTGGTTTATTTTCAGGGAACCTTCTGCAGAATCAGGAAGAGTTGCCAGCTCTGTATGTAACTACACTGGTTGTGTATGGTGGCATTGGTTGTGCATAAAACTAAACTGTACATTGTTTACTGGGTAATGCATTCACTATGTTATATCATATTGCAGGCTGGCATGGTTTATCTATTACTCAACAACACAGTGGATGATATTTATTGGTCAGACATTGGGAGGCTTGACTGTGTACTGTGCTGATGCATAACACTTCATGAAATCATATTGCAGGCTGGCATGGTTTATCAATCATTCAAAACCACCACAGTGGATGATATTGACTGGTCAGACAGTAAGAGGGTTAAGGAAATAATATGCTGAATTTCATTCAAATAGCTGGTATATCCAGCAATTTTGGGGTCTGGTATTCCCCACTTTTTTGAGTCTGGTGTACCCCCTTGTCAGGGTCTGGTGAACCCGCTTTTGGGGTCTGGTGTACCCCCTTGTAAGGGTCTGGTGTACCCGTTTTGGGGTCTGGTGTACCCCCTTGTCAGGGTCTGGTGAACCCGCTTTTGGGGTCTGGTGTACCCCCTTGTCAAGGTCTGGTGTACCCGTTTTGGGGTCTGGTGTACCCCCTTGTCAGGGTCTGGTGAACCCGCTTTTGGGGTCTGGTGTACCCCCTTGTCAAGGTCTGGTGTACCCGTTTTGGGGTCTGGTGTACCCCCTTGTCAGGGTCTGATGAACCCGTTTTGGGGTCTGGTGTACCCCCTTGTCAGGGTCTGTTGTATCCATTTTGGAGTCTGGTATACCCCCTTATTAGGGTCTGTTGTACCCGTTTTGGGGTCTTGTGTACCCCCTCGTCAGGGTCTGGTGTACCCATTTTGGGGTCTGGTGTACCCCCTTGTCAGGGTCTGGTGAACCCGCTTTTGGGTCTGGTGTCTCAGTGTCCCGTTTGCCAAACATTTGGTATCCGGCACAAAATAAAAACAGTTGATTTGGACTGTGGCATTAATTCACACCATATGTGTATTGGTTGTTATTGGAGTCCGAGTATAATAAGATTCCTTTCGAAGTTTCTTCCAGAAAAGTGACAGACTTACAGACATGTCTTCATCGTACATCCCAGCCTGTTCTCTCAACTCCTCCTCACGCTCCAACTCCTCCAGTTTGGCCTCGATGTCTGGATCCACATAATCAATGATGTTATGTCCCATCCACATCTCGGGAATGATGTCATCTTTCTCGTCCTCGTTGACGTCCCACTCCTTCTGGAGGTCCAGGATGTAATCATCAGCTGCTTCCAGCTCAAAGTCGCGGTACAGCTTGCGTTTGGGTTTGTCTACGTCCATGGCCTGCTGACTGGAGCGGTTGGCGATAGCGGCTGGGATGCATGGTGGCCTCGGCTGTTGGAATCCATATGGAAATATAAATCACTTTATGTTTTTAAAGGTAGGGCCATAGATTGGTAAAAACTCCAAAAATTAATGACCATAAAAACTTACTTGGTGAGAAGCACTGCAGCTGTTGATGGTATAAACTATTTTGAGAAAGGCTTCCCTACGAAGTCATATGGTTTTGATAATTTTTCACCCCAATACATTTGAATCAAACGATTCAAGCATGAATTGTTTCTCAGATTTCTGGTGGCCGTTTATGAATGCTGCAGCCAGACATACAGTTGGTACCTGCTGTCACCTAGCTAAATGTGGATGGATTCATGTGAAAATACCACGACAGTTTTTTGCTGTTTTTTCAGCAAGTAGACACTGTATTCAGCTGAAACTTTCAAATGTGCCTTTATCGTATCTTTCTCTATAATTTTGCCTATAAATCAGCATTACGCTGACGAAATCCAATTGATGACACAACCTTTAATCAAATGCTCACATCTCACAAATTGTGTTCAAGGCAATATTGAAGTAATGAACAAATTCCTGATGTACAAACATGAGAGTAATTTCATAGGAACCAATTTCAAATGCACAAGCTCAGCAAGAAAAATCCTCAAATATTTAATACATCTACATTTCTAATCTCAATAGTAGAAAGGCAATTACAATGTCAGCAACAACTCAACCAGTATTGAATTTGTCTTCATGAAGAACTACACAAACAAATTAAAGATGCTAGGGCCATTTTATGGCAGATTTGCCCCAAAAGTCTAGATTTGAATTTTAAATTACCAATTTTTTGGGAGAAAGTTATAAGCTTTCATTTAAGATATTGACCCCGTGCACCAATGTCACTCCCAAAAAGACGCAACCAAGATTATTGTGACGATGACGCCCGGAGAATTGGGTCAATTGCACCAAATAATCCAATGATGATAAATGGCAAAAATAAATTATTGCAGGGGTCCCAACGTTAAATCACATTAACCATGTACAAACAAGTTTTCATGTTACAAGTTGTTGTGCATTGTCCATGGAATATGTGAAAGTTATTGTCTGTTTTGTTGTTGTTGAAACAGCATCATCAGTCAAATTAGTAAAAAATAAAATAAAAATGCTTTCTGCAAACCGGGCCATGCAATTTTAAACAACGAAACAAACAAAAAATACAAACACTGACTCTGCTGACAACAACAACAAAATAGGAACAATGATAAAATAATAACAAGTTATAGCCAAGCTTAGCCTTTCCACTGGTGGGAAACAAAACCCTCTACAAAGCATTTTAAAGTCACAATAATACAGGAAAAGCAAGACCAAACAAAGACAATTTCTGACCTTGTTATCCCTATGAGCTGGCATGGCGACACGGAGACGATTCAGAACCTCGGTGACTTTCTTTCCCTTCATCTTCATGTCGACTCTCTGTGCCAAGAGACGGTCACAAGCCTGTGTGGGAGGACACCATACATCAGGCCTTGTGCTTAAGTTGCTTGTAAAGTAGCCCACCAGGCTAATAAACTTGCCCCCAGGAAGATTTAGTAGCCCAGATTTGAAACATGTATTGTTATAAATGTATTTTTCTGATGTATTAATCGTAGCGATCGCAAGCAGTTTATTGGTCAAATAAGGTAACATTCACAAACTAAAAAAAAAAATTGACACATTTTAAAAATGTGTTATTCATATCTGTAAAGGATGAGCATTTGTAAACAAGTGGGTTGTACAGTTTTTAATAGCCCACAGGGTAAGGCACAGGGCAAGTTGAGAAGTGCTGCTACTAGCCCATGGCAGTTTTTACTAGACCATGTACGCAGGGCTAGTGTTAAGGGTGAGCCTGCACATCTTATCGTTAAGGATCATTACCTACTTATTTTTTGGCAGATGTTAGGGGTAATTGTGAATGACCTCTTACCTCTGTCTTGACCTCCATGACCCCGTCCTCGGTTACTGTGCTCATGCTGATAACTGGAATATTATCTTCCTTAAACTTATCGAGAAGTGCCTTGAAATAAGATCAGGGGAAATATCAAGATGACGTTAATTCCAGTACGCTTTCAGTTTGCTGTGGATTCATAGATAAACAACTTCAGGTTGTATCGTAAACTTGGATGTGATCCCTGGCTATATAGCAGTTACAGGTTGAATGGCTTCTGACTGGCACCTCCGAACAAAGATATTGACAAAATAGGCAGACCGCCAACAGTAAGGCTAGATAGCTCAGTTGGTAGAGTGCTGGCATGTTAATCAGGTTCAAATCCCGCTGTAGTCAATATTTCTTTGTTCAACCAAAAATTGACAAATAAAATTATATACTATTTCAGTATGCTGTGTGTTGGCATATAGCATTTCCATTGCCACTTAGGTATAAGCTTGCCAAAATTGAAGACACATCATGTAGCCATCTGTAGCTTATATCTACCGAGTTGGATAAGATTGATTTGAACAATGAATAAATGTTTAAATGACCTTAAATACCTTTTTCTCAGGCGCTAGTTCATCCATAGTCACAATGTCGCACTTATTAGCACACACAATCAGAGGCTTGTTGGAGAACAGTGGGCGTATACTTTCAAACAGCTCAACCTGTCAATCAAATTGAAAACATAATTTGTTAACCCTCATAAGGGTACATACTCCAAGATGCCACACAATCTCCCATTAATCTAGGCACACAACACTGAAGTAACCACTTCCCTGTCATTGTATTTAAAATGTGTGGTGGATCAGTGCCACGGATTGCCACTGCAGAAATTTACCAAGGTTGAGAACCTTATCTCTTCCAACAGTGACCCAAATTTCATTGCATTTGAGCACAGCTGGTGGCCTCTCCAGTTTACCACTCTCATTGAAACATTTTGGGCTATGGCTCTACTCTCTACATCAGCTTGTGTGTGCCTCAAAGTGTCACTGTTGTGGCATAGTGAGGTATGGGTTGGTTGTCACTAGAAACACACCAATAGTAGGAGGGTCAGTAACTATATTAACAATGGGGTTCACACCCTTTTGAAATTGTTTCTACATATTGCTGAATCTTCATAAAAAGAAACCAATTACAGAAGAATGAACACGACAGAAATATGCAACTCTGTTTTGGCTTAAAAAAAAAAGACCCAGAGAATGCCT
The DNA here is from genome assembly GCA_023634235.1 of Pisaster brevispinus. Lineage (NCBI taxonomy): Eukaryota > Metazoa > Echinodermata > Asteroidea > Forcipulatida > Asteriidae > Pisaster > Pisaster brevispinus. The sequence goes on from JAMKCF010000006.1 coordinate 13,125,928, forward strand.
TGCTCACAAAACGTAATGTACAACACCAACAAGGAAGGAAAAAAAATCAGCTGATCAGTGAGAAGTTGAATGCCTGAGAACAAGTCAAAACAAGATAGGTTTGAATTATACTGACCATTCACAAATACCTGTGACAGTTTATTCATTCTGATTTGTCGAGAGGAGATCATGTGGCCATGTTTAAACGTGCAATGTAAACACAATTAGCAGAGTTTAAACATAGCCCAAACTTATTGAGTCAAAAGAGGGAGCTATCACATAATTTCACGACCCAAGTGAAGTTGGTTATTTGGATAGTTTCAAACTGAATCGCAACAAATTAAAAAATCGCTCAAGGACCTACTCAACACATGGATAGAATTCGAGGTGAGCGATGGTTAAACTGACAGATTTGTTCTCAACTTTTAAAGTTAAACAAAATGTTTTTAATGGATAGGTATTTATGAATGGGGATAAAAGAATGGTCACTTGGTCTTAAACTGCAGTTTCAAACATTGCAGGGTTGTGGCCGTGCGATAAAGGACTGCACGGCCACAACCATGCTGGTTTTAAAGAGCAGTTTAAAACTGAGTCACCACTCTTTTGTTCCTTATTGTACCTGCTCTTCGACCGAATGACCACACTGCTCCGACACATCCAGGATGTAGAGCACAGCAGCTCTGAGATGAGCCAATGCCGTGATGGCTTGCATCTCAATTGTGTTTCTATCCTCCAATGGATGATCCAGGATTCCAGGCGTGTCCACAACCTGCCAGCGTAGGTAACGGTAATCCATGTGACCTACGTACAGAGACTTGGTGGTGAAGGCATAGGGTTCAACTTCCACATCTGCTCTAGTAACCTGATTCAAATGGAACAGCATAAAATAAGTTTGGGTGAGAACATTATTTTTGGAGACAATTTTTTCATTTCAAATTTCAACCTCAACTTAAACCTCTTGATGTTAAATGATAATGATAATAATATGGGGCATTCATATGGCACTCTACAAAGAACACAGTGCCTCACAATCAACAACAAAATTAACAAAAAAGAAAGGAAGAAAATAAAACAAACGAATCATAAGCTGGGAAACAGGTGAGTTTTGAGTTGGCAGTAGATGCCCCTTCCCTGATAGCACATGGCAGTTTGTTCCACAATATAAGGGCAACAACAAAGAATGAACTGTCCCCAGCCATCCTTTTGGAGCATGGAGCAATCAGTCTGGGTGACATCAGAAGAAAAGCCTGCTTGGTTGGTTTGTTTTAGATCAGTGTCAATCCAAATCCCTCGATGAAGACCAAAACCTTTGGAATCTGATTGAAATTGTGAAATCTTTAAAATATTTGCATCAGTTCGACTTCTCCGCGATAGTCCCTCAGTGTCACCACACATCTTTTGTATTATGCCCTGTTTGATCTCTCTCCTTTTAACTAACCTGCCTTCAAGTTAACTATCCAACAATATAATTCAGTTACCTTGTTCATGAAGCTTGACTTTCCAACGTTAGGAAAGCCACACAGCAACAGTGTGCGAGTGTTCGGATCGATCGACGGTAGACGAGACAAATGTTGGCGGACTTGTTCCAGATACTGTAAACTCTGATTCTGGCGTTTCATGATGGTGCACATGCGACCCATAGCGGCACGCTTGAGCTGTTTACAGCGGTACAGAGTGTCACCATACTTCAAGAGACGCACATAGTCACGGGCAACACTGCAGAGAAAATATAAAAATTTCTTAAATAATTATAATAACAATAATTTGAAAGGCTAAGCATCCTTACTGATGAGCTGATATGCAAAGGAGGCGACTACAATGTGTTCGAGCTGCTGTCATGCAAGGGTACCTTCACCAACCCCTACATTACCATCGAGATTGAAACATTTTTCATTTTTTCTCCAGAGGAATGAAAATCAGAGGGCCCTGAGAAAAACACTTGTGGCATAGCAGAGTACCAAGGCACAGCTCTACTCACACGTGGCCTTAGCTGGGAATCGAACCAGAGCCACAGTGGCGAGAAGCAAGCGCTTCAGTCAACTATGCCACTCCAAAGAGGATGAAAAGGAAACAGAAGTCTGTGCAAGTCTCACACGATCGAAAATGAGAAAACAAGTTGAACAAAGACTGAACATTTTTTAAATCAAATCTTTTCATTTTTAAAATCTATTTAATACAAAGTTGTTGAAAATAAAAATACTCAACACATTTTGTTATAAATACAATTTCCCTTTTTATATAATACAAATAATGTTTTTAAATGAACATTGAAACAAAACTGAAACTTGGGACAAGGATGCTTCTTTTTCATAAACCCCATTTGCAAATCATGCCCTAATTTGTGCAGCCATTACTAATTTGTGCAGCCATTACCTAATTTGTGCAACCATCATCTGTCAATATTCTAGAACAAAAGATTTTTCAGTGAAAATTGGGCCATGCAACTTAAAAGGCTTACAGGACTCGGATTCTTCTAAATCCTCCTAGTTTTGTTTATTATGTCGATTGGCCTGAATCCTCCTAGTTTTGTTTATTATGTCGATTGGCCTAAATCCTCCTGGTTTTGTTTATTATGTCGATTGGCCTGAATTCTTCAAGATCCTTTCATGACAGCGACCCTACCATCGAACCCTCATGAAACCCAGATTCTTCTGAACCCCACTTTGGCCAAGCTAAATAAGACCCAAATCCTTCTCTTTCTTATTATGTCAAATACAGCCTGGTGACCTCAATCCTTCTAAATTCACCCATGGCAGAAAACCACTATGACCTCAATCCTTCTGGATCCTCCTCCACTGCAATATTCTCCTAACCCCAGTCCTTCTGAATCCTTCACTTTGGCAAAGAGGATGTAGAAGTATTTAGCTAGTTTTAACCCCCACTATCATCCCAAACCCACTCATTTCGCTATCCAGCAAAACTTCAAGATAATAATAGTTGTGGTGTATCTGGATTCTAATAATATTTGTATGCCTGGTCCTCTGCAAAGCTTGGTTGGCAAAGCTCTATACTTCAGCGATGAGATTTGACGAACGTGAAGTTCTTGAAAATGGCTCGGGGGCCTGGCATGCCTGGGTTCTACCTTCTTCTACAGACTATTGTGCATCATTAGGAAAGCAAAACTACAGATTTGGACACAATGTGGACTATTTCTTTTTGCTCCCTTTTGTGACTGCTTCACTTCTTTCAAGAAAATTTAAAGACTCAAAGTGATTTTGAGAAAACCCAGAAATCAGCCATAATCCTGAGAAATCACACATCTGATACTTGGGTGTATAGAGAAAACAACCAATGGATTTTGGAGGATGTGGGTAGTTTAAAGTTAATCAGCGACAATTTGAGCAAAATAGAATTTTAGCTGTTGCAAACTGCTTACCAACCTAAAGGACCTATGGTATAAATGCAAAAAAATAGTTAATGGCCTGACGTTTCGACCCTTGCACAGTCTACCTCGACGGACAATTTAAGCAAAAATGAACCAATGCATTTTTTCATCAAATAAGAAATCATGAGTCTTACTTGTCAATGAGATGTCTTGCAGTATTGATCTGTCCCAAGGCGAGCTTGTAATGGTCTTTGTCATACAGAACATTCATTAGATCAGCGTAGAACGGATGGATGTCCTAAAAAGCAACAATAACATGAACAAATGATAAATATCGTGTTTGCTTTGACAAATTACAACTCAGATCATCTATCATAAGGTGCAATAAAAAGCAAAATGGTTCTCAGCTTTGCTGAGAACAATTTGAAAGTCCCACCCCTTTTAAGGTGATCCCTTGGCTGCCACTTCCCAGGTTGCATCGTAAACTTGGGTGTGAAACCTGGCTATACGGCAGCTACAGGCTGAACGGCCTCTGACTGGCAACCCCGAACAAGGCAATGACAAAATAGGCAAGGGCGACCATCGACATTAGGGCTAGACAACTCAGTTGGTGGAGCGCCAGCACATTAATCCGGAGTTCGCAGGTTCAATTCCCACTAAAGTAAATTTGTCTTTGTTCAACCCCAAACTAGATAAATTAGAGTAACAACTAAGCGAAGTGTCAGGTGACCTCAGGTAAATCATGGCGGCATGTGCAGAGATAAATCTGTCATCCATGTTACTAATATACGAGAACTGTTGATAGGCGGTTACACTAGTGGGCAGAGCTCAACCCTCCCACTGTCTGACCATTCAATATCATCCCTTATGTTTTGAAACTATGCCAGCCTGCATTATCTGGGCCCAATGACATAGCGCTGCTTACCTGCGCTTACGATGCCCTGTAAAAGCAATGTGCTTTTATGGGCTGTAAGCGCCGAATTCCACACTAAGAAGGGCCATGAAATTGCAGCCTGATAACATAGTGGTGAATATGTCTAAACTGTACACAGATAGTTCTGTGTGGTTGAGTGCACAGTTGTGACACCATGCACAACCCCTGTAGTTCTGTGTGGTTGAGTGCACAGTTGTGACACCATGCACAACCCCTGTAGTTCTGTGTGGTTGAGTGCACAGTTGTGACACCATGCACAACCCCTGTAGTTCTGTGTGGTTGAGTGCACAGTTGTGACACCATGCACAACCCCTGTAGTTCTGTGTGGTTGAGTGCACAGTTGTGACACCATGCACAACCCCTGTAGTTCTGTGTGGTTGAGTGCACAGTTGTGACACCATGCATAACCCCTGTAGTTCTGTGTGGTTGAGTGCACAGTTGTGACACCATGCACAACCCCTGTAGTTCTGTGTGGTTCAGTGCACAGTTGTGACACCATGCATAACCCCTGTAGTTCTGTGTGGTTCAGTGCACAGTTGTGACACCATGCACAACCCCTGTAGTTCTGTGTGGTTGAGTGCACAGTTGTGACACCATGCATAACCCCTGTAGTTCTGTGTGGTTGAGTGCACAGTTGTGACACCATGCATAACCCCTGTAGTTCTGTGTGGTTCAGTGCACAGTTGTGACACCATGCACAACCCCTGTAGTTCTGTGTGGTTCAGTGCACAGTTGTGACACCATGCACAACCCCTGTAGTTCTGTGTGGTTCAGTGCACAGTTGTGACACCATGCACAACCCCTGTAGTTCTGTGCTGTTGAGTGCACAGTTGTGACACCATGCACAACCCCTGTAGTTCTGTGTGGTTCAGTGCACAGTTGTGACACCATGCACAACCCCTGTAGTTCTGTGCGGTTGAGTGCACAGTTGTGACACCATGCATAACCCCTGTAGTTCTGTGTGGTTCAGTGCACAGTTGTGACACCATGCACAACCCCTGTAGTTCTGTGTGGTTGAGTGCACAGTTGTGACACCATGCATAACCCCTGTAGTTCTGTGCGGTTGAGTGCACAGTTGTGACACCATGCATAACCCCTGTAGTTCTGTGTGGTTGAGTGCACAGTTGTGACACCATGCACAACCCCTGTAGTTCTGTGTGGTTGAGTGCACAGTTGTGACACCATGCACAACCCTTGTAGTTCTGTGTGGTTGAGTGCACAGTTGTGACACCATGCACAACCCCTGTAGTTCTGTGTGGTTGAGTGCACAGTTGTGACACCATGCACAACCCCTGTAGTTCTGTGTGGTTGAGTGCACAGTTGTGACACCATGCACAACCCCTGTAGTTCTGTGTGGTTGAGTGCACAGTTGTGACACCATGCATAACCCCTGTAGTTCTGTGCGGTTGAGTGCACAGTTGTGACACCATGCACAACCCCTGTAGTTCTGTGTGGTTGAGTGCACAGTTGTGACACCATGCACAACCCCTGTAGTTCTGTGTGGTTCAGTGCACAGTTGTGACACCATGCACAACCCCTGTAGTTCTGTGTGGTTCAGTGCACAGTTGTGACACCATGCACAACCCCTGTAGTTCTGTGTGGTTGAGTGCACAGTTGTGACACCATGCATAACCCCTGTAGTTCTGTGTGGTTGAGTGCAAAGTTAGCACACCATGCATAACCCCTGTAGTTCTGTGTGGTTGAGTGCACAGTTATGACACCATGCACAACCCCTGTAGTTCTGTGTGGTTCAGTGCACAGTTGTGACACCATGCACAACCCCTGTAGTTCTGTGTGGTTCAGTGCACAGTTGTGACACCATGCACAACCCCTGTAGTTCTCTGCGGTTGAGTGCACAGTTGTGACACCATGCACAACCCCTGTAGTTCTGTGTGGTTCAGTGCACAGTTGTGACACCATGCACGACCCCTGTAGTTCTGTGCGGTTGAGTGCACAGTTGTGACACCATGCATAACCCCTGTAGTTCTGTGTGGTTCAGTGCACAGTTGTGACACCATGCACAACCCCTGTAGTTCTGTGTGGTTGAGTGCACAGTTGTGACACCATGCACAACCCCTGTAGTTCTGTGTGGTTGAGTGCACAGTTGTGACACCATGCACAACCCCTGTAGTTCTGTGTGGTTGAGTGCACAGTTGTGACACCATGCATAACCCCTGTAGTTCTGTGTGGTTGAGTGCACAGTTGTGACACCATGCACAACCCCTGTAGTTCTGTGTGGTTGAGTGCACAGTTGTGACACCATGCATAACCCCTGTAGTTCTGTGCGGTTGAGTGCACAGTTGTGACACCATGCACAACCCCTGTAGTTCTGTGTGGTTGAGTGCACAGTTGTGACACCATGCACAACCCCTGTAGTTCTGTGTGGTTCAGTGCACAGTTGTGACACCATGCACAACCCCTGTAGTTCTGTGTGGTTCAGTGCACAGTTGTGACACCATGCACAACCCCTGTAGTTCTGTGTGGTTGAGTGCACAGTTGTGACACCATGCATAACCCCTGTAGTTCTGTGTGGTTGAGTGCAAAGTTAGCACACCATGCATAACCCCTGTAGTTCTGTGTGGTTGAGTGCACAGTTGTGACACCATGCACAACCCCTGTAGTTCTGTGTGGTTCAGTGCACAGTTGTGACACCATGCACAACCCCTGTAGTTCTGTGTGGTTCAGTGCACAGTTGTGACACCATGCACAACCCCTGTAGTTCTGTGCGGTTGAGTGCACAGTTGTGACACCATGCACAACCCCTGTAGTTCTGTGTGGTTCAGTGCACAGTTGTGACACCATGCACGACCCCTGTAGTTCTGTGCGGTTGAGTGCACAGTTGTGACACCATGCATAACCCCTGTAGTTCTGTGTGGTTGAGTGCACAGTTGTGACACCATGCACAACCCCTGTAGTTCTGTGTGGTTGAGTGCACAGTTGTGACACCATGCACAACCCCTGTAGTTCTGTGTGGTTGAGTGCACAGTTGTGACACCATGCACAACCCCTGTAGTTCTGTGTGGTTGAGTGCACAGTTGTGACACCATGCACAACCCCTGTAGTTCTGTGTGGTTCAGTGCACAGTTGTGACACCATGCACAACCCCTGTAGTTCTGTGTGGTTCAGTGCACAGTTGTGACACCATGCACAACCCCTGTAGTTAAATGGTTTCAAATGGTAGGTCAACTCCTCAAAGGTATGGAGGGACGTCGTCTGGTAATGACCCTGAATTTGTTTGGGGGTAATTTCTACCCAAAAGCTTACTAGTTATAAAGATGGTAATGGTGGTAAGCATCCTGCGAAATCGTTTCCTCTGAAATGCCCCAGTTGATTAGAAATCAATTAAAAAACATTTGAATCTGAGAAATGATTCATGCATGAATCGATTCTCACATTTCTGAGGGTTGGTGTCGGTCGCGAATGCTGCGAATGCTGCGGCCAGGCCGCTGTCACCTCTCTAAACGCGGACGAATTCAATGTTCGTGTGAAAATACCGTGGCAGTTTTTTGCTCTTTTCTCAGCAAGTACACTGTATTCAGCTGAAACTTCCACAGGTGACTTTTATTGAAACTTTCATTATAGTAATTACCAATCGATGACCCTACCAAGAGTAGGATTTGATTGGATCAAGTCTACTGAGAATAACTATACCTACCTCTAATTTTGGAAAGTCATTGATAATCATGGTGAGTTTGTCATGGTAATTCTGCTGGGTGTATTTGACTTTTCGCATGTAGAATTGACGGATGCGACTGATCTTGTAATGTTTGTGAACGACCGTTGGTGTCTTGCGCTGTGTCTTAGACAGTACAATGTCAATGAAGTCCTGTGGATAAATAGAAACTAAATCAGTGTCAATATCACAAAACAAAAAGTCTGGTACAAAACAACACGTTTTGACTTGAGAGTATTTGATATTATTACACCTCATACATATTCATGATCTAGATCCAAATTCTCTCTGGTCCATTCACCAACATGTGGCAAATTTTATTTTTTGCTGTTTGCCAAGTGCGGACGCCAGTACTCATGTGCAGGGTAAGCTCCATGCATGGTAGATTGCCACATGTGTAACAGTCTACTTTGCATGCGCTTTACATGCAATCATTGAACTGTCACTCACACGCAGGAACATCTAAATGTCATGCTGTCCTAAGCTCAATGATGCTGGGCTAGAGAGAAGCTTGAGGTATAATAAAACAAATGTAACCTGGTTTATTTCGGATGGACAGTCGATATTAGCTTCCCTCAGTATTGGAAGTCGACAAACTAGTTTCAGAGGCAAAGCCTCAGGAACTAGAACATGAGCAACGTAACTTCTGCGGGGCGGGTTGTTTTAAAGAATTGCCTAATATAGGAACATAGAGTTATCTCTATGAATAGGAATAACAAAATGTTTGCTCAGGATGAGCGTGCACACTCCCCGCAGCAACTGTAACCAGTGTGCCCTATAAACAGTCGTTGATTTACATCCACCACTGATATACACACCGACTGCGCAAAATAGCACTAATAAGCTTTGGCATTTATTTGGTATTACAGAGTAGTCACGGTATTTGTTCAATACCGTACAATACCAAGAGCTATTTAAGAAATACCAGAACACCGTTACGCTCAGTTTTCAAATTCAAAACCGCGATATTCTCTACAAAAAATGAAAGAAAGAAAAGAGAAGCCAGTAGACGGTTTTCAAGCTATTTTCGTTGGGTCTTTTTGTCATTTTGGGGCATTTTTTTGTGGCTTGGTTTGGTGAGAATTATTGCAAAATGGGGGTTCAAAATGGGGGTGTAACCTAGCCCTGGTAGGACGTCAGTGTATGTTGAACTACACTGACGTTCTGGGTATAAAGCTTGTGTATCATGCGAACAAAATTTTGCCTAATGTTTTTTCTTATTTTTACCTGATTTAAGAAGCTAAAAATTCTGTTCATATATTCTTCATGGCCATAACTACACTCTTGGGGCGTCCAAAAATAACAAATATATCCATGGATGATATTATTCCATCTTCCGGGTCAATGCGCTTTGTAGCACGAATGAATGAAGTCTAGGTGTTAAGACTTCGTTTTGATCTGTCACAATATTTCCCAGGGTGGTGGCACTATATATCATTTGCAGGAAGTTTGTGGATGATAGCGCCCTCTTGCGGGAAATTATGATAAATCAAAACAAGCGAGAGAAATCTTGCACCAGACGAGAACAAGTGTGATGAACTTGTTGATGGGCGCGCTTGCGTGCGAGTGAAATATGCTTGACGTAAGCTCAGAATTCCCTGCTTCCGTAAGCGTCGATTCTTTGCTTACGGTAAGCAGAGCCATGAAATTGGGCCCAGATGTTGTACCATTTAATATCGGCGTAATAATTTATGCATAATGAATGGTCCGTGTGCGAACTTGACCCAAATGGGAGAGCGGCTGGGTTTGCGGTCGGGTTGCGGGCCAGGTTTTGCCTTTGGTGCCGCATGTGATTTGTTGCGCACGTCAACGTTTTTTTCTTTGCGCATGTTTCCGTAAATCATCAGCCGCGCTTTCATACCTTGCGTTCGTTCATCCTCTTACAAAAAAAAAAGTGAAACTACTGAAATAAATCAAATCTTGAAATACGAAGAAAATAAAACAATCGTACCCCCTTAGCATGCTTAGTTAGTATGATCACCGGACCGAAAAAAGGCCGTACAAAAATTGGCAGCCCGATCTATACAGGCACTTGGGAGTTTTTCTTACACAAACTGACACATTACTTTTAGTAATGGATGGATAAATTAATCTCTCCATCTATCTCCATTGATTAAGTCAGCAAACTATCCTGCCGGATACATCAACGCTAACTTGCGCACTGCGTGTGGAAATAGACTACTGGTGGATATAATACTGAGTGATATGTCCCTTGAATTCAGCTAGTGTTGCGCTGTTCACAGCAGCCGAGGAGAGTGAGTTCCAGTGTTTAACAGTTGATACGAAGAATGAATCTTTGAAGGCCCTAGCTTTGTGACTGACTTGAATGAATTTTTGGTTGTTTCCCCTTGTATCTCTATTCTCTGGTACTATGTATTAGGCTGAACATACATAGTTGTGAAGTGGAATGTCGGTGTCCGGAATGTCGACTTAAACAAAGTAAAAACTTTACCTTTGACGTCGGTACGACGGTTATTTTCTTGAAATTATACATCGACATGACGGTTGCTACAGTAGTACAGTAAGTGAGGAGTCAGACACTGGTAATAATAAATAGTGAAACAATTCGGAAAAACGGCACAAGAAGTTCCGAAAGCGTCATTAACACAACACATACAAATCATGTACAGCATGCAGTGGGTACTGAGTTGCACGGTGGCACGTTCTGCAACACCCACTCACTACTGATGTACTGCATTTAAGGAGCATGTATTTCAGACACGTGGATTGCAACACCGCCGAACGGTCTTGTTCCACCAATCCACGATTCCAGACAACTCGTCCGTCGGACAACTCGTCCGTTCGGACAACTCGACAGTTCAGACAACTCGACCGTTCGGACAACTCGACGGTTCAGACAACTCGACTTTGAGACAACTCGACGGATGGCCAAGACAAGTCGACGGTTGAGCGGCTGACCTCCGTTTCTGACATGTTTACACGAATTTCCTGTATAAATCCTGCGATTCTATAATTTTTGCGCGAACCTCAAGTAAGTATTCCGTTCTCTTTGGCTGGATGCACCGTCGGGAGAGTGACACTCGGGTGTTTAGAGCTCTTTTCGTAGCCCTCTGTTCTCTAGAGGCGTGCATCGCACGCAGCGGACGGATCTCCGCCGTGTGCGGCTTGGTGTGCGCGGCCGTCGACAAGAAGACTTCACGCCGAGGATGTTGAATCTTTACTTTACTTTATTACCACCAACAACAACAACTCATAATGAAAATGGTAATGGTAAAAAATAAGTATCAATTATCCGTTCGCCAGGATAAAACCCACCCACCATACCCCACCCCCGGGGGACGCCCATGCACCCCCCTCCCCCCACCAGTGCTGAGCCCCCGTCATGGACATCCGTCGACTACCTTGAGATGGAGTTGAATCCCAAATGATTCCCGTTCTGAGCCTAGTTGGCTCCGATCCCTCCACATGATATTTTGCGGCTTCCCCTTTTCACAACAAATATTCTGTACATTATATCCGTTTAATATTTACAACTGAAAAGTGTGTTGGCATGTAGTATACAAAAGTAACTTTATCTTTATTGTGAATTCAATGAAAATTGTAGAACTCCTTCAGGGGCAACTTTTTATCAGAGAGTGTCAGTGTCGGCAGCTGTAGGCGGTGGTAAATAAATGATGCCGCTGTCCAATTCAATGACATTATGACTGCCGACTTGAAAAACATAACATTGCAAAATAATTGCTAAAAGATTTATGGGTGGGTCCGTGACAGTATGTTTTTTTATTTTGTCCGTTTTAGTAAGTTGGTGGTTGTGAATTTGTATGAGTGAAATTGTGAATTGTTCCTCTAGTAAGGAAATTAAATAAATAAACTGTCATAAATAAACCATCATCATTGTATTAAAGACCTGTCAATGACCAGTGATTAACCAATGGCAAGTTGAACCGAAACAGTTATGGCCGGTTACGGCCGCGAAAACGCAACCCCATTCACCCGTCGACTTCACCGTCGACTTGTCTTGGCACACTACTCCGTCGTGTTGTCAAACTTTCGAGTTGTCAAACTTTCGAGTTGTCTTACCCGTCGAGTTGTCAAACTGTCGAGTTGTCAAACGGACGAGTTGTCTGAGGCCGTGTCTGAAACGGCGACTTCGGCTACAGCTACAGCTAGATGTAGATCAGCGCGTCTGCCAGTGTTGAAGAATAGGAAGACGCGTGCGATCTAGCCGTAGCTGTAGCCGAAGTCGCCGTTTCGGACACGGCCTAACATCCAACCAAACAGACGTAGTTGTAGAAGAACCAGACTATAATTATACTAACACTAACAGAGATCAATGGTCACGCAACCTCTTCCCCAGGGTGTGTCGAGCAGTACGAGGTTGACTGCTCTCTCACCCTGGGGCCTTTCTCAAACCTCGGCTTGGGCTCCGTCTCCGGCTTGGGCTCCGTTATGAATTGTTGGTGCATTGTGTGTTTGTATCACATGGAGCCGGGCCGGCACGGAGCCGGAGCCCAAGCCGAGATTTGAGAAAGGCCCCTGGTATCAGCCTCGCTACCATGGGCAGCGCGCCGTATCGATACCTCTCGTCACTAACCCCTGGTAGGGATGTACTGGAAAACAGTGCTGATTGGCTCCCAAGGGTGACTACTTTGCGTGCACGCTAGTTAAAAACTTTTGAGCGCATGTATGGCGCTTGTAGGACGCTTAGTACGCGCGTGTAAAAATGCAAGTATTTTGACGCGATTCCATCTCAAATGAATCATGTTTTTACACGGTCACCCTTAACTGCATACAGTTAGACTATCACAAAATCAAAGAAGAATGACAGAGGACCAGTTGCTTTTTGACTTGATGCCTCTTTTACGGGTTACCGTACTTGAGCGCGCGCGTAGAACGGATCGGCCCAGGCCTAATTAAAATGTGCTAGATTCTAGCACATTTTAATGAACCAATTCCAGGGGTTATGATCGAGCAAGGCATGCTGGGAAAGATAGCGCGGCGAGATCGATCACCCCTGGGAACGAGGATGCCCTGGTATAGACCCATTGCACAAGCGCGCAGCGCACATACACGCGCGTCTCCTGTCCGCCATGCTGGGTGTCAAAATGTGCACAAAAAAGGATGGTACACGTGTTTACGAACAATGCATGTGTGAATATGACGTCACCATTCAAATATCTGCCCTACAACATGGCGTCTAGCGTGTGCGTGATGGTGTGCGTGCATGTGCCGTAGAAATCAAACCGGGAACGCTGCGTGCTTCATTGATGTACGCGGCCGTTTAGACGCGCATACGGGTGCACCACACTAAATGGACAAATATTCATGCGCCAAGCTCATCATAATTTGTATACCCACAGAATTTTTTTAATTATAACGTTTTGGGTGTCGTGCAATTAACAGAATGTGTAATTATAAGAATCTAGCACAACCTGGGGGTTCTGTGTTTCAACTTTTGGGGAGACTTGATAAATTTAGGCGTTTAAGTTGGCCCTACTTTACTTGGCAAGTGGAGAAGTGCTTCACGAAAACTGGCAGCAAGTCGGTTTGGGAAAAAGTTCATTTTCGGGGGTGTTTTTTTCTGGGGTTGCTAGCAAAAATTCCAAACGGCTGACCTGCCAAAAATTGAAAAGAATTCTGAAGTTTAGTTGTCCGAAAATATGTCTGATTGGTTTTCAAGAGGCTGAGAGACTTACACGATTTTTTGAGTATTTTTTAATATTTATCATTTAGCATTGGTTCCTATAGGAGTTTATTTAGTGTGGTGCGCCCTATAGGTTTTCCCTACAAGATGGCAACTTTCATAGCAACAAAGGGGTTGGTTATTCAATACGGTCTATTGGAACATTTGCATATCCAAAAAATTTGGATACGTATGCAAATTAGAATAGTCTGGCTGCATATCGAAATTCACATCTTCGCCATAGTCTCGTGGTCCAGGGTGTGTCGAGCAGTACGAGGTTGACTGCTCTCAAACATGTGGTTGGAAATAAAGTAAACCATGGGGACGAGGTTGATGGTCACGTGCCTACCCCGTCGCCTAGTTTTTATTTGCCGCATCACGGCGGCGGACGGGCGCGCCCCAACCTCGTTCCCAGTGGTGTACGATCTCGACACGCCATTTTGTTTTCTTTCCCAGAATGCCTTGCTCGATTGTAACCCCTGGAAGTGTGACTTCAAAATATCCAAATATATTGGATATTTAAATTAGTCCTGTGGTTGATCCATTCTGTGTTAGAGACTACGCAGAGCGCGCTGTCAAAGGACGCATCAAGTCATGGAGCAACTGGCCCCTCTCATTCTTTTTAATCTTGTGATACGTCTAAAACTGTATGCAGTTTAGGGTGACCATGTAAAAACATGATTCATTTGAAATGTATTGCGTCAAAATACGTGCATTTTTACACGCGCGTATAAAGCGTCCGGAGAGATCCGACAAGCGCCCGACAAGCGTCCTACAAGCGCTCGAATGTTTTAACAAGCGTGCACGCAAAGCAGTACATTTTGGTTAGCCAATCAGCATTGATTTTCAGTGTTTCCCTCCCAGGGGTTTAGCGACGAGAGGTATCGATACGGCGCGCTGCCCATGGTAGCGAGGCTGGGCGCGCCCGGGCTGTTCGTATATTACGTCGTCGTGAACACGGTTAACATGATGTAGTTCACTGAATTACAACCATTCGTTGATTAGCTTCATACCTCTGTTTCATCACCTTGCTCTATGGTTTCATCTTATGAAAATATAGCTGAATACCATCATGAACATGAATGATTGGGCTGCCATTATTGCTGTAAGTATACCCACTAACTGGGGCGATGTTTTTTCAAAATTTTGACATCTGCGACTTGCAATGTATTGTTAGTGTGTAGGTTGGGGTCGTACTAATGCTTCAGAGTCAACTCGGTCCGAAGTCAACTCGGTCCGAGTCAACTCGGTCCGACGTCAACTCGGTCCGACGTCAACTCGGTCCGACGTCAACTCGGTCCGACGTCAACTCGGTCCGACAATAATAAACGTGTGGTTGACGGGAAGTAAACATGTATCGACCTATTAAAGTATTATCGAGAATTTTCTTTGAATTGAAAAAAATTAACCAATGTATCTTCCTTTGTTCATTTAGAAATTAGAAGTAAATGAGTAGTTTTTGAAACGGGATGAATGTGCACCGATCTCCGATGCCTTCAGCGACCCACTTAACGGTTTGGAGTTTACCCTGTTTTCAAGGCACACTAGAATGTATGATGTATATGCAGTGACTACATGTTTATGTAAATGGTTCTGTATGTCTCTATAGCTGGCAGTTGTCCCTTTATTCAAAATATGTTTGTTTCACTTTTGAAAATTATCATATGGTGTTGGGCAATAAATTTCAACTAAACAAATTTAGTTCAAATGTTTCCAGAGTATATTTCTTCTCTGTATGGTTCTCAATAATTAAACATCTTGACAAACATTAATAATTGAATCCTCTTTGGTTTCTTTAAGTGTAACAGATGTTTATTTTATTTGTTTAACATTTATTTTTTGAATATGTATCAACAAATGTATCAAACAAAATTAAAAAAAACACATACATGTACAATGAATAATAGAAAAACAGTACGATTTTTAAGAGCTGACAAAATTAAGGAATTGTTTGGTTGAAAATAATATAAACAAAGAATAAAGAATACCAAATTCTATGTAGGTAATCTTAGTCAATACTTATACAAGTTTTTCTATAAATATTACTAACACCACATTTTAAATTAAACAAATCATCAATACACATTAAATAAATAACAAATTTCACCAAAAAATACATACAATAAATAATATAAAAACACTACGAATTAAAAAATTTAAACATTAAGGAAATTAATGTTTGGTTGAAAATAAAATAAACAAATTGTCTTTCCCCTCCCATACATTGGTTGCAACCTCACATCTTTCAAAGATGTTCCAAGAGATTTACCTGATTCTTGAATCGACTCACATGTAAGTATAACCATAAACGTTCACCAAATAATCTTATATTCCTTTTTGGTAAATTGTAGTGCTTGTTCTAGAGAACGCGTATGCCTCTATTATTATGTTTTTATGAGATCAAGAATACTTTGTCCTTTTCGGGAGCCTAGCTAGTTTTTATTTCTTACAAATGGATCTCTTCTTTTTTTCTGTCTTTTTAAAAATGAAAATAATATGGATATTAAAATAAATGATTTGCACTTGAACTTGATGTCATCATACCAGAGAGATTTATTTGTGTCAAAATTCACGTAACCCGCACCTTCGACACTAGTGTAGGAATACTATTACTAGGGGCTATACTTCATTCAGACCGAGTTGACTTCGGACCTAGTTGACTCGGACCGAGTTGGCTTCGGACCGAGTTGACCGGTACCCGTACTAATTCATTGCCGTCAACAGGCCCATATCACGACAACTCAAGACAACTCAAGACAACAAGTTTAAAATACCATAAAATACAATGGTTGTAATCAGAGTGTATCTGGAAACACGTTTAAAACTGACTGGAACCATCGTGCATACATACTTGTCCGGGAAAACAATGTTTTTTTCGTAAAAATAGTCAACTTTCTCCGTCCGTAGAATATTGGCCGACGTGATGATTGCACTCACATTTCGTTCATTCCACAACTCTCTTAAACTTCACAGCAGGCATGAACCAAATCCTTTTTCACTTACATGGAAAAATTTTCAAAATCAGAGGTTTTCTAGATATCGATGAAAAAGAAAAGCAACCCTATTCAGGTCTGCACAGCCGGGCGCAAAGCTCATGTTCAAACTCGTGGAAGACCTGTCAATCAACTCACGGTCGGAAATCTTTGTTAATTTTTGGGAACTACCCGGAAAAACCCGAAGTTGGTTATTAGTGCTTAGCATGGATTTGGCTGAAGGAAATGAAAAAATTTACGTCAAGATGTAGCAGATGTTTTTCCGCATGTGCGATTTTTCCTCTTAACCAGTTTGGGATCTCATTGCGTCAAAAGGTGGCGCACTCACTCAGTGAAGTTTTTATTTGCCTGTGCTGTAGTTTTGTGTTTTTGTTGCTGGGTTTTGCACTGCTGTTAGTGTTGAAGACACTTACGTGACATTCACAGAAAGGAAGTCCATGCCAACACACTTTGAAGTGTGTGTCCTTGATAAGAAAAAGTTTTGTGAACGGTAGTATAGGTTTGCAATAGAGGGTACACGCCACTGATTCAGAATAGAATAACTGATCCTGGACTGGTCAAACAGGTGACAATACTTTTCTCTAAGCCTCTTCAAAAGTAATAATCTTTTTTTGTCAGTGTATACTTGGTGAGTTTTATGACATGTTTAGGTAAACTGATTTACTTTTTTGTTGAAGATGTCAAAAAGGTTGCAAGTTTTTTTTGGGTGAATTCAAAAAGTGATCCAGAACTGGTCAAACAACTGTACCATGGAGGAAGGAAAAATACATTATCCTTCCTCCATGACCGAGGATTTACACATTTTGAAAAAAGGAGTACAGCACCCCAAAAAGGAGTATTGCACCCCAGTTAAGACATGTATTGTAAGACCCAGTTAAGACCCAGTAACTGGGGTGCTGTACTCCTTTTTTCGAAATGTTGACACCTTTGGTCGTGGAAGAAGGAGAATGTACTTTTCCTTCCTCCATGATCCTCCATGGTCATTGATGGAGGTAGAACCAGTAAACATGGTATGTGGTAGAACTGGGTCGTTCCTCGATCGTAGTGTACTGTCTTTCAATGTTGGACGCAATCTTTGAAAATGGCCATTTTTTAAATCGACATGGTGTGCCATTTTTTCTGGTGCAGACTTTGTTCGCTGGCATGATAAAAGGAAGTACGAACTTCGAAGTAGTACTCTGCTGGATCTTTAACTTCTGTTTGAAGTGATACTTTTGTTCAAAAACTTGAGAAGAATTGCCTGAAACAGGTCTGCCCACAAACTTTATGTTCATAATTTCTTGTGACAAAGCAATGAATGAAGCTTGGATGCAGGGGTCACTGCGCGCGATGTAAACAAACCCCAGATACGAAGTTACATTTTTTACTTGCCAAACATCAAGTAGTCTCCTCTCCATTGACCAAAACTTGAAGGCAGGGAAGGCTCCACCGTTAAGCTAAGGCCATCTCACCTACTAGTTTTATATACATGTATATTGTATATATATTTTTTATTTCTCAAAAAAATGGAGCGAAAACCATAAGTTATGCTCCAAATTGCACAGTAGGGCTTTTAAAACTAAGATAAACACCAAGTAGAAAATATTTTCAAAAAGTTTCAATTTAGCGTGCTTCGGCCAAACATGAAACAAGTTTGGGTCCAGAATGCCGTACAGTTGAAAAAAACCTGGGGAGAACCCTTGGTGTAGATTGATAGATTAATCTTAATTGTCCCATCAGGAGAAAGTCGTGTGGCCTTTTGACAGTTAAAAAGGCACAAAATACATGATACTAGTATATTAGTCACCCTTTCACGTCAATTAAACTGTGTTTCAGTTTTAACATTTGAAACTTGTGTATTACATGTAGGCACTTGTTCTTTAAATTGTTTTGTACAATCTGTGCCTGGTTTTAATTCAGTTTCATCTTTAACAAAAAAGTAGAGCTTTACCAACTTTTGTTTTTCAATATTGGTATACACACTATAAGTAGCATGTACATGTACCTCCATTGGTTCTACTCCTTGTGTAGAGCAATCGACAATGCTTAAATGTGGATGATTTATAGATGTGCAGTCAGATTGCAACATCATGATTGTAACAACCTTTGTGTCCAAATTGGTCATTTCATGCCATATTACTGTACCTGGGGGTTGTCAGTGCCTGATTCAGATTTTGCAGTAATTTTGCTTTTAAATTCCTCAATAAGTACATGTTCAACAAACACATAATTTTTTAGCTTTGAATGCTTTAAAACAAATTTTTATTTTATTTTATTTATTTTTTAGACATGACCAACCCCTGAAGGCCTTAAAAAATTATGCTTTACCCCTTTTTTTCTTCCTTCAAACTTCTGTAAATAGATTGATTGGTACTGTAATTTCCTGCGAATAAGACGCGTCTTATCAGACTTTCTATATCACAAAAACATCGCTGCGCCTTATCTACAGGTGCGCCTTATCTGGTGTCGCTTGAGTTCAAAGTGACGGTCTTTGTGTGAAGAATTCTTTCAATGCCGCAATCTTACTCAATAATGCGTTGGCGCCTGGTGTTCTTCTGTGTGCTGTCAAACATGCGTCTTATGCGGTGGTGCGCCTTATCTGTTGGCGTTTGAATTTTTGGGGGTGATTTTTGGGACCTGCGTCTTATCCGCCGAGCGCCTTATCCGCAGGAAATTACGGTAGATATCCAAGGTGATAGACCCCAAATTACCATAATCTGCTGTTATAATACTATAATATATTTTCTCTTCATATTCCCTTAACAACCTACATTTGGGCCAAGGTTCGCTTGCAGTAATTGAAATAAGTGCATTATGAACAGGCACACAATCCTTGATAAAACACATATTTTTCACCAAAATGTGACCATTTGCATGCAATTTTATGACATTTGCACAGGTTGGCTGCAAGGTTGGAAACTGTAAAGTGGTAAATGACCAGTTGCAATGGATTGTAATTTTGTAAAGGTTTCAAAATTCAAACCAAAGAAGTGTGTTGTGTTAGCCTTGCATACATTTCTGGTGAACTTTTTCCTGTAGGTAGTGGCCGTTTATTAGGGGTCTATGCATATCTAGGGTTATGAAGGCAAACAAAATTATACACATTTAAACAAAATTGAAAACAAAGCCTGATTGACCATCCTTTTTATTGCATACAAACCATTGATGTTGTCTGTTTCTAATTTTCCTATAGGTGTCATGTGTCTCCCTAGTATTATACAGCATAGACACAAATGCAGAGTCAGCAGCCCAGGAAGGGTTCCTCATTGGCCCCGATGTAAGTGCTGATCTGCTAGGTGTACATTAATGTTTATTTTCCTAAATGTTTAAGAACAGAGCTTGTATACCACTACTGATAATTTGCAATGGAACCCTGGAATCTCGGAACGCTCGGACCTACATGTACCTCTCATACAACATTGACAAACAATGGTGGCAGCCTTCCTTTTTTGTAAGGCTGTAAGCCGCATTGTCAACGCTCTTTTAAACATGGTGCCTAAACGCTAGTCAATCCTCACAAAATAGCTTGCGCTTTTAGCATTTATTTTGCTTCAGTCTTTTCTGCTGATGTCCCTGTCTGTCAAGACCCTCCCATTCTAGCTTTCTCTAGTGTTAACTTCTCAGTTGGTGATATTCGGCATACAATAATCCTTACCTCTGGGGAAGGCTCTTGGGTTAGATGGAATGAGCTATAAATTCTTACATAACACAGGGTATGTTCACACAAATAGCTAACTTCGCTGCTAACTCCAAATTCAACTTAGCTGTGAAATTTGATTCTTTGAACGCAGAAAAGGAATTAAGCAGTGTGTTTTTCTTGTGTGAACGCAACTGACCTTAGCTAGTTGTAAACATGATTTCGGCTCTATGTTTCGACGCCGTTTCTTTTTTCTCCTGGTGTTGCACGTAGGCCTAGACATTTTTCCCTCACATTTTTGTTTTGTCAAGTTATTGATTTGTTTTCATTACCATCTATATTCCTTATGACTCGTCAATCGGCATTCTGTAGGAATTACAGTGTTGAGACTCTTCTGGTTAATTTAACAGACCACATTCTGCAGCAGATGAATGTAGGCAACATAACTGCTCTCAACCTTCTTGACATTTCATTGGCGTTCGATACAGTTGAGCACACCATCTTATTAAACCATTTGTAGCCTTTTGGTGTTACATCACATGCACTCAACTGGTTTACATCTTACCTTCTCGCGTGTGTCCATTGATGGCACTAAATCCACACCCACAGCTCTCACTCATGCATCCCACAAGGATCAGTTGGGGGGTCGGGTCCACTCCTCTTCTCAGTATACTCAACCACTTGGCCGACTTATCTGCAGTCATAGCGTTGGATGTCATATGTACGCTGACGACATCCAGCTTTACATCTCCTTTAATCCATCAGATCTGGTCTCCACCATCAGGTGCTTAGAGGATTGCATCTCTGATATTCAACAATGGATCAGAACAACCTGGAATTCAATGAGCTCAAATCAGAGTTCATGCTCATAGGTTCCTAGGGGAAGTTGAGCAAGATCTCCAACATCCTATCAAAATCGGAACCTCGCAAATATACCCATCTGAAAAATGCCGTAATCTCATAGATTCTAACCTGACCCTCTACCACCAAGTATCCAGCATTTCAAAGACTGTTGGGTATCAGCTCAGAAAACTGTGTCGCATCCGTAGGTTCGTGATCTTAGAGGCAACTGAGCTGATGGTCCACTCATTAATCTCCTCACAGCTGGACATCTGCAATGCCATTTTGATCAACCTTCCTGAGTATCAGGTAAATGGACTTCAACGCCTCCAGAACTCGGCCGCTAGACTTGTCACTCGCGTCCGCTCATCACATATCTCCCCCACCCTACATGCATTACACTGGCTTCCTGTTCGGGACCGCATCATCTTTAAGATTCTCCTGATCATCTTCCACTCCCTGAATGCCACATCACCTGAATACATCAGTGACTTAATTCATCTCAAACAACCTGCTTCTAAACATTCCACATTCCCTGCACTCCTGGGGTGATCATCGTTTTTCACATGCCGGGCCATCTTCTTGGAACACCCTCCCACTTCAACTCAGACAGGCAGATACTTGTTCTCAATGTAAAACACATCTCAAAACCTAAATATTTCGGAAATCATAGCTTCGGCCTTTGGTTGTCTAGCAGAGTTCTTGTTTTTTGCACCAGGAGTGTCATCCTTGACAAACATGGCGCACTAGAAATGTTCAATATTATTATAACTAATAATTGTAACACTCAACTGATGATGCAATGTATTTAGTGACAAGGACAGAGCAAAACAAAATACATTTTTGATTTCGAATCACTGGGAATTTAAATAATAGAATCGCTGCAAACTTAGACAAATATGAAACTTGTGTATTAAGCTGTTCTTCTGAGCCAAAATGTGGATTTCTTCAACAAAACTACTACAGTGGTAGAGAAAACTACTGAAAGCTGAAATACTCCATGCTGGCTAACTGCAACCATGCCTCATGTGAATGCAAGGTAATTGTTAGCTAAGTCGTTTTGTGAAGTGAACCCCCGCTGTGAATATTTAGCAGCGAAGTTAGCAGAGCAGTTAGCTACTCCCGTGAACATACTCACAGTTTCTACAATCCCTTCAGTTCTCTGTAGGATCTGCAATGACTCCATTGCCTGTGGGCGCCTTCCCTTTGGTTAGAAGGTTGCCAATATTACCCCTGTGTTAAAATCAGGGCCCAATTTCATAGAGCTGCTTAAGCACAAAAATGTGCTAGGAAACAATAAAGTTTTGCTTACCAGAATAAGGTTACCAGCCAAACTACCATGTCATCTGTACAATTTGTGACTGGTATCCTGCTCATTTCTGCTTAGCAGGAAATTGTTAAGCATTATTTCTTGCTTAAGCAGGTCTGTGAAATTCGGCCCTGGTGACCTTTCCCTGTTTAGTAACTATTCTACTCTCATTTCTCTCACATCTAATTGTACTGTCTAATAAGCAGCATGGTTTTGTTCCACACAAACCTTGTGTCACTCAACTTATAAATGTGTATCATTCCTGGGCTGCCACTTTAGATCAGCGCCACTTTAGATCAGTCTCCCAAGGCCCCCCATCAGGCCCTTGAACGTGTTCAAAAACGTGCGGCTTGTTTTGTTCTTGGACAGCGGATGGGTGTGATGTCTTACCCTGATAACTCAAGGCCCTTAATTGGTCGTCTCTGTCATTTTGTCTGTTTTGTATTTTATTTTTCAGTGCAAGTTTAACCTTATTCATTGTGATGAGGAAGACATAATTTCTGTCAACCATAGATATCCTGATGTTCGGACGTTGTATGTCAGAACTGACTCATTACATTTGTCCTCTATTTTTCCCAGAGTCCGGACTTTGGTCTGGTTTACCAGAAGACTTGCGTAATTCTCTTTTGTTGTTGCCTTTCCAGCAGCTTCCTCAATTCACTCAGATATTCTGTCTGCCAATCTCATAACTCTACTAATAGTTTTTAATATTTGTATCGGGGTGGGCAGTGCTCGCTAACCATATTTTATCTTTACTTTTTTATTTATTTAGATTGTTATTTTTTCGGGGGGGGGGGGGGGGCTTGCATTGGGGTTTGCTGTTTTTTATTTCCCACTGTTTTGTCTGCTTTTTAGCCCATTCACTTGTGCTTTCGATGGTGGCTCTTTTCTTGCTGCGCATGTGGCTGCCCGCTTGAGCATTTATTTGTATGGTATGTACACCTTTTTATTTGTTTGCTTTTTAGCCCCATTCACTTGAGCAAATTTGAATTTATTTATATATTTGTTTTTAAACTTTTTACTAAATATTAATTTTTCTGTTGTATGATTACCGGCTTTTATTAGTGCTTTGTGTACAATAATTGTTTTCTTCATTTATATCATTGTGTACCCTAGATGTGGGGCAACAGATCAATGGACCATAGTATTTAATTGCTTTTAGCTTTCCCTTGCCCATCTCGGGGTATATTGTCTTGTATTTTGTTAGGTAGGGCCTAGTGTATGGCAAATAAAATATAATTTGCTGCTCGAGCTGACCAGAACAAGAATGATATAAATTCTTTTTATTATCCTAATACTATAGGGTGTGAATTATTGTCTTCTTGATGACAATCCAAACTTTGTTGGGACGACCAGCTTTATTCATCGGGATAAGAATGGAGAGTGTGAATGTCTTCTTTGTCGTGAGGGACTACATCTCAGGGCTTTTTGTGAGTGTGAAGAAGAAGGTCTTCAGCCCAAAAAACCCACAATGTAAGATTCCGAACTACACAATTTTTTTGTCTTTTGTCCTTCACCAAGAAAGTGAAATGTTGATTGAAAATGAGGGAAATATACATGTATTTGCTTTATTATAGACACAGAAGGAGTTTTTTTAACTAACATAAAATACAGCTCAATGCTGAGTCAAAGTTAGAATAATTCAATTCATTGTACATGATTGTTCCTCTAACTTCATGAACTTGCGTAAATTTTTTTAATAAAAATTACCTGGCGCCTCATTTCTTCTGAGGTCTGAAACTTTTTCAGTCTTGCTAATGGTCCATGTACAACAGCTCTTTTAAAAGCTGTGTTCTTTTTGGACTTTTTCTTCCACGGACACGCAGAAAGTTACCGTGACTGGCTTTGATGTAATTCTACTGTGCGTTCCCACTTGGACTTAAATTCTGTGACGAAAGGATTTATTCGCTGTTTGAGACTGTCAGAATGTCAAACATTGTGGGCACTGTGCACAGTCACCTTAGACCTATGCGGGATATGACATGCCTGTGACATAGTTTTCCCATGCTGAATTCGTCGGACACCTCAACAATGTTCAAAAACGGTGCAGACGTCTTCTTCTCATTTGCCCTGACTTAATATCCTCCATCATTTCTCCTGTGCCTTTATCAGCATTTTCACGTTCATCTAGCCCAATTAAACTTCTCACAAAATCGATCAAATCTGCCATGTTTCTAACTAGTACAGTAGCGAAACTGCAGCAACTGGACGAGATTGAAAAAAGCGCTGAGCGTAGTTTTTGTATTGCATGCTACATGTACGCACGCTGCATACGGTATGATGATAATACCACACCGCCATCAGTGCAAACGAGACTGGAAACCATACTACCATTTTCGTGCGCATTCTGTGTATAGTGACGTATACAGGAAGTGGTGTTGTTTGCATAGAATTTTACAGCATGGTCACTAATCCCATTGGACTTTTTTAGCCGCCCTGATAAGTTACTGTGCCTGTGCGGAAGTCTTCCGCGACCTCTTTCGGCCTGTTAGTTTTACATCATGGTCGTGGTAAGTTGACAGGGAGGTCAGTTTACCATGCGTCCCCATTGGATTTAATTTTGTTATTCTACAGAAAAGTCGCGCTACTCTAAAAAAAAAAGAGTCCAATGGGAACACGGCTAAAGGTTTTCACTCTGAAAAAGATCGTGTAACTCCACTTGATAATGCATGATGCCCGTACCTCTGTCTGTAGGCAGCAGTCATGTGCACACATGTACGTGTTTTATCTGCACCCCTAACATCAGTTGATCAAATGATTGGTTTTGCTATTATTAGTCTTTGTTTTTCTAATGGGCAATCATCAGCTCGCTGTTTTAGTTTGTGTTACACTACATGTACTACTATTGTGCAAAAGCTCACATTCATTTTGCTTTATTTTCTTCAATGATTTTCTTTTCTGGCAGGTTTTTGTTTTCAATTTAAAATTGAAATAATATACCATTTGCACTACAAATTCCTCGCATCCCCTCAACAATTCGTATTTTTACTATGGCATTGCATTCTTTTCCTCTTGTTTCATTTTACGTGTAAATTGTTTCAAATAGTTCACTGTGTTTCTTTCACGAGTTTCCAGCCAAGACTCATATATACAGAAATTTGTAGCCAAATTGGTAGCCAAAGTTCCTAAACTAATACCAAAAGAATATTTGTAAAGCAAGGTCAAGACTCAAGAACGCTGATCAGAAACAGGTTACCAGCCAAGCTGTGGTTTAAAAAAATGCACTTTAAATTTGTTTTTGCAGCTGTGGTCCTGTTGAGATTGGTCAGTTCATGAACCAATCAAATTTCTGTGCAACGCCATTCAACTGTACGCCAAGCTGCCCGGAAAACCATACACTGGTATGTATTTTTTAAGCAAGGTATGTAGATATTGATAGAAACAGCTTGCAGCATGCCTACTTTCTGTCTCTCTCTCTCTCAATCATAAATCATACCGTAATTTTCGGACCATAAGCCATGTGGAATAAAAGCCGCAGCATCAGAAAATTTCTCCATTCAGAACCAGCCACATCAGAGAGTGCCAACATTTTCATACATGTGTCATATCACAAACACCGAAAATAGGGTTTATAACAGTGGTGTGTGAGTGAAAACCTTTCCTTTGTAGTCGTTTTCCGAAGCTAATTGTCAGTGTTGTAAGCCACTGTAGAACACAAGCTGTGGAGCATATGTTGAAGGCCTGAAAATCAATTCATAAGCTATGGTGGGTTATTGTTTAAAAATTATGGTACATGTACAACACTGGTTATGCTAATTTTATTTCCAGAAAATAAAACGTTTGCAATCAGTATCACTGATTATGCATTGAAATGCATGAAATATTATCGTTCCCTCAGAAAGAAAACTGCTCGCCATTTGCCGATATTCAGTGTCAGTGTAAAGATGGATGGTACAACCCAAACAGAAAGGATACAGGTAGTTTCCCACAAGAGTGTCTGCAAAAACCCAGCTGCCCTAATGCTGGAGAAGAACCACTGGCCAATGGTGAGAATGTCAAATGGTCTGAATTCCCATAATTATGCCTCAACTCATTTGAACAAAAATGAAGTATGAACAAAATAATTTCCTTTTTTCAATTTAATGTAAAAAGTAAGTTAACTATGGGAGAGCATAAACTAGTGTTAATAGTAGTAAAAGACAGCCAGATAAGCCTACATATTCACCAAGTGAGTACAACTTGATAGTTCCACTTTCATGTAAACATTTCACTTTTGCACGATGACTATCGTGTCTGCAACAACAATTATGATCATGATTATGTTTGAATGTGTTTTATGTATTGGGAATCCATAGAAGGGCATCTTGAAAGAGTCTTGCATGAATGTCATGGTGCATGGTTTATAGTCTCGGACATAAACTGTTTTATTTTTGTACATAACAAGTTCAAGTTCAATGAATTAGTTCCCAATGCAATTCAGTTGCATAAAAAACTCAAACATTGTTTTTCAGGTAGTTAAACAAAATAAAATTTCTTTACAGATGGTACAGATGATGAAGATACACGTACATTTAGTTGCCAGACGTGCAGAGACGGATATTTCAAAGAAGAAGGTGATGGTGAATGTAAGCCACATCGAATCTGTCAAACGAAAGCTGGGAATGAGTTTGAAGACAACCAATGTCTTCTTGACACACACAATATCTCTCCTCCAACTCAAGGTACAGAAGTTACATATCTAGGGAGTAATAATAACACTAATTATAGCTTCTGCCCGTCATTTATCTTTATTAGATAGATTGCAGAAGCATATTGTTAATCTTGTTGGTGAAGGGTTGGGATCAACGTTACATCAGATTTTTCCCACCGTAGGTCTGTAGCCAGCCTCTGTCTTTTCTACAGACATTTTTATGGTAAATGTGCCACTAGTGTGTCCCACCTAATTCCTCCTATCAGAATGTTTGAGTGTGAAACCAGGCTTTTTGCTTCTTCTGTTTGTTTCATTGTAAAAATAATAAAAATTAAAAAACCCAAAATAACTTGTGGTTATATTTTAAGTTTTTTAATATCAATATACATTGCAAAACCATTCAGCTGTTCGAGCTTGGAAGACATCTTATTACAGAATGTGGAACACATTACATGAATTTGTGGCGTGCTGGGGTGGAGTGGCCAAGCGCACTGGACTCTGGTGTTTCTGACCAACAGAGCGTGGGTTTGAGTTCTTAAGCAAGACAGTTATTGCTAAATTTGCTTTGTCCTTGCGACGGGACGTAAAGACGTAGTTTGCATAATGCACTCAAAAGTACCCAGTACATTTATCGCTAAGAGAAGGGGTTTGCCCCAGTGTTATGTAGTGTGGTTAGCTGCAGATTGTGCCACAAAACTTTGTAAATAATTGGGTCTTACATTTCAAGCATGGCTCAGCATACCTTGTAGTAAAATAATGAGCGCTTTGAGACGCCCTCGGGTGTGACAAAGCGCTACATAAGAACAAGCAGGCTATCCACCCTTCTACTGAGATCACACAAGTCATTGTTTTGATGTACACAAATGTAACCTATGTTTTTAAACTTTTGAGAAAAACAAATTGTATCCATGCTTTTCTCCCTCCAGATCCTGGTACTGAGGGTGATGAATGTTCCTGTGTAGGTGCATGGTCATTTTCAATAATTAGTTGGATTGCCGGTTTTGTTGTCTGTTTGGTGTTCGGAATCTGGAATTACCTACATTATAGAAAACAGAAGAAGTTGAAGGAACAAGAAGGTAACAAGTAGTTTTTCATCTCATATTGAATCTCTCGTATGCAAAATCTTTTCCATATCACCAGAGCAAACATTTATTTATTTTTGAGTGATGAATTTACTAAGAGAGTGAAAAACTGCCGCATTATCTCCTGTGTAGAGGCCAAGAAGTGAAATTGTTTGATGAGAATTACTAGAAATAGTCTAATCAATGCAATTATATTTCAAAATGACACAAGATTATGTTTAGAGTTTTGCAGAAATCTAAGTACGATTATTTACCTTTTGAGCTTGGTTTCATTAAATCAAAAACTAAAAAGTTCCATCCCCAAACGACATTGATATTAATGAATGGCAGAAGAAAATGTTGTTAATGCAGGCTCAAAAATATTGGTTTCAAGGAGACTGAAGTCTAAGGTTGGGTTGGAATCAAGGAATTTTATCTCTGGTTATGGCTGTTTGCATCAATGACAACACTACAAAATAGGCCTTTCAACATTCGGGCCATAGCCACTCTGCCGAAGCTGTTAATTTGGGCATGACCTAATTTCTCTGTAGCGCTCATTAAGTGTTGGTGCCTTGTCCTAGTTACGCATCATCAGTTCACCACTGAATCCTATTTGCCAACCATTAGAGGAAGGGGATTTACATTTCTAGAATACAGCTTCCCTTTAGAGACCATTCATTTCTGTTTTGTCATCATACTACGCCCAAACATGACTACTGTTGCTGATTTTTTTACTGTTTTTTTTTCTGTAAAGGTGTAAAAGTGGCAGTCTAAGTTGCTGGCTAAAATGCCATTAATCTGTTCTGAAGTGATTAGAATATTGCTGTTGATGTTTATGGATAGGGTCATAGATCGGTTTTTGTCACAAATAATTATTTATAGGCAAAATTATAAAGCAAGATACAATAACAGTCACATGTGAAATTTTCAGCTGAATACAGTGTCTACTAGCTGAGAAAACAGCAAAAATTGTCACCGTATTTTCACACGAATGTCGAATCCAACCATGGTTAGCGAGCTGACAGTGGGTACCAACTGCATCTCTGGCCGCAGCATTTATGAATGGACAACCCTCAGAAATCTGAGAAACGATTTATGCGTGAATCATTTCTCAGATTAAAATGTTTTTGGGTGGAAAATTATTCAAACCATATTACTTCAAAGGGAATCCTTTCTCAAAATAGTTTAGACTATCAACAGCTGCAGTGCTTCTCACCAAGTAAGTACTTACCAATCTATGACCCTACTTTTAAGTCAAACTCACACAAATAGTAGGTGGTTTATCTTGCTTGTATATTTTGCTTTTCTTTAATCAAACTGTTTTATTGAAAAGGAGCCTGTTTCAAATTTAATCAAATTGTTATTTTTGTTTTTTCAGATAGACAAGCCCAAGTAGCTAGGAATGCCCCTGTGAGTAATCCTGAAGAGGAGACTGTACATTAATTTTAAGTAACTCCCCCAAATGATTGGTCCGGATGAGTTTTTTTATCGTAATTTGGAATTATAATTTTTTCAATTTTCCCTTCAGTAATAGAAATTATTGTGTACTTATTAATTGATGCCAGACCATGTATGTATAATAATTCTTGTATGCTTATTATTACTATATATTAAATCTGCATATTTGCATTAAGAACAATTGCTACAACTCAAGCAAACATTTTTGCAATTTTTTAATGTTTTCCTCTTGCCAAGATAGGACTTCAAACTATAGACTGAAGTTTGTTCAGTCATTACTTATTTTTAGGTTATCCTGAAGTTTCAAGATAGAAATTCATTGCAATTTTATTTCAATGTATATTCGGTTTGCGGTAACAACATGTGTATATCTACTTTGCTGTGTAGATTTGTTCTTTGTTCTTTGGTCTTGCTTTTTTATTCTACTGCCACGGAGTTGATTTTAAAAAAATCTTCACACTATGCAGTTTATACTTTTTGTTTCAGTGTGCTTTCATTTTGTTTTCCTCCTATTCAAATAATTGTAACCAAAGTGAGGCTAGAGGGGGAAACAGTTAGGAGCTGATTTTACTATGCATTAGTTATCCAATAAGTAGTCAGGATACTTTGATGACCAAACCAAGTAAGCAATAAAACAGTTTTTTAAAGGTATATTTTTACGAGGTCTTGACCTTGATCCAAGTTTGCAAAACTGGTAAGCACAAACAAATTTATATAAAAAAATCTTACTCAACAAAAACTTGTTAGCAGTCAAAGTGCCATTAAGTTGACATTATTGTGGCCATGGCCCAATGTTATGGCGCAGCTTAACAGCCGATTTTGTGCCTCTGGTTTCGATTTCAAAGCACTCCTTACCGTAAGCACAGAAAAAGGCATGCTAAAATTCCAGTGTTACTGTAAGAACAAGAATGACACAACAGTACAAAATCATTGTGAACAAGCAGGCTGGTCGCCTACTTTTCTTGCTGCCAACATGTGAAATACACTAGCACCTAAGCAACACTTTGTTGGCTAAAGTAAGCACAAATATTTGCTGACCATTCAACAGCTCTATGAAATTGGTCCCAGTACCCTGCTAATTTCTCGTTTAGGAAAGACATTTGCTTAGCAACATTTCCTGCTTCACAGCTTATCAAAGTTGGATCCTGGTATGTTTTTGATATGTGAAGAATACGTTTCATACCAAACACATGAACATGTACAATAAATCATATACATGAAAATACATTTCAATTTCCAGTTTACTTGTACATTACAAAGGTGGCCTTCAAATGGAAAGAATATCTATCGTAACTTATATCTTTTGTATAGTTTTATCTGTAAGCTATATCTTTATCTGTGTTTAAGCATTACATACGGAGTGTCCACCTCAGAACAAAAGAACTCCACATAATATAGGGACTACAAACACCATGTTTTAGAACGTTGTAGGATTGGATTTTTTCTCAAGCGCACAGAACTAAAGAGTGTCCATAGAGTGTATTGTAACACAGATGCCTGTTTTAATTTTTGCTACCTTGAGGAGTAAAAAAAAAAAAATGGAAAACAGAAGGTCTCTTTTTTTTAAAGACTTTGGGTACTCCACAAGGAATTTGTGTACAAAGTGTATGGGAGGATGTTATGGACCGGGACAGAGGAAAGAACAAAAGATGTTTTCACAGGGATGCAAAAACCAGAATGTGTGTGTGTTTATCAATTATACTATATTAAATCAGAAAAGAAATGATTATTTGTTCACTTATTTCAAAGTTTCTTAACTAAACGCGCATGGAGTGAAAATTTAGCTTTAAACATTAGACTGTGCAAGTCTCGCGCGCATTCAAGCATTGGGACTCGTTAAAGCGAGCAAGATTAATTCCTTCACTTGTACCTTTTGTCTGTGGAACCAAAGTGGCCCCCAAAATGTTCTAATCTGCGTGACACTTGCACGGTTTATTGAGGCAGTAGATTGTTAAGAGAAAGGTTGATGAAACACTGCCTTTAGAATAAATGATATTTAAATGTTTTAATTTATCAGATAATTTGACAAGTCACACCTTGAGCCAATAACGAATATTTATGTCATAAAATGACACATACAATTAATTGAATATTTTATGAACTTTAAGGAAGCTTTTAAAGCAGATCGGTACAATTTTTGTCTGATTTAAAATTTAAATGGCCGTTTTAATAGATTCTCAAACATTCATTGCACAAAAAACTGCCAATGATTAGTGGTAGTTTAAAACACTGTCAGGATTATCAGCCATGAAAAGCAATTTTGAAAGTTGCATATGTTTTTTGCATTGCCCGTGGCATGCGAAAGCTTTTTTTTTTTTTTTTTTACAGCATCATCGGTCAAAAGTCTTTCAGAGAGAGAGAGAGAGAGAGAGAGAGAGAATTTTTTTTTCAAATTAATCCCACTCTGAAATAAACAATGCCTGAAATAGTGGACATTTTTCTAATAAAATTTAACAATGCACTTGTGTGTGTGTAAAGGTGTGGTGTGGACGGTCAAATTATCATTGATACACATGAGAAAATAATATTTTGTGAGATAAAGATTGATTCTTATTGTATGAATAACATGCTAATAAGTAATAACTTTATCCGTTTGGTTGATTTGATTTATCCACTAAAAAGGTTTAGTGTGGGTGTTGTATTTGTTTGTTTTCTTTATAATTACACTAATGGATGTTTGTAACTTGTCCATTGTTTCAAAGTGCACTGGTACGCTAGAGAAAATCATGCAGCAAGTCTCTTGAATAAAATGTAAACCCTACAACTTTTTGAAGGCCGTGTTTTCAGGGATTGTTGAAAATGTCAAATATTGTTCCCCTTGGGCTGTTGCCTTTCAACCTGGTGCGTTTTGGGTACACTTGCTCAAAAAAGCCATATTGCTGTACAGCGGGTCCTTTTTCTAAGATGGGGTCAGACCAGTTCACTCGTTCAGGGATAGTTTGGATGAGCATAGCTCCAAAATTCAACGGCCAACCTGCTAAATAAGATTAAATATTTGTCAGCGAACATAGTTTGATTTAAAGAGGCTAAAATACTTCTAGGTGCACATTTTAGCATTGAGCATTACAAATGAGTTTATTGTCGGGACCCGACATTGTCCGACGCACTTTTACCAGGATACAAACAGTGTGCCTGTTATAAATAGCTCGTCCGTTGTGTGTTGCAAACGCCAAAGTATTGTATGGGTCTTTTTTGCTTTGAAACGTCATCCCTAGTCAAATTTTGCTCGGAGAAAAATAATAAATTTGTTGAATTTTAATCAGTCGGTTGGAAAAGTAAATCTACCATAATATTTTGGATCACATGAGGGCGCTTTCAACAGGGAATTTTCTCGAATCAAAATTACAGTAACATCTTATTACATTGTTTGCCTGAATATTGTTTTCTTGTATTAATGACGAAATACATAACAAATATTAATAACACCAATGGAAAAACATCTCGTTTACTTATTTTGCATCATACGAATTCGGTTCACAAAATACGCCCTCACGGCGAATTAAAGTTTGCCAGACGGAATGGTGAAAATTTAAGAAAAACAAAATGTACAAAGAGACCGAGACGGGGTGGGCACTTTGAACAGTTGAAGGAATTAATAAAAGATGAAGGGAAAATTCCCAACTCTCGCGAATTTGCGATCAAAGAAGCCACAATGACTGTTATAATATCTCACAAATTTGCTTTGTCTCCCTTTGTTTCATGAATGAGAGAAGGCTGCTATAGAATTGTGTCTGAAGTCAAAGAAGCCATAATTATATAGTGCGGCCATCTTTTTTTCTTTTTTCTTTTTTCTCAGACGATTGAAGTTGGGATAATGAACATTTGTTTTTATATGGCGGTCTTTAGTGTATAACTGGGCTGGCACAGATTTGCCTATAAAACTTGTTAAACTTCTTTTAAAATGAAAACATTGTTTACTTGTTGTTTTAGGTAGCAAAATTGATCTACCAAGGATG
Organism: Pisaster brevispinus; assembly: GCA_023634235.1. Taxonomy (NCBI): domain Eukaryota; kingdom Metazoa; phylum Echinodermata; class Asteroidea; order Forcipulatida; family Asteriidae; genus Pisaster; species Pisaster brevispinus. The sequence continues at coordinate 13,159,346 of JAMKCF010000006.1, forward strand.
TGAATATTTGATAGTATTATCGTATTATTCAATTATAAAGTTTAACTTCTTCGCAGTGAATGCCATCCATCAGGTGCCAACCACTGGTAGGAAAAACTCGCGGCTGTGACGTTGCAAGGGTAAGCCAATATCTACAGGCTGGTGTTTTTGTCCGGTTTTATTGGCATTAAATGTCACAGCTAAATATTTCTGTTCCCCCTGGACAGGATAGTATACCAGTCCATCGCAGGTTACTCCCCATCTCTCGCCGGTACCCATTTGTAGGTACTCCTGGGTGGAGAGAAGCTTACGATAAAGTGCCTAACCCAAAGGAGCACAAGTGTCGCTCGCGACAGACCAGGCCAGGATTCGAACCCACTTTCAGATCTCTCTGAACTTGAGTCCCCCGCCCTAGACCGCTCGACTACGACACCCATCTCATAAAAATGGGGCAAAATGATGAAGGTCTCTTTGAGCTTATTAGGTAGAGCTTTGGTAAATACTTTATTACATGATTTTAGTTTGCAGTTTTGAATGGGATTGATTGGTTTTGGAACCCACAGGACGCAGCAGCCTTGTATTTCATGTGGAAAATTCACCATAAATTTGACAATTATTTTTGATGGAATTGTAGCTGTACGCTAATCGAAGTCTTTAAAACTATAATAATTATTGGACGAGTTTTTTTTTACATTGAAACTGTAATTTTGTTTGAGATATAGATATTAATTTGTATTAACCAACGAAAAGAAGTCCAGGCACTAGACACCATCTCTGAAAGTGCTGCAAAGGGTTTAATGTTAGAACACTGAACATAGGCTGTATCCAGATGGCGGCTACGGCTGCAGCTACGACTGTTGCTAAGGGTGTTGCCAACTAGGACGTCTTTACTCCAACGCACAGTAACGCGGTGATTCAGCCATAGATGTAGCCGTAGCCGCTGATTCGCACAGAGCCTAAGTATCTTTCAAAATGAATAGTGCGGACAGTCATAACCAAAATATCATAGAATGAGATGATTTTTTCAGTTATTTACTTCTAGATATTATTCCAAAGCCTTCGAGCTAATAAGTTGTGTCAAGATATAAAAACGTTAAGCGCTGATTAAAAACAATTTTAAAATGGATCCTTTGTGCACACACAGCGACTTCCAAACCACGTAGAGAGACTAACCAAAGGCTAAACAAGGCTTTCTTGGCCATGAAGCCAGACCTAGTCCCCCAAATCTCGATGCTTTTGGATTGTATACACCGGAGGAAAAAAAATTAAAATGAAGAAGGGATTTTCGTTGGATTTTCCTGGCAGTGACGTGTTCATAAAATTGTACCGGGGTTGAGGGCGTGGGGCACGATTTTGGCTATGATACGAGGATATTTTGCATGATGAACAACTTACAAACAAAAACATCAAAGTTACCGTGAAAGCACCCCTGGCGTCCAATGAATAACAGCACTGCTCTCCGCTGTCTGCGGTAATTAATAATGTAGCTCGGGAAAATTCCATCACTCGCTTAATCCAACAGTGATATATTCCCGTTGAAACTACGAGCAACACCCCCCCCCCCAAAAAGACATAAAGAATAGGTACAAACAAACAAACAAACAAACAAAGCAAGCAAGCAAGCAAGCAAGCAAGCAAGCAAGCGAGCAAGCAAGCAAACAGTTCCAAACAGCTAAACAAATACGCACATGCAAAAAACATCCAGCACTTCCTAATTAGATTAATTACAAACAATTAAATGATGACACAATTAAGTAAGTCACAATTAATTGAAATGATCTGCACTAGGCTCAAGTGTAAAATCTTGTGGTTTTATGAATAGGATAATGAAAAGGGAAAGCAAGTAAATGACGATGATGTGATTTGTAACATTAATATTATAGTAAAATTTGAAATTACGTCCCCACCTCACCATTAATGTTACAACTGAATTTCCCCTCCCTAATAAACTATCCACATCGAATACATGATAACAATAATTCAACTTACATTTACAATACATTATTTAATATTGTATACACTTAAATACCAGGCCCCAATCTCATACAGCAGCTCAAGCACAAGAAGCACCTAAGCACAAGGAAATTATTCTTACCATAATATGATTGCCAGCCAAAATGCCATGTCACGTGTCACATTTTACTCACTAGATTGTTAAGCAAATTCAAGCGGCTCAGTGACATTGGGCTCTGATTTCTACTCAAGAGAATCATATCGGTATAGTTACGTAACATAATATAATTATATCTGGTACAATACAATTAGCCTTTCCTATGATATATGCAAATTACATTCACGCATGCGTACTACGCTGTTGTGCACTAGGCAGATGTACAAACGCGTATGCGCCACACCACCACCACCCACACAAGGACGCGCAATGTTTCCTCATTTAAATTTTGCCCGCCTACAATAGTGTTAGTGCGCACGCGCGATGTGCAATTTACACATTATTCGTTGAAAGAGTTTATTTTTTACACCACTGATTACGTGCATAAGAAATACTTTTTTAAATGTGCCGAAATTTAGGCCCAGTTCGATGATATTCAAAGTGCTGTGCATGGTAGACCCGAATTCAGTTGGAAAAACCGAAATAGTGTTGGGACTTAAAGTTAGGGTCATATAGATTTTGTTTTGTCAACGTACCGATTTATAGCTAAATTTTCAAGAAAATACAGTTAAAGTCACCTGTGAAAGTTTCGGCTGAATACAGTGTCTACTTGATGAGAAAACAGCAACATAAAGCCCCAACAAAAAACACACCCAAAGACAGACGAATCTATCAACGTTTAGCGAGGTGACAGTGGGTACCAACCGCATCTCTGCTGATGGCCAAATCATTCGAATTTGTCGACATTCTCTTATTGGTTTCCAATCAAGGGGGCACCCCAGACGAAACAAATTTGCAGGATGATTACGACCATTACCATCATTATGACAAGTAAGCTTTCGGATAGAAGTTACGAACATTCTTTTTGAGGTCATACCATAGTAGACCTATGACCCTACCTTTAAAATGGGGCATTTACACGCAAACATTTTAGTTCGCCTTATGCCTAAATCAACGGCAATGTCAGAAACAAATTCAGCATTGTCGAGTATCTTTAATTTATAATCCTGCCCAGGTTTATTTTTAAATAATTTATTTTGATTTTGACTGTTTTATTGAGTTTCATCCACAATAAATACTTGTACTGTGCCCTAATTTCTGTACTGTATTGAACGCAACTTCTTCACATAATTATATATTTTGCTTTTTAAACAACTTTTTGTACAAAGAGTTCAACTCAAATTAAACACCATTCTCAATTTAAAAATCGTACTGATCAACTAAGTCTATCAATAACTTAAACAGTCTAGGTTCAAATCACAGCTTTAAAGTATAAGAATAAAATTCAAGAACACAAGAAGGGAAATATTCACAGTCAACCACCACACCCCTAAGTAAGAAAGGGGCCATACAAAAATCTGTACATTATTGCAATAGATACAATTAAAAGTATACAGTGAAGGGCTAAGCTACAAGTGCAGTTGATTTAAGTTACTTTGTTAACTGTTGAACTGATAATTCCTACGAAGTTTAACTGGTTGCGGGACATTCAAGTTGTTAATTTGGGGGTTGCAACTTATTAACGCTACCATCTTGTACAGACCGGCAAACAATGAAAACGTGTTTAAGTGCTACTTAGGAAGTGTGTGACAATGTAGGGACTTAGAACACGTAGCGTCCAAACACACATGTTTATTAATCCAGAAAATAGAGAACTTCTCTTTTGTCTCCCATCTCTACTGTTTGGACTTAAATTTTAAATGGGTAGACATTCCCACAGTGTTTTTCTTAAGTGCACATAGCAAAGGAATGTCCACAGAGTGTATGCAACACAGAGCTGTGTGCACCCATGTACGCGCCGCGCACAACTCTCAGCCAATGGTAGGTCTTCTTTGACCTCAGCGAGGGCGCTGATTGGCCTTGTGACGTCATATGCAAGGGGTCTACTTGTGCAAAGACGTTTACACTTTGCGGCTTCGTCTCGTTGAGATCTATGAGGGACCCCCAGAAGGAACTCCTGAAGGAACTCCTGCGACTGAAATTGTCTACTGTCAGAACTTTAATTTATCAACTATGCATAACATGTTATTATTTCCACAGTGATCAGTTTTAAATTATACAGGCATGAGCCTAAATTGTATGTCTTGTTTTCACAGCTAGTTAGTTATAGTACAAAAATCTTAAACATTATAACATTTAAATTATTTGGTTTGTTTGAGAAATGTCACTTCACTCCAGAAAACTTGCACAAGGAATTTGAAATATCTTCAGTTTTCCTCGCCGGATTAACCCAAATTGCAAAATAAACAAACTCTACTCCTGTGACGGCGAAGAGGGCGCTGTTGTGACACTATCTTTGAGATTTGTTGTCCGCCACGTGCTGCAGCTGCCCGATGAAGTCATCTTCGTCTTCTACGTCATCACCTAAAAAGTAAAATGACACATATCAATTACCTATTGTTCCTAAGTTGCCATGTGTTTTTTTTTTATTATTCTGTAACTTCTTTAAAAAACTTTTTTTATTTAAATATAAAGTTTTTTTCTAACAGTCCTACCGTTTTCTGTCTTCGAGAGGGCCTCCCTCAGCTCCTTGACCAGTTCAAACTCCTCATTTTTCATCTTGATTTCCTTTCCCTCCTCCTCAACATTACCATCATCTGCATCTTCGTCGTCATCATCTTCAGCAGAGTCGGCATCAGCAGTTTGCAGCCTGCTGATTTCTTCAAGCTCTTGTTCCATATCAGCATCTTCATTCTCGTCTCCGCCCTCAGCCTTTTCTTCCTCGGAATCATCATCATCATCACCATCATCATCATCGTTATCTTCATCACCATCAATTTCCCCATCAGAGTAACTGTCACCATCTGCTGGAATGTTCTTGTCGATAACCTTATTGTCATCTTCATCGTCATCATCGTCGTCTTGATCATTGCCATCTGCAGCAGCTTCATCGCCAGCGCCTTCTTCATCATCGGAATCAATGTCTGGCTGGATGCCTTCTTTAATGAAATTGGTGTCTTCTTCAATCTCATCATCATCATCATCGTCGTCGTCGTCGTCGCCGCCGTCGATGTCATCATCATCTTCAGCATCTCCATCACCAACAGTATTTTTATTATTAATGACATTATCTTCGTCATCATCATCACTGTCGTCATCATCATCATCATCCCCTTCCTCCTGACTGCCCCGTAGTATCTTGTTGGTCTGTTCACCATCTTCATCTTCATCTTCATCTTCATCATCGTCGTCGTCGTCATCGTCGTCATCACTGTCATTGTCATCGTAGTTCAAATCTTCCGTGCTTTCCGTGGTGTCTGACTCCTTCCTGTTGATAAGTGACTGCAACTAAGATTAAACAAACAAAAACAAAACACACACGCAGAAATTATTAATTTAGCAAAAAACGAACACCGATTTCTCTCAGTTTTTCTTTAATTTAATCAAAAAGAAAAAAAAATACTTCAAAGACAATCTATATGTATTTTAGAGATTCCTCACTTAAACATCAATGCGCATTAATACACAAGTTTTTTTTTTTAAAAATATTGCCGTAACAATGTTTTATAGATGTCTAAACTAACAAAATATTCGACTAGAAAGTCAAGTTCAAGACTTGGCTTGATCGTTTGCTTACAATGTTGTAGATTTTAGTGACGAGAGATTCGTTTTCCTCCTCAGTGGCTTCATTGTCATCTGACAATGAATCTCCATCAATTGAATCGCCCTCATCGGTTGTTCCTTTTTCCATTCCATCACTACCCTCTTCGTCATCATCGTCATCGTCATCTCCATCTTTATCTTCATCATTCCCATCATCGTCATCATCGTCATCATCGTTGTCGTCATCATCATCGGTGGTTTGCTGTTCCTTAATAGTTGCATCCTGTTCTTCCCCATCCCCGTCATCATCGTCATCTTCATCATCAGAAGTAGCAGCAATGTCTTTTGAGTCTTCTCCATCTGCATTTGCATCTTTGATTTCCTCAACCCCTTCTTGATTCTCATCTTCATCATCGTCGTCATCCTCATCATCAACATCCCCGCCTTCATCTCCACCATCATCTTGAAGGTTTTGGTTTAAGAGTTCTCCTTCAATATCTTCATCTTTGTCGTCGTCGTCGTCGTCTTCGGCGGCGGCATCTACTTTCATCTCCTTATTTTCTATGGTGTCGTTGTCATCAACAACATCATCATCATCATCGCCATCATCATCATCATCATCGCCATCATCTTCAGTGACGTCGGCATCGGTGTCCATGATCTCAACTTTGACCGGTGGTGACTTTCTGGAGAGACTGTGCAGATCTTCCCCAAGCTGATCGTTTACGTCAGCCACCTCGTCAACCTACAACGAGAATAATGTACACAACTGTTAGTCTCAGATGTTCCATTTAATCAGAAGAATTGCCCAATCAACTGGGGATGGGCCTTTTGTTGAAACTATGTGTCAAGTTTGGGGTGGTCTTCTTCAGGATGGGTAAGTTGTGTTTGCATTGCACCTCTGGACAATAACAAAAATAAACAGTCACAAACAGTCAACATTGCCTGTGTGTTCATCATGGCAACCAGCAGAGTGACCTGAGAGTTTTTAAAACTTACGTTTAAAAGCACACTGACAACATTTGGCAATTGTCAAAGACACAACATATACATGAATTAACAAGCCTTTGAAACTTTAAGCTCAATCGGTCAATGGAGTCAAACGAAAATAGTGAAAAAACGTACCATATTTCACTGTTTGCAAACGTAAACGTCAGGTTTCGGACTTGCGATCAAAACCAATGGGCGACTTTGGAATGCTAGGTAGCAGCAGACCTAAGCCCGGTTCGTACTTCACGCGAAAGCGAATTTTGGTGACGCAATAATCGATTGGCGCCGTTTTTACAATAGACCTTATGCACACGACGTCATATCAGTAGGGCGCCCTCGCCTAGAGGTCAAAATGAGGTTGTTCATTGGCCAATCCTGTGCGCCGCGCGTACAAATCTGTGCGCTTCCATTGTTTCGTCACCGTTTTACCTCTAAGATGGCGGCTGGATGACGTCAATGCATAAGGTCTATTGTGACGCAAGAAAATTCGATTTGCATTCGCTTTCGCGTGAAGTAAGTACGAATTGGGCTTTACCAGGGGTCGATTTCACAAAGCACTAAGATTCATCTTATGATGAGTTGTCAGTATCACCATAGTGATTTGTATTGTGACATCACACTTTGCTTAGCAATTAGGAGTGATTTGGAATTAAGATCAATCTTTATCTCTTTGTGAAATCGGCCCCAGATAAATTTCCATTGTTTAGGCAGTTCTGAGCATGCATGCGCACCTTACCGAGAACGATTAATTTACTTAGTAAGTCTGCTGCCACCTAGCGTCACAAAAGTTCCCCATAGTTGTGTCTTATTCATTTCTCAAAAGCTATTGCTTTTCAAGCAAAATCATTTCAAGGGTAGTTTTCTAAAAAGCTATCAATGCCATCTCTACACAATAATAGGGCCTACGTTATGTGCAAGCCTGTGAACATTTATATTTTCAATCTTACGAATGTTCTACACACCATTTAAAACAACTGGAACTTTAAACGGGTGAGTTGTTTTTGTGAAATGGCAAAGCAACACTAAATATGTTGATCGCACCAAGAAAGGATGACTTTCACCTTTATGTTTCACGAGTTCATTAAAGCCCCTTTCACACGAGAGCAATTTAGCAAGGGTCCCTCGCTAAATTGTAGCAAGGTTGTAAAATGTTATAAAAGGTACCTCGTGTGAAAGGATAACAATTTTTGGAGTGTCCAAGGTCCCTTAGAAAATCTTGTCAGACAACATGCAAGATCCATGCTTACCAGAAAAACAGTTTCATTAGTTTGAAGCTGAAAGCTAAGTGATTATACACCAGAACAATCCCCTACAGAGAAATATTGCTGAGAAAATAGCAATTTGAGGCCCCCTAAAATTACTAACGTGATTAATGTGATTGCCGCAATAGAAACAATCCCGATATGATCATGCCAAAATTTGTTGGGGAAAAAAGAACAATAAAGCATTTACATGATTCAAAGCCCTATTTCAATGAAGCTGCTTAAGCAGAAAATGTTGCTTAACAATTTTCTGCCAAGCAGAAATGAGAAGGGAACTAGGCACGTGCTGTACATGTGCCGGGGTAGTTTGGCTGATATTATTATTCCGGTAAGCATAATTTTGTTGTGCTTAACTATTGTCTGTGCTTAAGCAGCTCTATGAAATTGGGTCCTGGAACTTAGATGGTGCTTAATATCATAATGTGATGTCGTGAAGTTGTTTGTTTGTTTTATATCGTGTCTGCTCTATATGTATGCCCATGCATGACCTTACAATGGTTGACCCCAGCATTAATTATCGTGTTTTTTCCCAGTAACTTTCTTGTGAATTCTCCAATAAACTCAGCGGATGTATCATAATATCACTGTGTACGTAATCAAACGTTTGGAAAGGAACACAGGCCCAACGTCCGGATGATACTAGAGCTACGGGGTCCGCCCCAAGCCATGATAGCATAAAGAGGTTGGTTTCAGTCCCTTCAAGTCTTCCGGAAGGCGCCTCAACGCCGTTTCTTTATAGCAACTCGTAATGGAACATTGTTACGTGATAGCAAAGAGAAGGCACGGTCTAGAAATGTCAAGAGATCCATTGGGACACCTGTCTACCCTCAGAAAGGCAAAGAGGTGAGAGGGGAAGATGCGGAGTGAAAACACTCTGCATCACTTCGAGCCATCACGCATCTTAAAGATGTCCTTCGGTTTTGATAATTGAAAATATTATTTTGACGATTTTCAGTTTACACACACGAGCGCACTGCACACCCAAAGTTTTGTCTACTTCCAGCTTCAAAGCTGGCTTGCATATGTGTGTGATTTTACCCCCAAACACAATCTTGTCATTTAGAGGCAGTCTCATGACAGAAACTTTTAATTCTGAATCTGAGAGAAGTCCTTGAGTCTTTGAAGAACGTATGTAAAAGTCGAGTCCAATTCACAATCTTCAGTTGTTCTTACATAAATCGTCATACAAAAACTACCTCAGTACAATTCCATTGGCTTTTGGTAATCATTGAAGCCGACAACAACAAACACACCAACAAACTAAAAAACAAAACCAACCCAAAACCAACCCAAAACTCCCCCAAAACAAACAACAAGCCCACCCCAACAAAACACTTTAGAAACTACAACACTGAAAATGTGTATCTCCGTTTTATAATTTTCTCTTGACAAACATTTCAAATTGTTTCTTGCAAACTTGGCCCAATTTCATAGAGCTGCTGAAGCAGAAAATATTGCTGAGCAATTTTCTGCTATAGGCAGAAATGAACAGGATACCAGTCACAGATTGTACATACGACATGGTAGTTTGGCTGGTAACCTTATTCTTTTAAGCATGTGCGACCTGGACAGTGAGAAAGAATAACTGTACTCGTCCAAATAACAATGTGAGACACATCGCCCCGCGGTTTCCCTGGGCGGTTTTGCATTGGATTATCACCCTTGATAAGTGTACGTTTCTATCAATTATTAAAATCAAAGCAGTCCACTTAATTGTGCGCACGTGATTGGGGGTTTTCGGGTCATGCTGTTGTTTATACATCAGTATCTAGAGTGGTTTAAAACACTCAATGACACCATCGCACACTTTTTGAGTAACAGTTTTTAATTAAAAAGTCGGTAATCCGCCATTTCTTTTTCAAAAAATCTATAAAAAAATCCAAGTTCCACAACTGCGCCTAACCAAATAGCATGCCAAATGTCTTATCACTATCCGGGGTTTGTTTTTCACTAACACAATCCAACAATAACCCGCTCTCCAGGAAAAGTTGTGTGAACAAAGGGTTTTATTCAAAGAAATGGTTGATTGAGCAGAAAGAGACATGTGGGCTCATCTCAAAATACAATTTTGCTTGAATTGATTTTATTTAGTCAAAAGGGTCTCTATCTAATGATTCACCTGGGTGATTTAAAAGTGATTTGGTTCTTCACAGAAATGTGTTGCACGCTAAAATCAAAGTGTTACTCAACAAGTAAGGCATTGCGAAATGGTGTGATTTTTTTTATGGTGTCACGAAGAGTTTTAAAGGCAAAACTGTCAGTGTAGCCTGCATTTAGTTTGCTCCACACAGAACCTTCTGTAACCGTTACAAGGTGCTACATTATAATGGGCATTATAAATTCCAAACATAGCTCTGCATAGGCCTACCTGAAAAATAGTAATACGTGCTTTGGGACGCCCTTGAATTCGGGTGTGAAAAGAATACACCTACATTGAATTTTAACAAACACACCTTTGACAAGAAAACCTCTATAGGTAAGCCTTTTGGTAATATAAATGTCAGCAATGATTAGTAATTTGAAGGTTTTTGTTTTGGTAGACTAAAACTTTGCGCTCGTATTTTAATTCGCGCCTTTTTATTATCCAGTCTCTTCTTCACTCGTTAGAAGAAAAAACAGTGTCGTGTTAGTGTTTGGCAGCCAATAAACACTACGGTGCGGGTTTTTAATAAAGAGGCAAGAAGTGCCCGTGGCTACAATGTCACAGAAAGGGTCGACTTTTATATCGCTGTGGGTGTCGATAAAGTATCGTCGTTATTGATTTTTTGGGCATGACTCCGTAGTTTGCATCCGGACTGCCGGATTGGCTTATTTGTATAGTTTAGTTAATGAAGTCAATGATTGAGATGTGACAGATAGTCCAGGGAAAGTCTGTGACGGTCAAATTAAACCAAACTACAGTTCTTTTCTTCGAACGTTGTTTTGTGAATGAACAATTAGAGGCAAAGCTTGTTCTAGTATTTAAATGCAATTAAGAATAATGTAAGTTATCATTTTGTAGGCCCTAAGGTAGATGTATCTAAACGGGAAACAAAATTTTAACAAATTCAAATTAAAGACAAATTTCAATAAATTTGAAGTTGAACATCAAAACTTTGTTAAATTCTTCATATTTCTACGTCAGTCGGAAAGTTCTCATTCAATGATTAAGTAGATTATTCGCCTGATAAATTACGACTGTAGGCTAATTAAGTAACCAATTGCAGATGAGAATAGCATCTGCTTCAGCTGTGATTCATAAGCAAGTCAAAGGTCAAAATATCGCAAGATCAATTTAATGCTAGAATTAGGTTTATATAAAACAATGTTATTGTCTTCAAAGTCAAGGTGTGCCTATGGATAACGTTATATGGACATTGGGATCCAGGGTCTCGAGTCTGCTATTCGGCTTGCCCAGGGTACGAGTATACAAATCGTCATTTGATAAAGGGTTCAGACAGTCACGTACCCACACTCCTCGGCGTAATGGATTGGGACGTTGGATGCCGCGTGAAACTGCTGACAATTTACTACAAATAACTCCATTAGTGCTAAGCCTGATGTGGCAGATTCCCGCCATAATCTTCCTTTACTCTAACATCGTCTGCCTTCTTGCACACCCCGAAAATCCTCTAAAAAATACACTGAGATTCCCAGAACATAATGAAGACACAATTCCTTCCTCCATGGTGGGAGGTACATCTTGCCATATCATGCGCCACCGAATGCTTCAGAGGGACTGAATAAAGGTGATTTATTTGTAAAATCTCAGTGTCTTTTAGAAACAAAATGTGTGATCACTTGAATTTTGCATGGTATTGTTTGTCTTCTTATTCTTAGTGCTCAGAGGGGCCCATGAATGACCAGTGAAATGCAATGAATAATATATGCAGCAACGAACTGCAACCCCACCCCGAACAAAAATGTCAAAGCATCAAATGGAATTATATAATTCAGAGGATTAAAGGGTCTATATACGTTTCTTAATGACTCTGAAAATTACTGGCAATAAAAACTTACTAGGTAAGAAGAACGGCAGCTTTGGATAGTATAAGGCATTTTGAGAAACATTTCTCTTCGAAGTACATGCGGTTATGGAAAAATATATCACTTTTTATCCCGCAAAAATTTAATTTGAGAAACGTAACTGTCAGTAACGTTCCTCAGATTGTGTATTCCTATTTGGGATTATTCTTCCTGCGTGGACACATTCGCTCCGGTTTTTCGGCGATATCTTAAAAAATGCGACCACCTTTTGAAATGAAATTTTCTCAGGTTAGTTTTATTCTATATATCTGCATTTATATAGGATTAAAACAACCAAACGGTTGCAAAAACCAAATGTATACTTCGCCTTTAAATTTGTACACTTGACATTCATTAGACACTTTTTATGACACGAAACCATACGTTGCTCAGACCAGGCTCTCCAACTTGAACTTATTCCTATGCTGTTACCATGTGCGAAGATGCTAACACAAAAAAAGTATTTTATATAACTATGCAGTGAATAGCACTGATTATCCTTTATAAAAAAGGGTGGGGGGGGGGGGGCAAAGTACGTTCCCCCATCGTAAATTAACAGACCTACGTGTATGAACGTCACAGGCGTTTCTCTGGCATTCCAGTCGAAGAGGCGCGATTACAACTTCGTTCCAAGGAGTGATCGATCTCACCGCGCTATTTCCCCCCAGCACGTGCTGCTCGCTTATTAGTGACGAAAGGTTGAAGTTTATACCTACCCCTGTAAATTGTATGAGTCCAGAAGAAAACGCGTTCCAAACAATTCCCCGTGCAAGTCTCGCGCGTATTCGAACTTCCGGTACCAACTTGGTCCCATTCATTGTTGAGTTTTACGTATGCGCGATCTTGTTTCTTGAATACTTTGGATTAAGGCAGTTTATGGCTATAAGTATTCATATTGTAGGGGAAGTAAAATTTAGCCAGGGCATGAAAGTAAACAATTAAGAAGTATGCCCAATTGACGTTCACGTTATCAATAAACCATATGACCATCATGGTCAATGGTTATATCCAAATTCGGGTGTGATTGGCAAAAGGGATTTTTATGTGTTAAAAAGAATCCTCGTCCCAACTTTTACTTTTGTTTAATGGTAATTTTCACACATTCTTTGTATCATACAGAAATGGAAACCGCATTTAAACAAAATTGCTATGGGTGTTTTTATAAAAAGAAAAAAAAGAAAAAAGATTTGGTTTCTTAGAAAAAAATATAATCTTCATTCGAGTTGTTTTCTCGTTTTCTATACGCACGAGACTTGCACAGTCTATTATTATTAAGACAAGGGTCTGGAGAGGGCCAATAGCAAGCTTGTTGACGTGGGGACTTCACTGCCCTCCCCACCCCAATCAACGAAGCACTCAGATCCACTCAGCACGATAAAAGTAGTCGTTGGCAAATCGTCAAATATGATCTTAAGTTTGTTTATACGGTATATAGCTTACCCTTTTAGTGAGAATGTTGACATCGTCCAACGAACCGTCTTCAGTCTCCTTTGATGTATCCACTAGAAATGATGGAGAAAAATGGAGACAAAAATGACATTTAGAGTGCACTGTCAATTGTTAGTGTTTAAAATCGATCCAAGTGCTGCAATTCCACGGCTAAGGTGGCAAGTTTAAATTCAATTGTTCTACAATTAAAGGTATTTTACAGAATCGGTAAGGATAAAAACATCATTGTTTATTTTTAGTCTAAAAGCTTACTGCTTAAAAAGTTCATACTAGAACCATTTTTGTCTGTGAAATATTTCCTTTTAAATGAAGTCATATTCGAGAAAACTGTATCTGAAAAAAAACAACAACACTGAGCTGTTTTCGGTTGTTACAATCAAAATTAAGGACAATGTGTTTCCATGCTGAAAATTTGCATGGTTTTACCCTATTTTCTACCGATTCACACAACGGATTAAGCCCAATATCTCACAGGTTTATTATTTCATATAGGGGGCCTATGGTTGATCAAATAAACCACGAACACTGTTTGCGACTATTTTGTCAGCTCTACGAATCCTGTATTTTACCTTTAAGATCACTGAATGGCCAGTTGCAACCCTGTTTAGGCTAAGCGTTTGCTTGCGATTGATTGTAAAAAAAACAACAACAACAACATCTTGAACTTTTTTATCCTCTGAACACCGCATTGATTTTCAGATGTTCTTCGTTTTGCCACCTTTCGGCTGAAGTAACACATCTTCAGCTTTCAATCTGGGAAGGAGGTTGAGCTCCAACTGGATCTAATGCCCTATTTATTAACATTTCAATTTGAGTGAAATGGGAAGCTCACTAGATTCTTTTCAATCAGGGGACCGACTATAGTCACTGTTAACGCGCATTTAGCATCATGGCATGCAGACTTTAAAATTCCACCTTCAGGCAAGTAGATCGGACATCAGCTAAGCGACGTCTATAAGATATCTTCTAATTTAAGTGAGGACAAGTAATACCTCGACTGAATTGTAAAAACCTAAACTCTACTCGGTTCAGAACCGATAGGCCTAAGTTTAATTGAATACTTTTCGCCGTGTAAAACCCACTGGGCACACACCCTCGAGGTCTATCGTCGAAAGATGTGTGTGCAGGTCATCATGGCTCTCCTAATTTGTTCATAGGGTCGAATGCTTTACACTGCAAAAACTAGGGTGTTAAACTTGACACCAGGGTGTTTTCACACGAGGCAACATTTTGTCAACATCCAAAACTTCCGATGACATCATTCTAAGAAAAAATGGGTCTGTACATTTTTGTACGGGGATGTTTTGGTTCATTGCTGACTTTTTCAGAGCGAAATTTGAAACATGACGTCTTTGGATTTTAACAACTAAAGGGTCTTTACATTCCAAGGAGATATATTTCGTCAGTCAACATGTCAAATTCAAGGCCGTTTTGAGTGAATATCATTCGAAGTAAAAAATGAACCAAAACATCCCCGTACAAAAAATGAACAGACCCATTTTTCTCAGAATGATGCCATCGGATGTTTTGAATGTTGAAAAGTTTTGCAATGGGAGGGTATCGAATGCAATGGCAATTTACACCATTTTAACGTACGGTTAGAGATTTGTAAATTTTTAAATAATCACACGAGGACTCTATCTGTTAGAAAATGAGTACATCACAAAAATGAATTTGACATTTCCCGTCCTCTAGAACGCCGGAGGTTCCCCCACCAGTCATTTATTGTGCTGCTCTTCTCCTTGTCCGTCCGTCTTTAAAAACACACACTCTGCGATTTATTACGCGTAAGGTGATAAGACTCAGCCTGGCCTCGCCTGTTGAGCACAGTCTCATTACAAGACGGCAAAAGACTGCCGATGCGAATACCGTCGGGATACATCGGTAAGTCAGCCCTAAATGTCACATGAATCCAACAGACATATACAGTACACACACAGTGTGTAGTAACACTGTGTATAATAAGGTTGGTTTCACCTCCATTATTTCACTGGGCCTCGTTTTCTGAAGCCAGATACTCCAAATCTAATCAAACGCAGCACCGACCTGTTACACAATTTCATGGAATCGAAATTGCAAAAAAGGGGCTTTTGCTTTTTATCTCGAAAAGTGTTTAAGAACAGATTGAAATAAACGAGAAAGGATCGAGCAAAAGAAAAATCTAAGAAGTGGTGACTGCAATCCTTTAACACTGCCTTTCGACCAATATGTTTTTAAGACTCGACTGTTGTTATTTGGTCATGATTTGTTTGCCAATGTGCTTTAGGGGTTAAATATAAACTAAACGGGGAATGAAGTAAGCTCAACATTTCCGGTGATTTCGTCTGTACACAATAGACTCTCAATGAAGAAGTATTCTTCAAACAGTTGCAAATCCCCAATAATACAAAAAACAAAAAAACAAACCAACAACAACATAAAAAAGGCTAAATTATCGACGTTCTCCCTTAACAGCGGTCCGCTGACCAAAATGCAAAAGTTCTCAAGTGGTCCAACGGGCCGGTTCTGTGTTGAAAAGCGTCTCTATTATAAATCATAAATTAGTGGGAAAACTAACGGCCTTGTAAAAGTTAAGGGCAAACCCTGAAATATCGCATTTCCAGCAGGGGAGTCCGCCGCTTTCAGTGAATCTACCAAAGCAAACCGCACGCTGGTCATTCTATGTTCAGCCGATTGATAAAGCCCGCCGTCCCCCTTGCAGTGAGACGACAATTCACCCCAATTCCAGCATTCTTACCTTTCACGTTTATCAAGAAAACTGCTGACACAACGAACGCGATAAATATCCTTCCACGAAAGTTACCCATAGTGCCTTCTTCCTTGGGTTTCAACCGATACTTTCTAGGACTCTTCCGTCCGAAACAAAACGAAACTCGACTTAGGGTGTTACCAAGAAGAAAACGAAGCTAGACTACACGGTATGCGCAGGAAGGTCACAAATTCCCCCTCTCACAAAATGGTACATGCCAATGTAAAGGTCAGTGACTTCATCACAGATATTCAAATGTTCATCAGGTAAAATAATGTATTCTGTGATGAAACGCGCTTTCATTTTATCTGTCTATGCTGCCATTTTATTTGTATTCTGTGCTGTTTCAATGTCAGAGGAAAACAAGAATCTTGCTTTCCCGAACCTCACTGCTGTGATGTTGTAGACATTGAGTTCCATCATCACTGTAGATTCATCGTCATTTCTTAATTTGATTTTTGGAATGTTCATAATGTCTACAACATGCACTCGATACACGGTATCGAAGTGAACGAAAGTATAAGGCACACACTCAGGTCGCACACATTATAGATTGGATGACGAAGTCTTCTGTGAAAATTACCCGAACGGGCAATTTCATCAAAATAGCCAATGGCACAACAATATCCAACACGGAAAAACAAGCTACATGAAGACAAAAATCAAACTTGGCTAACGGCAATGCCTCTGTAATATACCCTTACAGAACAGACTTTGTCAGTCTAGTTATTCTTCAAGATATCTTTGCTCTGCTGGCATTTCCTCTTCGAGGGACGCATTGAGTATACATTGTTGACATAGCTGGGCATGTCAGGGGTCTTGATGATGACACCCGGTAGACACTGAGAGGTCGTCCCCAAGAGATTTTATTTCACGTCAGAGAATGGAATATGCAAATTCAAGGACTGAAACAAAATGTGTTGAGACAACATGTCATTCAATAGGCCGACATACACAAGCCTCGTTTTCGGGACTCCGTGACGTCATTATTCCCTGCATCCGTGGTCAATGCAATTCAGTTTAATTTAATTGCATTCGTTGGTCTCTTCCAGGGAGCATTTTAACCTGATAGTAAAACGATGAAACACACGAATTCGCTGAGCAGATTTCGTTTTGTCAACATTTGCAGACCAAAACAAATCATTGCAACTTTATCTTGAAACGTGAGTTGACTGTTTGATACTATAGGCAAGCAACTCTATTATAACAGCTCCCCAATAGTAAAAAAAAATCCATCTCGAAACAAAAATTTTGCTTAGCGGATGATGTGGTGGGTAGCAAAAACTCCCCAAAACAAACAATTAATAAACTAACAAAATAACAATAAAACAAAAACCTCCCTTATAGCAATTCGGGAAAATAATTGTTAACTTACGCCTAGGCTATAAAAGACAGTCAGCCAAATTATATATGTAAAATAACTAGGTCATTATTTTCGTGCGTCAACACAATTTTTATTATTGTTATTTGCCACAGCCGATTTCCACCCCTCCCTGTGACGGTAAACCCTGATTGGCTAACACCGGCGGTTAAAGTAATTGTAATGCTTCAGCATCATTGGCTGTACGGAGGCCCATGTAGATCAAGGCCAGACTCCATGACGACTACAACATTGTATATAGATCGTTCAATGTTCAAGCCAGGTGCAGCGTCTAATACAAGACACCGTAATTTGTCAACCGATCACACTTGACAAAACAACACGGGCATTAACTAGCACATTTACATCTGTGCCTTTGTATTGCACTTGTTCTAAATTTGTATATTGTCCCCAGACCATTTTTTTGCCACATCCCTTTTTCGTGAGAGAGAACAAGAGAGAGAGAGAGGGGGGGGGGGGGGGGGGAGAGAAGAGAAAAAGAAAAAAAAAACCTACAACAGGCTGCAGGAAATATCTATATCCCAAGGAACTTTGTGATTTTTTTTCAATACAATTTTCTGAGCCTTTCCTTATCCTCGACGGTGTCCCTTTTGGCAGCAGCTGACATCAAAGCAGCGTTGCCTCGGAAAGACTTTCAAGATGATCCGCGGAGGAAAGCAGATCTTTCTGTTTGACTGATGCCCAGGATATTAGCTAATTAGCATTACTTCCAATACAGCTGATGCCGTGAAGATTCATAAGTTATTGATAGCAACTTTCCGCAGTTTATTATTTTCGTTGGCCGTATGTATGTGAGTCTTGGGCGATATAACCTGTGACGTCACAATGTACAAAAGACCCACACAGCCTGGACTTCATGTTGGCATGGATTGTACACAGCCCGATTGAAGAAACAAAATCTTGCATTTTATGGAGACTGCACTGTCTGATTTTTATCAACTTTTGATATGAAGAAAGAGGGTACGTCTGAAAACTTGTCCGGCTGCTATTTTTATAACTCTTGAACTTAATATGGGCATTCATGCAATGTGAAACGTCCCATATATGACCACTGCAGTGTATTGCCTGCCAAGAAATGCCCTGGAATCTACAAAGTCACTCCTTTTGAAAACAAAGGATACACATATTTGGCTCCAGCCAAATGCATTAATTGTGTGTTAAATAGGGGTCACTTTGTTAGCAGGTGGGGGCCCATGAGTCCTATTTTAGCAAACGAGGTCACAGTATTAAATAGCTTCATTTATACTGACACTACGTTTCGAATAATAAGCTCACCTTAACATAATATGAATATGCAACAAAGTTTTGCATATTCATAACACAGGCCTGGAATTTCATCTTTGAAAGGGCAAGGTCATTCTCAATTTGCAAAGGGCACTTCCATGAACAATCTTAAAGTCTATGTGAAACTCCTAGAAGCCACAATGAAGGGGCACCAAGGCTATTGTATTTGTAATGTAAAAGTGAAACCGGGGACAGTGCTAGGGGGATGGCCTCCCAGTCCGTGACCTCCGTGTAGTTCCAGGCATGATAACATTCATATCAATGAATGCAAATTGCGTAATACACTTTCTGATTTGTTGCTCTTCGTTCAGTTTAAATAATTAACACATGGGCAGTGACGTCACGAAGTATAATTTGTTGTAAAATCACCTTCATTTGACTCGCTTTTCATCAGTTCATCTCTGAGTTCGTGGATCATGGCCAAGGAATCCTTCTTTTTGAAGAACTGAAAGAAAAAAAAACAATTAAAATGAATACAAATTATTATTAAAATCTGGTAAAAAGGAAGACTTGATCAAACACGTATAAATATATTTATCAAAAACTCGTTGCCCAAATTTACATTTTCATATTAAACGCTTTCAAAACCTGTGGGGAAAAAAGACAGGAAAACATCTGAATAATTTAGATTTTTCTATACTTGCATTTTTTTTTCTTCTTCAGTTTTCTATCTCGTCATTCTTCGCTGGTTGTTGATATGATTCAAACTTAAATCCACAAACTAATTTGAAAGAGGGTTTGGTCAACCATTCTTTCTTTACATGTAATTTCTGTTAGTTACGGTTAGTCTCACCTCGTTGACACAGTCCGGTAGTTGGTCTGGATTCTTGAAGATTAGCAGCACACAGTCATACTTGTTTGGGGCACGAGCCTGTACAAATAAATCATAGATGGCGGCTGAGCTCAAGACTATAGTCAACCTCTGGTAAAGGTTCATTAGATTGAGACGCTACCATAACAAAATAGCCTTTTACCAAGTCGCACACGACATCAAATAAAATGTAACATCATGCATGAAAGAAGACGAATGGCACGAATGGCGCAAACGCTATCATTATGCCTTTTGTGATGACGCACCCATTGGGATGAATGCGAATTGACAGAAGGCTATAGGTCTGAAAGAAAACGAAGATGTTAAGTGAGTAACCAAAATAATGCAAAACATGTCTAGATTTAGCAGTGAAATACAAACAAATGTATACCACACTGTCGCATCATTATTCACCTTGTTACTGAAACTAGTCACACCTGATGACTGTCGACATAACAAAACACAAAATCCGTATTTCATTAAATGGGCCAACCTGGTTAATATTTACGATGACGTCACCTTACCCCAGACGCCGGTATATCTTGAACATTGTACCATAGCCTGGATTTCTCCTTCAACCCGGGGCCAAACGATATGATGGTTTGCGTATACAGTTCCACAGGCTAACCAGACCACAGTAGCCATGATTGAAATCCATTAAGCTCGATTTCATAGTATTACGTGACTCAACTCCATCAAGGGCCGGTATGATTAATCGTGCACAAACCGCTTTAGTCACAAAATAACATAATTGACATTTTTATACGGTGTTCAACTTGTCTAAGATTTCTCTTTCATATTAACCACAGCTTTTCAAATAACACATGAAACAACTAAAAACGGACATTCATTCGGTACCCAATGTTTATTTTTAATATGCACGTAGCTCTTAAAGGCAGGGTGAACTTTTGGTAATTACTCCTTAAGTTAATAAACATAAACACTTCTTGGTAAAGAGCAATGGAGCTCGAACTGTTGATATTATGAAACATTGTTAGAAACGACCTCCTTTGAAGTATTGCAGTTTAAGAGAAAGAGGTAGTTTTTCACACACAAATTTGAATCTGAGAAAGGCTTCAGGCATGAAGCCTTTCTCAGGCGTGTGGAAGCCCACACTTTCTGTGCAGCAAGGGTGGCTTTCTTTTATTATTTTCTTGCAACTTCGATGACCAGTTTAGCCAAATTTTTCACAGGTTTGTTTATATTTATGCATACACCAATTCAGGATACATTAAGTGAGGATACTTGTCTTTGAAAATTACAAAAAGTATACCCTGCCTTTAACTCTGATGCGCAACCATGTTTACTTACTTCTCCTTACCCAATCAGTTCGAGATAAGAATAGTTTTAATAAGAGAGAGTGAAACAAAAGCCCTCCAGCGTAAATAAAAAAAGCATAAATACATGTAAACTGGAAGACATGATATAATGAAGTCGTCACAATAGTCTTATTTCGCCACTTCAACATCAGGTAATCCCCATTCCAACTCGTAATACTTTCATTTTGTTTCTGAACACTGGTGTTAAATTTCTCTCAGCCTCCCATCACCAATAATTTAGCAACCCAAATTTCTCTCCAGAATTTGGTGACACATCCCGTCAAAAAAGGTCGCATTTCGAGACTGAGTTTCTATTTCCAGTCTTGAAAAGTGAAAACAACCCTTTAGTGACGTGATACATCACCTCTTGCAGCCAAACATCACCGAAATATTCTAAAGCTTGACAAAATCACAACTGCTTCACGATGTGTTTCGATTTCTCTCTCCTTATTTTCTAAACCTTGGTCATGTTTTAGCCCTTTTGCTTGTTTTTCTACTATTAAAATCAACACAACCAAAACCAGGCATAAAATGCAAAGGAGTCTGATGCCTTAATGATATAACAATCACAATCATGCTATTGCACACAGGGAACACGACAAAGGTCTGAGGGTCTATTTATATGTTAGAGCAGGTTGGCCACATACCCTGACAGCCTTCCCAAAGGGCCTTTTCCAAACCTCGGCTTAGGATCCGTCTCAGGCTTCAGGCTTTGTTTGATGTTGGAAACACCGTACAAAATGTACACTGCTTTAAAATTGATGACGGAGCCCAAGCCGGAGCCAGAGCCGAGGTTTGGAAAAGGCCCCAAGCTAGACGTCAGCCACGTGGCCCCCAGTTAATGAATTATTCATATAACGTGATGAACCCGGGTTACAATTTCACCAGGCCCCTATCCAGAGCTGTGCATAAATCGATCCATAAATAGATAGTGGTGAACAAGCTCGTTTGAGTCCGGGAAGCGCTGTTTTTTCTTAATCTAATTATATTCACCGTGGGAAGATACATTGCCTGTCCATATCTGCAGATTATTTTGAAACGAAATGTTGGGGACTTCTGGCTTCAGGCGGCGTTCTTGACGATCGTAAAACAACAATCGAGCTTCAAATCGCGTCTTTGCTTTCAATCTCCAAAGTGAAAGAACCCCAGGGAGAATATTTTCTTAGAAAACGGGATGTTCGTCCTGGAAACATACACAGTATGCTATTTAAGATAACACTTCTCATTGTAAACCATGCATCCCGAATTCACAAGGAGCATTATACACGAATACCCCGATTATAAAACAGCTTGATAAAATACTATTCCAGTATTCTGCGTTATATTACTGTATTATTGGTGCCGTTAGTCCTGGGCCTCCCCCCCCCCCCGTAAACCGCGGCTTCGAATTTGGCTGGAGCTAGTCAGCCGCTTTGAGACGGTTTGTTTTTGGCACAGGACTACAAATTTATAGACAAAGCCGGTTTTTGGTATTTGGAGGACCTTGTTGCAAATAAATCCTACCCGTGAAATATTTAAAATGGACACCGCGCGTGCGCACTAGCACTACTGGTTGGCAAAATGAAGGAACATCTCGCGTTTGTGTATAGGCTGATGGTGGCGTGACGCATACGCGTTTGCACAACTAGTACCTAGTGCACAACTCTATGGCGTTTGCCCACCAATAGTGTCTGCACGCATTCGTGAATGCAATTAGCACATTTCATGGGGAGGCTAATTATAACAGTAATTGGGCATATATTAAGATTTGGTTGCGTGGAAGTATGTTGTAATCCTGCGGTACTTTGGAAATAAACTCTCAAGATTTATACAGTTCTGATTGCGTAACAGTTCAATGTTTCGATCAGTCCTTCCTGACCATCTTCAGCAGAAAAGATGGAATCTCTGATGCTGTATGCTGCCTGAATGCATTGTGAATGGGTAACATTACGCCATGTACATTAAACACTATATACAACACAATAATTCAATCCACATGCGAAACAAGAGCAATAATTGCATTAGTCTGAATATTTATAATTACCGTTATAATTAAAACACCTGTCTCTATCTCTGCACTGAGGACTGAACAGACATCAAGATTAGCCTGCTATTGCCTGGAGTGAGAGACTCAATAATCAATGTGTGTGTGTGGGGGGGGGGGGGGGGCGCATTACATGCCTCTGGTCACTGAGCGTCTTCAAGCCTCAGTCAATAATAAGGATGCTTCTAGAAACTGCATGAATACAAGCCACAGGGAACTCCCTTGATAGCTTACTCAAAACTTTCAATTGAACAAATTTTATTGTGAAGGGACTTTCAACATGTTGACTTTCCAACTACAACCTTATTACGAATGCGTGTATGTACCCTGTCTGTGCACTATAGTCAGGCAGTCATGCCACGAACCGACCTTTGACATCAAAGATGGCGGCCAATGCAAGGGGTATATTGGGTATTTTGCTTTTTGAGGAAAAACTAAACCGGTTTAAAGATGTTCATTTGAAGTTAGTCATGTAACGTACTATTTTAAATAAGTATGAATCTTGCAACGTTCAGCTCAGCTAGAAAACTTGACATGGTAAAACATTTATAGGGAAATGGTTTATCTGTATTTAAGTAACTGGTCTGGGGATTTAGAGTCAAACATAGTTTATGCCACTCTGTGGAACTTTATTTGACGATTTTCTGTACAACGGCGTTATTGAACAGTTTCACGACGCTTAGGAGCGCTAGGATCCTGTCCGCCATTTTCGGGTCCAAAATGTACATAAAGGAATTGTGTCCCATTAGAGCGGAAATGGTGAACACGCATGTTGCGGTGGTGCGTTCAAGGGCGTCGATGGGTGGGGGACGGGGGGGGGGGGGACATGTCCCCCTCACTTTTTAGACTGGAGGGGACAGCATATCAGATGTCCCCCCCACTTTTTGATTGACTGTTCATTAGAAATATGCAACAAAATATAAAAATATACACCATTTTCTTGATTTAATATTTCATTACAATTTTTGTTCAAATAAAGTAATAGCGAACAAAAAATGGTGAAATGTTTTTTTCATTATCTTTTTTCTGATGGACCACGCGCAGAATGGTATTTTGGGCCTATTATGTTAGATGTATTTTTTCAAGACTTGCTCGCCCGTCCCCCCTACTTTTCAGTAGCGATCGACGCCCTTGGGTGCGTTCCGCGTTGTGCAAGGGGTATTTGTGATTGCATTTTAACACCCCATCCAATGCGGAATATCCGCTGTTCACTGAAAACAAAAAGAGCAGAACAAGAATCCCACTGGGATACGTCATTCTTTGTAAAACGATGTTTTTCTAATTGGAGTAAAGTAAATGCGTTGCACGCGGATACGACGTTAAAATGCGTGCAACTCTCGCGAATCGTGCGCTGGGAATAAAGTTGTGAAGTGCGAATTCGCTTCGCATTTGAATTAGCATGAACCGCGCGTTGGTGATGCACCGAAGTGTGTGATCTATCTACTGTTAATTACCATGATTAATAAACACTAATTCAGTCAAGCCAATTATATGTCAAACTTTTAGATTTGTACGCATATCTTAAAAATATGTATGGTACAAATGCAATTTAAGAAATTAAGATACGCCGGTTTGTGACGCGTCTGAAAATGGTGCCGTGGCCTCGGTTTTTAGAACATTGACTTTAATGTTTGCAAACAAAAAGGCCGAAATTTTTTGGTAAAACGTTGTGGTTTTGGTAAAACTATTTTTCGGCCCTATTTTACGGCACTGGTCTGCTTACCGTGGAATTCTGCGCGTATGTATGATCACTTTTCTCTGCTTACAGGGTTAGCGCCAAATTTCTGCTATCTGGTTACGCCACTGCATTGAATGTTATATACCAAATGTACCATCATGTGCCTTTAGCTTTTATTAGCTCGACATTAATGACTTTTGGCCAAGTCAACATTCGAAAAAATTGTTACAGCTAACTAAAAAATGGATATTAAACATCCCACGTTATAGACGCAGGACCTTTCAATCAAACGATTCTCTTTTTAATGACGGAGGAGCACCAGGAAACAAAATGGCGCTACCTACGTCATGTATTAATAAAGTTAATTACTAGCGTGGAACAGATCTACTTTAGACAAAACAAGTTTTAATTAATTATACGAACAACTCTCTTCCCCCTATATATCCAGGTGCTTTAGCACAAAGTAGGCCTGTACGGTATAATAACGGTAAATGTTCTGATCAAAAAGAATTGGCCTTATGGTTGAGCCCTAACGATGAATTTTGTGGTACAAGGAATTGACCTAACATGAGCATTATAACGATGGATTTTGTGGTTTAGAAAATCTACTTTGGCTGATATAGACTCTAATTGATGTGCAGTATACGAGGTCGAATAGACCTTAATACTGATGACGTCACTGTTTGTTTATCAGTTTAAAGAAGAATGGGAAACTATTGTGTCTCTGCTCGACTGTTGGAAATGCAGTACCCAGTTATAGCACTTAAGCAACGCAGTCAACAAACCATGACGTCATCAGTACATGGGTCGATTGTTGTGAATGCTTTCGCATATTTTCACAGCTTTTCTAACTATTTCTATTTATTATTATGGTAAATTAATGGCCACTCTATTTGGTCAGAACAATCACCCTGTCAGAAACACTGGATCCAATAATGACACATTTCAGGACATAAGAATTCAATGAAAACTCATCTTGCAAACTCGGAAATCAATGGGAATCTATCTTTGAAACACGGAAACCCAATGTCCTTTACAAGATGTCACATTTGATTTCTTTGTTACCATGTTGTAGAAACAGAATCTGTGTTCCATGGTGTGTCATCTCTAATTTCATGTTCTAAATTGTGCTATCTTTAGATTTCATTATCTAAGATGTGCTATCTTTAGGTTCCATGTTCTAAGATGTGCTATCCTTAGATTCCATGTTCTAAGTTGTGCTATCTTTAGGTTCCATGTTCTAAGATGTGTTATCTTTGAATTCCATGATCTAAGATGTGCTATCTTTATGTTCCATGATCTAAGATGTGCTATCTTTATGTTCCATGTTCTAAGATGTGCTATCTTTATGTTCCATGATCTAAGATGTGCTGTCTTTATGTTCCATGATCTAAGATGTGCTGATGTTCCATGTTCTATGATGTGCTATCTTTAGGTTCAATGTTCTAAGATGTACTATCTTTAGATTCCATGTTCTTTAGATTCCATGATCTAAGATGTGCTATCTTTAGATTCCATGTTCTAAGATGTGCTATCTTTGAGTCCATGTTCTAGATATGTCATCTTTAGGTTCCGTTTCATGTGATAGGAAACCGGGTTTCCGTGTTTCCATGATGCTAACTTCTCTCAGTAAAGTGGTAGCAGATTTAGATGGTCTTGTTGACGCAGCAGTTTTAACTAGACCACTGCATGACCTGTTCCTTACTATTTTCACGAGCCAATTACTAATAGATAAATCTCAACACTATACCGTTTAATTCAATATGGTCACTTGCTCTGCCATGTTCACCTTTAACGAGGTTCATGGTTATTTCCAACGACGTCTGGAAAAGCGTCTGCAACTTATACAGAAAATCTACTGCTTATAATATGGCTACGGTTAAATTTGATGTGGCCATAGCTAGAAATAGCCCTCTGTAGCTCCAGATAGGCAAGTCACAAGGGTTTGTGTTTCGACCAGGTGACTGTATATTTGGTGTGACACCCCTTATTTATTTCATTGAGTCAGCACTTTCACTCCCCAGTAAATGAAGGGCCAGATCAAGGGCTCTAGAATGTAATGTAGATGATATCTACTCAAAAAACATTCCTTGCTGGGCCTTTTCGAAACCATGGCTTTGGCTTGGGCTCCGGCTTAGGCTCTGTCTGGCTTAGGCTCTGTCCGGCTTAGGCTATGTCTGCCTGTGCAGCTTCGCACTAAAAGCCCACGCTTTCAAATAACTTACGGAGCCTAAGCCGGAGCCCCAAGCCCAAGCCATGGTTTCGAAAAGGGCCATATCTGAGAAAGATCTGACATAGGAAACAGTCCGAGATATAGTAATCATTGCCAGTCGTCAAAATGGCTTCCCGGCACCCGAAATATATCCACCCTGCAAAGCCACAAAAAGACCCTCCATATACTTGATCTCATTGCATCCCTTCCTTCCATCATTGTCGTAACCAAACAATGGAACAGTACCCCCACCCCACCCCCCCCCAAAAAAAAAAAATTGTCTTTAATTTTTCACTTTTAGGGAGTAATATCCAAGTGCTTTGCAATTCAACCGGAGATCAGAAATCAATCAAAAGTAGGAAGCTCAAGTTTGCATAATGACATTCTACAAACCGGACTATACAATAAAATACACTGCATCGTCAAACCTGACTGATCGATTGTGACAAAAAACGAGGCAACTGTGCACGAGTAACTCATGTGTATCTCTTTCTTTCTTAGACATTTAAAATCCATACCCAAATTACCTGGGAAGAGCAATTGTAAACAAATTGACCTCTTTTTACAAAAACCCGCGTTTATTCACACGTCGCGTTCGAACCGTGAATCGAATTCAGTGACAAAGAAAATCGTTACAGTCCACTTACCTCATTGCTAGGCAACGCATCGTCGGCATCATCACTGGTAGTTGGAAGTGCTCCTATTAAAAATGATGGAAAAGGAGTTTGAATATTTTATGTGGTTCTATTGGAAGGTGGTAGTGTGCATGATTTAACATTACTCTGACGTTGCTTGTGCGACGTATTAATTACGGTAACTAACGACTGGTAATTTGTGTGTGTGTGTTTTTTTTTTATCGTCAACAATTGGAGGTTCAAAAACTTTGCTCACTGCGGTCAAACTAAGTCAAAGGTAAGTAAATTACTTCATTGTCACCATTCACCCAGTTGAAGGTAACATACA
The DNA here is from genome assembly GCA_023634235.1 of Pisaster brevispinus. NCBI lineage: Eukaryota > Metazoa > Echinodermata > Asteroidea > Forcipulatida > Asteriidae > Pisaster > Pisaster brevispinus. The sequence goes on from JAMKCF010000006.1 coordinate 13,187,104, forward strand.
GAATTAGTAGAGCTGACAAAAAAGTCGCACACAGTGTTCATGTTTTGTGAGATTAACTGTACACATGAAGAAACAAACTAGTAAACATTTTGGCTCATTCTTGGTGTGTAAGTCAGGAGAAAATAGTGAAAAACCATGCACAATGTTCAGCATGTAAGCACACTGCCCTTAAGTTGTGTTGTAGAAACCAAAATAAGGTTTTCCGTTTTGTTAGTTTATCAGATACAGTTTTCTCGAATATGACTTCATTTTAGAGGGAAACATATCACAGGAAAAAGGGATCTAGTATAGAACTTCATAATCAGTAAGCTTTCAGACTAAAATCCAAGTTATGTTTTTATCCTTACCAATCCTGTATAATATCTTTAACGCAGAAACATTAGTCATCAGAGCTATTTCTCTACTACAACTGTCTATCAAGGTAAAATGCATCTCAAAGTACCATGGAAATAACCCTCTTGTCAAATATGTTGTATTTTTTCTTTAGTATTAAAAGTGAAAGCGATTCCCCGGTGTAAGTGCTATAGAGCACACAATTGAGAACACAGTGAGGAGAATCTTTACTCAACAAACAGCTGTTTAAAACAATACATCTCATTTTGTGATAAACAAAAAGTGTTATCTTACATTTTCCATATCTCATTTTAACAATATTAAACCTTTAAAATAAAGATTTCTTTTTTAGCATTTTCATGCAGAACGGCCTTTTCATCAAAATAAAAATTGTATTTTTTCTTTTGATAAGAAGAAATCAGATATGTATCTTTGGGTAAACTGTTAACTAAGAACGCTATAGAAAGATAGAAAAATAGTAAGCATTTTTGATGGATCATTCATTTATTTATTCAGTTTTTTTAAACATTGAAAAGCAGTTATTATGATTAATAATCATTAAAAAACATATAAGAAGTATTTAAAATATTGTATTTCAGTGAAAAGAAAATAATTTTTTAACAAAAATATTGTTTACAGGAAGTTATGGATGGAACTTTATTTCATTATCTACGAACGTAAGTTTTGCGACTCTATTCATGCATACACTTTGTGAAAGTAAGGTCCAATTTTACAAAACAGCTAAAGACGGGTTTATTTGTTATCCCATTTATCCGCTAAGCGAAAAAAAATGCAGGGCACAAGACATGTGTACTTTACTTCGCATTATGCATATTAACCAAACACTGCTTAGCTACGTTAATTTATTTGCTCTGCATATTGACTAATGTCATAATTGTTGTCTCAGCGTTTTTAAGCATGCACTTTTTTATAATGTTAAATCTTAAATTCTTAAAGGTTTACAGCGAACTGCAAATGGGTCCCATTATAAATAGCGTGGCGCATTATACGTCAAACACGTTGGTCACTTTCCCGCTTTCATTGCAATTGATTAAAACCAACAAAAGAAGCAATTTATAATTGGCTGAATAATACAAACGCCTCTGCAATGGATCGGAAATTAGTCGGCTGTAATTAGTTACATAAAGAGCAGTGTTTCATTGTGTGTGCCTAATTAGCTTTCGCCTGCGCTCAATTAGTCCAAAGGACAGGTTATTACAAACTTAAAGGAGAGTCAGGTATATTTCATAGTTTTAATTTCACAGACAAAAGTACGAGGATTAATTATCGGGAAAAAATCTATTACTTTCAATCTAAAAGCCGACTGATTATAAAGTCCATACCAGTACCAATCCTTCTGAGAAGAAAATCCGTCTTAATAACGATCAAAGTCAAGAAAATAGCATTCGGAGTCCTCATTGCTTATTTCTGTTGCCACAATCAAACTTAAGCCTGATGATCCCGCACACAGCAAAGCAAATCAACTTTGCATTTGATGAAATAGTCACACTAGGTTGGTTGTATTATAGCTCCATGGTTGTATGGCATGTTCATTGAAAACGTTGGGTTGAGCAAAGAAAAAATGATTAGAGTGGGACTTGAACTGATCTCCGGATCAACGTGCCGGTGCTCTCTACCTAACTGAGCTAGCTGACCTATAATGTTGTCTGTTTCTCTATTTTGTCAATATTTTTTGTTCGGGTGCCGTCAGAAGCCATTCAACCTGTAGCTGTCATAATGCCAGGGGTCACAACCAAGGTTTACGATACAATCCAGGAAGCTACAGCAGAGAGACAACCTTAAGGGGATGCGACTTTTTATTTCAATATCAAATAATAATCCACAAGGCTCAAGACCCGCTCTAGTAAATTTTTCGTTGTTCAACTCTAAAAGTGCCCAGTCAGTTTCCCTCGTGATTGAAAACTGTTCACACACAATTTACTTCTTAAATGTACAATACCATTATATAGAAGAACTGTTATCATTGCATGTAATCATGTTTTCCTTAAGAACAAATACATTTTAGCCGGGATACTTACACTGTCTTTAGAACAGACCAGCTAAATTATTTCTAGGTAAGAAATAGCTTTTTTATTATAATTTATATAATTTCAAACCATAAAATGGTTTTAGCAGTTTCAGAAGTTGTGTTTTAATTGATAGCCCCATTGCAATTATTTGCACAAAAGCAGCCGTAACATAATAACCTACTCAAACAAACTAATAAAACTGTAGGCCCTATCACTTACCAAATAAATTATTGATAGTAATTCACGAAAGGATGTACTGGTTGCAGTTAAAAATTAAAATGTTTGAGAGCAATTAATCTTTTTCAACCCGATTTGTAAGCCTATACATTATTATTCTATGTGAAGCAAGCACCCGCATATTACCAAAGAGCCATTTGTTATTAATGACAACATACGTGTAAGCTCTAACAATGACAGTTGTCTAGAATCCACACAATAATGTCTTAATCACACTAAGTATTTGTGTAATTCCATGAAACATGGTATATGATCAGTTTGTTATATCACCGCCATCCATTTATAATGTGTTACCCGAAGAAGGCAATGGGCAACAAAACAAGTGTTATACTTTTATCAGCTCAAATTTCAATTAAGTTTTCCCGCCAATAAACCTCATTATTGCTTAGTATTTTGGAGTTCATTTCAAAGGACTGCATGTCAGGTTTTATTTTGAGAAAAAAATACCGATGTGTTTAGCTGGAGGCTTCTATAGATTGTAGTCGTGAAATACTATGAAATTTTTTCGTGATATATTACCGTATATTCGTTATATACTTTACAAATAATGGATGCATTTTGCGAAACAGGTCACGGTGACACATTTTGCTATATGTTTCTATTATAATATAGTCGTGATCTATCATGTATTTTTCGCGATATATTGTATATTGCTTTCGTGATATAGTGTGGATCATTTTCATGATATAGCCATATTTTCTCGGCTTTATCTTGCTTGGCAGACTCAAGAGAAATACTAATAATTTAATTTGAGAGAATTTCATAGAAACACAAAATAAACATTGGTTTAAAAAAATGTGATTATGAATCACACAAATCAACTGTGATTCAGAAACTAGAGGGCAATACTTCTAGTTGTTATGGAATCAGCGGTTGGCTTGGCCGGATTCCAACCGACAACCTTGCGATTGTAACTCCTGCAGTCTAACCACTTTACCAAGGAGACGTTTAAAACAAAACAGAAATCAACAGAAACTTCTTTCATTCTTGAGGGAAAGACAACATGAAAAATTTTCAAAAAGGTATGGCCTACTATACCGGTATGTGATAACACTAACAAAAGTTATTGTCGTATAGCACTTTATTGCTGGTGTATCAAATTGCATTTTTTTTTTACCTAGCAAGAACTATTTCGAATGATGTGACCCAATGGATATATTGTAAAGGGTTGCACGGTGCTGCGGTGGCACTTTGCAACCTACCTCGTAACAGCAGACTGCCATTATTCTTTCCTACAATAGACATGCAGTTTTTACCAATACACTGAAATTTGTCATGACACAAAATAAAAATAGTGAATGCTTATATAAGTGAGTGCGTTGTCGCAGAATGTAATCTTGAGGTGAAATCTTGACTATTCCATTTTACGAGGAGATGCTGGGTGAAATGGGAAAGCCACAGAATCGCTGCGAAGTTTCCCAAACGTTCTATATGTATCAATATAGGACTCTTATATTACATTTTGGAGCGTCACGCGTTGCGGCCGTAAACACATGGCTAAATAAAGTATGACACGCGACGCGTTTTCCACCGTTCAAATGACAGTGATCTACGTGCGCGGTAAACTTTGTTTACCCTTCCAGGAAACAGCGGTGATACTAAACTGAAACATCTGGAGTTTACACGGCAAGCCCTGAACACTTTGGGCAGTATCAGAAACGGGGGAAATTATTATTAAAACATTAATCATCTCAACCAAATGATCACCCAGACGAACCATGAAATTAGGCTGTAAATTTCAAATCATGCGTGTATAAACTGAGAGGGAGAAGTGCATCTGAGCGTAACAAGAAGGTGTAGCCTCTGAAGACCTAGTATTTTTTCCATTAAAAAAAAGGAGTGGCAAAGCCAAGGCTGAGAGTAAATTAGAATGTACTTTTATGTGTAAATTTCTAGAGGAACCCAACAAAAGTGGCCGCAAAATGGTAAAGATATAGACGTGTACATCATAGTTCACAAATACGTGCACATATAGAATACTCCATTGGATTGCATTGGTTTGGGGCTTTTTTTCAGACACCAGAGTAAAGAGAACAGTTGTATAACACTGGAGTGTCGCGTCATGTCGTGGCCAAGCGATCTAGCGCACAGGACTCAGTTCTGGGCCAAATTTCACAGAGCTGGTTAAGCACAAAAAGTAGCTAAGCACGACAAAATCTTGCTTACCGGTACTTGAATAAGGTTACTAACCAAAATACCATGTCCCTGGTGTGTGGCAGAGTCACCAGAACGTATAGGTTCGAATCCCGCGGAGGCTAGCCACGTTGCTTATTTCCTCAGAGCAAGACACTTCGCCCAAGTGTTGGAATTGGGAAACTGCAGAGATGGCATTGTGCTGGATTAGCACCTCGTACTCCCTTCCCGGGAGTTAAGTAATTATGAGAAATCGTCTAAAGTCCGATGACCACGGATAAGCGCCTTGATGTACTGCACCATGCCCGATGTGAGGCAGAGGGTACCCCAATGTTCCCATACTGAAATACAATATTTTCCTCTTGTAAAGAAATACCACACCTTAAATCCTCTAAAAGAATTCATGAGATTCCAAGCACACAATGAAGACACAATATTGGGATGGTGGGGGTTAAACCATGCCCCATAAATTATCAACCACCAATGTGATGTATGGTAGCGTTTAGTATAATAATGTAGACCTATGCTGTGTAAGAATCTAACTGAGGACATCTCAAATTAAAGAATTTCCTTGAAAAACCCGTACATGAGCTTTATGAACTGCGATGTCAATTATGTACGATTCTTCACGGAAACAAAGCGAAAGTGTTCTCAACTTCCTAAAACGTATAGAGGGTCGTCGAAATGAGTCATTTTAATGTGGAAGTAATTCATCACAATAGCCAAATTACAATGTCCTTCGTTAGAGTCGTTTCGTTGATCGTATTAGTTTTTTAAAAAGATCATAATTACTGTTTCAAGGTGATAACGTCACATGAGAGAAAGGCAATCGCCTAGTAATATTCAGATGTGAATATTGGCATCTCAAGGACACCGTATTTTAAAACTGTCTTCCCATAACATAAAGACATAGCCGATCTATATCCCTTAAAAATGACAGCATAAAAATTATACAATATATATAATTTACCGTTTGACAAACACCTCGTTTATATTTTACCGATTAGAAATGATGGAGAATTTGAAATGAGCGAAGAAAAATCAAGAGAGTTGTCAATGACACCTAAATAACTTATACCTATGTTGTCCTTATGGGGATGCCTCACATTACAAGTTTTCCCATGTTATTTTCGGCAAATACGAGGCTGATTTTATTATCCTATTTCGTGCAAAATTGAAAGCTCCTGAAAACAATTTCGCAGCAGCTTTTCATAGAAATCTCCAGCTTGCGACTACTCTGCTAAATTGAATGTCGGTTTTGCTGAAAGAACGCATACAATAAAGTTTAGTTGAATATAATGCTTTATAAATTCGCATGGCCCAAAGTAAAATCGAATACCAGTTTCAACGGGAAGAGGTAAAATTGCTCTTACACGAATGCATGAAATTTAAACAGGCTGCTTTTTGTGGGAAAATGACCGGTTTCACAATGTCTATGAGCTCAGATTATAAAACTAGACAGTCTCCCTCCGTATCTTCAAAACGTCTGTTAACTTTATGTTCTGAAGAGCTTAGGGCGCTATGGGCAACTACCGTTATTGGCGCCTTATAAATTTAACGACTGATTGATTGATTGCTTAATTAATTGACTGATCGATTCACTGACCGATTTCATGGATACGCCGAAAATAAAATTTTCAATAACAGTTTGGGCACCCCGTTGTTTACTGACGTGCATAGAAACAGTCGGAAATAGACGTTCATTTGTTTGCCAATTGTTAAAGTTCCGTAAGTTGGTGACAAATTTCGCCGCCTAACAAAGTACATTGTCCCGTCTAATACGTCAACTACTCTCGGGTGCATTTTTAATTATTCTTGAGCGTGACTTTAATTCACTTTCGTTTTCTCATTTTCACAATTCACCCGTCTTCAGAATCTGATCTTGTATAAGGTCTCTTCACGTCGCCATAACACTGGTGGTGCATCACGCAATAAGAAAGTGCGATCACCTCGGTGTATACTGCATTCATCTGAAAGGTGTTTCCACTGCATTCTAATCAAGAGTTCTTTAATTTACAAAAAAAGGGGGAATCCAATTTTCCTAATCCACAAAGTTTGTTTACCTTATGCCGACGACAAACTGCTCTGGTCAAATCTCATTACGTTCTCAGACAGGCTCATTTTGAATGCATTTATACAGATGCAGTGTTACGGTTTACGTCTGGAAGTATAATGGTAGGACGTCGGTGTTGTATTCGCATGAAGCCTGCATGCTGAACGGGCCTGAGCATTTTGTTTTAATGTTGCAACCATTGCTGTGCAAACCTGCGGATACAAGGCTACCTATGGTTCAAACTAAGATGGTATCCGTGAAATAAATCATGTTTTAAAAAGCTGCGTCTATATTACAGTGAAACATTCTTGAAAAGCATTTTATGTATAATACACTCGTATAAGGAACAGACTTATTCCCGTTTGGTTATTTGTTTTACGAATTACCTAGTATATTATTGCTGCACTAATTTTCCACGTTATAATTCCAATTGCTCCACCCTGTTACTCCATGCCCATTTACTATTGTGTATGAAGTTCACATCTTCTATGTCTGTTTAGTGCATAATATTAATGCAGACACTAACAAGCACAATTTGACCAGCTGTGGCGCTCTTTGATTTTAAGTTGCTCAAAAGTGACCCATACTCTAATAAATTAAGGGTTATAGGTCATCACTACTGCTCTTCACGAATTTGTGCAGGGTATGTGCTGCTAGTTAATATAATTTAGGAAACACGAACTAAGCCTTCACCTTTGAATTTGGGCCAACTGTTTACTTAGTACCCCCGAACCCCACCCCAAAACGTTTTTGAGGAGAAGTTGATACATTTTTCTGATGTCCAGGTGGTGGCTGGTGATCAGGTCGTTTTAACTGTCTGATTTGAGACCATCTGTGCTGATTTCACCTATAGAGCTGAGCTCGATCATAACTGTGCATCAATCGTAACTGCTATCAGCAAAGTGTGATGTCACAATACAGATCACTATGGTAATATTGACTACTCAGCTTAACGTGAATCTAAGGGCTTTTTGAAATCGAGCCAGTGACCGGAAGAATCCTACAAATTCAGCTCAGCTCTGAACTCTTGGCTTGTCGAGTTATTTATAGATTCGCAAAACGTTTCCGTAAATGTTCACAGTTTTGCCCTCAAGTTGCAAATTAATATTTCTGTATTAAATGATTAACGCCCCCTCTTCGGCAAACTAGGTAGGAAATCGCGTAGATTAATCTGCCTGCCATCTACCGGACTTCACACAACGTCCGCTCCCACCAAGGGATTTCAAGGTGCCAGACTAAGAGCTTGATTATAGCCAGCCTAAGTTGTTGGAAAAATGCCATACAAATTTCACACATCAACGGGCTTTCGATTCACGCATCAGTGGGTTTGCAAAACTGTGAAATTTTAACGGAAACATTTCCCTAAGTTATAGTTGCAACATTTCCCATGGTTTTCCTTCAGAGCCGCCATAATACTAACGACAGCAGCTTCATAATATTGTTTCACGGGATTATTCTTTTGTTAGAAACCAAAATGATCCACCATTTATAATTTCATTGACATCTTCAAAAAACATGTTTCTATCTCACCCTAAATAAAAAGTAACTTATGTTTTTTCAAGGAACAAACCATTGCAGTCAAGATTGCAGGGGGGGGGGGGGCTACGTGCACTCGCCTTTCCCTATCAGGCCTATACCCGTCCTCATTTAATATTCCGGGCCCAATTTCATAGTTGCTAAAGCAGGATTTACTGCTTAATAATTGTCTGCTAAGCAGAAATGAGCAGGACACCAGTCACAAGTCGTACAAGTGACATTGTAGTTTAGCTGGTAACCTTATTTTGGCAAGCATAATTTTATTGTGCTTAGCTACTTTTTGTGTTTTTAAGCAGCTCTATGAAATTTTGCACTATGCAAAATTATTAGTGTTTAGCTAATTATAGCCAAATTGCTAGTACGCACAAAATACTGCACGCCCCGCCGCCATTGCTGGGATGCTGGCAGCACAGTGTTTTGTACACAAAGACATAACAAATTGTTGTCTTTTTTACATTTTATGCAAATTAGGTGTACGCCTTTGCGAATTTTATGCGAATTTGAAGTAATTTATTTACTTAAAAAATAAATAAACAAAATAAGGCACATATATCAACTCGACCTTTTGCATATATTGACATGTCAATATAAAATGTTTACTATATTATGCTAAGCATAATTGTCATTATTCCCCCTTGGGGACCACGCTGTACTGTCCCCAGCCTTGACCACACACCTGATCTAAAGATGGTAACTATAGGCCAAGTGATGTTGGCTTAAATGACTTCGTCACTAAGCACTTAGCCTACTCAATGAGGTGGTCGATTCAAATGCATACACAAAATATCCGTATATGAGCGAGCCACATTGCTTAAAGAGAAGATGTAACACAAAATCAGCTGTACACAAAATCATCGTTATTAACATAACCATGCAAGCAATTCATTACGGTATATTAGCGGCAATTAACTGTGCTAATTTTAAAACAACAAAAGCGTATAGTAATGTGATATATTTACTTTTAGAACCAACAACAGACCTTTTATCTTCACAGGCAGGGGTGTATTTTTCTCAAAGCATTTCACCCCAGTAGATTCATTTTTTCACACTGATTCTGGCTCCAGCTTGGCACACAAAGTGGCTTAAACATTTTATAGGAAATAAACGCTAATCGTTAATCCCTTTAAACTACCGTTGGCAGCGACACTTTGCAGCGCGGATACTAAACGAAAATTACCTTTTCGGTTGCGGGGCTTTTTGGCGCAAATTTCCTGCGCCTGTCTGTGTCCTAGCTCAATTTCCCCGAAACGGTGACTTGGAACAAGTTTTGCTTGTTATAATTATCATCTCGTCTGTTGCAATTATCCATGATTGATTAATCCGTATTGCTCCAAGCAGAACTTTCAACCACTTTCAGTACCGTTTTCTTTAAAGTCTGCTGACCATGTTGTCTTTATTACAAGACATCGTCACTGGTATGTTGTGATAACCGCTGCCCAATGGGATTTTTCTAATGGTAACACCATTGATTGACGTTGCTTCCCTTATGAGTACACTTGGATGAAACACAAATAAAGCAAGTAACGTGAGTAACGTATAAACACGTGTAACAATGTGTAACAGCCGTGAGTAAGAGTGAGCGAAGACTAGGAGCGAGTAATGTGTAACAATGTGTAACAATGAGCAACATGATTAATGATGACTTAAAGAAGGGTGACAGTCTTAAGGTATTTTGGATATAAACCCGCAACATGTCAGGTTTCATTTCACTTTATTTACTCTGGTTATGAAGCCAAGGACTTTCAGAAAAGCAAACTTAATCACTATAGACAAATATTCCAAATGGAGAGAGAAAACGAGGAAGACAGTTAAAATTTTAGATGTAGGAGGAAAACCCCAGAGAATTATTCCAGGGAAAACCCATGCGGTCAGGTAGGGACTACGAACCCTGTCCACATAGTGCCCCGGTGGTCCTAGAGGTGGAAGGCGAGAAATAGGCCTATCCACCACTGCTGACCACCCGACCACACCAGGTTGGTGTAAGCTTGGCCGGAGAAATGATTACCATAAAAAATGCATCAAATTGTTGGTCAGATATTAGCATACTGCCTTACAAAATAAAACACTAATAAAACACTAATGTAACCTTAAAATTGTAAATGACGTACGCCATTGTTCAAATCGGGCATGTTTTCTTGAAAGACGAACAGACTGAGATTCGTCTAAACTAAAGTGAGGTATACACAGTCTTCAGCATGCAGAGGTTTGGTTGGTTCCTGAGCATCATTTCTCTTCGTTACCATGGCAACGTTAACCTTAAAGACACCACCGTTCCTCCCCAATGACTCGATCTAATTTTGAGGACAGAGGATCGTAAATCTTTCTTTTAAACAATTGAAAAAAGGATGCAAAATGTGTAAACTTGGGAGAAATCGAATTCCATCCACAAGGCCACAATGGTATCTTTGTTGTACAACTTGTGATTATTAAATAATTCTGTCGTCACTCTCGTTTTCTTTTTAAAATGAAATCTGGTTAAACGAGATTTCTTGCTTGTTCTTTTGTACAAACTTCGAATGGATTGAATTATTTAGCAACTTGAATCACCGGGCACAGTGCATTGAGTTCAGTTTTGAAGCTGTGGTCGATTAGGCCGATGGTAAGGACTCTATTGAAGGACTTACCTCGCCTGACATCCAATTTCCGGAGTTTTTGTCCCCTCGAATATCTTTTGTGGGTGAGTTTAGTGTGAGTGTAATGTCGAATACATTAATTCTTTTCAAGTCCGATGGTCCGGCATACAAAGTGACTCTGTGCCGAAATGGCTTCTTTTATAACACACCAAATCAATCCATTTTGAAAAGATATTCAGGATTCCGTTATATGATCTTAACATTTATCTTGCGCACACCTACAAACAGAAAACAATTTAGTTGGCATGACAATCATATGCCAAGCATGATTTCGTCTTGTCTAGTTTTTAACAAGACGACGTTTGGCTGTCGGTTGGTTATCGTACGGTCATGAACTATTGTGTCTGACATCGATAAGTATTTTTGCAGTAAGTAAACAAATTTCAAAACCAATTGGGAATTAGCAGTAGAAACATTTGATTCTATTTAAACTCTGTGAAGTAATACAATGTACAACATTGACCTGTAACTTAATAGTATAGGTTTACTTTCGTAAATCAAGTTAAGGCACAGCACTCCAACCTTTGGCAAGTTGATTTTTTTTGGTTGTTGTTGTTGTTATTATTTTTCTCGTATTTAATCAATTAATTTATTTGTTTATTTTTGGGGCTTTCGATGTGTTTTTTAATTTTTATTTGTTGAACTTATTTATTTATTTACTTATTGATTTATTTGTTTGTAATTTATTTTTACTATTGTTACTATGTTTTGTTTGTTGGTGTGTTTGGATGCTTGTTTGTTTGTTTATTTGTTTGTAGGGGGTGTTGGGGTGTTGGGGTGTTTGTTTGTTTGTTTGTTTTGTGTTGGGTGTTGCTTTTTTTTAGGGGGCATTGGTTCCGAGCGCCCCCCCCCCCCACCCCAGGTGACGTCACTGCACCTTTGACACAACAAATGGTGCTGGTTAACGCTATGAACAAACGATAAGGTGAAGACTTGTTAGTTTCGCCACTGCGACCTACTCGTTTCACACTCTTTGAAAATAAAATATGCTTGTGAAACTACAGATTTCAGTGCATGCTTACCCAATTGGAATCGAGCTAAGAAAGCTAAGCGATCTAAACGTTAGCTAAATTGTTAATAGACTTGGGTGCTTTTCTCTCCGTGTCACTTTCTTTGGGGATTTGGTGTAGGCCCCTAATATCAGACTCTCATAAATTTTCCGTGGGAATTGAGTTGTCTCCGTTGAAATCATTTCAAAGGATTATTGGTAACTGTACAATATGTGATAAATGTAATCGTTCCTGCGGGTTAGAAAGTAATGCGTTTTACCCACAAACAGGCAAAGTGTATTACGTAACTTTTAATTTTCACAAATTATAGTTGGCATTGTGGATTAGTGGGTATCGTTTCCAGACCATCCACAAATGTGTCTAAAGAGGTGAGGTCATAGATTGGTTTTTTTCAACGTAATACTGATTTAACGGCAATTTATCAAGAATTATTCAAAGTAACCTGTGAAAGTTTCAGCTGAATATACGGTACTTGCAACGAGGCAAGTTTTGGAGATTCAAAGGTTTCAGCACACTTTTATTGATTTCTAATCAATGGTGGCACTTCAGACATAATGAATTCGCAGCGTGCTTACCATCATTACCATCTTTATAACTAGTAAGCTTTCGGATAGAAATTACACATTTTTACCAAAATATGACGCTAACTTTAAAAAAAATTTGTTCTGGAAGAACCTTCGTTATGTAAAGAGAGTTATTTTTAGTTTATTTACCGCTCTATTGCGATCAATACACAGGGAGAATGTTTATTAAATCGAGAGGAAAAATGTCCTTCAAGTTATCAAGACGGGCATCATCAATCCAACAACCTCTATGCGGTGTTTATGGTTCAATAATAGCTCATCACGGATGTTCCAAAGAGAGGAAGAGAGAGAGAGAGAGAGTTTTAAGCAATGATTGGTAAGACCTTGGGCCAAGAGTCGGGAATGTTTTACGTGAGTTTTTTTAATGGTGGCTTTCAGGAGGTTCGTAGGTGTATTGTATGTGATGACGGCGAGATGTTTCTGAAAAACGAATTGTATATTCTCAAATATGCATTCCCGTCATGCGGTAATGTGTGTTTTTGCTATAAAGCACATTTCCTGTGATTACCCAATTTTCTTTAGCAGGCCTATTGCACTGTGTGCCAAAATTACAGGAAGTGTCTATGTGTTTCTAATGATTAACGAAACATTTTGTTTGGAAAGAAGTTGAATTGTTTTGCGCTTTCTACTTATTAATAATGTTTAAACATTTTCAACCACATTATATTGTAATAGTTAGTAAAATATATGGAGATAAATATCTCACGCAACGTAGGCATATACCTTTGCATTTTGGGGTTGGGTATAGGCCCGTATGTATTCTAACTTAATGGCAACTTGAACAAAAATGTTGTATAGTTAATTTTGTAGTCAAAAGAATAATAATTATGCCCGTATATCCCAAATCAAAATATATACAGTTGGTTGATCGACGATCCACAAAAATAAGAATACTTTGCATGCTTTAGTCAAGTATTGTTCTATGATAGGACTAATCATTGTGCTGACTCCATGTGAACGGTGCCAGTATATAATTACTTATTATAGATTTTCCTGGTCAATTTCAGCAGAAATGTATTCAGTTTCACAAAAACAAATTCACCTTATTCGGTAAAAGTTGGATTACTTTGAAGCTGCTATTGCATTCAATTTCGTTCTTCTCATTCTGCAGGTTCGCTTTGGTCATTTCATTTCATTTATAGGCATTCAAGACTACATTTTCACCATTTTAAAGTTGAATTTCTTCTATTGTTTACAACTGATGGAATTGAAATGGTTGACCAACCTTTTTGCTGCTGACTATTTTAATGATCTTATTTGAACAGTGAATGGTAAACACAAGTCGGAATTTAATTAATACTCCTTTTGACTGCTGCACTCTGATACAATGGAGCATTCACTTTCAACCGAAACTGAATGAGCCGTAATAGACGGGTGTTAAAATTGAATGGGTTTTTGTTGAAATTGGTTTGGAAAACCTATTCCATAATTAATTGGAGACGATTCCCTAATTCATGTACAAAATAATGTATGCTCCTATCTTCTGTCGCCTGTTAGGTTACCTGAGCTTTGTACAGAGCATTATATATGTATAGCCTACAATTCAAGGGGTCACGTACATCTACTAGGCCTACGTCAGTCCATATAGGCCCTACATGCGTTTAGCAACATTTTGCAATGTCAAAAACTTCATTCTTGGCTATATCAGAACATTTTCTTCACTTCATTTCCAATTTTCAGATTTGAAAATATCACTTTTTGTAACAGTTTGAGCTGACAGGTGCACCGTCTCTTCCAGGTTTGCTGGTGTGTGCTGAATACGTGTCTATGAACAAACCCAGTGTAACAACGTCTTGGCTCGCAACCTCAGAAAGAGTCTACACAAAACAACCACTTTTGATTTGGAGACGGCTGCACACACTTTTATCAGCTTAAAACCTCGCACAGGCAAGCTCAAAAAGTACATTTTGAAAGGAGTATTTTATAGTTTTAGAGCGGTAAATCATTAAGGTAAATAAATGTATGCATACTCACGGGCTTGTGCCTTGTCCGTCACTAAGAAGAAGAGCAAGAATAGACATCCTGCAATTCGAATGGTTACGTACATCGTGGGCGAGACGAAGACGATCCGTCTACCGGGCTGAAGGAGTGGGCGTACGGGTCGGCAGCAGACACAACACGCCGTACAAGAGAAGGTAAGCAAATACTTAAGTAGCTCAGTGAACAGGATTTACAGTCACCGCGAAAACCCCTGTAACTGCTTGATGCAGAGAGCCTGCTTCTCGACGTGTGCGGCCTGTTAAAACCGCGGCAACATGAACCACTAGTCCTCACTGATTCATCACCACATCGTTGCCCTTAGGGATGGAAAATACAACTCTGCGCATGAGCACTGTCTGCAGAAGATGACGGTTGCTAGGCAATGGATGGCTCCAAAGCGTTCATGCTTAATCAGTTATTGAGGATGCAGGCAACCTCCTCTCCAGTGCTAACACACAGATCTGGTTTCAGACTCTATGCGTTATAAAATGAACATTTTAAAGTGGCGAAGAGCAATGTTGCACATGACATGGGGGAGAAAACAGGTTCCCAAAGCAAAATTCAATAACTTCACTTAGCACAGTTTTCTGTTTCCGTTAATTTCAAGTAGCCTACTGTAGATTATGGCCTACATTTTGACGTGGTACAGGAGACAGGACAAATTTGAGTTACTGGGTTTGCGAATGTACCCATTCGCATGATCAATGTTCAGTACAGTGAGTCTGCCAATGCAAGAGCTGAAGTAGGATGCCTGATGCCAAATCGGAAGTTAAGATTGGGCCCGGCCACCGCCCAATTGAAAATAAAACCCAAAATCGATCGATCACATGTCACTACCCAACTTGCGTCTCAATAACAATCCAACAGGTCCTATCTAAAGCACACCCAAGATGGGCTCGTCTAAAATATAGCTTGGACGATAATCATATTTCGGCGAACAACCATACTCATTTTTCCCGAAATTGCTTTCTCTATTCTATGATTACCAAAAGTGTCTCTCTCCCCGCACCTCTATGGTACCAAATAATTTGAACCCCGTCTCTGTTGACCGGTGCCTCCCATGTGGACCGAGTCTGGTCTATATACTTCAGTTTCTTCTACATCAACAACTTGTATACAGTTGTTTTCTTCCCCGTGTTCTCTTCAATTTCCACCGGTAAAGTCCCCTTTGAGGCTTTCTTTCTAAAACTAAAACATAATCAAAGTTATAACAATGGAGATATGACAGTCTTTCTGTCAGGGCATATGGACTCGACTTCTTAATCATGAAACACACCTGCCGGTATTGATGACGAGGGTATGTCGTCACGGTAATTGTGATTTAAATGACACATTCATCACGTTTTATTACAAAATGCGGAAAGGGTTGCGGAGGGAGCGTACAAGGGTTGATTGAAAGAAAACAAAAACGACAATTTTGAACACGTGAAAGATATTATTCAGTATCAATTTAATGTGCTGGCGCCCCGAACCATTTTATTTTATCAATTCAGCCATGTCATAAAATATACACAATTTTATATTACATTAATATTTCTCTACCGAAGAATATTTTAACATGATAAAAGAAATCGTGACTTTTTAAAGATTCTTATTTCCATTAGCCTTGACTTTTAATATTTCCATATATGGCCAGCCTTTCTAGATTTCTTAAGTTATTGCCTTACTTTTGAGACGTAGTTTATGTTTTATTTCAACCCCCCCCCCCCAACCCAAACACAACCAAAATTGTGTTTAATAAAGCTTGGTAAATACAATAGTAGTTCAACAGCCAAAAGACGGGGAAAACAACATGTAAGGGGCCATTTACAATTATCAATGTTTTAATATTTCTATCTTTTTCGAAATTGTGGTTGGGTGTGTCAAAAGAAATAACTGAAAATCGAAATTAAATTTACAATAAAAATAATGGGGGGGGGGGGAAAATCTTATTCAGGTGAAAATGCCCAGCGACTCTTCCATGTCGATTGCCATGTCTGTGCTGTCCATTGTTATTAGTCAACCTTATTTCGATAGCCAACCTCTGGGCATGATGAGGAGCCTTGACAAAATTTTCCTCTTCTGTTTCAAAACTACAAAGTTTCATGCTGGAAGCCACGAAAAGCCATTGAAAACTCCTCAGCTGGGAGAACATTGATCTAAAATACCGGCTTCATTTGAGGCATTACTTTGTTCTTTAGTGTACATGTATAGGGTATCACTGTTTAAAAAACGAAATTTGATGTGGGTGGGTGCTGGGTGGGTCAAAACAAATAATTTGTTTTTTAAAATCAATTTTTTTTTACATTGACTATTCTGAATGGCCCCTAACTAACAATATATTTGTAACATTTCTAGATTATCACAAAGAGGTATAAAATAATAATTGTGATTAGCTGTGCTTTGTGAAGAACACCACAGAGAGGGATACCACAGCCTAGTCACCCTAACGTAACACCATCCTTTGATACGACGCAGTGAGGAAGACGATCCCAATCTAAAAACCCATCCTGTACAAACCATTAATAGACCATGTAACAAGTAACATCGCACGCTTACAAAACAGCCACCGAGCCTGGACTTCCTGCAGGCACAATTTGTACACAGCTCAAAGGAAAAAAAACCTTAAAATCTTACATTTTGCGGAGATTGAACTGTCTGTTTTTATCAACTGTTTGTATGAAGAAATGGGGCATGCACATCTCAAAACATGTCCAGCAGTTATTTTAATAGTACTTGAGTTTAATATGGAAATTATGACACAAAATGAAAAATTTCCCATGTGACTAGTGTGGTATCTCGCCTACCAGAAAGGCTCTGGGATGTACAGGGTCACTCTTTTTGTAAACAAAGGTTACATGGTCTATATATGATGGCGATTAAAAGAAACAAGTAGGTCTATCAAGGTAAACCTGTAATTTTTAATTCTGGAAGTTGTTGATATCAAATAAAAGCATAATGTAGAATGGAGCGCACGCTCTGGCTGACATAATGCGTAGCATACAGCTCACTCTGGACGGTACACATTGCGAGATGGTTTGCCACTTCTCTGTATCTTTATATAAATATCGATGGAGTAAACTGAGAGGAGGGAGCGTAATGTTTCCCATCAACATAAAAATAGCGACAATGAATGTACTAGGATGATGTGGTGTCGTAAATCATTCCATTTGATACCCTCCTTTAGCAAACCACTCGGTGCTAGTTTAAAGTCAGGGTATGCTTTTGATAATATTATCAAAGACTAGGGCCCAATATCATAGCGCTGCTTAACGGTAAGCAAATTTTCGTGCTAACTGTAGCAGAAAAATCAGCTTAAGCGTAAGCGTATTTCACAGGTTAGCAAGAAAATTAGGCAGACATCTTGCGCGCTCACCATAGTAAGCATACAGTAAGCACTGGACGGTTAGCATGCCTTGTCGTGTGCTTACGGTTAGCAGCGCTATGAAATGGAAATCGCTCAGTAAGCAAAAAATCAGCCGTTAAGCGGCTCTATGAAATTGGGCCCTGTATCCCCACTTGGGCTCATGTGAACAATGTGTGTTTTAAAAAGGTTCGATAAGATAGCTACGGTTATGTGAATGCATTGAAGACAATGAACCAGTCATGTGTCTCAATCATTAAGAAAAATAAACAATACTAAAATGTCCAATCAAGATCCAAATCAAAATATTAATATTTACATCATTTTGATTCCGACCCTGTGATTAACACCGATATTATCTGAGTACTGAAATTAAACTAACATTAGGTTCTCTCAATTCAACATATTTAAGTACAAAATTTAGTATTTAAAAATTATCAAGCTTATAAAAGTGACAAATATATATACAAAAGAGAAAATCAAATTACAAAAAGGTATAAAATATTGCTTTCATTTTCCCTGTGAACGAATCAATATTACAACACATAGCGTTGTTTATCAAAGAGAAACTTAATAATAGAATGGTTCACAAAATCATTACACTACATTTATTGGAATGGGGTGTGTAGCGGGGTCCAACCAACACGCAATCCGACCATGAGAAGGGGAGAAAATCTATTTTGGGAAATGATTTTTAAATTATCCGAGTATAGAACGGAATTTCATGGCAACATCTAGAGGTGTTGCTATTGTTGGATAACATACATTGATATAATGAATGAACTTTTGTAGGGAATTTCACAATCTCAGTGACGCACACATTGACTTGGGATGTTCTTAATGGTGGTTTGACCACACATTCCATTTTTACATCCCTGTGGAGACATATTTTTCCTTTGTCCCTGTAGTTAAGAACCTCCAAAGACTTTGTACACAAAGTTCCTTGTGGAGCAACCCAGTCTTTAGGATTCCCCTATGGAGACCTCTGTGTTCCCTTTTCTGTTTTGTTCTCGGTCTCCATGAGGTATTGAATAAGAAATAAATGTAATATTCATGGAAGGCGTGTGGCCTGGGTGTGTGTTTGTGGGTAGGTATACACATTCAAACCGGGGACCTATAACAAAAGAGGACAATACGGTTCCCGGCTGGGGAAAGGTCCCGAGTTGGAAATTGTGTAAAAAAAACAAAAACAATGGGAGCTGTTGCCAAAAAGTTGCAGTCCAAACAAAATAGGGACAATAGGAGGTGCCCACTGCAGGTGTTTACACACTTGTGCGAGTGGGTAGGTATACACATTCAAACCAGGACCAATAACAAAAGAGGACAATACGGTTCCCATTTGGGTGAAAGTCCCCAGTTGGAAAGTGTGTACAAAACCAACGGGAGCTGTTGCCAAAAAGTACAAGCCAAATAGGACAGAAGGAGGTCCCGATTGCTGGTGTTTACACACTTGGGTGTGTGTGTGACGCGGTATTTTGTCCGAACAGCTTTGGACATATTATGGTTTTATATTGGAATTATTCAATATGGAATGCAGAGAGTCTAAAGCTTTAACATTTACGAAATGGAAGACATGGACTAATCATTTTAATCCCAATCAATTAGGCAATATAGGAAGGAACTATTACTAGTTAAGTAAACTTGTGGGTACAACCACGTGAAGACCATCAAATATACTGTTTGAAATGTCGAGACCATAACGACAAGCCAACACACTTCCTAAAAGAGATTTACACTTGGTTGTACCTGCAAGCTTACTTGTAATAGTCACTTCTTATTATTCACACTAGAAATGATTCAAAAATTACTTAATTAGGCAACATATTTACTTCTAAAAGAATTTGCAGTTTGAAAGATAAGCCTCCACCTTTGTGTCTTATTCGACACTAAGAATCAAGCTTTTTTTATATTTAGATCAAGTACATAATGAGTTTTTCGTACTCAACCTTCAATTATCAAAATAATTCGGAGAAAATTTATAATTACAAAAGACCCCACCTTAAATTTGGGTCTATAAAAAACGCCACTTTATACACAGGTTGAATTGGAATATCTCAGGAACTATTTGTACATCTGCTACACTTTTACAAAATATTCAAATGGAAACGATCCGTCTGGTAATAAAGTGAAATGGTAGCCACAGAGTTGAGTTGCCGACAGAAATTCACTATCAAAACAATTTCCAACACCTACACAAAAATAAGGTCGGTGCTATATAGGTACATCGCTTGCAAATTAACGTGCTCAAAATTGAGTCTTTAGCAACAGCTTTTAAGGTACTCAATATGAAACTTCCCTCCCTCATTCTAGACTCTGTGTATGATGCCACAGCTGAGGTCATACAAATGAAATACACAATCTGGCATGCAGTTAGACTGGTCCCCTGTCTTTTATCCGCAAGGATAAAGGCAGGCACTTGGAAATACTGGCATGCTCAGAACTACGCAAACAATGAAAATCTACCTGGTTAGTCTGCTGCCACCTAGTGTTCCGAAGTTGCCCATTGAATGATGAGAAAAGTATTCATTTAGAAATTAGTTACATCAAATGATGCATTTCAAAACATAAGCTAGCATGCCTGAATCATAAACACTCCAAATGAAATCACTGAATTGGTCATAACAAACCCTCTGTTTATCTTTGAAGGATTACATCAAGGACCCAGTCACTAAAGAAGAATTGCCGGCCATTCTTTTTGTTTGTGTGTCAAGGAATGTTCAGGAAAGATCCAAGTCCATTGCTAAAACGCAAATCTTCTTTCTTGTAAAAAGACACCGTGTCTTTGACGCAACAAAAACTTAACCTTCAGAATAAAGTGTTTATGACGAATGACTCACTTGACACTCACACTCTTGTAACCCTGAACATAGTATTAAAGGTAAGTTGTATGCCCTTCCTCGCCGGTGTTTGCACAAGGGCCTAGATACTCTGCCGGGACATGACCTTTCTTCCCGTTGAATTCTGCATACCACCAGGTACTGTCATCCCTATCAATGATGGTCAAGATATCACCAGCTTTAATATCAAGCTCTTCGTCTCCCTGAAAAAAAAAAAAAAACAGCGGATAGGATTGAATCTTCATGTCGTAAAGTCCTAATAGAGTTAATATATTTATTTTTCTTTCAATAATTTTGGGTTAAACAAAGAAATATTTACTAGAATCGGACATGTAAACCTGTAACCTCCGGATTACCGTGGTGGCGCTCTACCAACTGAGCTATCTCGCCCTATGTTGGCGGTCTCCCTATTTTGTCAATATCTTTGTTTGGGGGTGCCAGTCAGAAGCCATTCAATCTTTAACTGCCATGTAGCCAGGGATCACACCCAAGTTTACAATACAACCTGGGAAGCCAGGGGGTCACCTTTAGGGGATGCGACTTTTTATTTCAGATAACAAATACTAAGCCACAAGGGAAACTGACTGGGTAAATTTTAATTGATTAGGGGTTGAACAAAGAAAAATTGACTAGAGCGGGATCAGAACCAACGACCTGGTCTCTGTCGTGCTGACGCTCTACCAACTGAGCTATCTAGCCCTAATGTTGGCGGTCTCCCAATTGTGTTGATTTCTTGTTCGGGGGTGTTAGTCCGAAGCCAACCAATCTGTAACTACTGTATAGCCAGGGATCACACCCAAGTTTACGATACAACCTGGGAAGCGGCAGGAGGAAAATCACCTCAAAGGGGGTGGGACCTTTCTTTTTCTTTGGACAAAAATTTATCTTCAACACACTAGGTTTCTGAACACATGTGTACTCTGCAGGGGTGGTGGGTCTGGTAACAAACATTCTGTTTTCCAGGCATGGCCGGGGGGAAGGGGGGTGGGTAGAGGGGTGAGGTTTGGAGTCTCATAGAGAGATACTTCCAGTATCTAGGGGGTCACCAATCCCGGGAGTACTGTGTTAACCAGAGGATTATGATGATGTCTTTTGGACTCCCTCTTTTATCTTTAATACTTTACAATTCAGCTGAAGGTGGCATGAGCGATTTCAGAAGCCCTTTTTTCAATTTACAGCAAATTAAGGCACCCCCTAGTGATAAATCACCACCTGGAAGCATCAAATAATTGAATATGGTTCAATTTACCTGAGCTTCATAGTCGAATTTGGCCATGAACTTATTGGAGTCTTTGTCTTTGATTTGTCCAATAACACCAGTGGAGTATTCAGACATTGAGGAGTAAATTCCATCTGTAATAAACACAATAACTTGTAAGCAATCAAATATTCAAATGGCATAAATTTAAGTCTCAAAATCTCTGGAAAGATTCTTCGTAAAAAGTAAATTAGGATACAATCCAGGTAAAACATTGAAATAGTATTCTATATCACAACAGAAAACAAGATGCCAGGCATTTACAGCTGAAGTCGTATTAACACAGCAAATTTTTCTGGAGTGCCTTTTATTTTTTCCTGTCAGTCGGACGGCAGATGTGAAATATCCCCTAGACATTCTATTGTGTAGCATGCACAGATATGCACCTACCATGCTATGCTCTGTTTGTTTCACCCATACAAAGAGGGACAGAATGTGCTGGAAATCCTGCTTATAATATCCCTTTTGCCAGGGGTTATTGTGGAATCCCTAATTCCAGACCTCTGTCCTTTTGTTATACAAATGTGGCACACAAGAGTGGACGGCAAGTCCAAGCATTCCGAGATTCCTGCATACCATGGCAGATTATCTGCCATGGCTTAGGCCCATGGTTCTGCGATTCACAGTGAATGCATACTCATATTTACTCACAAGACAACATCAAATCCCGGAGCTAATTATGAAACCTTTGTCTTTCCTTTGTCAAGTCAGGATTTCATTGTGGCGAGGACATTTTCAAAGGAAAACAATTACTCCAAATATAAAGCCGAGCATGGGCACAAAAAAATGTTTGAAACACCGACTTGAAGTGGTTAAAAGAATCCTTGACTTCCAACATGAAGAAGCAAATTGCTTACCTTCTTTGGATTGGGATGACATAGAAGGTGGCGATGGTAATGCTCGATGTTGGTCTGTCTTTGTCGCAGCTGGTATAGGTGGTAAGGTTTGTCGATTCCGCCCATTTGATATACCCCCACCACTAACTCCACCTGACTTGGCTGCCATGCTATTATCTTTATAGTAGCACTCATACATGACTTGTGCTGTACAAATAACAAAGTGGGAAAAATATTGGTTGAATGACAGACATCGAACATGCAACCTTGGATTTTGGCATTTTGATGCACTATCTTGACCTGGTTTCATACAGCCATTGAGCAGAAAATTCAGCAGGGAACCTGTTACAAGCTGTGTACATCACATTGTCTTTTGGTTGGTAACCCATTTCTGCTAAGAATTTCATTTTTCTCAGCAAAGGCTTGTGCGAAACACTTTTATACTACTGGGCCACAAATTGTTGCTGCTTTTATTTTTAAGATGTGTTGAGTGTAAAAATGATGCTCAATTCCCATAGAAAAATGTTCTACAGAGTTACATAAAATGCTACAGAAGTTTAAAGAGCAGTAAATTTTCTATAAAACTTTCATAGCAAATTTGTATTGAATTTGTTTTTACTGTAGATGTGTTTTATAACACACCTCTTGCTGGTTCTGTATTCTGGTTGGCCGACACATCCTGGTTGTCTGAGATACATTAATGTAGGGTTCAATAATACGGGCTGGCGCAGGAAATTTGTGACACCTTGAACTATCATGCATGTATAATTTACAGGAAATAATTCCTGAACCGGGCATTATACTCAAAAAGTTTGACTGGTTACAGTGAACTGTGAACAGTGAACAGCAAGTAAAATCTGAACATAAGAGAAACTAAAAGCATTCCTTTAATTGAGTTGCTTGTAAGTGAAGGTTATTATGTACATATGTTAATGTTCTACAATTGATAACAAAGTTCATGTGTTTTCACATGATGAACAAATAAATTGAATTGAATTAAGTTGTTGAATTAAAAAACAGTTAAGCTGAACCCCCGACCCCCATTTGTATTCATATATTCATTTTCTGTCATATTATTGACTGAGGTGTGTTTATAAAACACCACACTGGCCTAATTTGTCCACTAGTGCACGTCTATTTTCCCTCGGGCCTGTGAGTGAACAGGACCCTCTTCTGGTCACTCAAAGTCTCTCAGGGTGCATAGAGTAGACATGCACTAGTGACCTCACTGCCAGTCCATCTGTGTATAATAATAGAGAGCTGTTCTAAAGAAATGTCAGCTTATGTGTACGAATCTATAGAGTTTTATCCACTTTCTAGAAATCCATGGTTTTTCACCGTACATGTATATACCACTTTTATTATCTGAACATACAGACCTACTTCATTTTCATCACACCTGATTCATACTTCACACAAAAGTGAAAGCAAAACAAATTCTATTATGTCAATAATGGAAAGCGGTGTGCCTTGCTTGTCAATGCCACAGATATTATTTTGTATTGGATATGTGGAAAGTATCATGGGGCAACTTGTTTATTTCTGAAAAATTGGGGGGGGGGCTGGGGAAATAGAAACAAACAATTCTTTAAAGCTGTAACACAATGCATTTATCCCTTGGATGAGTTGTGGTGGCTATGGAAAAAAACATGGCAGTGTAATAACGTGAAAGGTTTGCTCTGCTCATTTTCAATTGGAGTGATTCACAGTAAAGTGCATCCTCAACACTGTACCCAGGAAGAGGCCATGGGAAAAAGGTTGACAAGTTTTTGATTGCCACGTTGTCCTGCTTTATCACGACCCGGTGATTTGTGTGTTAGCTCATGGCTTGCACGCAGATAAAGCAGCAAAGTTGTATTTCTCTTCTGTTTCCCCCATTCATGTGTGCCACTTCAAGGTCCCAAACCACCCATGCATTGATGAAATATGAGTGTGGTTGTTTTAGTTGCTTTTTGGGAAAAAATTGTCCCTCCCATAGTAACGGTAGAGAGCGCACTGTATTGTGAATCAACCATATTATTTAAACATCTATAACTAAACAAGGGCTAGCTATTGACTTGCTTCGATACCTGGTTTTAAACTTCCTGTAGCTTTTTGTGAAATGAACAACTGGATGTCTCTGTCTTCATTGCATTCAGATAACGCCTTCCTCATATCATCAGAATTCTGTCAAACATTTAAACAGATATTTTGAGTTGACTTGATTCAATAAATATCATATTGTGCAATGTAAATATAATACAATAACATGACCGATTTCCAACGATGAGAGAAATGAGGGCACATGATGCACATGACTGGGCAGTAGCCTTGATGTAGTGGTATCTTTCCTCGCCTTCCACCTCTGAGACCCCGGTTCAAATCCCATGTGGATTGGGCTTTCAGTCCCTACCTTATTGTGTGGGTTTTCAGACCCTACCTTATTGTGTGGGTTTTCCCTGGAATAATTCTCTGAGGTTTTCCTCCCACATCTAAAACTTAAACTTCCTTCCTTGTCTTCTCTCCATGGGGTTCTTGGCTAGTATAGTGATTAGTTCACTTTTCTGAGAATCCTTGGCTTCAACCAGAATATACTAAAGATTTCTATTGGGTCCCTCAATTTACCAAGATTCTTTGAGCTGGAGGGGAATGTATCAGGTATTTTGGCATGACCCATATGTATTTTTCTTGCTGCTACTGTCTTATAAACACTAGCATAGATCCATAGGGTAGGGATGATGTTAAAGTTGGCATACATAGTGCACTCTGAGAACAATGATTCAGAACCACGCTGCTAAAAACCATGTCATCTTATTAAAATAGCAACCTTGTGCATTCCAGGGCATTTTCTGGCCGGCAAGGAACTACTGTTAATATAGGAAAATGTAAATTTACTTCATAATTTCAACATAAATTGTAGTAAAGTAAAAGTTAACAGCTAAACAAGTTTTGAGATATATGCTCCCTTTCTTAGTACAGTTAACAAAAACTGTATATTGTATCCATCGTAAAAAGTAAGACATCATTTTCTTCCATTGAGCTGTGTCCAGGATGGTTGTCTAGGCTGTGTGGCTCTTTTCTAAGCATGTAATTATATTTAGTAACATGGTCTGCAGATAAAGATAACCCCCCCCCAAAAAAGAAAAAGAAAAAAAGAGGCAACGGTATAAAAAAATAGAAGAAAAAAAAAATGGATCAACATTAGAAATGTTTACAAACAGAACCACACTATGTAATTAAGGGTTTCAAATTAAACTCAGAATAAGCTATTATTTCCACCACATGGTTGTGCTGAAAGTGTAACTGTACCCCCCAACCCCAGAGAGGTTCATCTTTAGAACAATTAGTTTTGTAAAATTTGATATTTCCTGGAAGCTATACCAGGGTTTTCCACCATTACTAGGGCACTGATACGCCATGCTTGAGGCACAGGCTTTACCCTGCCTTGTGCTGACGCTTTGTATAGTTGCGGTCAGCATCATTAAACAAATTCTGCTGGGTGCATTTGCATCCAAGTGATGGGGGAAAACACTGCTAACTATCAAATCGGATTAGTGTATGCTGAATGACAACCTATAAACATGGGGGATACAAAGGGAGTGGGGGGAGAAAGACCCCAACATGCATACCTCATCATCGCTACAACACTGCAGTGATATGATATTGGAGAACACCCACATTGTGTTCCTCAAGAAACGAATTCTCTCCATTTCAAGTTGCTGGAAGATCTAGAGTACAAACCACAAAGACAAAATGTGCAACATTTATTTGGCGGTGATTGTGTACATGTACGATAAGTGTTTAATTCTATTCATTCATTGTTAATTTATGCTACATGTATTAACGCCTTAAGAAACACATTCCAACCATGCTCAATCTACTCAACTCTTAGCAAGGTCAAGAATGGACAGAGTAGCTGGAGAACCAACAGTTTTGGATCTTGAAGTACTGCAAAGTTTTAATATCCTTGCAAAATGGAACTGTGCTAAACGTGGATGGATTCAAAAATTCTTGATGAAAATACAGCAACAGCTTTTTGCTGTTTTCTCAACAAATAGACACCGTATTTAGCTGAAACTTTCACAGGTGGCTTTTATGTATCCTCCTTGATAATTTTGCCTGTAAATCAGCATTACATTGACAAAAACCATGACCTTACCTTTAAGAGTTGTATATATTTTATCAGAAACTTACCACACAAAGTTGTGCCATTCTGTCTTCCCATTCTTGCCTCGCCTGCTCTAAAACTGCCACATCTTTTTGGTATTGTGCATCTACAAAATGAAAATGTGAAGAAGTCGCATGTACTTATTGAAGGATCTTTTCTGACCAAGGCTTCAGAATCCACTCAGGCATAGGCTTCATACAACTCAGGGTTAGAAGAATACAATTTCCTAATCACTGATGTAGCCTCAGCTGGAACCATAGCTGTGCCTTTAACCACTTCACATCAGATGAAGTGAAAAAGACCGTAAGACCTTTTCCCACAATTTTGGGGGGGACAGACTTACACATACAGAGGACATTTTTTAACTCCTGGAACAACTTCAGATTTTTCAAAAATCTTTGGTGACAGCCGGATGGCTGACGTAAATATCCACTCGACTTTCCAGTGTGTAGGGTAAGCAGGCAGGGACCTACTGTGGTATGCTTTATTTTTGCCTGTACAAAGAGGGACAATAGGTGCTGGAAAACATGTTTTGTAAAATCCCTTTCTGGGGGTTATTGTGTAAAAAACGATTCCAGACCTTGTCCTGTTGCCGTACAAATAAGGCAAACAAGAAAGGACAGGCTGCCACCATTGCTTGTCACTTATTTTGGCTCAATGGGAGGTTAGTTTGAGCGTTCTGAGATTCCAGCAAACATGGCAGATTTTCGGCCATGTGGGAAGTTCTGCAAATCATGGTGAGTGCCTACAGAGTTTTCTCACGTATTGAGATAAAATCCCGGAGCTATTCATGAGAACCTCTGTTGTCTTTCCTTTGTCAAGTCAGGGTTCCATTGTGGCAACGATTATTTCAAAGGAAAACAATAACTCAAGAAGCTCAAAAAAGTTTTAAAAAATAATACTGCAGGCGGGTACCAACTGGGAGACAATTTTATGTTGAAAACCTTTTAGCATGTCCTTTTGATAAAATACACTGATTGAAAAATACTAGAAAGACATCAAGTATTGTTTTGCAGACTTACCAGCTTGAGTTGATGCCTGCCTCAACTTATCTTTCTTTATTAACAACTGTCGGTGTTAAAAAAAACCATTCACATTGAAAATGATAGCGAATAAATCTTTGCACTTGTAACTTTGAAAATCTTTTAATCTTCAACCAAATAATCAGTTGATATTATTCGCTAAATAAAAAAATTACTGATAGAAAAATAACAACATGTTCCATATTTCCACATACTTTTTTATAATTAACAATCAGGAAGTTAAAACGAAAAGTTCTTCCCCTATTAAGTAATGGCCAAAACCCCAACCAAATAAAACCAAAACTGAAGGCTGAATACACTAAAAGCTCACACATGCAAATGATGTTTAGTTTAATCAAGGAAACTGATTTACAGACAACTTTTGGTATCAGTGCTTGTTAATCTTTCCACAAAGAACCAAGAAAGCCCACTTGCTACAAATCTGAAGTTTTCTTTGCACGATTGTTTTCTTTGCTTTAAGATTATCTAAAAGAAAAGGGATACAAACTGTAAGTTCTTTTCTACTGTTGACATACATGTAAGTGACTGTGAACTGTAAGCCACTTTGTTGTATTAAAAACCATTCCTACACATAAATAGTGTAGATGTGCAATGTTTTCAGCAGAGATGACTCTCCAAAGTCAACATTTCACACACGATTTGTAAACAAAATTCATAGTCAACCCCGGTGATACTTGTACAGGGTCGTTGTGTGCAGATAACATTTGAAGCTTCTTTTTCCTGCAACATTCAGAAATACCATACAGGCATTTGTGCATTGCGTATTGGTATTGCATAATCTGAAAATCCCTGTGCATGGATAGTGTGTCATGGCCAAGAGATTTAGCAGGGGGCTAGAGGGGGCTTGAGCCCTCCCCAAACTTTTGTCTAGCCCCCCCACCCCCCCAAAAAAAAAATAATTAAAAATGCAAGGGCCAAAAAGAAAAAGATCCACGCAGGAAAATATTGGATCTTTATTAAAAATTCAAATGAAAAGATGAGTAGTCTTGCCCACTTCCGCCTCATTTTGTTTTGTATCACATGAACAAGGGTCTAAGCCCACCAAAAATATTGGCTCTAGAAATGTGCCTGACTTGTGCCCCCAAAGTCTTCCATTCGAGAAAGTCAGGTTCATGAACTAAAACATGTGTCATAATCCATACACAGAAAAGTCAATACCGCAAAATACTTTATCTACACTGTTGAAAGCGGATCACACCACTTCCCATAGACAAAAGGTCTATTATAATATAATTCACAAAATATTTCCTGTTGAAAGACTCAGCAAGACTACCTGTTTTATTGAACAATACATCCTCACATGATGACCACAAGGTCAATGGGGAGTGCCTACAAATGTGGGGTATGTACACTAAACAATTGAGGCCATGTGTAAGTACATTACAAGGAAATAATACATGTAATAAATGCACTGTCCTGGTAAATGTGCCAATAACTTTCCTGTAATCTTTCTCAGAGGGCTCCCTGGAGAGTAGACAGCCCTGAGCAGCCATGGCACTCTGAAAGCTTGTGAAATGTGAACTAAAAATGGAAAAAAAACACCTAAAAACGGTCTACCTTATCTTGGTCCTTGGTTGGGCCGACTAAACGTCCTTTCATATAAGCATCATCAGCAATGTCTGCTTCCTTACATTTACTCTCATATGCTCTCTTACTCTGTCAACAACAACAACAAAAGCAACCACAAAAATTAAGGAATCAACAATATTAATTTAGGTTTTCAAAACTACCTATTCCACTCAGTGCTTTCTGAGTGCAGCTAAATTATGGGAGTTAATTGGCTTTTGACCTAATGCTTACCACATCTGGACGGAATTTGCTTTGCATGGAATTCTGTGCTCATGGTTACCATTGTCTGCTTTTATAGGATAAGTGCCAAATTTCTGTGCTAACTGTGTAAGCAAAGAATGCTTACTAACGTGAAGTACACACAAGAAAAAGAAAAAAAAGCTAACCTGTGAAATATGCTTACGCTTAGCATGGATTTGCTTGCTTCCATAAGCATTGATTTTTCGCTTACCATTAGGCTCTGGAATAAAAAGAAGGTCATGGGTCACATCCAAGATGCATGTCAGGTTTTTATTTACAGGACTTGGGAAGCGCTGAAATAGTGCAACGGGTCAAAACCCAATGGAAACCGAAAACGTTTTAAACAAATTATTTCTACTTGGAGATCTACCAGCTGTCTGCCTCATTCAATGAAAGGATTTGTGGGAGCATAAATAAATCGTTATGAATGCAATCTGTTCCTACAGGATTCACCACACTAAATAGTGCCTGAATTGTGCACCAATCCTCATCACTAGATGCAAAATCAGAGATCTAAGAAGTCATTACTTTTAAAGATTGTTGAAATTGTGCTCTGAGGTTGTTGACTTTAAACTTGGGGAACTTTTAAAGTCGGTGAAAGATGGAATGTTCCATTCAACTCAGCTTTGCCTCCTTCATAGAGCATACCATCTTTCAACTTATGAAAATATTCTCACCATTGCACTCATAAACATTTATTTTTCGTATAATATGCACTTTGATTCCCAAAATGACAGACTATGGGCAGACAACAGCTGTGAGTGAGGTCAGTGCAATGGGTCAACAGTTGGGTGTCCAGATACGGGTGTCCAAAAGGCAACCTGACTCCAGCATCCCCTCCCGTAAATCACTACATACATGTAATAGCACACAGGATTCTTTCAAGTACATGTACATCAATAAAATAATTCTTTTCATTTTTAATATGTTCTTGTACACCCCCCAAAAAAATGCCCAATTGTCTGGCAATTTACACTTGCCTTTTTTTATAGGCATAATTAATTACATTTTTATTAAAATAAGAGAAATTTGGGAAAAGCAGGCAAAATGTATTTAACATTACACGTATGTATTTTCCTTTACATTATTTTCTTTGCCAAACCACAACATCCTAAAACTGCTCAGACGATGTTGATAGCTTAAGTACTTCCTTGTTTTCATATATTCTTTCTTGTACACGTACATGCACACAAACAGTGCACTCTGCTGGAATAAAACCACACTGATTGATGTACATGTTGTATTAGCATGTAATATGATTATCCCAGTTGCCAGGCAAATGGATAATGGTAAACTGATGTGCAAACATTGCTGTTATATTTGTACACTGTTACACTATTATGCTAATTACCAGCTTGTCCTAAAATGCAGTTGCCTGTATTCAATACTGTGTTTTACAACCTTTTTGATACTTGATCATTAAACAAACTGAAGCCTATAGTGCAGGTAGTAAAATTAGGAGAACATTGTCGTAAACTTGCTGAGCAAAGTAAAGTTGGATTTAAACAAGTACAGGATGCCAGCCAAACTCCAAATTACATACATTTTGCCTGTTTGTCACTGGCTTCCCACTAGCCTACTTTTTGCTTAGTGAGTAAATTTGTAAAACAAGCTCTGCTGAGAGGTGTATGAAATTGTGCGTGTGATTGTTTATGAAATAAGACATCCTGGCAAACAGTTACCAGGGCTCAAATTCTTTTTTTTTTTTTTTGGGGGGGGGAATCCACAATACCACAGACAGGGCTTGTTGCTCAAACTTGACCAGAATTGTTTTAACAAGACCAGAATCAAAGTGAGAAAACACTTCCTATTTGAGTTTAACATGCATTTAACTGTTTTTATTTGAACCAGCGCTAAGACTTATAAGAGAATATTTATCTTGTTTGTCTGTATGGGTAAACTTCATTACTCAATAGAATTGAAAGGTACTTCATCAGACTAAAAGTCAACATTTGAACAAAATTTGTTTTTTGTTCGAGATATTGTATAGTAAGGTATTATTTTTCACTATAAATCAATTTAAAAACACAACCCAGCCTGACTTGTTTGGTCTTGAGTTTACTGGTCCGACACTTAAACTACTGGCCTCGGGCCTGCGATCCAGTGTCAATGTCAAGTCCTATTTACTACATGTAGTATTCTCTTGATCCAGAGGATGAAACATCTGAACATAGCAATACATTTTACTTGACAACAATGGAAAGCTAAAAGGTCTGGGCATAACATGGGCTATGTATATCTTTCTAGATTTAAAGGCACGTGTACACATTCTAAAAAAAACTTGAGTGACAGGAAGATTTTGAAAGAAAACAGCCATCATGGGGGAAAAACTGACAATCAATGGGTAGGATTATTGGACAGGCCTGTGAGTGGACCATTAAAAAAAGCAGATAAAAGACTGATAATGGGAGTGGAGCTCTGAGCCCTGGAACTCTTGATAGTCTTAATTCTCAAGCCGTTTATAAGCAATTTCTTATGTTATCACGTAATGCACTATCACCATTCGATGGGTCTGGCCTGTATTGCAGCATGCAAAGTAGCGAGATAATGAAGACTACCATTCCCATTTATGCATTCAGAGCTCGCACTGCTACACAAAATTGATTGCCTTTGAAAAAAAGGCAGAAATGAAAATTTGCCAAATTCAATGAAAAAGTGGACATCCACTCTAATTGTTTTATTTGTTATTTTTTTACATGAAATATTGCCTAACATCACAAGGCCGGACGGCCACTTCAAGGTGAGGGCTACACTAAACAGATTTTGGCTGTTGACCTAAATCAATTGCCACCAGGGGCATGTTGCCACCTACTCATGGGGCTGAAACAGGGTTACCCTCTTTACAGTCTGTAAGGATGTAGGCATGGGTATCAGCCACTAAGAGCCTGGTTGGTAGAGCAGAATCCTTCCCAACTATTTACGAAGCAATTATGGCTAAGTGCCTTGCTCAGGGGCACAAGTGGCAAGACCAGGATTCAAACCCCACTCTACTGCTGACAACACCAGAGCTTGGAAACGGTGAACTAGACAGTTCGGCCACTACATGCTGCCAAACAGGAGATTTGACAAGGCTGATTGGATTAACTTACATGCATGACTTTGTTGTACTGATCTCTCTTAGAAGCAATTACTCTCTTGATGCCATCTTCTTCTTTCTTCCGTTTGTCTTTCTGGGCTTCGCGGAATTCTTCCACCTTTTTGGCCTCCTCTGTCAGCCTTATTGAGATGTTGACATGTGACTGGCCGCAATTCTCCGTCTGTGATACAACTTCATCCCAGGATGTTTTTAAAGATCTGCAATCCCACCAAAAAAATAACTTTTTTTGTTCCAGTTCAGAATTAAAACAGTTTGATGTTTTTCTCTCCATCGGCCTTGTAAATTTGCGCTTGGAAAATTACTGGGTAAATCTGCTGCCACCTAGGGTCCCCAAAAGTCTCCCATTACTGATGATTACAAATAAATG
The DNA here is from genome assembly GCA_023634235.1 of Pisaster brevispinus. Taxonomy (NCBI): domain Eukaryota; kingdom Metazoa; phylum Echinodermata; class Asteroidea; order Forcipulatida; family Asteriidae; genus Pisaster; species Pisaster brevispinus. The sequence goes on from JAMKCF010000006.1 coordinate 13,220,370, forward strand.
AGGAACATTCAGCTGAACTGTTGCAGATGCTGGTTCAAGACAATCTTTGCGATTCTCATGGGATTTTCACTAAAATAAAGAAACTTTGGGGTGAACAAAGACAAATTTACGAGAATAGGATTTGAACCTACGACCTTCAGATTACCCCTCACCCATGATTGCCCCAGGGAGTGAACAGTAAACTAGACAGTAAACTAGATGTTGGAATACTCCTAATGAGAAGAAAAATGGGTGAGAAACTAAACTTACCCTATCTCATCTTTTCCGCCTGAGCTCTTTGCAATTTTGACGAGTGTTTTTCCAAAGACTTCCTCGGCCTTTGCTCTACAAGATACAAACAAACAGAGAAAACAATCTGAGTGTCAACTGCAAGTCCATTGTACCGCATGTTTTATTTGGGAGGCATGCCGACTCCCAAAATTTCACAAGTTTTGACCTTTGAAAAATTGACTCCCATTGTATATAATGTGCTATCTCTGTCAATAAATCATATTGAGAGTCAGATTTGAATAATGTCTGGCGAAATAACTTGTTTGATCACAAATTACCACTTAAATTTGAATTTCTCAGACTACCATGACAATTGCTACATATTACATGATTAGGGGTAAGCTTTTGCATAGTTACGACAGCAAACACCCATACACAACTTTGAATGAATGTGTATGGCACAATGGTACAAGGGTTTGCTCATCTGGAGGTTGCTATACAAAAGCTTGCCCCGAACCACTTGACAAAGCAACTGTCTCTATAGTCTGAGGAATTTAAATTTGTGCAGTAACTTGTGATCAAGCAAGTCATTGTACCGGACCTTATTCAAATCTAATTCGCTCAAGGATTATTGACAAAGTTGCGATTTTCGAAAAACCACAGCTTGAGCTCCGTCTAATTTTGAAATCGTGCGCCTTTCATACAGGGTTTTAAAAAGTTGGGCGGAGCATAAAACAAAGCCACAGAAGAACTTACACAGTAGTTGAAGCCATAGTAGAAGCAACAGAAGAAGCCATAGTAGAAGCCATAGTAGAAGCCATAGTAGGAGCCATAGTAGAAGCCATGACAGAAGCCATAGAAGAAGCCATAATAGAAGCAACAGAAGAAGCCACAGTAGAAGCCATAGTAGAAGCAACAGTAGAAGCAACAGAAGAAGCCATAGTAGAAACCATAGCAGAAACAATGGCAGAAGCCATAGCATAAGCCATAGCAGAAGCCATGGCAGAAGCCATAGTAGAAGCAAGAGAAGAAGACATAGTAGAAGCCATAGTAGAAGCAACAGAAGAAGCCATAAGCCATAGTAGAAGCAACAGAAGAAGCCATAGTAGAAGCTAAGGCTGTGCGTAAACGTTTTTTTTTTTAACCGTGTAACCGTTTCCGAAACGGTCGGTTACACGTGTAACCGACCGTTTCGGGAAAAAATGGAGTTCAAAAAAATTGAAAAAAGAGCACGATGTTCACTGCCATCGAACAGATTTTCGTCGGGGATGAATCACATAATGGAAACTTACTTGTAGGTGAAATTGTATCCAGTGAAATAAACAATCTTTGTCATTCAAGTGTCCGTGTTTCTTTATCAATAAAGTGCATTTTTAAGCCGCCGCACTGGCATACTGCACAGGCTTGGCGCAACCGCAACAAGAAAGCTGACATGACACAACACGTGACCTGACAGGTGACCGACACCAAACCTGATTACTCCACAGTGCTGATTGGATAAGAGTGGTTACAGTACATGAGCAGTGATAGGTCCACAAGCAGCCAGTGGTGACAGGTCAAGAAGCAGCCAGCGTGCACTCTCCCACCGTTTCACCCCGTTATGTTATGTATAATATTTCTAAATCCGCTTCCTCTGTGGAAGCCGCCTTTATCTACAATGTAGCTAAGAAAGTTTGACGCTGTCATTTATCTACTCAAAGAAAGTTCAGTGTCAGCTAGTTTCCTTTGATGGTGAACCCGCTATTGAAAGCGCGCACTCTCATCGGGCCAAACCTGTCCAAGATTTTCTTAAGACTTATCTTGCCTCTATTGTCTGCCACTTACCAGGGTCCCCTCTGTGGTTATTTTCGTAGACAAAACATGAAGACAAAGACTATTATTCGCGGCGCACCTCGAAGATCTGACATGTTTACGCTCACGCTCGACGAAAAAAATAAATAAGAAATGACAGAATAGAAGATCGCGACTTGCGGTCTAAAACATTTACGGATTTACTAATTTCAACAAAGCACCATTTTTAGAACTGGTTTTACGGTTACCCGAACCGAAAAAACGTAAACGTGTAACCGAATAATCGGTCGGTTAACCGTGTAACCGTCACAGGCTTAGTAGAAGCCATAGCAGGAACCATAGTATAAGCCACAGCAGAAGCCATGGCAGAAGTCATAGCAGAAGCCATAGCAGAAGGCATAGTTTCGAAAATCACAACCTTGTACACTTTGTCTGTCAGTTAACTTTAGTTTGGCCTCTTCCAACTATAGCTGGGAAGTTCAGAATATGAACTGCAGTTTTGCCAAGCTTCCAACTATAGCTGAGAAGATCAAAACATGAACTGCAGATTGGCCTCTTCCAACTATAGCTTGGAAGATCAGAATATAAACTGCAGTTTGGCCTCTCAACTATAGCTGGAAAGATCAAAATATTAACTGCAGTTTGGACTCTTTCAACTACATGTATAGCTTGGAAGATCAGAATATTTTGATTTAACAGCCTGACTAACCTCTGTTTAAGGAATTCTTCATAATCTTTACACATCTCTCGTCCTTCTTTCATCCGTTTGAGCAACACATCATACCCATTTGTGCTGTTAAACTCAGTGTCCTGTGAAGAGAATATACAACCATATTTATGGAAAGCTTTATTATGTAATTGACAGGCTTGGAATTACACGAAGGCCATGGCCTCTGTTGCCCTGGTCTTGGTAAGCTGGCCTTTTTCCAATTGAAGTGCTTTTTGCAAAATAAAAATAGCCTTGCCCTCTCAAAGATGAAATTCCATGCCTACTAGTTTAAAAAGATGCTGCTTTTCTTCATCTTCTATGTCTGTTATATATGGACCATGTAAAAAGAAAAACAGAAGAACTTTTAAAGAACATGGGCAAAAAAGGTATAAATTGGGATTTTAATTATTGGTCATGCGTCTCATTTTTGTTACATGTACTACTAATACAAGAAATGCACAAATAACAAGTCATAAAACACCCATGACTGGTAACAATCAACAGTTTAATTTAGAATATTTAATCTAAAAGCACTGTGTTATTATCAACTTGATACAAGTACCAAAAGTTCCTGAAAAACAATCTTTTATAAAAACTGTCATGTGTGAGAAAAAAATTGTTACTAAACACTTGGGTTGATTCTTTCAAACAAACAACAAACAAACAAACAAACAAACAAACAAACAAACACTCCCTGACTAAAAAATAAGCACCATTTTATAATTGTTTTTCTAAAAATCTTGTTCACAGGTTGGTTGACTGTATGTGTTTATTGAAAACTTGAGGAGTGGGATGAATTTACTCTTAAACAAACCAATGGCGTTTTAGACATGACCTTTAACCCTTTAAAAGCCATGTCATGGCTGAGCGGTAAAGAGCACTGGACTTGAGCTCTGGCGTTTCTGATCAGCAGAGTGCAGGTTTGAGTCTTGGTCTTGACTCTTGACTTTACATGTAAGTGTCCTTAAGAGTCACTGCCTGTAAGAATGTGATTCATGGGTTCTCAGATCTTCTTCTAAAAAATCAGAGTGATGCACCTTCATACCAAACTAATATATCCAATATTTTAGCTCGCTGACTCTTTCGGTTTGGGCGTAATAAATTATCAAAGTTTTAGCGAAAAAAACCTTGTGAAACGACAAGCACATTCCCGGAAAACGCAAAAATGTGCGCCAAGCTTGTCCCAAAAATTTTTTAACATTTTTTTAAACCTCCAGTTGGGCGCATAACACAAGTAAAACAAAAAATTTGGGATCTCGTTGGCGCGTCATGTTATGCGGACCTGAACCTTTGACGCACATTTTTGCGTTTTCTAGGAATGTACTTGTCGTTTCACGAGGGTTTTTTGGCTGAAACTTTGAAAATTTATTACTCCAAAACCGAAAGAGTCTGTAAGCTAAAATTTTGGATATATTAGTTTGGTATGAAGATGTATCACTCTGATTTTTTAGAAGAAGATCTGAGAACCCATGAATCACACCCCCCCCCCCCTAATTTGGTACATTCTTACAGGCAGTGACTCTTAAGCAAGACACTTTACCATTTTTGCTACATCCTTGGTTGGGACGTAAAGCTGCAGGTTTTGGTGTTGTGTAATGCATGTAAAGTACCCACAACATATCATTAAGAGAAGGGGTTTGCCCTGCTGTTTCCTGGTATAGTAGGCTGCAGATTGTGCTACAGCACCTTGCAGACCATTACATGGTGCTGTGTAAACACTAAACAAATGGGTCTTATATTTTGAAAATAGCTCTGCTTGCCTTGTAGAAAAAATAATGAATGTTGTGATAAAATGCTACATGAATAAGAACTGTGTATTACTATTATAAAACTGTGGAAGGACAAAGTGGCATGCTTGGTTTCACCCCAACATTAAGCAAAATTTAGCGAAAATCATTATTTTGTTATCTTTCTACATGTTAAGTTTCTACATGTTAATTTTGACAAACCAGTCCTGCATTATAATTAGAATAAAATCCTTGCAATATCATCACTTCCTACATAAACAACAATCCTTATAATCCTTATTCTTTTGGTTTATCCTTACACCATTGTTTCATTCTGATACAAGAGCACTTTCACATCTCAATGAAAAGATTGAACAAAAACAAAACTCCATGATACAATTTATTAAATCAACAATATCCTTGTCATGCTTGCCCTCCATCAACTTAGGGAACTAAGGACTCGTTATGCCGTGTGAAGATAAAGATCACGTCACAATTTACATGAAACAATGTGGATGTTTGAAGTTGAGAAAATATATGGGAATTTTCCTTAATAACAGTGCATCCTGTTTAATTCTGTGTTTAAAGGGAGGCCGCAGCATTTGGAAAGACAAGTACTCCTTCTTTTTTACTAGCTCTCAAGAAGCACAGTACTTGGATCTTAGAGATGTTCAGATTTCAGAGAACAACAACCTGTACAAAATCAAAGGTACTAAAAAAAAAATAGGAAATGTGCTTTGAATTTATAAGCTATGAAAAGTCCCTTGCAGATCAGGGAACTTGTTTATGTCTCTCCATATATTAACGTTTCTCAGTATGTACATGTACATTCCAAATTTTACGGATTGTTCTCCGTGCATTGCCATTACCCCTCCAGATTTTTGGCAATATCTAAAAAATTCTACCACCTTTTGAATGAAATTTTTACAGGTTAGTTTGATTGTATATCTACATTTGTAGGATTAAAACAATCAGATGGTTCCAAAAACCAAAGGTATACGTCGCCTTTTACCACAGAGTGCAGGATATTGGAGGAATCAGGAGGATCTCAGACCAGGATGCTACGGTTTTCAATGTTGTTAACCGGCTTAAAAGCAAGGATAGTGAAACGAGGGTTTGACCTTTTTCATCCTTTAAATCGTGGGTCTTCCATTTCAGTCTGTAATAAATACACTCAAAGAATGCACATTTTGGGGTGTATTCAATTTATTAAAATGATTTACAGTTAGGAATACGACTGAGCTTTAAGGGAGAACTTAGGCCCACTATAACATTTGTAACAATGAAAACTGGAACAGGTCTTACAAGTACAATACCCTTTAAATTGAAACTTAAAACAAAAGACCACACTTTTCCTTCCTCCGTGGGTAAAGGAGGGACATCAAATTACAGGGCACAGGAAATTACAAAAACTACTGTTTAACTTCTTAGTTGAAAAGTCCACAGTCTCAACATCATTTGGTATGAATTATATGATATTTTATGGCAGAAAGCGAGAAAACAACATAGACAAATGCAGGCGGCATCCCAGGGGTGTGATGTTTATAGATTAAGATTAAGAATCATGTAAAATAGGTTCCCTCCTCATGAAAACCTACTGACCTTCCTGCTGAACTTCTGTGTTACATTTCTGAGGATTTACAGACTCTCTGAAATGTAGGCTACATGAATGTCTTTTTTATCGCTTCATAGTTTACGTCCTTGAATGAAGTGATTTTTAGGTACAGACAGATGAACAAATCCTGAAATCAGGAAAATCCTAACAAATGTAATATGGCTGGTACATGTATACACTGTTTTTCTGTTCTGACTCATTTTACGAAACAAAGGGTAATTTTGCTTTTAAATTTTAACTTGACCATCATGAAGTCACTTTAGCAATTTACCCACATGATTTCCATGAATGTTGATACCATTCAACACTCACTACAGTGTACTGTGCAATAATTTCTCTAAACCAACTGTTGATCATCTCCTTGTGCAATTTATGAGAACATTTTTGGAAATGATAGGGCCTAATGAATCTGACTACCCAATATTTTCACTCATTATTACATGACCAAAAATAGTATCTCAATTCTCAAAAACTGATCAGAGTCCAAAAGTGGATGTTGGATTAATGGTATCATTATATTATTAGGGTTCTCCCCGTGCACAAGCTAGCATATAGGGCCGATACGTGCGAATTGTGTGCCGATATGCGCAAATGGCGACCGATATGCCCCCCCCCCCCAAAAAAAATGATAATACATGTAATTAGTTTCAACTCAGCATGCTTAGGTCAAGCTTCCAAGATTTGGTTCAAGAATGCCCCACAGTTTTGAAAAATCCTGGGAAGAATTCTGATTGTTTTAATTTTTATCGTTATCAGTTTGAATGAAACCAAGGATACCTCAAAAGCGAACCTAGTCACTGTAACTAGACAAAAGTCCTTGCATTGAACAAGAAATGCTGAGGGACGTAGATCCCAACTCCTCCATGATGAGCTTTCTGCCAATACTATCCTAGTACATGGGACCTGCGGCTTTACGTCCCATACGAAGGACAAAACAGTTATGGTATAAAAGTATCTTGCTAAAGCCTCAAGGACGCAAGCATCATGCCAGTCAGACCTGGATTCGAACCAACACTCTGTTAACAACAGAACTTGAATACAGTCCACTAGACCACTCAGCCACAATGCTCCAAAGCTCCTTTCAAAGATTATCAAATTTTTGTAGTTAAGAAACAGATGTTTACTTTATAAGAGCTACCAAAAATATGTTTAAAAAATGTTTCCCCATTGATTTGGGACTTCAATTTCCCTCCATTGCACATTACCTTGTAACTCTGAAAAACACGATTAAGGCTATTGCATTTACCTACAAAAAGTAAAAGAAATACTAGAGGCCCTAACATTGAGATGGGAACAAGTTGCGGACTATTCTGCAATTACTCCCCAACTGAAAGATAAACCCCTGCTTCAGCTTTTTTGTCCTCTCTGAGATGGGTCAGGGAAGGATCCATATATGAATGTTCATTTAATCTTAATAAAACACTTGAATCCTTTTTTAAAATAAAGACAGGAAACTGGTGAAAGTTAGAGGTTGCAGTTGTTATACAACATCCGGCCTGATACTTAACGGAGGCAACAAAGGTGATTGCCTCCATGCCCCCTGGTCATTGCCTTGGTGCCCTTGCTACAGTAGAAATTTACAATTTCCTCATAGGGTGCCCTTTACCACGGAGAAAATGCCTTGGTGCCCTTGGCTTGCCCTTGGCTTGCCCTTTCAAAAACGAAGCATACAGGCCTGCAACATTACAACTCACAGACTCTGTCACATACAAATCTTTGGAAAATAGAATTAGATGTTAAAACATTATTAGGTTATTTGTGTCATGATCATAACCTTTCAGCTTTTTAGCACTAAAATGCATTTTTAATTTGTTGCACTTTGGATGCTTGTAATTGTTTTTGGTTCCAGAGCTACATTTTATCTCCCTTGAGGGCCTTTAGTAATGACTTAATGCAACATGATTTGGCAAAAATGCCAGATCCAAACACTGTTTAAGTAAAGGATCATTTTGATTTTATTGTAGTCCACCTGCACAATCGAACGGTTCCAAAATTCAAAGGTATTGGTTTGCCTTTAAAGACGCTCTCCTATCAAGAAGAGAACTAATCTGTACATCATACCAAATTTAGTTATCATGGTTATAGTAAGTAGGTTAATTTCAACCAATGAATTAGTACATTGACTGTGTTAACCACAGAGTAAACGTAACCTCCATCCTACCCACTGGCTAACTCCAGGTTTGTTCCGCTATCGTCTCACTCTCAGCAGCTCAGACAATACAATCGTCAATAGTGAACGAACCTCCATACTCAACATTTCTTAGGAGTATCCACTGGCTAGCTTTATGAGCTCCCATGCGGCATGCATGAGCCCCACTATCTCTACCGAATGTTAAATTAAACCCAAGAATGGCTAATTATTAAAAAAATAACGACAAGAGTCGAGAAATAAATTTATTTATTTAAAACCTACCCAAAAGTGTTCCACAAAGCGTGTCATGTTGTCTCCTTTTTTTGCTCAAAAGTGGTGGTAATCTTGTCTTGCACAAACTAACATTAACAAACATACATGCACGTGTACATATGTACGAACTATTCGTACTTCAATGTAGCCAGCTAGCTCCGCTGTGACTCTCGATGCATATGCAGTCACTGGTTCCGGGTCGGGTTCCGGTTCAGTCACATATCAAGCTCTTTCTCTGCGCTCTGAGCTAGCAATATAGCATTCAACAACATGTGGCTTGGTTCACAACCAACCGTATGTGAAAAAAGATAAGCATGTAAACAAAACTTCGTTTTACTTTTTATATTTCACTTTCAGTTTAGTCAAATTGCACACTTCTTCATTAGGCCAGTTTTGACTATAAATCATCCGTTCGTGACCACAACTTACGGATCTGTTTTAAAATCCAACATTTATCACGGGTTTTCCGCAACGTCCTCACACGGAAGTATAGAAACATAAAATTAAAAAAGACAAATAACAAGTAGCCAGGTATCAATATAGCACACACGCATATACGGTACAAACGACGACAGGTAACTATACTTAAAACGCCTCTTGACCTTTTACCTCACAATTTCGACGACTGTTGTATGTATGATTAAACATATAACGACGTATGCAGAGGGTAAGTAGAATAAAACAGTCGTAAGTTAACTTTCTCATCGAAACCCTAAGTTTTCGTTTCATTTGTTCCGTCAATTCCATTCAAAATAAACAAAATCATCAAATTCAAATAACGAAGAGACTATTTTCTACCAATTCTTTCTCAAAAGGAAAAAAAAAATCGCTAAAAATAGGTTAGTAAGATTCCCTGTCAAATTTTCCGATCCGACACCAGACGATTAGAAATACGTCCACACAATTGACCAATTGAGAACAAGCTTATGAAATTATATACCAATGAACGCTTTCGTTTTAAAAAACAGCGGGCATTTAATTTGTTGTTTATGATCACGCGAGATACACCAAAACTAAAAACGGTAATTTGTTCATTTTGTGTTCCACTCTAAACCTGGTATCCATTAATTTTTTTGAAACGTGTATTATCGAAAAGCATATAGTTTGTGTTGGTGTGTAATTTGCACAGCTTCTTACAAACATTTAATGTTGGCAGTTGGGTTTATTTTTGTTTTTGCCTAGTTTCCGGACATTCGACGATGTAGCTCTCTGACTCGAGTCTATGGCCGTGTCCGAAACGGCGACTTCGGCTACAGCTACAGCTAGATCAGCGCGTCTGCCAGTGTTGAAGAATAGGCAGACGCGGGCAATCTAGCCGTAGCTCTAGCCGAAGTCGCCGTTTCGGACACGGCCTAATAATACAAATTACAACTTTACAAGACTGTTGTGTTTTAAATGTAAAGCCATGTTAGGCCTAGAGCATTAGAGTGTTGAGTATAGTATATGAGGTTCCTTTTGCTATCGTCTCCAAGTGGAGACGATAGCGGAACGAACCTAATATTTTCTAGAGGGGTAAACGGTTGCTACCCTCTCCAGTCTACTTTTCAATCCTCCGGACTGTCGGGAGCATTGCAGCTGATTAAATATAATATTATAAACCGTTAATTTACCCCCCCCAAAAAAAAAAAACAAAAAAAAAATAAACAAACAAACAAACAAACATTATCTTTGATTTCTATTCTAGTAAAATAGTATTTCTACACATTCACTAAACATTTTATCAACAAAACAAGTTAACTCCAGAAACTTATTATATTTATAGCCTTTCAAAAATTGAGGAAAGCAACAGAATAAACAAAACTCAAGTTTGAAATAAGGTGGTACCGTGGTATTACTACGGAGTAAGCAGAACGAACCTCATCATAAAGTCATAGTTCTACTCTATTGATTATCAAAGTTATGATTATTGCAACTGCAAATGCTCTATAACATATATTGTTGCGATGATCGTATTAAACCCTCCATCCTCCCGACGGTCGCAGACCTCCGGTCTATATGGAGGGTTACGATCGTCGCAACTACATAACATACTGGAATTAAAAATTTTTTTTTTTTAGTTATGTGGTGTCGTGGCTGAGCTGTCAGGGTAGTGGACCCCAAGTTCTGCAGTTTACAAAATTTGAGAAAATCTGGCCTTGGCAGTAACGACGCTTGGTCCTTGAGCAAGGCAATTTATCATAGACTTTCCTCCATCCAGGAGTACAAATGATTACCGTTGAGAGCTGGGGAGTAGCCTGCGATGGATTGGCATCCTGACCAGGGGCAATAGAAATATAGTCAGTTGTTTAATGCCGATGAAATCGGATATAAACACCAGCCTGGAGCTATATTGGTTTGGGACAGACTTTACTCTTTTGTTTACTCTTTGTAGACTATTGTTCTCAATCTGATAAACAAACTAAAGCCAGAATGGGTACCGTTTCAAATTTAATTCTGATTGACAGATTGTTTTTAGAATACTTATTTTGATAACATGCAAGTGTAAACAAACACTTTTTCTTTTAACTTCCCATTCATACAAAGTAATACTAGAGGTCAGCATCATGTCTTCAACTGAAGATGATAACAGCAGCATCCCAGTCCTACCCTCAGACTCGCCAGGAAGCTCTGTCTCAACCACATTACAGGTAAATCAATCATTATGGGTGAAACAAGGAAAAACAAAACCTGGAAGTTCAGGGTCAGGGCTCAATTTCACAAAGTGCTAAGATTCATGGTAAGTTGAGTTCCAACTGAATATCACCATAGTGATTTGTATTGTGACGTCACACTTTGCTTCGCTATTAAGATTGATTCGCACTTAAGATCAATCTTAGCTCTTTGTGAAATCGGCCCTCGGGGATGTTCAACCCCAAATTATGTCAAATTTACTGAGTCAGTTTCTCTTATGGTCTATTAGTTGATAGGTAAATAAGTACACCTAATTTCTATACAATGTTCATGTGTTGAACTTTATTATCCATATTTTAGTGACAGAGATGCAGAGGTTTGTTTGATTGATGAGACCTTCTTCATGTAGGTTCCTTACGCGCATTACACTACACACAGCACTAGGCAGGACCCAGTTGCGATAATGGTAATATTAATAACCGTAGCCCTCCATCCTCCCTATGGTCAGGAGGATGGAGGGTTATAAGTATCGCAACTAGGCAGGACCTACCAGCGTTATTTCCCATTTGAAGAACAAAGCAATCAAAGCTTACCATGGCCGGGGCAAGAACCCACACTTTGACAACACTAAAACTTGAGTCCAGTGCACTAGACCACTGGGACATGAGACTCCACATGTAAATAACAACTCTGATACCCAATATTTGTTCACCGAAAAAACATCTTGTCAATATTTCTTTGTTCAACCCCAAATTATGAAAAACAGCTAATTGGAATTTCACCTTTTACTTCTTTTGACCTTCCACTCTGACCATGGCTTTGTGATAATCTCTGTCATACACCGAGACAATTTCAAGTAAAAATGTCTGAGATAAATCTTAATTTGATTTTTTGCTTCTTTTTTTTTATAACAAAAGGTATATAAATAATATGTGTGGGAAAACTGTGCATGGGTAACATGGTCTACAGTATGTATTCCACGAAAGTATTGGCTTGACGGATACAAGTCGAACACTGCAGCCGTTTGTTCTTCTTTTGATAATATAGTACTACATGTACGTTGCAATTTTGTTAAAATACACCAGTGGTTTGCAGTTCTCACTAGGAAAAAAATGTCACATGCAAGTTAATCTTTAATGTTCTCTTGTGTTGTCAGAGTGAGTTGAACAAAATAATTAATAGGGGGGAAAAAGGGAAACAATTAGTCACACTTGTTTTTATTTTTTCTTTAGGATGAGTACCAAGAGCTACTGAAGTACGCTGTGGTGACCCCTCACTATGATCCTGCCAACTTGCCCCAGTCTCTCGCTCAAGCAGCACATGCCTTTTCTGGGCGGCAACAACAAGATGAACTCATCTTTGAAGATTCCACTGGTTAGTTTTTTAATTTATTGTTGAGTAGTCTAGAAAACTTGAGTAATCTTCTGGTAGCTCATGACTTAGTCATCAGTTTGAAACCCAGGCATGCCAGTCATGCATGGTGTCCTTGAGCATGACACTTACAGTAGGTACCTAATTTGATTCTGAAACTGGGTGCTGTGAGTGTAGAGATTGTATTGTGTGTGCTACCCCAATGGTGCTCATCAGTAGTTTTTGTAGTCCCAGGGGAGTCAAGAAAGTTTGCAGATAAGTCTTAAGGATCCTGGTGACCAGGGATAATAAAGTGCATTGGGACCTGTATCACTGTACGGTTTCCCATGTCAATTATTAAAAAGTACAAAGTCAATCTTGTTACATTTATCATCAGGTTCGGAGGCAACAACAGAGGCAACCTCTAGTGAGGAGGCTCTTAGAGGCAAAGAGAGCATCCAGGCCGTACAAGGCTCTACCACTAATGAGGATATCTCAGACAATGGGATGTCACAGACTACAGGAGAGAGGGGCCCCAGGATGAATGTTCCAGGTAGGCTTTGACATCAAGAGAGTCCTCCACTGTTATCTGATGTCGTCCCTCCCCATTTTGCCAATCCTAAATCCTCTATGGCATGAAAGTACATTGGTATTGATTACAGATATCATTTGTGGACATGAACAAATGAACTTCCAAGTTACTACAAAGTAACTTATTATTCCCAAGCATGCAGTGAAATCGTTTTACCAGGTGTTATTTCATTGTAAAGAAAAATCTAATTTTTGTAACATTTTGAAGTGATGGTCGGCCGACCATTGTAAGAATGTATGGGTTTTAATATGACAAGGTCGGTTTGACAGCTTCAAATTATCATCATTGGCCCTCATTCTCCTTGCCAGTCACGTACGCACAAATGTAAACAGGTTGGTGGGAGGATGTCATTAAATCCTACCTCATAATTCCACATTTTCCACAAAAGTACAACAATTTCCAATGATGTAATTTCCCCATAACCGTAACTTTGACTTTTTGGCCATTGGGCATTTTCTCTATCTATCAGGATTGTTAAGCTTATTGTAATAATATTTTAAAAAAACAATTCTGAGGACTTGCCCCAAGCATAGTTGCTTTGGCAAACATGGCAAAACCAAGGAAATTTTTTTTGAGAAAATCAGGTGACTCAAGCTAAATAATTATATTAAAGAGACTTGACTAATTGTTTTACAAAGATCAAATGACCCCAGTACGACCCTTCATGAGCGGTCTGGTTGGGACAGCAACCCCAGACTCTGATGCATCCACGTTGTCAGAGTCGGACCTGTCAAGGGGCAGTGGAATGTCGCCCTCTGTTGACCAGGACTTGGCCAGGATGGAGGCAAACCTCGATAACTGGTGTCTGGACTTAAAGCGCAATGTTCTGGTAAGTAGAAAGAACATTTTACATAAAATATGGAGTGCATCAGCGTTTGGTTTTTTCTCTAATAATATTGACATGGCATTTCTCTTTTAAAAGTATTATACAGGATTGATAAGGAGAAAAATTATCATTATTAAATTTTAGTCTGAAAGCTTACTGATTATGAAGTTCAAACTAGAAAAACAAATTTTCTGGGAAATATTTCCCACTGAAATGAAGTCATATTCGAGAAAACTGTATCAAAATTCCTTAAAAAACGCTATAAGCTGATATCATTTGTTCCAACCAAAGTCAAGAACAATTTATTTACCTGCTGAAATTTGTGCATGGTCGTTCACTTTGTCTCCTGACTCACACAACACTTAATTTAAGCCGACATTTTCACAGATTTGTTTTTTCTTGTATATTGTTGATCACACAAACAAGAACACTAAATTAAGCAAGTCTTAAAAAGAACACCATTTCAAAGCATATTTTTTTCTAAGAATATTTGTAGTAAACATAAACAAAGGTTCCTAAATAAATTGGATAACAGATTACCTGTGCCTCCCAGGGCTTGACTGCAGGCCGGAGGTCACTGATTCTATCACTCGGCCAGTAAACTCACGACCGGACAAGTCTGGTGGTCTTGTGGTTTTTCATTATGTGTAATAGCGTTTAATGTTGGCTTTAGTCTGGTAGATATCTTTTAATTCTACTGAGTACTAAAGTAAACTTACCCAAGGGAGAAAAGGCAAATGAGATCAATCTTGTCTTAATGCTTCTTTAAATATTTCTCATTTTGATTTTGGTCGTGTACTTATCAGCTTAAAGGATGTTTGTATTTGACTTGTTTCTTTAGGCTGAGATGAGTCAGTCGAAGATCTCATTGATTGAGCGACATCGACAAGAGATACGAGTCATCAAAGACAGGTACAGAAACAATTGTTGATGATTTGTTTTGTGAAGGGACTTACTACAATAAGTAGGGACTTACCAAACATTTCAAATAGCAGTATTTTCTTCAGAATTGAATTGGACACTGAACTCTTCTCATAGTAGATAATTCAAACCTGGAAGGGTTAAATTTTGACCATAATATTATGGTGACATTTTAAAGAATCATACTTTAAAGAATCATACTTTAATCACGGCACCGCTTTGACATGAATGTGAGATGCATTCACCATCCAGCCTGAGAGAAAATAACATTGTGTCAAAATCACAGAATAATGCATATGCATAAATTAAAAACCTATGAAAATTTGGGCTCAATCGATCATTGAAGTTGCTAGAAAATAATGAAAGAAAAAACACCCTTGTTGCATAGAATTGTGTGCTTTCAGATACCTGAGAACAGGCTTCATGCCTGTTGCCTTTCTCAGATTCAAATTTTGGCGTGAAAACTTACCTCTTTCTCTAAAACTACTTTACTTCAATGGGGGTTGTTTCTAACAACGAAATATAACATCAACAGCTCTCCAGTGCTCTTTACCAAGTAAGTTTTATGATCATTAACTTATGGAGTATTTACAAGAAGTACACCCTGCCTTTAACAATTGTTTCAATTATTTATGATTTGTGATGAATGTACAGACATAGCCGAGATATCGACCATCTCCAGAATGATATAGGGAACCTAAAGGAGCTTCTACACACATACGAGGTGTCCATTGAGCGTAAGGACGGCGTAGTGTCCAATCTAACGAGGGCGCTGCAGAGACAAAAAGAACGATTTGAAATGCTGAGAACGTTTGAGGCTTGGAAACTTAGGCACAGTGAGGATCGCAGGGAGGTCAGTCAACAGAGTATTCCGCATGCTAAAATGAGCTCTACATTCCTCAAGTGTAACAACTCATTGAGGATATAAATATTCAAGCATCAGACTATAATGGTTGATTCGTTGAAACTATGTATTCTGGCAGTGCAGATAAGAACATTATGTGTACATGAACTGACTCTCTTTTTTTTCAAAATCTCTTACCTTTTTTGACATTGTCACACCTCATGCTCTTTTGAGAATGAAGAGTGTGACAGACAACAAATGTTCACATCGTTGTAAACATTTTCTACTTAGGTCATACTTTGGTAATGACCCCCCCCCAAAAAAAAAATTAAATAAAATGTTTGTAATTTCTATCTGAAAGCGGCCTTGTTATAAAGATGGTAATGATAGTAAGCGTCCTGTGAAAATGTTTCATCTGAAAAGCCCCCACTTATTAGAAATCAGTAAAAGTATGTAGAAAGATTTGAATCTCCAAAACTCACCTCAAGGTGAGTTTGGAGATTGTAAGCCTGGCTATGATCCCTGGCTATATGGCAGTTACAGGTTTAAACTGCCTCTGACTGGCAACCTGAACAAAGATATTGACAAAATAGCCAGCATAGGGCTAGTTAGCTCATTTGGTTTAGCACAGGCATGTTAAATTTTTCTTTGTTCAGCCCAAACTTATTTCAAATTTACCCAGTCAGTTTCCCTTGTGTTTTTTAACTTGATAGAAATTATGGTGTCTTAACTTGACTGAATGACAAGAATGTCATCAATGAAGATAATGTTTCATTCATTTTATTGCTTATGTCTTGACTCTGCCAGGCTTTCACTAGCAAGCTAGCCATCAGGCAACGTGAACGACGCCAGATGACTAGAGTATGGAGTGGTTGGCACAGTCTGATCGAGGCAAAATGGAAACAGCGAGTTGAGAAGGCATGCCAATCCAAGGCCCAAGAAGTGTGTATGTCACTCACCAACGACTACGAGACAAGACTTGCTTCAGTGAGTACATAGCTTTGACTTGGCACTGGAAACATTTTTTATTAATTCTTGATGAACCTAATCTCTTCAACCAGTACTTTACTTTAGACCACACCTCTTTCTTTCTTTTAAACACCCGACATTCCAGGGCATTTCCTGGCTGGCAAGATAGTATGCTGTTTAGTTGAGAAATTCAACACTTTGTATCATAATTTTCATATTATAAAAACAAGTATTGTTGAAATTTGACTTGCAGGTAGTCTAGCCTGTGTGACATTGTTGTATAAGTTTTGAGATGTTCATATTATATAAATTGGGCACTGGCATCATGAAATGATTTAATGTTGTTTTCCACAGAGCTGTGTACACTTTGTGCCTGCAATTAGTCCAAACTTTGGACATATTATATCAAGTTACATTGACCATACAAATTATTAAGTTGCTGTTCAGAAAAATCAAGGTGTAGTTTGAGAGATCCTGAGAATTTGTTTTCTTGCAAAGTTTGTTTAATGTTTAAGAATTCAGATTAAGAAAGTAAGGAATACTACATCAAATAGCAAAAGTTTTTGAAATAAAAGACATCTATGTTCTTTATATTTTCTAGAAAAGCTTTTTATCTTACTTTATATATCAATGAAGAGAGAACATCTGTTTGAAGTATGCCTTAAAACAATGTTGTCTTATCTCTTTAATTGTCGTTGCATTTGTGATTAGTTGAACGAAGCTCTTGAGTCATCACGAGCTGAGGTGACGCGGCTCCATGCTGAGAGAGAAATGTATGAAGAAACAATGAAGAAAGCATTCATGCGAGGTGTGTGTGCCCTCAATCTGGAAGCCATGACAATGTTCCATGAGAACGAAGGTGAGACAGAGCCCCCTCATGAATATTCATATGGTAGAGCGTATTTTGTTAGAATGTAGGCTTCAACAATGTTGACTTCTGTAACTCAAAGGGATCCAATTTCATAAAGCTGCTTAAGCACAAAAGTAGCTAAGCATAAAAAATTATTCTAACCACTTACCAGATTAAGGTTACAGCCAAAAGACCATACCACGTGTACCATCTGTGACTGTTATCCTTCTTATTTTTAGTGAGCAGAAAAGTTGATAAGCAATAATTTCTGCTCTATGAAATTGGCCCCTGGTAAACTGAGATCATTTTTTTTAACCATGGCTCAATCACATTGAGTCAAAGTTGCATTGCCTGATTTTTCTCTGAAAAATACAAAATTTAGAATTTTTTCCCTGAACCAATTGTGACAGATGATGCTGTTTCAGCACAAATTACTTGTTGTATGTGACATGCAAATTGTATGTACATGGCTGTACATGTCGGGTCCCGACAATAACTCAATTGTATTTTTAAAAGTATTACTAATAATTTGTCTTCAGTAACCATTTGATTAGCCCATCAGTGCTCTTCTTTTACAAGCCTTTATTTTTCATTCTGTTCATTAACCTCATTAATGTTGTTTTGGGTATTGTTCACATTCGCTCCTTATATAAAAAATGTTTCAAATGCATTATTAAGAAACAAACAACAGAATACAGGATAGGTGAACCTTTTACAAGTTCATATGTGGAAACAGAAATTTTATTGTCACTTCTCCTTCAAACTTTTCTCTGAGAATGTTTCTGTGTCTGTAACTTTAAGATGATGGTGGGAACAGTCGACCTAGATCTGATGATGCCCACCTACATCAGGTGCCAACCCCCACAGGGGCACCCCACAACTTCCACCCAGTGGCTGGAATTATCAACACCAGCACAGAGCCTCAGCCTCGTACTGTAACAAGCCAAGGTGCAACCACCCAAGGCACTGTCACCCAGAGTGGTTCTGGAGCAATCAGCAAAATTGGAGTGAGTACATCACTGATAAAAACTATTGTTACATTAATAATTTCACTTTGAGTGTCAGTGTTTGTATTATTATGGGGTTTTTTGCAAAGTAACTTGTAAGAATTTATTTTTAAAAATTAAAAATTTTACAACATAATATTTTCAAGATTCACAAAAAATATTCATACTGCCAAGTCACAAAGGCGCAAGAAAACGGCAACTAAGCTATCTAGCCCTATGTTAGGGGTCTCTCCATTTTGTCAATATCTTTGCTCAGGGTGCCAGTCAGAAGCCATTGTAAATGCTGTATAGCCAGGGATTACACCCAAGTTTATGATACAACCTTTGAAGTCTCTTGTGGTTCATAACTTGATATTTATAATTAACTTGTGTGAGGGATAATTATACATGGGCTTAAGATGTCTTTTCTGAAATGATTTCCTTTTTCGTTGTAGACGTCAGCTTCTAGATCAGCTCACAGTTACAAAACAACCAAAACTATCACAGCTAGAGTCTCTACAAGGCCAGAGACTGGGAGGGCAGGGCAGTCAAGTGGACCAAGCTTAGCTCCCCCTATGAGTTCCGTCATGGTTGAGAGACACCACCCTGTTACACAGGTCTGTATAGCTTGACAAATTAAATACACCTCACTGCTATTGCAGTTTGCCTTCCTTTTCAAACTAGAGGGAGATACTTTGACATTCTTGTGTTTATTTATTTAAAAATAAAAATGGGGGGGGGAGGGATGAGTTGTACATGTTTTTGATAATTTTGTTGGCAAGTCACACATTGCTGTATTGCTTGATGTCTTCCAGCATGAATGCTTTCTTTTGTGTCTGATAATGATTGTTGCTTGTACGATGTTGATACAGAGTGAGCTCCCAAGTATTTTTGTTGACGAAATAAAGTTTGAAAGTTCACTTTTAAGTTAAACCAGCTTGAATTTAACCTTGTCTATTCTTCCCTCAGCAAACCATTGGCCATGCAATGGCCTCCCAATACCCTGTTACAACGGGAGTGGCGTCTACGAGCAGGGACTCCGCCCGTCAGACACTCCAAGGCCACACCCAATCCCACCAGCATGTTCCTAGACAGCAACCATCAGGCGTGGCCCAGAGGAAGATCGCAGGGCAGAGTGGGCGTGTGGCACTGTCTTCAACTCCCAACATCCACACAATAAAAGTGGTCCAATAGACCAACGATGAATGCCGCCATCTTTGTTGAGTTTCCAGTATACCAGTAGGATTGTTGTGCTTATTAACAAACACTACATGGGGCCAGTCTAATCAATCCTTTGTAGCTTTGGTTTGATTGAGCACACATTCATTTGTAGGGAAGGGAATGGGATAAAAGTCTGTTACCCAGACTCACTTCTATCAGAAACAATTTTCATTAGTATTTTTACTAGTAGCCAAATCATTTTTTTTTTTTTTTTGTAAGTAATGGTGTTTTTATGCTTAACGAGTTTGTACATAATAATGCAGCCATGGTGTCATGCCAAAATAAAGTTGGAGATAATTCCATAGTTGTACATGGGGTGCATAATTTTGATGATATACTTAAAGGTATGCAGACAAGAATGGTAATTGTCAAAGACCAGTATCCTCACTTTGTGTGACCCAACATATACATCAAATAAACCTGTGAAAGTTTAAGCCCAATCGGCCATCGGAGTCACAAGAAAATTGTGGAAAAAACGTATACTAACATGTTTTCACTGTTCTCAAGCACCAGGTTTTAGACTCACCGGATCTAAACTAATTTGTTCACTCTTTTTTCAAAAACTATAGCATTTCAAGAAAAAACATATCAAGATTAGTTTTCTCCCATTTTACCATCTTTTTACCACCGATAGAAATCTGTGAACATTTATATTTTCAATCTTACCCATGCAAATTCTGTGCACAACCTTTTTTGGTACTACTACCCGATGAGTCTTGTTAACCAACAACTTTGGGCGGCTGGTTCTCACCTTTGACGTACTTTGGGGTTAAGTTATTAATGACAGTTGCTAATGGTGTCAGAATTCGTGATATAAGTTCTACAGCTGATCAATGGTATCAAATTGGAAAGAAAAAAAAATTCAACACTGAGAAACGTTTTCCTTTAATCTTATTTTTACTTTGTTTTAAGAATTGTTTCATAGTTTTCTCAAATCATAAAAGTGCTGCGTGTTTTGAGTTTATAACAATCAGAAGTGAATTGTATGCATATCTATGTCATTTTGTTTTTAAGATAGCAGAATTTTGACTCTTAAAAATCTTTTCTGGAGTGAAAAAGTTTGAAAGTTCAAGGTAAAGTTGCATCGTAAAAAATTCATGAATAATTTTTTATTAGTGTTCTAATACAAACGTACTGTATTGTGGTGGGTTTTTTAAAGGTGTAAAGTTATCCTAAATTGAGTATTGTAAAATATTTGAATTACCTGTATCATATTTTAAGATGTTTTTGTAATAAATGTTTTGTTTGGAAAACGACTTGAAAAGTTGCTATATCGTGCTATTGTTGATTTTGGAACTCATAAATGAATGAGTTGTCCATTGCATTATTGTGGATTTGAAATGCATCTTAGTAGACATTGCGATTCGGCAATTGAGTTATTTGATAGGAGTTGTTCATGCAAATTTTGTTGTCTTCTTTGAAAAGATGTTGGTAAACAGATTGACATTTCAAGTCGCTGATCCGATTGTTTTTGTTGATGTCAGTGACAGAATAGAGTGTTTTGAGATATAAGAGGTCTGATGTTGATGTAAACATCGTAACCAATCAGTCTCGGACTATTAAAGGCAGGGTTATTGACCAAAATCTTGGTAAAGAGCACTGGAGAGCTGTTGATATTTTAAAACATTGTTAGAAACGACCCCTTTGAAGTAATGTAAATTGAGAGAGAAGTAATTTTTCACCCAAAAATTTGAACCTGAGAAATGCTTCAGGCATGACGCCTTTCTCATGCATCTGAAAACACACGGTTCTATGCGAAAAGGGTGTTTTTTCTTTCATTATTTTCTTGCAAGTATGATGACCAATTGAGCCCAAATGTTCACAGGTATGGTATTTTATGCACATGTTGGGATACACCAATTGAGGATACTGGTCTTTGACAATTAACAAAATTATAACCCGCCTTTAAGTATATACGAGACGTTTTAATTAGTATCGGCAATTCAGCTACGCCTATTCTTCGTCTGGGGGATTTATTAAGTTGAAATGAAGAATCACTTGTAGAATACAGGCAT
This sequence comes from Pisaster brevispinus, assembly GCA_023634235.1. Taxonomy (NCBI): domain Eukaryota; kingdom Metazoa; phylum Echinodermata; class Asteroidea; order Forcipulatida; family Asteriidae; genus Pisaster; species Pisaster brevispinus. The sequence goes on from JAMKCF010000006.1 coordinate 13,242,010, forward strand.
GCAACTCTTCCGCGTTTCCGCGGATTTCCGCGTTTTTTAAAAATGATCAGCGCTAAAAAAAAAAAATCGAAAAAAAATAATAATAATTTTTTGGCGATTTTTTTTTAAAGCCTTATATATGCTTGGCAACAACAATGTACAACCACAATAATGTGAAATAAGCCTAGTACATGCTAAGAATGCACCTAAGAGCATAATAAACCTCAACATTTTCTAGGGTACCATTGTGGATCTCATGTCCCTTGGCGTTTTGGCTGCCTCGCTCCGCGCTTGCGTTGTGCCTTTGAAAATTTCCTCTTTTTTTTAATAGATTGTGAAGCAGGAAGCTGATGACCATCCCTGCTGCTGCTGCATTCTGCTGCTACTGCATTATGCATAATAATTCCAGAAGATTTGCTACCTCCCCTCCGCATTAAAAGCTGCTTACCATTAAGCAAATTGTAGGGACCTGCCCGGCTAGCTAAATTATGTAGTGTTTTGTTCCACCTCCCCTAAAATTTGAACAGCAGCAACCCCACCTTCACCCCCATTTTTCAAGAGCCAAACTCGGACCTCTAGTAGCTTACAACCAGTCTGGATGTAGATACTTTCCTGCCCAGCCAGTCACATTGTGGATGACTGTCAGCGAGAAAGCGTAGAATGAAAGTGATTCACCAGAACTGGTTTCATCATCTTTTTTCTTACAGAACCCTCCAGCCCTTCACCCAGGCCCGGGGTCTACAAAATGTTTATGCTTACTATAGCAGAAAAACACATAATTTTTATAAGCAAAAGTGTATTTCACGACAGAGACGACTTGACAGCGCGAATTCGGGAGTGACGGTGTTTTTAAGGAGCACCAGTACTTCCTATCTGTCATCACTTGTTCTTTTGATCACTGCCAGTAGTTGTACGTATATTTTACGAACAAGTTCGGATTTTTTGCAATGGCATAATCATTTGTTCTTTTTCTTTTTTATAAGGAAATCCAACTTTCCATTTCAGTTGGCTGGGAAAAATCACAATTTTATTTTCCATCTTGAATAGTTTTTTAAGTTTAATCTCTAAAGTCAATAGTAACGGCAACGTTGTGTAGCCATCACTAGTTTTTAAAATCGTTTGTATCTCGTATCCGCCCCCCCCCCCCCGCATTTACAGTTGCATAGTGCGAGTTTTGGTATTTTTATCTGCACGAGTATTGACAGATGATGCCGTTCCAAAACGAAAAACACACAAAAACATATGCATGTACCATGGACACTGCACAAAATACATGTATCATGCGAAATCGTTTGTAGGCCTAATGGCTATATGGAAAGGAGATAATGTCACCCGGGAAAAAAAAATCATTTTTAGTTTTTAATTAGGTTACTACATTTATTATTGGCGGATTTTTTCGTGCAATGCCTTCCGAATAATTGGTTTTTTTAATCGGACCGTAGCACTTTAAGGGCCTTGTCACACTGAGCAATTTTTACTGGCAACTTGGAGGCAACCAACAGCACTGCATGCAAAAGGAACACTTTGGCTGCACAGAAGTTATTTTTCTATGTCTCACAATCCTAAAGGAAATAATATGAACATTGAACTGTGAATGCCTTTTCTTTTTGGAGATTGCCTGGAACTGTTTGTCTGTAAATTGCCTCGTGTGACATGGCCCTAAGGAATGCCGTGTCATAGAGAGAGTATCTTTTATTAACTTTTATTTCAAAACGTTAGCATCCTTATTAGATTTCCATTTTTTACATAGGGTTTGAAAACGGTCAATGAGCGCTCTACGAACCACTACATATATAGACTACTGAAACAACACTGGGAAAAGAACACAAGAGGACAGTGTAATTTACAGAAATTAACATATTATTGATGGTTATAAGTATCCCACTTCCTTTTTGGTATAAAAATAAACAAGTCTTTAGTATAATATAAGGAAAATATATGCGAACAGTTCTGTGTCACGTATTGTGCATTAATATGAGTGCATTTGACATTAAACACTGAATAGGCATGCAATAAATAGTTCACAAGTGGGGTCATAGATTGGTTTTTGTCAATAAGGCTGATTTATATTGCCAGAATTACAAAGAAAGATAAAATAAAAGATTGTGAAATTTTCAGCTGAATACAGTGTGCACTTGCTGAGAAAACAGCAGAAAACTCAGTCCCGGTAGTTTTCACACAAACGTCGAATCCATCCACGTTTAGCGAGGTGACAGCGGGTACCAACTGCACCTCTGGCCGCAGCATTCGCGAACGGACACCAATCCCCATAAATCTGAGAAGCGATTTCTCTGATTCAAATGTTTTGGGGTGAAAATTTTCCCAACTTCGAATGGATTCCTTTCTCAAAATAGTTTATACTACCAACAGCTGCAGACGTGCTTCTAACCAAATAAGTTTTCATGGTCATTATTTTTGGAATATTTACCAATCTATGACCCTAACTCGGGTTTGTAATGGCAAAAGTACATCTATCGTTGCTATATTAAAATAAATCAACTTGACATTAGAGGGGTCTTTGACACAGAGTTGCACTATAATTTTCCAAATGATAGAGTCCGTTGGTTTTAAGCCTTATAGGCACTTAACATATCCGTAAACAACTTATAAAGTCACACTGCAAAAAAGAAGTTGTCTTTTATTAATGATGTAAATACCAATACAACCACAACCGCATTATGATTCATAATTAACTCTTCGGCGACAGTAACCGGAAACACCTAAGCATGCAGAAAATCATTTTGCCCGCTTAAGCCGCTTAAAGCTAACTACTACTTTTAAATTTAAACATTAATTAGGCCTAGATAAATTCTATAATAAGATACAAGGTAGACAGAAGTCTTTTTAAATTGCTCTACAGTATTCAGCTACTCTGAACTTTCTAGTTTAAGAATAGTCTTGATTGGAGACGTTCATTTTGTTACAGTAGTCGCCGATATCGCAACTTACGAATACTGTCCGCAACACGAATTACTGGAAAAGAGATCGCACGAACATCTGGATCAAAACGATCCAAATATAAAGACTTGCCCAGTCCCTCCGAGTCAGCCTCCCAAACAGTCGATGCTGCGCCCTCTATCGGTGACTAATACCAGCGACAGCGTCGCCAATCAAGACTTGTTAAAGAGGGGATTAAGGTCAAATTCTAATTTTCCAAAATATAAAGTCCATATGAAAGTGAGAGAAAAGACACAAGTCTCTAACCTCACGTTAACATGGTTTGAAATGTACATTATTTGATACTTTTACAAATTTTGGGGCGAAGTTTGAATCATTACGTAATTGATATCAGCTAGAAATGGGTCTTAACATTCCAAAGAGCAAGTTTTACGCCAGTCAAAGTCAAATTCAATGCCGTTTTGATTGACTATCATAGAATTTCTACAAGGAACTAAAATGTTACCATAATGTAAAGACCTATTTGAAATGTTTTTGGATGATAAAAACACTTTACACTGTTTAGGCGTGAGGTTAGAGGCTTGTAATTTATCACTTACTGGTACATTAGGAGTTTATCTATCGGAAAATAAATCATACAAAACTGAATTCGATATTGGAGCCCTTCTTCTGCAGTTTAACGAAAACACAACTTTTCAATCGGAAAAAAAAATAAAAATAAAAACTACTTCCACCAATTTCTAAAGTATGTTTGTGTTTTAGGTGATGAGTGGCAATTCAATCCATCAGCTCATGTTCGATTTTCAATGTTATTGTGAACATGTTCACAAAAACAATGAAGTCTGCTGCCACCTAGCGCCTGAAAACATCTATTTATTAATTTCCAAAGAAACAGTTATACATTTTAATTAATAATGATACGGGATTTTTCTCTTCACAACCGTATTCATTAAGAGATCACCACATAAAGCGGATACACCATCACAATCATACAAATCGTCACCGACGCTGACTATATACCAGTATATCGGAGAAAACGGCATTTAAAGTTAAAAACATCTGGGTATTTTCAACTAGTTTTCTCACAGTGTATGACTTGAACTTCATTATGGTAGTTTTGACTGTTTTCGTCCTAAATTCATAACCAACAAAATAAAAAGAAATTGTCTGTTCGTGAAAACGAAAATTAACGCAAAACATTTTACAGGGTACATTTTCCGTTTTCACGAACTGACTTAATCCAATGTATTACAACACTTTGTGTGAGTAAGTTCGTGAAAGTAGTCGCGCGCGCTCACACAAAGTTGTCAGGTCGCGGAAACTATTTTTTGTTATAATGGTAAACTAAACCTTGGTGTCACAATTCGTGGAACTTTCTGTGCAAAAGTTGCAATACCTAATTATCTAAAAAAAGTAAAGCTTTTGAAACGTTAACACCTGAATGAACATTGTTTAAATGAGAAAAATAAAAATTAAAATTAAAATAAAATAAAATAAAATAGCTGTTTTTTACACTGGGTGTCAGTTCGTGGCGTCAGTGGCGAAATAATGCCATCAGCGTTATCATATTTAAGGAATTTCCTTTGTTCCGTTTTGATAAACAACTCGGTTTATCTGTCTTTGCTTGCGATACTTCTCAAGAAGATCGTCATTGTCAACAAGGCTTCCTGATTCACCGATGTAAATATCGACTCGACTCTCTGAGAACTTGGTCTGCTGTTTCAACCAATAGAGGGCGTCCAGGTACCCTTCAACAGCACTCAATTTCTTGTCAGGAACAAGCAGAACGTCCGCGGAAGATTCATCGAAAGTGACAATTTTATGAGATGTTTTGTACAGGTTTTCCTGGAAAGCGTTCATTTCATCCAGCATTACAATAACACGCTGAATACCAAACGCAAATCCAGTAGAGGGCACAGTGGTGATATTTTTGTGTTTATCGCTTGTATCTTTGATGAAATGTCCAACGAGCTTGTTGTATCTTCCACCGCCAGCTATCTCGAGGAAACGTCGGCTGCCATCAACTACATCCACTTCAAAAGAAAAGTGGGTGTAGTACTCGTGCGACCGCACAACACATAAATCAACCACAACAGCGTAACCATGTTTCTCCAGACCGAGAGAAATGTCTTCCAAGTCGTCAAAAAGTGGTTTATAGTCCGGGGAAAACTCAGAGCGAAGTTTGACGTCGACTATACCAGAGGTATGATGTAGCATGGCATTCCAAGACTTCCTTTCCTGCTGGTTGAGGTTGTATTCTTTCAATACTTTCCAGAAGGTCTTCTTGTTGTCCTCAACGCAGCTTGATGCCTTCTTCGCTCTGCATTCTGCGATCTCATCCATCGCCTCCTTCACTCGAATAGTGTCAAGGTGACTGATTCCCGAATCTTTCACTAGTTGTATCAGAATTTGTACGTTACTAATTCGGAAGACAATCTTTTCCTTGGGCACCCCGACTGCCTCCAACATATCAGCAAGCATGCATATGATCTCCACATCAGCGCCGAGATCCTGCGCCCCAAGAATCTCAAGTCCGAATTGATCAAACTGACGTTTCTTTCGTGAGGAAAGTGTGTCAGTCGGTTCGTTCCTGAAGCACGGAACATTGTAAAAGATTTTTATGGGAAAAGTAATGTTATCATTCTCTGCAATTTCACGACCTAGCCAACGAGCAGCAGACAGAGTTCCTTCCGGTATAAGAAGAACTGATGTCGTCTCTACCTTCTCAGTAAAACCCTTCGCATAATCATGGATATCAAAGAAGAAACAACCCCTTGGATCCCACTCAGGCCACGGTGACAGTCCAACAACATCTTCAGCAAATGAAGTTGATCTCTCTACAATTGGGACCAGCAGTTCCTCATAGCCGTACTGTAAAGCAACCGCCTCCAAGTTTCCTGACAATGCACGGAACTTTCGTCGCCGTAGGCCGTAAATATCTTCCATTCCAACAACAGGTGTGTTCTGCACATGAATATCGGACAGTGGTTCAATAACCAGTTTCTGATCAATCATCTCAAGTAGATATTCTGACACTCTTATTGATTCCTCATCCGATTTTTCACTCTGGACAATAAAAACACCAAGAAAAAATGGAACCCCTTCTTCTGGTCCAACGACCCTCTGACCTTTGTTAACCATCAATGCAGTGTGGATCACTCTTGGGTCTTGCGCAATGCCTTCCAGAAAGGCGGTGTTCTTGATGACGCCTGAAAATTCTACGTTGATGTAGTTGGTTGAGATGTACTTCGGATTGACAACACCATCATCAAGGATTCCCTTGTTACTAAGGCCCTCTACTGGCTCACCCAATGCAATCTTGAAGACGGACTCCAGGAGGTCAACACCATAAGCAGCTTTAACACTGTATCTACTCTTAAACCCGGGTAATCTAGCGTTGATCTCAACCAGATGCGGCCGATCTCCCTCCATAATGACCTCCACATGAAACACCCCATCGGTTAGACCAACCTGGTTGCAGGTAGATTCAGTGAACCGCGCCATGTTTTTCTGAGTTATTGTATTCACCCTTGACGTTGGTAGCGTCAAGTTTTTTTCCTGGAACCATGGTTTCTGCCCAATCGTATTCAAAGTAATTGCTGCAAACTTCGCTACGCCTTTCTCCATAATAACGTCGACATCGTATTCTTCACCCGGGACGTATTTCTCTAGCATCAGATCGGTGTTTCCTTCAAAAAGGAGTTTCTGGGCATCCACACTTCTTTGTAGTTCTGAAAATGACTCAGTAAGCTCGGATTTCGATTGTACAAGGCGAGTTGATAAGGACCCCACGCCGGATACAGGTCTCATGACAGACGGGAAGCCAACATCTGCAGCTGCACCCTCTAGATCTGCATATGACGAGATTCTCCTTACGGGGACGTTGCTTTTTACAAGAGACTTCAGGATAACTTTGTCACGAACACTTGCATACACCTCAGGGTTAAGTGTTGGTAATCCTGCCATCTTAGCAGCGGTGGCAACAGCAATGAGTAGTTGGTCCGTCGTAGTCGCAACGCCAGAGAATTCAATGCCAGATGATGTCCAGTATCTCGTAGATGTCTTTGGAGAGCTGACCAACCGGACCGTGAGTGTCTACAGAGTGAAACGTGTAAACTCGTCTAGTCAGAACCAATCTCTCCACCCAATGGCCTTCCTGATCAGCCACACTCAGATCAATCTTCATACTCTGTGCCACGTCATAAATGTAATGCACCACGTCTGATTCCAACCACCCCCAACAAGCAAAACATGCTTCCTCTTCAACACTGACTGCTGCTGCTCCGGAATTCTTAATGCCAGTAGTATTGCAACTAACAAAGCCACAACACCAACAAGTAGAAGAAATATGTTAACATAACCAAAGTTAGACTTTGGTGGGGAACCTGGAGTAACGTTTGGTTTAAACAAGTAAACATAGTGATCTACTACTTTATTGTTAACAACCTCCGCACCTCTGATTTTACCCGGTTGCTTTTGGAAGCCAAGACTCTTAGCGATAGCTGCACTCTTATTATTTTCAGTGGCTACTTGGATTTTAAAGTGCTCAATACCAATGGCCTTGCGTACTCAATAAGCTTCTTACAGCTCAATGTGCACAATCCCTTGCCTACCTTATCCTCTCGCAACCAGTACCCAAGATCTGCCGTCTTGGTTGGGGCGTTGATGGCTCTCAGAGAGACAACACCAAAGATTGTCACTTCTCCGTGCTGATTTGTTTCGTAGATCACACAATGCAGACCATTGCCGTAACCCTCTTGAGCCACCGCTGATTTGATGAAGTCTGCACTATCTTCAACATTCTTTACAGCAGAGATCCACGGTAGATATGGACCCAGGCTAGCTCTGCTTCGATCCACAGCATCAAACAAGGCACTGGCGTCTGTCTCCTTCACGGGGCGGATGAACACCGACTCTCTTATCGTCATTGGGAAATAGCGAGGTACTTGAAGCGAATCCATTTTTCAAGATGCGTAACTAAAAAGCCAAAGCAAATTTAAATCCATCTTTATTACCTAACACTAAAGGGGCATGGTGCCTTCGGATCGGGCGCTTTGGGCTATAAAAGTGTTATGGAAAGAAAGGTTGGACACATCGTTTTAAAAGTGTGTGGTTTTCCTCAGCGTACTTCGTAAACTAACGCAGTCCGCCATTTTGTAGAATCAAAATGTTGACTCCACAAAATGGCGGAGCGTGTTAGTTCACGAAGAAAAAGGAAAATCCACACAATTTCGAGGGATTTTGTGTGAATAATTATATTCTACCTTTAACCTTTCAACCATATTAATTTCAAAAACAGACACTTTTATAGCCCAAAGCGCCCAATCCGTAGGCAATGTTCCATTCAAGGGGTTC